>OX402591.1:595334-1867329 GCA_948098905.1 Tiliacea aurago
GATTTCGATCCGTTTATTTGTGGCGGAGGAAGAATCATTTTTATTTCATTCATGTGAATTTCTGAAAGGTCAGGTTCCAACGGCATGTAAAATTTAATATTATCTTTGACTTTTAGTCTCATGAACGAAGCTCCGAATTTATTAGTATTTATGACTTCCGTTATCTCCGCGACATAGTAGACCTTCAGTTTTTTTGAGTCCAGTAAAACAAGCACGTAATCACCTTCTTGGGGTGTGCGAGCAAGTTTTTTGAAATCTTCTGTTATTAAAGGTAACCCATCGTCATCTAGTTCCTCATTAAATTCGCTCTTATCAGAATCACCTTCTTCCGTGTAGACTACTTCCTCCTCTTCCTCACTACTCGTTTCTGGTTCAATCCTTGCGATTTTGGGGTTCTTTTTTCCTCCTTTGTCCATCAAAACTGGCCGTTTAGTTGTCTTTGCCGCTGATTTTCTTTTTTCTGTTTTTTTTCGTTCTTCAGCTATCCGGTTTTTTTCTGGTGTGTCAGTCGCCACCATACTTTTTCCTAGCTTTCTGGGTTTGCGCTTTCCGGTCCGTGGACCAGCCTTCAATGGAGCCATAAATTCCATAGGCGATTTGAAATTTGTATAAATACCAGAAGAACTTGCACGAATTTCTTCTACAGGAGGAGTTGTCTCTCTAAACAGTGATGGAGAACCTGATTCGTTAGACATCCTCGTGGGAATTTCGATATCCTTCAAACCACACGCAACTTCGGTGGCTTGTTCGGGAGTTTCCTCGTAAATTCGTCAGCTTCAAGTATTGATGGACTCACCGCCAGTGTCACATCAGATAAGGGACTCTCAGCGCGTTCTACCTCTGAAGTAGGAATAACAAGATTCTCACTAAGGTAAAGTTCATCAGGAGCAGTATCTGAATGAGATGGCCCCGGTTGCTCTCTATCGGTCACCAAAGATGGCATAAAGTCGATTTCTGTAAAAACATCTGGGTCATACGGAAAAATTCCGCATTTTTTGAAAGCAGACGCAATATTAACTGGCGTCATTGCTTTTGCGTATGCCTGGCCCACACACTCAGCGACATTGTAAATAGTCATTTGCTTACCAGGATGCCTCATCAGCCACGAATCTACGGCTCTATTATAATAGCCTTTAAAGGGGAATTTAAGCCCACATCAAGCGGCTGCATCTTTGCAGTCGTATGTGGATGCAGTGTAAGTACTGTTACTCCAGCTTGTTTAGCTAAATCTAAGGCTTTAATACTGAGGTGGGATTCATGGTTATCCATTATAATTAGAGCAGGGTTTTCTGGGCTCGCAGACGTGTGTTTAATAAAATGCTCCATAACTTTTACAAATAGGTCCGCATTCATCCACCCGGTTGGAGCTGCTAGTCCAAGAGATCCTGGTGGAGCTCCATTCATCATAAAATCTTTAAAAAGTTTCCTCGGGAAAACAAGAGCTGGAGGTACCGCTTGTCCTGATGCACATACAATTGCACATGTTGTTATTAATATACCCCGTTCACCGCTAGTTATCTTACAAATATTGTGTTTGCCTTTAGGCGCCATAACTTTTTGCGGCTTTTGAACGGTTGTTGTTGTAGTTTCGTCTAAGTTGTAGATTCTACAACCGTTACCAAAGGAAGGATGACGCTCCATGACATTTTTCAGGTTATCAATGAAAACCCTGACAGTTTCTTTATTGAATGCGGTAGCACGTGCTATGCTACACGCTTCAGGCTTCTTCAGTGTTAATTCTGGATGCCTTGATTTGTAAGACCGAAGCCATTCAATGCCTGCCATTTGGTCTTTTTCCCAACTAGCGGGACATTTAATTTGATTAATTTTCGCCATTTGATAAGATATACGGCGCACATCTTTGGTACTTAATCCGTAAAATTTTAATGCACATTCTCCAATATATTCTTTAAGTGCTGTTTCTTGTTCGACTGTAAAAGTTTGATTAACTTCATAGTTTGGAGTCAATCTTTGAGCTGCTAGGGATGCATCATCCATATCCTTGTATTTTTTTAGGTAGCGAAACAGCGTAGGATACCGAACATCGCACTCTTGTGCAGCTTTTCTCAGGCTCTTTCCCTTTCTATACATAAGTATAGCTCGAAGCATATTTTCTTTTGAATGATCTCCCTTTTTTCTTTGAAGTGCTTTAGTACGCGCCATCTTAAAAGAAAAACAAATATCAAATGTTAAGATTAATTTCTAGCCACAAAAATATTAGTAAGTATATGAAGTTATATGGACACAATGAAACACTGTTTCATTGTGTCCATTGTGCAACTGTTTCATTGTCGACCACCTATGGTTTATTTTAAAAACCTCAAAAAAAAGACCACTAAATTGTAACACTTTAATCTAAGATCTATTTCACGTTAATCTACGAAATATGTTTAATGCTAGGTAATCATGAAAAACATGAAATTTGCAACCATCATTTAATGAAAAATCTATAAACAATGCTAAAAATACTTACATTTTTGTCGAAAAAATAAAAAATGCTCCGCAGAAACGTCTGCTCTCACGCGGCGCCGCTGCAAACTGGGGTAGGGCGGGGAGTTCTCGAGAGTGTCCTTACGCGATATAATGCACGATCTGACAACGCCGCATTTTAGAAATATTACAGTGTTTTAATGTGTACGACTGTTTCATTGTTGGACACTTGACCCTATGTGAAAAAATTCATGGCAATAGTATATATAACGAAATTAAAAGGAAAACTATCACAGCTAAGTAGGCTTCACGAGTAATAGCCGACCAACTTAAATTTGCAGTTGGAGAATTGACCGTAACGTATATCGATGTATGGGAGAGCATGTTTTTCAACTACAATGTTAAGTTTGTTTTTGGGATAAATTCATCCCAACTACGGAACCCTTCATTGTGCGTGGTCCGACATGCACTTTTTCTTATTATTAAATAGTAATGTTGTGTCACTTCCTTGATTCCCGAAACTTTCAGTGCCGCCCTCGTACAATTATATGTGACGACGATGCACCTAGAATAAAATTACTATACCACAATCAGGGACCGTACAACCCCGGTTTATACTAGAAACCCAGTTAAAGGGTTACATGATAACCCATTCAATGGGTTCTATACCTACTTGAAACCCAGTGACATGAAAAGTCATAATATTATTATAAACCCTATCGAAAACCCTTTCAATGGAAAGGGTTTTCGATGGGGTTTTTCTAAGCAGTTAATCAAAATCAAAAATATTTAAATAATCGAAACATTAAGTCTGTGTAACTCTACAAGTACAGCTTTTCGTGGTGATAAACCATTCGTGTCAGTCTCAGCACCCGTTAATAGTTTCATCACTTTTGCGCTCTCGAAAATATAGCTTATTTCGCCGTTGATTTACGCCGTTATTTTACTTTTAAATACACACATTTTTTTTCGAGCAAGGCTACATTGTTAATTTAGTTATTAAATAGTTTTTGTTTGAATTTGGATTATATATTCGTAGATAAAAAATAAAATTTCGGACGAAAAATGATCAGTAACTCTGTTTTACAGAATTGTTTTTGGTGTATTACTGTATGAAATATAATAAAAGTGATTAAAGCGCTCCCAAGTATAAGATACAGTAGTACCATGGACATTATTATAATTTTTTAATTATGTTATCTTCGGTGTAAGAAAGCATCAAAAGATACCCAAAAGTTAAATTTTATGAAACATCTTTTGCAGAGACAAGGTTTTTACTGATTTATGTAAACAAATTGAAATATTTATTTAAAGCGCTCCCAAGATAAATAATCAAACTTGCTCGGGCCTATTTTTTTTTTAATTTTATAGCTATATCTAAACCATAATCACACATCAAAACTCCAGTAAAACGCTCAAATTCAAGAAAAATTGTGATACCTCTTAAGCCTACAACGTCCTCACATTGACAAAAAAAAGCAATATAAAATATTATTCAAATAATAAAAGTTAGAACCTTGTTGAAATTAAAATTGTAGGTATAATAATGTCAAATAAGAAAAACATTATGTCAATGAAAAAAAAAAGATTAAATTAAATTTAAAAAAACATCGTAATTTGGGAGCAGTTAATATACATTTTGCGGTTAATGAGGTACCAGGGAAGCCTCATGTACAGAAGTAATAAAATCAAAAACACATACCCCCTCACTAACATACCTTCTTTAATTTAATTTAAATTTAATTTGTGCTGTACGGTGGAAAAGCGGAGTCTCCTAACACAGGCATTGTTTGCTTAAAAGGAGGCTCTAAACACTATTCAATATAATGGCAACTGGAGCATAAAATATATATTTTTTTTTATATGGTGTGGGTAATTTTGAATGGGTTATCCACACCGTATGGGTTTTTATCGAAAACCCTTTCAACGGGTTACCAAAATTATAAGGGTTACCCATGTCGTATGGGGTTTTGTTTAACCCCTTAGAAAAACCTTATCGAAAACCCTTTCAATGGGTAACCAAAATAGTCCCTGGCCACAATAGGTAAAAAGAGTTAAGAATGAAGCAATGACAGATAAATTAATTATGTGAAAGATACATATTTACAAAAAAAATAATAAGTAATATCAGTTTGAGTTAAGGTAATCACAGAATTTAAAATAAATGTCATAAAAATTATAAATTATACAATTAAAATAGGAACCTGTTTGATTTTGTCTGACTCTAGATTGTCCTATGGAGCTGGACCAGCATGTATCCAAGCCTTCTTATCTTGGATATAATCCTCTAATTTGTAATATGCTTGTTTACAAAGTTTACTTTTAATATGAGTTTTAATTTTCTTTCATTTAGTTGCAATATATCACAAGGTATTTTGTTGTAACATTTAACACCCCATAAAAGAAGTATGTACTTACTTTAGATAATCTGAAAAATAGTTGATCTATTTTATCTTTATTTCTAGTATTAAAATTATGTCCATGACTTATTTTATTAAAAAAATGTAGATTTTTCCTTACATACATATAATATTTTCATAAATTAATTGGCAAGGTACCGTCATAATATAAATTAAATAGTTCCCTAAGAGATTCGCGGCGACGTAGATTATAAATTGCTCTGACAGCTCTCTTTTGCAAAATAAAGATGGACTCAATGTCAGCAGCCCGACCCCACAGTAAAATGCCGTACGACATAATGCTGTGGAATAAATTAGCTAAAATATACCAAACGCGCGGTTTCTACATCTGTTATCTGTCTTATCTTTCTAACAGCATAAGCCGCCGAGCTTAGCCGCCCCACAAGAGATGTTATATGTGGTCCCCATTGTAGTTTCTCGTCTAGAGTGATTCCTAGGAAAACCGTTTGATTAATAAATTCCAGTTTTGCTCCATTCAATATGATATCACATTCACTACTTCTAACATTAGGTAATTTAAATCGAATGCATTTAGTTTTTTCTTTATTTAGTGCCAAATTATTCTAAACCAATCTTGGACCTGAAGAATAGAGTTATTCCCGTCGTCAAGATTTTGTACCGTCGGTCTTTTTTAAATTTCAATGATGTGTCATCGGCAAATAACACCCTCTTCGGTTGATTTTGAAGTAGTTGGGGTAAATCGTAGCCTAGGTCCGCTAGTGCCGTGATGCCGACATGCCGCGACCGCCAGGTTATAACAATTTGTTGATAAAAAATGAATAGTGCAGTTGTGAACTTGTGACTTTGTGAGCGCTGATCGAGCGCTGAACGTATCGCACTACAGATTATATTATTTTATACTTTATGAGCGCTGATCGAGCGCTGAACGTATCGCACTACAGATTATAATATTTACTTACATAATGTATGGCAGGCGTTTTGATTTACGACTATTATAATTATCTTTTCACATAGGACACTATAAATAACCAGTTTATAGCAAAACCCGTTTTGGAAAGAAGTTACTTTTTCCACATGTTCATAGTCATAGGTTGATGCTGGGTAGTTTCTTGCGGTCTTATTCAGTTAAAAGACTGGCTGTTTTTGTAAAGCTTCGACGTTCTAAAACTGGTTGCTCAACCTCGAACAGACATACATAGTATAGGCAATAGGCAGAGACATACATATATAGGCAATAGGCAGAGACATACAAAATTGTAACTTTGGGAAAAATGTTGTAGGTGGACTTCAAGGAGTTCATCCAGGGCGTATCGCAGTTCAGCGTGAAGGGCGACAAACTGTCCAAGCTGAGGTTCGCCTTCCGCATCTACGACATGGACAACGACGGCTTCATCTCCAACGGAGAGCTGTTCCAGGTACGTTTCCTCACACGCCTCCAAATATTTAAATTTCTAACAAGTATTTGTTAGAAATTTAAATATTTGGAGGCCCACCGGGCACACGTCTTGTATAAGACGTGTGCCCGGTGGGCCTCGATCGGCAAGAATGATGAACTTCCATACATACTTTAATCCCTATTTAAGCCTTTCAGGGGGTGAATTGTCAACAATGTTTCCTTAGCGGTCACTTTCGGTTTATCCTTATAAACCGAAAGTGACCACTAAGGAAACATTGTTATATCTATATTATTGTTATAATTCTATGTTAATTAATGTAATTGGACTTGTACCGTTTTAATTAACTATAAATCTCTTGTGCAAAATCGCATGTACCATGAAGTAATCGTATTTTATAGTGAATTCAACGGTTGGATTTTAGAGTTAAATCGTTTTTTTTTTTTATAAAAACACAAATTTAAAGTCGGGCTAAATCGGCTTGCGCTCAGAGTGCTGCAAGACGTCATCGAGGGTGGACCTGTGTCACTTTTATTTAAATGCTGTCTGCCGTTGTTCAAATAAATTCAATTAAAAGAATGACATATCAATATGAAATTGCAATAGCTCAGAAAAAATATCTCGTTATTATAGTTATTATAATGCATAATATTGTTTTCGAAAATGTGATTATATTTATGCGGTGCGATGCGTTTAATTGTCATCTTATTAGACACATTTCAAATTATTATCGATAAAGTTATAGTCAGGTGCGGAGTCGTATATATTTTTTTATGGTCGTTTGAAAGTTGTGACCCTCCGGAACGCAGGTCCACGCGAGACACAATGGCTTTTTAATTGTTTCTGTAAATACGGCATACGGAAAGGTATTGGAAAGGTAATCACAATCGGAATGATTTTGAAGTATATTGTTAATCCATTGCTTCATATGTTCGAAAAATGTGTCTGCTCAACAACGTAAATAACGCAATGAATCTTGTTGAACTGTCAAAATGAAACCCCTTGCTATTAATAGTGTGTCACGCAACTACCGCGCTGCTGCATCACGCGCCACACGAAAACGAAAACAAAGAAAGCCCATTCTACGGGCGCGTATCGTGTGAACGCAGCCTAATAGCTTTATTATCTCTGAAGAAGTCTTTGAAGTATGTTGTATTAAGGATACTATTACTGGTCTATACTTGTGTTGCTGTTACCGCACTCCTAATGATAAGAATTTCGAACATTTCATGATAAATATGGAAAAGTTGTTGGAATATTTGTTCAATAGGAAAAGCATTGTTTGTGTTGATTTAGATATATTAAAATTAATAAATTAGCTGAACCTTTGACAATATTTCACAATAAATGCATTTTAGAGGGTATCTTTCCGGAACAGTTCAAAATAGCAAATGTTATCCCACTCCACAAAAAGGGGTCTAAAACAAATCCAAAAAACTATAGACCTCTTCCTTTGCTCCCTATTCTTTCCAAATTTTTTTAAAATATTATTAAGAGTAGACTTGTGGTTCATCTAAATTTAAACAAGGTTTTGCACTTGAAACAATTTGGATACCAAAAAAATGTCGGACCAGGGGGCGCTATGTATACATTAGTGGACGATATTATTAGTAAATTGAATAAGAAAAAGAGGGTAACTGGTATTTTCCTTGATTTAAGCTCAGCCTTTGATACAATTGACCACAAATTACTCATTGCAAAATTGGAGCATTATGGTGTGAGAGGCAAAACTTTGCAACTTTTCTCATCATATTAAAAAAAACAGGAAAATGTATGTGGATATTAGTAATTTGCAAGCTAATGGTAACAGCAATTGCAATAAATCTTCTATGCGAGATATAGTAGCGGGCGTACCCCAAGGATCGATTTTGGGGCCTATTTTATTTATATTATTTACAAATGATTTATTAATTACATTAATTCAGTATTTCCCGACACACAGCTGTCTTTGCAGATGACACCAACGCAATAGTTGAAGCTAACGACATACAGGAGCATTCCGCTAAGGTTAATGCAGTGCTGACAGTTTTTAATTCTTGGTTTGAAAGTAACAAGCTCATAATTAACACTGAAAAAACCAAAGTAATGTTATTTAGTACAACTGCTCGTAATAAAGACAAAATGACGATCGCGTTTCTAGGGGTATACATTGACAAATATTTAAATTGGAAAAGGGAATTGCAATCCATTGATTCGTATATTTCCTCAGCGTGTTATGCCTTACGCAGTCTTAGGGATGAAATAGACATAAAACACGTTAAAATGGTATAATATGCTCTAATAGAATCAAGGTTGAGATATAGTGGTCAGTTTTGGGGGAATAGTTTTAAATATAACTGCCAGAGAGCCTTTGTACTCCAAAAGAGAGCCATACGAACCATGGTCCGGATATCACAAATAGAGAGCTGTCGGCCACACTTTATAAATTTAAAAATTCTTACTGTGCCCAGCCTCTATGTTTTAGTATTGTTAGTGAATTTAAAAAAAAATCTGTTTCACTATGAAACAGATGAGGAGAGACAGTTGAGGGAAAGTACGCGCAGGAAGGATTTTAAAAGCAAAATAATACCCCAACTTAGGATTGTTCAACATAGTCCTCAATATCAAGCAGTGCGGATTTTTAACAGGTTGCCATTGGACTTAAAAACTATAATTTACAAGAGCTCATTTAAGTCAAGACTCGAGGCGTTCCTATTGGAGAAATGTCTCTATTCGATAGATGATGACATATCCACGTTTTAAAATTTTTATATTAGATAATGTGAGACTGGGTAATATTGGTAGGTATGTAGTAGCTTGTAATGGTATTGATTTTTTTAATTGTATTAAACGTTTTATTTTCTATAATTGTTGTATTATGAATGTGTTAGTTTTATATTTTTAATGATCGTGATTTTTTTTGTATTTATTGTTTATGATTTCAAACACAGTGTGAATTGTTCCTGAATAAAATTAAATTAAAAAACTTTATTCAGTTCAAAAAAACACGGTACATCATTAAAAAAAATAGTAATAGGTTAAATAAGAGCCATACATGCTAGATTTCGCAAATTCCCTGAACACCACACTATGATTCCCTGTGTTGTGGGGTCCAGTCTCTTCCCAAGTAATTATTAAAAAAAACATTTTTAAATAAATTTATGTGAAGTAATAATTTAAAAAATTAAATAAAAACAAGGCAAAAATAATAGTTCAAACAATAAGTACTTACAGTACAGTGTAAATGTATAAAAAAGTTACTAACAATAATTATTATGTTGTAGAGAGACGTTGTTGTTGTTGTTGAATTGAATTGAATATCAGGTTTTAATGATTCATACTCAAAATGGTTGCACTTCCCTGTATTAATCAATGTATCGTAAATTGGCTGTATTTCAAAAGTTTACTGGCCGCTGGACAAATAATTTTATTATGAACGCAAAAAAGTATGTTCCCAATTTTGAATTTCGAAAACCAATAAGTAGCACATTTTTTATTTCCCGCCTATCTTTGGGGTCTCCTGCGTTTTTTTTAGTCAAAGGTGATGTGTCAAAAGTGGAAAGTATCATCAACCTGGTACTGTATGACCGTGATTGGTCATATAAAAAGATTGCTGATCATGTGGAGTGCTCCAAAACTAAGGTATAAAACTTTGAAAATCACGTCATGAAATTCAACACTACCAATAATGTTCTTCGAAAATTTAAATCTAGGTAAAAAACAACACCGCCTATAGATTGTTTTATTGTTCGTTCAGCGAACTCAAACTTCAGTTGGCCCAATAGAGGTTTTGATCCATATATGAGATAGAATCGAATGGCTTAAAAAAATATTTTGTGAAAATTGCCCATTTTCCTGCTGACTGTATTTTTTTTTCAAAATCTGGTGAATTTTGATCAAAATTTCACAAAAAGTTAAGGACGGTTTTCCTGTATATACAACGGTTAGGGTCGCTGCCCTTACTGCCCCATCTCATAAATCCGCCCTGTATACAACGTTAGTTTTTGTTGACACTAAACCCGAAAAGGGGTCATTGTACTCATCATTTTGAACAACTTTTTCTACGGGACCAACCTTGAAATCACGAAAAATAATCAGCTGTTCCATACATTTTGTCGATTTAAGTGAACTCAAATGTATGGAACAGCTGATTTTTTTTTCGCGATTTCAAGGTTGGTCCCATAGAAAAAAAATGTTCGAAATTATGAGTACAATGACCCCTTTTCAGATTTAGTGTAAACAAAAACTAATGTGGTGTAGAGAAAAAAAAATAAAAAAAACTATTTTTTGTACGAAACTTTGAGCGACTATTTGGTACCCAATATTAGTCGCTCTAAAATTCTAAATCGTAGCGATGCGACACTCACCTAAATCGTAAACAATTTAGGAAGTAGTGCGGTCGGGATCGTCCAATCGCACTAAATCGGAATCTAAGTGTTTTAACTTCGATTACATCTTACGATTTCCTATAAATTGAATAGTATAATAAGCGTTTAACTAGATCTTGGTTCACTTACTTCCACAGAAAAGGAACAAGGGGTTTTATACAAGTTCAATTTACACATAAACTGTCTTGCGAAGGCGTGTGCGGTGGAACTATTTTGCGTCACCTCCACATGCCTTTCAAATTAACTGTAGGCCCAGATCATCTTCGTTAGAGTCGCTTTAATTCTGCAGTGTACTAGTAGACTTAACGCTCCAATGGCTCCAGATTATGTCAACCCGTTTAGACAATAATATTGTTTCCTGTCTTTCTAACATTATTACAAAATCCACGGAAAGAGATGGCGTAGTTCAGCGAAAAATTCGTAACTTTACTATAACAGCCGCCTTTTGTGACTGCAGGTGCTGAAGATGATGGTGGGTAACAACCTGAAGGACACGCAGCTGCAGCAGATCGTGGACAAGACCATCCTGTTCGCCGACAAGGACGAGGACGGCAAGATCTCCTTCGAGGAGTTCTGCAACGTGGTGGGCAACACCGATATTCACAAGAAGATGGTGGTGGACGTGTAGGCGCCGTGACGTCATCGCTCGCGTGTCCACCCCCGACCCTCCCTCTCCCCCGCGCTCCGCTCTAGCTAGAACACTATTCAATTTGCGAGTCGGTCGCCCCTCTTCGCCGCCCCAACCCGCGCCCCGTCCCTCCCCGCGCTTCGCATCGTTCTTATGAACTGTCGCTGCGTTGAACGAACGTACGTAAGACACACGCGCCCGCGGCGACACATATGAGAAGTGATGCGATAGCGGACGTAGCTTTACCGTGCTGTCGACGAAATGTCTGCTGTTCACGTCATCGCGTCTTTGACCAATTATAGGCGCGGTGTTCATTCATTAATTTACCTAATTTAAGATCGACGCGAGTCCTATAAACTACGCCTTATATTCTTATAAAGACTTGTAGGGCCGGTCGCCTGTTAACCGCTGTATATAATGATAATTATCTCGTATCGCTGCGAGTCCAGTCCGAGCGACCGCTGCGAGGTAATGCGTGTTATTAGCACAACGTTTGTGTGTCGTCGTGGAGATTGCCGCGACTAGACAAGTCTCTTGCATAGCTGGATTATGTAGGGGCAATCTCTTTAATTAATTATGAAGGATGCGCTAAGGAAGCTCGCGAAATTAATTAAGAGGGATGCGCTAAGTTAGTTCGCGAAATTCAAATTTTCATACGTTTTTTTTAATTTGCAGGTCAGTGTCAGGTTTGTGTTGATCAAAATATCATTCGAGATTTGTTCGAAATGTAACAAATGTGTATATTTACAGAATTATTAAAATCATCAATACAACTCTCTAAGTTAGAATTGACCTAAACTGTCACGATTTCATGAAATAGTCATTCAATAGGGTAATTTGAACTTGGACTGACCTGAACTGTACAGATCTGCAAATTGAAGAAACCGTAAGAGAATTTCAATTTAGCGGGCTACCGTGGTTCTAGCTCCAGTTGCTCTTTTACTGGGAACTCGCTAGTTTTGTTTGTAACGTCGACATATTGCCTTGCTGTCAAAACTATGCCGTGTGGAGACAATACGACGATAAATGAAAACATTGGCAATACTAAACATATGAGTATTTTGAAATTATCAAATTAATCCTATCATTTAAATTTAAAAAAAAATCGGCCAAGTGCGTGTTGTTGGAGCACGCACAATGAAGGGTTCCGGAGTTGGGATGAATTTATTCCAAGAACAAACTTAACATTGTAGTTGAAAAACATGTTCTCCCATATATTCCAACTGCAAATGTAAGTTGGTCGTCTATTGCTCGTTTTCCTTTTAACTTCGTTATTTAAAGGGTGGATTATTGAGACGGGGTAGTAAGTGCAGGTAGGTTACCTTAACCGCTGCAGGAAAACGGTCTTAGGAGACTGTCCTTAACTTTAAGAGATATTTTGATCGATTCACAGATTTTGAAAAATAAATAGCCAGCAAGAAAATGGGCAGCTTTCACAAGAACTTTGATTTATGCCAATCGATCCCGTTTCTTACAAGGATCAAAAAACTCTCATCGGACCAACTGAGGTTTGAGTAAGTACTAGAAAAGTCAGAAATCGTAAAAAGCTTTTTCCATACATTTCGTAGAAATGAAACTCCAATTTACTTTTTTATGATGGACAGATTAACCAAAAAAAGCAAAAAAAATATTTACTGCAAACGAATACGTGTTACTTATAATTATATTTGCTTTAAAAATAAAACAGTTTGTTGTTTGTGATTTCCTTTGTGAGAAGAAAATAACCTCAGATAATTTAGAACTTTCAGACCTGTATGAGAAACGTTAAAAAACCCTGTCCACTACAATAGTCAGAAATCGTTTTTCAAAAGTAACAAACTAAGTATCTCAGTATTGTTCTCAACTTCAACTTGTATTCGTTCGAAATTTGAAGTTTATCTTTTTTTTTTTGTTTATTTTCGGCCAGTCTGTCAGTCGTAAAAAAGTAGTTTGGAGTCTCATTTCCTACAAAATTATTATTATTATTATTTATTTATAAATCAGATAACATGATCCATTATGGTTAGTAACAACAGGAGCTTATAAACTATGTTAGTAGGTAAATAATTTTAATTTAAATAACACATAAAACATATTTTACCGTAAACTGGTCGATGCCAATCTTCACAGCTTGGCCCATCGCCGCAAGGTTGCCTGCTTGTCGGTCTTCTACAGATTGTACTTCGGTGACTGTGCCCAAGAACTCCACGACTTCATTGCACCGGCCCCCTTCTATTATCGGATATCTAGACGCACTGCAGGTTACCATCTCTTCCGACACACGCGCGCGTCTTGTTGCGCAGAAGTGCTCCGTACGCGCTGCGCCCAACATAGCGGACGATAGTGACGACACGCGCGCGTCTTGTTGCGTACAAGTGCTCCGTACGCGCTGCGCCCAACATAGCGGACGATAGTGACGACACGCGCGCGTCTTGTTGCGTACAAGTGCTCCGTACGCGCTGCGCCCAACATAGCGGACGATAGTGACGACACGCGCGCGTCTTGTTGCGTACAAGTGCTCCGTACGCGCTGCGCCCAACATAGCGGACGATAGTGACGACACGCGCGCGTCTTGTTGCGTACAAGTGCTCCGTACGCGCTGCGCCCAACATAGCGGACGATAGTGACGACACGCGCGCGTCTTGTTGCGTACAAGTGCTCCGTACGCGCTGCGCCCAACATAGCGGACGATAGTGACGACACGCGCGCGTCTTGTTGCGTACAAGTGCTCCGTACGCGCTGCGCCCAACATAGCGGACGATAGTGACGACACGCGCGCGTCTTGTTGCGTACAAGTGCTCCGTACGCGCTGCGCCCAACATAGCGGACGATAGTGACGACACGCGCGCGTCTTGTTGCGTACAAGTGCTCCGTACGCGCTGCGCCCAACATAGCGGACGATAGTGACGACACGCGCGCGTCTTGTTGCGTACAAGTGCTCCGTACGCGCTGCGCCCAACATAGCGGACGATAGTGACGACACGCGCGCGTCTTGTTGCGTACAAGTGCTCCGTACGCGCTGCGCCCAACATAGCGGACGATAGTGACGACACGCGCGCGTCTTGTTGCGTACAAGTGCTCCGTACGCGCTGCGCCCAACATAGCGGACGATAGTGACGACACGCGCGCGTCTTGTTGCGTACAAGTGCTCCGTACGCGCTGCGCCCAACATAGCGGACGATAGTGACGACACGCGCGCGTCTTGTTGCGTACAAGTGCTCCGTACGCGCTGCGCCCAACATAGCGGACGATAGTGACGACACGCGCGCGTCTTGTTGCGTACAAGTGCTCCGTACGCGCTGCGCCCAACATAGCGGACGATAGTGACGACACGCGCGCGTCTTGTTGCGTACAAGTGCTCCGTACGCGCTGCGCCCAACATAGCGGACGATAGTGACGACACGCGCGCGTCTTGTTGCGTACAAGTGCTCCGTACGCGCTGCGCCCAACATAGCGGACGATAGTGACGACACGCGCGCGTCTTGTTGCGTACAAGTGCTCCGTACGCGCTGCGCCCAACATAGCGGACGATAGTGACGACACGCGCGCGTCTTGTTGCGTACAAGTGCTCCGTACGCGCTGCGCCCAACATAGCGGACGATAGTGACGACACGCGCGCGTCTTGTTGCGTACAAGTGCTCCGTACGCGCTGCGCCCAACATAGCGGACGATAGTGACGACACGCGCGCGTCTTGTTGCGTACAAGTGCTCCGTACGCGCTGCGCCCAACATAGCGGACGCACTGCAGGACCGCGGCAACCGCAACAACCACAAACCGCCTTTTGAGTAAAATGTATGGGAAAAGTGTTTTTGCGATATCCGAGTTTTCTAGTAGTTACACCTCAGTTAGTATAATACCGCCTTATTACAAAACAAGATTTATATTTTGACATGACTTAAACCATGGAGCCAGTTTTTTTGTAATAAGAACGTAACTGTGATTGAAATACCGTTCTTTATACAAAACTGAAAACTTAGTTCGGTACTAAGTTGTCAGTTTTGTGTTTAGGAACTTTACCATAGTCGGAATAAAGTTCGAAATTCATTAATGGCTCCATGTTTTAAACCTGGGTCTGAAGATAAACCTTGTAGCGACAATGGTTGAGGTACCTGTCCTTTCTGCCTCATCTCAAAAATCCATTCTGTATACTGCCATGATTTTTTTCACATATCGTAAAACAAGCACTCAGCTGCAATTTTTTTTTTTCATGATTTTATTTTACCACTTTGTCGACGAGATAATGTTTTGCCACCCGTGCCAAATTACACCTTTCTAGTGCTAAGAGCCTGAGCTAAGCCGCAGACAGACGGACTGACATGGCGAAACTATAAAAAATCACTTTTTAGGGTTCCTCGTTGACTACGGAACCCTAAAAAGTGATTTTTTTCGAACAATCGATATATTGGTGTTGAGCTGACTATGGGTTTTGCCGATCAGCCGACTAGCTGTAGTGACTTAACCATTGGATATTTTATATTTGATTGAATTCTTCTAAGCAGACTGGGAACGTCATAAGATATACGAAGTTTCATTTATTGTCGTATAATTCTCTCGCAACTTGTTTATCGAGTAATTATCGCAGGACGGGCTTATATCGTTACCGCGTGTTCGCGAGCTAATTATAGCGGACGATAAGTCCCCGGCTAGAGCGATGTGCGTCAGCTCGCAGTCCGTCACACGCCGGACGTTGTCGGCCGAGCCGCGCTAATGTTTTCAACTCCGAATACTAAAGTACACATTAGTATTCGGAGTTTTCTTCTAAAAACTCAGTCCGCCACTGTGTCACTGTGACAGCTCGAATGGCGGTGCGACAGGCCGCGGGAGGCGTCTGCGGCGCGACCGACCCGCGCTAGATCTATCGTAATACATTTAAAAAAATCTATTTAACTTTAAGATATACATACATTATATTATAGTTATACATCATTAGACGATCTTTATCGCAGTCGAATCAGACGTAGATTTTTTATTGTAGTTTTTTGTTGCAGTAATATTAGTTTATTTTGTTATTTAGTATTTTATTTGGACGGAGTTTGCGAGTCCATCACACGGTAGTTTGGGTAGAAGATTCACAGGCAGTCGTTTCTGGCGTGTGTTGTAAGCTGAACTGGCATATCAAGTAGCTCCGCGTAGTACCAGTGAAGGTGACGCGACAGGACGTGACGTCACACGCCGTCCTCACCGGCAGTGAGACCGAGCAACCAGTCGCTTAAGACTGCTCCATCAGTCGTAAGTGTCGTAACATGATACAGAAGTGATTCTAATTCAAGCTTTGTTGACGACTGTATCAAAATTATATTCTAAACCCAGTAATTTGTGTCATTGTGTAGACTGACGTATGAATAGATCGACAGTCGTTGCTCTGTCCAGCTCCGGTACAACGTATGTGCCAATACACACATCTGTGTGTTGTGATGAACGAGAGCGCCGCGTGACGTCACGCGACAAGTCGCGCCCGAGCGCAGCGCAGAGATATGTTTTAAGTTTTTAACGTTAAGATTTAATCTATCTACTCCATGGTTTTATTAATGTTGAAGCCATACTATTTAGGCCTCTTGTCCGCTGACACTTCGGTTAACTTACTCCAATATTATAAGGGTATGATGATCACAAGAAGCTTCATAGATGTCTAGGATCGAGACTAAAAGGGAAATAACGAGAGTGCTACTTAGGCGTGGACAGGGTCGCCCTAAACGCAAGAGATGTTGACAGCAGTGTCAGTGGATGCGAAGCTCACGTCGTCGTGTACTTCTAACTATAATATACACTGATCTTATCGCCTTATCCGAATTTTATACAATTAAAGTTTTACGATATTAGTTGTTTAGACGTATCTGTATCAACACTTAGTAGGTACAATGTAAGAGTGGAGGGCAATGAACGTGCAGTAGTACAAACACCTCTCACCCCTCACCTCACCCCCGCTCACACGAGACCTGCCAGAGATATCGCCAGCAGACGTGGCATGGTGCCTCTGGCGGGCCCGCCCCCCTCGCATGCACTAGTGACCCGCCCCCTACCCCCGCAGGTCCTCGCCGCCCTCATGTGATCCACGCCCCCCTCCCCCTGCAGGTCCTCCGCGCCCCCCTCCCCGTAGCCCTCAAGTAATCCACGCCCTCCTCCCCGTAGGTCCTCGCCCCCCTCCCCCCGCAGGTCGACGCTGCCCTCAAGTGATCCGCGCCCCTCTTCCTGCAGATCCTCGCCGCCCTCTAGTGATCCGCGCCCCCCTCCCCGCAGGTCCTCGCCGCCCTCAAGTGATCCGCGCCCTCCTCCCCGCAGGTCCTCGCCGCCCTCAAGTCCCTCCTTCCCGCAGGTCCTCGCCGCCCTCAAGTGATCGCCGCGTGGCGCAGTACCTTCACGTGCCAGTGTTCTCAGGACCAGCCTAGCTTGGTCCCGCTAACAGTGAATGTACAAATATTTATATATTCGAGTAACTTTATTGTGTTAATATATACCGTTTTTTTGTAATATATTGTATGTAGGAATGTTTGTTCGTTAATCCGTTCGAGACTGTCTGTTCGACGACAACGGTCAGTCGGCATATACATAGTTATCTATCATGAAGATTTAAATAATTATTTAGCATAGTTACTTCTTATAGTCGTGTGTTGTTTATACTTAGATATAATTGATCGTTTTACATGTTACCGAGTCGTCGGCGGCACCTCACGATACTTTAGTAGCAGTGAACGCACATGAATCTTAATATCTAGTCACAGCTGTTGTGCATTATTATACAAATGATATGATTACCTACTCGTTAGTGGGCGACAGACGTGCGGGCGCTCGCGTGGCCGCGCGGCCGCTCGCAGACGCGCGGCTATCGGCACGCGTGTTGACTTGTTGATAGTGGTTATATTATGTGATTCTACGGACAAGTGCATAGGTATCGTCCACAGCTTTAAATTGAATGTTACATTAGCAATATTTTACCGATTCTAAAGCCCTATTTAGGGCGCCGCAGTACGCTGCACTCGGGACAGTCGCGACCTCGAGACGGTTCACGTCCAAGTCTTGAATAGAACTTATGCTATAACGTATAAACCGACCGCGACGCAAATACGTTAGGATGTGATAGTTTCTTGAATCAAGTCATTGAAAGGTACATTAAACCTAAGAACAGTATTGCATCTGCCTGTCACCTCGTGACGCTCCCGGCGCCGCGCCTACAATTCAGATGATGATCATAGGAGTAACACTGTAAATGTTGATGTCGTGTCGTCTGCTCATCTCCATCGGTAGGTAGCGTGTCTTAATTAAGTATACTCTAAATGAAACTGAACATAAGTTTTATTAAATTTTCAAATTTCAATGATGATAATTGTTTTCTTTATCTTTTCCCCGATATTAAAACCTTCACACAAAAAACACAGATCAACCACACCGACTTGACCAGAAGTTGTGCAGCCCGGATCTACTCTTCAAGTCCGTCAACGATGATGCGGGCCCGTCCGGAAGTAGTTCGAAACTTGAGTGAACCCTACACCCGATTATTAATTTTTTTCGGACGGGCAAACACAGATCGGGAGTAGGGACAAGTCTAATCGTGGTGTCATCTATTCTTAGTTCGGGCCCCAAACTAATCCTATTGGCCGTAGGTGATACGGAGTAGGAATCGCACGTAACTTCGGCTGAAACTACGGATTTCGTGCTTAGAGAATAGACCTAGAGACTTCCAGTTCGGCAACGGACGGACTGCACAACCTCCATCTTGGGGGCAGCCTCAGGGGTAATAGCCTCCATTTCTGGTATTGGATCGCAGGCTAGCTCGACTTTCCAAGCCCAATCACCTTCGGTGTGACTGACAGGCACCTATATACTGCGCCAGAAAGAACATCACTATCCGGCAGGTATTTATTTAATCCACCCGTCTTTATGTTATAGCTAATAATATGTGGATATTACCTACATGGTTAATGGCGGCGCTAGAATATTTCATGTCCGTGACTACCGCCGCCCCACCAACGCCAATCGCTTCCATATTTGGCAAATAATTAGTGCTCAATTGGTGCTAATTAGTGCTCGAACAACAGAATTGGTGCCTTAGTTTTTTTCGAGATAATCGATTTTGAAGGTGGTCCTGCGGTAGTCACGCTCCCTTCAGCAGGGCCACCATGAGCGCCGAAAAAGGGGGCATGCTACAGCAATTCTAAGTATACAAATAATTAGTGCTCTTAAATGTGATTCATTTCGTAACAAAAAAAGAACTGAAACATTTGTATTTACCGAGAAATCAACGATGATAACTTTCGCGCGCTCATTCAGCAGGACCACGACTTTGAGTTTTGATTCCAAGTTTCAGGAGCTAGTCGCTTTCCTCAAACCTACATAGAAAATTAGTGCTCTGCGAGATAAAATTGATACCCAAAATTCAAAATTACTACTCCAGTAGTTTACGAGATATACCATACCATTGGTGGGGTGGCGGTAGTCACGGTGTTAAATTTTCATTTGAAGATTTCCCTATTAAAAACTCTGTGATTTCTTCCCAAATTTATACAAAAATTAGTGCTCCTAAAGGAGTTATAGTGACCAAAAATTCAGATTCCCAGTGTTTTATTTTAAGAGAAATTAGCTTTCATTACTTTTCCATACTAAATGTCCGCATAGAACCCGACCAAATTAAGTTGTCAATGGTATTGAGCTGTTTATGAGATGTACACTCGTGCACATAAATTGATGGATGTCGGAATAGTAATAACAACAGTTATAATAACAACAACATCTATAACTTTTATACAAACTGTGTACCTTTACTCAAATTGAAATAAGATTAGACATTTAAATAAACATTTTTTACAGTCTGTTTAGCCGATTTTGACTTCTATTGCGTTGGTGGCATGACAACTGGCAGCTGTAATAAAACGTTTGGTATTGTAACCACGTTTTTGCTTTTAATGGCATCCTTATGCCTACGGAATATAAGTCAAAATTGGTTGAACGGACTGAAATTATAATTATAAATTTCTAATCTTATATCAAATGGAGTAAAGTACAGACGCCAGCACATCAAGCTACTACAATCTGTCAAATTTCTTCAATAGATTTTCAAATTTATCACTACAGAGTAAGGTTCAAGGTTGATTGGGAAAATTTGACAGTTTCGGATAGCTTGACCTGCTGGCGTCTGTACATCTTAATAGAACAAATAACGTGTAATGTGATACCTTTGTTAATGACGTGGGTAGGTACCTTTTGTCAGCGACAGCTGGTGGTGGTTTTAATTAGGTGTTTCTTATTTATTTCTTTCCTACTAATTTACCGTTGCTGCAAGCAGTACCTAAGTATTAAAAACCTAATTTATTGCATTAAAAAAATAGTTTTAATGATTAATTTAATGGTATATAATAACTTACTAACAATAGATAATAATTTGATGTAAATGAAATGATGATGTTTGTTTGTTTTTTGTAGATATGTTTTGTGTAATGTTTACTTACTCGAGTTTATGTTTTCGTATGCACGTGTTTCTGTGACAAATAAAATTATTTTTCTTTCTTCTTTCTTTCTAAATATGCTTATTTTTCTTTCTTCTTTCTTTCTAAATATGCTTATTTTTCTTTCTTCTTTCTTTCTAAATATGCCGAATGGCAAAATATGGCTGATCTTTGTACAGTCGAGTTCATTAATATATTAGCCCTTTCAGGCTTCAAAAATATATGACCGTCAAAAAAAATCATAATATTGTGACAACTATAAGCATCATTAAATTGTGGTCAAGATTTCGATTCATTAATATGTGACTGGTTTTTCTCAGTAACATGTATACAGCCAAAAGCACATTATTATATGAACAACATTAAGATCATATTATCTGAACATTGTAGGATTCACAATTATGTATGCACACATGAATACAATAATATCTAAACAAGTAAATGTAATTCAAATTCAACCTTATTACTTACGTCATAAATATAATTTTAATAGCAATCTTAAAATTGCATGGTCAAGGAGTTTGCAACATTATTTATCACTGGCTAGATTAACTTCAAATGACGTTATGTTTTTCTAATTACTGGAAGATAGTACTGGAAGCTAGTACTGGGAGCTAGTACTGGAAGATAGTACTGGAAGATAGTACTGGAAGCTAGTACTGGGAGCTAGTACTGGAAGATAGCACTGGAAGATAGTACTGGAAGTTATAACTTCCAGTACTATCTTCCAGTGCTATCTTCCAGTTATAACTTCCAGTACTATCTTCCAGTGCTATCTTCCAGTACTAGCTCCCAGTACTAGCTTCCAGTACTATCTTCCAGTACTAGCTCCCAGTACTAGCTTCCAGTACTTGCTCCCAGTACTATATTCCAGTGCTATCTTCCAGTGCTATCTTCCAGTACTAGCTCCCAGTACTAGCTTCCAGTACTATCTTCCAGTAATTAGAAAAACATAACGTCATTTGAAGTTAATCTAGCCAGTCAGTAATTTTAAGATTGCTATTAAAATTATCTTTATGACGTAAGTAATAAGGTTGAATTTGAATTACATTTACTTGTTTAGATATTATTGTATTCATGTGTGCATACATAATTGTGAATCCTACAATGTTCAGATAATATGATCTTAATGTTGTTCATATAATAATGTGCTTTTGGCTGTATACATGTTACTGAGAAAAACCAGTCACATATTAATGAATCGAAATCTTGACCACAATTTAATGATGCTTATAGTTGTCACAATATTATGATTTTTTTTGACGGTCATATATTTTTGAAGCCTGAAAGGGCTAATATATTAATGAACTCGACTGTACAGTACTAACACTTATTGATGTATCATCTACCCATATTTGCGAATAAAGTTATTCTTATTCTTCTTATTCTTACAACAATTAAGTGAATATCCAAGCTTTTTCTATTCTGTTCTATCGAACCCATATTTCTAGTTTTGTTTATGGTTCTACCTAGTTACCTACTAGTCGGCCTATCTTAATAGTCTAATCGAGTTGATTGATTTGTGTTCATAATTTACTAATTACATTCTACTGATTTTACAAATTGTTATCGAACTGTGATCTATAATTAATTAATCTTATTTGATTTATAAATGTATGTTCCATTAAAAATACACCTACGAATTCATAAATCTTAACAAAGTAGGTAGGTATTGAATTGGTATCTAAAAATACACCCAAGGTTCATAGATGTGTCAGTGGAAATTTGATAAAATCGACTTCAGGTACTGAAAAATACATAACTATTACATATGCAATACTTTTATACTAACGTTATTAGCAAAATTTTAGTTTTTAATACTTAGGTACTGATTGCAGCAACGTTAAATTAGTAGGAAAGAAATAAATAAGAAATAACTATCGCTCTTATATTCATATAGCAACACAACAGGTAGGTACTTACTAATACAGAAAAATAATTATTCGAGTACCTACCTACCCATGTCATTAAGAAAGGTATCACAGGCCATGGGTAAAGATGGGTTATTTTTTTAATAAATATGTACGCAGGTACACAGTTTGTATAAAAATTATAGATATTGAACTGTTGTTATTACTATTCCGACATCCATCAATTTAAATGCACGAGTGTACAGTCACGAGCGCCAATATATATACACTAAGCAACTTTTAAAAGTGATTTCCTCCAACTTTATTGATTGAAAATTTATTTTACTACGAACATAGTATTTTGGGACCCAAACTATTATAAAAAAGATCTTTTCTCTAGGTTTCAATCGTTATTCCACAAGAAAATCGGCTTTGAATTCTGCTAAGCGTTTACATATTAGTGCTCATGACTGTACATCTCATAAACAGCTCAATACCATTGACAACTTAATTTGGTCGGGTTATATGCGGACATTTAGTATGGAAAAGTAATGAAAGCTAATTTCTCTTAAAATACAACACTTGGGAATCTGAATTTTTGGTCACTATAACTTCTTTAGGAGCACTAATTTTTGTATAAATTTGGGAAGAAATCACAGAGTTTTTAATAGGGAAATCTTCAAATGAAAACTTAACACCGTGACTACCGCCACCCCACCAATGGTATGGTATATCTCGTAAACTACTGGAGTAGTAATTTTGAATTTTGGGTATCAATTTTATCTCGCAGAGCACTAATTTTCTATGTAGGTTTGAGGAAAGCGACTAGCTCCTGAAACTTGGAATCAACACTCAAAGTCGTGGTCCTGCTGAATGAGCGCGCGAAAGTTATCATCGTTGATTTCTCGGTAAATACAAATGTTTCAGTTCTTTTTTTGTTACGAAATGAATCACATTTAAGAGCACTAATTATTTGTATACTTAGAATTGCTGTAGCATGCCCCCTTTTTCGGCGCTCATGGTGGTCCTGCTGAAGAGAGCGTGACTACCGCAGGACCACCTACAAAGTCGATTATCTCGAAAACTACTAAGGCACGAATTCTGTTGTTCGAGCACTAATTAGCACCAATTGAGCACTAATTATTTGCCAAATATGGAAGCGATTGGCGTTGGTGGGGCGGCGGTAGTCACGGACATGAATATTTCAAATTAATGGTGATAATATTAAAATTAATTATTATTATTTTAGACATTAGAATCATAAAAACCGGTTTAATAAAAAAAAAAGAAGATTATTTGCATTTAATATCTGTCTATTACCCTTTCACGGTTTAACAGCTGAATTGATTTGGATGATAGGTATTTGATAGGCCATGACCTGGGTACATACATTATATCCCGCTAGCACATTCCCGTGGGATAACATCCGACATCCATGTGGGCGAAGCCACGGGTAGAAGCTAGTCTTGCATACAACGCCATCTTCTCTGTTTAACTCAAGTACTCACTCATGTGGAATAAAAGAATAATAGTAATAGCTTATATTCATGAAGATGACCATTGTGGTAACCAGCGTTACTGCTTGTGTAGAATTTGTAACAAATAAAAAATGAAAGTATAATGAGTGTGTTAACTAATCAACAATTTATTAATACCTACAATAACCTACTTATACATAAAACTAAAACACCTACACAAACCTTGTTGCTATAGCTAATAACTTGGTGTAGTCAGCTCCCTTTGAGTGGGTCTTCTCTTTGAGTATGGTCCGTAGTATGGTGGGGATGGGCACATGGATGCGGTTACCCAGTGGAGTTCCATTATCATCTATTAGTACTACATTGTTGCTGTCAAACTTGGGCACCTTGACACTTTGTTTCTGTTTCATACCTACTAAGATACCTTTCTTCTTTTGACCCTTGATAGCTACTAGTACTCTGTCACCTATATAGCCGACATCTGAAATATACAAAATGACAACAATTCATTTTTATTGGGTAACTTCTGGCCCATTTTTAAGCACTAGTCATAAATTTATTGTGGTTTTTAAGGTGACAAATGAGCAGGTGGTTTACATGATGGTTAGTATCACTACCACTTAGAAAACAATAAACAGGCATTATATGTAGGTGCTTTGCCATCCCAGAGAAGGCTAGTGTCATGCATGACTCATGACACTCAATCGGCACATGTGCCGACATCAGCCTTGTCTCTACAATAAGGATTTTAAAATTAGAATTTTGAATAGTTGCTAATCTGAAGATTCAAGAAGACTGCCTCATTGGTCTAGTGGTCACAAGCGCTACTGCTGAGCATGAGGTCCTGGGTTCGATTCCCAGGTTGGGCAGCGTTAATGGGACTTTCCATTAGGAATTTCTCAGTAGCAGCCCGGTGTTTGTATTTGTGCCCGGTTGATGGCAATAGGCTCGCCCCATATTACATGGGACTTAAACATAAGTGGCGAAATGTGGGTGTTCTATCCTACACCTCTGCCTAACCCTTTGGGGATTACAGGCGTGATGTTATATTATGTTATGAAAAGATTACGTACGCTTCTTGTTATAAACGCAGATAACTTTAGGGGGTTTGCCTTCAGCCATGGCTCGCTTGCCGATCTCCGAGTTATCAACCACTCTCAGGCGACTCAGTAGGCGCACTTCATTCATACAGGCGGTAGTGTGGAACCCGCGCGACAACTGTGCTGGGTTCAGCGTGTTAACCAAGGATTTAAACATTTTCTTTCAAATCGTATTGCAAAAAATAATCTGAATTGTCTTCAGAAATGAGGTTATTTTGACATTGACATGCAGTGGCACTGGTCAACTGACAGTGACGTTAACTGACGTTTAGTAAAACGTTTAAAAAGAACTGACATTTAAGAAGGCTGTATTCCGTTATACTCTATAGTCGCTCACAGCGCTCTCACATCATTAATTTGCGTTCCGATTTATATTATTATTATGACAGCTGAGGTCTGTCAATACTTTGGAACGCTCGTGTACAGGGTCACACGTTTGTTTGGTTGAAGGCGCTAATCTCAGGAACTACTGGTTCGAATAGAAAAAATATTTTTGTGTTGGATAGTCCATTTATCGAGGAAGGCTATAGGTTATACAGGGTGTCCCGTAAATAATGGATCAAACGTAACGGGTAGGTAGCTTACCTCATTTCCAACAACTAATTTGAACAGTAAAAAAAAAACCGATAAGGTAACCAAGAATTTTTACTATTTTCTGTACCAGCATTCAGTGTTTTTAATGCTGTTGCTGCAAATGGTATCATATTTAGGTGTGATTTTTGTCAAACATTTCTGAATAGTTTACTAATGAAAGATACCATTTTTTTAAATAACATTTTATTTGCCTTAGAAAAAAAATCTTGAATTGAAAAGTTTTGTTTTTACGATGAAAAGACCAGAATTGGAAAAATTCTCCTGTAAAAAAAATGTATGACACCAAAGTGTACCATTATTTTAAAAACTTGTAAAATTACTAAGGTTTGCAAATTGGAATAAAACTTACGCCTAGTCTTTGTCGTTACAAAGATATTGCTATGAATCTGACAGAGGTGCCAAATTACGAAATAAAATAAAATTTGAAAAAGTGTGCACAATTCAACTATTTTCTTAAAAATGTTTAGGTATCTCAGCGTATGAAAAAAATTAGGAGGGTAAATTAAAAAAAAAAATACAAATAAATCGTCGTCCCCCTACGAGAATGCAAAGTCTGCACCTCCTAATAAAGGAAGCTCTTATCCGACGGACAAAATGGCTGTTGTTTATTTCTGATACAGCAGATTGGATGCGCTGACGTAATTCTTCTTCCGACGTTATTCGTTGTTTGTAAACTTTGTCTTATAAACATCCCCAATAAAAAAAATCTAAGGGATTTAAATCCGGAGATCGCGGAGGCCACAAAATTGGTCCTAATCGGTCGATCCATCTGTCAGGGTAAGTTTCATTGAGTTGCGCCCTTACTGCCGTCGCATAGTGAGCGGGGCAACCATCATTTTGTAACCACATTGCTTGCCGCACGTCTTCTGGAATATTTTCTAATAACGTTGGCAACTCATTCCTTAAAAAATGCAGATAGTATTCGGCGTTTAGAGTTGCTGGTAGTTCAAAGGGCCCTATTATTTGCCCATTTATTATTCCTGCCCATAAATTTATTTTAAATTGATGTTGGCTCCTGTCCTCTCGCATCAAACGTGGGTTTACCAGCTGCCAACTGTGCAAATTATGCAAATTGAGATATCCATCTCGCCGGCATGAAGACTTGTCACTCCATAAAATTTTATTAAAAAACTGTGGGTCCGCCCGTATCATTCTAAGCATCCTTTGGCAAAATGCTACTCTTTGCGGGTAATCACGTGACGTCAGCGTTTGAACACGTTGCACGTGATATGGGTGCAACCGGTGCCTTTTTAGAACTCGATGTACCGTCGATCTTGGAATACATGTGCGTTGCGCTATGACGCGAATTGAGACCGACGAATCTTCCTCGATTTCTCGAATAATAATTTCGCCATTGACTTGTGACGGTCGCCCTTCACTGGCACCCCCAACTCCGGTGCCAAGAATTCTTCCCTCAAATAGCGCGTTATGCACTCTAATGAATACGCGATAGTCGGGATGTCGATCCCGGTTCGGGTATCTTTCACGATACAATCTTGTGGCCGCCCTGGCATTACCTCTTGCTTCTCCGTAGATAAAATTCATTTCGGCATACTCCCGTGGCGTGTACTCGTAACGAGGCATCGTACTACTGCACACACGTACAACCTTACACAAACGATTGCTTTCGAAGTCCGTAGGATTGCTAAGTCATTCGTCCAAAACACAAACAGTTCCAAATCGTTAGGCAAAGCAAAGTCCAAAACTCCGCAGGTAGCGGTCCCAAATTCCGAACAGATGACGTCATCGGCTCGGAATTACGCTACCAGCGTAAACCACATGCTTAGATTACAAGCATAAGCCATTACGAGAAAGAAAAGTTAGATTATACCATTTTAATTTCTGTTCTGTCTTCTTCATCACATTCATAGCAATATCTTTGTAACCGCAAGGACTATACGTAAGTTTTATACCAATTTGCAAACCTTAGTAATTTTACAAGTTTTTAAAATAATGGTACATGTTGGTGTCATACATTTTTTTTACAGGAGAATTTTTCCAATTCTGGTCTTTTCATCGTAAAAACAAAACTTTTCAATTCAAGATTTTTTTTCTAAGGCAAATAAAATGTTATTTAAAAAAATGGTATCTTATAACATTAGTAAACTATTCAGAAATGTTTGACAAAAATCACACCTAAATATGATACCATTTGCAGCAACAGCATTAAAAACACTGAATGCTGGTACAGAAAATAGTAAAAATCGAAAAAAAAAATATCTTGGTTACCTTATCGGTTTTTTTTTACTGTTCAAATTAGTTGTTGGAAATGAGGTAAGCTACCTACCCGTTACGTTTGATCCATTATTTACGGGACACCCTGTATAACATCACGCTACGACTAAGAAGAGCGGAGCATCAATTAAAAATGTAGCAAAAACGGGAATAAAAATCCTTTTAGAGCTTCCGTTGCGTACATGTTAATCCAGGTTATAACGGCGGCAGCGATCTCTCGCGTCCGGCCCTGGTTTAGGCCATGGTTCGGAGCGAGAGTGCATGGGAGGCCGTCACCTCCTTCTGCCAAGCAATTATTCTCGCGAAAGAGGTGGCGGAACGCGTGAGGGTGAGGCAAGGTTCGCGCCCTCGCGCCCATAGTCGCCGCAGGAGATGCCCCGGGCGTCGGGAGTCGCAGGCTGATTCCCGGTCACCGTAGGTGTGGGCTTGCGGACGGTGAGCGATGGGTAGCTCGCCGTCCGATACAGGCCCGCCGGGTCGACAGCGCGTTGTGTTCCACAGGCATGGGCCCTATCGGACCCCGTCAGTTGGTACTGACATCTCTTTGAGGCGCTCAAAGAGATGTCAGCACCAACTGACGGGGCATTGGCCCTATCGGTTGACACCAACCGATAGGGCCAATGCCTGCCAGGGTTGCGAGTTTGTCCGAAAGGGATATCGTGGCCCTGGCACACAGGCATCTGAAGGAACACTGGTGGGTTTTAGTCAGTAAAAGTCTGACACACCGTCCCGCTCCGCCCGAGCGGAAGAAGTTTCAGCGTTTAAATATTCTAACATTGCCCAGCCTGTATTTGTGTTGTTAGTTCATTTAAAAAATATATATCCATGAATACGAGTCTGGGGAAGAAAGATTAGCCAGGGAAAATACTCGTAGAAAGGAATTTAAAAATAAAGTTGTACCTAATTTTAACATAGTCAAGCATTGCTTAGAAATATTGTACTAACACTAGTTTTACAAGTTTAGTTTACTAACATACATAAACGGAGCTTGGCTCTGAAATAAACGATATATTATTATTATTATTGCCCTCATTACCAAGCTGTACAAAATATTTAAAGACTGGCAGCGGATTTGAAAATGTTGTTATACACTAGCTCTTTTATGGCTAAGCTCAAAGCATTTCTGTTAGACAAAAACTTGTACTCTATGGACGAACTGTAATTTAATTATTGTTTTTTGCAAGCATGTTTTTTATGTTTTTATTTTTGATTTTTATTATTATTATTGCTGCATGATAATTTTAGAATTTATATTAATATTATCTATTAATTATGATGTATTTAATCAAACACAATATAAATTGTGCCTGATAAATAAATAAATAGTTATTTGATAAAACAACCCAAAAAAAGGTTATAAACTATGTGTCCCAAATCTCATCCAAATCCGTTCAGCCGTTTTTCCGCCAATCCGAAATATACATCCAGACAAACGGACTAAATTTCTAAAAACTATATTTTTAGTATCATACTCGTTCCCATACCTCGTAACAATTTTTTTTTTTTAAATATTCAATGTACAGTTTTGACTTCGTTACTATTTTATGTTATGTATAGATACTAGTGTCTAATGCTAGTGCATAGATACAATATAGTGATGGGAATGCGAATGTTAATATTATCAGATTTACAAAATGTGATTTACATTTTCTGAAGATTTTTCATACAAACATTGGCATCTCCTATCCCGCTTTAGGGGTAGATTAAAAAACAAAAAAAAATACAAAGTGTATTATTTGCTTAGTTATGTATTCGTTCAAAGTTTCCAAGGATTTTTTTTTGATACTGGTGTTTATATTAAGGTTCACTATTGCTTGTTCGGGATTTGGGTAAATTAAATACGTGATGTTTGAATGCTAGTATATTGGCGACTGCTTGTTTCAGTGTTGCCAGTGGCAGATAGTCAAATATAACATAAGACAGCTCAAAAAGTAACATTTTCACGAGAAAAGTAACATTACCTTATTTTATGTGAAAACAGGAAAATGACTGACTTTGAACTGACACGGACGCGGACGCCACTCCAAGGCGCTCGTTCGCTCGCTCGCCTGAGTAAGCGGGATGTTGAAATACACGCGAGTGAGTGCATAGACGATACGACGAAGTAACAGATTTTCGCGCGGTCGTCGCGTCAGGCAATTTGTGTCAGGTCACAAAAATTCACAAAATCAAGTGCGACAAACGAAAACTTTCTTGGATGCGTTCCATTTCACACAAAAAAATTGTTTGTTTGAAAATATTTAAATAATATAATATAATAATATTGAAAATTAATAGCCTAAACTTTATTAAATTAATTAAATCAATTTATTGACACACACAAGTTAGGAAACATTTATAAATAGGAACAATTTTAATTGAAGGAGTGCTTACGTAGATATAGCCGTGGGCCCCAAACTAGGCACAGCCTGTATCTTGGTGGCCCAATAAAGATAGCAAAGACAGATTGATTTAATGACTGCTCAGCGTGACACAGCACAGCAATAAACAAGTAATAATTAATTATGAAAATATGAATTCAAATCATTTAGAAATCAAAAATAAAATAATAGTAACAAACCAATAAATAAAAAATATGTTAAAATAAAAATAAAAAATAAAAAACAATATAAAATCAAAGAAGATATCAACATACGTAATTGTAAGAGACATGTTGGCATTATTAATAATTGTATTAAGTCCTAAAAGTAACGTAAAAGTAACATTCTGGGTCATGTAACATGGAGGTAACATAAGAGGGTCAAAAGTAACGTAAAATGTTACAAAAGTAACATTCTGGCAACTCTGGCTTGTTTACTACTTTATGGTTAGATGCCTTTAAAGACGACCGGAGATATACATATAGCTAGGTATGTGGATATGTGACTTGAGTAGCTAGAAGGACAATTCTCAATCTAACATACCGCCCGCCAAAAGGACTTAAGTTCTTTAATAAACACTATTAAGTGCTAGTAAATTATTCTCTAAAATATCAAGTACTTAACCCCAAATTATCCGTCTAAAGCGCAAAATATTACAACCGCAAATTAATCACTAATGAAATTCTAACTATACATACTAAAATAATTCACAATATCTCAATATTCAAGAGTAGCTAAGTAGAATCAACTGGCAATGCACATAACTTAGTAATAGTTCTCCTAGATATAGAACCTCCACTTTTCACACTATACACCCTCGTGTTACCATCCATGCCTGGATGTTTATCTGTAATTCGTCCTTAGGACCATTTGCGGGGTGGTTGATTTTCAGTCTTGATCATCACAATATGGTGGGTATTGCAAATTCCTTCGCTTCCTTCAACCATTTAGGACGCTGCTGAAGCCTGGTCAAATATTCCTCTTGCCAGCGTCGCCAAAAGTCATGAAGAATCTTTTGTGTATGTGCCAGCGTGACAAATTATGAACTTTCACAGTTTGCAGATCTGGTGAGGGTACCACAATCGGTGGTTCTCCAAATAAAAATGGCGGTGTACGAGCTATGTGTACATTGTTATAGTTTGTACGTCACACTCATTTAAGCACATCAATATTGTTTAGATGTGCATTTCTCCAACATAGCATTTATGTGTAATAATTGTGTAATTACATTCAGTAGCAAAAAATCCATCAAGGGAATCATTCGTCTACTCATTTACTAACAAGTACATAACATTTTCACTGTTGGGCATTACAACCCCAACATTTGGTCCTTCGAGCAATTTAGTGTTGTGTGATTTATGTCTTGTACGGTCGTGAATCGGTTGGACTGGTCTCTCACAAGCGAGTCGCCCCAGTAACCAATTAACAAGTCGCATATCGTAGGAGAGGAAGGTTGCACAATACCAAGAACAAGGAGTGTGGAGCAACTGCCTACTTCTCAAAACAATGTTTGTCAATTCTTCGGAAAGTTTGGCAACATGACGTCATCAGCAAATACTTGCGAGAATCAGCGCGAACTGTACGAAAACATCAAAAAAGTTGGCATCAACATCAAGAAGGATGGCTGGGACAGGAAGAACTTGGACTACTTCAAACGGCGTATGCAAATGCTGGAAAACTTATGGAGTGAATTCCAGTTCAACCATGATCGTTTGTCTACAGAAGTAAGTGCAGATCATCCTTACTTTACAAGTGATTTATATAACATAGCATTGAAGTGTTATAAAGAAGTCAAGGAGTTAATTCTCCAACAAAATCAGCAACTATCGACGCACAAACGGTCCATAGATGGCCCCGTAGTGCAATCAACATCGTTCAAAAGTACCTCTGAACAAGATAAAGCAGGTACATCGAGCAAGAACTTACAAGAAAAACAAAACAGCGAGGAGGAAGGAGAAACCAGTAACACAAATAAGAGCAACAACAGGGATCAATCGCCTCCTCGGCAACAACAAATCCCAAACAAGAGGGACACGGGGTCCAACAGTAAACTGGACGACCTCTTACGCAAACAATCGGCGAACTTCAAGGCTTCATGAGAGCTGTCGCCAACATTCAAGTGGAATTTATCACAGAAAAATGGGAATTCCAGGATGAGTTGCAAACGTTACAAGCGCATTGGTCTGCTATTGACAGTCTCCATTGGGAAATCGAATGCGAACACAATGGGGACAAGAACGCAGTATATGAAGAGCGCTATACAAGATTCGAGAATCAATATATCGATCTCAAGAAGGCATACGAAGACAGTTACCTAAATAAAATGTATTATAGGAAACATGATGGTATCAGGTACGTGGTTGGTAGTTTTCATTAAATACCAAGATGTGGTGCGGAGCTTATCGAGAAAAAACAACACCAAAGTTGGAGATACCAGTATTCAACGGAAAGTGTAACCAGTGGATACCGTTTAAAGATCTGTTCACGGAAGCCATCCATAACAATACATGCAATTTTTGAAAAGCAAGGTCCAAGGAGAAGCTGAAAGGTTGATACAACACTTACAAATAAACTCGGACAATTATCTAGTGTGATGGGACATTCTCAACAATCGGTACAACAACAAACTTATATTTACATCGCGTATCAACATGCTCTTCAACCTGCCTACTATGCAACAATAGTCATTAGCACAGATCAAGAAAATACATGACGTCACAATAGAATGTTGCAGGCCATCAAGAATTTAGAAGTGGATGTCAGAACCTGGGATCCGCTACTAGTGCACATTTTGGCACAAAAACTGACGCCGAGACATACTCAGATTACATTGAATCATTAAAGAACTCGCGAGAATTACCTGTATAAAAGGATTTCTTAGACTACCTAGAGGCGAAGTTTACTTCGATGGAATCGTCGCAGCGTAGGTATACAAGACAACTATCAGAAGACAAGTTCTGTAACAAACCAGAATCAAGAAGCATCCCATAACAAGAAACACAGCTATCATAACAACAATAATCAAGCGGCTAGTAACAACAAGGTTACGAAATCGTACCATGCGTCAACATTTACTTGTCCACTCTGCAACGACGAGCATGGCCTCTATTTTTGTGCAAAGTTTTTAGAAATGTCGAAAGACGAAAAACTAAACACAATAAACAAATTGCAAGTCTGCATTAATTGCCTGTACAGCCCTATGGGCAATAAATGTACGTCTAAAAACAGATTTCGCAAGTGCAAAGCTAAGCACCATACGTTATTGCACGAGGCTGTATCAAAGTACCTACAATGAACAAGATCAAACAAATTCATCATCTCATGTCTCTCAAAATGATGGACGAGCATCGGAGATTCTATTAGCGACCGCCATAGTAAAGGTAGAGGGAGCTGATAGAACTAAGTACAACATGCAAGCTTTTGTGGATCAAGGGTCGCAAATATCACTGATAACAGCAAATCACTGTAAAACTGCAATATCACTGATAAAAGCGACACAACAAAAACAAAATAAACATACCTCAATCCCGACTCAAAATGCACTCAACCAGTCCTTTAGTTATGTCTATAAAAATGTATAATAAATTGCCAAATTACATTAGAGAAGTTACCAAAACAAATGTATTTATTAATAAATTGAAACAATTTCTGGAATCCAAGTCATACTACTCAGTAAATGAGTTTTTAGATGACAAAACTATTGCAAAATATAATTAATTCTCCATAAAAACCAAACATTATGAAATCTATATAAATAAATAGGATTATAGAAAATCAAATAAAAATATGAATACATAAATAAAAATGAACATACTTCTAATAATAATAACTAATAATAATAATTTCATAAAAATTACCTACATTATTCGCAAAAACAAAAATAACTAATATACTTACTATACCTGTATACACAAACCTAATAATATATATATATATACACCTACACATAATTTGCACCCAACTAAACACATATTAATAATTTATAATAATAATGAATTGCTTGAATTTTATTGTTACTTTAGCCCTCTTCCTCTCTCCTAATGTTTGCTGTGCCCGACAGGGTCCATATTGATCTTTTACTTTTTTTTATACCATCTATTAATACATATGGAATGCAATAAAGAATTGAGAATTGAGAACAGAACGCACAGCTCAACTTCTCGGGACCAAACGCCAGAAATGTAAAGGGAGTTGTCTTTGGAGTTGGAGAAAAGGAGAGCAATTGCAAGGGCATGATAACAATTTCATGCAGCTCAGTCTTCAGCGACTTCACATTCAGGAAATCAGTATACATAATGAAAAACTTGATCAATAATCTACCAAACAATACTTTTTCAATACACTTCCTCGAAAACTGGTTCATATCGCACTACGATTAGGTTCACAATGCAATGTATTTCACACGTGCGATTTTTTATTTTCCAACACGTGTGCGGGAATAAAAATTAAAAACGTATTCTTGCTGTGATTCACGTTTATTAACTCGAAAAATATCGTTCTTAAATAATAAAGTTTGTCATAACGTTTGCGTTTTTCAAAAAAGGATTTTAGGGAGTGTTACAGTTTGTTTTCAAGAATCTTAACGCGCGGTCCGAGTCCGATTAACTCGAAACTCAGTGCTCATAGTTCAAATAAAAATTGATACTTAATTATGTTTTCTGGAGAATTTTACTGCGTAACTTGAATAACTCAAAAGTTGGTATACATCAATTATTATTTAAGAACAAAAACATACAAAAAATAAAGAATACAACATTTCTTACAAATAGACTTAGACATGAAATGAGACTTAGACACGTATATTGAACAAGTAATAAGTACAAAACGAAGTTGGTATTTAATGCTATCTATATCCTCTATAACCTCCGTAAAGTTGTAAATCAAACTGCACTCCTATCTGCTTACCACGCTTACGTTGCAGTTGGTTCCAACTAAGATATGGTATAATGTTTTAGGGGAATGCTGCTGATAGAGAAGCTGTTTATTTTCGAAATCCACGCGGGCGAAAGCTAGTAATAGATAATACTGTTTCGTCACTTAATCTAGTCTCAGTAAAATTATCAATAACTGCGTGTATATTGTAAGCTACCAGAGTAGCCAATACCATGTTGACTTTTCTTGGGAAGAAACATATGTTCCCGAATCAAAACAAAATCTCTAACAAAATTGTTAGTTTCAAAATACAATAAACGGTCACTATGACGACATGTCAAAGTATGCATTAGGTTGTTTAGACTATCCTAAATATATTTTTTTTCTTCAACATGCACTGTATGTCAACATCATACATTTGTCTGCTAGTTTCCAAATTTTTATTACAAACATTGAATTGGGTTTGTAAGTTGTTACGCTCTTTCCTAAGATTAATGTTACACATATATACATTATCGGTGACTCGCAGAATGGGAGGAAGCAACAACAGTATCTTGAGGATGTTTGCTGAAAGGCTGGATGGGCCTACCATGGGTAGGTTTATCAAGCTTCATGTTTACATGGGGCTTGGGGAAACTATCTGTGGTCGATAATTATCAATTTATCACCTTTGTTATAAGTATATACCTACTAACATAGTTTATAAGATTAGACACTAACACAATGTGGGCCTGTGTAGTCTGTAAATAAAAGATTTTTATTTTTTTTTATTTATTATCCGCCTTATTACAAAACAAGATTTATATTTTGACATGGCTTAAACCATGGAACTAGTTTTTGTAATAAGAACGTAACAGTGATTGGAATACCGGTCTTTATACAAAACTGATAGTGATAACTTAGTTCGGTACTAAGTCGATAGTTTTATGTTTAGGAACTTTACCATAGTGGGAATAAAGTTCGAAATTCAGTAATGGCTCCATGTTTTAAACCTGGGTCTGAAGATACAAGGTGTATCTTCAGACCCAGGTTTTGTAATAAGGGGGATTTAAGTATCGTTTTCTATAGTTTCTTGTATTTTTTTAATATTTTTATTGATTTTAATGTCTTAATTTTATAATCGATCCCCGATCCCATTTTGATCAAAACCAAAGACGGATCGATACGCTAATATAGGTTTATAGGCTACGCTAACCTAATCCAGTAACAGCGACCAACTTGGATGTAGTGCTCATAGACTACTATAAATGGTAGCGCTCACCGGCCGCTCACACGGTTCCGCTCGCTTAGCTTTTTTTTCGCTGAGAAATGCAATTACGCATGCCCGCTCGTGGGGGACGAGTCGGGGTATGTGGGGCTCCCTGTCGGTAATGACGACAGTATACCCACTAAAACTCAGCGGTGTTCCCGCATCGCCGTGTTGGGAGGGCCATGGGATAACTGTTGAACCTTTTCTTCCACGACCCTCCCGGCGCATGCCCGCCTAGCTGGCGGGCCCCGCATGCCCCCCCGTTACCGGGGGGCTACGGGAATGGCCGGGAACACCTGGCCATTCCCGTCCGACACTGGTGGAGGCCTGTGCAATACAGGCAAGGGTGCCCCCGCACCCGTTGCCTGCTGGCCTCCACCTGGGAGGAGTCGGAGATGACGTTCAAAGTGGCGTCTTCTTCGACCCCTCCTCCGCCTTCGGAGCGGCGCAGCGGCAGGGTCGTCCTCCCGCACGCGCTCCGCCTCCTCCTTCTGCAACATGACGTGTTCGCAGAAGGAGGCGACTGCCGCCCAGGACCCCTCATCCCTCAGCATGGCGTTAACCAAGCCGGGGAGTGAGAGGTCCGGTCCGATCACCGCGTTCAGACTGTGGCGCGGCTCGGACCACGACGGGCACACCTCGAGGGTGTGCTGCGCCGTGTCCTCCGCCGCGCCACAGTGGTGGCATGACGGTGTCTCCTCCCGTCCGATTCGGTGCAGGTACGCTCCGAAACAACCGTGTCCGGACAGCACCTGCACCAGACGGAACGAGAGGAACCCAAGCGACCGCTCGAGCCAGTCTCGCAGGACCGGCCCGATCGCGTCGAGGGTTCGGCGGCCGAAGGCTGCTGTGGCGAGGTCGCCCGTCCAATGGACGACGATGGCGTCCCTCGCCTCCCGCCGGACGGCGGCCCGCTCTTCCGGGGCAGGGCGTTCTCCTCTCGCCCTCCGCCCCGCCGTCCATTCATACACTCTGGCGAGCACCCACGCCTCGAGTTCCCAAGGAGGGGTGCTCGCCAGAGCACGTGCTTGTACCTAGCCTAACCCGTTTAGTCGGGATGCACTAGCTCTGTTACTGCAACCAACTTTAAAAAAAACAAGAGTCGGTAAACTATTAAAATTTTTCGAACGCAAAACTAAGTTTGTTTGTTAAGAGTTACTTAATAAACTGTGCTGGTTAGAGCAATCATTTTATTTTCCTGTAATAATTATACAGGAAAAGTTTTTAACCAGTGCGCAAAATGTTTTTGGTGGTTCAATATCAGTAACAGAACACATTTCCATTATTTATTCAATACTTTTTTTTTTTTTTATCCTACTTTAAATCAGCAAAATATGGACACAATCTATTCGTAATAATATCAATGGGCGCGCGCGGCGGCCGGCGCAAGCGGCGGTGTTGCACGGGGGTGAAACCCCCTCCCGGGCGGCAGGGCGCCCCGGGCCGCCCGGGCGCTGTGGCCGACACTCGACAGTGCGCTCATCGCACGCGCTGTCGTGTGACGTCGCGTCTAATCGATTCTCCGCGCAAGCGCCGCGCCGCACGTGTGCCGTGCTACCGGTCACGATGTCGGACTTCAGTAACCGCGAGTTTTACGAGATGGTGCGAGTGTATGTACTGAGTGATAAAAGTTTGCGAGCAGCTCGCAGAATGTATGCGACGGAGAGCATACCTCGAATGCGAGCCCATGGAATCCTTAACCCCGCGGTCCCTAATGAAAGGACCATTTTAGCGGCCACTCAAAGGCTGCTTGATCACGGACAGTTCAGAACCCCGAATCATGCACGAAGGTCTGGCAGACCCCGACTGGCGATCGAAATCGAAGAAGCCATCCTAAGCCCATTAAAGTATGAAGGAAAAATTGGAATTACTCTTCAAATAACTACAGGTCACGGCCTAAACATAAAAAAGTCTAGTTCGAACCTGATAAAATTAGCGATCAGTACATTGTAACCCACGTAAATACCTACGCCGGCGAATCGAGCTAGCGCACAGCTGATAGGTAGGTACTTTCGCCGTACTTTCCGCTTCGCCGCGCGCCGCCGAGTAGCCATACAACCTTTTAAAGTAAACATCTTTCGTTAACGATATTTTTTGTTTTTTGTACTAAGACGTATCAAAATAAAAAATATATGTTTAATAAAACTCGTTTAAGTTTAACTTGTCAAAATTTGCGCAGTGGATAAAAACTTTTCCTGTATTGACCCCCATCAACTTAATTTATTTCATTTTCATCAATGAGATTATTCACTTAGCAAACTTCGGAGATAAGCGGGAAATTATTTTTTTTATTTTTTTTTAATCCTTTTATTTTATTCTCAGTTAGTGTTAATCATGATCTGGCTAGCTAGAGTCATTTAAGCGGCTACCCAAATGTCCTTTCTTTGGTATTGATCGTCGCATCGTTGAGCTCCTTAAGTTCTGAGTAGAGCTGCACGATTACTGACAAGTGCGTGTACTGACTGGTCAGGTCCACTCAATCTGTGTGGTTCTTTCCTCAAAAGACCATTTCAGACACCAATCTACATGGCCTTCACATGATCTGACCAAGATTATTTCTGGACTTTAAAAGAGACTGTGACCTCTGAGTTTCTTTCAGAGTAGTCAGATGCAAAACGCCGACCTCATCTAGTTTTTAAAATATGATTGAGTAATGATTGACGTGTAAAAGTGTTTGTACAAACCTACTTACAGAAATAAAAATTATTTATCATCATTTAAGTATCATTTATCATGCGGGAATGTTATTTTTATGGTAATTTTCATCAAAAGCCGCTCTACTACTGCCTCTGCAAATACACACTGCTTGCAAGAGCTGATAAGTGTGCAGCCAGTTTGACTAAACATTAGGAACATTCAAATTGATATTATGTGTAGCCCACTAGCCAAATGGATTGTCGTTTCTCTTCAAGGTTTCAAAGAAAAGAGCTTCTTGTCATAATGCGCACCAGTTTTCAAATGTGTATTAATCAGGCCGAATAGTGTGGCCGAACTCTCTGCTCTGAAACAAAAACGGGACTACTGTAGGTATAATTTATACTCATATACTTACTTAACATTTAAAATTAAGTGAATACCGGGTAAAACGGGGTGAATAGAAATGCAGGGGTGAATCGAGACACAACTTTAACATGGATTTTAACCTTGAAATAATATAGTTTGTTGCCGAGGTACTTAATCGTTAAATATAGTACAGGTAACACATTATAGTCCTTTTTGGCAAAACAAAATATATTATTTCAACGTTAAAATCTATTATAAAGTTGCATCTCGATTCACCCCTGCATTTCTATTCACCCTGTTTAACGATGGAATTTTTAATTTCTTTTCCAGTTATGGAAGTAAGTAGGAGTAACTCTGCCACGTCATCGAGTAATATTCTTCTCAAAATATTAGTTGTCAGACTTTGGACGTTTCTACCAGCCAAAAATGATATCTGAAAAAGATTTTAATTAGCATTCTAACGATAAGAAAATTTTGTCTATTTTTATGTACTATGTAGGTCAGGCTAGGGGCCAGCAGGTCAAGCTATCCGAAACTGTCAAATTTTCCCAATCAATCTTGAACCTTTATATAGAGCGATAAAGTTGAAAATCTATTAAAGAAATTTGACAGATTGTAGTAGCTTGATGTGCTGGCGTCTGTACATACTATTGCCTGTTTAACTGGCTTATTTTTAATAATTGGTCATTCAAATGATCGAAACTTGCATCATCGTTTACTAGAAGACTTGCAAATAATAAAACTATTAGGTAATCGGCTAGCCACCACAGATGCTAGCCGCTAGAGCAAGAAAACATATGGACAGAGTTGTTATTTTTTTGAAGATATAGGCACCTCTAAGGACTTATTATGCAATAGTTAGCAACTCACGTGGGCACTATTTAGGACAGAGGACAGGAGCACTTGGACCGTCGATTAGGTTGGATCTAGTAGGTACTTACATATCATTTATTCTGTCTGTAAAAGTATAAATAAATAAACTTACCGTTATTCCTGAGCACGATAAAAGGTGGCTGGGACAGACTGGATGCGGAAGGCGGAGGACAGGGTGTTGTGGCGCAGCCCGGAAAAGGCCTATGTCCAGCAGTGGACTACTATAGGCTGAGTTGATTGATTATTCCTGAGCACGATAAGCAAAGTACGCGCGTCCCTCACGCACTACTCAACAGAAACACACAACACATGTACTCCTTACGGAGGGTACACTACTCTTTGAATCCACTGGGTACTGGCACAGACTCTAAGCGTACAATTTTATTACAAATGGAAAGCCATACGCGTCAAGTCAAAATAAAACCAGTCTCAACTCGCCGAAGTCCGAACGCGAGATGCCATGCGTCAATAAGTGTCACCAATGAGAGTAATGAGATTGACAACGTCACACTTATAAGCCAATCATAGCGTGCTGCACTCATATAGTGCGCGCGGTGACCAATCATGTTTTTTTGCGCCCGATCTGATGGCGGAAAACGCAAGTTTGTACCAAACTTGTAACAAGTTTGATACTTTCATGTTTGAAAAATGCAAGATTGCTACAAACTTCAATTATCATCCTTAAATTAACAAGCTTGCAGCAATATTGCCATAAACTTGTTTTATCATATTTGAGGTTACAATTTAAATTCAAATAAAAAGCAAGTTTGCAGCAAACCGATCTGCTATCTGGGTAAGTACTTTGTACACACTGTGTCTACGTGTCCCATCCAACTCCCGAGTCGCATGTCTGCTGGAGGAAACTGTTCCAATAAGCAGTACCTTAAGTACTTTGTACACACTGTGTCTACGTGTCCCATCCAACTCCCGAGACGCATGTCTGCTGGAGGAAACTGTTCCAATAAGCAGTACCTTAAGTACTCTGTACACACTGTGTCTACGTGTCCTATCCAACTCCCGAGTCGCATGTCTGCTGGAGGAAACTGTTCCAATAAGCAGTACCTTAAGTACTCTGTACACACTGTGTCTACGTGTCCTATCCAACTCCCGAGTCGCATGTCTGCTGGAGGAAACTGTTCCAATAAGCAGTACCTTAAGTACTCTGTACACACTGTGTCTACGTGTCCTATCCAACTCCCGAGTCGCATGTCTTCTGGAGGAAACTGTTCCAATAAGCAGTACCTTAAGTACTTTGTTGCTTTGTTCGTTTTCGGTTTAGAATTGATTGAGTAGGTCAAGGTGCCCTCGCTTGCCCTCGTTTACAGAAAGAAGAACTTGCGGGAGCCGTCGGCAAGTCGGCACGTCGGCGTCGGCACGTCAGCATTGCGGCGAGCCAGACAGCCCGACGAATGGTTGGAGAGTTAAGGCTTCTACAAGCCGGCGCGACACGCGACGTGACACAAAGGCACCGCTCGTCGTGCGACACGCGGGGCTTTTGTGTCGTGTCGCGTGTCGCGCCGGTCTGTAGAAGCCTTAACTTACTTCGTAGGTACCTATCTACCTATAAGTATTCGTTGGGCGGTCTTATAATTGTTGTGAACATAATCAGAACTTTTAACTAGCTACCTAATCATTGAATATCTAGGGGTCACTTAGTGAATCGGTGGCAATAACAGAAGTTACGAATAAGACAAGCAGGTAAGTAGGTAACCCTTGCCCAACCGAAACGCGAATGGAGTCATAATCACAATCAACATTATTGGAGCCGTACAGTCTACAGCTTTCTTTTTCTTTCTATTGAGAAATAGAAATACCACAGCAAGTAATACAATACGACATGAATACGCAAAACATTGAGGTATAATCCACTAATAGTTCCACTAAAACGTTGCATTGTCCCAAGAAAAGGAAGTGACGCAGAGAGCCATCAGCTAAACAAACGAACAAGCACACACTGCAGAGCGTGGTGCTGTGGAAGACACGCGGTATAGCGGGGGGCGGGTGTTTGGACAGCGGCACAATAGCGGCGGATACGAACGCGAAAACGAACCATTATAAGCGCGATAAAGGAACTTAAACATCTTTAAAAGCATTGAGTTGAGGTGTCGCGTCCCGCCGCGCCCCTAATGACGTAAATCGAGCCCGCACTCTTTTGTTTTGTTTCCGATAACCGCCGCAATCCGCTCCTTATTGGGTTACCGCCTTTAATCATTGACGCGAGCTCTGTAACCGAGCTGTGCCCCTAACGACGAGCAATCAATACGCACCTCCGCCCGCACCCGCACTGATCCGACACGGCTGTGTCATCAATACTCCTTTGATTCAGCCAAATAAAAAAATTGTAATTGAATCCTACTCTGAAGATTGCACAAACTAGATGTCTTGCGTACTGAGGGTCGTGTGAGATGATCAATTAGAAAGGTTGCTGCCTTATATCGATGCAGTGTCTGACAACAGTGATTACTGGGTTGGGGTAAAGCCATAATTATTTTTTTAACTAATGACAGTAATTCTTTCATGATATTAACCGAAAATGGAGCAAATTATTAAAAAAAAGACGAGTTAATTAGTTAAAAAACTAATTGATATTCACGCTACGAGAGCAGCTGTAGCTCGAATTTATTTAAAAAATTGTTATAGGTAGGTAGGGACCTACTATTTTGAAGTGAAGTCGGTCTCAGTTGGAACAGAACGGTAAGGACTTTCCGGCGAGAGTTAAGGGCAAAGGACATAGGATTGGAGAGACCACCTTAATCACAAAACAATAAAGTCTGGTCAACAGTCCCCAGTTCTGGCCACCTACCAAAGTTCTCATCTCGCAACTAGCACTTGCACATTGAACACTTTTTGTGAATTTTGAATACGGCAGTCATATTTAGGTAGCTAATAAGAAAAAAAAAATTGCTAACGATACCTTGTTGCATGGATTTCACATATTTTTTTATTTTTTTTATAATCTTTCGTGCTCGTGGCTAAGTAATAACAGCTGCACGGGTCGATCCATCAGGTTAAGCTACGCTTGCCGGGGTTGGTCCGTGGATGGGTGACCATCTTTACATACCAAGACTCCTCGTGCCTTATAAAGCACGTTAAGCCGTTGGTCCCGGCTGTGATTCACGGATCTTTGACGGTCGTTAGGGGTCGTCAGAACCCCGAAAGTTTGACAACCGGTCTTACCAAGGGGTATCGTATTACCTAGTTACTGGGTTGTGGAGGTCAGATTATAGGTAGTCGCTCAATGTTGGTATTCAGCTGCACCCGGTTGGACTGGAAGCCGACCCCACACAGCTCGGAGAAGGCGGCAGATTGATTAAATTTTAAAATAAATACTTTTAAAGTTATTTAAGAAAATCGACGAAAATTTACCATTGCCCCCTCTTTATCTCCGAAACTAGTGAGCCTAAAATTTTGAAAAAAATACAGAAAATAGTTCTTTACGTTACTTTGCGTTAGTTCTTTACGTTGCTTATAGAATACAGGAAAACCTATAAGAAGTCTTACAGGAGAAGAAGAAACCTATAAGAAGTCTTAAGATAACAGGAAACCTATAAGTTAAGTCTATAAGAAGTCTTAGGTATATTTGCAGGGAATGTATTAGGGATCACGTATTTCAACTACAACCATCTAAAATGTCAAGATTGTTCTTGGGATAAATAAAATTCAACCCAACTACCGAACCCTTCACAGTGCGTGTCACGTGGTCGCGACACGAACTTGGCCGGTTTTTGACGACGGGATTCATGGATTTTTAGGGTTCCGTACCTCAAAAGGAAAAAAAGGAACCCTTATATGATCACTCATGTGTCTGTCTGTCTGTCCGTCTGTCACAGCCAATTTGCTCCGAATCTACTGGAACGTTTAAGTTGAAATTTGGGACACATATGGACTTCTGTGACCCAAACACGGACGTGTAACGTAAATAAATGAATTTTGAATATGGGGGTCACTTTTGGGGGTCAAATAAGAAAAATAAAAGTTTTTCAAACTGTACCGTGCGACACATCACATGAAAGGGCTTGTTGTAAGGATTTCAAATATTTGTTTTTTATAATTTTGAAATAAATACTATTAAAATTATTAACGAAAATAGATGAAAATTGACCATTTCCGAAACTACTGCGCCTAAAATTTTGAAAAAAATACAAAGAATAGCTCTTAGAAAAATAGCTCTTAAAAACCTGTAAGAAGTCTATTGTCTTAAAATAACATGGTAAATCTCTCAATATTGTGCGTACAAACTTACATTTGCACTTGGAATGTATGAGGGAACATGTTTTTCAACTGCAATGTTAAGTTTGTTCGTAGGATAATTAATCCCGACTACGGAACCCTTCATTGTGCGTGGTCCGACACGCACTTGGCCGGTTTTTTTGTAAGTAGGTACTCCTTGATAGGGCTCGCATTGTAAGACAGAAGGTACCTGGCTCTGGAGCTCTAACAACCGGTAGCTTGGACACCGGCCGACCACTATGTTTAGGGTTCTGTACCCGAAGGGTGCCAAACGGAACCCTATTACTAAGTCTCCGCTGTCCGTCCGCCTGCCTGTCAGCGGCTGCATCAATCAAAAAAAATCTAAATATTTCCCTGGCATGTGGGATGTCACTGCTAGAACTCATCGAGTAGAGTACAATTTTTTTTATCGTCAATAGTGAAGACAGTTTGCCGTTAGTTGTCAATTTTCCAGACCATTTTTGTAAGTCTCTATCGCAACAACTAAACAAGTTAGGAATTTGAAACTTCTGTATCATGTAGGTACCACATACTGTATTTAATCAACAAATTTTACAAAGAAAAATAACGTTCATGAGGTATTTTATTTAAATATGGGCGATTTTCTGCAACTGCAAAAAATAATTTTCTAATTGACCGTATAGAGGTATGAGGAACAAGGTGTTGAGTTCACTCATCTTCTATAGAAAAAGGAGGATTCTCCGACCAGCATTTATTCACAACCGAACGATACGCTTCCGTGCCGAATCGCAATCAATGTCAGGCATCAAAAGAGTCCTCTAAAGGTTGGTCACAAACCCAAAACCCGAAAATTTTGTCAGTTTAAATCTAGACGACCGTCATTTTTCCGACAGCTATGTGCTGTCCGCGGGGCAAGGCAAATTAGTAATTGAAAATGTGTCAATTTCGATTCGACAACCTGTCGTATGGTTGTGAATAGCTATGCAGATAGGTGTTGTGTCCGGTGGGCAACTGCCCGACGCGCCGCGACGGTTGTTTTTATTTTTTAAATTTTTTTTGTGCATGGCATCTCGTAGTTGGCCTTGAGAGGCCGTGACTACTCACCCGAGCTTTCCTGTGGCTGCCTTAAGGTATGAGCTTAAAGCCTGCAGCCAGGGCGTAAATAAATATTATAGGGCTACGGACCTCGGCTTAGGGCGTCGTTGGGGAACAGCAAGTTGGGGACCGGCTGGATCAAAGTTTAAATCATGATTCGCACTCAGCTTCGGCGCGGGCGGCTGGCGATTCGACGTGCAAGAGACGGGGGGGGGGAATTTAGTTGGGGACTTCGCGTGGTACCTCGGCGGCAAGGACGGAATGTCGGTCTGTGTAATGTGTGCACTGTACTGGTGGCCCTACTGCTTTCCTGGAGGAGGGTAGTAGGGTCATCTAGGTCGGTGAGAGTATGCCTTGGTCGGCGAGTCTGACTAATAGTGGAAGGCCCATAACTAGCCGCCAGCACAACCAGAGGGTTGCGATGACTATCCGTGGAATCGAAGAAACGCTTCGTAATGCGCTTCATGAACTGCTTGATGATGGGCATTTTAATATCTAGGTGGAGGGTTTCGTTCCGAACGAAACAAGGAGCACCCGTAATTTTACTGATAAATCGGTTTTGAAGTGCCTGAATCCTATTGATGAGATGGGGCTTGGCGTGTGAGAAAACTGCACAGGCGTAGGTCATGATCGGGTGGAGCCGATGATTGATGTCGGGACGTTGTATATATACTACTCGCGCGGTAAACTCTGCTTGCGCGATGCAGGGACCGTAACGACAGTGTGATGCGTAGTTCGCATGTGGCGATGTGTTTTTTTATCATTATTCATTTATACGAGTATTATCATTATGAAATAAGTACAACAAATTTTTAATTTAAGATGAAAAATATTTTTCGTTTTAATCTTGTACGGTATGGTACGAGTCCGAGTAATATTAATCTTCGGAAAGAGCGTATCAACTTACAACCCATTTTTTTTTCCTTTTTTATTTATCACAAACTTTATTCACATTACAATCGAGCCTATTAGCTAATAAGTAATTTAAATATAACTTAAACTGCTAAGTAACTATAAATCTCGCATACCTACCTCGTAATTTTTTTTCCGGAAGATTGTGGTTTGGATTTGTCTTTGGCCATACCCAATAATAAAAAAAAACCGGTCAAGAGCGAGTCGGACTCGCGCACCGATGGTTCCGTACGTGTTATGATGTTGATGATTTCTGAAAAACTGTGCTATTTCTAAATAGCACAGTTTTTGCGGTTTTTTTTAGAAATGTATGTGAGATTAGGTCGTGTAATCTTTACATACATTTCTATGACATAGAATAATTTCAGATTTTTATCTTTGCAAACTTCGGAGATAAGGGGGGGGGGAACGGTATATTTTTTTAACATTTTTCACCCAAAGTCGGAAACTATGATGACTAAAAAAAAAAAATTGAAAATGTGCAAACAGCGCTCTTACATAATAATAATTATGATACCCCACATGCCCTAGTAGCCCCACTTAAAATTTTTAAGACCCCCTTTCAGTCTCTTTTTCAAAAAAGATATATTTTTTAAAATTTTTTTCGTGCTTACAAAATAGTTGGGCAAACGTCATCTAAAGCTATTCTAAATTTCAAGTTGATAGCATTAGTAGTTCTTGAGATATCCAGGTGTGACAGACAGACAGACTTAGTCGCACCATAAGGGTTCCTTTTTACCATTTTGGCACGGAACCCTAAAAACAATCATGTTAATCTGTGGTGGTAGATAGTGACTTCAAAAATATGCCTTCACATTGTTAATAGCCAAGCACACTTGGTTGTGTTTTTTTTAAATGGGTATGGACATGATGTCCATATTTTGTAATGGCGCGGGAGTAACTCCTAAATTAGGCCTTGACTAATGTTTTGTGTTGCCGAAATAGCACCGTTGCATCGGTGAGACTTTACATAGCACTACTTGCTTATCTAGTTCGGGTAGTAACTCCTAAAATAGGGCTTGACCAATGTTTTGTTTTGCCGATTGAGCATTGTTGCTTCGGTGAGACTTTAGATAGCACTAGTTGCTTATCTAGTTACGAGCGGCAGGTGACTCTTAAAATAAGCCAAGCCACCATTTTGTTTTCATGCATTTTTATTTCTGGGAAATTTTTAGACGTCTTGCCTGGTGAGTTATGGAAATTGTTTGCCCAATATATTATATATCAGCTCGCTGAACATATTCAACAGGAGGATCGTTTTCATTTATTATGAACAATGCAGATTTCCACTGGTACACACGGAATTCGGGAGTATGCGAGAGGTGGCCTCCTGCGATTTGAATGCAGGTTGCTACAGATTGAAAGAGAGGTTGGGGGGGGGGGTTATGCCCAGATAGTAGGAAGTTTTGTAAGTAGAATAGGTTTCCTGGCAGTTTGGATTGTTTAAGGTTGGTTATTTGCTTTCAGTAGGACTTACTAATTAATTATTTTATACTTACTACTTTTGATTCAAAACCATCTTTTACAAATAGATTGGCACTGATCCATATAAGTTCCTTACCGAATTTGTATAGCCACTTCAGTGTTTAACACCGAGGGCGGTGTGTTGGTTTTTGCGTATTCAAAAACCTTATTGTGCGAAGAGGGGCATTGTGACGTTGCAAAATTAATAATTAACGCAATATAGAGCAACATCTTGCGTCAGGACAGACAGGCTCATGGCATGGCTGTCAACGTAGTCTCTGCAACACTAGATGGCGCGAAAGAAATTAAGCCAAGTAATTATATACATGTTTATTATTTAAAATAAATAAATAAACTTACAGACATGATTTCCCACTTTTTATAAACTTAGATATGATACACATATATTTAGATTATTAAATTCTGTAACACAGCGGCTGCTTTATCGGAGTTATGAGAAGTTATTTTTATTTAATAAAGAACATAGTCATCGGCGTTCTGCGAGATAGATACGGAGCTAGGTATTGCTTTACAAATATGAATGGTCGCAATATTAAATAGCACTGGCGACAAGGGGTCACATCGTCTATCATATCTAACCGTTTAATCGTTAAATATCTTTCTTTAAGAAACTCCTATAGATATCTACAGTATTGTGCTCCCACACCTAGTTCATCCAAGGTTAACAGAAGAGTAGTGACGTCAACGTTATTGTAACCGTTATCAATATCAAGGAAACATCCGCTCGTGACAAGCTTTTTTGAGAAAATAATTTGTATTTTTGAGGTTAGTAAATTTAAGTTATCTACACATGAGCGCGCTTTCCTGAAACCTATATTCTCTTCAGCAAAAATTCCTCCACTTTCTGAATACCACTCAATTCTCTTATTGATAACGGTTTGTTGATTCTATTATACAGTCGCCTCCCGATACCATAGAAATGCCGTCGAACAAGTGCCGTTTTGCACCGTTGAGTGGCACCGAGTAGTGTCGACGTTTGTCAGCATCAGTATCCCGAGTGTAAGTTTGCAAGTGAGTAAACGTAACTAGCGTGTTTGCGGTAAATTTTTTATTTTCACTCATATACTCTTAGCATTATGATCCATCGGTCAAATTTTAACGCAAACGAAATAGTTACGGTTACTCTTTTGCAAACTTACACTTGGGGTACAGAATCATACTACACCGTCAGATGCTTACGCATAACTGTGTGAAGCACAAACAGCTGCTTATCAGAAAGTACCTGAGTTTCTTTATACAGACAAGATGTAGGATGTCTAAACTTGCAACATATAAGTGTTTGGAGCCCCCCCCCCCCATATAGAGATGAAATAAGAAAGTATTGATTGGCTTAGAGCGTAGTAGACAGTCTTTAAGGTAATAGTATCAGCCGAGTGCCTCAATTTCTTAAATATATAAAATTATTAGTTTCCTAACTCGTGTGGTAAGGTTATCAATTTGAGACTTCCAGTTTAAAAGGCCATCAATATGTACCCCAAGATATTTAATGGTATTTGATCTTGTTAATTGTGGGAAAAGCATTGTGAGATTGAAGTGTCTTGCAAACAAGAGTGGGCTTTTAAAATAATGGAGTCTGAGGACGGTAATGAGACGGTCTAAAACGGTTTTACTGAGATTTACGGTCAGAAGATTATTATATAGCCAGCTCATAACCGATGTCAGGGCTTTATCAGTATGTGCTGATGTCTCAGCCCAATTTTCTCCGTGTACGAGTAAGGCTGTGTCATCAACATATGCGAAAATAGAGCAATTTTTCAGTGACAGCTTGCACAGGTTGTTATAAATGAGGAAGGGCGTGGGTCCCAGAATTGAACCCTGAGGCACACCAAAACCTACCGTCTCACTATCACTGACACACCCATCAATATTGAGGCATTGGGTCCGATCAGCGAAATAATCTTGGTAGATATGGAATACCAATAGCTTCCAGCTTTGAAAGAAGGTGAGGAACAGACACAGTGTCAAAGACCTTGGAGAGGTCTAAGAAAATACCTATACACCTCATCCTGCAGTCCAGCTTAGCAATTGTACAATCGATAAAAGAGTCAATAGCGTCTTCTTTCAATTTTCCGAAGACTGGTTATCAGCTAAAAGATGGTTCGATCCCAGAAAACTGATCAGTCGGTTGTTTAGAATTTTTTCTAATATCTTTGACAGAGCCGGTAATACAGATATAGGCCTATAATTATAGACACTGTAACACTCTGTCGCCACCCTTGAAAATTGGACGCACAAGGGCTTTTTTAAAAGCTTTGGGGAAACAACCTAATTTTATGGAGCAGTTGCAAATATGTGTGACAATCGGTACAAGTGCATGGGAGCAAGATTTTAAAAGTCGAGGTGGTATTCCATCCCATCCCATTGCCGCATCCCATGATGATTCTTTCAGCCTCCGCTTCGTCCGTGGGCTAGAGAACGAAGGATTTGGCTGGTGCGTCGCGTAAGGGTTCTCTAATAGGTAAGTTAGGTTTCATTTTTAACCGACTTTACAAAAAGGAGGAGGTTCTCAAGTTTTTTTTTTTTGTTTTTTTTTTTTAATGTTTGTTACCTCAGAACTCCGTCGTTTATGAACCGATTTAGAAAATTATTTTTTGAATTGAAAGAATATACTTCCAGATTGGTCCCATTTTTTTCAAAATCCAGTTCTGATGTTGGGATCCATGAGTAATTGAGGGAACTCCTCAAATATTATAGGCATACCTATAGCAATTTTTATATTTTCATCAACAAGTCAATCATTTGCATTCAGAAAGTATAATTTGGTGAAATGGAACAGATGAAGAAGACCACAGATGGCCACCGGACCTTCTCAGTGATACGTAATTCACGGGTGGCGATGAGATATCTGGATTAAGATAGTTAAGCGAAGCAAATTTAAATAAATATTTCTGATCAAAATGGTACCATCAAACTGATCTGATGATGAAGCCGGATGGTAGGCACTGGAACTCCGTTAAAAAACAATGTATCCTACCCGTGTTTGGTCTTATTGAAATTGTCATGAGATGCACTCTGGCTATAAATGATTTTTAACCGACTACAAAAAAGTAGGAGGTTCTCAATACATATATATCTAGCCATATGTACATATAAAAGGAAACCGTGACTGATTAGTCTATCAACACAGCTCAAACCACTGATCAGATTGGCCTGAAATTTGGCACGTAGACATCCGCTAAGAAGGGGTTTTTGAAAATTTGACCTTTAAGGGTGGAAAACGGGGGGTTTTGTTTGCATGAAAAATCTTATTCCTAGGGTTAATAAACTTGAAACTTGGACGAATACTTACGTAAGTAAATTATAAAGTTTATATTTTTTTGTTAACTTATCTTCAACGGATGGGATGTCAAAGCTTGTATAGAAGAATTTTAACGCGCGGTCCGATCAACTCGAAACTCAGTATTTATACTTAAGACCAAAAATGAAGAATAACATGTATCAGGGTTTTTCGAAAATCTACCCATAACGGGGTGAAAAGGGGTAGTCAATTTTACAAGAGAGGATTTTACTACGTGGCTTGATTAACTCGAAAATTGGTATAACCTCTATGTCAAATAATGGAAAAGTCGCAAACCACTTTAAAAATTAACCTCTTTGGGGGTGTAAAGGGGGATGGATGCAGTTTGTATGAAAAAAATCTTCTTTCGTTGATCTATTAACTTGAAACTTAGCCTGAATACTTCATCATCAGTCTCCTGCCCTAATCCCAATTTATTTGGGGTCGTCGTAACATGTCGAATTACAACAAAAGGAAACAGTGACTGACTGATCTATCAACACAAAGCTCAAATCACTGAATTGATTGGGCTATTTGGCACACAGATAGTTATTATGACGTAGTAACCGCTAAAAACAGATTTTTTAAGATTTAACCCCTTAAGGGGTGTAAAATAAAACTTCCTGTCTCTGTTGTTTTCATAGCAAGTAGTAGTATACGAATTAGGTAGGTATCACTAAAAAATGAAAAATAAAAAACTTTTTTACAAAAAAAACAACCGACTGCCAACAAAAACACTAAAAAGTGAAAAATAACTTTAATCGGTGTCTTTGGTTTTGTATTTTCGTTTATGGCCACCGACTTCCGAAAGTTAATTAAATATAATATTAAATGTGGGTGTACTACAGGTACACCTCTGCCTTACCCTTCGAGGAAACAAGGCGTGATGTTATGTTATGTGCTTCCGAAATTAAAGTTATTTTTCACTTTTTAGTGTTTTTGTTGGAAGTCGGCTGTTTTTTTTGTAAAAAAGTTTTTTTTTGCTAGGTTTTCGCCTATAGTTGCGATGAAATTGTTTACTTTGTTGATCGACGATAAGTTGTCAGGTGTCAGGGTAAAGCTGGGTGACTGCCACACATCTACCGCATCCAAGCTGGGTGACTGCCGCACATAAGCAGGGTGATTGCCGCACACAAGCTAGGTGACTGCCGCACATTTACCGCATTCAAGCAGGGTGACAGCCACACACATGCTGGGTGACTGCCACACATCTACCGCATCCAAGCTGGGTGACTGCCACACATAAGCAGGGTGACTGCCGCACACAAGCTAGGTGACTGCCGCACATTTACCGCATTCAAGCAGGGTGACAGCCACACACATGCTGGGTGACTGCCACACATCTACCGCATCCAAGCTGGGTGACTGCCGCACATAAGCAGGGTGACTGCCGCACACAAGCTAGGTGACTGCCGCACATTTACCGCATTCAAGCAGGGTGACAGCCACACACATGCTGGGTGACTGCCACACATCTACCGCATCCAAGCTGGGTGACTGCCGCACATAAGCAGGGTGACTGCCGCACACAAGCTAGGTGACTGCCGCACATTTACCGCATTCAAGCAGGGTGACAGCCACACACATGCTGGGTGACTGCCACACATCTACCGCATCCAAGCTGGGTGACTGCCGCACATAAGCAGGGTGACTGCCACACACAAGCTAGGTGACTGCCGCACATTTACCGCATTCAAGCAGGGTGACAGCCACACACATGCTGGGTGACTGCCACACATCTACCGCATCCAAGCTGGGTGACTGCCGCACATAAGCAGGGTGACTGCCGCACACAAGCTAGGTGACTGCCGCACATTTACCGCATTCAAGCAGGGAGACAGCCACACACATGCTGGGAGACTGCCACACATCTACCGCATCCAAGCTGGGTGACTGCCGCACATAAGCAGGGTGACTGCCGCACACAAGCTAGGTGACTGCCGCACATTTACCGCATTCAAGCAGGGTGACAGCCACACACATGCTGGGTGACTGCCATACATCTACCGCATCCAAGCTGGGTGACTGCCGCACATAAGCAGGGTGACTGCCGCACACAAGCTAGGTGACTGCCGCACATTTACCGCATTCAACCAGGGTGACAGCCACACACGTGCTGGGTGACTGCTGCACACAAGTTGGGTGACTGCTGCACATCCACCGCATCCAATTTTGTAGCAATACTTAAGTACAGTAACCACGTAGCTCCTTAACCACAATGGTCATTTTTCTAATTAATCCTTTCGCCGTCTGGCAGGTGAGAGCATGTTATTGTAGCGCTCCCCACGTCACGGTGATTTTTTTGCCGCCATATTGAAAGAGGTGGCGAATCAAATAATGGAGAAATAATTTAATCAACAGGCCTTCGCGGCCGATTCGATTCTAAGTAGTGGTGTTAGGGTGTAATGTCGCGCGGAGAGTCGCGGAGGGTGGTGAAAAAAGTGCGGCACGTCGTGTGTGCAGCCGCCTTAATAGCCACCTCCCGTGTCACCCGCGACCAACCCCCCGCGCCCCACCCCGCCCCGCCCGCACCCCGCACGGGCCGCCTCACCCCCGCGGGGGACTCGCGAACTCTTTGCGGTCGCAAATTGAAATGAAATTGCATAATTCGCGCACGCAGCGCCGCCGCGCCGCCGCACCACCGCACCACCGCACCGCCGCGCCACAGACGGCTGTGACAAGATTTTTGCGCCTAATGAAGTCCTTACGAATTCTATTTAGGATCCGACGAAGCGATTTGCATGAATTTTAGTTTTATTGTGAGGAAATTACATCATTATTGGAGATGAAACATATTTTATTATTCATTACTGCATTCATTTCTGAGGTAAACTAGAGTACCTATGCAAAGCGGCGAATAGATGTTGCAAGAAGTAGTAGAAAGTAAGGCTTTCTACCAAGACATTACATTTTGATGCTTCAAACTCTACAGTTAGAAGTATCAAATTAGATCAAATACTACATTCTAGAAAGTTTTAACTTATTGACAAAAGTCATAAGTAGGTTAAAAGTTGTGGTACCTTAGCACACGCTACCTACTGCCGCTACACGTAGAGAGGGCCGTGTGAACTCTGGCGCACACCAACTAGTGGCTAGGATATAACGAACCCCTGCGACGCCGACGCCTCGAACAACGAACTGAATCGACTCGAGGTATCTGACACCTGGCGGAATTAGTAACAGAGACTAATTAAATACTAATGTAATCAAGTTTGTTGTGTATTCATTCAGCTCATCAGCCTCCGCCTCAGTCCTCCTTGACCTCCACGAGTGAGAAATAAAGGCGCGGTTAGACATGCGGCTGTCTGGACACCGGACAGTCTCGCTATCATGTTGCTGGCATGTTTACATCCCTCGCCTTGCACTGGCAGGATAATTTTTAAGGATTAGCTTTAGCGCCACATTAAAAGCTTTCCTTCCTCATTTACCTACTAAGAGAAATTAGGATTTAAGAGCGGCCAACCGGTCATAATTTTTAACCGACTTCCAGAAAGGAGGAGGTTATAGGTAATTATGTTCGTCTGAATGTTTTTTTTTTAATGTATGTTCACCGATTTCATCGTCAATTGTGGACCGAATTTGAAAATTGTATATTGTTTGGAAGGTATGCTCTCGAGGTGGTCCCTTTGTCACCAAGTCAGAATCTTATGAGGGGATCCCATGGAAATCGAGAGAAATCCTCAAATTTTACAGGCACACCCATAGCGATTTGGGTATTTTTAGCGTTCCGTACCTCAAGAGGAAAAAACGGAACCCTTATAGGATCACTCCGTTGTCCGCCTGTCTGTCTGTCAGTCTGTCAAGACCCTTTTTCTCAGGAACGCGTGTAGGCATCAATTTGAAATTAATCTAAAATACGTAAGTCTACGGTCCCTCGGAAAAAACAAAAGCAAGCTTCTAAGTCAACGGAATAAAGAAATACGGCGATTTAATCGACATTATTGCGACATTTATTTCGATACTCGCAAACAAATCAAAACCTACAGGGTACTTCCCCTTCCCAGGGTAATTTGGCAAGAAGCAAGGTCTTACAGCACAAGTATAGGAAAAAGTCCTAAAATTGTATATTTCTCTGTCTGTCTGTCTGTCAATATCCTTTTTCTCAGGAACGCGTGTATGTTTCAAGTTGAAATTAATATGAAATACGTATAATATCACGTGGGTCCACGGTCCCTTAGAGCTCTAATATCATGTGGGTCCACGGTCCCTTAGAGCTCTAATATCACGAAGGTCCACGGTCCCTTAGAGCTCTAAAAAAATCAAGCTTCTAAGTTAACGCAATAAAAAAATTCGGTGATTTATGCGACATATTTCAATACTCGCAAATAAATCAAAACGTATAATATATTTATGGGTACTTTCCGTTGACCTAGAATCATGAAATTTGGCAAGAAGCAAGGTATCACAGCACAAGTATAGGAAAAAGTCCTTAAATTGTAAATTTGTAGTAAGTTTGTAGTTTTATCACATAAAAAAAAAGTTCTTTGCGATTACAAACTTATATTTGCAGTTGGAGAATTGACTGTGGCGTATATCGATGTATGGAAGAACCTGTTTTTCAACTACAATGTTAAGTTTGTTTTTACGATAAATTTATCCTACCTACGGAACCCTTCATTGTGCGTGGTCCGACACGCACTTGGCCGGTTTTTTATTCTAACTCGAGCATTGGCTCTCGGCAAGCACCATTTGTTAAAGTGGAACTGCTGATGAAGACCATGATGGCTACCGGAACTTCTTAATAATAAGTATTTCACGGTTGCGATTCGATTAGGTACTTTATTATGGTTGCTAAGCAATTTATGCTCGTCACAATGCATATGGTGAAGTGGAGCTGATGGTGCAAAACACTAAAAATACAGATCCAAAGACACTGACGTCTGAAATTAAAGTAGTTTTTCACTTTGTAGTGTTTTTTGGGAAGTCGTTGTTTTTTTCGTAAGAACTTTTTTCCTACAAGCGCTCGTACGTGATTATGGCGTTGTAACACATCTTTCTTTGAAATTTTTGAACTAATAGGTATCTTCTGCAGAGGTAAAATTTGTTTGTAAGTTTGTATGTAGGGGTTAATCCATAGATATAAGAAAGAAGGAGATATGCCCCGGTAGTTGAACATGTATCGGAACCAGCTGTCTCCAGTTTGTCCCTACACTCCCTACCATTCAACACAACTACACATGCAGTTCAGTAAAAGCAATCTATACGAAGTCGCGCACACACTCGCAAGGAATAAATCAGAACGTACTACACAATCAATTAAAAACCTTATCGCATCAAACACAGCGTGCATTTACCATGCACCGTATAACTACACACACGAAAACATTAGCCGCTATCGTTGTGCTATGCAAAAGCCATTTATTTGACATATATTACGCTAGTGATTGACTAAATTGGAAAGTTATCGATCCTTCCATTTATCGTTGCATTAAAATTTTTGTGGGGTCCTAAAAAAATAAAAAATAATAAATGATATACTGATACTAACATTAATAAACAATAATGTAGCTAAAAAATATATTATTAAGTAAATAAAAAAATAAATAAACAATAATATGAGCAAATCAAAATGAGTAAAAATCATTATTTCCTCATGGGTCTTCCAATCGGGTTACAACGATTGACAAATTGAAGAATAAACTATAATAGCAATATACGAGTATTCATTAGGAAATCGACATTGTTGTCGATAGCCTACGTTAGTGGATCAGCACAAGGACATCAGTAACTCGTCGCAAGATACAGCGCCCGTACTACGCGATGCATCCGCATAAACAAAGTATCGTTTTGTGATGTTTACATTGATTGTCCTGTGTGGTAGTTAGGAAGCAATGTATTTCATGCAAAGATAGTACAGTCGCTGTGAAATATGAAAACAAAAGTGACGTAGTACAAGCAAGGAGTATTTTACGATTTGATGTTTTTCATGATTTTAAAGACAAATAAAGTGAAATACTTTTACATAAATATGTTTTATGATTCCATGATTTATAAAGTACTTAGTTTGACTTCGGTTTTTACAAGAAACCATTGAATAACACGGCATTTGTATAAATGTTGTCACGACCACGGTCGAAAGTGCACTAGTTCGCAGATACGACCATTTGCCTGGTACATGAGCGTTGCGGTCATGTCGCGCAGACACAGACACCTTGCCACTTCTCCTGTTTTTTATATTTCTCTGGAACTACCCGTCGGTTTTGTTTGTAAGTTTGTATGTAGGGGTTAATCTCTGGAACTACCCATCAGATTTGTTTGTAAGTTTGTATGTAGCGGTTAATCACTGGAACTACCCGTCAGATTTGTTTGTAAGTTTGTTTGTAGGGGTTAATCTCTGGAACTACCCGTCGGATTTGAAAAACTCTTGTTGCTTTTGACAGCCCGGTTCTTGAGGAAGGTTATAGCTTATTTAACATCTCGCAACGACAAGATAAGTGAACAAGAAATTTCACGTGGACGAAGTCGCGGGCAGATAGCGGTATTAGATAAGAATTACAAAACAGTAGGACGCGAGCTCAATAATGTTTGCGTCCCTTCTCGAAGGTTAGATTTTCTCTTGACCATTGATACAGAAATACGGAATTTTGAAATGTGGTTTATTTTTTAAACAAATTAGTGCTGCATGTCAAATCGCTATCTTTTGCGCCCTCTGGCCGACTTGCACCGCTCGCACATCTGGTTCCGGCGGGCCTGAGAGCAGGCTTAGAAGGCATAAGCACGATCAGCTTATAAGTAATGTGGGAACATAGCTGGGACACAGTGGCACAGGCCTCCTATCTGTGGAGTGAGTAGTTTCTCCACGAGGGCCCAATGCGGCATGATGAATGAAGTCAATTTATTTTATTCTAGGACACGCAGCAGCTACAGCAGCTACACGCGTCTCGCGATGTTCGCCTATCCCCAACTATTTTGGAGTCGGCTTCCAGTCTAACCGGATGTGGCTGAATACCAGTATGGAGCGACTGCTGAAGACAAGATCATCATCTGACCTCCACAACCCACTTAGTGGGTGACATGATAGCCCTTAGAAAGACCGGTTGTCAGAATTTCGGGCATCTGACTATACGTGACCAATGTCAGTAATGTCCAATAGGTATAAACTCAGAAAGTACATATGAATTGAAAAGTCACTTTGGTACTTACCCGGATTTAAACACACAACTTGTTGGATGAGAGGCGAGGCCGTACGCACTAGGCTAGGCTATCACTATATTTAAACCCACAACTTGTTGGATGAGAGGCGAGGCCGTACGCACTAGGCTAGGCTATCACTATATTTAAACCCACAACTTGTTGGATGAGAGGCGAGGCCGTACTCACTAGGCTAGGCTATCACTATATTTAAACCCACAACTTGTTGGATGAGAGGCGAGGCCGTACGCACTAGGCTAGGCTATCACTATATTTAAACCCACAACTTGTTGGATGAGAGGCGAGGCCGTACGCACTAGGCTAGGCTATCACTATATTTAAACCCACAACTTGTTGGATCAGAGGCGAGGCCGTACGCACTAGGCTAGTCTATCACTATATTTAAACCCACAACTTGTTGGATGAGAGGCGAGGCCGTACGCACTAGGCTAGGCTATCACTATATTTAAACCCACAACTTGTTGGATGAGAGGCGAGGCCGTACGCACTAGGCTAGGCTATCACTATATTTAAACCCACAACTTGTTGGATGAGAGGCGAGGCCGTACGCACTAGGCTAGGCTATCACTATATTTAAACCCACAACTTGTTGGATGAGAGGCGAGGCCGTACGCACTAGGCTAGGCTATCACTATATTTAAACCCACAACTTGTTGGATGAGAGGCGAGGCCGTACGCACTAGGCTAGGCTATCACTATATTTGTCTTACACACTAGGCTAGGCTACTCCGCTGGTAATCCATTTTTAGGGTTCCGTAGTCAACAAGGAACCCTCAGAATGGATAACAAACTTATAGTTTCGCCATGTCCGTCTGTCTGTCTGTCATGGGTATACTTATTAATGACGCCGACAAAGTGGTAAAATTAAATCTTGAAGAAAAAAAAAAAACTTGTTTTAGGGTACCTTCCTTACTCGTAAAGTGGGTCGTGGGCATCATCCCATGATGTGGGGTATCGTTGGATAGGATGCTCAAAAATGTTGAGCGTCTGTGAAGACCATTTTTCAATTCAGGGATCCGTTTGCGTAATATTAAGCTTTAAAGTGCTAATTTTTGTTAGAGTCAAGTGTAGGGGTACACTTGACTCTAACAAAAATTAGCACCTTAGCCCCTGCCAGCTAAATGGTTGTTTTTGGATATGTAAAAAAAATCATGACAGTAGTACTTAATACTAGTAATAGTTTGCTTTTAATAACGAAATTAAAAGCAAACTATCACAGCTAAGTAGGCTTTACAAGTTGACGAGCAATAGTCGACCAACTTACATTTGCGTTGTGTTGGAGGATTGACCGTGACGTATATCGATGTATTCGGAGAACATGTTTTTCAACTACAATTTAATAGTTTGTTTTTGGGATAAATTCATCCCAACTACGGAACCCTTCATTGTGCGTGGTCCGACACGCACTTGGCCGGTTTTTAGTTATCAGACTGATCAAAACAAACGAAAACCTAATAAACTTACTTAGTGTTTTAATTTGTTGAGAGGCAATTTTCGCAAGCGTGCGACTCTGAAAATTGCCTCTATTTGAAATTAAATTACGGAATGGTGAATCGTCGAGTGTTTATTTCATTACATAATTCACGAAGTAAATAAGCCAACACCTCTATTTATAGGACATCTAGCAGGCAGTGGCATCAGATGATCAAAATAATAATGAATCCATACTGATATTTGTATGGATGCATTATGATTCTGATCATTTGATGCCACTGCATTAGATTATGTCATCTCACGCTCTTTTTCCATGGGGGTAAGGCAGAAACTACAGACCGCCACTTGCTGCGACCCTTACACACTCCTGTTGCTTCGTGTACGTCCACACATCTGCACATTCTGCTGTGACCCTTACACACTCCTGTTGCTTCGTGTACGTCCACACATCTGCACATTCTGCTGCAACCCTTACACACTCCTGTTGCTTCGTGTACGTCCACACATCTGAACATTCTGCTGCAACGCTTACACACTCCTGTTGCTTCGTGTACGTCCACACATCTGCACATTCTGCTGCAACCCTTACACACTCCTATTGCTTCGTGTACGTCCACACATCTGCGCATTCTGTTGCGACCCTTACACACTCCTGTTGCTTCGTGTACGTCCACACATCTGCACATTCTGCTGCAACCCTTACACACTCCTGTTGCTTCGTGTACGTCCACACATCTGAACATTCTGCTGCAACGCTTACACACTCCTGTTGCTTCGTGTACGTCCACACATCTGCACATTCTGCTGCAACCCTTACACACTCCTATTGCTTCGTGTACGTCCACACATCTGCGCATTCTGTTGCGACCCTTACACACTCCTGTTGCTTCGTGTACGTCCACACATCTGCACATTCTGCTGCGACCCTTACACACTCCTGTTGCTTCGTGTACGTCCACACATCTGCGCATTCTGCTGTGACCCTTACACACTCCTGTTGCTTCGTGTACGTCCACACATCTGCGCATTGTGCTGCGACCCTTACACACCCCTGTTGCTTCGTGTACGTCCACACATCTGCACATTCTGCTGCTTCCCTTACAAACTCCTGTTGCTTCGTGTACGTCCACACATCTGCACATTCTACTGCGACCCTTACACACTCCTGCTGCTTCGTGTACGTCCACACATCTGCGCATTCTGCACCTAATTGCGTAACACACTTTTAATCACAATCTGAATGATTTTGAAGGATATTGCTCCATTGCTCCATAAGTTATTATGTCAGCTCAGAAACGTAAATAATGCAATTAATATACTTATACTATCAAAATGATAGCCTCGCTGGCCATACGCACGCCGCGCGCCGCGCGCCGGCTGCGAGCAACAACTGCGCTCCGGAGTTTTCTGAAGAACATTACTTACATACTACTTATGGACGTCCTGCAGTATCCTTACAGAACCATAGTTTAGGATACTTAACCTATATATGCCCAGAACAATTTTTGTTCTCCGGATTCATTTTTGGATATGTGGATACCTGAAGGGTTCTTATAAATACTGCAAGTGAAGATTTGCGGTGGCAGTGGGGGAGGGGTGTTTTTTTAATGGGTTGAAAACGACCCCTTGGTCAAATGTGTTACTTTAAATTAATGATGAATAAAAATGCCATTATTTTATTTATTCTTTACTTATTTACCGTCATATTTCGATAAATTCAAAAATTAAACAGAGAAGCTTTTTGCATGTAAATTGACACCACATTAACTGTATGTAGTAAAAAAATTGTCGCATTAGACAAAGAAATCTGTATTTGAAAACTCCTCCTGTACTTTAGTTATCAGTTTATTGATAACGTGACGTCCCAATCCCGAATCGGCACGCTCTGAGCGCCCTTGGTAGGGACTTGCATACAGGCAGTAACCCAGTCTCGTCGCAGCAACCACATTTTGAGGTCAAATCTTATTGGCTTCCCTCTGATATGCTGTTTACAACCATATCTACCGTAATACGGAACCATGGATTCATCGATACTTATTTATTTTTCAAAAGGAGCATACTATAGAAAAGCATTTAGCTTATCAATTAGCGGGCATATTTTCTACTAGCAGTTCGGTATTATCAGCCACAAGGAAATACCGCAATATCACTTCGAATCGATTTCGACGCATACTTTTTGTGACAAGTTAGTATATTGTGGGTATTTTCTTGCTCTCCCGGTAAATGCGGCGTCGCGCGTCGCAGCAAAGGAGCATAACCAGACAAAATAAGGATAGCATTAAAGCCGTAAAGTAATAAAGATATTAGCACCTTGTATCTCATCGTTGGAGTCAAACTTTCCAACACCTCTATAGTATCGTTCGTTTTAAGCGATTTTCTAGAGTCTAGAATCACCAGACAGAGACAAAGAAGGACCAACTATATATGGGTTAAAATTAAATTAAAATTCATTTATTTCAGGTCCTTGACCCATATAAAATACAAAAAAAAAAACAATACACAATGTCAATTTTATAAGTGCGTAATAGATAAATTAATTAAATTTCGTAATTGTCTAATTGATGTGGAAGTCTGTAAAACAAAAGGTAGTATACTCGTAGCTATCCATGAATAGTATGCGATGTTAGTTTATGTATTCACATCCAAGTAATAGAAGTAGCACTGAAGTGCATTGAAAATGAAAAGAGGCCAATTTAATGTTTACTAGCTTCTGCCCGCGACTTCGTTCGCGTGGAAGTCGTAAGACATCACAATATACAAATAACAGTATTTTATAAAAAACTGCCTCGTTGGTCTTTTGGTCGCAAGCGCTACTGGGAATGAGGTCCTGGGTTTGATTCCCGGGTCAGGAAAAGAGATAATGGGTTTTCCGTCTGGAATTTCTCAGTTAAAGTTCACAGTCTGAATTTGTGCCCGGTTAGTGGCAATAGGCTCGCCCCCTATTACATGGGAACTAAACATAACTGGCGAAATTGAATGTGGGTGTACAATACAATATGTAACAAAAACCCTTTTGTTCCTTCTACCTACGTTTTAAGAATCAATATCATACGTAATAAAGCAAGTCATTTATAAAAACTCTTGAACAAAAAGAATTAAAATAAATATTTAATTATTAATATTTGTAATGTATAACTGATTTCTAACCTTTTTAATTTTTTGATTTTGACATCTCGACTAGTCAATGCTTAATTTTTTTAAATTATAATTCCACCAATGTTGTGCTTGTAGGTAAATGTATACGTCCCTAAAAGGAACAACAGGGTTTTTGTTACATACTGTATAGGTAGGTACACCTCTGCCTAACCCTTTAGGGAATACAGACGTAATGCTATGTTATTTTTATAAAATATAAATACATACGTAAACTCACGCCTACTTCCCATGGGGGTAGGCAGCAACTATAGAGTGTACGACTAAACGCCGACAGACACTACGCCGACAGACTGAACACCGACAAGACTTTACTTCGACGGGACTCTTCGCCGACAGGACACTTCGCCGACAGGACTCTTCGCCGACAGGGCTCATCAGCGACGCAATTTATTAAAGCCCCATCGCCATTTATTTATTTTTATTTAAGCCCGATAGGATAAACCAGTTTAGCCTAGGTCGAATTTCACTTAGTTTGTATCTTAGCAGCAGGCATGTTTTCTGTCACGGCTCCGGTGCTGCAGGGCTCCAGCGGTCCCATGCGAGCTTATCGTCACAGATGTGTTTCACGCTCACCACCGGAGCCGTTGCTATCACCTGAAATTCCATTCAACTAGCGTTGAAATCACCTGCTCCTCAGCTCGCGGGCCGCCTCGCCCCTACGCGCCTACGCGAATTTAAATAACACTCTAGGGGTAGGGCAGACAAGACTACGTGGAGTCGGTTTTGCTGCGATTCGTTTCTGTCACGCCGCTCCCGCAGTACGCTCAATCAGATTTCAGATTAGGACGTACCATTTTATCCTAAAGCATGTAAATTCTAACTAGGATAAACCGATTCGACCTAGGCTAAACTGGTTTATCCTATCGGGCTTAGGACAAACTAGTTTAGCCTAGGCTATACTAGTTAATCCTATCGCGTGTAGGGAGAACTGGTTTGGCCTAGGCTAAACTAGTTTGTCCTGAAATTGGGTTTGGCCGGTAACATATATATGTATAAGAAGAGATGTACCTACACTAATAACCAATGCAAAATATTTTTTTTTTTTTTAATTGATACTTACAAGAAAAGCATAAGTAATCGATTTCCAAAGTAAGTATCTGATTATCGGAGATAAATTGCGTCGCTGATGAGCCCTGTCGGCGAAGAGTCCTGTCGGCGAAGTGTCCTGTCGGCGAAGAGTCCCGTCGAAGTAAAGTCTTGTCGGTGTTCAGTCTGTCGGCGTAGTGTCTGTCGGCGTTTAGTCGTACACTGGCAACTATAGAACGCCACCTGCTACGCTACTTACATACTTCTTTTGCTTCGTTTACGTTCATACATCTGGTCATATACGCACGCCTGTTCCGAGTACTGCGCACCTGACCTTTCTGAAGAACTTCACCAATTAGGTCACTATATTACGTCCTTCTAGGGCGTCCCCTCCCGGTGTGTCCATTCACATGTGCCTTGTAAATACCATTTGTTAGTCGCCTTTCATTTATCCTTTCAACGTGACCAAACCATCTAAGCATAATCTTTTAAAATGTTGTCACTACATCTTCTTTTAAACCGCACCGTTGCCTTATCACATAATTTTTCAGCCTATAATTCATAGTCACGCCACACATGCTTCGCAAGGAACACATTTCCACAGCATTGATTCTACTTTCATGCTTCTTTTACCACACCCAACATCCCTACATAAGCGTGGGTACCAGCACATCATTGTGAACAGCCAGCCTTGCCTGCTTGGGCATCGACTGGTGGGTCACAATCGCAGTATAGCTCGCCAGTCGCTGCCGCGGCACCACTCACTTCGCTCGCTGGGCTCGCGCGCGGTTGGTCACAGTTCTAACGTGACCACAGTCGGTTGCCAGTCAGGTTTGCCAGGGATAGATTATAAACTATCGAAAAATAATGCGTTAAAAAGTAAATGTTTTGTTCAGTTCACTTTTCAATAGTGTATAATATTGCGATACATTATAAACGAACGACGTTCCACATGCAAATTGAATTAACTAGCGAAAATCCGCAGAAGTGATTAGTATCAATATCTAAATACGACAAAAATTTATATATTACTATTACGATAAAAAAAATTATTATCATATTGATGGATCAGTACTGAGCAGAATGTCGGTCATCCGTGACCTTGGGGTACTCTTTGAAATCAGAGACAGAAACTCAGGGGTACCAATGTCGGCGGCGGCGATCTCTCGCGTCCGGCCCTGGTTCAGGCCATGGTTCGGAGCGAGAGTGCATGGGAGGCCGTCACCTCCTTCTGCGAATTAGTAATGCTTGCGAAGGAGGAGGCGGAACGCGTGAGGGAAAGGCAACGTTAGCGCCCTCGCGCCCCTAGTCGTGGCAGGAGACGCCCCGGGCGTCGGGAGTCGCAAGCCGATTTCCGGCCACCGTAGTCGCGGGCCTGCGGACGGTGAGCGATGGGTAGTTCACCATCCGATAAGGACCAGGCCAGGGTCGACGGCGCTTCGTATTCCACGCGCGCCTCTAAGAGTTGTCAGCACCAACTGACGGGGTCCGATAGGGCCAATGCCTGCCAGGGTTGCGAGTTTGTCTGAAAGGGATATCGTGGCCCTGGCACACAGGCAAATGAAGGAATACGGGTGGGTTAGTATTCAGTATAAGTCTGACACGCCCTCCTGCTCCGCCCAGAGCGGGAGAAGTTATTTGATAACTTCCCACCCAAAAAAAAAAAAGAAAAAAAAGGGGGTACCAATGTACCTACCATGTGACATAACAAATGAAAGGGCGTGTTACCCAAATTTAGATTAACTAAAACAAGCAAGTCATTTCTTGTAAACAGTATCCGCTTTTATAACAAGTTGCCACAATCGGTTACAGAACTTAGTGATGGAAAATTCAAAACGCACATTAAACGTGCCCTTATCAAAAAAGCATATTATAAGATTAAGGACTACGTTGAAGACAAGGAAGTTTGGCATTAATTCCTTCTGTACATGTGGCCTCCCTGGTACCTCATTAACGGCAAACTATGTAAATGTCTATTAACAGCTCCCAAATTACGAAGTTATTTTTTAATTTAATTTTATCTTTTTTTTACAAACTTCACTGACATAATGTTTTTCTTACTTGACATTATTATACCTACAATTTAAATTTCAACAAGATTCTAACTTTTATTATTTTAATCATATTTTATATTGTTTTTTTTTTTTGTCAATGTGAGGACGTTGTAGGCTTATTAGACTGTAGATCTTTAAATCATTTTCTATTTTGTTAAGTTCCTGGTACTTTTGATGGGCCTACGCTGTCCTCTCATACCTATTAACACTGTAATTTGAAAACATTGTAAAAGCCAATTTTATTTTTTTAAAGAGTGACCGTGGAGTTTCTTGCCGGCTCTTCTCCATAGGAAACGACCAATTGGAACCGTGCACCTAGCTTCTGACGTTTCATAAGTGCCCATGTAGGCTTATGTGAAATAAAAATATTTTTGATTTGATTTGATTTGACATGATGTAACCATTTCAGATATATTGATTTAAGCATTTTAAAATAAACACTTTTAAAGTTAAAAAAAAAACAGAAAATAGTTCTTTACTTATAACTTCGAAGAAGTCTTTAGAAGTCTAAAGTCCAAAATAACATGGTAAATCACTCAATATTGTGCGTACAAACTTACATTTGCAATTGGAATGTACGAGGGAACATCTCTTTCAACTACAGTGTTTGTTCTTGGAATAAATTAATCCCAACTACGGAACCCTTCATTGTGCGTGGTCCGACATGCACTTGGCCAGTTTTTTTATATTGCTTGAGCCCAGTAGGTGGCCACGCTAATTGCGACAGCGTAGCCTTCTTTAGGTCATCCGAGGTGCAGGTGAACAGGCGGCTAGGGCACTCCAGCATGTGCATAGTCTGATCAGGAGCACCGCACTGAGTGTTTCATGGGTCTGTAATCCCCCATTTCGACAAATTGTGCTTGCAGCGGCCTACTTGCAGGTACGCAATCTAGGCCACTGCAGATCACACGCGGGAGGCAGATGTTCCTGGGGCTTAAGGAAGTTTGGGAGGTGGTAGATGCTTCTCTTCCCACAATTTGCTTCACTCATTGGGTGAGTTGCCCTGGATAGCCTGCGTAGAGCGTAAGAAGCTCTTACGACTAGATTGGTGTATGACATGGTCTTTTGACGAAAGAACCACACAGATTTGAGTGGACCTGTCCAGTCAGTGCACTCATTTGTCAGTTATCGTGCAGCTCAACTCAAAATATAAGGAGCTCAGCGATTTAACAAACAATACCAAAGAAAGGACATTTAGGTAGGCTTACCCGGGGTCGTTGTGTAGTCGTAGAGGGTATGTCGGGAATCAAAATCAAAATCAAAAATATTTTTATTTCACATAAGCCTACATGGGCACTTATGAAACGTCAGAAGCTAGGTGCACGGGTTCCAATTGGTCGTTTCCTATGGAGAAGAGCCGGCAAGAAACTCCACGGTTACTCTTTAAAAAAAAAAAAAATGGCTTTTACAATATTTTCAAAGTATGAGAGGACAGCGTAGGCCCGTCAAAAGTACCAGGTACTTAACAAAATAGAAAATGGTCTACAGATCTACAGTATATTAAGCCTACAACGTCCTCACATTAACAAAAAAAACTATATAAAATATGATTAACATAATAAAAGTTAGAGCCTTGTTGAAATCAAAGAAACATCGATTATGTCAAGGAAGTATGTAAAAAATAAATAACATAAACATCGCAACTTGGGAGCAGTTAATAGACATTTACATATTTTTGCCGTTAATGAGGTACCAGGGAAGCCACATGTGCAGAAGGAATTAATGCCAAACTTCCTTGTCTTCAACGTAGTCTTTAATCTTATAATATGCTTTTTTGATAAGGACACGTTTGATGTGGGTTTTGAATTTTCCATCGCTAAGTTCTGTAACAGACTTTGGCAACTTGTTATAAAAGCGGATACTGTTAATAAGAAATGACTGCAGTTGACGGCAGGTGGTGCGATTCCAGCAAGCGATTATTGAGTGGATTCGGTTTTAAGCAGACTTTTAAACAGTCTCATTTAGGGCAGTGTCTACTTGATGGCGTGAGTGGATCTGTGCGACACTGGATTCAAATTCGCCTGCTTATAGACAAGAGAAGCATAAAGACAAATCATGACAACCAATAAATATACAGTGAATCTTGATTTGTCTTTTTTTTGCCAACTATTTATAGTTTTTCTTTTTATTTATACCATTTTACATAAAAACAACGACTTAAATATTTACTTTGTAAAGTAATAAATTATTTTAATTATGAATGTAGGTCATTTTTTATTTTTTTCATTCTCTTAGTTTGAATGCTGGTCTGGCAGTTAGAGTACTTTATGCGGCCTAACCAAATGTCTTTTTTTTGGTATTGTTCGTCGAATCGCGAATGAGCTCCTTAAGTTTTGAGTTGAGCTGCACGATAACTGACAAATGCGTGCACTGACTGGACAGGTCCACTCAAATCTGTGTGGTTCTTTCGTCAAAAGACCATGTCAGACACCAATCTTCATGGTCCTCAAATGATCAGACCAAGATTATATCCGTATTTTATATCTAGACATTGATATTGATGAATTTTATATAAACAATGACCTGAATATTTACTTTGTTATTATATTGTTATTAAGTATTGTAAATGTGAAGACTATGTGGGTTATTGTTTATTTTTCTTTTTTTTTCAGTTACTTTTTATCATGGTCTGGCAGTTTGAGTAGTTTATGCGGCCTACCCAAATGTCCTTTCTTTGGTATTGTTTGTTGAATCGTTGAGCTCCTTAAGTTCTTAGTTGAGCTGCACGACTACTGAAAAATGCGTGCACTGACTGGACAGGTCCCCTCAATCTGTGTGGTTCTTTCATCCAAAGATCATTTCAGACACCAATCTACATGGTCTTCACATGATCTGAACAAGATTATGTCTGCACTTTAAAAGAGACTGTGACCTCTGAGTTTGTTTCGGCCTTTCTTCTCAGAGTAGTCGGATACGAAACGCCAACCTCATCTAATTTTTTTTTAATATGATAGACATCTAAAAGTGTTTGTACAAACCTACTTACAGAAATGTTTTGTTTTTTTTATAACGTTGCCCCACGCGAGACTGTCTCCTGTATTGTGGGTGCGCTTACAAACATTTAAATTTACATACACAAACAGTCAGACCCGGAACAACTACTTGTAGTTCATACAAATATTTGTTCCGTGTGGGAATCGCTCTTAACCACTACGCCAACCGTGCCGTTAAATAAATCATTTATCATTTATTTATCATGCCAGTCGGGCGAAGGACACCGGGTGCTACTCCCCAGCTAGTATAAATTAGGCGACGTGGCAGACTATTTCGGGTCTCGACCATTTGCTTCGTTTTGTAGCAGTGTGACTTATACGTTCAAATCAAATCAAATCAAAAATATTTTTATTTCACATAAGCCTACATGGGCACTTATGAAACGTCAGAAGCTAGGTGCACGGTTCCAATTGGTCGTTTCCTATGGAGAAGAGCCGGCAAGAAACTACACGGTTACTCTTTTAAAGGCTTTTACAATGTTTTCAAATTACAATGTTAAAAAGTAAGAGAGGACAGCGTAGGCCCGTCAAAAGTACAAGGTACTTATCAAAATAGGAAATGGTCTACAGTCTATTAAGCCTACAACGTCCTCACCTTAACAAAAAAACAATATAAAATATGTTTAAAATAATAAAAGTTAGAACCTTGTTGAAATTACAATTGTAGGTCAATTAATGTCAAATAAGAAAAACGTTAGTCTCCTATCTAACGTCTCTCCTAGGTATTTTGGGTTTGAGCAATGTTCAACCTTAGTTCCTAGCGACGTGATGTTACGGGCCCGATTTGAGTATCTGTTGCAGAGATGGGATGCGCATGATTCTGTCTCGGACGTGTTCGGCCGGAGAGCATTGCTGTCGTAGTATTTTCCTAGTTGGTCTACTATAAAATTAAGTTTAACCCTATAAGTAAGTATTTTTACTTGATGGCTAAAGACTAAAGAGGCAGGTATTCCTTCCTTAAATTGCTTTGGGTCAGGCTTACGTAGAGCGTATCAAATACGACGGATGATTAACGAGCTTACTTAGGGCTATGCTACACGGGCGGTTCTCCCGCCGAGGGAATCCGCTTCTGAACCGCACTAGACTTATGCAATTACAAACAATATGACAATTCTTATGGACATTGTATGCTACAAACTACACGGCGCGGTTTCCCGCCGCGGTTTGCAGGCGGGAGAAATTCGACCGCCGCATGCAGCGTCAAACCGCCGCTGTTTACCGCCGTTCTAAACTACACGGGCGGTTATCCGCTATTGCGTCATTATGCGCGGCACCTTCTCGCTCGCTCGTCGTGTGTGCGCTTGCGTGGCTGGCTAGTGACGCGTCAAAATGTTCGACACTGAGCGTTTTATTATTGAAGTCCAAGAAAGACCTGCTTTATATGAAGTGAAGTCGAAAGAATACGCCAATCGAGAGTTAAAAGCGAAGTTATGGATGGAGATAGGACAGGAAGTGGTTGCTCATTGGGCTGATTTAGGCCCAGAAGAAAAAAACAAAGCTGGTAAGTTTACTTATTATTTTATTTCTTATTTTAATGTATCATCCTGTTTTGCCAAGGAACCGCTCCAGGGCCATTGAAATATTGAACAAACGAATCTCTTACTGAAATGCCACTAGATCGGCCTCCAACTGCCTGGACTTCGTCGAATTCTTCCATATCACATCGAATCGTATCTTCAAATTGATAACCATCTCTGCGTCTTACGAAATTGTGTAATATACAAGCAGCTTTTATAATGTGTTTTGCACTCTGTGGATTGATTAAGATGCTTGAATGAAAAATTCGCCACTTGTTACTGAGGATACCAAATGCACATTCCACAAAGCGGCGGGCTCTAGACAGTCGATAGTTAAAAATTTTCTTAGGCGTGTCTATGTTTCGTAAGGAAAATGGTCTCATAACATTTTTATTTAAACTGAATGCAGCATCCGCTACAAATACCAAAGGCACAGGAGGATTTCCTATATTGTTAGGAAGATGAATTGGCTCCGGTAAATCCAATTGAGAACGTGTTAACCTTTGCCCGAAATTTGAACTTTTAAAAATTGAAGAGTCACTTTCTCGACCTGGAGCACCAATGTCAATGAATGTAAAACAGTAGTCTGCGTCAACCACTGCCAATAAAATAATCGAATGATATTTTTTATAATTATAATATTGAGATCCAGCATTCGGAGGGCAAACAATTCTCATATGTTTGCCGTCAATGGCGCCAACGCAGTTAGGAAAGTTCGCTTCTTTGTAAAATTTCTCAGCAATGTTTATCCATTTTTCCTTATTTGGTTTTGGCATCTCTAAAGGTGCTAACTCTTGACAAATAGCTTGACAGGTTTCTTTTACAATTAATGGTATAGTTTTTCGAGAAATTTGAAAATCGTACTTCAAATCAGTGAATGTTGCTCCCGAAGCCAAATATCTGAAAAATAAATAAATGCCACATTAATAATACATTTCTTTTTTGCAGTAAAGGAACTAATGAAGAAGTGGAAGAATATCAGAGATAGCTATAAAAAGAAGTAAATTTAGAAACTACCACAGTGTCGTCACAATCGGCTCCAAAAAAAAAAAATACATTTATTATGATTTGTTGTCCTTTTTACGCCCTAGCGTCAGTATTGCAGAAGAACGTGAGTCCAACGTATCTCCAATACCTTCGAATTCATCACAAAATCAGGATTTTGAAGAAGATAAGTTGAAATGAACACAAAACACAGCGGTAAACCGCGTCCTGTGTAGGTTGCTGGTTTGCGGGAGCTTTGTCGAGCGGATTCCCGCGGCGGGAGAACCGCCCATGTAGCATAGCCCTTAAAGCGGATCAAGCTAGAGGGATGTTCAACAAGTTTACGTAGAGCGGATCACGCTCGACGGATGTTCAACAAGTTTTTTTCGTACGGTATGAAGGAGAACGCATAATAATCTGATTTTTTTTTTGTCTTCCGAAAGCTCATTGCAATTTTTTTATTCGGTTTTATATTATTTAAGAGCGGAAAAGTATCATCATCTGTCTGCCTTTTCGCAATCATGCTGGGGTCAGCTTGCAGTCTAACCGGGTGCAGCTGAATATCACTATTTTACAGGGAGCGACTGCGTATCTGACCTCCACAATTTGAAATAAACAATTTGACTTTGACAACACAGGGACCGGGTACCTAACACGATACCCGATGGTATGATTAGTTGTCATACTTTCGGACTTCTGCCTTCACGTAACGACTGAAAGCTCTAGGGAAGACAGCGTACCAACCGGGAGTAATGGCTAGCGTACTTGCCGAGGTACGGTTTGTAATAGATGCATGGTCTCCTATCCACGAACAAACATAAGTAACGGTCGATGGCCCCATGCGGCTGTTAGTGCGTAGCAACAATCCCATCTAATTTAAAAATATATTCTGCTGCAGTCCAAAAAAAAATATAAAATCCTAAATCGATGAACCACTGATCACCGAAGCCTTTTGAAACAGACTATGGTTTGATCAATTCCACTGAAGCGATCGACGACGAATGAACACAGTAGACGTGGACGTGGTGTGATTCCACTCTTGTTTACCATACAGTAGAATGACACAGTCCACTTGAGATAAGTTTTTGTTGATTAATGACCGTAAACTACCTCTTAAAATACAGGTATACTCTAGTTTAAGAGGTAGAAGTATTACGAGTATTCTTGTACAGATTTTGTAACTTAAACTACCTTTAAATGTATTTCTAAACCAAACTGCTATCAAACTGTTTTTCAAACTCTGTATGTTTTTTGGATAAATAAAGATTATATTATTATTATTTATTATTACATTAGACGTGCACGTGGTGTGACATGGCCGCCAGGCTCCACATTGCATGAACACAGTACACGTACACGTGGTGTGGCCTGGCCGCCAGGATCCACATTGCATGAACACAGTAGACGTGCACGTGGTGTGACCTGGCCGCCAGGTTCCTCATTTTATGAACACAGTAGACGTGCACGTGGTGTGACCTGGCCGCCAGGCTCCACATTGTATGAACACAGTAGACGTGCACGTGGTGTGACCTGGCTGCCAGGCTCCACATTGTATGAACACAATAGACGTGCACGTGGTGTGACCTGGCCGCCAGGCTCCACATTGTATGAACACAGTAGACGTGCACGTGGTGTGACCTGGCCACCAGGCTCCACATTGTATGAACACAGTAGACGTGCACGTGGTGTGACCTGGCCGCCAGGCTCCACATTGTATGAACACAGTACACGTGCACGTGGTGTGACCTGGCCGCCAGGCTCCACATTGTATGAACACAGTAGACGTGCACGTGGTGTGACCTGGCCACCAGGCTCCACATTGTATGAACACAGTAGACGTGCACGTGGTGTGACCTGGCCGCCAGGCTCCACATTGTATGAACACAGTACACGTGCACGTGGTGTGACCTGGCCGCCAGGCTCCACATTGTATGAACACAGTAGACGTGCACGTGGTGTGACCTGGCCACCAGGCTCCACATTGTATGAACACAGTAGACGTGCACGTGGTGTGACCTGGCCGCCAGGCTCCACATTGTATGAACACAGTAGACGTGCACGTGGTGTGACCTGGCCGCCAGGCTCCACATTGTATGAACACAGTAGACGTGCACGTGGTGTGACCTGGCCGCCAGGCTCCACATTGTATGAACACAGTAGACGTGCACGTGGTGTGACCTGGCCGCCAGGCTCCACATTGTATGGATTGATGTCAATGATCGACTTTGATCGACTGAAATCGAGTTGCACGTTCTTACCTCTATGCTTACATTTTCCTAGAACCGACATAATTATGTAAACAGAGACACTTGTCCACTATTTAGTTGCAAAAGTGTGTCTGTAGTCTGTACGGTTTAATGAAGGTCTGCCTCTATGTACGGAACAATGGTCAGACATTTGAAAACCCTTTCTATTTATTTATTTATGTATAACGCTGTATGTTGCCACTAGTATGATTTTTCGTATAGCTACTGCGATACAAGAGAGAATGATCACCAATGATTGTTCCATTTGGTTCAATGTTATTCAATATTGTTAGATACATACATAAAGGCATGTCTCGTCTTAATTGAATAGGTGGATGAATTATCCATGTTTCTTAGTCTTAAAGCATATTAATTATCAGCTCTTATTCGAGTGTGCTGGAAACTCCCAATAAACAGGTATAAACCTTACATAATATGTCTGTTGTCAGCGTACAGAAAGGTGCTGATGCCTATCCTGATAATTGCTGTCTTGTCAGCGAGTACATTTGTATACAACACAAGGAATCACAAAACATTCTGTAGTAAAATGAATTACAAGTTCCTTTACACGGCTTTCTTAAGGGTAAATGTAGGTACTTCATTTGCATAACTTTTTATGCTTCAAGCGCTCAGCAGAGGAAGCTTTTGTATTAAAAAGCGTACATTAATTATAATTGTCATGTACTTATCGTGTTTCGTTATGTAATGTTAAGTATTTCCGCAACAAAACACCGACAGAAAAATAATAATTCGCGTATCAAGTCGCGGGTGCGGAATATTTCCCCAATGATTAAAGCCGCGGAGTCACTTCACTCCGCACTCCATTATGCGAAACTGTAATCATGAAACTATCCACACAACCTTACCACGCAACCCTGCAACAAGTCAAACGCGCGCGTTAACGTTACAACTATCTACAGCTACCAGGGTGAAGGTAACGCAAACGCGGTGCGGTGGTGATACTGACTACGAGACCCCCGTGAGTTCGCCTACATAATTATTTAAGTTAATGATATACTACACCTTTCCTGCTTTAAATGATTTCTTTTTACAGCACGTGCGAGCGGGACGGCTTTATCTGGTGCTGTGGATGTGAGAGAGGGGGCGCGAGTAGGGTGGTGCCTCCCGCGGTGGTAATGCGGGTTCTTTGGATTATAATATCGCGTAGTCCGCGTGGCGGCCCTCGCTGCAAGCAGTGCTGCTTTTACTCTTGCTTACTTATGTACGCGCCCACAAGTACCTATGTACTCGAGCTGTTCTCATTTGAACGCAACTTAAGGCACTCTCGTATTAATTTCATGTATTTAGTTGATAGTTCTAGAGATGGCGTTTATAAAATAAATGTAATTAAAATGATAAGTATTTTAAAGAAATTGACTATAACACGACTGTAGCTTATGTAATTATTTAACAAATTCGATAACTATCAAAAGGAGAACCGGGAGCCGGGAACCGGAGGAAACCGTAAAAAACATCATTAACCAAAAGGGTTAACCATCATGATGTGATCATTAACTTCAGCCGCACATATTCTATTGATACTCGTAGATTTCTGAAGCCAATGCTGAAGTGAACAGCCTGGTTATAATGAACGTGTTATTGTAATGTATTTACTGGCTGTCACAACGCAAGAAGCATTGCCGTCCCAGAGACCAACAGAAGTACCTCACCTGCGGGGTACTACTTCAGCAGCCTCCAGTCCGGAGCACAACAACGCTACGTAGCGGCGGAAGCAGGAAATACTTTCCTGGACGAGCTGCCTCACTTCGAGCGGTGATTATGAACAAAAGTCAAATGATTTATTTCAAACAGGCACTTATGACTTATGAGGCGCTAAATTTACAAAAAAATAGAATTGATTCTAGTCGCCCCTTCTAAAAGGTAGTTTCGTATGGAGAAGAATGTGTAAAACTCCACCGTTAGTCTCTTAAAAATGTTTTACAATATTTTGTTTAAGATATTGATAAGATATGTGACGTTATTATTATTGGAGTTTCTTGCCTGTTCTTCTCCATAGAGATCTACGTTTTGGAATTGGCAAATAACTTTAACTTTCTGTGTGACTGAGTCTGAGTTTGAGTTTGATTATCATCATCAGCCCATAGCATTCCACTGCTGGACATAGGCCTCTCCAATTGCACACAATTCAGCTCGATTCTCGGCAACTCTCATCCAGCTGCCACCAGCTACCCTGGGAAGATCGTCGCCCCACCTAGCCTGAGGGCGTCTTACCTTACGTTTTCCGATTCGCATACAACACAGTACCATAAAAAAGATGTATTTACTTTAGATAATCTGTAAAATGGTTGATATACCTACAAATGTATTTACGAGTATGTTTAAGAGAAGTAACTGGTTTTCTCATTCTGAAGACGGTCTATTGATAAGTTTGTTTTATACCTAAATTCAAACGAGAAGATTTTTTTTTCTAAATTAAATTCATTAATTAAACTTACCTATAGTTCACAAATATACAATTAACATGCATGAAATTCCAACCAACAGAAAACTTTAGCGTTAACGATAGATTTAACAACGGGTCCTAAACTAGGCACAGCCTGTATCTTCGTGACCAAAACACCACACAAATTTAATAATTTAATGAGTTCTGCGAGCGCAAGATTGTTATTGATTATTTTATAATATAGATTAGTAAAATTTACAAAAATGTGAGTGAAAAGAAGCTAATTTACATAGACATGAGTAAATGTGGTGTGTAAGTGTGTGTGTAGTTGTGTATTTGATCAGAGAGTGTGATGGGTACTAACTTAAGCTACAAAGTAAACTTTCTGTTTCCTCAAGTCCGGCCCAGCAACCATTCTTTAAGTTTATTTTTAGCCTTAGAGTAGATTTTCGGTACAGTAAAAGTTTTGCATATAGTATTGAACACTCGTATGGATAAAAACCGACCCAATAAAATGTGAAAAATAAAAAACAATTTACAAAAAAAAACCGACTTCCAAATAAACACTATGTTTTGTTGATAAAGTTCTCTTTGGTCTGCAGGGAGTTATAATGAAAAATACGTGGTGATGCGGCTAAGGATTTATTGCTACTGATCCGTACAAATAGTTTCTTAGCTATAAATATGAAGGGGACACATACATGCAAAATCGTCTCACATTTAAACCTATAAACACAACACGCTAAAAAGTGAAAATAACTTTATATTCAGTCGGTGCCAAAAAATTTTGATTCAAAGACACTATGGCCCCAAAAATATATAATAGTATACCAGTAGCTATTAGAATTAAAGAGTGTTTGGGATCCTTTAGGTCTTTGTTTAAATTCCCTTTAGATAGATGTGACTACTCCATCACTGAGTCTACTACTGATAGATGTGACTACTCCATCACTGAGTCTACTACTGATAGACAGAGGTCTGACGTCCCGACTTGCCAATTAGGCACTTATGATTTTATTTATTAAATAACTATGAATGTGTTTATTGATCTACATAACATAACACAACATCACGCCTGTAATCCCCGAAGGGTTAGGCAGAGGTGTACCTATAGAACACCCACATTTCGCCAGTTATGTTTAAGTCCCAAGTAATAGGGGGCGAGCCTATTGCCATCAACCGGGCACAAACCCAGACTCCGGGCTGCTACTGAGAAATTCCTAATGGAAAACACCAATAACACTTTGCCCGACCTGGGAATCGAACCCAGGGCCTCATGCTCAGCAGTAGCGCTTGCGACCACTAGACCAACGAGGCAGTCGCATTGATCTAAAATTGTAATAATCTCTTTACTTATCTGACATATTTTAAATTGATTTATTTTTTATTATTGTAATCTATTGGCATGCCCCCTTAATTAAAATGCTTGTTTATGTTAATTTTGTACGGCTTAAATTGGCAAAACATAGTGCACATATTTTAGACATATTCTATCTGTAACCGGACCTATGTTTAACAAAATAAATGATTGATTGATTGCAAGTCGGTAAAACGACAAAAACTGGGTCGCGAAGAGGGTTTTTGTTTTTGGAAGTGAGATTTTTAGACTGCAGGTAGAGCAATTTCTGATGACTTTTAAAAGGTTTAGTAGTGACCCTAAGATGAACAGTTGACGTACGCGTAAAACCCCAGATTTCATGTAAAATTCGTCTGTAGTAAAAACGCCGCGGCCTTCCCGAAAGCACCTTGAGGAGCCCCGCTGGGCCCTTCTAACTCCAGCATGCACGCCTTTGCGCGCTGCCCCCGACACTAATACACGCAGGACAGATTGGCATAGACGATGTACACCTGTATACATATAATTGTGGTTCGTAAGAATTTCACAACATTAATTAATTTGCGAGTCTGTTTTGGGAGTGTTTGAATTTGTGAATTGAAGGACAGGTTCTGATCAATTATGACGCCTAGATATTTTGTCTTTTCTACTCTGTCAATGGCATTACAGTCTCAATCGGTAGCGGAGACGGGTGCTGAGCTGCTGTTAAGACATTTCAAGGAATAGTGTTTGGTCTGCTGACGTGAACGGTCAATAAATTCGTTTTTTTTAAGGTTTAGTGTTGAAATATTTTGTTTTAGCCATGTTATTCAAAGTCAAATTATTTATTTCAAATAGGCACATAAATGGCACTTTTAAACCTCAAAATTTACAAATAAAATAGAATTGATTCTACTCGCCCCTTCCAAAAGGTAGCTTCGTATAGAGAAGAATGGGCAAGAACCTACACTTTTAAGATACTCATTCATTTTTCAGCTGCATCCGAAATAGCCTCTTTACAGTGGCTCCATGAAAAACCACAGCAGTATCGTCAGCGTATCAGTATCGTCAGCGTATCAGTATCGTCAGCGTATCAGTATCGTCAGCGTATCAGTATCGTCAGCGTATCAGTATCGTCAGCGTATCAGTATCGTCAGCGTATCAGACGACTTCCGACTGGTCAATATTAAGGCTCAGAATGTCATCCATGTACATAATGAAGAGCACCTCATGTAGTATTGGGAAGTATTTCGGGACCCACCGGTCCCGTAATACTTCCTTGCGGCACCCGGAAGTCAACCGAAAGACTCCCACTGACACTATCTCCAATTTTAGCAAGCTGATGTCGACCCGACAAGCAGCTTCTGAACTAATCTAAGGACAGGCCTCTGACACCAAAGGATTAGAGTTTTTTTAGCAGTATAGGAATTGAGATTGTCTCAAAGGCTTTGCCAAGATTTAGGAAAACACCAGCTACACGGTGGCCCTTGTCGATGTTTAAGGAGATAATGCCAGTCAGCAGACCACATCTTGTTCAGTACACTTCCCTCGCCGGAAGTTAAACTGCTGCTCCGAGAATATAGATTTTTTCTCTAGAAAGCTGACGAAGCATTTGTTTATGAGTTTTCAAGGTTTTAGAAGATACACATACCAATGCAATTGGCCTGTGGTTATCAGGGGCATTCTTCAAACTACTTTTGTGAATGGGTGTGACACCATCACTTAGGAATAACAAGTATATAATAGCAAGTAGGCATGGTTCCATGCTCACATTGCATATGTATTTTCGGGGTTCCAGCATGTATCTCTTTATGTTTTTAAGGAGCAGAGGCCAAAATTCGTAGACACCTGCAGGAGCGCTGTCGTCTTTGAGCCCGTTTATGATGTTACTAATTTCTTGATTGTCAGTGGGGAGTAGAAACAGTGAGTCTTTGGTTATTGCCTTCAACATCGAGGCATTGGTCGTCACCCCCTATCGGATGCCATGCGCTTTTTACTGTCATGATCAGTTTTGCTGACGCAGAATGTCGTTGCAGTAGTTTCTGTATCTTGAGTAGACAATTTTTAGGGCATCATTATTAGGTTGCTGGTTTGTTTGAGCGCGAATAATGTCTACTCAAGATACAGAATGTCTCGATGACTGAAGCGATCTAAGACGGCCAGGCTAATTCAGGGCTTTAAATTTAATTTAGAACGACTGATTTTAGTTTTTCAGGTATGTTTATTAATGATGTCTGTGAGGGTCTTATTGAAAAGTACTGCATCATCAATACTTGTTGCGGAGGTAACATCGGCTCAGTCTAGCTGGCTTACTTCTTCAATCACAATGGTGTAGTCGGTTTTGAGTTTGAATCTGTTTTTGGGTTTGACTTTTGGATAAAAGTAGTTGATTGTCCTAATATTTGAAGTCAATACCCTAAAGTTATGTTCCTGAAGTAAGTTCCCCATAAGTCGATTCGCTCGACGGTGTGGCAAAATAATACTCAGCGTCTCGGCTATTTCAATTAACAGGTCAGTTTTATCCATAATCAAAAATAGTTTTGAGAGTAAGTGCTGACATGGGAATAATTAAAGCCACAACTTAGCTGTTTGCCAGAAGTTCAGAGAGTAATGGGGTCCAGAAGAGATTAATTTGAGGTATAAGACTTGAGACAGTTTGCGTACCAAAACCATTTACACCATTTATAGGCACTTTTGAACTGACAATTAAGGAATTGGTCTGTTCGAAAAATGAAGCTAGTTACCCATTTCAAAGCCTAGTAGGTACTTATGGAGAAGAACGGGTAAGAAACTCCATGGACACTCTTATACATTATATTGGTACAAAAATATTAATTAAGTTATTAATTTTGAATTTATATCTTTACAAAATTTGAGAACGATGTAAAAAAAGACGTACACGTTTATTTGAATTAAATTAAAATTATTAAAAGGGTCCAGAGTACATCACTGCCCCCGATAATAAGAAAGACGTATCTAACAAAAAGTAAATTCGGAGAAAAAATATTTTAAGTTGAATAACGGGAAAACCCTGTGATTTAGTTATTGCATTCATCAAAATTCTGTGAATGTACCATTTTTCGGCTCATTGCATATCTCCTCCATTTAGTATTATAACATTTTAGTATTGATAATATATTTTTCTAAAAGATGCGTTTCTTATTAGCAAAAAACAATCCGGAAAATTACCTAGAACTAAGTAGGAAAGCCGTAAAACACCTTACACGCCCTTTCAATTTATCACAAATACAGCACGACCAATTCACCAATTACAACCTAATATATTATTATGTTTAAGAATAAATAGGCGCATTTTAGTATTTACGACTTTCATCTTTAGTACCTTAGCTGTTGCGGGTATTCAATTAATAGGATAAAGAGTATCTATCACCTATCTTTCACACAATACAAAAGAATGGTTGGCCCTACAAAGCCCAAGGAAACAATATTTTTGAAGTAATAAACATCATTCAAATTGGTGGTTACTTTAAGTATTAAATCAGTCAACCGTTATTTTTAATGTTCACTTGTAATAAATAGAGTATTTATAATTTAATCTTAATTAATGTCTGTTATTTTTATTTTGTGTACAATAAAGTGTATTCAAACTTCAAAAAAAAAAAAAAATCAGTCACTTTAATCGGATACATAATCAACATTTATTTATGGACGAAAGTGGTAGGTACAGTCAGCATCAAAAGTCGATGACCACATTCAAATTTTCAAAATCACTGTACATTATATATTATTATTTATATTATTGATTTTGAAAATCTAAATGTAGTCATCAACTTTTGATGCTGACCGTACCATTATATAAAAAATGGATATATTGGTTATGGCACAATCACAAAACTAAAAACCAATCCTCTTAGGAACCAACATTCCGGAATTCGGTGCAGTTCCTCGTTCGAAAGTTATTGAAGTGGTTCCAATTTTCTATGTGACGTAGGGTACATATCTTATGCAGTAACAATTGGTACCCTTCAACTTCGTTAGACTTGTTAATTCCTAGGGTAGTTAAAAAAACTTTGCAAACACTGAGTTTTTCTCCGTTTTCGTTCGAGAAGAGGTAATGAACAGACTTTAAACGTCCCGGGTCTGAACTACTATAATTAGTTGTACGTCTATCTGGATTCTTCTGAGACGTGTTACCTTTAAAGAAGTATGATGGTTCCTTCCAAGTCAGATTACGAAACAATTTATTCAATGGACTTCTTTGACTTTCCCACAAATTTTATTGAGCATTTAATTTTACAATTTTCATCACAGCCTGGTTTAAGGTAGTATTTGGATTACTTTTTTACGTTCTTCATAATTTTCTGCCGCTCAGCCAGTTTCGTTTCATAATGCTTCCGTTTCCTTATCGTTCCTTTCTTGGTAAGTTGAAGTTCGACGTTTTGGTTTTCCTGAATGTTTGACTCCGGCTCGCTAACATTTTCTGATGACTCGGATATACGAACGTTATTCTGCGGCTGTGATGACTGTACAACATAGTTTCCAAAGTCTGCATCAAGTAGTTGCGGATATCCTGTCTTTCCTTTTTATGAGGTGGAACATAATCTTTGTCTTTAACCGAATCATCCGAATCAAATTCAGTTCCTGAAGATTAACTGCTGCTACTATCGGTGCAGTTTTCTTTTAAGATGTTGTCATCACCAATGTTGTCGTTGATGGTAGTTGTGCTACAACAAGCTTGATCGATGGGACTGACGATAATGCTGTCGTTGGTGGTACTAGTGCTATAACAAGCTTCATTGACCGGGCTGGCACGGATGCTACCGATGGCGGAGTTAGAGCTGCAACGAGTTTGCTCGCCGGTACCAACATTGTCTATCAAAGTAGCCGGACTTCTTAGCACTTCAGAAGCGTTAGTGTAGCAAGCGTGATCGATTGTATTGTTTGATAAAGCTCTTGAAATTTAGTCATAACCACGACCCTTCTTTATCTTTAGTTTTACCTAAAAAAATATAAATACATTTAATAGGTACTAGTAAAACATTCATATTATTTTTTTTCTATCAAAACAAGTCTTAACAATTCGTTTCGTTGACAAACTCCATCAACAAGGCATCCTGCTGAGTCCATCTATCAGATTATTCATGTACAGGTTGAAAAGAAGTGGAGAAGATATACCCTCTTGTCTCACCCCGCATCCTAAAGTATATGGGTCCGAGAAAGCCCCATCCCATTTTACATAATTGATCTGCCTGTTGTACCAATACCCAAGGACAGAACATAACTCCTTGGGCACATTGGCATCACATAACTTCTTCCACAAGACATCATAACAAACCATATCAAAAGCCCTGCTCAGGTCTAGGAAAGAGGCGTAGACTCTCTATCCACATAATATCTGACTGTTTGCTAAAACAATTTTACGAAGTAAATAAGGCGCAAATGGTGAGATGTGGTCTTTTTTTCTTAATGTGAAAGCATGTTTTATTAGCGCGTTAGACGCAAATGCTTATTTACGTCTTATTAACTTCCTCTTAGAAATAGGGACAAATATGCGCAATGTGACTTTTTAATTAAGTTTCAATCGGGTGTAAAAAAATCAACAGAAGGTTTTTTTGTTGTGCCAAAACCGCACTGGAGGAAGTTAGAAAAATATTAAAAATACAGGCAGATGCGCCTTTTTTTCTGATTCCGGAAATGTATATAACTCGAATCTGGAAAAAATGTCACATGCGTCTTTTTATCGGGGCAGGCAAATAGAAAAAAAACAACTATTCAAAAATAAAATAATTAAAATAAGCTGAGGAGATGACCACTCCCAACTGACGCCGCTCATTCTTGGGCATGTCGCATGGACCAGCACTATTCAGCTCAACCATTTTAAAGCGAGCTAAATGATCGAACACACGTGCCACCATCAGCCAGACATCTGAGTGAGCATGACATACTCTCAGCCGCCAGGGCACATTCAAATCAATGAAAAACATATTACCCGGTAAATGGTAGCTCTATTGTACGTAGTACCTACTCACACCTGTTATATGCAATTATATAATACAAATAAAGGAGATTGAGTTTATACAATGCAAAGATCTTCACCAGTCTTACAATCTTCGGCAGCTCCAACATTATTGTCAAATGAAAATGCTGATGTTGTTTCTAAATTAGTTGTAAAACCGCCCCATGATCACCACATCATCATATAGACCGATTTACCTGTTGCCCGTATTATCAAAACTAAACTTGAAAAACTGTTATTGAAACGGTTAAAGACAATAATAGAAGAAAAAGACAATAATAGACCAAAAAGACAATAATAGAAGAAAAAGACCTAATACCAAACCATCAATTTGACTTCAGGGAAAAACACTCTACAATAGATCAGGTACACAGAATAACGAACATGAATGAAAAACTTTCGAAAACAAGCAAGTCTGCGCCATCGTATTCCTAGATGTCGCGCAAGCTTTTGATAAAGTTTGGCATGAGGGTCTGGTATTTAAACTCAGACGCATGCTACCTCTAGAATTTGCAGACTTTCTAGAATCATATAAGTAACAGAATGTTTAGAGTAAGGCAAGAGGATGCATATTCCGAGCTTAAAACTATTAAAACTGGGGTACAACAAGGAAGTGTGTTAGGCCCAATCCTGTACTTGCTATACACATGTGATAACCCAGAGCTGGAAAACAACCCGATTGCGAACTTTGCAGATGACACTGCTGTTATGGCTACCGGATCAAGCCACATAGAAGCAGTAGAAAAAGCTCAACTAGCTGTGAACAAAGTTTATGACTGGACACAAAAGTGGAAGATCAAACTGAATGAGTCAAAATTAATTCACATTGACTTCACCAACAAACATTGCGATTACAACCCAATCCACTTAAACGGCATGAAAGTGCCTTATGCTAATACAGCCAAATACCTTGGCATAACTCTTGACGCCAAACTGCGTTGGAAATCTCACGTCAAAAAGAAAAGACGGGAACTTGACATAAGTTATAAAAGTATGTATTACCTAGTTACACGGAAGAAAATCCTGCCTATCAATACATAATAAAATTATATTAAACAAGCATATTCTTATGCCAATTTGGACGTATGGCATCCAACTTTGGGGCTGTACTAAGCGAAGCAATGTTAAAATGTTAATCTAACAATTCCAAAATAAATGCTGTACATGCACCATGGTACATTAGAACTTACGATCTACACCGAGACCTTAAAATGGAACTCGTCACCACCAAAAAGTTTCTGTTGCCCACGAACACAGACATCACCGACATGATGTGAATGTTGAGGCAATTCAGTTGCTAGACAAGACGGACATAGTGCGTAGGCTAAAGAGAACTAAACCATTTGAGTTAGTGTAGTGGATAAATAGTGAAAGAATAATAGTAACAATGCTGTGCTAAACATGTAACACGAGAACAAAGTGTTTTTAATTATCAGACTCTAAGAAAGTGCTACGGAATTGTGTAAAAGTGCAACTTGACACTATTCTTAGTTATAACGTAATCTGTCACGTTAAATAATAAGTTAAGAGTTAAATTGCTTGTTAGTCTACATTGTAATAAATTATTAAGAACTTTAGTTCTTAATAATTTATAACTTGCCTTCCTCGTTCGCATTCGCAGTGAACAGACGTGTTTACCGGTCAAGCCGCACTAAAAATATTATTCAAAATAAAAATAGTTTTGAGTAAATTAAAATAAACCATAGCATAAAGTACCTAAGGTCGAAAACGAACTGCCGCTTTGATAATTAGTTCTATCACGCGCTCAGTGTCGTGATTTAGATAAGGAGCGCTTTGCATAGTATACGCAAGGTTTATAGAGAAATGGACAGGTTACGTTCGCCTAAAGAAACTACCTATGCGTCGCAACCCGAATTATCTACATGCGTTACAGAAGACGCTGACTTCGTGTCTTCAAGAAAAAGAAAACAACGCCAGCCTGATGATGACATTTCTGAATTGCGTTGTGAATTAAGGAATATGTTCTCATCTATGAAAGAAGATCAAGACTCAAAATTTCTCAGTCTCAATGAAATGATTAAAGAAATCAAAGACCAAAACAAAGAAATAATCCAGTCTAACACAACCCTGCAGAAAGCTCTAGATGAGACTGTGACTATGTGTAAAGATTTAAAACATAAATATGAAAATATTATGATAACCAATGAAGAGGCACATGTTAAAATAAATGTTCTAAAAGGTCAAATTGAAGAGTTGCTAAGAAAACAGCGAGAAACTACCATTGAAATTAAAAACGTGCCCTTAAGTAACACAGATAACTTAACTGATATTGTGTCTCACCTGCACAAGGCAGTGGATTTACCCTTCTCCCCTGGTAATGTTCGTCAAGTATATAAAAAGAAATCGAATCAAAACAACATTATTGTTGTTGAATACCAGACAGTTAAATCACGTGTAGATTTACTTAATGCTATTAAATCGTATAATCAGCACCACAAGGAAGACAAATTGAACACAAATCAACTTCAGATCTCGGGTGAGAAACTCCCAATATATGTTTCGGAATCCCTGACTCCTAATGCACGTAAACTACATTATTTAGCTCGGGCACTGCAGAAAAAGCACGAGTTTAAGTTCTGCTGGGTATCTAATGGAAGAATTTTCATTAAAAAGAATGAGGGATCGCCATCCATACTCATAAACTTCGCAGAACATATTGAAGGTATTGTTGCTGATATTGAGAACACTAACATCACTGGTGCCAATTTAAGAATATGACTTTGGATTGAAACCATACTATCTTCTTTAAATTGCTTAATTATTCTTATTTCTTAAATTGTCCATGTAACTCAATTACAATCTCACGCCACACATTCACAACACATCATACACAGAATTCTGATAGACTGTATTCGTTCAATATTTTGCATAATTACGCGTTTGTTGCATTTTGGCGTTCCTTAAATCAGATGGTTTTACTTTTTGCTTTTAAACAATATGGTTGATCTAATTAACATCGCCTCAGACATTGATGAACATAATTATCAATGTCGGGAATGCGCAATGCATAGACATGCCGGAAAATTGCAAAATTTTGTTCGATACAACTAATACCTACAAAGTGTTAACTCAAAATATTAGGAGTATTAATCATAACTTTGATTAACTTCGTGTTCTTCTATATAGACTTGACATTTCTTTTGACTTTATTATATTAACTGAATGCTGGCTGTCAGAAAATACAACCTTATCTGATATTCCTTCTTATCAAGTTTTCGCGACTACTAATCATATCAACCAAAACGATGGTATTGTTATTTTTGCTAATAAAAATTTAAAAGTTACTGTGTCGAAACCTACGGGAGAGGGTTGTGAAGTCAATTGTTTGGTCACTACTATTAATAATGATCTTACAGTTGTATATTTCTACAGACCACCCGCGTTTAAAAATATTGATAATTTCGTTAGCACTGTAGATAATGTATTACATACATATAAAAGTTATAAAAACATCGTACTAATAGGTGACTTAAATATTAATATTAGGGACGATACAGACAGTAAAACATCAAAATATATGAACCTCCTTGCTTCGCACGGTCTTCTTGCATCACATATTTTTCCGACACGAGAAAATAATTGTTTGGACCATTGCTTTGTCAAAACAAACTGTGATATTTTGACCCTAGTATGCGACTCGACTATCACGGATCATTGCAGTGTTATGATATCACTTCCTAAAAAGTCTGTAGCCCCGGAGGAGAAACAGACCATATATAAAAAAGTAAATTACATTGCGATCATGAATGATCTAAAACAAATTGACTGGACTGTTGTATTACATTCTGATGACCCTAATGAAGTCACCAATAAGTTTATATGCACAGTAAGAGATAGCATCAGTAAACATACGTACATCTGTAAACTGTCTCACAGAAAATGGAACATTAAACCTTGGATAACGCCTGGATTCTGTCGTTGTATGAGGAATAGAGATCATTTGCACCAAAAACTTAGAAAAGACCCTCACAATGAGATACTTAACATAACCTATAAAAGATATCGCAACACTTGTACTGATTTACTAAAGAGCCTAAAAAATAAATATCTAAGATCACAAATAAACATTCACAAGAATAATCTAAAAAAACAATGGTCAATTATTAAGGAAATCTGTCAATACAAAGATCACACAAAAAACTTTGATGACCTTTTAAAAACTAAAACTAACCCACAAGATTCTATTAATTATATAAATAAGTATTTTTCTAATGTAGGAAGTCAACTTGCTCATAGCATTCAAGTAAGAACTCAAAGAAACGAAGATGACTTAGCTAGAACATGTAACCCAAAATGTTCGTCTCTTAAATCTTTTGTCTTGCTGCCAGCGGACGAAACTGAAGTGAAGAGTACAATAATTAATTTGAAATCATCTAACTCTAGTGGCTGGGATGAGATTCCTTCAATCTTATTTAAACTAGGCGTTGAGATCTTTGCGTTGCCAATTACTCTGATTTGTAATCTGTAATCTGACTAAAGGCATCTTTCCTAACGCCCTCAAACAATCTGTCATCATTCCCATATATAAGTCTAGGGACAGAGGCTGTGTCTCAAATTATAGGCCGATCTCCTTGTTGCCAACCCTATTTAAAATTATCGAGCGTATTATAAACAAGCGCTTGAAAAGCTACTTAGAATCCAACGGGCTTCTGTCTGTAAACCAGTTCGGATTCAGAAGTAATAAATCAACTTCTCATGCTGTTCACCAGCTTCTATCATATATTGTCGATGGTTTGGATAAGGGTGACAAGACCATAGGTGTGTTTCTGGACCTAGCAAAAGCGTTCGACACAGTTTCTGTTCCCATACTCCTAAGAAAGTTGGAGAGCATCGGTATTCGTGGTGTTGCGCTCGATCTGATTACCGATTACATGTCAAATAGGACACAATGTGTGAGAATGAAGGACTACACAAGTCAGCCAGAAAATGTCCAATTTGGGGTACCTCAAGGTAGCATTTTGGGACCGACTTTATTCCTCATTTACATAAAGGACTTGTGTGACCTTCATCTCACACGTGGTAAAATAATTACATTTGCCGATGATACGGTTCTTTTGTTTAAAGGCAACACATGGAGCGAGGCTTTTGAATTGGCAGATGAGGGTTTTGGTCAAGTTGCTACTTGGCTTGACTGCAACCTTCTTACCCTAAATGCCCAAAAAACTAAGTACATTGCCTTCAGCATTTGTAATAGGACTCAACCACCTGTTAATTCCTCATCCATCAAAATTCATTCTTGCATAAATCCTCTGTCTTGCTCCTGCTACAATCTCTCACAGGTATCTTCCATCAAGTATCTGGGTCTTACTGTTGACCAAAATCTTTCATGGAAGGAACAAATAGCCACCATGACTACTCGAGTTAGGAGAATGATCCATTTATTTAAAAATCTGCGGCGTGTTTGCCAACCAACACTACTACGAACTATTTATTTTTCCCTTTGCCAGTCAATAATAACTTATTGTATCACTGCTTGGGGAGGCGCTTCTAAAACAACACTTTTATCCCTAGAAAGAGCGCAGCGAGCTGTACTTAAAGTAATAAATTTCAGAAGATTTAGGTACCCTACACATACACTACATAAAGAATTGTCTTTACTTACGATTAGACAATTGTTTATAAAAACTTCGATCCTACAGAACACTCTAAGTTATCCCTTACAATAACCAGGCGTAGAAAAGATTTAGTTTATTGTGTTCCTAGAACCAAAACGGTATTTGCTAGCAAATTTTTTGATCACATCGGGCCTTATTTATATAATAAGTTGTCTAGGAGTTTGCGGTTACGTGATTTGTCAATCTATAATTGCAAAAAGATTTTAAATGAATTTCTACTTCAGATTAATTATGTTAACACAGAAATGCTATTAGTAAGCCTATCATAAATACAAACACAAAGCTCGTTTTCACACATATTCAGTCACATACACCAATTACAGCCACACACAACATCATACAAACATCAACACAACAACTTGTTCATAACAATTTTTTGTCTAAATATTTTGCATATACATAATAATTTTTAGTTTTACCCACCTTAGGAATGTATTAATTAATACCGAACACCTGCTAAATGTCTCAAAATATTATGTTCACTATAAAGTGCTGTTAAGTGTGTGATTGTTGGAGAACGAGGAAGACTGACCTACCGTGATACAGTTTTTACTAGTAGGTACGGAGGTCAGTGTGAATTACTCTCTAGCAACCATAATATTTGTACGCACGACATGAGATGTTATGTTTTGTATTTTATATTTTCTTTATAAGTATTTGTTATTGTTATGGTTGTTATTGCGATGCTGGAAATAAAGTTTTTTTTTTTTTATTAATAAAGGAAAAAAAAATGTTGTGGTTGTGGAGCAAGACCAGCATTCCCAGTAATCCCCCAACTTATATACCTGCCTGCACAGAGTGCATTTTATACAAGATTTGAATTTCGTCTCATTCAGTTGAAATATGTGGGGAGGAATTGTATTGGCACATTTTAAACAGAACCCCATGAAAGATGAGTAGTACTTTAGCCAATCTGAAATCTTCAAAGACATAATTATAGTACTAAAAATCATTTTAGTACTATAATTATGTCTTGCACCTCTCTTACTAAAAATATGTATTTTTGAACAACAATTAAATAATAAATGTGGATGGCTTATGTATAAGGTTTTTGTGGCGACGGACGACGTGTTGACAGCTCGCATTTACACTTATTTATCTCTTTAAAAAAAATGTTTTTGATGATTATCTTTAGCGACCAATGTACTTATTGTTTGCTTTTTGTTGGTATAGTGGCGTGTGCTAGCTTAAATATGGCAAATATTTAATATAATGTTTTGTGTCGCGTAATCATTATACTAATACGTAATCATTATACTAATACGTGAAGCGAAAACTTTGTACCCCTTTTTACGAAAATAATGTGGGCGGAGGAGTATGAAATTTGGCACAGTTAATGTTTATATTACGGTTACCCTAGTTTAACAGGCCAGGGCTCACCAATTAGCTATTTCTTTAACCCAGCAAAAGCACTAGGAAGTGGTGAAGGGCGGGCGTGCCGAGGGACTGTCTTATGTAATTTTGACGTTCGGAAAGTGCTGATTCTCAGTCTAGTTTGAATAAATGGACTTTTGATTTAATTTATTTTTATTACCTACCTTAAGTTTTATTACCTGCCTTAAGTGTTAAAGAAGCTGACTACGAGATTACGCAAGTTCTAAAAATGAGCAGGCCTATGAATAGAATAGATATATTTATTTGCAAGAATGTAGGTAAGAAAATGAGTTGTTACAGTTTGTAAGAAGCCCATGTACATTTTATCTTAATACAGCGTGCAAATTGAGTAGATACTTACAATTAAATAGATTAAGTTAACATAATTGAAATCGCAGATTTCAATAGGTTTTATTCAATAATATAATACCATATAGTATATACCATACTTATTTTTTTAAAATTATTATTTATTATAATTTCAGACAACATTGATCCATTACATTTATATTGTTAGTATGAGCTTAAAAACTATGTTAGTACCTAATAACTAAGAGAGACTTAGTCCTCTGGGTGAGGCTCCACACCAGTGGGCTGTCAAACTTATTACCTATTACATTCAGGATGCTGTTACTGCTCCCACGCAATCTGTTTAGCAATGACGCTGTCTTTTTGCGCCAGGTGGCATCAAAGCCACCAGGCATAGTGTACAACTACTACATAAGTTGGCTACAAGATATACCTATTCTTATTATAGTTGCCATTTTGTTATACCGCACGTTGTTATACCGCACGTTGAAGGTTTCACTTTCCTTCGCACTGTTAGGTTTGTTTCTTAATAATATTGTATTGATGTGACTTGTGTAGCTCTAACTAGCAGAAACATAATAAAGATCTAAGTCGTTTTATTCAGTTGATATTTTATTATTCACAAAACTCAAACTCAAACTCAAAACATTTATTTCAATTAAACCTATTACAGGCACTTTAGAATTGTCAAAGAGTCGGTCAGTTAGTCAGAAAGTTGAAGCTATTTGCCCATTCCAAAACGAAGATCTCTATGGAGAAGAATAGATAAGAAGCTCCAAGGACACTCTTTTAAAGCAAGATATTACAAAATCCTGGGTACATTATTCTTGTTGCTTCTATATGTGAGAACAATGTAAAAAAAAAAAAATAGTTTATTTAAAAAACAATTCAAAATATAAGATTAAAAGATTACAAATAAGCCCTGGCAGTTAAGAGAAGACCAGTCTCAACTGACGGCGCCCGTTCACGAACATGACGCGTGGATCAGCACCATCCAACTCAACCATTTTGTAGGGAAAAGATGTTGTAGGATCTTATTGTCGAGACTCTGATCTTTACTGGTTGAAATGAAAGCTGAGCGTGGAGTATTGACTTACTACAAGACAGCAAACATTAGGACTTGAAGTTGTCGGTTAGGTTACTCTTTATTATAAATAAAGAGATTCGTGATCGTAACCGCGAACAACCTATTTAGATTATGTTCGTGTGTACATAATCGTCGTCCACATACACAAGGTCGTTTTTATTCTAAGCTGCCTGTAAACAACAACAACTTAAGAGCACATACGGCTACATAATGTAGTCGCGTACACACATATCATTACACGCGAGTGACGATCGCTGAGTGAGTGAATGGGGCGGGCGAATGAGTGAACAGAACACAATGACCGAACATGTCGCGCGGTCGACACCCACGCGCTCATTATATAAAGCAGGAGCTGCATTCACCACATAATAATTATAAGCATGTATACGAGCTTTGTTTTAATGCCATGTGCCTCAAGAGTTGTACGTACTTTGACGAGCGAGTTGTACTGACGACCCCAGCGTTCTATGCGAATTTCTTTGTAAAAATGATTATGCTATTGATGTCATATTTAATTATGTTGTTATTAGAAAAGTGAAGTTGACGTCGCCTCTTATGCCTAACAGTAGTACCTAGTCCTCATACAGCTAAAAACACTGAATTCAATCTTTCTTAAAATTACTTATCTGATCGAAAATATTTAAGTTTATAACTTTCTTTAAGTTTTCATCATTTATTCAGTCGAATTAATTAAATCGCTTAAACTTTCTTAATTTTCGCAAATTTTTGAAACTGGCATTTAAAAACGCTGTAGTCGTTTAGTTTCTGTCGGTACTTTGTGGCTGGGAGGAGCCGCAGCGTGGCGCGGCGGGTCCACAGGTACTACAGGTATGTACAGCGCTTTACGCTAGTGTACACACTGCACGCCGGTACAGTGCGGAGGCACTACTCTTGTGCCCGCGCCACGTGAGACGATGACTCGTATTACTTACTTTTAGTATACGGTGCTATTTTACTGCACAAACTTGTGACTACATAAGTATTAGGTCACGATATCTTTCTTCGTCATTAGATAGACCTATAAGGTAAACATTCGGACCATTGACCACTGTTTCTTACCACAAGAACCATACTGTCAATAAACAAAGATAATATTTTTTTTACCTTAAATTTTAAACGCCCTCACCACACACCCCACACCTCTCTCTTACATCCTATGAATATTGCTAATGAATTTAAAAACTATTTTATAGAGGTCATTAAAAATAATATTAAGACCTAAAGAACTTTAACAAATAATTACGTAATTGGACATTCGAATTCGCAATCTCCATTTATGCTACCTATTTCGGATTCTGATATGATCAAAATAATTAGCGGCCTGAAAAATACAACTACGGTAGGATTTGATGGCACATCACCTAAAGTGTTTAATAAAATCTAAATTTAATGGTAAATAAAACTAGTAAAGGAACTTATAGCGCCTCTACTATCACATATAATTAATCTTTGCATTTCCGATGGTTTATTCCCAAATAGCCTAAACAAAGTTATCATTAAACCGCTTTATAAAAAAACGATATAAGTTATGTTCAAAATTATAAAGACCTATTGCAAAAATATCAGTATTCTCAAAAATGATTGAGAAAGTTATTATAATTCTATAATTATATTCTTAATTCTGATTGTGCGTATTAATTTGTTTTATTTCTGTATGTCTTGAACTCAAATTGAATCAAAATTTTTACATTGTAATTTCAACTTAATTTAAATTTTATTAACTTTGATTTAGTGCATAACCTTCGCCAGCCCTTCACGGATCACGTCAACGTCAAGTATCTATGGACAGATCGCTACGTGAGTGAGCCTCCACGAAACATAATCAGATGAGGCCCGCGCCCGCTCGTCTCTTCATATAATCTGCCGTAATCTCGTCAATTGCAATCATCTTGGCTTTCATCTGACAGCACCGCTACACCATCAACAAACGAAAATGAACCTTATTACAATGTCGTAGAGATAACGGAAAGTGATTCAATATTTTTGGCTTGTTTCAAACAGTTAGGGCTGTCAGTAGTGAAAATTGCTTCCGATCTTGTTAACTTTTGGGATAAGGATGACTCTTACGTAGTTTGTTGAGTTTTGTTTTATTTTATATAAAGAATGCAGTAAGTACTTATTCTCGAAAGAAAAAAGTTTAAATACATTTACACCATATTTAATCACATTCTCTTCATTCTTTCTCTTTTTTTAAATCAGGTGACTATATTCTTGGATTTGTTAGAACTAAAATTGAGACGCAAACTTTATTTATTAACTTAACTTATTTTTTAACTTGAGACAATTTAATTTGACTTCTTTCAAATCGTTGATGAGAAGCAAGATAAACTGCTGCTGCAGGAATCTTCAGGCCTATCGTTCAAAACTAATCCAAATTCATCTATTTACAAAGAACTAATTTGATTTATAATTGAATAAAATATAGGCCCATGTTCGTATATTTTTGGCCCCCAATATGCAGCTAGGGCGTGCGACGTAAAGGAATTAGTGGATGACGTCAGTGGCGTGCCAGCCCTAGTCCCACTTACAGTATTAGGGCTGCTTGTTCGTGTAATTCGATAATTCGCGCCGCCATTTTGTGAGCTCGCCGATTATTATGTCGCAGGCCTGATCGGTATATTAGGTTATTTATAAATAACATTATGACTAACACGATCATAATATAAATTTTCATCCAATTTGAGAGATTATAATATCTTTTGGTATGTTAGCAGTTAGCAGGTAGGTAGGTACGCTACTTATCATCATCATAACTCTCCCCCCTTATATCATATATCCATATCATCCTTCACACAGTCCATCCATCGTAGGCAGGTACTACGTTACTAACACTTTCAAGACGATTAAATAGACAAAATTAAAAGGTTTAAACACAAATTTACATGAAGCGAGGGAGATTAAAAAAAAAAAGATAAAGGCTCGTATGCGTAGAGTGCTATTAATGCAAAAAAAAATCAAGATAACATTCTAAAAACCTAGTCTTCTAAAAATCTATTATAGAAGTAGGTGTGCATTAAAGTACTCTATTCCCAAGCTTAAAACTACGTGTCCAACTGTTGTGATGGTCGTTCAACGAGGTGCGAGGGTGAAAACCAAGCATGCCACCATCATTAAATGGATAGGTAATTATTTAAAGTACCTCTAAGCATTACATTTTTAGTCAATCACATGGATTGACAAAAAATGTAATGCTTATAATAAACAAAAAAAAACCGGCCAAGTGCGAGTCGGACTCGCGCACGAAGGGTGCCGTACCATTATCTATAAAAATGCCGAAAAAAACACGTTTGTTGTATGGGAGCCCCCCTTAAACATTTGTTTTATTTTAATTTAATTATTTATTTTTAAAGTCAATATATATCTACATATTCTGTGAATATTTCAAGCGTCTACCTGTTGCCGTTATCAATATAGAGCAAAAACGAGCAAAAAATCACGTTTGTTGTATGGGAGCCCCCTTAAATATTTACTTTATTCCATTTTTAGGGTTACGTACCTCAAGAGGAAAAAACGGAACCCTTATAGGATCACTCCGTTGTCCGCCTGTCTGTCCGTCTGTCAGTCTGTCAAGACCCTTTTTCTCAGGAACGCGTGTAGGTATCAAGTTGAAATTAATATCAAATACGTAAGTCCACGGTCCCTCGGAGCTCTAAAAAAATCAAGCTTCTAAGTCAAAGCAATAAAAAAATGCGGCGATTTATACGACATAATGCGACAAATTGTTATGCGACATAATGCGACAAATTTCGATACTCGCAAATAAATCAAAACCAATAGGGTACTTCCCGTTGACCTAGAATCATGAAATTTGGCTAGAAGCAAGGTCTCACCGCACAAGTATAGGAAAAAGTCCTAAAATTGTAAATTTGTAGTTTTATCACATAAAAAAAAATGTTTTTTGCGGTTACAAACTTATATTTGCAGTTGGTGGATTGACTATATCGATATGTATATATATTGGGTATATCGATGTATGGGAGAACACGTTTTTCAACTACAATGTTAAGTTGGTTTTTAGGATAAATTCATCCTAACTACGGAACCCTTCATTGTGTGTGGTCCGACACGCACTTGGCCGGTTTTTTAGTATTTGTTGTTATAGCGGCCACAGAAATGCATCATCTGTGAAAATTTCAACTGTCTAGCTATCACGGTACATGAGATACAGCCTGGTGATAGACGGACAGACAGACGGACAAACAGACAGACAGACAGACGGCGGAGCCTTAGTAATATGGTTCCCGTTTTACCCTTTGGGTACGGAACCCTAATAAACCGATATTATTTCCATTATGTCCGTGTGTTTGTCCGTAGGTATTCTTGTTACATTATGATAGGCCTTCTGCCGAAGCTCAATACTTTATTACAAATATGCATAAATAATATCTTTTTAAATATAATAATATTACTTACCTCAACCTGTGCAGTATCCAGACATAGCCAGTACTTGATATTAATATTACAAGCACGTGCAGTTTGCGTCGGTGTGTAAAGTAAACAATTTGTCGCGAAGGAGCGCCATGCTATGAATAATTCAAACATTCGGCTCGTTACAGACGCATGCCATTGTGCGCCACCCTTTATAATAATATGCTATTGTATACTTTTACAATCATTTGAACATTTGTTTGCTATTTCGCATGTAATCACCTTGGTAAGTTATGTGTTATTATTACCATTAAAATTGAGATTTCTTCAAGAAAGTAACGTATTGAAACTCAACCAATAAACGTAATAAAATATCGTTAAATTAAATGACAAGTTTATTGTGTAATTAACGAGCTACGAGTACTACGAGATTTCGTAGCTAATGGCTACGCCATCATTCAAATTTTAATCTTCTTCAAAACGTACCCCGTACCGACCCCGGTCGTAACGTATTAATATAATCTGCGAGTAATATTACTACCAATGTAAGTACGTAAATATTATTACAGACATTATTTCATAAATGAGTTAGGCAACTTTTAATGTGCCTTTATAATGTTTCAAACCAAGTTTAGTATGTTATCGATTGATATAATTACTGTGCGCTGTCAATTCTTATTAAAGATTCAGTTATCATTGCATGCATTGAATAGAAAAAGTAATGATGAAATGAAGATGAAATGTTACACTCGTACCGTGTATTCGGTGAGTGCTACGACATGCTACGTCGTAGCGGAGCGTGCTACGTCGTAGCGGAGCGTGCTACGCTACGACGCGTGCACTTGTACACAAGGAGGAAATACAAGAGGTAATAAAGTAATAATCTTGTTCGAAAGATGTTCTTGATATAGAAAGTGTAAGTATGGCTGATGAACTATCATTACATAAATCTATGAACTGCTCCCAAATTACGATGTTTATTTTATTTTTTTATTACATACTGCCTTGACATAATCTTTTTTTTTTAATTTGACATTATATACCTACAATTGTAATTTAAACAAGGCTGTAACTTTTATTATTTTAATAATATTTAATATCGTTTTTTTTTAATGTTTTGTAAATGTGAGAACGTTGTAGGCTTAATAGACTAGATTTTTTGACCATTTTCTATTTTGTTAAGTACCTGGTACTTTTGACGGGCCTACACTGTCCTCTCATACCCAACCTATTAACGCTGTTGTTTGAAAACATTGTAAAAACCAATAATTTTTTAAAAGAGTGACCGTGGAGTTTCTTGCCGGCTCTTCTCCATAGGACACGACCAATTGGAACCGTGCACCTAGCTTCTGAGTTTTCATAAGTGCCCATGTAGGCTTATGTGAAATAAAATATTTTGATTTTAATTTTAAAGACAAAATTAAGATATTTTACCGACCTTAAATAAATTGGGCCAGTTTGGAACTATCTTTTAATTACTGAAAGTCATTTCCAGTATTTTTAAGAACTTTCGAATTCTAATCTCAGTTTCAATATGTCCAGAATAACAAGTTGTTGGCAATGACTGTCGCTGATATGAGAGTGTCGGGCATCGGCCTTCAGATAATTTGATATAAACGTTCCAAAGCATTGCTTAGTAATCAATAGCAAGTTCATTTTATTGAAGTCGAACTAAACGCTACGAATAGCAATCAATTCCAGTAGATATTTTTAAATAAATAGAAAATAGTTCGCTAAAGCTTTCGAAGCATGTGTGCTGTAGTTTGATCTCAGTAATGTGCCCGTAGATCGTGCATTGTGCCTCAGACTCATTGATCTGCTTTAGGTAACTATTAGGAAAGGCTTTTACGGTAATTGGTAGTGGAGTTGCGGCCGTCGATAAATACAATATGACATAGAGTAGGCAGGGGGAGAGTTGTAGACAAGACAAATGAAAATGTGCCAGGTTCATTTAAATAAGGACATCGTTCAATGTTTGCACAGCGCAGCAACAATGCAGTAAGTTTTGTATTGCAGAAAGGGTTTAACTGTTGTTAAACCCTTTCTGCAATACAAAACTTAAAAAAAACTACTAATTTCAGTCTCAATCTGTCAAAAATACGTCTCATTTTCCTAAATGTTCTACAAGTTTGAGACATTAATTGTCGCTGAGATGAGAATTCGATTAGATGATAAATGTTTTAAATTACGGGTACTGGCTGGTGCCAGCGGTTGTGGCGCCCGCAACACTGAGCAGCTGGGCTTTATTACGGTCTGGCCTATATACTTAACTGTCACACTATGATTAAAACTTATTTATTTTGACGTGATTTAATATATTGCTAGGTTGCCACACTACAATTGAACTGATATAGAAAAAAATTAAACTGACGTTTGCCAATGTTTCTATCATAGACAGTTGTTAGCAAACATCACTTATGGTATTTATTTTTTGACCTATTTATCCAATAGTCTGAGGCATAAAACTAAACAAGCGAGGTTGTCGCGTCTACAGTCGATTGTGGGGTCTAACAGCGCAATAGGCTAAGTGCGTGCTCAGTTAGTGTAGGTGGCACTCACAGTAATGACTCGTATCAGCAAACCGCCTGCCACACACACATACACACACGTAGATCATCGTTATTTGTCGATGTTCAGCGATCTATATTTGTCAGAGAAAGTTTATGTGGTACTGATTGTTCGAATGGGATATTTTCACTCTGTTTATTTGTTTGTCGGTTATAGAACTTAGCGATGGACAGTTCAACACCCAAATTAAACGTGTCCTAATTTAAAAAGCATATTTTAAGATTAAGGACTACGTTGAAGATAAGGAAGTTTGGCAATAATTCCTTCTGCACATATGGCTTCCCTGGTACCTCATTAACGGCATAACTTTGGTGGTATGAGGAACAGGGTGTAAAGTTCACTCATCCACCATAGAAAAGGGAGGATCCTCCGACCAGACGGGTGTTGTGTCTGGTGGGCAACTGCCCGACGGTTGATGTCGGGACGTTGTATATATGCTAGTCGCGCGGTAAACTCTGCTTGCGCGATGCAGGATTCGCGTGACGTCAGTGTGACGCGTAGTTCGTATGTGGCGATGTTGATGCCGCTACATCACTCCCCCCCGGAGACCGGAGGTCGATAGTGGGCTGAGTCGTGTATCTTGCGATGCTTGCCAGTGCCAGTCGAGGGGTTCCGGTGGGTGCCGCATAGTTCTCGGTGAGTCGGAACTGTCTGCGGTGATTCCCCAGTGAGTCGGGGTGGCGCTGCGTTATGCTCCAGTGCGTCGGATGTGGTACAGCGCAGGGTTGTGGCTGACTGCTGGCGTCGACCAGGAGAGGTATCATGGTCTCTGCTTGTGGACCGGCCGAAAGTGCAGTGTGCTGCGCCAAGGTTGCTGATGAGGCTGTGGGTGATGACCAGGAATGCGCGTCCGCTGCATGCTGGTGGTCAGGATACCCGTTGAAGCCGTGGGTGCTGGCTGGCTGTGTGACTCGCCGCTCGAAAGCTTGAGGAAGTGATGATGATGATGAGGACGTCACGCTGAAGTAGCTGCACGAATGTTGATGCCGCTACATAACTATGTAATTTTCTATTAACTGCTACTAAATTACGATTTTTTTTTTATACATAGGTACATAACTACTTGACATACCTACCGTACAGTTGCGTACCGATGTTTAAGTCTCATAAATTGTTAACCTTCCCGAGCCTTTATATACTTGAATTAGCAATATTTGTAATAACAAATCGATGTCTATTTCCAACATTAATAGAAACTAGAAAACGAAGTACAGCTATGAGATCTCAATACCAGAATGTATTATGCACGGGCATATTTAAAACTAGCTTATTATTAAAAAGAAATGTGATTTGTTTGGCTCCTGTAATCTTTAATAAAATACCTGACCAAATTAAAAACTTACCGTTGCAAAAATTTTAAAAACGTTTCACAGAATTACTTGTAAATAAATGTTATTATTCTGTGCAGGATTTCTTAAATGGTAATTCTTTGTAATATGTTCATTATCCTCTACTTTGTATTACATTTGCATGCTATATTAAGGCAGAATGTACATGGATTCTATTATATAATTTAACAACTTATGTACCTACATTCTAAGCAAATAAAGACCTATTCTATTCATAACCTATAATTTTAATTTAAAATATTTATTTGGACTTGTGGACAGAATATTAATTCAGATTTGTTACAGTTGTAATGGCAATACCGTCCGCGTAATTGTAGCTTGTTAATTATTTGATGAGTAAACTAGTGAAAAGCATTTGGAATTTGGCAAACTATGTCCAAGATAATCAAACACATTCTTACGTTCGAAGCCGTGATGTTTACAGATTGAAGTAGCGACCAATTTTCCAATGCGCGGATTATACATCTGTAGTAACATAACATCACGCCTTGTTTCCCCAAAGGGTTGGGCAGCGGGAACCTATAGTACACCCACATTTCGCCAGTTATGTCGAAGGCCCATGCAATAGGGGGCGAGCCTATTGCCAACAACCGGGCACAAATCTAGACTCCAGGCTGCTACTGAGAAATTCCAGATAGAAAAACCCAATACATTTAATGTAAAATCTTATTTATTGATAATAAGAAATAGTGTGGGTCCGTCAAATTTTAATTTATTTCAACCATTTTAATAATTTTTACTAAGGAATTGTATTGTCAATTCCTTTTTTTTACGAGTATAATCTTATATCTTTGTGATTACATGGAACAATCCCAATTTTATTATTTTATTTTATCCAAAAATTAATAAATATATTATACATTACTTTTTTTTCTTTTATTTTATAATTTATCTGAGTAATGCAACTGGCACTTTTTGCCTAATCTTAATTTTGTTAACATGCGGATAATGTAGTGGGCTGCAATATTGTTAATACTACATAAGAGCCTATATTATTGTTATTTGTAAACATTTTATATTGTAGCTGTTTATTGTCCCATAATAAATAAAGTAAAATAACACTTTGCCTGACCTGGGAATATAACCCATGACCTCATGCTCAGCACTGGCGCTTGCGACCACTAGACCTACGAGGCAGACATCTGTAGCCGTAAACCATAATATTCAGAGCAGATAGGTACAGATAGATGTAGGTGGCATTTGTTCCGTTTACATGAACTTTTACTTTCGTTTATACTATTTTCGTGATCTACAACAACGACTAGATAATAGATAGCTATAAAACTTTTTCTATAAAAACAAATCCATTTCCATATTGTTGACATGTCATGCGATTATATAACAAAACTATTCCCCTACAACTTCTATTTGCGTACATTTCCAGTACATTTGTGTCTTTCATCGTTTTCTACCGTCGTCGGTAACACATAACTATTACGACGTAGTTCCGCGCTTCTCAACAGTAATCAGTACATAGGGTTATGTCCACATTACTAGTGGTGCACACATGTGTGTGAGTGTGCGTGTGTGTGTGTGTGTGTGTGTGAGGCGGTGATTGCTGTGCTCATTATCGCAATGATGCTTGGTGACTCCAAGTGGGGCGCGTTCGATAGCGAATACTTGTCGAAAATAAACGAAAATATATTGATGAATTGCAGTGAAAACTGTTGCAGTTATTATGAATATTTTTTTGTTATTATTGATATGTAGTGTTACCCCAACATTCGCAATAACTCAATCTGATAAATTATATGGTAGCCGTAGATTAAAGACTTTGTTAGCCATCCATTCTGAATGTTTCGGTACCCTGTCTGTAGGATGATATGGCTGGAACAACCGAGTGGTGACTACCGAATAGAGAAGTCTGGCAGAAAAGGATATGTTGCGCTGACCCCAAATAAATTTGGATGATGAGGATCGCGATGATTTGCTATTTCAGTAAAAATATCACGTCCTTTCACATTATACTTGCTCGTCGACAGGCCACATAAAGTTTCGCCAGTTGCGATAGCGAACACGCCCCGCTAGACCCAGGGGAGGAGGCTCCACATTACTTGATAGTGCATTTGATATATTTTTACATTTGGTACAAAACGCTCATTACGGACGCATTCGCTAACGAACGAGCTGCCGAGCTGCGCCGCCCACCCGCGCCCGCGCACTGCATACGAAGCTAGAGCGGGACTAGGGACTTCAAATAGAAATCTTTTTTGGGCGTGGTGAGGTTTAGAAAAGTAAAAAAAAGAACAGGTTAAAGGTTTAAATAAGTAAACGTGACATAATTATACTTCTTGCCAAGATTTGTTAGGAATTATGAGTGACGAGTGGGAATTTCTGATGGAGTTTTAGTTGTTTGTGACGTTTTTATAGTTGATTAGATAGGAATCCCTATTTAATTAACTATCAAAATGTAAATTTATTGGTTAATAAAACCGGTTGTTTGTGAATGAAATAGGGAGATATTTAATTTTATTCGTTTAAATGGCAATGCAGGATCTTGGGATATAGCACCGGTCTGTCATAAGCGGTTGGGTTTTCAACTTGCGTACAAAATACAATCAACTGCGAGCGATAAGTCCTATAGAAATGGACGATCAGCGTCCACTTGTTTAGGACTTCGACGCGATGTTTGAGATCTCAGATAAAGTTCTACTCACCGTATGCGGAGCTCAGAACTACTGTGAGAGGGATTTACGTGCTTTTTAGTTTTGACCTCTAATTGTGTGTCATTTTTGTAATTGGTTTTAAACCGTTTTAATGAAAGTATATTTTTTTTTACATAAGAAGAAACGCCCGGCTCCCGCGCTGTTCGTCACAAAAATGGCCGGGTACATAGCACAGGCTTTGTCTATAGCTAACGACGCAGTTCCGGCCCTTAACGATGTCCTCCCGGTAATGACACCCCCTGCCTCCCCCGTCATCACCCCCGCGACAATGACATTAGCGAGAATAGTTTTTATACACCCACTCTGATGACAACATGGCGGCGAGGGGAGCTCGTAATGTTCCGTAATGTACGTAATGCTGAGAGATTGTGCCAGGGATTGTTGGGATTGCAGATGTTTTATTTTTACTACAACCCCTCAGGGATTAGTGTTCATGCGTACAATGTACAGTACATGATGTACAATGAACATTTGTGGGTGAATAACGACGCTGTGAACGTTATGTGTGTAAATAGAGGGAGGAATGAGTCCTGGAAAACTATATTTGTTAATATTTTTGTAAGTTTTATAAAACTTGTTGGTAACTAGCTCATAACATCTAGGTCAAAACATATTCACTTTACATAACTTCATGATGGGCCCGATGGCAAAATAATATCGACGTACTCGTGAATGTGGAAGAATCAAGCGTCGGGTGTTCACATTTATTTCTTTTGTAATATCTCATTTTCATAAATATCTAAGCTTAAGCAACTACATAATAACTAAACACATCAATAGGTACATAATCAAACATGAGCGTATCGAACTTGGCGCCATCGTGTATGATAACATAATTTATATTCATAAGTGTTGGTCGATTTGATGCGCGCTACATAAGTTTGTACTGAGTTATCGTATTCGTAAACTTATTGAAGTGATTTGTACTGAAGGCACAACAAACCTGCCTCCCCCCTCCCTGCGCTCCCACCGCCCCCCCCCACGTCTCACCCCCTCACCCCCCTCACGCCTGGACTGACACCACCGAGACTTATTTACATTTATATAAAGTGGATGATACATTGGACTCGATTGTTATGTATTTTACGAAGGAAATCTTTTTTATGAGTACTTAATAAAATGAATGTGTGAAAATTAAATAAAATAATATGCTGATAAAATAAGAAACGAACGTCTCGGGATAAAAGGAGAGAGAACCACTTTAGGTCAAATTGTTAAAAAAATTAAAAGAGTGGAGATACTGCAAGGTATTACATTTCTGATCGCTGAGAGGCACAAGTGGGGCACATACTTACAAGTGGGGCACATACTTACATTTCAATTGTGATTATTAATTAGGTTCAATGTCATATTGGCATTGTTTCAAGCGGAGAACAAAAGACATCAACGCACGCTGCAATGATACAGACATGAACATGGTGTGCCACGCGTCATCCTTATATTTATGTGATGATCCAATATCTATATAGTCAAGAAACTGAGTGTTCTTAAATGATATCTACTTTATCCTAAATGCTACTCGAAAAAAATATAGGTTTGACATTTTTACATAAGCCAACATATTTAAATAAACCTGTACCCACCTTTAGCTTTGGAAATACATAAAAAGCACATAAATTATACAAGGACATAATAACGGCATCCAATTTTCAAAGAAACCTCTCATTTCAATGAAAACGGCGGGAGTTGTCGTTTGAGGCGCGTTCGTTAGCCGCGGAGGGCGGCTCGCAGCCTCCAACAAAGTAATATGGAAATAAATGAGAAAACATCAGACGACGCCGACACTGATCCACTCCAATCAGATAACAATACTGCTTTGTGGACAACGAGACACTGCTGTTGTGCTCGAGGACACAGCGAGGACAACTTCAGTTTGTTTCTCAATATTATTTTGGTTGTGGTACTTACATGTGCAATGGTAAAGGAAAAATTACCTACGGTGGTTTTATTTCCACAAATATTTTCTTTATCGTCGAACAAGGAAATAAGATGACTTAAATGTGAATCAAGCAGTAACAATTCAATGCAATAATGTAAACGAATTGAATGTTAATAATTACTGTAGATATAAGTATAATTTGCTTTAAATTTTCCTTTTTGTCATGTTGGTACACATAGATAGGCAGTTAGTTAGAGGAAAAAACAAGATATTATATAGCCAGTATGTTTGGAAATATAATATGTTTGTTCTCATTTTTGGAACGGTCGACACGGAGTGTGAATTTAGACATTGTCTCATTATACCCGCATCTTCGTGTCCCGCAGTGTACTCAGTAGTGAGTAGGTAGTCGAGTACCTATTGCGTCACAAAGCCATTGTCTGGGCACTGGAGGGTGACCGGCGGCGCCACTCGAGCGCACACGAAGACGCCATCATCACGAGGAGCTTGCTCATTAATCACCACCTTCTTGCAAATACTTAGAAATATGGTGAGTTTCTGTAGCCGAGTAAGTGTAATCAGAGTGGGTATTGGGTATGTATATGTCACTGTGTGATTATGAACATCGTTAGTTTATAATCTATCTAGCGAGATTCTATACAATCGAAAAATTGGGAACTGTATAACGCATTAATTTCGGTAGTTTATAATCTATCAATGTCAAATCGTCAAATTGTGAACTAGACTAGACTATTGCATAGCTGTGCTTGGCCTGTAAAGTACTAACAGTTCTTCAGCTCTTTGTGCTGAAATCCATACTGAGGAAACATCCATCTGTGCCCCTACCCGACCCAAACAGAACCAGACTTTCCAGACACAGAGTTAAAAGCATAGTTGCTGACGTGCTCCAGCGAAGACTATCAAAAGACCGAAGACTTGCACACATCTCGTAATATCATATACCACACACACATGCACACACACGCACGCACACACACACATACACATGTAAACGCGCGCCAGACGCACAAGTACAAACTAATATGCTATATTAATAATTATTATTTACGTCACAAGATTCACGTTGACACGATCTCCCTGCAATGCTCCACGTTTGAGGACTGACTCCTAAAATACAAGTCCAGGCTTAGTTTGGGTACCAGTTTCAGTACCTGAAGCAAAAATAAATAAATACTGTACCTATCTACCAAATTCATGTGAATGCTCTCATTTGTGACAATATACTTTTTACTTTACTTAAGATTATAAACGACGACATACATAACTATTTTGTTTTATGGTTTATTTTTTTTGATATTGTCCATTGAGTTTTGTTTTGATCATGATGTTCCTGATTGGAATGTGGACTTGTTTTCAATGGATCAATCTCTATGTGAGCATGTTTATTTCATACTAGCTTCTGCCCGCGACTTCGTTCGCGTGGAATTCGTGAGTCACCACAATATACGCATGTCCAGAAAAAGCGCTTTCGACCAATAGACCAACGAGACAGTTTTATTTAAAAATGTAGCTTAATAACAGCTACATTTTTATATAAAACTGCCCGTTGGTCTATTGTTTGAAAGCGCTTCTTCTGGGCCTGAGGTCCTGGGTTCAATTTTCGGGTCAGGCAAAGTATTATTGGGTTTACCATCTGGATTTTCTCAGGTACAGTCCGAAGTCTGAATTTGTGCCCGGTTAGTGGCAATAGGCTCGCCCCCTATTCCATGGGACCTAAACATAACTGGCGACATTTAATGCTGGTTTACTATAGGTAGGTACACCTCTGCCTAACTCTTCGAGGAATTTAGACGTGATGCTATGTTATTTTTATAAAACATAAATACATACAAAAACTCATGCTTTCTTCCCATGATGGTAGGCAGAAACTATAGAACGCCACCCGCTATGCTACTTACATACTCTTTTTGCTTCGTTTACGTTCATAAATCTGGTCATATACGCACGCCTGTTCATTTATTTCCTAAATTACCATGAGACAATTTACACGAATGAATAAAATACTTTCCGTAGTTCCTAATGTAAGTAAATCCGTTTCCAACACCAAGGGATATTGTAGACATTTTACCCCGATTCGTCCTTATCATGAGGATTTGCTAAAATTACACACACATGTTCATAGAGTTAAATAATAAAAATAAAACATCAGCTTTCATCGTCCATACCAAAATAAATGTGTACACAATAACATTGTGCCACTCGCCCCGCCACGCCCCACTATCCACAGTTTCCACAAACAAAGGTGTCCTCTATCAAAGCATCATCGACTGCTGCATTCTATTCTGTCAGCCACAACATTGCAATAACACCGCGCCGTCCGTGACAGCTGTCACGTATTGTAGACAGTGGGACATGTGTTTTGATATTGTGACAATAACGTGAGCAGTGGTCGCAGATATGTTTTGTTTAACCTAAGCACTACATCTCTGTTGGTGAAGCTGTTTACAGTAGGACAGAGATGTGCGGCGACATCTCAGTGGAATGATAGTAGAGTATGAAAGATGTCAGATTCATTGCCAGAGTCCTTGTATAATATTATCCGAATGATGGATAAGTTCTCTCAGATGATTTCAAATTCAGTAAAAGCTTAATATTGATTGCAGCATTCTGAGCTGAACACCCAAGAATATGCAGAAATCTACGTGAGTCGAGTTAGATGAAAGCAGACTGCTTTATAGACATATGTACAGAACCACGTGCAAGTTGAATGCAAACAGCGAGCAATTGAATGATGGATTTTATTTTAAAATACCTGAAAGTCAAGCCAAGCACAAGTTAAGTATAAGTTCCAAAATGTAGGTTACTTCTTTACTGAATAATTCCTTCTTACTAGTACTTACTGTAACTGCGCCGTTTTTCTAGTGGAGAAATAAAAGCCAATGATTCGTGGTACAGCCGAAGACCCCCCCCCCCCCCACCGCCCCGCGCCGCACACAAGTAGCGACACTTAAGCAGTTGACAGTCGCCACCTAATGGCCGCGACCCAACGCCAGCCGCAAAAGAAAAAAAATCTTTTCAATTAGAGCTTTTTGTGCAGTTGGGTGAAGTCAAAAAGTCTTCACTTATGCTAAGTAGCTATAAGAAAATCTATATTTTTCTTAACAGCTGTAAATGTCAGTTATGCTTAACTGGATTTTTAAACTACGCTGAAGAGGTTTTTATCTGAAAATGCTTGTAAAGAATAACTAAGACCTTCATAATTAGCTGAAAATACTACTTCATAATAAACTGCATGGAAAATTTTATACTTATATTAAAGGTCACTCTATAAACAAGAATATTATAGAAACCACTTTACGTGAAAATAAGCGAAATTAAAACATGGATTTTAAACAGGCGTGAACTTTCTGCAGCTTCAATGGTATATATTTTTACTTAATAAAAGCTTTTAGGTTACCACCACAAACTGTAGTTATACAGGATGGCCAATTCAAAGGTATACAACTTTAAATTAAGATAATTTTAATTACAAACGATTCGGAAAATTACCATAATTATTTTCCCATAATTATCTATTACAGGCAATTTTGTATGAAAAACAACATCGACCGAACCTCCGCCGTCTGCTGTTCAAAACAACATCGACCGAACCTCCGCCGCCTGCTGTTCAAAACAACATCGACCGAACCTCCGCCGCCTGCTGTTCAAAACAACATCGACCGAACCTCCGCCGCCTGCTGTTCAAAACAACATCGACCGAACCTCCGCCGCCTGCTGTTCAAAACAACATCGACCGAACCTCCGCCGCCTGCTGTTCAAAACAACATCGACCGAACCTCCGCCGCCTGCTGTTCAAACTGCGATCTCTCTTCACCGTGGTTTTCAACAAATGTTCGCATACTTTATTAGGTATTCCACTATCAGAGTCACAAATATTCTGCTGTTAAAATTAATCGGGACACGTCCCTTTAGATAACCTGACAGAAAAAAGTCATGACCTGAAGAATCTCTTGAATTTGGTCAATTCATGCCAACATTTCTTGGAATTTATTGTTTTGGAAACATTCCTTTTCGATTATGTTTCGTGCTGCATGATTTCTGGTAACATCTTATTAGAACCACGTGTTTTTTAGGTCTACCTGATTGATTTGATGAAATAAAATTGTAAAAACTTGACACTATTGCCAGTCGCGTAACAGCAAGACCTGGCCTAGAGTCTTTTCAAGGAAGAATGGTACAATTACTCCACCCAACCAGTCAGGCAAAACAAAACGGAGGTGTCCTGGCTGGGTCAACATAGGTTGCTCGTCTCCACAAACAGTAAAAAAGGGTTTTTGTTTAGAAATCCTCTGTGATCAAAATGGGATTAGTCATTGGTACTAATTCGTTGATAAAATTGGGTCGTTCTTAAATACGTTCTAATCAAATCAAAATATTTTATTTCACATAAACCTACATGGGCACTTATGAAAACTCAGAAGCTAGGTGCACGGTTCTAATTGGTCGTGTCCTATGGGGAAGAGCCGGCAAGAAACTTCACGATTACTCTTTTAAAAATAATTGGCTTTTACAATGTTTTCAAATGACAGTGTTGGGAGGTCAATGTAGGCCTGTCAACAAGTACCAAAAATAGAAAATGGTCTACAAATCTACAGTGTATTATGTCTACAACATTCACAAAATTTAGAATAATCTGTTTAAAATATCAAATAAAATAATAAAAATGCAATCTATTTAAACCAAATGACATGACAGCTATTACAGCTGTAACAAATCTCAATAAAAATCCTGTCTGCAATCGTGTCCTGACGTGTTAAGGAACTTGCTCAGAGGAAATCAATGAATCCATCTATAAATTATATTTAAGAACTCATTTCTCAAACGTAATTACGTAATATCAAACTTTTCTTTAAATTATCACGGGAATTCTGTTCTGTTTGTTCGCAAAGATAGATTTAACTACCGTGTTAAATGAATTGTAGGTTGAGATACAAATATGAGTTGGCTTACGCTTTGTGTAAAAGTATTAAAACGTGAGATTCGTAGTAAATCCTAACATAGTAAGAAAAAAACCGTTTGAATTGCTTAAGAATGGCACCCTTTATCACTCTACTGAGTATCAGCCCATCATTGTTCGACAAAGTAAGTGCCTTCATCCTTAAAACACGAACCAGTTGTCATATTCAAAACCAATAACATGGCGTATGAAGCGCTGGGAGGCGGCGGCGTTCAGGCGATTTGCGATTTTCTAAAGAGTGCTCACATGAAGCACCCTCCACGTAACCGTGCACCTCCCCCCCCACGTGCCCCCCTCGAAGACCCGCTGGAGAGGATAGAGGGCACTTCTTTAATCGCACCTTGTGACGTGCTTTCTTCGAACAACGGCTTTATTGAGCCAGTTACAAACTGTTACAAAGTGGGAAACGATTTAGATTTAAAGTCTAGCTTTTGTTTGAGGACTTAAAAGTTATCGGAGAAAAAAGTTTACGTTTAGAAACTATTAGCTCACGTTTCTTAAACTTTCAAGGAGACAATAAGTTAAGCTAAATGAGTGCAATGTGATTTTCTTTTAGATTCTATCTAATTACCTATAAAATGTTTGTTTGTTTACTTTTCTTGGTTTTATTTCATCGATATGTTTTGGCTTTAACTCGCTAATGGTTCTGTATAGTTTCAGTTCAGCGTAAGCACAAGTAACTTGCCAAGCAAAACAACACACTAGTTTACTAACAAATTATTGAAATTACCCAATCGTGAGCACAAAAAAAAACTTTGCTGTGTTTCATGCCAAATGAAAAAGTATTCTTTCATCAGTTTTCATTCGTTTCATCTGCCACCCTTACATAATACTGATATAATCCAATAGACCAGTGAAGCGAGAAGTGCGCACCCTGCTACCGAGCCAGTGGACCCTCCAGGCCCCAAGTGATCCCGTATTCTTCACGCGTAGCCGCTTCCTACACACAGTATTGCTGACTGCAGCGCGGGGCGTGATCTGCTGATACATAGCTTTGTGGTGAAGACATCAGGAGTATGTGACTTATATAATGTAAGGGTTGTAACAGGATTGCACTTTCATTTTTAGGGAAATGATAGTGGGGTGCTGATACATACAGTTATGTGATGGAGGGAAACTGGACACAGTAATAGGATTTAGTCGGCATTTTTTCCACGATAAGTAGGTATATGACTTTGTTAGGGTTGTGGCTCAAAGACTCAACAAGAATTTACTCGAAGTAAACTAGGCCATATAGATTTATTTGAATTAATTTATACAAAGTTCTAGAGCTAGACTAACTGTGGCAAGGAACGCTTCACAATGACATAAAAACTAGAGCTAGACTAACTGTGGCAAGGAACGCTTCACAATGACATAACAACTAGAGCTAGACTAACTGTGGCAAGGAACGCTTCACAATGACATAATAACTAGAGCTAGACTAACTGTGGCAAGGAACGCTTCACAATGACATAATAACTAGCTTCTTGTCTATCAATTTTGGGTAAATAATTTTCTTCAGTAAGTAAACCACGCCAGAAAATAATCAGATGCAACCACAGGTAACACATTAATGTACCTAATACTCCTCCCGTTCAGTAGATATCTATCAAATAACATGTATTTCAATTTTCAAAATCAAAATGTTATTACAATTTGATGATATCAAATAAATCCATCAGATGAGGGACGCACCTAATGTAATAGCATGATCGGACACGTTTACGTCATTCTGATTAAATAAATAACTAAGTTTAACAAATTGCGTGTAAGGGGAATGTTGTGTTGTGAATGGCACTCCTTCGTGGAGGGTCTCTGAGGGGTCATACGAGGCTCGTGAGGGGCCGGTACAACCTCGTAACGTAATCAAAGAGATGATTGGCAATCTGGGGCGACATTCGCACCCTTCACTGTTACATTTGCTGCGTAACAAAGATTAAAGAAATAACTCTTCTAAGACGCACTACTAATGTCATATGCTGAATTCAAAATAACTCTTCTAATCCCCTGGCCACAGCCAAGAGCGGTGTGGACTGCGGCGCGGCGTGAGGCGCGGCAAGCGGTGAGCGGCGACAACAAATGGTAGACAACCTAAGACAGCACTAGTAATGTCATAATTATGCTGAACTCAAAATAACTCTTCTAACCCCCTGGCCACAGCCAAGAGCGGTGCGGACTGCGGCGCGGCGTGAGGCGCGGCAAGCGGTGAGCGGCGACAACAAATAGTAGACAACCTTAGACAGCACTAGTAATGTCATAATTATGCTGAACTCAAAATAACTCTTCTAACCCCCTGGCCACAGCCAAGAGCGGTGTGGACTGCGGCGCGGCGTGAGGCGCGGCAAGCGGTGAGCGGCGACAACAAATGGTAGACAACCTAAGACAGCACTAGTAATGTCATAATTATGCTGAACTCAAAATAACTCTTCTAACCCCCTGGCCACAGCCAAGAGCGGTGCGGACTGCGGCGCGGCGTGAGGCGCGGCAAGCGGTGAGCGGCGACAACAAATGGTAGACAACCTAAGACAGCACTAGTAATGTCATAATTATGCTGAACTCAAAATAACTCTTCTAACCCCCTGGCCACAGCCAAGAGCGGTGCGAACTGCGGCGCGGCGTGAGGCGCGGCAAGCGGTGAGCGGCGACAACAAATGGTAGACAACCTAAGACAGCACTAGTAATGTCATAATTATGCTGAACTCAAAATAACTCTTCTAAAACAGCACTACTAATGTCATATGCTGAACTCAAAATAACTCGCCTGAGACAGCACTACTAATGTCATATGCTGAACTCCAAATAACTCGTCAGACAGCACTACTAATGCTGAACTCAATATCAATCTGCCTATTCTCAACTTTGTTGGGGTCTGCTTCCAGCCTAACCGGATGCCTATCATCTGCCCCCAAGAACCCAGCTACGAGGTAACACGATACCCCTTGGTAAGACTGGTTGTCAGACTTTTGGGCTTCTGACCACCTGTAACGACAGTTAATGAATGTAGAAACCGCGTGTGTTTGGTCTATTTTAGCTACTTCCGCAGCATTATGTCGTACGGCATTTTACTGTGGGGTTGGGCTGCTGACATTGAATCCATCTTTATTTTGAAAAAGAGAGCTGTCAGAGCCATTTATAATCTACGACACTGAGAATCTCTTAGGGAACTATTTAAAAGGAATAATAGTATGAAAGTACCTTGCCAATTGATTTATGAAAATATTATGTATACAAAAAAAAATCTACATGTTTTTAATAAAATAAGTGATAGACATGATTTCAATACTAGAAATAAAGATAAATAGATCAACCATGTTTCAGATAATCTAAAGTACATACATCTTTTATGGGGTACTGTGTTAAATATTACAACAAAATACCTTGTGATATATTGCAATTAAATGAAAGAAAACTTAAAACTCAAATTAATAGTACACTTTCAATGCTTGGAAACATCCTGCTCCATACGAAAATCAAACAAACCTCTAGACAAAATCAAACTGGTTGCTATAACTGTATAATTTATTATTTTTATGACATTTATTTTACATTCTGTGATTACCTTAACTCACACACTGATATTATTATTTTTTAGGAAAATGTATATTTTTACAATGATTGTAAATATGTGAGCACCATGTGTCTATCCCATAATTCATTTGTCTGTCATTGCTTTCATTCTTAATTCTTTTTACCTATTGTGGTATAGTAATTTTATTCTAGGTGCATCGTCTTCACATCATACTAATATTATAAAGATGAAAGTTTGTGAGTGAGTGTGTGTGTGTGTGTTTGTTAGTTACATCTTCTCGCTCAAACGGCTAGACCAATTTTGATAAAACTTTGTATGGAGGTAGCTGAGACACTGGATTAACATATAGGCTACTTTTTATCCCGATATTCCCACGGGATCGAGACTTCCGCGGGTGAAACCGCGGGGCGCAGCTAGTGTAATTATATAATTAATGTACCTATACAAAAGATTGTAAAACATTTTAAAAGAGTAACGGAGGAGTTTCGTGCCCATTCTTTTCCATACGAAACTACCTTTTGGAAGGGGCGACTAGAACCAACTCTATTATTTTGTAAATTTTGTCGTTCTAAAGTGCCTTTTATATGCCTATTTGAAATAAATTATTGGACTTTGAGTTGAAGCCGACCGCGGCAAGCGTAGCGTAACCCTAGATGGACTCGTGCGACTGTTGCTCGTCGGCCGCGGCCCACCCATAGCAGCCGCAGCGCAGCCGCAGCCGCGAGCGAGCGGAATATTTATTTCAAATGTAAAAATATACATGAAATATGGAAGTATGTGCTAAACTAAAAACTACAATTTTAAGAAGAATTTCTTAACTAAATAATATAGTAAATAAAAACATTAATACATTTATTTAAGTACATAAAACAAACCTATAAACAGTTGGTACCCGGGCCTATCTCAACAACCGCTGATCACGAAATGAATTATTATATTTTACAAACAATATAGAAATGTGGATTGTCACAGGGGCAATTAAAAATAATACTAAAGTGTCTAAGATTTCAGGCAACCAGACGGTCAGACAGTCGTCCTTTGACATATCATTCTGTCAAATGTGGTGGAATTGGGGCAAAAACGCCTGAACAGATTTGGATGAAATTTTGGTACACAGATAGTTTATAACCTGGATTAATACATAGGGTAGTATGCATCCCGGTAATACGTTCCCATGGGATATTTTCGTACATCCACGCAGGCGAAGCCGCGTGCAAAAGCTAGGTCATATTAAAGTTTAATGGTTTACCAATACAAAACTTAAACTCAAAACATTTATTTCAAATAAACCGATTACAGGCACTTTTGAATTGTCAAGGGGTCGGTCAGTCGTAAAGATGAAGCTAGTTGCCCATTCCAAAGGGTAGTAGGGACCCTAATACATTCCAAAGGGTAGTAGGGACCCTAATACCCTTTGGAATGGGCAACTAGCTAAGGAGAAGAACGGTCGGAACCGCCACGGTCATTTAAATTAAATATTGTTACAAAGTAAGTATTGGTTAATTTAATCCAATAATTTTAATTAAATAAATCTAATACATGTGAAAACAATGTAGAAAGACGTGCACGTTAAAACCATCCGTAATAAAAGTCAAAACCAAAAACAATTGAAAAAACTAAGCCATAGCAGCTAGAGATGACCAGTACCTACTGACGGTGCGCGTTCACGGACATGACGCATGGATCAGCACCATTCAGCTCAACCATTTTGAAAGGAACTTAATAATTCAACACACGCGCCACCAGCGAGACATCTAAGTGAGCATGACATACTCTCAGCCGCCAGGGCACATTCAAGTCAATGAAAGACGTACCCAGTAAATGATAGGTTTATAGTAGGAAAAAATACCTTTTGATGTGGATGAATAGGTGCCCTAATGTGGTCAAAGCTTTTTATCACGTCGCAGTACATAGTGCTCACACATGTGCTATGCAATTACACAATACGAGTACTAAGACATTGAATCTATCTATACTAATAATATAAAGCTGAAGAGTTTGTTTGGTTGAACACGCTAATCTCAGGAACTACTGGTTCGAATTAAAAAAAATATTGTTGTGGTGGATAGTCCATTTATCGAGGAAGGCTATAGGCTATATAACATCCCGCTACAACCAAGAGGAGCGGAGCATCAATGAAACATGTTGCAAAAACGGGAATGAAATCCTTTTGAGAGCTTCCGTTGCGTACGCTGCGTTAACGATTAAAGTTACGCAAAAATCATGTAAAACGGAATTGATCCTTTACAAGTTCTAAAAAAATCTGCGACAGCATGTATCTATCTTTTAAGGTTGACTAGAAGGAAACTAAACTACATTTTTACTCTATAACCTTTTTATGGCAATCAAATTTGTTCTAAAATAATGCATTTTTGCGAAGGTGTTTTCATAAACATGATATTATATCCTTATCCAAATAAATACTTTATTCATCACAAGTATTTAATTTTGAACAATTGCCCTTGACATCATAATATGATTTCAATGAATATCTTAGGAAATATCATAGTTTTAAAATAATAATAAGATAAGTTAAGATCATTTATTTGTCCAAAACATGAGTATACACACACATGGCATGCAAGATGTTACAATAAAATTATATTACAGTCATGTTTAGCCTTAACAGCGTACAAATATAAATAGGTTATTAAATAAACATCAAATAATATTATAAATTCATCCATTATTCAAAAATTACAATCCAAATAATAAATTAAAAATAGTAAATGTACTACAGAACAGTGTCATCAACTCGTCATATTATATATAGTCAAATTAGTCAAATTAAATGTCAAAATAAATGAGGAATACACGAATTAGATTATTTTTTCATTAAGAAATTCATCAATGCTGTAGTAGGCTTTCTCTAATAGAAGGCTTTTCAAACTACTTCTTAATTTTTCCGCTGTATATTCTTTCCAATATTTTGGCAACGTATTATAAATAATTGGTGCCATACAGAATATACTTTTACGCAGTAGAGTTGTGCTGGATCTAGGAATGCAAAGTTTACTATTGTCACGTCTATTTCGAATTACTTTATCTGAAAATAAGGGGAATAAGTGTGGGTTCGATTTGACAAACATAATCGTCTCTAAAATGTACATTGATGGAAGGGTCAACATTTTATATTTTTTGAAAAATGGTTGGCACTCAGTAACTTGAAGTCCAAACATAGTTCTGAGGCACCTCTTTTGGGTTTTAAAAATGACATGCTTATTTGTTGAATTACCCCAAAAATAATACATATTATAAATGCGAAAGATTGTGAGGATGGATGGGTGTTTATTACGCTTTCACGCAAAAACTACTGTACGGATTTACAAGTTTGGCCCACAGATATAGTTTATAACCAGGATTAACAGATAGGATAGTTTTTATCCCGATATTCCCACGGGATCGAAACTTATGCGGGTGAAACCGCGGGGCGCTGCTAGTTTATGTATAAATTCAATCTCTTAGTATTGTATAACTGTACAAATTTAAAAACTATTTTGCATTGTAATGGAAAAATTGTTTTTACAATCTCGCTTGCACTCCCTAAAAGTCTGGGTTAAACATTGCCTTAATTTTTCGGAATATAAAAGCAATCCTTTGGCTACTCGTAGCGGTCACCTAGATTGCGATGGAGGATATTAATTGAGATTTGTTACAGTTGTAATCGCAATCATGTCATTTGGTTTAAATAGGTTTTGGTTTTATTGATATTTTAAATAGATTATAATATATTTTGTGAATGTGAGAACATTGTAGGCTAATCGACTGGAGATTTTTAGTCTGTAGTACCTGGTATTTGTTAACAGGCCTACACTGTCCTCCCAACGCTGTTATTTGAAAAAATTGTAAGTAAGTAATTATTAATTTGTTAGAATATTGTTGTCACAAAGGTGTTACACGTAATATAATGTCCATAATATTCTGCTGTTTCCAGCGTACAAATATTTCAATTAGGAGGCGTACATATAGGAATTAAAATTAGGAGTATTAAACAATATATCGAAATTAAACCATACAATGGCAAGGTCAAGGAAAACGTTAACTACTGTCAAATACAATGTCAAGGATTATTAATTATAATGTCAAGAATGATTAAATACAATGTGGAAAATTATAATAAAATACAATGTCATAGAAATGAAATTCCATTTAATTAATATTCTTATTACAGACATTGTATTTGATAGTAGTTATCGTTTTCCTTGACCTTGCCATTGTATGGTTTAATTTCGACATATTGTTCTAATACTTCTAATTTTAATTCCTATATGTAAGTACGCCTCCTAATTGAAATATTTGATTCAAAATTTTCATATAAAAACTCATTTGTTGAGTAGTAACACTTATGCAATAGAAAGTTAAATATTTTCGTTTTTGACTTCTTGACGGGAAAGTGAAGCGTCATGTTCAGAGTTTTGTTTTATTTTCTAAAATTTGTGTTTAGCCGAATATTAATGTGTAATAATGGTGGATTATTAACCATTAAGTGTTTCTGAACGTAGGCAAATGAAACAAAACAGTGCAACATCACTTCAAGTTCTCTCAAGAAGTCTGCGTGAGGTCTCAGTAAAGTGCCACATCTTTACTAAAACAGGGGAGCGGGCGGGAACATCACCATCATGCATTGAATAAAATTCATTTCATCAATATTTAAACAAGTTGTGTAACTCTAAATAAAGACTTGGCTAAAAGGTCCCAGGCCATTAAAATTCTATTTAAAAAAAAATCGTTTTAAATGCAGTGAAGTTGTAAAAGCCAATTATTTTTAAAAGAGTGACCGTGGAGTTTATTGCCGGCTCTTCTCCATAAGAAACGAACAATTGGAACCGTGCACCTAGCTTCTGACGTTTCATAAGTGCCCATGTAGGCTTATGTGAAATAAAAACATTATGATTTTGATTTTGATGCTGGGCTTGCACACTTGAGATATAGCGTAGGTACTGGTATATACTCGAATGTATGCGATTTCAATCACGCCACCTGATTGGCAATCTGTCGCCGCGAAGAATTCAATTACTTCACCCACTGCCGCCGGCCGCGGCTAGTGCGTGTGCGGAGAAACATTCCGATAAACGATTTTTATTTATGGGTTTTTGATTTTAGACGCATTACAAAATGTACCTATGCGTTGCGTCGACTTAATACTAGAGATTACATTTCTACGTCACATAGGTACTAGAATACAGTGTCGAGTTTATGTAGGAGGAATATGATGTATTATGTAGTAGGAATATGATGTATTATGTAGTAGAAATATGATGTATTATGTAGTAAGAATATGATGTATTATGTAGTAGGAATATGATGTATTATGTAGTAGGAATATGATGTATTATGTAGTAAGAATATGATGTATTATGTAGGAGGAACATTTTGTATTCAACAACCTTACAATCAGCTTGTATTACGTCGAAATGTAATGAAATGAAATGTATTTACAAGAATTGTAGTACATTATAGATGGTCGGATTTTTTTACCTTTTCTTTTAGAAACGGCAATTCGCTAAAACTATCATGCAAAATAATTGATTACATTCAATCATCATCATCATTTCAGCCGAAAGACGTCCACTGATGGACATAGGCCTCCCCCAAAAGGGGGTTTGCAATAATCGCCACGCTTGGCAGGCGGGTTTGTGATCGTAGTATGTATTACAAATAAATGAAGATAATTAAATTGGAACATAAATCCTAGAAAAGATGAAGGTCTGTTCTAGTCTGATTAAGTAAGCACAAATCAAACGCATCTGTTCTTCTTATCGCGTCACTGGCGATCTAAATTGAGTCGCCTCAGAATTTAGCTACGAAACGCGTCTCTGATAAGCGTAGAGATCATTTAATTGTAATTTATTTAATACACCAGCGGTCTAACAAGAGTGTAATATTTCTAAATGTAATTATTCTGAAATTAGGTTCGTAGCCTGTTTTTAGAGTAATCGTACCTCGAAAGGAAAAAAAGGAACCCTTTTAGGATCACTCGTGTGTCTGCCTGTCCGTCTGTCACAGCCGATTTTCTCCGAATCTACTAGACCAATTAAGTTGAAATGTGGTAGGTACACATTATGAACTTCTGCGACCCAAATACGAACGTGTAACGCAAATAAATTAATTTTGAATAATATGGGGTTCATTTTGGGGGAACAAATTGAAAATTAAAAAAACATTGATAAACTGTACCGTGCGGCATATCAAATAAAAGGATTTAATTGTTATGAGGATTTAATTTATTTTTTAATAATTTTGGAATAATTCGTTTCAAAGTTATTAAAGAAAATAGACCTTATCTCCGAAGCTGCCGAGCCAAACATTTTGAAACAAATACAGAGAATATTCTTAAAGATTACAGGAAAACGTGTAATAAGTCTATGGTCCTAAAATAACCTGTTAAATCACTCAATAGTGTGCGGACACACTTATATTTGCAGTTAAAATGTTTGGAGGAAATGTTTTTCAACTACAATGTTGAGGCGATGCTAACCACGATTCAGGAAGAATTTGGTCAAGATTGTATTACAGTTTCAATATTTTATTACATAATTTGATGAAGTTTTTAAAGCTTTTAAACAAATATTTATAAGTTCGTTGCCAGGTTGTCAAGTCTACAATCATCTTTAGTGTAATTGATTTCACACAATTTTTTAACACCTGCCTACAAGTGATGGTTGATGATGATAAGCCACAACGAACATTAAATAACCGAATACATCATTATTATAGTGAACAAAATTGCTTTTTATTTATTTATAATGGACATTATCGCGGCATCTGACGCGTTGTTAGTGAGGAGTTGAGTTGCGGGGGAGGCGACACATACATACACACGGCGTGTAGTTATGTCTCGTATGACACGTTTTGTGTTCCCAACAATAGAGAAACAAATTATTATATTTAGTTATTTACATAATGGCCGCCACAATAGTCGGGGAGCGTGATAAGCATTTTAATAATAATCGTAGTCACCCTATCACGTACCGCTTTGTTGTACCTTGAATATAATAAATAATGTGAGTAATAATATTATGATGTCGTGAATAATAACGGGTGAAGCTTAAACATAAGTACGGAACTCATTGTGTAATGTTTAACATTGTCTTGCCAACGTTTCTGATGGGCTTGTTCAGCAGATTTGAATGTCACTATTTTATTCATAAAGTATATAAGCTTTGTTATTATCATAGTTATTCTGCTAATAGTTAACCGCTAGCAAAACCCATTCATGATCCATCAAAGTGGTCTGCGCGTAAAAATGTTTTATATTTAATTTTGTATTGTAAATTTGTTGTAATATTTTAGGGAATTCGCTGTAGCAGTCCGGATTATATGTTTGGGTAGAACTCGGCCTCCCCTTTCGGTGAAAACACGAGGGTGGTGTGCAATTTAAATAATCCATTAATGTATATAAATGCTAAAATGAGTTTGTTAGTTACGTTTTCACGCTAAAACGGCTGAAAAAAAAAAGATACTACAGTACAAACTTGTAAATGATTGTGTAAAGGGTTACGCGTTTCGTAGCACGCGGGCTACGACAGTGCTACGCTGCTACGAGCCTACGCGTTAAACGAAATAATACTTGTGCTAACAACTAAACTAACCCGATTGTTTTATTTTTTGGTAACTAAGAGAAAGTTGATTGCTGGTTTTTGGTTTTTGATTTGTCTATTTGCACAACAATCAATAGGGACTTTCTCAAATATCACGAAAACAAACAAAGATACGCCGGATATGTATCCGGTACAACGTGATCAATGACATTGAATAAGAAATTAATCGCTCAATGAATCGATCGTCGATCAGTCAAAACAAAGCAGTGATCCGGCGGTGTCGGGTTACGTACGGCGCGTATCTTCGATGCCGCTCGAGGGTTACGAATTATTGTTTTTACCGCAAAAAGCACTCGGTCTGGACTTATTTTAACAGAATATGTCGCGATTTATATAATAAGTATGCAAGAATGAAACAATAAAAAAAACAATAACAACTACAATAATAACTAAAACTAATGCGATTCAGTGATATCATTTCTGTACCAATTAAATATTTAGTGTTTTATCGTTATATCGTCTCTCGACAGCCGTCAATTAGCGAGCTGTCACAACTATCTCTCACCCGACAATGGCAGACACAATGCGCCGAGCGTTCCTTAATAATACAATTAAATGTCGGTCAGTATCGGCCGCAGCTGCAGGTACCTTTTGTGCGTATTATTGTGTGAGGAGCGGCGCATTGTAGGAGGTTGTAGGACATTGTCGGATAGTGCCGACTCACGTCGATCCGCGGTGCTGTGAGCATCATTATATTTGTTGTGAAATTGGATACAATGAGCCTTTTTGTGTGCGACACATTCTAATGTACGGACGTTAATGTGACAATATCAGAACTTGAGATGTCCATTGTAGTCCACGGAGGACACGCACAAAAAATATGGTTGTCCTTTCTTAATGTTGTTCGACAGACCAATTGACAAAATCTTGTGAATGAGACGATTTTGATGGCATCAAATTATGTTATTTCGGCAACAACTAAGTATCATTTTATTGAGATTTACAATAGTCGGACAAAACTGTTGTCGATGAGTTGACATCGAAACGGCTGTAGACATTAAATGGTTTGTTCGGTTCATCTAAATATCAGATATCCAATAGCCCTTCAAATGACAGATGATTGTATTTTGTTGTGATTAAGAAGAGCAAGCAGTGGTCATAAAAATAGTAGGAAGTAATACTATAAGTTTTTTTTTTGATAAATCATTTCTGAAATAATCGTAGGGATGATGAGTATACCTACTTAATAGAGTTTTTTTAATTATCTTGTTTTAAATCATATTAGGTAAGTAATTTTGTTGTATTTTGGTAACCAACATTGAAGTGTCCTTGAGATAATTCCGTTTCGATAAAGATAAAGATATACCTACCTATTTTTTATAAATATATTTATTCGATTGTAGGTAATGTGTTCCGTGTGGTGCCGAACGTAAAGATTGTAGGTAATGTGTTCCGTGTGGTGCCGAACGTAAAGATTGTAGGTAATGTGTTCCGTGTGGTGCCGAACGTAAAGATTGTAGGTAATGTGTTCCGTGTGGTGCCGAACGTAAAGATTGTAGGTAATGTGTTCCGTGTGGTGCCGAACGTAAAGATTGTAGGTAATGTGTTCCGTGTGGTGCCGAACGTAAAGATTGTAGGTAATGTGTTCCGTGTGGTGCCGAACGTAAAGATTGTAGGTAATGTGTTCCGTGTGGTGCCGAACGTAAAGATTGTAGGTAATGTGTTCCGTGTGTTGCCGAACGTAAAGATTGTAGGTAATGTGTTCCGTGTGTTGCCGAACGTAAAGATTGTAGGTAATGTGTTCCGTGTGTTGCCGAACGTAAAGATTGTAGGTAATGTGTTCCGTGTGTTGCCGAACGTAAAGAATAGCACCATCCCATTACTTCCCGGGGGTGTCGTAAAAGGCGACTAAGGGACTTACTAGAGAATGGGCAGCATCGTTCTCTATGCATTTTAACACCTTGCTGCGATCGCCAACCCGCCTGCCAAGCGGGTTTCGGGTGAAATGATGAAGTAATGTGTATTTTCACCTATCAAGGTAATACCAAAGCGATAGTAGTACCTGTGATAAAACCAGTGGATGCTGAGCTAGTTAGGCCATTAAGGTGTTTTATTCGATTTTTTGAAGAATATCGTCTTTAAAACTGTGCTACGAAGTTGTAGGGAATGAAACACCTAGGTACATGCGTTTGGATTTAATGAGAATCACTTCCGAGCAATTTTGTGATTTGATTACCCGTACGTGTTCCCTCGCCACCGCCGCCATTTGCAATCGCAATCACAATTACTACCACCCTTCCTCGGTGCTGCGTGCTTACGACCTTTGCGCCACCACTGTATCAATATAACAATCCGTATTGCGGGGGAATAAGGTATATATTACAACGTGTGGTAAGCATTTTCTCTTGTAAAAAGAAACCGCGACCCAAAGCCGGAGGCTGAAGTGAAAACACGAGTGGTGAATTGAGCCGAGCATAATGTTGAGTTTCTTTGGCGCGTCGCGAGCGTTGATTGGTGGAGAGCGTTTGCGTCGCGCGCTGTGATTGGTTGGCGTTGCGCGGGAAAAAAAACCGGGCTTTGTGCCGCGCGGCGATTTATTCACGACTATTAGTTATGGTTGGGTGAGCGGCTGCTCCGGGGAATAGTGATGCACCGCGGTTGTCGATGTAGTTGATGAGTCGATTCGAACTTAATTGCATATTTTAAGAATTATTTGACAAAGGATTTAGGTTCAGTCTTCTTGCCCTTATCGAAGATATTGCAAGTGTCCATGTGGAATAATAGTAAGTAAGGAATTGTAATTCCTAATGTTATTTCAACAATACTACATCAGTGATCTCTTATTATGTAGCCATTTATTTCCATTTTTTTTTTTGATTAAATGATGAAGACTGTAAGTAGGTTTGTACAAACACTTTTATGCGTCAATCATATTTTAAAAACTAGATGAGGTCGGCTGATTGAGGTCGCATTCAGGAAAAAACCGAAAACACCATTCTTCGATCATTTAAATATCAGAAAAAGAAAAGCCATTCTACGATCATTTTCCTAAATCGCCAAAAAAAGTTCGTAAATTATAGTAAAGCTTAGTCTTACTGAAGTATCACTGAAAACTACTGAAAAGTAAACGATACTAAAATGTTATTTCAATGTATAGTCAGTAGTACTGCCACACGCGTATCGGAGCTGTCATCGACACCGTGCTCGCACTCTATCGACACGCGGTCATCACAGCGTGTTTACTATTCTCGAGGTATAATGGGACCAGTGCCAGTTGCCAGTTACCGTCTCAATCATCCCACCTTTTACTTACGGAGAGAAAGAGACCGCTACACTCTCTTTACTGGGTAGAACGAGAAAGGGAATACACATTCAAATACTTTGTGCATTCAATTTTATGAGTACTACAGACGAGGGAAAAATATTTTTGACTTAATGGTAGGGATGGTAAGGTTGGATTTAGAACGTGCAGTGTAAAGTATATTTTTCGCTCGCAATATTTAGCATGTATGTTTTCTTTAGATATGAATGCAAATAGTAATGGCGCATTTTTATTTTGATGTTTACATAGAGGGTCTGGAGTCGAGGCGCGAGGGGAGGTAAATACGGCGCCATCTTGTTGTACCGTCAGCAAAAGAAGCGGGATTACGTGGCAAGGGTATACAAGAGGATGGTGGGTAAGTAAAAGCCACTGGGCCGAAGGGCGCTCCTTGAGGCACTCCATGTCAATTGCGAATTGATTTGGATTGCTTTTGATGTGCGCACCTATGCCATGTGATGCGGGTGCAACTGTACACACAGTTAGAGATTACGATCTGATTCAGTTTTACTTGTATTAAGTGATTGAAAAAGTAACACGTACTATCAAATAAGTACGAGTAATCATTCAAATTAAATATTTTGTTTAATTATGTAAGAATTACTTCGGCCGGTCAGGGAGGAGGGAGGGGTTCAGAAGTCAGCGACATCATAGCGGACGGCCATAGCCCATCTGTATGATGAGGCGGGCTGACAGTAACCTGTACGTATTACTTGCCTATTTCCTTCAGAGATCTAAGAAAAAACTTAAAACTCTAGCTAATTTTATCTAAACAATTTTTATAAAACGTTGTAATAGTCATAACATTTGGATCTGTTGGATATAATAAGCATATGACGCTGGTCTTAGTAGTCTTGTAATAGCATCACGGAATGAACATGAACCCATAACCAAATAAATGTACCAAAAATCATAGCATAGAATGCCAAACAAAGAAACAAGTGAAATGTTGTCAGAAGCACTACGAATGCCAACCAAGTATTGATTAAATGTTGTCAGAAGCAGTACGAATGCCAACCAAGTGTTGATTAAAAATGTTGTCAGAAGCAGTACGAATGCCAACCAAGTGTTGATTAAATGTTGTCAGAAGCAGTACGAATGCCAACCAAGTGTTGATTAAATGTTGCCAGAAGCAGTACGAATGCTAACCAAGTGTTGATTAAATGTTGTTAGAAGCAGTATGAATGCCAACCAAGTGTTGATTAAATGTCGTAAAAAACCAGTACCAATGCCAACCAAGTGTTGATTAAATGTTGTCAGAAGCAGTACGAATGCCAACCAAGTGTTGATTAAATGTTGTCAGAAGCAGTACAAAATGCCAACCAAGTGTTAATTAAAAGACGAATTTTAAAATAGTAGCCTGTTGTAGTAATTTTCGGTCTACATGGCAAATGCAAAATTTTCAAACACAGTAGGAAGGCGCACAACTTACCAGGCTTGCCTTGCCTTTTTTGGGGTCCAGCACGCCTCGCTTATCCCCGTCACTGCAACTCCTGCCAAGCCAAAATCAACAGTGGTGACCAGAACAACACCGAGGCAATAAAGCCCCGGGGAAACGTTTGAACTATCTTGGAACCCGCATGGAAATTTATCAGAAAAGATCAGTGGAGGAGTATTTGTGTGGAATTATCATAATTTGAGCTTGTCTTGTCTACTGCACGTTGGTGAGTTCTGATTAAACTCTATTTTGTTACGACGTTTTCTATCACTGTCAATCGAAGATGTTCTTCTTCTTATGCCTTCACCTGGGTCCTTGACAGGTACTTGAAGTCGGCGCTATATGTTTTCATCTTACATCCTGCCGTCAGTCGTCACGTTATCAGTAACTGCCGTTTCCTTCATATCACATATAATCTATAAATCCCTCACATAATTCATACATCATCTTTTCTTTGGTCAGAGATGGTTTTTTTTTTCTCTTTATTTATTAGGGACTTGGAACCTATAACAAGTCATGTCAGCTCCATCATTTCCTTAACAAGTTACTTACAAAATTTTATTAAGACTTTTAAATATAAACTTATAAATAAGCTTAGCTTTATTACTTGCAGGGTAAGCCAGAATACATTGAAATTTACCTAAATGTAATGCATTCCATTTTAATTTTTTACATAAATGTTGTCTTTCAAAATCATTGCGAATACAATATATAAGGAGGTGTTGGACATCTTCTGATTTATCACAAGCAGTACAGTTAGGTGAAAGGGATTTCTTCATTAAAAATGTATTTTTTTTAAGTGGTACTACATGTGCATATCGTATTCTAAAAATATTTTAAGTAATCGCCTACCCAGTTTAACATCGGTAAACCACGGTATCCGAGGAGGCTCACGGTCAGAGATGTTAATGATTAATATGCGCACTTGATCTTTATGACTGACCGACTCCTTTTCAATTCAAAAGTAACTGTTAATTGTTTAATTGAAATAAAAGCTTTGACTTTAACTTTTCATGTGTAAATGCTGCCACATGGTTGTACGAAGCATTTTGTAATATGATAGGCAGGTAAGACTCACGCCGAAGACGAATAAAAGAGGAAGCTAATGAGAATAAGAGATCTAACGTAAATAAATGAATTTTGAACATGGGGGGAAACTTTTGGGGGGGAAATTAGAAAAATAAAAGTTGTACGATTCAAATGAAAGGAGCCCTCCTTTCATTTGAATCGTACAGTTTTCAAAACTTTTATTTTTCTAATAGACGTCCGTGTTTGGGTCAGGAAGATTACAGGAAAACCAATATGAAGTCTATGATCTTAAAATAACACGGTAAATATCCCAAAATTGTGCGTACAAACTTACATTTGCAGTTGGAATGCATGCCTTTCAACTACAATGTTAAGTTTGTTCTTTAGATAAATCCACCCCAACTACGGAACCCTTCATTGTGCATGGTCCGATACGCGCTAGGACGGTTTTTTAATAGATTCTGTTACCTTTTTATCATCATTTGTAAGTACAAAATTATATAATAGTGGTAGATGATTAGCAGAAAGGCTCCACTAGTGTAAAAAATCGGCCAAGTGCGTGTCGGACCACGTACAATGAAGGGTTCCGTAGTTAAGATGAATTTATCCTAAAACAAACTGAACATTGTAGTTGAAAAACATGTTCTCCCATACATCGATATACGTCACAGTCAATTCTCCAACTGCATATATAAGTTTTTAATCGCAAAAAACAACTTTTTTATGCGACAAAACTAAAAATTTACAATTTTCGGACTTCTTCCTACACTTGTGCTGTGAGACCTTGCTTCTTGCCAAATTTCATGATTCTAAGTCAACGGAAAGTACCCTATAGGTTTTGATTTATTTGCGAGTATTTAAATATGTCGCAATAATGTCGCATAAATCGCCGTATTTTTTATTGCGTTAACTTAGAAGCTTGATTTTTTTAGAGCTCCGAGGGACCGTAGACCTACGTATTTGATATTAATTTCAACTTGATAAATACACGCGTTCCTGAGAAAAAGGGTCTTGACAGACTGACAGACAGACAGACAGACAGACGGACAACAAAGTGATCCTATAAGGGTTCCGTTTTTTAATCTTGAGGTACGGAACCCTAAAAACAGAATTGAGAACCTTTAACTACTAGATTTATTGGATCAGTAACATTGCAAGAGCAACTTGTCTTGTGTGTATTCAGAAACAGGACTTGGTTTTACAACAAGCTAAGTATTTATTATTATTTCTATGGCGCAAGCTACGTACAAGGCAGTGTACGAAAACTTTTAAGATTCTGAAAATAAAAGGAATCTTTTTATCATCACTTTTATGTAAACAGTTTTATATATTATGGTAATAGGTACATATTATTCCATACGCACAGTTTTGAGTAAAACCGGAAACCAGTTTTATTTTACTTAATTAATGTCCTTAATCGAATTATGTAGGTAAGTACTGCACTTATAACACACACAACATTTCTGGAAAGTAAACTAAATTAGGTACATAACTAAGTTAAAAAAGATGTACTTACTTTCCTGTATGTTTGCATGTGGTGTCGCGGTTCAAGGATACGTGGCATATGTGGTGAGGATGTGTGGTGGTGTGTGTGGTATTACTTACGTACCTGAAACAAATGCATCGAATCAGTAATACTTAAGATATTTTATTAAATACCTATTTTGAGATATCACACATAATATCGCGAACATGCTGCAGGTTGCTTGTTCTCTTAAATTATCTGGTTGGTATTGGTACATTGGTAACTCAAAACACTAAGAAATATCTTAGTTTTCTGTGCCTAATTTAGTTTTTAACTTCTTCTACTTAGTTTGGACTGCAGAGAGACAGTAACTAATATCCACTGAGTGGTTCCAATAGCTGCGAAGTCAGTTCACCTCACCTGCAGCTAGTTTCAAACTAACTCAGCGACTCCCTAGATTAGGTTACGTTAGATATGTGTCGGATGCAGCGTGAATCACAGAGCGGTGAAATGTGTTTATATTATATTGACTGAGTAGAAGTTGCGTTTGTCGTGGTGAACTACTTTAAAGAGACCTGAATTGACAAAACATCGATTTACATAAACGATGTTCTCTTTACCAATATTAGGGATACCTTATTGTTTTACCTGAAAATACAGCATGTATCAGAAAGGTAAGGTCGTATTGAAGGGTGTGTGTGGTACAACAGACCATCAAACTGAACAACTTTCTCCATGGGACCAACGTAATCGTGAAAACATTATCAACTCTCGACCCAAATGTATGGAACGGGTGATTATTTTTTCTCGATCACGAGTGGTTCAATTTCATGGGCTGTACCAACCGTTCAATTTGACCTCACCTTGATACACGCTGTATATCGACAATATCATGGATATCAGATCTGAGTGTAACTGTATTCTTAAAAATATACTAAGAACGCAAATGCCGCCAGAGTTAACTGCGTGTCAGATCACGCACAATGAAGGGTTCCATAGTTGGGATGAATTTATCCCAAGAACAAACTTAAAATTGTAGTTGAAAATGTAGTTGTAAAGTAGTTGTACTAGCATGAATAGAAAACGGGATGTAGTTTGTTTTTTGTAAGTTCAGAGTAAGTAGATTTTTGTGAAGCCATTCCATGATAATTTGCAGGGATTCTTCAGCTTTATTTTTCACCTCAGCCCAGTTCTTCCCATGCAGTATAATGGCTGTATCGTCTGCATAGGTATGTCGATTACGTTAGTGAAAGAATTATCAGATCAGAACAGATTAGTTCATGTTTGAGAAAATTGTGGTCTTTGATGGTGTACAATGTGTACATAATAAAGAGTATTCTATTCTATTCTATTCTTACATACAAACATACAGGTTGAATATAGAACCTCCTTGTTTTGAAGTAGAATAAAAGCTCAAGTTAAATGATCAGCGACTAAGCTGGGCCGAATATGCTGTTCCAAAGTTTAATCTATTTTAGCTGGTCGAATTATGTCGTATGGCTGACATTAATTCCATCTTTATTTTGCACAAGAGCCATTTATAATCTTCATCTCCGTAAATCACTTAGGGAACTGTTTAAAAACATTAACATTATGACGGTACGTAGGTACCTTGCCAATTAATTTAAGAAAATATTATGTATGTAAAAAAAAACTAGATCTCTTTAATAAAATAAGTGATAGACATCATTTTAATACTAGAAATAAAGATAAAGTACACCAACCATTTTTCAAATCACCTTTAGATGATTTGAAAAACGGTGTATTTTATCTTGGTTGGTGTAGATAGATCCATACATTGTAATATTATAAATTCGAAAGTAACTCTGTCTGTCTGTATGTACCTTGCACCACTGAACTAATTTCGATTAAATTTGGCAAGGATATAAATGGCATCCCGGAGCTAGACAGTAGTCTAGCTCCGGTTATGTAGGCTACTTTTTGCCTCAAAAATAATCCTAAAGGGGGTGATTATAGGGGATGAAAGTTTGTATCGGAAACTAAGCATTTCTTAAGTTAGGGTTATGAAAATTCAAATTTATGCTTCTGGTAGGAAATAAAAAAATACGTCTTTCAGCGTTTTTGTAAAATCATCCCCCAAGGGAGTAAAATAGAGCATGCATTTAAAATTCACATTCACATTTCGTTATAATTCTTGTCTCTGTCTATAATTATGTGAACCTTTATGAAGAGAGAAATAAATAAATTATACTTATACTTACTTATAAGTATAATTTATTACTTATACATTGAAATTTTTGCGTAGGTAAGTATTTTTAAGAGATTTAAGTAATTGGAAATTAATAAAATTCAGTCAGAGTCCGTATCTTGAGGTAATATTTATTTTAGTATTTATTTCATTAAAATCGGTCCACCCGCTTAAAAGTTATTACAATTTAAATTTATAAAACAACTTAGGTACTAACTTACGTGGTCAGTGGCGGCGCTAGAGTATTTCAAATGAATAATAATAAATGAATGATAAATAATAATAATATTAAAATGAATTATTAATATATTTAAGTTAGACATTATGTTTACGTTTAGTAGAATCATAAAAGCACCAGCTTCTTAAAAAAAGTAGATTATTTGCATTTATTATCTGTTTGTATGAATTATCTTTTCACGTTTTTATGACTGAGTGGATTTGGATGACTGGATACTTTTTATCCCGGTAACGCGTTCCCGTGGGATAATTTCCAGCACCCGCGCGGGTGAAGCCGCGGGCAAAAGCTAGTCTTTTATGGTACTGTGTTAAATGTTACAAGAAAATATATTATGTTATATTGCAATTAAATGAAAGACAATTTAAAACTCATATTAAAAGTACACTTTGTCAACAAGCATATTACAAATTAGAGGATTATCCCATACGAATGCTTGGAAACATGCTGTTCCGGCTCCATAGGACAATCTAGAGTCTAGACAAAATCAAACAGGTTGTTAATTTAATTTAATAATTTATTATTTTTATGACATTGATTTTACATGTTGTAACTACTTTTACCTCACATACTCTGACATATTACTTGTATTTTTTTTTACGAAATTCGTCTACTTTTACAATGTTTGAAGTTGCAAATAGTAATAGGATCATTGGATGAAGTTTGATTGTAATGAACCGTGGGTGGGATTTTATTTGTAGGCTTACGGCTAGCAACGTAAGTACGTCCAAAATGTCTTAGTATTGGTAGCAACACTGTCTTCAATTGCATTAATATATTTACTATAGCAAATGTCAGCTATTTTTTTTAACTTTTTCCTGTTACTCGAGAATACCTCATAGCCACATAAATTCCCGTACTTCTTCCACCTAACCCAGGCTTGAGTTTTCTTTTTGTAGGTATGTATGAGAGATTTGGAAAACCAATTGGGGAAATTAACATTTTTTGGTCGACATGTGGGTGTGTGTGATTTTATAATTTCATAAAGTTTTTCATAAAATGTAGAAACAGATTCATTAGGTGTTAAGTCATTCAGTAAGACATTCCAACCCACGTCACATATATGTATTTATTTTGTTATAGTTAGCTTTGTTAATTTGTGTATTGTAATTATTTAGTGTTCTAACGACAGTACATGTAGGAATATGTGTGGGGTGAGAGAAATAAATGTGTACGTAGAAGGCTGGATGATAGGTGTCAATAGGTAAAAGGGGGATATCAGGAGAGAATGTGACTGAATGAGTATTACAAAAAAATTAGTATAAGATGCGTCCGCTAGAATTGAAAGAGTGGTTATATTGTTTCATAACAACACGCAGCACTTCCATACAGCACAGATTTTACTAAAAACAGACGGAAAGATATAATTTGCCCTCAAAAAAGTACAAAACATGCTTTTACAGCCAAGTTTTATATGTACCTCGGACCGCTACTCTATAACAGGCTAAATGAAAAAGGAAACATCTACTCCTTAAACCACAGTAACTGCAAGAAAATCCTTAAGGAAGCTCTTCAAACTATGTCCTATGAAGATATAGAGAAGTTATTACTTGTGCTAAAGTAAATATTGTTCATATTGTTATTTTATTTTTATTTTATTTTAGTTAGCTAGGTTAAGATACTATATATTTTTTTTTTATATACTTTGTTACCAAATATATTATTAAGCTATGTGATTATTATGTCAACTAAAGTTACCTCCAATCGCCTGAAACACAGGACTTCCTAGTTCAGGCACAAATCATCGTGAACTTGACGTAGATTTAAGGAAAACTGTAAACGTTGCATCTTATATTTTTGAATAAATTTTATATATTTTATATTTTTATATATTTTATGTTGTGAACAGTTTGTTAAAAAACAAGTTATGTTTGTCAGTTTGTTGTTCGTAGCATAATCCATGTATGATAACTTTTTTATCCAAGCAAGTGAGGGCAAATTAAAGTCGCCTGTTAAAATAATATTTTCCACGGAAGGGTCATCACACAACACCAACAGAGAATTAAGAAAAGTCAAGTATGTATCTTCAACAGCGTTAGGGGGTATGTAAGTAGCACAAATTATATGATATTTATTGCTTTTCGCGGGAACTTTAACTATTACATGCTCGGGCAAAGTTAACGGGGGCAAAAATGAAATACAAGAGGGATTTAGTTCTTTAGATACGGCTATAAGGACACCACCGCCATCCTTTTTGTTTGAGAGAAAACGGTTACGATCGCATCTAAACACCAAATAGCGTTGATCAATAAATTCATTATCAGATATGTCTAGCGTCAACCAGGTCTCGGTCAAGATAATGACGTCATATGCATGCGACATAATATTTAAATATAGGGTATTCAGTTTAGTCGTGATTCCTCGACAGTTTTGATAATAAACGGATATTTTACTATCATTAGCCATTTTTAAAATCTGAGGGTACAAGAAAATAAGCCAACGGCAATAAAATACTCACTATTAGACTCATAGGTGTACTTAAAACATGCGAGACATACACAACTTTGATGTCATACACAAATGTGAGGGTATAACAAAATAAAAGAAAAACAAAATAACATACATTTTGAAACCTATAAGTATACTTAAAACAAACCAACGCTGAAAGTTCGCGGTACGTTCTCGGCAAAAAACATTAAAAAGTAGGTATAATCGACAAAGTAAATTATAAAAATCTCAAGCAACAATCTAAGGGTTATTTTCATGACTTGATTGTAAGACGCACTAATCTTAACATCGTACATTAAATCTAATGAGATAAGGAGATATTGTAGAGTGAATTCTTTGATATGCAATGTCCTTTACTCCCATGAAACATGAAGCTCCAGGGGCTAGTGTGAATCATTGGCTTCATTCGAGTAATCGAGTCTGATCAAACCACGCTGGGGTCGGTGCATTTCATTTATTCAATGACTGCCAAAATCATCTGAAGAATCGAGTCGATCTTGGCAAGAATATTTCTTATGTGTAAATAATTAAAATATTTATTAAGATTTTTGAGATATCGTCAAATAAGCACGGGGAGAGCCAATTTTTTTAGCACGCAAGTGTTACGCTTTCATGAACAACACTTTATATATATGTGTGTAACCTTGGCGTTTTATCACTGACCCGGTGTTACCCTAATAAAGAACATTTTTTGCACCTGGGAGGAAGCACAGGATACCAAAGGAATATTTTGTGACCTCTCTAAGGCGTTCGATTGCGTAAACCATGAGACACTTCTGCTGAAACTAGAGCACTATGAGATTAGGAATACAGCTCTTGATTTATTAAGATCATACCTGAAGGTTAGGAAGGTTAAAGTTCAAGTAAACGGCGCGGCGTAAACTCATTAAGGTCTGAAATGGCAATGGGCGTTCCTCACGGTTCGATATTGGGTCCATTCCTCTTTTTAGTTTCCATTAATGATTTACCCCATTTACTTCAAAATCAACCGAAGATGGTGTTATTTGCTGATGAGATATCAATGATCTTTAAAATAGACGTGAATAACTCTATTCTTCAGGTCCAAGATTGGTTTACGGTAAATAATTTGGTACTAAATGAAAAGAAGCGAAGGTGATATCATATTGAACGGAGAAAATATATAATCTTATAATTAATGTACTTACTAAAGAATAACGGTGGAGTTTCTTGCCCATTCTTCTCCATACGAAACTACCTTTAGGAATGGGCAATTAGAATCAATTACATTTTTCTGTAAATTTTGACGTTCAAAAGTGCCTCTTATGACATACGGAAACAGCTAAGCTGGCCCCTCAGAGTTAGGCAGAACCACAACTGAAGCATACTTTACACGCTTACTAGATGCTACTAAGCCTACAAAAGAAAACTTGGTATAGGATTACTAAGACGTTGGACACATTAAGGAGTCATTTAGTAAATGTCAGTGTATTATTTGAATAATATTTTATATCGTTTTTTTTTTATGTTTTGTTAATGTGAGAACGTTGTAGGCTTATTAGACTAGATTTGTAGACCAATGTCTATTTTGTTAAGTACCTGGTACTTTTGATCGGCCTACACTGTCCTCTCATACCTAATAGCATACTGTAATTTGAAAACATTGTAAAAGCCGATTATTTTTAAAAGAGTAACCGTGGAGTTTCATGCCGGCTCTTCTCCATAGGAAACGACCAATTGGAACCGTGAACCTAGCTTCTGACGTTTCATAAGTGCCCATGTAGGCGTATGTGAAATAAAATATTTCAATTTTGATTTTGTATGAATGAGAACTACAAGTAATTTCTCTGCATGGGACATACTTACCTTCTATTTAAAGACTGATACAAAAAGTGTTCACCTTGACGTTACAAAATGTTTCATTAAAATCAAAGAGTTCATTAAACTTTACTCTTCTTTATCTTAAAGTTCTGAACTCATAGCTATTCTCTGTTCATCCCACGCAATTTATAACAATAGACAGATAGAATTTCCGATCACCGCAGAACAAAATTAAATGATCATAACTTTTCATTTTACCGTTAACGTTCCATTTTCTGGCTTAAAATCGGTTGTAGTAACAATTAGTGGGGGCATGACAAAGTGCGGGCAGTCAGGGAGGGGGGCAGAGAGGGGGGGAGGTAGGGCTCTCATTAGCAACTTGTCCAAACTCGTTATAAGTTGACACCGGCACCGCCGCGTGCCACGATTGACTCGCTCGCCGCTAGCTGCTCTAAAAACTAATTCCTCGGCCTCGATACAGGGCTGCCGGACAATGGCGAAGCTATTTAATCATTGCTTCAATGTATCGGTCTGATGGTCTGAAAAGTTCGAAAACTTGAATGTAAGAGGCATTAAGAAAGATTAGGCTTACTATCAAATACAACATTATCTGGTCATTTATCAAGCTGACATTCAAATTAATACCTAATTTGCCAACCACGTCCTAACAAGTTTGTCAGCATTCTTACTGACTTACAAAATCAATTGGACGTGGTCACCTAACTATAACTGCTACTTAGGTACTGTCCAATTAGTACTACTTTCGTTAATTTTGTAGGGCTTTGTGTTCGTTCATATCAGGATAGCATTATTTTGTTTACCATTCATTGTAGGTACCGGTCTCAAATAAATTGCCTGAATTAAGATATTAACTGTAGTCTCTAAAGTAACAACTAAACTAATAATTAGCGCGTTGTCCCACAGCGTGTCACTCCAACGCGTATATTTGGGTGCTCCGTGTCACATTGGAGCGCAGATATAAAGTGGGGTGATTACGGCGTCATTAGAGGCAGCCCTGCGGCGTCGCGGGCGTCGGGCGTAGCGGGCGTAGCGCCGGGCGGTGCGTGACATCGTGACGTTCGACCGCGACGCCCGACGACAAATTATTTTATATCATAATGTATTGTCGATAATTTTCATGCCGAATGGGGATACAGGATGTGCAACAATTTTCATGTGTTATCTGAGTTTTTGTTCGCCGTTCTTAAATAGTTATAAGTAAAGTTGTTCTCGGCTACTATTAGCCAGTAGGTGATGAAATCTAAGACCCAAGTCAAGGTAAGTCCTGGACAAGGGATGTTGTACGTAACAGCCGTGTTTGGTAGCCATAGAGCCTTCGCTCGGTTCCGACAACATCTTGTTATAATTAGCATGGTGGTCTGCATTCCTATATTACTTCACATTCACACGCTGAAATCAGCGCGGTATTTGCGTAAGACACATAAAATGGCAAGCCAGCGCAATCTCAATACCTTTGTAAAAACCAGCCTTATCAATTCTACTTAATTTTGTTTAAAAGTTCACACTTTATAAACGAAAAGGATGGTATTGGAAGCCGGCTTGGAGTTCAACGATATACCTACGCGATTGAGAATGGTACATGGTCTTAAGATCGCGTCTTTTATCTTTAAAATTATATAATAAATATTAATGGTTTCAGCATCACCCTGTGGTTGTGATCGAGGTTATCGGCGTGGCTCGGTCGCTCGTTAGTGACGCGGTAATGAGCATTACGTCGCCGCACCGCACCGCATCGCAACGCACCGCACCACGCCGCAACGCACCGGCTCGTGCCGCACCGACTCGCGCGCGATCGTGCTTATTGAACTTATTGCGCGACATCTACATACCTAGCCATGATCTTGTTTCAGATAATTGCGAAGCTGCCTCTTCATGACTTCAGGGTATTTCTGTCAAAGTGATAAAAAATTCGGAGAGATTAAATTTTTGGTGACAAATAAATTCGATGCTCAACAGAAAATAAAAAATGAACGCAGATTTTGTTTTTAGAATTGATTTTATTCAGAGGTGGAAAATTTATGTTATTTCATAGTAGGTGTAGGTAGGCAGATAATATTAGGTTATCTAGTCTCTATTTCATAGTAGGTGTAGGTAGGCAGATAATATTAGGTTATCTAGTCTCTATTTCATAGTAGGTGTAGGTAGGCAGATAATATTAGGTTATCTAGTCTCTATTTCATAGTAGGTGTAGGTAGGCAGATAATATTAGGTTATCTAGTCTCTATTTCATAGTAGGTGTAGGTAGGCAGATAATATTAGGTTATCTAGTCTCTATTTCATAGTAGGTGTAGGTAGGCAGATAATATTAGGTTATCTAGTCTCTATTTCATAGTAGGTGTAGGTAGGCAGATAATATTAGGTTATCTAGTCTCTATTTCATAGTAGGTGTAGGTAGGCAGATAATATTAGGTTATCGAGTCTCTATTTCATAGTAGGTGTAGGTAGGCAGATAATATTAGGTTATCGAGTCTCTATTTCTAGGTTTATGTGTTTAACTCGTATGTTGTACTTACTTAGGTATAGGAGGCTGTTCCCACAGTAGGTACTTACTTACCTATCTCATGAATATGTTGCTAATGAATCAGAAAAAGTAGTGTGGGTTCCGCTTACAAATTGAGTGCTTTGATTTTGTTATTTGAATATAAGCCAAAATTCACCTTCGAACCTGAAGCGGCGTAAGCAGGTAAAACAACCTTGTTGGCTATTATATTTTCGAGCCGTTTGGGGTTGAAACCCTCGGGCCATGGGGTTCGAGTGCTCATGGTATTTTTTAAGGAAATCTCGAAACGGCTGGTTGACACTTTCCCGTGACCCGCGGGCTGGCTTTTACCTTGGCTATAGGCAATAGCATTGCCATACAAAGTGGCCGCGCCGCCACTGTGTTGGGTACATTACCAGTCGACAGTGATGTGGATGAATTTTTCGACGGCATATTTATTTTTGTGATAAGTTTTAGTTAACTTAGGATATAATTTTGTTATTTTTATTAATTCCTTAGGTATATGTTGTTATTTATATATTATATCCTTAATGTTAATTCTAAATAAAGTATAATTTACCTTAAAGATGATTTTAATTTGACAATTGAGGTTTATTTTTAACCAACTTCCAAAAAGGAGGAGGATTTGTGTTCGTCTGTATGTTTTTTTTAATGTATGTTCACCGATTTCTCCGTCAATTGAAGATCGATTTCAAAAATCCTTTATTTTTATAGGATATGCTCCCATCTTGTGGTCCCATTGTCACCAAGTCAGAATCTGATAACGGGATCCCATGGGAATCGAGGGAAATTCTCAAATTTTAGAAGCACACCTAAGCTTTCGCGGTTTTTTACAGTAACTCGTGCATTTGCTCTTGGAAAGCACCATTTGGTGAAGTGGAACTGATGATGAACACCACAGATGGCCACCGGAACTATTGAATAATAAATATTTAAGGGTTGCGATTCGATTAGGTAGGTACCTACTTTAATATGGTTGCTAAGCAATTTATGCTCGTCATAATGCATATGGTGAGTGGCAGTTCTCCTGGTTCTTACCAGGAGAACTCCTCAACAATTAACGTCCCAGCATCGGGAAAAGCAATATTTTGTAAAAGGTGGTGAGCTGTTGACAATAGGCTATTGTAACTTAGATAAACTAAAAACTGACCCACTAGAAAGAGACCCAACAAAAACTTGTCTTTGGATTTGTATTTTAGTTTTTGCCACCGACTTCCGAAATTAAAGTTATTTTTCAATTTGTAGTGTTTTTTTTGGAAGTCGGTTATTTTTTTTGTAAAAAGTTTTTGTTTTACGTTTTTGTTAAGTAGGTACCTACCTACCTGGTACTTGTTGACAGGCCTAAGGACACTATTCTCTCATACCTAAGTAAAAGCCAAATATTCATTTAAATAAATAAATAAATATTTTAAACAGTAACCATGGAGTTTCTTCCGGCTCTTCTCCATAGGAAACAAGCTCCTTATCTTGTCTCAATAAAGTAAGTAGGTACCAATTTTTTTCGTAAATTAACGAGGTTGGATTTCCGAGTCTCGTTTGAGCTATTTTGGAAAACTTTGTGGAACTCTAAAACACACGACGTGGTTCCTTACAAAAAACTGTACCAGTTATGGTTCCAGATTTGTCGATACTGACCCATCTCAATGAACCATACGGTATAGTAAAAACAGAAATTGCAATAAATGCCTCACTCCATGCCAGGTGCGTGCAGGTACGTGACAACAACAAATAATGCTACGTCATCATGGCATTTTTTTTAAACAAGATGATTTGTAGTTTAGTCCTCATTTATCGAATTCTGGTTTCGAGTAACAACATAACATGGATCAAAAGATTAATTTCGTGTCAATAAACTTTCGTATGTACTCGTATTACGAAAATAACAGAGAGAGTGCTGCACTCTGCCTATATTTTGGAAAAAAACTATCGGTCGTTTGATATATCCCTTTTTAACCCCACAGGGCTTGGAAACCCATTGCACTGTTGTGCGCCAGTGGACTTCATGTTTTGTCGTTGCTGATCATGAATATGCAATTTTAATTTAATTTCATTTATTTTTCAGACATACACTCAGTTGCAGGAAGCTCACCATTAACACTTCATTACATAAAGCAGCATTATCGCTAATGAATTCATTACTTTAATGAAGTTGCACAAACAAATTTTAGACAGCATTAGACATTTTTAATGCTACTTTAGTTAAAGAAGACTTTAAACAATATTGCCAGGAACAAATTACCATATTGAACGAAAAGAGTGAACATTTGCGTTCTGTTATTATCCATACCTACGTACAAGTACACCACAATTTTAGCATAAAATAAAGTAAATGTAGTTGATTTATGTGTATTCAGTGTACTCTGTGGTTTAATCTAGTTTAAATAATCTGGTTTAAGGGGGATGCGCTAAGGTAGCCCGCGAAATTCAAATTTACCAACGTTTTTTGCAATTTTTATACTTCTGATTCATATTCTAATGATACATATTGGTTATGGCCGCGAATTATTAGATCAACATACAACGTGTTACTGACCTGCAAATTGCAAAAAACGTAATAAAATTTGAATTTCGCGGGCTACCTTAGCGCATCCCCTTATTCTAATAATTTTAACATGTATGCAGTCTAGAGCTCCTGCCACACGTGGAAATCCATCAATTTCTACGTAGTTCCGTCCGGTCTGGCATTTTAATATAGAGGTGGCTTACTTTTGCTAGTTCACGGGATACTTTTTGTATAAACAAACTGACAAATAACCCGACCCAACCTGTTTCCGACAAACTGTTGATTTATTTATGTTTATTAAATCACCCAATACTTTCTGGAAAGATCCAGTGGCGAAAAATCTCAAAAATATTAAAAGCTGTGTAAGGTCATTATTGGATTTATTTCTTTGCGTCACTGGTTCTAAATCTTAATCAAGTAGGTTACAAATTTGAAGAAACGCCTCCTTGGAAATTCTATACCTTACACGAAACTCTTCTCCATCATGTTTTAAAAATAAATTCACTCGGTCTGGGATTCGACGGCGAGGTACCTAAATCTATTAAATAAGAATCAGATAATGACAAAAGACTGGTTAAAGACATATTTCAATTACAGAAATGCATTCAAGTACCGTAGAAAACACTAATGTTGCTCTTTAATGGATGCTTTTCGGCCCATTAAAATTAAAAAATCTGAAATGTCAAACTTAAAGTTCACCACCTGCTAATGGGCGCTAATGAAGTTACGTGCAACGTAAAAGTGTTTAAAATGGCCGGTTTCATTAGGTTTGACATTTCATTAGTTAAATTTAATGGAGCATTAAAATAAAATAAAAAATGGTTTTGTGCAATGATTTAATGCTACATTAGTGTTTAATGTAGTCTTTAAAATTTAAAGATCGTTTCTGCAACTGAGTGATAGTCCATTAAATTACATTACATTAAATAAAATCACAAAATTGATATAAAAATCACACATACACAATAATATTATACTAAAACATTCAAATCAAATAAAATTAAAATACATTATCTACACTTATCATTCGAATCAAATTTAAAATACACACAAATGTCACATCGTTTTTGTCAATCAATGATTCAATGATCAAAGTAACAGTGTTAATCGACTCTTGCCGCTAACTGTGTTTTTTTTACAGATTTTATATTTCAGCAACTTTGACTATTTTATAAAAGAGGTATGTTGCCTTAAATAAATATATAATGTAGTTGTTGTTGATAAGATAATACAACAGCGTGAAGCTATAAGTAGGGTAAGGTGGTGCAAGAGTGCGCACTTTTTAAATGAAGCGTTGTATTAAAAAGAGTATTATAGTCAAAGAAATCAACTTAATTTATTTTAAATCTCTATATATCTTAGAACAAATCAACATGAAGTTAAACAAGTTATTGCTATAATTTTAGGTATAAGTATCACATTAAACAAAAATGAGAAATGCGTACTTTTATACAACCGGTCGTATAAGAATGCGCGCCAAGGTGTATAAGAGTGCGCATTTTAATTATGAGCGCATAAATCACACTTAAAGAGACCTTGGCCAAGATAGGCGGTACTATTCTAGTGCCACTATTCTTTGCAGTCTGAACACTCAATCCAAGCTTCTAATACAGGCTCTTTGTCTTTCCTGGTAGTCGACACAGCGCCAGTTCTTCTTTTTTGGAACATTCTTTGGTTTATTAACCTATTTTTCGTGCGTTTTGACGTTTGTTGGGATCCGATTTTTGGGATTCTTCCGGGTCGATTTTAAATGTTGGCTTCTTTTTCATATTCATTTGCATTTCTACTTCAATTTTGTATGGTGAACTAATTTAATATAAAATAGCTAATTATCAGTTACTAAATATCAGATTTTTATGTTTTCTGTTCGATTTTTTTAGCCTGTGCTTTTAGAACGTGGCCTATATCTTTTACTGTTTAAAAAAAAAAATTGTCAGTAGAAGTTCCTGGAGTAGGAGATACTAGAAATCTCAGGTGTATAAGAGTGCGCGCGCATTCTTACACGCGTCACAGTGCGCACTCTTACACGAATCGACCTAACATGCAATGACGTGTCACTAGCGACACCTCTTGAAAAAGATCGTCATTTTCTCTTTAAAACTGTTTGAACAGATACCATGTTTTGTACATAAAAAGTTTTGATTAATGTTTCCTGGATAATATTCGAACTGTATTCAATGGAAAACACAAAAAAAATATATGAAGAGAAGTAAAAATCTATTGGCTTACCTAAAACGAACGTAAATAGTCTTACACAAATTATTTTTCGGGGGCACAACGGCGTTCCCTTCAACACCAAAATACGACTGAAGTTAGTTACAAATGTCACTCAGTATTCGACGTAGAGTAGATGCGCACTCTTACCGCCCGCGCACTCTTGCACCACCTTACCCTACATAGAGCTGTATTAGCAAAGGACGGTGTTTTTAAAAATGCATAGTAAAATCGAAGGATCATTAGGTGGGACTACTGAACGAGTCTCGATACTTTATAAGCGACTTCAAAAAAGAGGTTCTAGACTCGCCTGTATTTTATGTTACACTTTATTTTCAATAATATTGTAAACTGACTTGGATAATGTTTTATTTGCTTGAAAGAATCTCTCCCAAGGTGGTTCTGTTTATTGCCGGAATCTAGGCCCCTTTTCTACATCTTACGTGTCAAACTTAATCATCATAACATCCCAAATATAATAAGCAGCGCAGCAAGTGGCGCCGGCTAGTTTTGTTACGAGGTTATTGGAATCACAGAAAAAGTCGGATAGAGTGACGCTAGCTGCTGGCAGGCACTCAAGCAGAGCGGCGCTTCGATAAGAGTGTTGCGTAATGCAAATTATTTTACATTGTATTGTGTAGATTTAAGTTTTATATGCAAACAGACAGCTGTGCTGCTGGGGAGTTTGTTGCGCCACTTCTTCTTTCCAGCTAAAGCACTAGGAAGTGGTGTAAGGTGGGCGTTTTTGGGGGACTGTCTCATGTAATTTTTGACGTTCGAAAAGTGCTAATTCTCAGCCTAGTTTGAATCAATGACTTTTGATTTTGATTTTAATTTCGTCGCTTCGATAAGAGTGACGCTGGCTGCTGGCAGGCACTCTTGCAGAGCGGCGCTTCGATGAGAGTGACACTGGCTGCTGGCAGTCACTCTAGCAGAGCGGCGATTCGATGAGAGTGACGCTGGCTGCTCACAGGCACTCTAGCAGAGCGGCCCTTCGATGAGAGTGACACTGGCTGCTGGCAGTCACTCTAGCGTCGCTTCCATGGTTACGTGGCGGCTGACAGACGAGCTGCTTTTGTCGTACCATGTACACGAAGAATTGCTATATTCCAGAACAATCCTGATAATATTGATGCTGCTAAACCACAAATACGATTACCACTTCGGGTTAAGGTTATCCTGCGCCGCTAAGTCTATTTCAGACTAGTACAGAACTGTAGAAGAGACCTGAAGTATTCTATTACTCGGGCGGGTCGATAAATAGGCGATAACTTCCTGTGACGTTTAAAAGGTCTAGGGACTATTTTAACTTTTCCAAATGCTCATTTAATCAAATCAAATCAAATCAAAAATGTTTGTTTGTTAGGATATGGTACAATTTAGATGTTACAATATGTTCCAGCATACCGTGCCATAGCATGGCGTACAAATATTTATATGCAAAAACAAGCGATTATTTAAATTGATTTTAATCTCATAATAATAAATTGTTCAAAAAAACGCAGGTAACGTTTTTGCCCCTATAATAAAACGTTGCTAAAAGTTAAGAGCCGATTAAACGTCAAAAATGTATGGTTAATCAGTCGCTAATCATTACCTAACCTTGAGCAACGTTTATTAATTAACCCCTGTTTATTAAATAACCCGCACGAACGAACAAGTACATAGTGAACACGAACATTTAACACTTTGTCCTCATGTGCGCACCACGAACGAACATCAAACATTATGTTCGTCAAAAATGTTCGTGGCGATCCAATTTCGTTTTACTGTGGACAGTGTTCGGAGAAATATTATTATGATTATGATTATTGATTATAAATTTGATGCAACATTGTTTGTCCACTAATTTCTTGTGACTTTAAGTCTAAAACTAAAGGCTTCTTCATACCGGGGCGACTTGTCACGCGACGCGACGCGACACAAAGGCACCGCTCGTCCCGCGACACGCGGGGCCTTTGTGCCGTGTCGCGTCGCGCGACTAGTCGCACTGGTATGTAGAATGCCTTAATGTACCTATTTTGTTTTCGCTTTTTGTACATAACTGTTTTCCACCTCCTAGGATTCTCCTTAGGAAACAATATTTCGTGAATCACTGCAATTGCTCTCGTAAAGCACCATTTGGTGAAGTGGAACTGGTTATGAAGACCACAGATGGCCACCGGAACTACTCAATAATAATTATTTCATGGGTTGAGATTCGATTACATTACTTAATATTGTTTGTGATAAATTAATATTGTTGCCAAGCAGTGTACGTTTGTCATAATGCATATGATGAAGTGGAGCTGATGGTGAAGTATCAGGAGAACTCCTCAACAATTAACGGCCCTGCATAAGGAAAAGCAATATTTTGTAAAAAAATGTGATGAGCAGTTGTCATTAGGCTATTGTAACGAGCATAAGTTACAAACCGACCCACTAAATACGTGTTTTCCCCATTTGTCTATGTGGATGAAGTTGTAATAACTTTCTGTTACTATTATTTACACAGCAGGTAGTGGTACTGGAACTTGTGTGGGGTAGGTATCGCAACTAAAAACTGGAAAATAAAAACGTTTTTCCAAAATAAAAACAACCAATTTTCTACCCTACCTTCCTTCCTCGTTAATAATGTTTTTAGGGTTCCGTACCAAAATGGTAAAAAGGAACCCTTATGGTGAGACTAAGTCTGTCTGTCTGTCACACCTGGATATCTCAAGAACTACTAATGCTATCAACTTGAAATTTAGAATAGTTTTATATGACGTTTGCCCAACTATTTAGCAACAAGAAAAAAAAAAAATTTGCAAAAGGGACTGTAAAAGGGTCTTAAAATTTTTAAGTAGGGCTACTAGGGAATGTGGGGTATCATATGAAAGAACGATGTTTGCACATTCCTAAACATTTTTTTATATTTTTTTAGGCAGCATAGTTTCCGACTTTTGATGAAAAATGTAAAAAAAAATATCGTCCCCCCCATTATCTCCGGAGTTTGCATAGATAACAATCTGAAATTATTATTCTATGTGATAGAACTGTATGTAAAGATTACAGGAAAATTAAAACGATGTCTCTAAATAGCACAGTTTTTCAGAAATTATCCACATCATATATACGTACGGAACCCTCGGTGCGCGAGTCCGACTCGCTCTGGGCCGGTTTTTTTTTATTGATAACTAGCTTTTTCCCACGGCTTCGTTTGCGTGGATGTCGGACAAAATCCTACGGGAACGAGTGCGTGTTTGTACGACCGGGATTAAAAGTAGGTACCCTTACGTTAAACGAAATATAAGTAAATATCTTGTAGAAGTGCATTAATGGATTTTATGACGATGGAAATAAAGTTTAAACCTTTGGAAAGCACATACAAAACTGCTTTAAGCAAAAAAAATAGTAAATCCACATAGGTAAGCACTGTATAAATTAGCCCCGATGTTAAATGTTGATGCGTTGCAACTGCATGCCTCTCATGGCTTAGTGTCCTCCAATTATGGGTACATATTTGAATGTTGAAAATTAAAATACCTTCGGGTAAAATGTCAATGTTCAAAACATCTAAAATATAAATATCGAATGAGCATATAACCGAAAATTAAATTAACGTAAGTTTATAATGTCGAATGGTTAGATAACCTACGTCCAATATATCTAAAATCGAATTATCTACAAAAGTGACATCGAAATACCTTAATATCGAAAGTACAGAGTGTCGAATTTATATCGATATTTATTTATTATGTATCACAGGGTAATTTGATAATTCGGATATTGCGAAAACCCGGATGATTAGAAAATGGTGAAATAAAATCTGCGAGCAACTTGGACGTAGCGTTCGCCGGCCGCTGCCGCGGCACCGTCGCTTCAATCGCTCGGCTCACGCGCGGTTGGTCACAGTTCTAACCTAACTTAACCTATTCCACCCAGTTCAGAATGATGAATCATACAATCTGCCTGCAACTAGATAGTTAGACAATGGTGAAAACATTTCTGCGGGAGATTGTAGGTATGATCCGTCATTTTGAACTGGGTGAAATAGGTTAGGTTAGGTTAAAACTGTGACCAACCGCGCGCGAGCCGAGCGAGCGAAGCGAGCGGTGCCGCGGCAGCGGGCGGCGAGCGCTACTTCTCAAAATAAAGTTCCGTAAAAATGTTGATTATTAATCGTGATTTGCACTTGAATAAACTGTTTACTTTATATTCACAATCCCATCATTTTGTCATGGCTCTGTCGATTTTTCGTATCAACAATACCATTTAGTTGCACCTTAAATCCACCTTTTTGAGTCTTGAAAACTTCTAACCCGTGTTTCGACATTATAATATTCGCTAAACCATACGTTATATGTTTGCAGTTGAGGACAGACTAATGACTAATAGCAATGCGTTGGCACATTATGACAATTTCAAATCTACCTAAATTTTTTCCACTCATTATCACTTAATCAAAATTTGTGTGATATTTTAACGAGTAGAAATTATTAACGTAAATATAATGAACTTGGTGTATTAAATGTTGACATTTTGAACTTAGGTATAATGGCTATCGACAAATGTATGTAAATCTCAGAGCAACACAACATGCTCTGAGATGTAAATGAACAATGTTCGATATGTCGCTACGATCCCTACTTACATTGTTGATGTTTTGAACGGTAACATTTTACGCGTAGGTATTTTAATTTAAGATATTCAAATATGTACCCACCATTATATTCGTCAAATCGAAGCCACACCTATTCCCCTATTTTCAGATATTGTAATTCGGAATAGACGCGACAATAGCAAACTTTGCATTCCTAGACCCAGGACAGCTCTATTGGTGTATCGTACCAATCCTTTATAAAGGCTTCTACATACCGGGGCGACTTGTCGCGCGACGCGACGCGACACAAAGGCATCGCTCGTCCCGCGAACGCGGGGCCTTTGTGCCGTGTCGCGTCGCGCGACAAGTCGCGCTGGTATGTAGAAGCCTTAATACGTTGCCAAAATATTGGAGGGATACACAACAGCTAAATATTGGAGGGATACACAACAGCTAAATATTGGAGGGATACACAACAGCTAAATTACGACGAAGGTTTAAAAGCTTTCGGTTTGAGAATGCCTATTTCAACACTGACGAATTTCTGAGTGATAAATTAACCTGACTTGTGTGAAATATATAGATTTTATTCCTAATTACTTTGACTTTTAACTGGCAAATTTTATTATACATTTCTATGACGAGTTGATGGCACTATTCTGTAGTAGGTACCTACTACAGAATAGTACATTATACATTTCTATGACGAGGTGAATTATAAATTAATGGAATTTGATTGATTAAGTTTGTATTTGATAGGTATGTAAATTGGTTTGAATAATGGAAAACATTTATAATTATTTGATATTTATATCCTACTAAAAAAATAACCTACCTATTTATATTTTGTACGCCGTTATCGCACAACATGATGACTGATATAATTTAATGTGACAGCTTGCATGCATGTGTGTGTAGTATAGTTGTGTTTTGGGCAAATACATGATCTTACCTTATCATTAAACTTTTTTACTGTTAGTAGGTACCTATAGCCAGCAGACATTTTTATTTTAAGTACTTACTTGACAGACTCTTTCCTTTTGTGCCATCAATTCCTGGTCAGTGTTTATTTATTTATTAACCTACATGAACATATAATTATTTGATTATTCCTGGCCACTTTGTCTTTAGCCTAAATTAGTTTTTTGGTTGTTCAAGATTTTTCCTTGTCATGAGTACATTGTGCTCCCATTAACTAGTTTAATAAATTAGTTATTTTTACATTTTCAACAGCATTTTATTTCCAACATGCTGTTTGTATAAGTGCACAATAGCTACCTTATATGACGTAGGTATAGTTGGGTAGGTAGGTAGGTATCGGTGCCCACCTAACTACTATAGTTGGGTAGGTAGGTATCGGTGCCCACCTAACTACTATAGTTGGGTAGGTAGGTATCGGTGCCCACCTAACTACTATAGTTGGGTAGGTAGGTATCGGTGCCCACCTAACTACTATAGTTGGGTAGGTAGGTATCGGTGCCCACCTAACTACTATAGTTGGGTAGGTAGGTATCGGTGCCCACCTAACTACTATAGTTGGGTAGGTAGGTATCGGTGCCCACCTAACTACTATAGTTGGGTAGGTAGGTATCGGTGCCCACCTAACTACTATAGTTGGGTAGGTAGGTATCGGTGCCCACCTAACTACTATAGTTGGGTAGGTAGGTATCGGTGCCCACCTAACTACTATAGTTGGGTAGGTAGGTATCGGTGCCCACCTAACTACTATAGTTGGGTAGGTAGGTATCGGTGCCCACCTAACTACTATAGTTGGGTAGGTAGGTATCGGTGCCCACCTAACTACTATAGTTGGGTAGGTAGGTATCGGTGCCCACCTAACTACTAGGTATAGTTGGGTAGGTAGGTATCGGTGCCCACCTAACTACTATAGTTGGGTAGGTAGGTATCGGTGCCCACCTAACTACTAGGTATAGTTGGGTAGGTAGGTATCGGTGCCCACCTAACTACTATAGTTGGGTAGGTAGGTATCGGTGCCCACCTAACTACTATAGTTGGGTAGGTAGGTATCGGTGCCCACGTAACTACTATAGTTGGGTAGGTAGGTATCGGTGCCCACCTAACTACTATAGTTGGGTAGGTAGGTATCGGTGCCCACCTAACTACTAGGTATAGTTGGGTAGGTAGGTATCGGTGCCCACCTAACTACTATAGTTGGGTAGGTAGGTATCGGTGCCCACCTAACTACTATAGTTGGGTAGGTAGGTATCGGTGCCCACCTAACTACTATAGTTGGGTAGGTAGGTATCGGTGCCCACCTAACTACTAGGTATAGTTGGGTAGGTAGGTATCGGTGCCCACCTAACTACTATAGTTGGGTAGGTAGGTATCGGTGCCCACCTAACTACTATAGTTGGGTAGGTAGGTATCGGTGCCCACCTAACTACTATAGTTGGGTAGGTAGGTATCGGTGCCCACCTAACTACTATAGTTGGGTAGGTAGGTATCGGTGCCCACCTAACTACTAATGTGTTCATTGAATTACGTGATGAATGAATGGCTTTGTGTTAATATAGACAAACGTTTCCAAATGATTTTGAATGCGTAATTTCAACATTATGTAACAATCTAATAACCTCCCTCGACGCTTAGCTAAAAATGTGAACCCCCTTCCGCTTGGAAGGCTTCTAATTACAAATTAGAGCGCATTGTATCGTAACGAAGTAACGGTCGCCGGCGGCCGTCGGCGTCGTTCGGCGCGGGTCGGGTTCGTTCGGGCGATGTTCGACGCTCGCCGCTCGATGCCCAATCAATTAAATTAGCGTTCGCTCTCAATGGTTTAATGTTCAATTTGGCGCGTTGTCCGAGCCAATGGAGAGCGCGCGGTCGGCTCACGCGGTGCTGATTGGCCGCGCGCTCCGCAGCTCCTAATTATTGGCCGTGGCGAAACAATAGAGCGGTTTGATGTTCGACCGCGCTAATATGGCCGCCGGGACGTGAGTATTGTTTTACAATTTATTAGTAGTACACAGTTGTAATGGCGGTGCGAGATTTATCGGTTGTTTATTAGTGTAATATGTAGTGATAATGTGGTGAAAGAACAAACATCATCTTGCTGGGTACTTTCTCTAAACGTAAAAGTCTTTGGCATCAACAGGTAAGTGAACTAAATGATAATTGTATGACAAATGATGTTTATTTCTGTAAGGAGGTTTGTAAAAACACTTTTACACGTCAATCATATTTTAAAAACTAGATGAGGTTGGCGTTTCCTATCTGACTACCCTGAGAAGAAAGGCCGAAACAAACTCAGAGGTCACAGTCTCTTTTAAAGTCCAGACAAAATCTTGGTCAGATCATGTGAAGGCCATGTAAATTGGTGTCTGAAATGGTCTTTTGCGGAAAGAACCACACAGATTGAGTGGCCCGGACCAGTCAGTGCACGCATTTGTCAGTAATCGTGCAGCTCTACTCAGAACTTAAGGAGCTCAACGATGCGACGATCAATACCAAAGAAAGGATATTTGGGTAGACCGCATAAATGACTCAAACTGCCAGACCATGATTAACACTAACTGAGAATAAAAGAAAAAGGAAAAAAAGCAATAACTCATATAGTCTCCACATTCACAATAATTAAAAACTTTTTTACAAAAAAAACAACCGACTTCCAACAAAAACACTAAGAAGTGAAAAATAACTTTAATTTCGGAAGCACATAACATAACATCACGCCTTGTTTCCTCGAAGGGTTGGGCAGAGGTGTACCTGTAGTACACCCACATTTAATATTATATTTAATTTCATTTTGGAAGTCGGTGTCTTTGGTTTTGCAATTTCGTTTATGGCCACCGAAATTTCATGTCATTGTGTTTGAAATAATCATTAAATGTCACTGTATATAAAATAATAAAACTTAGCAAAAAAACATCAAACAATAAAAATAAACCACTTCAGTAGGTATTCAAAAAATAGTAGAGAACAGTTATTTAACTTTATTATGTACAAATACCAAAACCACTAACTTCTGTCAAGTTATAGGTAGTACGAGTAGGTACGAGTACATCCACTACTTCAATTCTTGTTGCTTGTTCCACAAGCTATCTCCGGCTTCTACAAACATATATGTTACATGAATTTTCACTTTTTGACACGACTTTTGATTAATGTAGGTAGGTTTCAGAAACTAAGCACGCTGGTTTTTTTTTGTTTTTTAATGTAAGCGAGAAGAAAAATAATCACAAGAACTTGTACTTATTAAGTAGGGTTTTATATTAGGCAACACACTAGTGATAGAGATTCTTCTGAATTTAAATATGTGCAGATATTGGAAGAAAATCGTAACAATGATTTGGGAAACAATGCTGACACTATAAGTACCCTTTGTGTTGCCAGCAGCTGAACGTCCCAGCCAACCCTTAAGAACAGTCACGAGATAAAACCTTAAGGTGGGTTGAGACCAAACTAAAATACAGCTAGAACAAGAGCACAAAGTTTCGTTGTTTGTTGCTTTTTTGGTTGCTCACCATTTACACTAAAAAAATAAGTACCAACGAGCAAGAATAACAACAAACAAGAACTGGAATTCTTGCATGTACAATAATTCCAGTTAGCTTAACTAAGTTTTAATTAAGAAAGCAATATCTTTTTAACACCCACGCAGAGGCCATGGTTTTTGCTATAAATGCAGGCACATTGTCATTGGCACATCATAGGAACAAATTCCCACTTTCACACAGTCTTCGGGTGCCCTCTTACACTCTTCGGGTGCCCTCTTACATTCGGGTGCCCTCTTACTGGCTTCGGGTGCCTTCTTACAGGCTTCGGGTGTCCTCTTACAAGCTTCGGGTGCCCTGTTTTGCTGAATAAATCTTAATACTTAGATAGTTAATATTCTGTGCTTAGCATAATCAGCCTATAATGTTCCCACTGCTGGGACACAGGCCTCCTCTCTGTGAGAGGGAGTGGGCCGTAATCCACCACGCGGGCCCAGTGCGGGTTGGTGGATGTCACATGTATAGAGGTATGAAGAACAGGGCGTAAAGTTCACTCATCCCCTATAGAAAAGGGAGGATCTTCCGAACAGACGGGAGTTGTATCTGGCCCGACGGTTGGTGTCGGGACGTTGTATATATGCCAGTCGCGCGGTAAACTCTGCTTGCGCGATGCAGGATTTTGCGTGACGTTAGTGTGATGCGTAGTTCGCATGTGGCGATGTAAATGCACATTCACATGTATTTTTGGTTCTAAGATATGCCGGTTTCCTCGCAATGTTTTCCTTCACCATTTCGAGAGCATAGGTAATGAAATAATTAAAACAAAGTAAAGCACCTGCGTGGGTTCGCACCTACAACTCGTAAGTCGCGGCCGCTACCACCGCGCACCGAGCTACCACTGCTCCCATTCTGTGCTTGACATTGACCAATAAAATTGTTCTTGTATAAGTAGGTAGGTACACAACATCATCCTCACCCTGCCCCTAACACAATGTACTTGTATAAGTAGGTAGGTACACAACATCATCCTCAACCTGCCCCTAACACAATGTACTTGGGGACGGTGCAGCTTTCTCCATACATCTCTATTTGCTATCATTTCAGTAGTCATCTCCTTTATAACCAAACCTAAGATCTTTCACAAAACCCATCCATCGTTTTTTTGCCCTTCCCCTCTTTTATCCGTATTCATACTCAACACTCTCCCCGACATGCTCCTCATTCCTCTTCATCACATTCCTGTACCATGACATCCGAATGTGATTTCCACATAAGTAACTTCTCGGTCACCACTTTCAGGTTTCCTTACTTCCTCATTTGTAATTGTCCTGAAACACAGGTATTCTAACAATTGTATCGGATACCTACACATAATATTAAGAGCTAATTTTGGTACATGCGATTGGATGTATATACTAGGTACGAAACATGATTTATCTTCACACTTTGATTTTCTAAAGGTGCACATTTTCCTGAAAAAAAAATTAAATCATAAAGCGCAAGCCAAATGTAAAAACATGATCATCAAAGGAAAATCAAGCAACGGCAAAACAGTTTTTCAAGTATCCTGCTAGCCTGTTTTCGTGAATTGACTGCTAGCCGTCCACATTCATACTTAAAACTTTCCTCACGACATTTTCCTCATTCCGCCTCTCCTCATCACATTGCCATAAGTTAGACCTAGTCATAAGTAGAAAGATATTTATTTATATAATCCATCCTCATAGGATTTTTTCGCATTCCCATAGGTTGTATATTAGCCTTAAAAAAAAGTGGTTGATAATTTGATAGTCCTTCTCACAGAACTTGAGAGTTCCTCACATAACTGGAAACAAAAATATGTTACTCATGTGGAATATCATGAATACAATAATTACCTACAAACTATAAAATGATAGGTATACCCAATTTTATGAGACAGTTCATCACAACTCATCAAAACACAATTTCCAATGGAATTAGATATTCAAGTAGGTATCTACTTTGTAAGTTCAAATTGATGTTGATTGATTAAATTGATGTCATGTTTGTACCCACCGATACTAAATGATTAATTAAAACATTAGGTACCTACTTATAAATATTTGAAGCGAATCCAATACTATAGCCATGAGTTATAGCTGAAATCCCGATAACAAACGAGTGTGCCAAAAAGTAAAGTTTCCAACACACTGGTGGGTAGGCTCTAGACTAGAAAACAATTCTGAAAACTAGTTACTAAAATATCCCTAATTATATTAATGTAAGTACGTATTGTGACAGCCCTGGCGCTGTGCGGCGGGTGGCGGTAGGGCTGCCACGCCCCGCAACTTAGGTTTTTTAATCAACCGCCCTCTGTCATTAGTATGCCGTATAATGGAGAGCACATAGCGGGGCCCAGCCGCCGCCGCACTCTAACGCGTTTACACAGCACCTATATACTAATATATCATTATATTTTATAGCTGCTGTCACTGCTCAAGAGCGGCTCGGAATAGTTGAGAATTAATAAATTAAAATCTATAATATCGGCTGGAATTTTAATACATCTGATATAATTTTCATCTTAGCTGTCTTCTATGTCTGATTATGGTTGTTATCGAATTATATGCCCAAAGTAAAGAAAAGAACGTAAAATGTAACGATACATATCTAAGCACCTTAGAGTTAGGAACGTTTGGGTAAAACAAGCTTAACCTATTGGATAAAATGTGTAAAATTAATTAACCCCTACTCCAGTCTGGAGACCATGATTTTACTTCCCCTTGAATAACTAATAAAGCACACATTTCATAAATAAAATCAAAGAAAACAACGCACATTCTAATAAAGTCTCCTAATAACTCCGAGGAGGCGTGAGGCGTGCGGCAAAAAGCCAACTCGTTCACACAGTTTCAAATATCTGACAAAAATAAAACGTCGCTGTCGACACAAAACGATACGCGTCGCAAAATGCCTATAACTGAGTTTGGTGGGGCTCATAGGTTGCATAGAGGTGCAATGGGTGCGCAATTATGCACCCTCCGGGCGGGGTGGCGCCCCCTCCCCCGCCCCCCTCTGCCGGCGCCCGCGACACTCAATAAAAAGTAGTGTTGCGCGAATTTGTGGTGGCCCTACGACGTGCACGTCACTACAAGAGGGCTGCTACCTTGTTATAAGGATTTTACTCTTTAAAATGAATTTAATCTTCAGATTTCACAAGGATTCAGATTAACGAATTGGTTTTTTCGATGATTTTTTAGACTGTAAGTTCGTAAAAATTATTAATCTAACCTATTATATAACCTGTTGTTTGCTTTTCATCTGATTATAAAACCAGCAGCCGAGAAGACAAGGTAAACTCATAAATTAATGTTGGGTCAACTTCTGCTCCAATAGCTAAAACACGGGCTAAAATCACTAATTGATTGACCAATTAACTATCGCAACCGATTTACCTCTAAATTTAAGTTTGACAGCAATAGTGTTTTTCTTTCAGGCATTGATTTGATTTAAAACCATTGGCTCTCAATTTGGCTCTAGGTTTCTTTATATAAAACTTCGAAAGAGTTAAAATGATGTGGTCATATTTAAATGAAATACACATACATATTTAAATGATAGGTTTATAATATTATAAACCTATCATTTCATTTAAATATGACCACATCATGAGTTTTCTTAACTCAGCAATATTGCTAACCTAATTAGTGATATGAGTTAAGAAAACTTTGGACAGTTTTTTCTTCTTCATCTCATCTCATTTTGAACTACATTTTTGTTATTATCTGCCGGAGTATATAGGTGTTATACACATTTTTTGGATAAAAAGACTTTATTCACTTCATAGCACGTTAGCAGATTAAATAAATAATATTTTAAAAGGCAATCAAAATATTACAGAAATTTTACTATTAAAGGAATCACATTATGATCTCAAAATCGAGTAGAACCCAGGATCCTTCACAGTATAGATCAATCACTTGCCTAACCACTGTCAACATTATAAAAAATCACAACGTGCCCATAAAACTAGCTGCTATTCTTATTACTTCTCTGTCAGAAGACAGCGTTCCGCACTCATGCTTGATCGAAATATTAAACTTTTATAAAATCTAATCTATAAAAAAAATCTTAAGAATACAATGGGATCCTGGAGAGCTACACTAAAATTACTAACTAAGACAACTAACTAATTCGTAGACGACCTAGCGATTAAAAAGGGTATTTTCCAAGGGGACTCATATGGTTTTGTCTAGCCCACCAGTCTACTGTCCCGAGCATTAACTGGATCGAAGTTATGTTAAGAACGGTAGGTAGATATTGCACCAAATTGCACGTTATAAATTACAAAACTTTATGCTAATAAAAATACCGATTTACATGATTTATTAAAAGTAACAAAAACATTTTCGAAAGACTTAAGAATGGATTTTGGATTACATAAACACCGGAAACTAAATATAGAGAAAGGTAAGATTATAGAAGGAAACTACTCAACTGACTCCTAAATCAAATATAGGAAGGAATCAAATATAGGAAATAGAAAGAGTTATAATGTCTAGAAAATAAGGTATAATGTCTAGAAGAGATACCTACACAGGAAGCGGAGGCAAATAAGTACATGGAAGTCATCCCAACGATTTACAACAATCATACATCGGTTTAAAGAAATTTATTTCTCAAAAAGAACATACATAGTTCACTTAAATATGAGAAACTAAACAAAAAATATCTTAAGTAATAATAAAGAGGCTTCTAATAAATGACTAGAGTTAAGTGAGGGTTTATGTTAGCCATTCAAGATCAATAGATAGGTATAGAAAATACATAATAAAAGATATTATGTATTTTCTATATCTGCGTATTGATATTAACAAGCTGATTATGTCATACTTACGTAATAATTTGTTAAGAGGCTGAGAGAGAGATGGATGCGTAGTTCATACAAACGTAATACCAAAATAATTTGTAAATCAAACATATTCTTAAGGTTGTGTGTCTTTATTCCGATTGGAATACAGAATATCGAGGTTCCCAAATATATATTTTGAATGGACACTGATTTAAACAAGACTGATTTAAAGAAAAATAAGTTTTCTATAGAAATTTTAAATTCCTCATATCTCGTCTTTATAACATTGTCCTTTCAAAATATATATTTGGGAAGATATATATTCTGTAATCCAATCGAAATAAATACACACAACGTTATGAATATGTTTGATTTACAAATTATTTTGGTATTACGTTTGTATGAACTACGCATGCTACCCCTTAATATCATACTTACTACTACCCCTTAATATCAAACAACAAAAACTCGCAACTAATCTTAAACTCATGTAGGATGTTATAAGTAGGTACACGGATACACACTATATTACAAGTACACGCCTAGAGCTGTTAAGAAAACCAATTCTACAAAATATGTTATGACTGGCACTATAATTACAGACCACACCATTTATAACAACAGATCTGATACCTATAACTCTAGTTGTTAAAGAAAGCAAACACACATTTATAATAGATAAAGCTGTCCCAAATACTATAATAACATACACAAAACTAGCACTGAATCAAACGTAACAAAACAAAAATCAGGAAGTATACAGAATTGCAAGAGGAAATTATCAAAGTTTGGAAAATGAAAATAGTCACTATAGTCCCAATAGTTATATCAACAACAGCTGAATCTTGAAACAAATATTCAATAGCTTTAATTCACTAAATCTATCCAAATACACATACCTAACACTACAAAAAGCTGCCATATGAAACACTTGCCGCATAGTAAGAAGTTTTTTACAACTATATATACTTGGATAATAATTTACCTGCAGTACAGAGCAATTTACCTTCTCAGAATAATAATTAGAATCTCACCATGGTTCGCCCCGTGAGATTCTGATTCTACCAGGTAATAACCTGTGAAAATTAAATGTAAAAACCAAAATAATAATAAAACATCCCATGCCCATTACGGGTACGGTGACTATTTTTGTTTCCGATAAATATACGTTACGGGCGCATGCTCTGATGTGGCTATTGTAACCTATATCTTGTCTGTAAAGGTAAGCACGTGCACAGTACGGACACGTTACACTGCCGTTGAGGTGATGGGGTATGTTGGGGCTGGTTTACACTTGAGGTGATCCCGCCTGCTGTCGACACTCAGATATTAGGCATATTGGGAAAAACTAATAAATATAATTGTATCAAAATATCAATCTGCCGCCGCTTCCCAACTGTGTTGGAGTCGGCTTCCAATCTAGCCGGATGCAGTTGCAATACCAGTATTTTACATGGAGCGACTGCATATATCTGACCTCCACAATCCAGTAACTGTTTAATACTATACCCCTTGGTAAGATATCCAAGATAAAAATGCTTGGAAACATGCTGGTCCCGCTCCATAGGACAATCTACAGTCTAGACAAAATCAATCTGGTTGCCATTTTAATTATATATATTTTCTTTTTTTTTTGACATATTTTATTTTACATTCTGTGATACTCATTACTTTAACTCACACCCCGACCTTTTTTTTTTTTTTTTTAGAAAAATGTTTATTTTTACAATAATTGTAAATTTATGTGAGTACTATGTATCTGTCGCAGGCAATTTGTATGATTTCGCGTTTAACAAACGGCGTCGTCCATTTAAAAACGCTCGCTGTTTTAAAACATGCCGAAGGGAAAATGTAAATTGTCTTGTCACTATAAAATATGCCTCAACATAGACAAATAAATAAATAAAATAAAACGCCGTTTATAAAAACGGAATTTTATATACGGTGTTTGATTTTAGCGTTTTCGCGAAAAAAAACGCTAGTGTCCGTGGAATCTGCTGCTCGGAGGACTCCTGCGAACTATTATTGGTACAATAATAGTCGAATAATTGTGAACTGTAACAAAACAGTGCTTGCGACTTAACGCACCTTGCACTAATACTAAATAGCCTGCCTAGTTGCGAGCGACTTGGAAGTAGCGGTCGCCGGCCGCTGCCGTGGCACCGCTCGCTTCTTCGCGTTCTAACCTAACCTAACCCATTTCATTCATTCCATTGATTTGTCCAACCTGTGTTTTATGATGGACACCCTACAATAACAATCAATGTCGGAATTGAACAATTGAAGGAGTTGCCAATTTGCCTTCGGCATATTTCAGAACTGCGAGCGTTTTTAAACGAACGGCGCAATGTATAGTGACGAATCATACAATCTGCCTGCGATATATCTAGCTATGTCGAAGGTAAATTGGCAACTCATGCAATTATTATAATTTCGACATCCAGGCACCCCGACCAAATGGGTTAAGTTAGGTTAGAACTGTGACAAACGCAAAAGCGAGCGGTGCCGCGGCAGCGGCCGGCGAGCGCATTTAGAAATAGATTTACATATTGCCTTCGGCATATTTCAAAACTGCGAGCGTTTGTAAACGGATGACGCCGTTTGTAAAAAGCGGAATCATACAAATTGCCTGCGACATATCTATCACATAATTAATTTATCTGTCATTGCTTCATTTTTAATTCTTTTTGCATATTGTGTAATAAAGTTACTTTATAATTGTATTTTAGGTGCATCGTCTTCACGTATAATTATCCATATTTTTTTTCCTATAAAAAATATTGTAAAACATTGTTAACGAGTAACGGTGGACCCGGTGGAGTTTCGTGCCCATTCTTCTCCATACGAAACTATCTTTTGGAAGGGGCAACTAGAATCAATTTTATTTTTTTGTATTTACAAAAAAATAAAATTGATTCTAGTCGCCCCTTCTACTTTTGAACGTCAATATTTATTGACGTTCAAAAGTACCTTGAATGTGCCTATTTGAAATAAATAATTTGACATTGACTTGACTTTCACGTCGTCTTGCCAACTGAAAAGGAAAATATTGTTCATGTTCATGACTTTGAGTTTGAAGACTGGTTGTCAGACTTTTGGCCTTCTGACGACTCCTAATGAATGTCAAAGATCCACGAATGACAGCCGGGACCGACGGTTTAACGTGCTTTCCGAAACACGGAGGAGTCTTGGTATGTAAAGATGGTCACCCATCTACGAATCAGCCCCGGTAAGCGTAGCTTAACCTGATGAATGGACCCGTGCGGCTGTTATTACTGAGCTACGAGCTCCTCCTTTAGCGTTATCATCTGTGTGTGTATCTCTCGTTATCATCTGTGTGTGTATCTCTCGTTATCATCTGTGTGTGTATCTCTCGTTATCATCTGTGTGTGTATCTCTCGTTATCATCTGTGTGTGTATCTCTCGTTATCATTTGTGTGTTTATCTCTCGTTAAAATCTGTGTGTGTATCTCTCGTTATCATCTGTGTGTGTTGTCCCGGGTGCACGAGCTGAAGGGCGTGGTTGGTCTGGTCCTGATAAAAGGCAATGGATTCTGGATTTTAAATTACAACCTAATGTTCTAGAATGATCTTGAGTATTTTTGCAATTGATTGAAAGCTATACTTGTAGATGAACTTGTGGCGGCATCTACATCGCCACATGCGAACTACGCGTCACACTGACGTCACGCAAAATCCTGCATCGTGCAAGCAGAGTTTACCGCGCAACTAGCATATACGAGTATACAACGTCCCGACATCAACCGTCGGGCAAACTACAAACTAATAATTAACGTGTCGCTCATAAGAGAACCTTCAAAAACGGATAATCTGTAAATTTTTAAATAATTTAACCGATCAAATCTGTCAGTAAAACTCCAAGAATATTATTATTGTTTTACGAAAACCCCTTTTCCAGAAAAGCCTTGAATGTATAAATGTAATCATATGTCACAATACTGTAGTGGACCAATTCAGCACAAAACTGACACTATTATCGTAAATCAATTGCTCTAGATGGTTAGGTAAGCTACGAAACTTTTATCGAATCATTGTGACGCCATGTCCAGTTTCATGCACACTCTGGTTCACTTCATAAGTAGCCTGAACATAAGCTGCAATGTCACCTCAGATCTTCTCGGTTAGATTACTCTACAAAAAATAACAACAAGACAAAAATACTGATGTTTTCAGTCATCTGCCTTTGCAAAGATATGTAAATCATCCAACTACCGATGTTTTTCTCTGCATCTGCACCCAAAGCTGGCCAAACGCCGAAGGCATTAAATCCATTTCAGAAATAAAAGGTACTTTTGACTAAATAATAAAAAACTTTTTCCAAAAAAATAATAACCGACTACCAAACATAACACTACAAAGTGAAAAATAACTTTAATTTCGGAAGTCGGTGTCTCTGGATCTGTATTTGAGTTTTTGGCCACCGACTTCCGAAATTAAAGTTATTTTTCACTTTGTAGTGTTATGTTTGGTAGTCGGTTATTACTTTTTGGTAAAAAGTTTTTTATTTTTCACTTTTTAGTGGGACAGTTTACAATTTATCTAAGTTACAATAGCCGTTAACTGCTCATCACCTTTTACAAAATATTGCATTTCCCGATGCTGGGACGTTGATTGTTGAGGAGTTCTCCTGGTAAAAACCAGGAGGACTGCCATTCACCATTATGCATAGTGACGAGCATAAATTGCTTAATCGCAACCCGTTAAATAGGTACTCATTATTATTCCGGTGGCCATCTGTGGTCTCCATCATCAGTTCCACTTCACCAAATGGTGCTTTCGGAGAGCAAATGCACGAGTTACTATAAAAAATACTCAAATCGCTATAGGTTTGCATATAAAATTTGAGGGTTTCCCTCGATTTCCATGGGATTCCCTCATCAGATTCTGATTTGGTGGCAATGGGACCACACCTCGGGAGTACTCGTATACCCTGTCAAACAAAAAAAGAATTTTCAAAATCGGTTCATAATTGACGGAGTAATCGCGTAACATACATACAAAAAAAAAAAAAAACAAAAACAACATACAGCCTAATTGAGAACCTTTTGGAAGTCGGTTAAAAATATATAATAGGGACAGTGTTTCCCGCAGTTGAAGACACACCTCAACAATAAAGCTCAACTTAGTCTGGGTGATGAGCCTCATTTTTATGTATTCTATGCTCACACTCAAAGCATTTAAGTAGTTAAATTACACATTTAGAGGCACATGTGAAATACCAAGGAGTTGGTCAGTCAGTCAAAAAATTGGAATGAGTGGCCTTTTCCAAAGCGTAGATTCATATGGATTAGAAATGAAACTGTTCATAACGAAAATAAAAAAGAATAGCCGTGGACTTTCATGTGGTTTTATTCTCCATAGGAAACGTGGTCAAACTCAAAGCATTTATTTCAAATAAACCTATTACAGGCACTTTTGAATTGTCAAGGGGTCGGTCAGTCGGAGAGATGAAGCTAGTTGCCCATTCCAAAACTTGTAGGTTCCTATGGAGAAGAACGGGCAAGAAACTCCACGGACACTCTTTTAAATCAAAATAGTGTCGTTTCCTATGGAGAATTTGGTACAAAAAACTTGGAGTCGTGCACCTAGCTTCTAACGTTTCATAAGTGCTCATTAGGTAGGTTTATGTGAAGTAAACTATTTTGAATTTGAAAATGCAATATTATGCAGATAACTATATTTCAAATTGTTATGACGAGTGAACATCCAGTTGCATTAGAATCGCCCCTTCTGCATGTGTATGTGCATATATTTGCGGGCCGGAGGACGGTGATGCACGGGCATTGCATGTAAGATGTTACGTGATGTACCTACATAAATGTGACTTTTTCAATTCATATGAACTGTCTAAGTTTATCTTGGACGATGCTGACATCGGTGAAGGAAAACATCGTGCATCGTGAGGAAACCTGGACTTATACTAAATATGAGTGAAATCGCCGAGCAAGCGCGGGGATCCATGCTCGAGCCGTCTGTGTATGAGAGGGACAGCAATAGGCTGGTTATATTTATTTATTTTTTACCTATGTCATGGATTTCCGGAGGGTAAAGGCTGATTCTATTATTGATTACTTCTTATTCGTGTCGCTGGCACAACGGTATTTCAGATCTTGTTGGTCTAGAAATTCGCCGCTCACAGCAAAAGTTTATTACATTATAAATATCACTGTTTATCACAACATAAGTGTCAAAACTGTATGTGAGAAAAAAATCAATACACGTGCGCTTAAAGGGTTTACACAATTTTTGCATGAGGTAAGTATGGATGAGCACCATAGTGAACCTCACCCTAGTCGGGTAGTTTAGCTTTATCATGTTTGTATGGTTGATGACTCTTATGGATAAGTCCTTACAGTGAAACGTAGGCAATGAAGAAACTAACAAACAACACTAACAAAACATGTGGTTAAGTTTTTATTTTTCTAACTACTGACATAAATATAATAAATTGATTCTACGACAAGTGTCAATATAAAAAAAACCTTTTTTTATATGGATACGTTCTGGATATCAGGCATATAAATTCATACAAATTCTGTTCAATTTTTAAATTAATCTGATTATCCGGATATTAGGTATGTAACCCTCATAATTTATTAATATTCTAGTGTAGTTCAAATGAGTAGATACATATATAGGGTTGAGTTCTCAGTTCAACTTCAATTTTATTATCATCTTACAATGTTGACTTCATATTACTTATAGCCCGATAGCATTATAGGTTACTAACTTACTAACAATCTACAACATTGTCATTTCAAGTAAATGACATTTGTCGATGAGGAGGATGCATTATGCATTAGGACGTAAGTGATTGATAATTCATACGAATCAGTGAAAACAATATTTTCGACGTTTTATTCTGTTAATTTGGCCAGCAGCTAGATTCTGCTGTTGTCTAAATACATTGTTGATATAAAAGCAGATCAGTAACTTATTTTTTCCGCTTATTGCAGCTTTAATCAGTCATTAAAATTTATATTTCAATTTAAATTGTTTTTTTTTAAATTGAAATCGTAATGTCTTTAGTTCACCACAGTAAGCAGCACATGTTCGCCACGGAGTCTTCCTCCACGGAGAGAGGGCTATTGCTACAGTTTACTATTGTTTATTGGAGGCACCCACTCCTTGAAGGAAGACTCCGAGCTGCTGGCTAGTATATAAATCTGATTCGACTGCACTTATGACTTATTAAATTTGTTGTTTAAGTAGTTCTCTCTCAATGGGTCACACGCCGCTTGTGGCTCAATCACGCCTTACGACAAAAGTCTTAACTAGTCTAACCGGAACTTCAGTATTTCCAAGCAATTGGGTTGTGAAAGACAAATGGCAGTCCCTTCGTGTTATATTTTAAATGATTTGTTTATATTAATCGATAATCGTAAATGGATTAGCTTACTTGCGGTCATATCATTGATGTTCAATCGTAGTTGACGTCATACCGCCTACGGTAGTGTCCGTACGTATGTTTTGGTAATGACTTGCAATGTAATTCACAAAGAAGTACAAGTCATTGCCATGGTATAAGTATTTTCTATTACCATGGCTTGTAATCGATATGGTGTATTATCGAATAGTTCTGGGTCCGCAGGTCCGGGGTCTTGTAGTCAGGTGGTGGACAAGATGCGGCTTACTTTCATCAAAAACTCTTTACATCGGAACTACTAGCAATGAAGTACGGAAAGGTACTTCGGATTGGCTTATCTAACTGTTCAGCTGGTTTCGCTTTGTGGTGGCATCTACAACGCCACAAGCGAACTACGCATCAGAAAACTGACGTCACACAAATCCTGCATCGCGCAAGCAGAGTTTATCGCGCCACTGGCATATATAGTCGGGCAGTTGCTCACCAGACAAAACACCCGTCTGGTCGGAGGATCTTCCCTTTTCTATAGAGGATGAGTGAACATTACACCATGTTCCTCATGCCTCCATAGCTTCGTGTCTTACAATAGAAGAAAGGCCAACGAACCAAATTGTTATACAGCCGATGCAATATTGTTGAAAATAGGCTATAATGGGTTCTACGAGACACCATGATAGTTTTCTGACTAGTCAGAACCCCTTCGCGGGCTGTTTGTTTGTATCACCCGGTCACTTTCTCTATGCACTTTGAACATTCCCAGTCAATTCGTGGATGAACTTTACAACTAATCGACCACTATACAAAAGTTAAGTTGAAACTGTTTGGCGATATTACATAATCTTAACAACAACTGGTAGGTTCCTTGCTACATAACTTTAACAGCGATAGAATTTTATCTTATTCTCCTTAGTAATAGAAAAACCTACCCGCATTTGCTAGAACAATTAGGGTTACTTAGATAGCTGCTCGTGTGAAGGTATCTACATTACTCACGAGGGGTACGTACTGTTTATGCCAAAAATTTGTGGTCTACAGCAAATCTCCATCGTATCGGCAAAGTAATAGACACCGTCACCGCCAACAATATTTGCCAACAAAGCCATAGAGCACAAAAACGTCTTCAACTTAGAAATACTGCAAAAGGAACAAGACGTCGTGTGAACCGTCACGGCTGTGATCCGCTTGTCACAACACAAAGGCGGGGCCTGACGGCTTTGTGCGCGTAAGCCGAGCCGCTCCACCGCCGCCCGCGCCCGCGCCCGCGCAGCCGGACACCGCGCGTGAGAACACAACGCCATGCTCTGTCTGACTATTGTGTTCGACAGAGAAAAACATTGCTGAAATATATTTTTGTCTTAAGTTTAACTAATCCTGAATGTGAATTGGATGCTTTCAATAAATATAAAACGATTATTGACATGGGTTTAGATTGTTTAGCTATTTTATACTGCTGATCCTTCTAATAAACTGAACGCACGAATTTTGTGTTTTCACAACGTTTTCTCTACATCTATGTAACTCAAACTCAAACCATTTATTTCAATTAAACCAATTCCAGGCACTTTTGAACTGTCAAAGAATCGGTCAGTTAGTCAGAAAGTTGAAGCTATTTGCCCATTCCAAAACGTAGATCTCTATGGAGAAGAATAGGCAAGAAACTTCAAGGACACTCTTTTAAATCAAGATATTACAAAATCCTGGGTATATTATTCTTGTCGCTATATGTGAGAACAATGTAAAAAAAAAACAATACAAAATATAAAAGATTACAACTAAGCCCTGGCAGATAGGAGATGACCAGTCACAACTAACGGCGCCCGTTCACGAACATGACGCGTGGATCAGCACCATCCAGCTCAGCCATTTTGTAGGGAACCGAAGAATGATCCAACACACGCGCCACCATCAGCGAGACATTTAAGTGAGCATGACATACTCTTGTAATACCTACTACATAGGTACTATATAGAAATTTAAATTTTTAAGACATCTCATTACATGCTCTACGTAGACAACTACGTTCTCAATTTTAGGTATGATTTTTATTTTTATATTGACGCATCAAGTAGGTACTTATCTAATTCGAAATGTTTCGTCTCATCATACCAGCCTGCAAACACAGGCTGAATTATTTTCATTCCGAATATCACAATTGGTAATCCCGCTTGAAAAATGGACTGGGCATGCTACCTCCTAGACAAAACACTAGTGAACCGGTGCCACATCAAGGCCGTGAAGCCTTTCATTTGAGGATAAGTCATTTGGTCTTTTAACATTTTCTCTGATGATTTTTTTACAATTATGTGAAATTTAGCCAATGATGATAATTTATTTCTGTAAATTGGTTTGAAATAGTAGATTGTTATACAGGGACTATTGGCGCCCTAGCTGCCCTCGTGCATCAAAACCATCTCGAGCGTAAATAGGTCTTTCACCCGAGGTAAGCATTGCTTTTCATTTCGAATATGAGGAAAGTAAATATAAACCTGATTAGTTCAACAAAACAATATTTTATTAAAATATACATTAACATTTAACATAACATCACGCCTGCAATCCCCGAAGGGTAAGGCAGAGGTGTACCTATAGCACACCCACATTTCTCCAGTTTTGTTTAAGTCCCATGTAATAGGGGGCGAGCCTATTGCCATCAACCGGGCACAAATCCAGCCTCCGAGCTGCTACTGAGAAATTCCTGGTGGGAAGTCCCAATAACACTTTGCCCGACATGGGAATCGAACCCAGGAGCTCATGCTCAGCTGTAGCGCTTGCGACCACTACAACGAGGCAGTCGAAAAACATAAATAAACAATATTGGTGCGGTAATGTTGGTGCGGTAATGTTGGTGCGGTAATGTTGGTGCGGTAATGTTGGTGCGGTAATGTTGGTGCGGTAATGTTGGTGCGGTAATGTTGGTGCGGTAATGTTGGTGCGGTAATGTCTGTTCTTTTGATTTTGTGGTAAAGGGTTTCCACTACTGTTTTAGCCTCTTCTCTAATGAAATCAAGCGTTCATTCCATAATATATCTGAATCTTATGAACTCATTTTATGCAAATATCTGTAGGTATACGTAAATAATTAGCACTCGACAAAACAACTGAAGATCGAATTGCTGCTTTCCCGCCTTTTTATGTTTCTTTTTCTGTGGCGTTCTACCAGCCTGCTGTATTTTTATCATCCATGATGGTTAAATATAATATTTAGCTCAAATGTAAATTATATAATGCTATGTAAATTAAATAATAATTTAGTGAAAGGTAAATTATAAGTGTAAAGTCATGTTACAAAATTGTTGATAATATTTTTTTTAATTACAATTATATGCCGCGATTTAACAGGTGGCTGTATAAAAAGTTGGGATATGGTTTGCATACTTTAAATTTTTTGATACCAGGGAGTATCGTTTTCCAGACACTTTCCCCCTTATTCCAAACCAAGGTTTATCTTCAGACCCAGGTTTAAAACATGGAGCTATTATTGAATTTCGAACTTTATTCCGACTATGGTAAAGTTCCTAAACACAAAACTGACAACTTAGTACCGAACTAAGTTTTCAGTTTTGTATAAAGAACGGTATTTCAATCACAGTTACGTTCTTATTACAAAAACTGGCTCCATGGTTTAAGTCATGTCCAAATATAAATCTTGTTTTGTAATAAGGTGGGAAAAGTCCAGTTTTCATCCCTCTGATATGGTAACTTCATGCGTATAGGTACATCCCAAGTATGAGAAATGAAAAACACTTTTACATGTCCAAAATAAATTATAATATTTTAAAACTAGATGAGAAGCTGGCTCTAACCGGCTGAACCCTGAGAAGAAACACTGAAACTAACCCACAGACAATATTTTGACAGCTCTAACAGTGAGCTTTTTATTATTAAGTGCTTTCCTTAATAAATAGTGAGTCGACGGATTCGTGATTATTGACGTTAACGATTACGTGGCAGAGCATGGTGTTGTGTATTACCAATTACAGACATTATTCAGGACAGGACAGACTGCACGTGAGCTCTACTGTTAACTTTATTTGTCAGGTTCAAAGTTTTTGTTCATGATTAATACCCAATCATATTCGAAACTATTTCATGACGCCAAGAATTTTATGATTTTTTACATAATTCCCGTCAATTATTTGAAATATAACCTAACCTAACTTTTGCATATTAGCTCTCCAATAATTACTAAGCAGAATATTATGTCCTAGGAATCATCTAAGATCTTAAAGTATAAAGAACTGGTCAGAATTGTGTGATTTATTTAAGTACCTACATATAAGTACTCTCAGATTCAATTTGTATAAATAAGTAGATCCATTGCTTGCCCAAATTAGGTATGTAAATATTTTCATAATAATGCCAGGCTTAGATGTTTAAGTTTTTCTCTTCATAGCTAGGCTAAATAACAATTTTCATATTTCTCTGTGATATGGTATTAAAGATAAAACCAGGGGAAATAATATTGTCCTTTGTGTGTGCTGTGGCTTTACTTAGTAATTGAGTTATGGAGGTCAGATAGGCAGTCGCTCCATTTGAAATACTGGTATTCAACTGCATACCGGTGAGACTGGAAGCCGACCCCAACGTAGTTGGGAAAAGACTAGGCCGATAAAAAAAAATAAGTTTATTGACAAAGATGATCCACAATGTACCTCACAAAAATGATGATTCACAATGTACCTAACGCACATATTTAGGTACTTTGTTTTTCAACATATCAATAAAAGCTTCCAGTGCTAGAATTAGTCCTATTTTACTATCTAAATATTTATTAAATTTTCATCAGTTATTAATTAAGATTTCAATGTTTTTCAAAAATATTTTTGTTTAGTTTAATTTATAAATCAATATTAATTTCAACATGACCATCGAATATGGCCATTAATACCTACTAATTTGGTTTTTCTTCTCTATTTAAGAAAAGTCTAGGTTTTGAACCCAAACTTTTCTCATATATTATTATGTAAATAGATACCTGATTGATTTTTAAATCTTTTTTTGTTGTGTTTGCTTTTATGTAATGAAGTAATGATTAATTAATATGTTTTGTAAGCAGAGGAACATTGATTAGAAAAAAAAAATGTTGTGTCACTTGATTTTCTTATTTAGCTTTTAGAAAATAATTGTATACCTATCTAATAAAATATTTTCTACGAACCATGATGTAGGAACCATAAAAACTTGTTAAAAGTACCATTTTATTTAATTTCTTAGGCCCTTTAAAATAAAGTAGGTTCAACTTACTACATTAAACATACAGATAAGAAATAAAGATAAATAAGTATGAATGATAATCTTAAACTGTGGAAGAGAAAGAGATAGTTTATTCAGCGACATAGGAACCTCATGCATCATTATTGATGATTTGTAAATACCAATATTAACAAAATAGAAAAGCTAAGTTAGAAAGTTTTAACAAGACTTTATTCACATCCTCTTACGCTAGCAGCGCCATCTGCCGTCATGAACAGTAACGTATCTTATTGAATGAGATATTTTATGCCTTATCGGAATGCAACCGCAATACAACACTACATACTTAGTAACAATTAAAAATTTAAAAATCTGCTGTGGAAACAATACAATGATATCTGAAATTCTTGTAAAACTGTGACGTTACTACCTTCTAATTGTGCTTTCAAAATAGTTATTTACCTACTTAATTAATTTCGTTGTCAGAAACATTAATGATATTGATTTTGTAATGACTGCCTTTGATTAAAAAGATCTGTATAAACAAGTGTAATGTAGAGGCAGGCAGGTAGGTGAGTATAATGCGTCATTATGTAGAGTTGTATGCAGGCAGGTAGGAGTTTCAGCGAGAAAACGACCAATGATTGATAATGCAATATTATGAGCAGACGCAGCCTTTCACGCGCCGCCATCGAGCGGTTGCAACCCCCGCGCTCTCCCCGAGCCTATTCATTTCTTACAATTAATCAAAATTAAATCAACCACCACAATACAACACACTTTAGTATTTAACAGTTAGCGGTAAAGTTCCATTTCAGGTAGCAAGCCGTTGAGTAGGCGTGTCCCCGCGAAGAAATCTGGCCAATACAGTGCGGTAACAAAATATCCGTATTGGCTATTAGTAGGCTCCGCCCGCGCGGGCTGGGGGTTGCGGCGCTACGACGGACGGGCGTAAGTGCGTGCACGGCGGCGGCGCTTGCGACGTTGTGGCGCCGAGCGCGGCGGCGCCTACACGAACGGAACGTCCTACAAGGTGCGCGCCGCCTGGCGCATAGGACCTGTCGGCAGTGAGCCGCCGTCGGGGCTTCTCGGGGGGTTTTCTCGTTTTGTCCAGCGGCCGGGCGGCGCCGCGCACAGAAGCGCTGCAGACGCCGCGGCGAGCGCTCGTGTCGCGACTTACTTCAACAAAAACGATATTTATCGCGAATTTTCCACCGCCTTGGAAAACTCATAATATATTTTTCTTGAATCTTTCTAATATTCAGCCTAATTTGTATGTAGTCAAATAGTTATTAGAGTTAGGAAGTGTACAAAAAACTTTAAGAAAGTGTGTTTCCGAATAAAACATTAGTATTAAGAATTATTGAAAACACGACCTAAGTAAATTGTGATAAATCAAACATAATCGATAAGGAAAAATGTACAATAAAATAAGTACAGTAATGTAAACGTTAAGCTGAGGGTACACAAGCGAGAGAGCGCTTAACGCAAGATGCAAGCTATGAGCGCGAGCGCGGGCGCGCCGCGGGCGCCGCAGAGGTCGCCCTTCGCCATCCAGGAGCTGCTGGGCCTGTCGGACAACAGAGAGAGTCGGGAGCGGTACTTTGAGAACAGAGATGGAGACAGAGTGTTGAATTTGTCTGAGAGCAGAGAGCCGCGGTCGGCGTACACGCCTCAGTTCCCCCTGCCGGCGTCGATGGCGAGCCGGGTGGCGTACGCCGCGGCATTCAACGCCCAAGCGGCTGTGGCTGCTGCCTTCCTGCCTGGACCACCACTGTTACATCCTCCACCAGGTCAGTCTACAACTCATAGCTATAATAGACCTCAGCTCTAGATCTTGATATAATATTATAACGATCCTAGACATGATCTCTGTAGCTGCAACTTTGAAGTAGTTATAAAACTTCATCACGCTCGCTTGCTGCCAGAACAAATAAATAAAGATAGTAAAATGGTTATGATCTTAGTAGGCAGTTGGTTTAAAACGATTTAAATGTAAGTACTTTATGGGTGGTTAGGAAATACCTACAGATAATAGTAAGCCTCAACTTAGTTAAGTGTGACTTTTAAATAACAAATAATTATACTCGTAACTGCACCCATTGGCCATTGCTAAAAATTTCCCCCAGACGAAAAGATCTAGAGAATTTTGTTGGTGTTTTGGTAGGCATTATACAGTTTTAATGGATAATTATGCGTTCACCGAATAAAATATAAATGTCTTAAGTTATGAAACTTTGAAACAAGCCGTCGGTGCACACAACTGGATCGGTCCGCCGGTGTATCCCCAGCACGGCTGCATCTCTCACGCGCATTTAATGTGGCTGTATTGTGCGTCAGCGTTTAATTAGGGTTTTTGTCTTATTTGTTAATTAGCGTACAATGCCGCTTGCTTTGACGTGCCGCCGGCTCCGGTTACAGCCTGTGAATGTACGCGAACCAGCCAATTGTTTGTAATATTAAACTCCTCGGCCGAATGCTATTTGCGAATTATTCGCGGTGGTTTAGAGAGCCCAGGAGTATGCAGGCGAGACTGTTCTTACGTCTTATTGAAATAGCGGATAACTGTATGTAGGTATTTTATTGGAAGGTTTGATTGAATAGTGAAAATATAAGTTGTTGGAAAAGCAAAATTGTGATAAACGATGTTAGAGTATATTTCAGAGTTTTTGTCTAACCTTGCAGTTGTGGTGTGTGAAACATCAACTTAAAAATAGTTTTCCACTAATAGAAAATGTAGATATCTAAAATTTTATTGATAAAATACCTAGTTGGATGAGAAAATTAATTTTCTTTGTAGATTTCAATAGCAGTTTACACTAAAAATAAACATGTTAACGAACTATTAAAACATAAACGTGTTAAAATATCAACGGTAAAGGCACATGATTCACGTTTGCCGTCGGCGCGTCGCGCCGGGTTTACACATCCGATGTGTGGTGTCATATGACAGTGGGTAGCTTTTTATTATAGTTGCATGATGCTTAAGTACTTATAATGATTTTATTAAAAATATATTTTTTGATGTATTTAAAAACACAGGCGTGAATTAGGAGAGGCCCATTTCCAGCAGCGGATCGCAATTTTTTTTGTTACCTCGATGGTTTTGCGTTTCACCGGAAATGTAACGTTTTAGAATCGAATGTATTAATAACTAGATACCCCTCATTCAAGGGTACTGTTAATGCTTTACCTATAATGAGATGAATGATGACAAATTAAGTATATGTACTTATTTGCTAGTTAATAAAAAATACAATTGAATGTATTATGACTGGGTAGGTACCTACAGGAAATTGGCCGTCAATTAAACATTTTTTTTAACATTAACTACCAGTTAACGTTGTAGCAAAAGTAATTGGTTTTTGTATATTTGTGAATAACACCTGTAATGTATCTACTTCTTGTAATAAGCTTGTTAGCAATCAAATTTAAATTAATTGGGCAGCTTTTAAAGAAAAACCTTGATATTAGGAAGTTCAACTTTAACAAAAACTAAGATGTAACAACGCCATTTTATTATGTTTTCCATGCAGGCAAATGTTTGTCATACTCGTTGACGGCGTGTAATACAGCAGGTGCTTAAACAGCCTTTATACATAGGAAGACTAAAAATTACAGTAAAACTAAAAAAATGCTCTAAAACTAAGATAACATTGAATTAATTATGCAGTAACCAGTGAGACCAAACAAACTAAGCATCAATTTATTTTCCATCTTAGAAGCTCAATGGGCGGGCGATATGCCGTTATAATCAACAGCCGCAAAGGAAATATTTCACTAGCAGTCGTGCACTTGACACAGGATTAGGTGATCGCACATAAATCCTCCATTACTTTTAGCAAATAGGTACCCAATAAGCAGCCAGGCCACTTAGTTAGTTACCTTTACCACATTTGGGTATGAGAGGAGGAGACAGCAGCTACAATGGGTAGAAATATAATTACATTTCTTGTTAGTTACCTATCAATATTCCAAACAACGTTAATTGAGGTGAATGTTTCTGTCACTTATTATTTATGCACAAGTTCGTAGCTCGTTCCTTATCTTACTACACCTAATATATGTTATAAAGAACTGTAAGCTCTATCCCCCTTATTAATTACCGCGCAGTAAAGTTACACCCAGTTTAAGGAGACGATAACCGACTTTTAATGATTTATACTGAAGATCACGTCTAAACGAGTAGTGCTAATGATTTGAAAAAAATATATGATAAATTAGAGCATTTTCTCGATAACTTAATTTGTGAATATTTTAGATTATGATTATATTACATAGTGAAATTAATTTGTAAAGTTATGTCTACCGCAGATAATAAACTGAGAATGGCGCAAAATCTACCAAGCGTATTTTTCTGAAACCTTCACCAATTTGAAGATAATTTAATTATTGATCTTTTAATATACGCGTTTTATTAAAATACCTTTTGTTTTGTGTATAATAAATTAATAATGCCTCAAATTGGGGACAGCGCTCCTTGATGGGCGAGTTCTATTACTGGCTGAACGTACGACGCGTCGCGTGAGCTCAGTACAGAACACGCAAGCTAACCACTCAAGCGCACTGGCATATAACTGCGTCTTAAGATTCATTTGAAGAGGATTAACTTCATCATCAATTTACTGCGCGTTTATTAATAAAGGGGTTAATAATTGAAAGTCACCATAGCTAATGAAATATCGATCTTCACACGTGTACCTATGGTACAAAAGCTGGCTAAAACAAAGCACCGGCGCGCAATGGCCGCCAGAGCATGCGCGCGCGTCGGTTTCTTCGTTATTGGCTTAAGTTATATCAGACACGGTATTCACTAAAGTGGTGCTAAGCTTAACACTTTATAAGTCTAATAGTTAATTATCTTGGTTAAGATGTGAAATACAATAACTTGTTTAGGGAGGATATAAGTAAACGGAAGTGACTGAGCGTTGTGAGTTGTCAGAACGGTGAGGTGATTTGATATTCATGCTAGCTATGTTGATGAAGGACCAAGAGGTACTACATATTTAAATCCTTGTTTCCAATTGATATTATTTCCAATTAAACAAATATAAACATGAGAATAGTTAGTAATTTCAGTTGATTTCAGAATGACTCATGGGTAAGTACTTTCTATTCAAAAGTCATTTAAAAAAATGAGTTGTAACGCAAACATTACTTTATGTGTGGATATTGAGTTATTTTTTCCAAAAACACAAATAAGTTTAACGTTTGGGACTTAAATTGCAATCGCAGGATAAGTATTCTTACTTAGCAAAAATGTAAAGGTTGAAGGCCTATTTTTAGTGATTCAGCAGAAAATTTCCACAGGCTGAACTAAATGGATAATTCGATATTTAGTTATTAATAACATTAATTATTATGAATTAAGTATTAATAAAATCTATATACCTAATGAATCGGTAAAATAATTAACTGGTTTAAATTGTTATAGTTAAACAATTGAGCTACGACTCTACAAGGCCTACGAACAATAAAGGCTTCTACACACTGGCGCGACGCGACACAAAGGCATGCTCGTCCTGCGACACGCGGGGCCTTTGTGCCGTGTCGCGCCGGTATGTAGAAGCCTTAAAGCCAATCACTTTGTTATTCACTTAGCGTTCATTGTTGGAGTCTCCACTAACCTTCACATTTACTTACATGTTACAATAAGCTTCTTTATTAAATAAGTAAGGTATGTAATATAATACTTGCATCACCTATATCGTTGTAGTTAAGCCAACCGACTTTCACCCAGCCGGCCAGTTTGGCCTAAACGAGGCCTATTTTACTTTCTAAATGTTACGGCAATGATGCGGCCGTGTACATTGTAGGAACTGATTTGTTGGGATTATATTTTTTTATGTAACTAATGTGTTTCACCTTGATCTTTTATGCTTATTATATTCTAATCTACACGCTACTTATCTGCTTATTATATTCTAATCTACATGCTACTTATCTGCATAACATATACTACTATACTCTTTTACAATGTAATGTAAGTAAGTATAGTGTGAACTGCACAAAACACGTTCAGTTTGCTTGATTATGTATGTTGCTTATCAATTAAATACCTCCACATCTAATTCGTACTAATTTCTGCGATAAAATAATCTTGTAGCAAAACCTCTTGAACACAACAGACTCCTTACATTCTGAGGCCCGTCGTAGTTTGCGTTTTCAACTGTCGCATTAATCGGTAGTAATGACGGTTACGGTTGATTGGTCATGTAAACAAAAGTGTCAATTTAATTGATATATTGTTAGCGCATTGCACCTTTACAGATTTGATAAGTATAGTATCGAGCACAACCACAAAAACCGGCCAAGTGCGTGTCGGACCACGCACAATGAAGGGTTCCGTAGTGGGGATTAATTACCCTACGAACAAACTTAACATTGCAGTTGAAAAACATGTTCCCTTATACATTCCAACTGCAAATGTAAGTTTGTCCGCACAAAATTGAGAGATTTACTGTTATTTTCATATCATAGACTTCTTATAGGTTTTCCTGTAATCTATATGTAAAGAACTATTTACTGTAATTTTTTCAAAATTTTAGGCTCAGTCTTTTCGGAGATAAGGGGGGGGGGTGGTAAATTTTCATTTATTTTCGTTAACAATTTTAAAAGTATGTATTTAAAAAAAATATATCTGAAATCCTTACAACAAGCCCTTTTATTTTACGTATCACACGGTTTGAAAATATTTTTTTTTAATTTTCTAATTTGTCCCCCAAAAGTGACCCTATATTCAAAATTCATTTATTTATGTTACGCGTCTGTGTTTGGGTCACAGAATGTGTACCAAATTTAAACTTAATCGGTCCAGTAGATTCGGAGCAAATCGGCTGTGACAGACGGACAGACTGATAGACGGACACACGAGTGATCCTTTAAGGGTTCCGTTTTTTTCTTTTGAGGTACGGAACCCTAAAAATAATCAAAACACTTAAAACCTAACCTAAATCTGAGCTGAACAGACAAAACATCTCACTACATCCACTTAGGGCACAAAAGAAATTCACACACCTACTTACGTGACAAAGAGCGTGTAGCGGCCGAGAGCCGGCGGAGCAGCCACCATCCAACACCTCGGCAAAAAAACAACGCGCCTTACAAATAGTGGTTGAAAGAGCCTCACACCTCCCGGAATAGACCTTTGTGGGCCACAAAGAGGGCCAGATAAAGCCTCTTTGTGGGCGAGATGTGTGATAAAGGGCCAGTGGATCAGAATGAGGGTATTCACTAAATTAGTGGTCATTCGCCACCTTTTCTGGTGATTGATTTAAGGTCTCGTGTGACGGCTGTTGTTTTGCTTGAAGTTGAATGGTACAATAGAGGTAGGCACTGGAAGTAGTCATTGTGTGCTAAACGAACTTTAATATTTAAGTTTTCTAGCAGTAGTTGATCTGTTTATTATAAAAACGAAAACAAGCGATTTAAATTCATCAATATAGTTTGTAAAAATCGGCAACTAAAATGAAATGAACCTTGCAATGGTATATTGTACCTATTACTAACTTGTCCTTCCTAAACGTTTTAAATAGTTACAGATTTAACCCAAAATTTAAACCATGCTCTTGATGTCCAAATTAGATGAGATAAGCTAGTTTTAAGATACCTTGATTTTAAATGAAACCCAGTTGCCTAAGACAGGCATATCGGAGTGACTAACTTTAGTAGATATGTTATTATTTTAATTGATACCTATTTCCTAATAACTTTAATCGTCACTTTTGTTTCAATACAACAGTTTCAGTAGCCCATACCAGTTCAGTGAAGCGCGATGTGGGTCATATGTTGTCAGGTTCCGTATCGATCACGGGCTACAAATGAGACAGGCACATTAGCGGGGTTATTAGCGAACCCGCGGACCCCCACTCCGGTGGGTGCACCCTGACTGATGTGCTATCGTTAGTGGACGCTTTAGCGTATCTTGAAATACCTACTTGCGTTTTAGGTAGTTGTGCTTGAATTATCGATATTATTATATGCCAATCAAAAGGATTCCTAACAGCCTTTGATAAAAAGAACGTGAAATAACTAACTAACAAACAAACATTGTCAAGATGTGAACAATTAGACGTAATGTTAAGTTTTTGTAAACTTGTTCTAAGATGTTCTCTTGCATAAAGATGATTCGATGATTATGAAATTGAGTTATTTGAGGTGTATGTATACGTGTTCACATCTAATCTATAACTGATTCCAGAAATTACTTTATGTATGTAATGTGTGTACCACCACGTCGCGCGTCGCGGCGTGGCCCGTAGCTCTACGGCGTTAGCACAATTAGAGATATGGAACTACTGACGAATATTAACCGAATCCCTCATTAAAATAATGAATGCAGTCTATTATTATTAGTATCACAACTATGGTTTATCCGCCGGTGGTACTCCTAACCCGAAAGGGTTGTCGGTTATTGGTTCGCATAACCGCTGCCTGGTACTAACACACACACACACACACGCACGGCTCATATAATGAGTTCCGTTGCGGTGTGCCTGTGTATGTGCGCTAACCCTTCCCTACAACCAGTTTGTTGGGGTGTGGTGTCAGTGATGGCAGGTAGCGGGTAGCGGATTATGAGTCGACTTGAGCGATTTTTTATTAAGATTGAGATGTGACATAACAAGTAATGTTTTGTATCTTTTCTTGTGTTTTTTGCGAATTAAAAATGTTCGATTAAAGAAAGAAAGAAGAAAGAAAATACTTTATTTGCGGTAAACATGACGCAAAAACAAAAATAAACACAAAAGCTAAGAAAAAGTTTGGAGAAACATGCGAATTAGTGCGCATTAGTGAGTGTGGTTTTTTTTTTTAATAAGTACCATTAGAAAGTCTGTTACTAAAAATAGTAGCAATATACATCCATTTTGAAATGGAAGATAATCGGGAGCAGTTTTTAAAAAAGGGTGAATAGTGACTAAAAAAATAAGTTAAAAAACCAAAACCCGACTGCTAGAAAATCACGCTCTAAAATGTATGAAACAGGAAAATATTATCATCTGTAATTGTTATGTACAAACTGTATTCAATATTTATCGTCTGTTATATAAACACTTCATCATCATAGGAGGGGGGGGGGGGTTCCCATAATCACCACGCTTGCTTGGCAGGCGGCTTGGCGATCGCAGTATGGTGCTAAAATGTATAGAGAACACTGCTGCCCATTCTCTATAATAAACAGTTACACGTTTATATTTGAATGTATTTAATACGTATTCACAGTGATAGAGGACCGGTATTACTTCTGGCTAAGTCATAACAGGCGCACGGGTCGATCGACCAGGTTAAGCTACGCTTGCCGCGGTTGGTCCGTGGATGGGTGACCATCTTAACATACCGAGACCCCTCCGTGCCTCGGAAAGCACATTAAGAGGTTGGTCCCGGCTGTCATTTGTAGATCTTTGACGTTGTTACGGGTCGTCAGAATCCAGAAAGTCTGACAACAATAGTCTTATCAGGGGGTATCGTGTTACCCAGTAACTGCGTTATGAAGGTCAGATAGGCGGTCGATCCATGTAAAATACGGAACCTGCAGCCGGTTGGACTGGAAGCTGACCCCAACTGGGAAAGGCACGCAGATGATGATGATGATGACGTATTCATAGTGATGTTCCGAGGATAGCCAGCAGCTCGTGTTCCGTTTGACCTATAGCTTATGAACGCTTACTACTGTTAGAATGTATTGTTTTGTAGTTGGCATACGAGCACGGCTATACTATTACTAACATTATTGCCTTAGACGATTGCCTAGCTGGAAATAAAAAAAAACGTTTAGCAACATGTTAGTAAACATTGGCACAGTAATCGCTGTATCTGTTAACATGTGCCGTATCGTAGTTTGTCTCGCAGCGACGGTGCTGCTGCGCCACACGCGCCGTACCGCGGCGCACGGAGCCGGTGACGTGCCGTACCAGACAATTTGCGTTATTGACAACTACATAGGTTTGTTGACAACAATAACTGCTTCGTCGGGGACATAGTGATAGATTTTGCGGTTAATTAACAGATTCATAGTTGTCAATTAATGTAGACACAGCTGTGGATTTTCAGTTCATATACCTATTTTTTGTGCGTACAATTCCGATCAATTAGGAGCAATTTATCAGTTTACATCAATTGCTCAGTCAGAAATTTAAACTTAGTCCTCCTTCCTATACACGAGCGGCACGCTGCCAACCACAGAGGCAAACTTAGTCCTCCTTCCTATACACGAGCGGCACGCTGCCAACCACAGAGGCAAACTTAGTCCTCCTTCCTATACACGAGCGGCACGCTGCCAACCACAGAGGCAAACTTAGTCCTCCTTCCTATACACGAGCGGCACGCTGCCAACCACAGAGGCAAACTTAGTCCTCCTTCCTATACACGAGCGGCACGCTGCCAACCACAGAGGCAAACTTAGTCCTCCTTCCTATACACGAGCGGCACGCTGCCAACCACAGAGGCAAACTTAGTCCTCCTTCCTATACACGAGCGGCACGCTGCCAACCACAGAGGCAAACTTAGTCCTCCTTCCTATACACGAGCGGCACGCTGCCAACCACAGAGGCAAACTTAGTCCTCCTTCCTATACACGAGCGGCACGCTGCCAACCACAGAGGCAAACGGCAAACGTCGACGACAGTCGACGTCTGCAGTTGCATATGAGCACTACATCGAAAAATTGCTTTTACTGAAAACCGTTTTTATAGAAAACATTGGCAAAATAGCACTGTCTTCAAACAAAGTGGTTAATAAAGTCTGATGTGAAACGATGAAGCAGTTAATACAATATTTGTCATAAAAATGAATGTCCCCCATCCAATCTATCTATCTCTCCAACCCAAGTTACAACATAATTGATATGTTCTTTAATCAAATTATATGATTTTTCTAAAGTTGCAAAATGTTCTCAGCATGGTACGATCAGCTAGGTACGATCTGTCAGGTACGAGCAGATAGGTACGAAAGTATTCTATAATAAGTTAAAGTTTATTTAATACATAAGTATATCGAGCAGGATATCTACCTACCTATACGAGCAGTATAACAAACTTTCGGTTCCTGTTTTATAATACCTTTAGTTGACTCAATATTTACACTAACACGGAGATTACCTAGTTATAACCAACGTAAACCATCAACAAATCAAAGATAAAACAACAATTAGTATTTGCTGAACAAAGCTGCGTCACACACACACACACACACCGCACACCGTCACGCGCGGTGTGTGTGTGTGTGCGAGGGTGTGGAGAGTGTTCGGCCCGACACCTCGGCACAAAGAACGGCGCCGCGCGACTCTAATAGCTAGTTTCACACAACTAAGGAAAACGCCCAGCTGTGCCTGTTAATACTTTATTTAATACTAGGAACACTAAGATAAACTAAGTTGAAGGAAAATCCAATGACACAGTAATATTTTTTTAAGAAATATCAAAAATTAATGTTGTAGCCCTGTAAAGCAACTGTTGCGAATTTTCGTAGCGCTTTACGTAGATCAGTGGCGTAGGCGCATGCGTAGCAGTGGCGTAGCGTCGTAGCCGTAGTGGGAGATTGATTGTGTTTGTAATTTTTGTCGGAAAGATCTATGAATGTATTACAATTTTTTATTAACTGCAATATTTATTTATAATTAATTAAAAGTGTATGCGGAGCCGGGTTTTGTAGCGTAACTTGAACGACGCTAGACTAGATTGGTTGATTGATCTATTTACGTAATAAATAGATAAGTAGGAATGTATTAGTTAATACCTTAAAATGTTCTGTCATGACACCAATTTGTCATATACATTAAATTTGTTGAAACATACTTCTAGGTCTACTAAAACTATTCCCACCACAAAATAACCAACAGTCGTATTTAACTTTCGCTAACAGTTAGCAAACAAACAATAAGTCAGGCGCGAACACCAATTTATATTCTAGTGGCGGGCGTTAGGGTTCAAATTTATTTAGTCGCTGCGCCAGCCTCCCTTGCCTCTAATTAGCCTGAAAACGAAACTATCAACGCGTCAACTTAATTTAAACCTTAGGGCATAAGTGATATGGTTGTGTTTACTATGTGGTGTGTGTAACAATAATAGAGGACACTCGACCTCTCAGAGGTGCGAGATTTCCCGCGCGTATTACTTTTTAGAGCAAAGTGTCGCTGAACACTTTGTGCACAGAATTAAGAATATACTGTAATACTAACTGTGCACGACATGGTGGTACTGTATGAGACTGGCGCGACTTGGGAGGTTTGTCTAGTGCTAATGATTTGTTTCGAGAAATAACAATAACTAAGTACGCTGATTATAGTAGAAGTATGGTTTCACTCGTAAATTAATTTAAGTTTTAGAAATATTTAAATGCCATACTTTTTCTGCATGTTCATGTCAAGCAGGTAGGAGGTAGGTACATTTTCTTTTGTAAAGTAATAAAGAGCTGCTCCTGTACATGCGTTGTTATCAGCTTGTTAACCACCCACTCACTCCTCCACTAATCCTATGGGCTACCACAATTTTTTTTTTGTCGGAAACATACAAATTCAAATAAACTATCTACAAAGTAAAGCCTCTTAGCTCTTGTACAGTACCTACTCCAGTTTGTGAATGAACCTAAAACAGTTTAACTGAAACATAACTTAATGTCAGTTAGCACTCAAATGAACATAAACCGGTTTATTCGCTGAGCAGAGAGGCTTCACTGCGCTCAATTTAAAATTGTAATGTTACAACTTGAAAAGAGAACAGTATTTAATAAAAATATTTTTAAATAGAGATTTTAACTTTGTCAAGCGAATTTAAATAATTATTAAGTGACGTTTACCAATAGTAATATGTGCTAATTGTATTGATTATTCTTTTAAGTATATTTTGTAAGACCACAGAAGAAGGCTAATCCCCATTTGGAATATATATGCGCCGATATACATACATACATACATATAAAGCTGCACACACATTTGCATTTATACTCGTAGGATGTATTTAATTATTCCACACATCGCTTCCCGGACAATAACTCATGAGCTGGCTGTACAACCGACATCAATGAGTGCCGAATATGCCCTTAATACATACCCCCATTACACACTGAAAACTCCAATAAAAAACCTAAACATCTCGCTCATATTACAGCTGAAACCAAATAGCCGTGCTCCATCTCTTTCGAGCCTACGAAACTGTGTATTTTGCATCTCGTTTAGATTTGTAAGGTTGGCAAAGCAAGGGCCGATTATGATAATATCCCCCCGGCTGAATATAAATTGGGCTCTTATTTACAATGAGTTATTTAGCGCTAGAAGAGATGATGTTATTATGTAAATGTTATGAACGTGTAGCGCGTAATGAATTTGTTATAGTCGTTATTTATTTATTAATGGCGGATATTAATTCGGTCGTTTCCGCGAATGTTTAAAGATGAAAAAAGATTCATGTTAATTGGGTGATTTTCTTCGGTAGAGGTATTATACTGAGGATTGTACTGTCGATAAGTTTAGGCTCTTATTTCATTTTATTTTAAGTTTGTTTTTGTTTTTTCTTATAGTAAAGTTTTCTTTTACTGATCATTTTGTCTATAGTGTTCGCATAATTAACTTAAATAGTCCCTGCAATATTGGTTGCTTTTTAACCTTATTTATTATGTAGGTAAATTGGCCTCTCGACACTAAATATAATTTCACTGGTTATGATTGCCCTAAATACTACTTATGTGCAATTCCATATACTTAATTAAGTAAAAAGACAATGATGTGTTAAACTAATCTGTTTTTCAGACAAACTGTTACAAATCTCCGTAAACACCGTAGGTACATTTACCTCCGACCAAAATAATATTTCAGTGACGAGGTGATTGATATGTTTCATAATTAACATAACCGTGTCGGATCGCATTACTCAGTAATTGTAGCAACAGTATCGTCTAAACGCTTGTTTTCACGCGACGACAAAACGCACCCCGAAAAATCTATAGCTCACCCCTGCCGCCCCCCGCGCCCGCGCCGCCCCGCCTCACCCCCGCCGGCACCCTCCCGACACACTCCACTTTTGGACTTTTTAACCCAAGATGGCTTAATTTTCTTCTCGCAACGATTATTCTGCGTTTCTTTCAAAACTCCATTAGAATTGAGCCCAGCGGGGCGTTACGACGATAGCAGGGTGTCGTGGGCTGAAGTGGGGGGTCGAGTCCGGGTCGGATATTCCCGGATTAGCATTTAGCAGGTTTTTGCGGACAATGCGTGGAGCGGTGTTGAGCGGAGCGGAGATGAGCGGAGCCTGAGGAATGCGCTTTTGTTTACGAGAGCGGGCGACGGTAAAATTGCTTCATTGAAATGTTCCGAATATCTCGCACCTCGGACGTGTTTTATTAACTGTACAGTTATTTGGTTTATTAAGTCGTGCTCCTGTTTGCTCTAGTGGCCCATTTCTGTTCAGTAGCTACCATTCAGTTTATATTATTACCCGACTGCGGCGAAGCCAAAAAAGGAGGGTTATGTGTTTGACCTGTATGTATGTATGTATTTATGTATGTCTGTCCCTATGTTCCCTCGTAACTACTAAACGGCTGAACCGATTTTGATGAGTGATATGTCGATAGATTCGTCTTTATTGCGCGAATTTCATAGGGTATATTAAAATTATTAAAGCATTATGGCAAGCCCCCCTTTGGGGGAGGCCTATGTCCAGCAGTGGACGTCTTTCGGCTGAAATGATGATGATGATGACCGTCTTATAATCCTAACTAAAAAGTATTAAAAAATAGTTAATTAAAAAACGTGTCGTCGTGTTGTCGAATTATTCATTTAAAATTTTAAAATGTCTGTGCTCTTAGCACATGTATTTGTGTTTGTCCACGCAACTAGCGAGTGGTTCGATCGTTGTATCCAGGGAGTATGTAAACACAATCCGTCTTATTACAAAACAAGGTTTATCTTCAGCCCCAGGTATAAACAATGGAGCCATGATTGAGTTTCGAACTATATTCCGTTTATGGTAAAGTTCCTAATACAAATCTGACAACTTAGTACCGAACTAAGTTATCAGTTTTGTATAAAGAACGGTATTTCAATAACTGTTAGGTTCTTATTGCAAAAACTGGCTCAATGGTTTAAGCCATGTCAAAATATAAATCTTGTTTTGTAATAAGACGGATCAAGTTTTAATTCGATTTTTAATAATCACGTTGTTATGGTTGCTCATGTGCCTCGCAGACTAAACAGTTCTTCAAATAAAAGCACTAGAGCGGCATATTTTACTAAAAATATTACTTGTTTTGCTTTCTCTTACAATCCGTGGATAGTCTACGTAAACGTACGTGCATGTAGCCAAAGCAGAGAGTGCCTGCGTTCAGAGAGTGCCTGCGTTCAGAGAGTGCCTGCATTCAGAGAGTGCCTGCATTCAGAGAGTGCCTGCATTCAGAGAGTGCCTGCATTCAGAGAGTGCCTGCATTCTAAACTTGCCGAAAACATTCGGTTCACCTTGATTTTAAAATTTTTTGAGGGTAGCCTAATTTTCTTCTTGCTGAATATAACAGCGTATTTGACGCTATAAGTTGTCTCAGATAAAGGCTACTGAAAATGTTCCATTTGGGCCACATCCGTTATAAGAAAGTGAGGTTCAAAACAGACGCGGCCCGCGAGAGAAGCTTCACTTTTTAACCGACTTCCAAAAAGGAGGAGGTTAAATGTTTGGCTGTACTTATGTTTTTTTTTTGTGTATGTTCACCGATATCTCCGTCAATTGTGGACAGATTTAAAAAAAAAAAAAAATTTAATGGATATGCTCCCGAGGTGGTCATTGCCTCCAAATCAGAATCTAATGAGGGGATCCCAAGGAAATCGAGGGAAATCCTCAAATTTAATAGGCACACCTATAGCGTTTAGGGTATTTTTATAGTAACTCATGCAGTCGCACTCGGAAAGCACCATTTGGTGAAATGGAACTGATGAGGAAGACCATCACAGATGGCCATCGGAACTACTTAATAATAAGTATTTCACAGTTTCGATTCGATTAGTAAAAATAAAAAGTTTTTTTAAATAAAATAAAAATAAAGTTTTTACTATAGTCTTAATGGTTGCTAAGCAATTTATGCTCGTCACAATTCATATGGTGAAGTCACTATCAGTTCCAGTTCTCTTGGTTCTTATCAGGAGAACTCCTCACTAATTAACTCCCCAGCATCGGGAAAAGCAATATTTTGTAAAAGGTGATGAGTAGTTGACATTAGGCTATTGTAACTTAGATTACCGAAACTTTTAACCTCATAAAATGTTGGCTTCAGAATCACAATCTTGAAGTAAACAACAAAAAAACTAAAATCATACAATTTAAACCCTACCAAAAACAAAAAAATAACTTAAAAATATAACAGACACCATCCAAATTGAAGAAGTAGAAGAATTCAAATTATTGGGTATTACACTAGACTCTCATTTAAATTGGAAAAAACATGTCGAAAAGACTAAAATAAAACTGTCACAATTTTCATATGGACTTAGTGTGCCAAAATCAAACACAAAAACTCACTGTGCCCTCTCTGCATACTACGCATACGAGTATGCCTACGCGTGGCTACGCTACGGTATCATCATGTGGGGACACAGTGTAGATGCGAATGATTTATTTATTGCACAAAAGAAATGTATGCGAATATTATTTCAAATAAAACCTAGAGATAGCTGCAAAAAACCACTTCATAAAAGAAAAAATGTTAACTCTGCCCTCCATTTATATATTAGAAATAGCCACTTTTGTTAAAAATAATCTAAAACTGTTTAATTTTGACAAGAACGAGCGCCGCAAAAACAAGTTAATCCTACCAGCACCTAGATTACAAATGTACAAAAATAGCCCAGAATACCGAAGCATACAAATCTACAATAAATTACCTGAAAATATACGGTCCACAAAAACAACATGTGTATTTAAAGCTAGGATAAAGGCATTCCTCTTAAAAAATGTTACTACAGTATCCAAGAATATATGGAAAATAAAATGTTAAAATAGAGTTAAAATATGTATCTGTGTTAATTATAATATATAATATTTTACTTATAAAACTAGATTTAAGTATATAATTAGTATAAGTCTATAAAACTAGATATAACTATATTTTAAAATGTAAAAGTTCCTAACCTACACGATACTCAGTACTAGTTTTAAGTTATCTTGCTGCGCCCTAACAGGGTCATGTACTCACTAGTTTAAGCCTGGCGTGTAACTGCTCTAAGGTGTAACTATGTTGTGTACATTATGCATTAAATAAATAAATAAATACATTAAAAACTGACCCGCTAAAAAGTGAAAAACACAAAACTACTTATTTACAAAAAAAAAACAACCGACTTCAAAAAAAAACTAGTGAAAAGTCGGTGGCAAAACACTAAAACACAGATCCAAAGACACCGACTTCCGAAATTAAAGTTATTTTTCACTTTGTAGTGTTTTTTTGGAAGTCAGTTGTTTTTTTTTTGTAAAAGTTTTTTTAGTTAGATAATAATAACATCTACGGATGTGTGTGGACCTAATGCACTAGTTGTTTTGTCATTGTTCATAATATGACCTTGTGTGGCGCTGCATCTTAACTCTGCTCCAGTCAACGTGACATGGGTGTATAAGGCGAAGTTAGAGAATGGTGACAAAGGGAAAAGACTTGTATTCAGCGGCGGACTCTCATAGGTGGAGGCATTGAGAGAGAGATGAACTCCTTGTGTTCACTACAGTAACAAACTCAATCAATATTTGAGTGCAGTTACTGTTTGTTTCGTTCCAGTAGTGAAAATAGTGTAGGTCATCCACGTGCTCCACAACCTCGTGGACTCCACAAAAAAAGTCTTGACTTTTTTTAAACAGAGATGCTACTGTTGCTGCGTTTTATGAAATGTAGTCCAAATAAAATTATAATTCGCGAGCTAAAGTGAAATCGGCCTCTATTAGCGTTAGCACTGCGGTGCGCTGACGGCGCGGCGCGCGGCGTCGCGTCCGGTTCGGAAGCGCCCGCGGCGGCGGCGCGGCGGGCGCTTATTGTTAATTAATTACAAACGATTCTGCCGAGCCCAGCCACCTACAGATATAGACAGGTCACAGGTACACTGGGGACGATACACTTATCTACAAACTTCATTATCGTCAAGGAAAGACAAAGAGACATCACAACGTTTCATTGAACACTTACAACGTCTACACTACGCTACTTTGTGCAAAATTTTGTTATAAGATGACGAAAGCACCTTGAGTTTTTGGTAGGTCCAACAACTTATGGTGGACTAGTCTTCTTCATTGTTTTAAAATTATACATAGAAAGTTTGCTTCGTTTATATATCTCTTTAATGACTTGACTCAATGTTTTTGGATAAACTTATGTTAAGTAGGTATGTACTACTTATTTTCCAATTAGATTGAATCAAAATTATAATAAGACAAATATGACAAAAGTTTGGGATCTTTCGACCACCTTTATTTCCCTCGTCCCCGGAGTGCCTCTGACCTTATCGAGTGGGATCGCTTCTCTCCGTCTTTGTATGGGCTGGCATTTCTTCAGCAGAAGAGGCAATGAGGCGGCTTTAATGAGGCCTTCAGAGACAGGCGCTAATTGATTAACCGCCACACAATCACGCGCCGTACAAAGAACTAGGAAACGATGTCATTACGCCACGGCAAATTACAAGTGGGGGTATTATAGGTGCGGGTATGCTAGGTGATGATATAGAAATAAGGCGCTAATTTGAACAGAGACGAACATATTTTTTCGCTATGTTTTAGTTTTGGCATCGTTCATAGAATATTTCGTGACGTGTCTAAAGTTATAGAGTAAGATTAAAGTACCCATAAGGAGAATTATTTACAGTCTTTCCCGTGATTGGAAATCCGAACTAAATCTTGTTTTGTTTTTGTCAGTTCGTCAAATTGGAAACTTATGTTAGTTTTTATGAGAGTAGTTCAAAATCGTTTGGTCACAATTTTGGTATTTGACCCCAATTGCTTTCATGCAGAGACACAACTTCTTAATGCCATTGAAGAATTACATTCTTCAGCAGGTAATTAAAACAGCCTGCCCAATAAAATGGGTTACCAATAAGTGGGTCGACATTGGCTGTCAATTGGTAGTTTATTAGTGAAACTCTGGTCAGGAATGCGGTCAGGGAGACCGGGGTGCGATATCTGCAGGCAACTGGGTAATATCGTCACGTTTTACTACTGAGTCGTGTTCGCCGATAATCCTTATTATTAGCAGATGGATTTTTGGGCCTAATTTGGTCTGTTGTTTCGATATGAACCAAAGGCTTTCGGATGGAATCATATCATTGTGATGGGATAGTAATGTGGCATTTATGTAGGTACATAAGTACATAGTATACAAATAACTTGAAATGTTTCAGTGTAAAGATTCAGGTTAATTCTGTCATATTTGTGGCAGAATGAAATTGTGAAAAAATATTTTTTTTTTATTTGGCGCTCTATTTTTATATCATTTACCGAACTGAACCTATCTACACCAAAGTAGGTACCTAGCCACATAAAGATGTTTGACTGGAATTTATCTCCCTAGACAAGCACCTAAGGGTTCTCTGTGTGCGTTGTCTTCGTACAACGAATATATTTGGTATGCCTGTGTGTGTGTTTACGAGGACATCAAAGCTCGCTGGCAGCGTGAATGCCAATTGGTTTTTTTATCGTTTTCTCTAGGCTCGTGATAACACCACTCCCCCCGCGCTCCCCCAGCCCTCCTGCCCCCCTGCAACGTCTTGCTGCCAAGTCGGCATACTTGGCAAGTTTGCTCGTACATGTAGTTTGTCTAATGCTGAGTTTGAGGGTAGATCAGAACAACTGAGGACGTCTAGACGTAGCGTAGTGTCACGTAAGTTATGTAGACCTTTTTGTTTACCGCGGTCTACAGGATGGATTCTTGAGATGCGGCAGTAAGGACCGTTGTCGCTACAAGAAAACAGTCTTAGGAGACTCCTTAACTTGTTGAGACATTTTGATCTGCATTCACAGATGAAAAAAAATACAGTCAGCAAGAAAAACGGTTTTGTTCACAAAAACTTTTTTGATGCCAATTGATCCTGTTTCTTACAAAGATCAAAAAACTCTACCGGACCAATTGAGGTTTGAGTACCAGAAAAGTCGCAAATCCTGAAAAAGTTTTCCCGTACATTTCGTATGAAATGAGACTCCAACCTACTTTTTTACGATGGATTGACTGGGCTGAAAATAAACAGAAGAATTTAACTTCACATTGCGGACGAATACGCGATATAATTCTAGTTGTTGCTTTTGAAAAAACTCTTTCCATAAATGAGTTTTTTGTGATTTCTGAGTTTTGTAGCGGACGGTCTTTTTTAGTGTTTCCCATACAAGTCTAAAACTTCTAAATTATTTGAGGCATTTTTTTTGTCAGGACGTCGGAAATCACAACCAATAATTATCTAGTTCTTGAAGCAAATAAAATTATAGGTTAGTATAGTCCAGTCTTTGCGGTCAACCTCCAACTAATGTTCAACTTAATGGAATAGAGTTGGACCCTGTTGAGTCGACAGTTTTTCTTGGAATAACTATTGACGGTAAATTACAATGGGGCCCACACGTAGAAAAATTGTCAGGAAGGCTTAGTTCGGCCGCCTATGCTGTTAAAAAAATTAGACAGATTACTGATGTAGATACTGCCAGAATTGTTTATTTTAGTTATTTTCATAGTCTTATGTCGTCTTATACTTTCCTTCTCTGGGGAACATGTGCGGACATTAATAATATCTTTATTTTACAGAAAAGGGATGTTCGAGCCATTTACAATCTAGGTCCAAGAGATTCACTTCGTGAAATATTCAAAGAAATAGATATTCTGACTGTAGCCTCTCAATATATACTTGAAAATCTATTATATGTACACAAAAATAAATCAAATTTGAAGAAAATGTCCGATATTCATAGTTTAAATACCAGGAATAAACACAATCTTGCTGTACATCGCACTCGCCTCCACAGAGTAGGCAACTCGTTCATGGGTCAATGTATACGCTTTTACAACCAACTTCCTACTGACATTCGGAACTTACCCATTAAACGATTTAAAATCTGTATTAAAACTAAACTTTGTAAAAAAGGGTACTATAAGATTTCTGATTATTTAGAGGACAAAAAAGCTTGGGATTGAGCTGCTCGCTCTGCTAGCCTTGTGATAAAACTTGACATTTTAATTATTATGCATGATTTTATATACATATTGACATTGCAGAATATTGTATACAATTTTACATGAATGTTTACTTTGAAAAGTATTATATTTACTGCTTTAATTTATTGTGAATGTGAGCACTATGTGGGTCATTATTTTTTTTCTTTAAATGTTTTCCTTTCTTTTCTCAGTTAAGTTTTAATGATGGTCTGACATTTTGAGCGCTTTATGCGGCCTACCCAAATGTCCTTTTTTTGGTACTGTTCGTCGAGTCGTTGAGCTCCTTAAGTTTTGAATTGAGCTGCACGATTACTGACAAATGCTTACACTGATTGGACAGGTCCGCTCAAATTTGCGTGGTTCTTTCCTCAAAAGACCATTTCAGACACGGATCTACATGGTCCTCACATGATCTGACCAAGATTATGTCTGGACTTTAAAAGAGACTTTGACCCCTGAGTTTGTTTCGCCATTTCTTCTCAGGGGTAGTCAGATAGGAAATGTCGGCTACATCTAGATTTTATTTTTTTTATATGACGTGTAAAAGTGATTTTAATATCCTATTTACAGAATAAACGATTTCATTTCATTTAATTTCCTCGGAATGAGAGATAATAAGCTGAATTTTCGTATATACCTACTCGTACTTTCATTTTTGATTTCTAAAAGTTGTCTCAATAATTCTAATAAAATCTCGTGTCTGCGTAGTAAGTTATTCAAGGTCAAAGGTAAAAAAAACAGTTTTTCCACGATTATCTCGGTTTCTATTGCTTCAAAGATGTTAAAATGTATTATAAAAGTTGTAGAGCATACAATTTGCGAAATTTTGTATTTAAAACATTTTTCATGTGCTCAACCGTTTTTGCGATAGAGGGCGGCGAGCGCGCGGCGCTCAGCGATACGTACTGTAGTGCAAGGGCAACCGTGAATATTTGTGAATACTTCCTTGAATTTTAAATAATTTGTATTATTTATCAGATAATACATTGTATTTAATAACATTTTACATATTTTTTCATATATTCATTTAATAATAAGTAACATTTAAAAAATTTTAACTTTGTTTCAAAAGAAGTTATGACTACCTCCTAAATCATCTTTAATTAGCAATAGTTACTTACCTGCCTGACCTGTATTCTGGTGCGCTTTCAGTGAGCTCGAGTCGAGTTCGAGGACGTTGTTTGCACATTCTCAAACATATATTTTTTAAACATACATATACAACCTGGCTGCAGCATCAGACCAAGAGTTCCATAATCTTGCATAGTTATATAACATACATGAGTGTTTCAAATTTTAAGTCACACATATGTTTGAAAGTAAAGTAAATGTACCCATTATGCGTCTAAGATCCCTACTGCAGCTAACAAAAGAGTGAATAACCTTGAAACGGCTGCAGCGATTTTGATAAAACATGTCTAAGAACCACCGCTAAAAAGCCTGCTTTTAAATAAAAAAAACCACATCCAAATCGGTTCATCCGTTTAAGAGCTACGGTGCCACAGACAGACACACACACACATAGCGGTCAAACTTATAACACCCCTCTTTTTTCGTCGGGGCCAGAGGTTAAAAAATGGTTTTCACAAACCCGCAATATTTGAACGGCCTATCCAACAATAACCCACACCATGGGATATACGAGAAAAAAGTATCATCCCCACTTTACGTGCAAGGGAGGTACCCTGTGGAGTACCTACACGGTGGAGTTTCTTGCCCATTCTTCTCCATACGAAACTACATTTTGGAACGGGGAACTAGAATCAACTCAATTTTTTTTTTTTGTAAATTTTGACTTTCAAAAGTGCCTCCTTAGTGCCTACTTGAAATAAATAATTTGACTTTGACTTTGACCCTGATTTTTTTTTTCAAGATTTATTTTAGTACTTTGTCGGTGTGATTAATACGTACACCCATGCCAAATTACAGCTTGCTAGTACTAAGAGTATCTGAGCTAACCTGGGGACAGACAAACAGACATGGAAGGACAGGGACATGGCGAAACTATAAGAGTTCGTTGTTGACTACGGAACGGAACCCTAAAAAGGAAGTTGGAGATTCTTTTTTACCAAAAGTATGGAAAAAGTTTTTTTTTTTCTTCTCTAGTAGGTACTCAAGCCTCAGTTGGTCCAGTCCAGGTTTTTGATCCCTGTAAGAAACAGCATCGACAGCCATTAATTTTTTTTTTTTAAGTACAGCCCATTTTCTTGCTGACTGTACATTGTTTTCAAAATCGGTGAATGCAAATCAAAATGTCTCAAAAAGTTAAGGACAGTATCGCAAGACCGTTTTCCTGTAGCTACACCGATTAAGTACCTACCTTACTGCTCCGTATCAAAAATCCTTCCTGTTTATGTGTTAGGAATTTGGACTGCTGTGTGCCTTGGACTAAAAGACAGCCAATTTATTTGGAATTATTATTGGTCATATAAGTGGCGATGAATGAGACAGATTGTGATTTGTCAAAAATCACAGAATTGTAATAAGACCATAAAATATTATAATTAAAGTACTTACGTACAAAGTTTTAACATCAGGATGATATTGCGGAGTAATTAAAACCTCGCACTCTCCAATCACACCAAAAAACCAAGAATCTCGAAACCGAACCAAATTAGTTGCCATGTAAAAAAACCGGCCAAGTACTTACGTGTCGGACCACGCACAATGAAGGGTTCCGTAGTTGGGATGAATTCATCCCAAAAACAAACTTAACGTTGTAGTTAAAAAACATGTTCTCCTTTAAATTGATGTACGCCACGGTCAAATTTCCAACTGAAAATGTAAGTTTGTAATCGCAAAAAAAATTTTTTTAGGTGATAAAACTACAAAATAACAATTTTCGGACTTTTTCCTTTACTTGTGCTGTGAGACCTTGCTTCTCGCCAAATTTCATGATTCTAGGTCAACGGAAAGTATCCTATAGGTTATGATTTATTTGCGAGTATCAAAATATGCCGTATTTTGTTATTTAGTTGACTTAGAAGCTTAATTTTTTAGAGCTTCGAGGGACCGTTAACTTACGTATTTGATATTAATATCAACTTGATAGCTCCACGCGTTTCTGAGAAAAAGGGTCTTCACAGACTGACAGACAGACAGACGGACAACGAAGTGATTCTTTAAGGGTTATGATTTTTCCTTTTCAGATACGGAACCCTAATAAGCGAACAAGCTTCTGCAATAATCGCCTGGGGCTTGTTTCGAGCACTATACGATCTGCGACCGTTAAACGAAGACCCCCGAAGCCTGCCTATCAACTTATTCCTTCATAGATTTACAACAGTAGCAGAGGTCAGAATAAGCTGGGCTTATGATAGAATTGGCTTGAGACCAGGGAAGCTTGAGCTGCGTGGTTCCGTGGATTTGTTTCATCGTGGTTGGGATTCGGCTGTGTTCAGGGGGGGGGGGCCTCGGGCGCTCTCGGGTCTGTGGCGCTGGTTCCGTGGCGTGTACTAGTGCTCACTTCACACGTCGTACAAAGGTCGCTAACTGCCTGCTATTAACTGCTCGACCCCTACAGTCTAGTGATGTACTTAGTGCTGCTGAGCTTATCGAATTATGGGTGGTAGTCATTCGAAGGTTTTTGTAGCAAAGAGTATGATTTAGTTTTAAATCAAACTCGAGATATTAGATTTGATTACAAAGATCTGTTTTCAAATTGGGCATCCTAAGAGTGAGCATGAAACGCACGCATTTGTCAATTTATTGGTAAAACTTGATTTCAGTTCATTTAGCCGATGAGGTGTAAGTTTTAAGGTCACATCTACTTACGTAATTTTTGAGGCAACTTTTCATAGGTTTTGCTTGTTTTTTTTTTTCGAATTTTAAACCTGGTGACCCTACTTGTGTCTTGATGTTTCTGTAAGTGAAATTCCCCATTTGTTTTGTAAAGTGTGACTTTCGACAAAACCTTTTAACTTGTTTCTAAAACCAACGAAATAATTAAGCTTTTCACTCCAATAATCCATTATCCAATCTTGCAAACTCTGTCATTTCCCGAGATGAATCAATCAAAACAAATAATTGACGATAACAAATGAAATCTGCGATAAGTACGATTTGTGCCATCACTACCGCTCGCACCGCCCGCGGCTTCTTTTCCGGCGTCTAATCAACCGAAACAAAACCATACCACCTACATATTAAGATCTTAATTCCATTGAGTACTCATCTTATTATTTTGTCTGCAACTCTCTGAACCAATTTGAGCTCTATACGTAGGGTGGTTGAGTTGATATTAGTATGTGGGTTGTGTATTGTATTGAGTCAATGATTTTGGTAGAAACGAGGGCTGTGCCCTCCAATGGTCCCGACAAATTATTCGGTTTCGCTTGTTTTATGATAACTGAACAGATACAAACAGCGCCACTAATTACAAATCAAATAATTGATTAAATTCGTTCACTTTCACATCATTATGTGACGCGTACATTGTTTTGATGAAACTATTTCATTGAAGAGCTCACCATGGTAAGATCTCCCAACTTTATATGACTTAATTAGTTTTAGATAGTTTCAGTGAATAGAAATTATACCTTACTATTGCTATGTAATAGACACCGAAACGAGCTTTTGTAGAGCAAATTAATGCAAATGATATCTACACTTAGGTTCCTATTACTGCATCTAAATCGACGTGTAGAGAGTATTCTCTTGCTTTCAATAGCATTTACTTACATTCAAACGTTTTGCAGGAATCCATTTGCAGAATTAAGACTACAGAGAGAAAATGTATAGTTATATATATATATAACATACGTAATTTATAACATTCTGACACAGCATGACGTCACATACCATCATTAAAACGCCTTCCATATTCAAAATACCTGCACATATTCATAAACACACACACATGCAACATAATAACATACTCATACGAAGATAATTACAAAATTACACCTTCGTGCATTAGAGGCGGGGTTACCCGGTACTTATAACGGGTTAAGTTAACCCTTACACTAAGCCCTATTGTAGTCTTATGTCACTACAGGCAGTTCTGTCGACACACAATATTGTGACAAGCGAGACTTCTGTGACAAAGGCAAGATTGTTGCGGTGACAAAAACGGCACATTATTGAGCCGAGGCTATTGTAGCACTTTAATGTCTTTTTGTTATTTAAATAGGATTTGTGGGGTTTTATTCCTTTTTTTTTTGTAATATTAGGCTTGTATTAATAGCGCCATCTAAAGATGGGAAGAGAAAGGAAGTTGTCTGTTCCTTTTTCATATCCTTTGATTTGATTTCTTTTATGATCAACATGATGGAGCAATGTCTACTGTATATAATGGAGCTATGTCAGTTTTAGATAGTGGAAATCCCTACCTCGGTATTCCATACTTTCACTGAGAAAACCATGGTATTCTCAAGTTAGGGTTAAGTTTGTTATTGGTGTATACCTGTAATACTTACATTGATATAGGTAGCCAGTAAGTACTTACCTGCTAAGTCATTCATTTATAAATTCTAATTCTGAATATTTATTATAGTTACTCAATTATAATAATACACCCTTATTATAAGTCAAAATTCACATGTCACTATTTCAAAAATCACCCTAAAATTGCTGACTATTTTTCTCCAATCCCCAAAATAATACAATTATTAATTTGATGTCCACTTGACAGGTTTTGCGTGAGTCTTGCGGAAGTGTGTGTTTAGGCGCCGTGTGCAACTGTGCAGGCTGCGCCCGCGCAGCTACCGGCCAACTGTTGTTGTTACTGCAGGGTGTTGTTGTAACGTTGCCGTAATCTACGTATGTTGTACTTACTCAATTTTTTTGGCACCTGTGTGAGGACATAATTGTTCGGGAAGGAAATGTGCAGTGGCGGTTGGTTAGACCGTTTTGTTTGAAGAAAGAAACAAGAACGTTACGTCGACGAATACGATTTTTTATTGATTCCCAGTAAAGAAAGCAATCGATTTCGTTTTTTTTAGATAGGGTCATTCATCATTATAGAAGTAAATTTCATTAGGTGGTTTTTGACGCTCAAGATGATGATGACATGAATCCATAAACTACATATAACAAGTGAAAAGAAAATGACCCCACAGTTCCACACAAGTCTCGGGCATTTAATAGATTAATTTATTGACAACATTTGGTCATCATTATCTCAATGACCAGCCGCTTCGTCAGAACATTTGCAATAAAATTTAAATTACCTTAAACCACGGACTTAGCTTGCATCTCAAATTATAAGAGCTCTTTTGTTAACGGATTAGCCGACAAAATGCGGAGGGCACGCGGTGGCGGCCGGCGCGGTAATTGAAATAGCTCCGCGCATTAGATGGTATTATAATCACCAGTATAGCGTGGCACAGTGCACCTCCCCCGCGCGGGTCAACTCCGACGAGTGCGGGGTCATTGCATTTTTTGCAGGAGATCTTGCGCTACTGGTTGTTTCTTGCACAGTGGTGTGCAGAACATTCTTGCAGGATTACAAGTTTAGTGTGACAGCCGAGCTCAATTAAGTAACCCTCGAGTCGATTGGATATTAATTTATTGGCGTCATATAGTTCAGTAATGCGGCCGGAATGCGAATCGTTTACAACTTCTATTCCGCTGTGAAGTTTATTGCTCGTTTCAACCCATTGTTAGGGCTTTCACGGGCGTATGGAGGAGTTAATTTTTCAATTACATTTTAATGGTGATTCCACGGTATAGTCGGTATATGCACTAACATTACATGTTTTTCGAACTTATGAGGTTTTCTGTCTCAAATGATTTGTAACGCCTTAACGCCAGACCATGATTAGTTCAAAACTGATGAAATGGCAGTACAATACACAATAAGTAAGCATTGGCATCTCAATTCCATAGCATGAAAATCCTGCCACCAACAATCATATAACCTATCAACCTGACAACTACCTACTTCCAGCAAAAATACACAAGCATCTAATAAATCAGCATGTTAGCACATTCGAGTAAAGCCTAGCACACACGGTAAAACCGTACAACAACTGCTTGCAGCAGCGAACGTGTCCGGAATCGTAATGTGACGTTTAATCCAAGATGGCGGCGCCCCAGCGCGCTAATGAATTGTGACACGGGTTAACGGCAAATTAATATACATTATAAGCAGTTTACACGAACAATCTGTAGGATGCTGCGGCTAATTTTATTATAAGTTGGGTTCTCCAAAGGAACTTTAGTTTACGATAACTTCAAGTGGCGTTTCTGAGGTCTTTTTCATTTGGTTTTCATAATTTCTTAGAACTGACGCAAAGACATGTTTTGGGCGTAATGAAACATAGTCACCATTAATAAGTAGCACATTTAATTAGGTACAAAGTTACGACGTAGAAAGTAAGAATGCGATCAGCTAATTGCAGCCACTTTTCAGCATAAATAATCTAGGTAGGTAACTAAAACATCTACCCACCTGAACTTTCTTTTTCAAAGCTACGCCAATAAAATAAAACAATTAACTCAACCAATAAAACAGCTGACAGGCGAGTGTCGATAGAAATAAAATAACATAATGATGATGAGTCATTACTAGCAAGTTCTTGTTGAGTCTTAGTTTAGTTGACGCGCTGTCACGGCGCTGATTGACTCGAGTGGGGCGCAGACTCAATTAAATCCCTAACATTTGTATTAATTAAAGGAAAGGAATTTGATACGAATCGACAATGGCGCTCGATTGACGGCGAGGCGTATCTACTTGTTAAGCTATTAGTTGAGCGTTGAGCCTATTGTGAGTAAACATTTTTATGTTTAATTATGTTTGATGTGTAATTGGTGGTTAGTCTGATGTGGATATATTTTTATTAGTATTAAACGTTATTGGTTTTTGGTTTATAATTTATACACTGCGTTGTTATAATATGTTTAAATGATATCGGATTTAAAAAAAAGTGGTGTTATCAATTCAAATCCAATTATTATTCATTTCATATTGGTTCCCAAGATACAGGCTTGCCTAGTTTTGGGCCATTGTTAAAACCTTTGTAATCTTTTTAGCAATAAAGTTTTATTATTATTATTTTAAATCAACACTTAGGTATCAAATGCAAACCGTATGAGCGTATAGAAATGAAATGAAATGAAATCGTTTATTCTGTGAATAGGATATTAAAATCACTTGTACACGTCTATAAAAAAATTAAAAAAATAATCTAGATGTAGCCGACATTTCCCATCTGACTGGGTCTGTGATGAAATGGCGAAACAAACTCAGGGGTCAAAGTTTCTTTTAAAGTCCAGACATAATCTTGGTCAGATCATGTGAGGACCATGTAGATCCGTGTCTGAAATGGTATTTTGAGGAAAGAACCACACAAATTTGAGTGGACCTGTCCAATCAGTGCAAGAATTTGTCAGTAATCGTGCAGCTCAACTCAAGACTTAAGGAGCTCAACAACTCGACGAACAATACCAAAGAAAGGACATTTGGGTAGGCCGCATAAAGCGCTCATAATGCCAGACCATCATTAAAACTAACTGAGAAAAAGAAAAAAAAGGAAAATATTTAAAGAAAAAAAATGACCCACATAGTGAACGATAAGCAATTCGATATGTCTTTTTATGTCATCTTCACACGAGACAAAAGGACTTCCACAAGAGTATAGTGTTCTAATGACAACAGCGTGTCGAGAAGTGGGCCAATGAAGTGTTGTTCACGTTAAACAAGCTGTTGACTTGGAGACAAGAGCGTGTCATCCTTTGTAGGTCCACACTTTTTTGTGACTTGTTGACTAGACTTCAAGACAAAAGAGTCTATCTATTCTGTGCTAGAGTATCCGATGTCAAAATTGTGAAATGAGCTTAAGAACTATTTTTGACAATAACAAGCTTTTAACATTTGTAGTTAATTAAATTATGACCATAGAACAGAAAATGGATATGCGTTTCCTATGCTGAGTGAAAGAGAAAAATGAGATTACACCCAAGATTTGGTTTACAAATAATAACACATATTATTACACACAAAAATAGTTAAGGCATAGACGAATTTGAATTGAACTTTGAAGTTGATTGCACAACTAAATTAAGTCAGTATAAAGTGTTCCCCAATATTACTTAATTATCGGATGTCTTTGTGTACATTCTAAACCAAAGACACTTATAAGATTTACTTTGACTAACACGTCATCGTAATAATGGAAATACATAATAATATAAATAATAAAAATGGAAAAACATAGATTTTCAGGTCAACTGACTTTCACAACACCGGCTGACCTCACCCAACAGCGCAAAGCTGGGAGCGTCAGCGCAGGAACTATCACCATTGTTCGCACACAATGCGGTCACTCTATTTATCTTACACCTTACATAATTGAGGAAGTATTTAACTCGCCTTTTGTTGCATTTTTTCTCTTAATATTGTTAAAATTGTACTTACGACAATCAGGTAACTGACAGCCGTTTGAAATGACTAGGGTTGGCAAGCGGAAATGCGTTTTGGGGATATTAGTTTTAAAATTGTGTGTAACCGACTTTATCATTAAATTATATTTATACGATTATTTTACTCATATTTAAATAATCGTATAAATATAATTTAGTGATAAAGTCGGTTATACGATTTGAGTCTTGGAACTAAGGTTCATAAGATACGTTTTTTGAACTTTAAAAGAGACTTTGACCTTTGAGTTTGTTTTGCCATTTCTTCTCAAGGATAGTCAGATAGGAAATGTCGACTTCGTCTAGCTTATTTTTTTATATTTTTTCAATATGACGTGTAAAAGTGTTTCCGATATCCTATTTACAGAATAAACCATTTCATTTAATTTAAAACTAATAAGATATCTTCAGTAAGATAAGTGACAGGCATAATTTTAACACTAGAAATAGGAACAAACTAGATCAACCACGTTTCAGATTGTCTAAAGTACACACTTCTTTAATGGGGTTCCTGCTGTGGAACATGTTATAATAAAATACCGCTCGATATTTTTCAATTAGATGAGAAGAAATTTAAAACATGCATTAAACGGACACTATGTAGACAAGCATGATAAAAGTTGGATGGAAACTTTTATCATGCTTGTATTCACACTCACACACAGTCGTGTGTGTGTTGGTTGTTGGTTGGTTGGTTGTGTTATGTTGGTTGGTTTTTTATCGTAGATAAAAATGCTCGTCCCGCTCCATAAGCATTTGGGCTCACTTGTTAAAATTTTAATATTTGGAAGAGATGCTTCCCTTTTTTAACCGACTACTAAAAATGGAGGTTACTCAATTCGACCGTATATATGCTTTTTTTATGTTTGTTTACCGATATCTCCGTCAATTATGGACAGATTTTGAAAATTATTGTTTTGTTTGAAAGGGTATGCTTCCGAGGTAGTCCCATTGCCACCAAATCAGAATCTAATGAAGGGATCTCATGGAAATCGAGGAAAACCCTCGAATTTTATAGGCACATCTATAGCGATTTGGATATTTTTTATAGTAACTCGTGCATTTGCTCCCGAAAATCACTATTTGGTGAAGTGGAACTGATGATGGAGACCACAGATGGCCACCGGAACAACATAATAATAAGTATTTAACGGGTTGCGATTCGATTAGGTACTTTAATAATATGGTTGCTAAGCAATTAATGCTTGTCACAATGCATAGTGGCAATTCTCCTGGTTCTTACCAGGAGAACTCCTCAACAATTAACGTCTCAGCATCGGGAAAAGCAATACTTTGTAAAAGGTGATGAGCAGTTGACTTTAGGCTATAGTAACTGTGATAAATTAAAAATTGGCCCACTAAAAAGTGAAAAATAAAAAACTTGTAAAAAAAATATAACCGACTTCCAAAAAAACACTACAAAGTGAAAAATAACTTTAATTTCGGAAGTCGGTGGCAAATAACTAAAATACGGATCCAAAGACACCGACTTCCGAAATGAAAGTTATTTTTCACTTTGTAGTGTTTTTTGGAAGTCGGTTATATTTTTTTTACAACAAGTTTTTTTTTGTTCTGAAACATTCTTATCGTTTATTTTTATGTAATCAAGTTTTAGTTGTTGAATACTTCAATTTGCTAGTACTTTTACTTTCCTTTTGCTATTATTTTTTTTATTAAGTACTCGTAATCTTTCAAATACATTGCAAGCTATAGTTTTGTATAATTTAAAAGCATTTTTTAATTTTGTAAATGTGAATACCATGATACCATGGAGCCGTTATGTTATGATGTGTGTTTATTAAGAAAAGCTTGGCAGTTGCGAGCGTGTCATGCTCACTTAAATATCTCGCTGATGGTGGCGCGTCTGTTGGATCATTCGGTTCCCTACAAAATGGTTGAGCTGGTGCTGACCCACGCGGCATGTTCGTGGACGGGCGCCGTCAGTTGAGACTGGTCATCTCTTAACTGCCAGGGCTTATTTGTAATCTTTATCTGACAAGAATAATGTACCCAGGATTTTGTAATAACTTGATTTAAAAGAGTGTCATTGGAGTTTCTTGCCTGTCCTTCTCCATAGATATCTACGTTTTGGAATGGAAAAATAGCTTCAACTTTCTGACTAAATGACCGACTCTTTGATGATTAAAAAGTGCCTGTTTAATTGAAATAAATTGAGTTAGAGTTCAGAAAATGATCGAACGAGAAGTTTAAACGAAACTAAATAAAGTAAAGTAAAGAAACCTTTACTTTTTGAAAGGTTTCATAATCTATTAGAAGTAGATATTAAATGTACCAAGCTCTATAATTCCCTCGTATAGTTTTATTATATTAATGTTTGCATGCCATCCCTGAGTGCGCGTGCGCCACTCCTTGTTCAATAGAGCTGTCTTCAAGTTACGCGCACATTGTCTATGTCTGCAGATTACAAACGATTGTCCCTTCAACGAGAAAACTTTTTGCGGGTAGTCGGTAACCCAATAGTCTTCAAACTAGTTCGCTTTGTTCAAGTGTAATATTGGAACGTAAGACGATTTCACAACGATTGCTTCAACATCAAAACGTGTTCAGTATTTTGAGCTAAATAATTATATTTACATAATAAATTCTTCGGATCATAATCACAGTTAATAATAATCAGTCTTAGTTGATTTCGTCGTCATTTATTTCGTGTAAAAACGAAATAAATGACGAAAAACTTTTTAATTGACTTAGGTTGCCACATGCACAGTGAAAGGTCAATTGTATTAAGCCACTATGTAAGTAAGTAAATCATTTATTTGCGTAAAACATGGTATACATTGGTGTTAATATTTAGAGTAGATCAACATGTTTCGCTAAGATTAAACATAGCATGCAAAAAATTTTGTTTTAACAAAATGAGCAAGGAATCAATATTTTACATCCACAAAATCTTTTAAAGTGTAAAAATTGCATTCATTAAGCCACTTGTGTAATTCAATCTTTAATTTCCTCGAGTTTAATACCTTAAAGCGACTTGGCATTTTGTTATAAATGCATACGCACATTGCTAGGCAGTTTTTATTATATTTGGCAAGTCTTGGCAGATCACTTAATACCAGTTTATAAGGATCTCGTCTGTTTCTAGGATTAATATTGTTTGCTGACTTAAATAAATCTTTATTCTTAGCTACAAATACACATACCTCATATATCTGCTACCGCTACTATGTCTGTACAGACACGGTAGCGGTAGCAGACCAAACCTCTTGAACATTGGTTGACATGAGTCATCAGGTTGAAGTCCACATATTGCTCTGATGCACTTTTGTTGTGCGGTAAATGCTCTATCCGTATTGGTACCATTACCCCACATTACGAGACCATATCGCAGTAGCGATTCAACATAGGCGTAGTATGACATAATGGCAGTTTTTATGTTCGTTATATTTTTGACTTGCTTCAGTGCGTATACAAATTTATTAATTCTAGTGCTTATATTATCTACATGTTCTTTCCAGTTAATATATTTATCTATTATTACGCATAAAAATCTTGTATTGAACCTCTTCGATTTTATTTATATTAAGTTTGATATTGTTCTTATTATTATTTGATTGATTAAATTGAATGTAAACCGATTTATCTAAATTTATTTTTAAATTATTCATGTCAAGCCAAAACAGTAATGTGTCTATTGTATTATTAATGTCAATCTCATGATCTGTCTTGTTTTTCTTTTTATCTGATGTCAATAAGATAGATTATCGTCGGCAAATAGTATGCATTTATGCTTGGTTATTTTTATGATATCATTAATATATAGAAGAAACAATATTGGACCTTGACCTTCTTTGCGGGACGCCATATTTATTTTGCTTATATTCTGACGAGTACGGTATCATATCTTTGTTATTGTTCATTTTATTAATAATGACACGTTGCCGTCTGATGATATCCACTGGAGTGTAGGTCCTCTAATTCCAATAGTCTCTAGTTTATCCAACAATATGCTGTGCGACACTAGATCGAAGGCTTTTGATAAATAAAAAAAAAATCCAGTAGTCAGGTAATTATTATTAATATTCGAAAGTATTGCCTTCATAAGAGAGTATATGGCTAATGATGTGGATTTCTTTTTTTGAAATCCAAATTGGTCAGTATTTATTATTTGGAATTTATTGCATTTGAGAGTAACTGGATTTTTTTCTTGACTTAAGTTCCGCGTTTGACACTATAGACCACGAATTACTTCTTACAAAAAACCTTTTTTACAAAAAAAACAACCGACTTCCAACATAAACTCAAAAAAGTGAAAAATAACTTTAATTTTGAAGCACATAACGTAACATCACGCCTTGTTTCCTCGAAGGGTTGGGCAGAGGTGTATCTGTGTACACCCACATTTAAATATTATATTTAATTTAATTTCGGAAGTCGTTGTCTTTGGTTTTGTATTTTTGTTTAGAGCCACCGACTTCTGAAATTAAAGTAAATATAATATTTAAATGTGGGTGTACACAGGTACACCTCTGCCCAACCCTTCGAGGAAACAAGGCGTGATGTTATGTTATGTGCTTCTAAATTAAAGTTATTTTTCACTTTTTTGTGTCTTTGTTGGAAGTCGGTTGTTTTTTTTGTAAAAAAGTTTTTTATTTTTCACTTTTTAGTGGTACCTACCCCACACCAATTCTATACAACTACTTGCTATGAAAACAACAGTGACGGGAAGTTTTATAACATCATCAACATACACTGAGTGGATTAAATACGTATTATTGAAGAGTTAGCTGTAAATCTGTAATGTAATGAGACCGCGCAAGCTTACTCTACCAAATAAAAGAATAAAAATCAGTTCTTAAACAAATATGTTATGTCTGAACATATTATATAATACTAGCTTTTGCCCGCGGCTTCTTAACTCTAGGAATAAGATTTTTCATGCAAACAAAACCCCCCGTTTTCCCCCCCTTAAAGACCAAATTTCCAAAAACCCCTTCTTAGCGGATGCCTACGTGCCAAATTTCAGCTCAATCTGTTCAGTGGTTTGAGCTGTGTTGATAGACCAATCAGTCACGGTTTCCTTTTATATGTATATACTCGTATGACTAGATATATATATATATATTGAGAACCTCTTCCTTTTTTGAAGTCGGTTAAAAATCATTTATAGCTAGAGTGCATCTCATGACGATTTCAATAAGACCAAACACGGGAAGGATACATTGTTTTATTACGGAGTTCCAGTGCCTACTTTCCGGCTTCATCATCAGATCAGTTTGATGGTACCATTTTGATCAGAACTATTTATTTAAATTTGCTTCGCTTAACTATCTTAATCCAGATATCTCATCGCCACCCGTGAAATACGTATCATTGAGAAGTTCCGGTGGCCATCTGTGGCCTTCTTCATCAGTTCCACTTCACCAAATTATACTTTCTGAATGCAAATGATTGACTTGTTGATGAAAATATAAAAATCGCTATATGTATGCCTATAATATTTGAGGAGTTCCTTCAATTACTCATGGATCCCAACATCAGAACTAGATTTTGATAAAAATGGGACCAATCTGGAAGTACATCCTTTCAAATAAAAAAAGAATTTTCTAAATCGGTTCGTAAACGACGGAGATCTGAGGTAACAAACATTAAAAAAAAAAAAAAAAAACAAAAAAAAAAATACAGACGACTTGAGAACCTCCTCCTTTTTGTGAAGTCGGTTAAAAAAAAATACAGACGACTTGAGAACCTCCTCCTTTTTGTGAAGTCGGTTAAAAAATGACGCATTATGGTATAGGTAAGGCCTTGAAACCATTAAAGATAAATATAAATTTATTTGTTCAAACATGTGTAACATGATACATGAATATGCACATGTAGATGGAAACATAGTTTTACCGGACCAAAATGTTTTGCCTCACTAGTGAATTAATTATTAAAATAATTAATTAAATTAATAATTAATTATAAATATTCTCTCTTTTTTTATTTTATATATTCTCTTCCTATCTCAAAAACAGAAAAATGTTGGTAGAAATTGACAAAATACAAAATGGCTACAAAAAGGTTTACAAATCAGCAACAGTAATAACGACTAGGTACGGGCGTCCCGCAAGGATCTATATTAGGACCAGTTTTAATTCTCTTATTTATTAATGACTTAACTAATTACATGAATACAATTTTACCTGACATTGATATAGTAATTTTCGCAGATGACACAAATGCCATAGTAGCAGTAAATTACATGGATAAATTAACGGAGACTGTAAATGCAGCATTGCAAGCATTTCACGTGTGGTTCACTATGAACAAATTGTTAATCAACACTGCAAAGACCAAAATACAATTATTTAGAACAACAGCCCGTAATAAGGAGGATTTAGAGTTTGGTTTGGCTGATGAAAAAATTGTCCTCGTCAAAGAACTTACATTCTTAGGAATTCATAAAGACGAATAGTTTGTTGCGCCACTTCTTCTTCCCAGCTAAAGCAGTAGGAAGTGGTGAAGGGTGGGCGTTTTGGGGGACTGTCTCATGTAATTTTTGACGTTCGAAAAGTGCTGATTCTCAGCCTAGTTTGAATAAATGACTTTTGATGTTGATTATTAAATTGGGAAATAGAATTAAATGCTATAAATGCATCGGTATGTTCCGCATGTTATGCTTTAAGAGCACTTAGAACAGAAATTAGCATTGAACAATTGAAAATGGTAGGTATATTTCGCGTTGGAAGAATCAAAATTAGATACAGCATAATGTTTTGGGGAAAAAGTTAAGACTATAGGTAATATCAAAAGAGCTTTTTTGTTACAAAAACGAGCAATTCGCACATTTGTCCGTATTCCGCAAAGAGAGAGTTGCCGTGAACATTTTATAAATCTGAATATACTTACAGTGCCGAGCATTTATGTATTTGTACTTCTGGGTAACATTTATGTATTTGTACTTCTGGGTAACATGGCCAAATATATACATGAATTTGAGACAACAAAAGAACGACAGATTAGAGAAGGCACTCTTAGATAAGACATTTAACGTTCAAGATACAGCCTAATTTGAATATTGTGAAGCACAGTCCCAGATATCAATCGGTTATATTAGTTAATAAGTTACTTCTAAATATAAAAAGCGCTATTTACTCAAGTTCTTTTAAAAATCAACTTAAACGTTTCCTGTTGAGTAGGTGTTGAAGATCTTTATCGAAATTCCTATACATGTTGAATTTATGCATTGTTGTAATATTTAACGTGTTTTTTCCTTATGTAATTTTTTTATTTTTTATTCCATGTAATTTCAGATACAATTTATTGTTCATGAATAAAATAATGACTTATGACTTCTTGCATTATTGTATCAAAATCGCTTTTATAACCCTTCACGTTCCTTAGTTCATAATAAAGTATTTATCTTTAACTAATGTAATTGCCATTGGCCGTTTTATGTTAAATAAATGTCATATTTAGATAGTTACGCCGTAACCTAGTCCGAAATAAACATGCCTAGATTATAATATATGACTATAAAACAAAACAAAACCTTAATTGCCAATCCCCATCCCACAAGGTAATAACCAGTAAAGTGACTAGCCAGCACAGCAGCAGGTGAATCCTCGGCGCAAGCACTTTTAAATTGGAATTCCTAGCGGGCGTTGTTTGTACTTGTTCTTAATTAATGATGTAATTGTTGCAGGGTTCCCGCAAATCAAGTCGCCGTACAGCCCCGGATCGCAGCCCCATCTCACCGGTGAGTCGCACTTTTGTCTCCAACGAGTTCTAATAGAATTATTAAGATTTGCTGGCGAAGGAGGGAGGAGATTAGGTTTATTTGGCGGTTATTGATGGGAGAAAAAGGTTCATCAGCATGGTGGTGTTCACCATTCTTTAAAGTTTTCACATTCCTTAAAGGTTTTTGTAAAATCGTTTTTATTTCCTCGGAGGGAACCTATCTTGTATTAAAATTAACTAAAGTAGTAGTCAAACGGGTTGACATTTCGAGGAGGGGGCCAGTTGCTGAAGCTGATATCAGATGCTTTACTTTTCTCTTAGCTAAAGATAAGTTGTCCACTAATCTTTAGATACAAGAGCTAAAGCGACTAGAGAGAGACCTAGCTTAATTTACTGTCAATCAGTATGTCTTCGAAAACATTGTAATAGATTTGCATTGCAGTACCTATTATCCTTAAAACCAAAGTAATCGAATCCATTGTGCTAATAGACATCATAGCAAATTAACAAAAGTAGGTAATTTCATAGTGGTACTGTTACCGTCAGTCTCAGTATTTGAGGAGTATAGAAAAAGCTTGTCGCAGTAAGCTTTTGTTTAGATCATCAAAGTGTCAACGTAGATAGTAATGTCAGGCCGGCTTATTGAAATGCCGAGACAAAAGGCACCGTAATGAACGAACAGCCCGTGAAAAAATATAGCTGAAATATTTTGATTAACAGTGAGGCTCGACGATTAGTAGGTACCTATAAATTAGAAGCGTTGCTGAATCTATGAACAATACATTTGCCAGTGATTTAGGAAAGTGGCTGTGTGGCGAGGGTGAGGCACGTGCCGGGGAGGGGGAGGGTATCCCTCGTGTGAGGCCCCCCCCCCTCTAACACACCCGTGCACCTCACCCCCGCCTTTGTCTCAGTAATGAATCCGGCAAACGCCAAACGTCACCGCGCAGCCGCTCGACCCAGCCAATACCACAAATCATACTCCTATATATTAGCAATCGGAAACTCAACTCTATTCATACCTTAATAGAGACCAACCTTCATTAGCCCTTATTGGACATATTACCCTCTTGAAACTGAAGGTAAAATTCGCTTAGAACGTGAGGTTTTAGAAAATATTCTGTTAAATGCAAATTAGTTTTCGTGATAAAGATATAAAACCGGAGTTCAAATTACTTAATATAACGAAGGTCACGGAGACTGGAGGAGATTAATTGACGTTAAGGGTTGTGTCTAATGAAAATGGAGATCATCCGGTAGCTTCACTTAATCCAAACATGTGATTATGAAGTAGATTAGAGTACTGTGCCGTTTACAAGTGTACGTGCTACGTAACAGATCACGACGTGTGCCGAGTCTCTTTTCTTTTTTAATCCGAAACCGCAGTGTTGTAGTGGTACGTGCGCGGCGTGTGGTGTGTGCCGTGTTTTCAACCCCAGCGCATGAAAAGCGTCACAGAAAACAAACCTGGCTCCCGCCGGCAGCCATTTGTAAAAATTGCCTCCGCCGCCATTTCTGTGCGGGAATTTCATATTTGGAACGCCACGGGGCGGAATCCGCGAGTGGATTTTGACATTTCCATCATGGCGGCAAGTTTTATTGTTTTCTAAAACAATTGCAGTGACGGGCGCTGCCGCTACGATGCCCGCTTTGGCGCTATTGTTTAGCGGCAGACATTTTTAATTTGAAAATTAGGGGTCTATTGTTTTGTGTGTGCCGAATAAAAGTCACATTGTAATGAGGCTGTGACCTCATTGGTCTTGTGGACGAAAGACGACATCGTTTCACTCATTGATTGAAGTCCTCTGCCTGTTCCACTTCTACCTATTCCAGGATTTATCAATAGTTAACCATAAGCATCCGTAATTTAATGAAATCTGCCGATGACGTTATTGTTTAGTTGAAAAGTCATTGTTTCAGATTACCTAAGTATTTCCCCCAGTTCGCCCAGTTCACTGTTTATTTGCAGACAGGGGGGAACTTATGCATTTTTAATCTTAATACTTTGTATCTAATAATTTTCAACATGTCTATCAAGAATTCAAGACACAGAACTAAACTCTTTCTACAATTTTTATTGTTTTACTCACATATTATACTACTTTCTGAAGCGCATTGCATACGAAGCAATCAACACTTCTTTAATTAACTTAACGACAATTTCTTCAACAGTTACGTCAAATTAATTTCCATGTAAATCGGTGTTGACAGTTAACACATCACTTGAGTGTTACCACCTCACCAGTTGCGGCGTCTACATTACACCGAACATTAGTAACGAATGTTGGCGCCCAACACCTACACTGAGGAAATTATTTTTTTGTTTCTGTCAAACTGAGACGAGTAGCGCCTGTGGATACAACACTTCGTCACCGACTTACACACTGCAGGCTGTAAAGCCTCTATGTACTTGGAATAAAGGTCAATGTTGGATGGCGGGGTTTCACACTAAAGTGGTGGTAGTGATGTATCAAGTGTCAGAGGAGCCGCAGTGTTTAGTCACATTAAGTGGCGACAAGTTGTAATAACAAGCAGTATATTAAAGTGCGGTGTCGGCCACTTGCCACTTTCTTTCTCGTAACGAAGCGTGTCGGGTTTCTGCGGTGTGTCGAATGTTTGGATACGACGTGGTTTGATGTGGCAACTTGTTTGGAAATAAATCAAGTATAGTTTTTTGCCTCTATTTTTGGGTAGCGGATGAGAGGAATTCTAAAATAACTTGGTACAGTTGCATGGTGCAAACATTATTTTCATATCAGGATAGTTACATACATAATGTTGGTATACATGAATCGAAGTAAAACTTAATAGTTCGTAGCTCGATAAGGTTCAAAATCGATTCGAGGGCCATGAGTTGAAATTCGTAAAAAAATCCAACTATTCCGTCTACAGTGAAGCATCTGTTTCATTAATACCTCCATAGACTTTCTGTATAAAATTTCATTTCTATAGATGTGCTCAAACTCAAATCGTACTAAAGAACTGTAATAAGATAGGTACTTGAGTAACTGAATTCATATCTTTAAGTACCTATTTATTTTTCCCGACTACCGTGAACGCACTCCTCAGCAAGATTACGCTTATGAGTCAATTCTTTGCAACAAATGTCGGCGGTGTCGCGACACAAGTGTAGCACAAACACGCGAGAGTGGCGCTAATTGTGTCGTGTCCGGTTGCACGATGTCCGACTGTGGGACACCACATGTGGGTTGCACTATGTCCGACTGTGGGACATCACATGTGGGTTGCACGATGTCCGACTGTGGGACACCACATGTGGGATGCTATAAGAGTATTTATGTACTTTCTTGTAAACCTTTTACATACCTTTATATTTACTATTACCCAGTGGATATCTTCCTACTTCTTGCTAATCATAGACCACCCAGATGTTCTTGCCATTGCCAGCCACCATTAAAATACTATCTAGGCTATTTTTAAGCCTCAAATTTATAATTGACAGCAGATTAAATTAAACAGGCTTTCAAACAGTCTTGTGAATAATAATAAGTGTCAGTAGAGAGCAGTGGGGGCCCAGTGGTAATGTCAGTAGAGAGCAGTGGGGGCCCAGTGGTAATGTGTCAGAAGAGAGCAGTGGGGCCCAGTGGTAATGTGTCAGTAGAGAGCAGTTGGGGCAAAGTGGTAATTTGTCAGTAGAGAGCAGTGGGGGCCCAGTGGTAATATGTCAGTAGAGAGCAGTGGGGGCCCAGTGGTAATGTGTCAGTAGAGAGCAGTGGGAGCCCAGTGGTAATGTGTCAGTAGAGAGCAGTGGGGGCCCAGTGGTACCGTGTCAGTAGAGAGCAGTGGGGGCCCAGTGGTAGTGGCGTCGACTTACGAGTCGAGGTCGACGGTCGCGGGATCGAACCCAGACAGGCGCTTTTACTTTGTGTAAGTAAATTATTTCATCACCACTGCTTTCAAAACGTTGAAGGAAAACATCGTGAGGAAACCGGCATGTCCTAGAACTAAAAATTCGAAGACATGTGACATCTACCAATCCGCACTGGGACTGGGACTGGGATTCCGCATGGCGCGCTTCCCTCTCACATCGAGGAGACGTGTTTTCCAGCAGTGGGAACATTATAGGCTGATTATTATGTTATGTATAGTCACCTATTACTACACCACCACCGTCACCTATTACTGCACCACCACCGTCACCTATTACTACACCACCACCGTCACCTATTACTACACCACCACAGTCACCTATAACAACACCACCATCGTCACCTATTACTACACCACCACCGTCACCTATTACTACACCAACACCGTCACCTATTACTACCCACCACCGTCACCTATAACTATACCACCGCCGTCACCTATTATGACACCACCACCGTCACCTATAACTACACCACCACCGTCACCTATTAGGTACTATACCACCACCGTCACCAATTACGACACTACCACCACTCCACCACCGTCACCTATTCTCGAGTTTAAGTAATAACAGCCACACAGGTCGATATGCAAGGGTAGGCAGCGCTGGGCGAGGTCGGTCCGTAGATGGGTCCATCCAATACGTCGCCTTTTACGACACCCACGGGAAGAAATGGGATAATGCTATTCTTTACGTCCGGCACCACACGGAGCCCTCATAGGACTCATAGCAACAAGGAAAGGAAACAGTCCGCAAATTCTTAATTTGTAGTTTTATCACCAAAAAAATTCTTTTTTGCTATTACAAACTTACATTTTCAGTTGGAAATTCGACCGTGGAGTATATCGATGTATGGGAGAACAAGTTTTTCAACTACAATGTTAAGTATCCCAACTACGGAACCCTTCATTGTGCGTGGTCCGACATGCACTTGACCGTTTTTTTTTTTGTTACTTTGCGTTTTGGTTTTGTTGTAATAATAACCAATACATGAGTACATATTTTTATAAGTTATTCAGAATTAAAATAATATGTACTTAAACATAAATAACAACTTATTACCTAATAAATTAATAAAAAATTAAGTAGGTATAGCTATAAACTTCACTATAGCTGTTCACAAACTAGGTACCTATAGCTATTATAAACTTCACTATAGCTGTTCACAAACTAGGTACCTATAGCTATTATAAACTTCACTATAGCTGTTCACAAACTAGGTACCTATAGCTATTATAAACTTCACTATAGCTGTTCTCAAACTCGGTACCTATAGCTATTATAAACTTCACTATAGCTGTTTACAAACTAGGTACCTATAGCTATTATAAACTTCACTATAGCTGTTCACAAACTAGGTACCTATAGCTATTATAAACTTCACTATAGCTGTTCACAAACTAGGTACCTATAGCTATTATAAACTTCACTATAGCTGTTCACAAACTAGGTACCTATAGCTATTATAAACTTCACTATAGCTGTTCACAAACTAGGTACCTATAGCTATTATAAACTTCACTATAGCTGTTCACAAACTAGGTACCTATAGCTATTATAAACTTCACTATAGCTGTTCACAAACTAGGTATAGCTATAAACTTCTTTATAGCTGTTAACAAACTAAAATTTAGCGTCGAAAAATTCATCCACATCGCTGTCGACTGGTAATGTACCCAACACACTGGCGGCATTACCAGGTAATAGCCAGCCCTTGGATCACGGGGAGTGTCAACCAGCCGTTTCGAGATTTCCTAAATACTCATGAGCACTAGGACTCCACGGCCAGAGGGTTTCAACATCAAACGGCTTGAAAATATAATTACCAACAAGATACACACGGTATACTTACGCCGCTTGAGGTTCTCCGCAGCCGCAGCAGCAGCGCCAGCAGAGCACGCCGAGCCAGGAAGATGGGATGTCGCAGCAGCAGCGCCAGCAGAGCACGCCGAGCCAGGAAGATGGGATGTCGCAGCAGCAGCGCCAGCAGAGCACGCCGAGCCAGGAAGATGGGATGTCGCAGCAGCAGCGCCAGCAGAGCACGCCGAGCCAGGAAGATGGGATGTCGCAGCAGCAGCGCCAGCAGAGCACGCCGAGCCAGGAAGATGGGATGTCGCAGCAGCAGCGCCAGCAGAGCACGCCGAGCCAGGAAGATGGGATGTCGCAGCAGCAGCGCCAGCAGAGCACGCCGAGCCAGGAAGATGGGATGTCGCAGCAGCAGCGCCAGCAGAGCACGCCGAGCCAGGAAGATGGGATGTCGCAGCAGCAGCGCCAGCAGAGCACGCCGAGCCAGGAAGATGGGATGTCGCAAGAGTACCGACAGAATTTGCATCCCATCTAAAGGCCTACCCACCTTCCATGGAAATAAAGACATGCCGTCCGGTCTCTTACCAACGTCGCGTGCCAAGCCATTGGGTTCTAATACAGCTGGAATTCCGACAGTGACAAACGCTCGTCGGATGATGTCGTTAATGTTCGCATGCCGTGCTAAGCAACCTCTTCGGCTGCCGGACATGCCGTGGTGTCCAGCGACGAGGAGAACAACATGGAGCTCCTAGTCTTAGGGAAGCAGCGAGGCAGAAAGTAGTGTCATCGAACAAGGTGCCTATATTCGACGACGGTAGTGCATGGACCCACAGACCCGTCTCCTACTTACTCATAGCCAGCAGGCGCGCACGCAGTAGTAGCAGACGTGTTAAGCAAATTGTTCTGTACTACCTACAGTTTACGGGCCGATCTGCATCAGGGCAAGCTGCCTCCGAAGCGTTCACCGTATCGGTCAAGCACGGCACTTCTGAGTCAACCAGGGAGGTGGCAAATTTCCTGGTCAACTTTTTAGTGCTGTGGACAAAGGTCAATTACGGTAAGTTAATACTGGTCATTTTGCGGACGCCGAGGCCAGCAACATGGATAGGTAGTGTGGCTATCAATGTAAACTGGTCCGTGGTACTATGTTTGCATTACTGAAAGTAACAACATGTCGTCAGTAATCTGTTTATCCAACAAGATTGCTCATTACAATAAGTTCATTAAACTAAAGTCTTCAGAGGACAAACCCGAACAAAACATATTTGTTTACCTGAAAATATTACCTTGGTAACGTCTTAATTACTAGCATTGTCTTTATCAAGCACTTTATTACGCACATATATGAATATATTAATAATTAGACAATATACAACCACTTGCCACCACAATGCTCAATTACTGGAGGTCTGAACAAACATGGCGTCTTAACGAGTTGATGAAACCAAAATGACCGAAATTCAATTAAATTGTATTGTTTTATCAATTAGTGTTTGTGTTAATTTGTCTGGGAGAGATTTACTGACGTGCTACGTGCACCGTGCACGTGTTAGTAACGTCAGAAGATTGTGAAATACTGCTTTATGAGTTGAGCAACTTATCGTTAACACAATTTAAATTTATATAATACCCTAAAGGTCTAGACGTACTCTATAGTCATCCTTATGATATACAAAAGTGTCTTAATGCAAATTTAATGGTAAATTTTAGAAGCCATAAAAAATCAAAACGTCTTCTGTGTGCCACAGATACTCCTAGAGTGTATTGGCTGTACCGACACGAAATACTCTCGGCTATACATTCGATCCAAAGCCTAATGTTTCCATTGGTGGTTGGGTTATATTCGTCTCTCCATAGGTATTTCTTTAAAAAGGGTAACAGAATTCTTTCCAAAAATAAACCAAGAAAACATTATTTAATTTACAATAAAAATAATGACCCAATCTAAAAAGTGAAAATAAACAGCCCACTTCTCGCTTCCCAACGTAAAAATTATAACATAATATTAGACGTTAATAAAAATAATTTGTCGCTTAACAAGTGAAATGTAACGCGCTAAGAGGGGCTGGCGGCTGGCGGAGGCATGATTTGGGCAGCATCCCCCGAGGCTCGTTATGCGGCACTTTCCGCAATTTTTAGAAAACGATATTGTTGTGCCACCCCTTGTAATGATGTAAGAATATTCTCGTGCAGTCGGTACTCGGTCCAATTTGTTAAGTAAATAGTTTTATGCTGAGCATAGGGAACGTTGTTTATTTCTCATTGCTTTTATTTTATACGACAGTATTAAATTTTCAAAAAAATTCATTAGCTCTATCCAAGAAAATACTTTCACAAACTTTGTAACAAAATATCCAGAATCTTAAATCTTAATACTTAAAAAAATTGGATTTCATCAAACATGCCTGTTCTGACGAATCTATCAAATCTGTAACCACAGCCTGGCTTTTAGTTACCAGTGTTACTCGTACCACAGATTGACTGATCGAATTTGGAAATTCATAACTTCACAAAGATGCAACACCTCTATGGACCATTATCATTCTCATGCGCTTATCCCATTATATGTGTGGTCGGCGCAACATGTATTTCCTTCCAAATTTCTTTATTATTCTTCACCTCGGTATTCACTCCCTGTATAGCCATGAAACCTATAAGGACCCATCTTAATTGAAAACCCTGAGACAGAATCTTAGTATTTTTTATGTACCATGTACCTATGTAAATACATAAAGTTGTAGGTACAGGGGTGTCAACAAGCCGATACAATTACATAGCGGGCCCGGCGCACCCGCGAGGAATAATTTAAAAACCGCGGTCGCCCGATTCATCGCACACACCCGCTCAATTACACCATTTTAATGCCCACTCCGGCTTTCTCGTTCTCGTAAGAAGGTTGCTCGTTAAGTGTTACATGTTTATTGTTCGGAGCGTGAACACGGCTAAGGTTGTTCTTGTGGCAATTTTTGCAAAAACCCCAGTAGGTACCCATTAATAACAGAAGGTGTGTGCTTATGAAAGAACTTGGCTATCTCTCTACCGTGTCTAGATTGTGTCATACATAGTTGAGGACCATATTAATTTTCATGGAATTGAAATTGGCTATCAAGATAAAGATGAAGAAATGGTAGGTACAGTTGCAACGAGCTCAACCTGACTGCCGAAATATGGCTTGAGCACACATAAAATTGCTTCCACATATAAAACATTTTCTCATTAAAAACCAACAAGTCAAAGTCACTTAACCCAAAGTAAACTAATTCTCCATAACACCCCCATGCACAACCTAAACAACCTAAAGTTACAAACTAAAAGCTAATGACCGGTTCTTACGTCTCCCCCTTTCCTTGTGTGGAGGGGGATAGGCGTGGCCGGGCCGGACACTGGAACTGCCACTTGGTTATTGGCCTCTTTTCATAGCCGGCTGTGTGGCCAGTAGGCTATGCGTACTCTGCGGTCGCCGATGCGGCTGATATCATCCATTTCATATGAGTTGTAGTCATGGTTAAGATACTGTTTACTGCCAGTTGAGTTTGAGGTTTAACTTAGTCGGTCGACATTTCTAATCAACTATCAAAGTCAATGCAAAAGAGCTTCCTAACAAAGCATTCCCCCTAAAATGTGGATCATTTGAAATTCACCCATTACCTAATCGAAAAGAGGAAAGAAAATAATTACCTATCTCGTAAAATATCGTATGAATAAAAACTTTTATTCAGATTGACTCACGCTAACCTATTTCAAAACTGTGCCAAAAAGCCTTGAACGATAAAAAACGTAACAACAAAACGTGTTCACAACAACAGCTCGCTCCAAATCCATTTCCTATAAAGGCAACAATAATATTTTACGATTAGATCCTCCCCTCCCACCCCTTAAAGGCCACTGATCGCATAATGACTTACTTTGCCAAACACACCCGTGCCACGGGACTATCAACCTTACTGCCTTATGATATGGATGGATAACGTTGGCAATAAATTTTGTGGACGTCCTCCGAAATATCAAAGTGAAGAGAGGCCCATTAGCAATTATAATGGCTACTGTCCTGGGCTGAGTGCCTGCTCATTACCGCCCGCTTGCCGCCGCTGGTGTCGGCTGCAGGTCCAACCTTGCCAACTTTGTTACTTAATTACTCACTTCTATGTACGAGGATTCTTCAATGTTGTCTTAAAACTTTATCGTTTACGTTTGGAAGTATCTGCGATGTATGAACGAACATGGTTAAAGATGGCATGATGTCATGACCATTGGCTGATACTCTCTACCTACCTTCTGTAATTTCCCAATTTCAATTCTCAGAAAACCTTAGTCTAATTAAATACTTAACTATCGGTTTCATTTTCAGTTTCGGGTTTGTTAAGTATCTCTTGTCTCTTATTATCAACTAGCTTATGCCCGCGACTTCGTTCGCGTGGCAGTCGTAAGACACCAGAATATACTAAAACAACAGCCACATTTTTTATAAAACTTACCTGAATATTATATTTGTAGTTTTGGTCTCAGCACCCAAAATAAAAAGAGAGTCAGAACCGGTGACGCGGGAGCAAGCGACGTAAAGTTGTCAGTGTGAGAAGCAGCTCGTCCTGAGGTCGACACCCGCAGCCCCCGGCAGCAGTGTCCTATTGCTTGGAAGCTTTTCGTTTTTAGTGAAATGAAATGAAATCCTTTATTCTGTAAATACGATATTAGAATCACTTTTAATGAATTAATGAACGCCTGCGTTTCTGCATATACTGCCTAATGGCACAACACTGAAACATTGAATGTTGCGTTCTTACAGATTATTCCTGACCAACATAGCTGTTGCTTAGGAATAATCTGACAGAAGAAGAGAAGTGTGTTTCAGAAACACACGGGACTTCTCATTAACAGTCACCTAACCTCACACCTAACCACAGATATTTATTTTTATTATAACCATATATGACAGAAGAGGCCTAACTTTATTATTCATGCTCTGTGAAGGTACGTTCTTCGAACTATTACATAAATAGTACATCAAATTTAAAAAAAACCGGCCAACTGCGAGTCAGACTCGCGCATGAGGGGTTCCGTACCATTATCTGCAAAAATGGCAAAAAAATCATGTTTGTTGTATAGCCCCTCTTAAATATTTGTTTTATTTAAATTTAGCTATTTATTTTTAAAGTGAATATATAACTAAATATTCTGTGCATAAATGTCAAACGTCTACCTGTTGCAGTTATCAATATCGAGCAAAAACGAGCAAAAAAATCATGTTTGTTGTGCAACAAACGTGATTTCTTTGCCCTTAAATATTTATTTTAAGTATTCAATTTTTTAAGGTTCCGTACCTCAAAAAGAAAAAAGGAACCCTTATAGGATCACTCGTGTGTCTATCTGTCCGTCTGTCACAGCTGATTTGCTCCGAATCTACTAAACCCATTAAATTGAAAGGAGACGGATACGCTTTCATACAATCTTGGGCCTGGATGTAAAAAGATGAAATTGGTTGGTCAATTGATAGCTACTATATTATCAAACCATCACTGTCAATTTTGCGGATTTTGGCAATCTGAGAGCTGAGTTAAAAGATAATTAGTAAAAGGGACAGTTGGTTTTTGAAGTGCGATTGTTATGTCTTACATAGATATATATGATGCTAATTATATTTGTAGAATGGGAGGAAGATAAGAAACACAAAGATTTAAAAATCATAGGTACCTCAGTATCTACCATACCTATGCCACAGTTTACACAACGATCCATGGTGTTAATATTCCAATCGGTAGGCCGTTCGTAAATCTAAAATAACAAGTCCAACGTATTATGCGGGGTTCTCCGAGTCCGGTATCAAGGGTGGTCGTACAAGAAGCAAGGTCAGAAGTCCGTAGATAGAATGCAAAGGTCGAGGAAAATATCAATAAAACTATGGGAAACAGGGAAACGCACTCAAAACGCACGAAACGAAACAAGTGAGTGCGGCTAGAGATGAGACGTATTTACGTTACCAGGTTTTAAAACCAGGGTTTCGCTTCGAAGCAGGGCGCCCTGGTGCGGACGTGAAATACTTGCAAGTGTGAAAGTATAATATTTGCTATGCTATCGGGCCCAGGCAGAGCTGGAAAATACTATCATACGAAATCGATCCATGTCTATAAATAAATAAGGAGTACAATCGTATTTTTAACCGACTTCACAAAAAGGAGGAGGTTCTCAAGTCGTCTGTATTTTTTTTTAACCGACTTCACAAAAAGGAGGAGGTTCTCAAGTCGTCTGTATTTTTTTTTTGTTTTTTTTTTTTTTTTTTTGTAATGTTTGTTACCTCAGATCTCCGTCGTTTACGAACCGATTTAGAAAATTCTTTTTTTATTTGAAAGGATATACTTCCAGATTGGTCCCATTTTTATCAAAATCTAGTTCTGATGTTGGGATCCATGAGTAATTGAGGGAACTCCTCAAATATTATAGGCATACATATAGCGATTTTTATATTTTCATCAACAAGTCAATCATTTGCATTCAGAAAGTATAATTTGGTGAAGTGGAACTGATGAAGAAGGCCACAGATGGCCACCGGAACTTCTCAATGATACGTATTTCACGGGTGGCGATGAGATATCTGGAAAGATAGTTAAGCGAAGCAAATTTAAATAAATAGTTCTGATCAAAATGGTACCATCAAACTGATCTGATGATGAAGCCGGAAAGTAGGCACTGGAACTCCGTAATAAAACAATGTATCCTACCCGTGTTTGGTCTTATTGGAATTGACATGAGATGCACCCTGGCTATAAATGATTTTTAACCGACTTCAAAAAAGGAAGAGGTTCTCAATATATGTATATCTAGCCATATATACATATAAAAGGAAACCGTGACTAATTGGTCTATCAACACAGCTTAAACCACTGAACAGATTGGGCTGAAATTTGGCACGTAGGCGGATCGCTAAGAAGGGGTTTTTGGAAATTTGGTCTTTAAGGGGGGGAAAACGGGGGGTTTTGTTTGCATGAAAAATCTTATTCTTAGAGTTAATAAACTTGAAACTTGGACGAATACTTACGTAAGTAAATTATAAAGTTTGTATTTTTTTGTTATCTTAACTTCAATGCATGGGATGTCAAAGCTTGTATAGAAGAATTTTAACGCACGGTCCGATCAACTCGAAACTCAGTATTTATACTTAAAACCAAAAATGAAGACTAACTTGTATCAGGGTTTTTTGAAAATCTACCCATAACGGGGTGAAAAGGGGTAGTCAATTTTACAAGAGAGGATTTCACTACGTGGCTTGATTAACTCGAAAATTGGTATAACCTATAAGTCAAATAATGGAAAAGTTGCAAACCACTAAAAAAATTAACCTCTTTGGGGGTGTAAAGGGGGGATGGATACAGTTTGTATGAAAAAAATCTTCTTTCGTTGATCTATTAACTTGAAACTTAGCCTGAATTCTTCATCATTCATAATACATACAAAAGGAAACAGTGACTTACTGACTGATCTATCGACACAAAGCTCAAATCACTGAATGGATTGGGCTAAAATTTGGCACACAGATAGTTATTATGATGTAGGTAACCGCTAAAAACAGATTTTTGAAAGTTCAACCCCTAAAGGGGTGTAACGGGGTTTCACAACTTGTATGGAGAAATCATATGAAATGTATCAATTCGACAATTCGCAGGGTTACTCCTGTCAACAAATAAATAGGTAAAACGTGTTCATGTTTTTTTTTAAACAGCCCCTTCTGGGAGTGTAAAGAGGTAAATAGTCTACAAATCAATATGGTGTCATTTTCAAGGTTTGTCAGGACGTTGATCACGTAAAGGTCAACAATTTTGAAATTGATTACCTGAACAACAAAAAGAAACTAATAAGTCTTAATTTATTATTATTTTGTATTGATCTAAATAACAAATCTATCTATATAAATAAATGGAGAAACTGACCGACTGTTTGACTGACGTATCAACGCACAACCCAAACTACTGGGAGTGACGTGAAATTTTGCACTAGGGTTCCTTTTATGTAAGGTAGGTACTTTTAATCCCGGTTCCCGTGAGATTTTTTCTGGCATCCACGCGGCTGAAGCCGCGGGCAAAAGCTAGTATTATACAATATGTAACAAAAACACTGTTGTTCCTTCTACCTACGTTTTAAGAATCGGTATACATACGTAATAAAGCAAGTAGCTTATAAAAACTGTAAAAAAAAAAGTAATGTTTAACAGATTTCTTACCTTTTTAATTCTTTGATTTTGACTTCTCAACTAGCCAATGCTTAATTTTTTTAAATTATAATTCCAGCAATGTTGTGCTTGTAGGTAAATGTATAGGTACGTCCCTACAAGGAACACGACAGGGGTTTGTTACGTACTGTATATGTTCAGGCATAACTTATTTGTTTATGAACTAATTTTTATAATTATTTTATTTGGTAGAGGAAGCTTGCGCGGTCTCATATTATACATTACAGATCTACAGCTAACTCTTCAATAATACGTATTTAGTCCACTCGGTGTATGTTGATGATGTTATAAAACTTCCTGTCACTGTTGTTTTCATAGCAAGTAGTGGTATACGAAATTCATGTGGGGTAGGTACCACTAAAAAGTGAAAAATAAAAAACTTTTTTACAAAAAAAACAACCGACTTCCAACAAAAACACTAAAAAGTGAAAAATAACTTTAATTTCGGAAGCATATAACATAACATCACGCCTTGTTTCCTCGAAGGGTTGAGCAGAGGTGTACCTGTAACACCCACATTTAATATTATATTTAATTTAATTTCGGAAGTCGGTGGCCATAAACGAAATTACAAAACCAAAGACACCGACTTCCTCAATCGAAAACCTCGACACGAATCAATTTCCTATGCAAGTATTTTAGTATTTTGGTGGCCATGCCAACGCCGCGAGACCCTCGCTGCCCGCGGTCGCACCTTTAGCATCCGAGTTGAAAATACTTGCATAGGAAATTGATTCGTGTTCCTTTATAAATAAGGAGATTTTTACAATTCTGATTCTTATTTATAATATAATACTAAGTTTCTAAAACTAGCTCATGACAATATACCGTAAAAACATATAATTCTCGTAGCAGACCCTCCTAAGCCTGTGATTAACGAAGTAGGAAGAAAAGATTTAATTTCATCTCCAAAGAGCCGTACAAGATTGTCGCACGCTACGAACTAGACCGAATGCCCAAATACTTTCAAGTATTTTTATACCTGGTTTTAGACCCTGGTATTTTTACATAATCGTATATCACATCCCTAGTTCGAAGTGATTTGATTTGGCATCGACAGCTGTCAGTGTCATGTCATGTCAGAATAGACTAAAAAACAATAATCGATTAGTTAACCTGAATCGATTTTAAGGTTTATCTTTAATACGCAGACATTTTTTTTTTAATTAATACGTAATTCTAATAGATTTAATTAATGTAATTGAATTAATCAACTTGTAAAGATTTTTTTTTTTTAATTTTGATTATTGGGTTCAGTTTTCAGGGGCAAATATAAAAATTTAAAAAAAAAATTGCTGACTGTACCGTGTGACATATCAAATGAAAGTACTTGTTTTAAGGATTTCATATATTTTTTTTATAAATTTAAAATAAATACTATTGAAATTATTTAAGAAAATTGATGAAAAATTACCATTCCCCCCCTTATCTTCGAAACTACTCAGACTAAAATGTTGAAAAAAATACAGAAAATAGTTCTTTACTTATAACTTCAGGAAAACCTATAAGAAGTCTCTGATCTTAAAATAACATGGTAAATCACTCAATATTGTGCGTACAAACTTACATTTGCAGTTGGAATGTATGGGGGATCATGTTTTTCATCTACAATGTTAAGTTTGTTCTTGGGATAAATTCAACCCTTCATTGTGCGTGGTTTGACACCCACTTGGCCGGTTTTTTTATAGCGGCAACAGAAATAGGTACCTACATCATCTGTGAAAATTTCAACTGTCTAACTATCACAGTTCATGAGATACAGCCTGGTGACAGACGGACAGACAGACAGACAGCTGAGCCTTAGTTCCCGTTTTACCTTCTGGGTACAGAACCCTAAAAAAAGAAGCACTTAAAATATCAATTGTTGCGAATTGAACTCAGATTTGCATGGCTTTGTAGAAAGTTCCACGTGGACAGCCCCGTTTGTCTCGTGGTCGCAAGCGTGACTGCTAAGCATGGTCCTGGGTTCGATTTCTAGGTCTGGCAAAGTGTTATTGGGTTTTTCCATTAGGAATTTCTTAGTAACAGTGGAATTTCAATGAATGCGGCCTCGGAAAGCACGTTGAGGCGCTGACAAGAGGCAAATGATAAAAGTGGGCTTGAAAAAAAAATTGCCAAATGTATATAGTTTGTGGTAGCCGACAAAATATATGTTATTTTTGAACATATTTCTCAGAACTTGGTTAATTGTTACCAAAACACGTTTAGAAAAAAATTTCGTTACAAATTAACGGTAGACTAACCCTTTACTTTGAGTTTCAATCCAAAATATCTGTATTAAATATCAGCGGTTGATATTTAATTAATAACAAGAACGTCTTATTTATATGCAGAACTTGGTTGTTTTATATTTTCGATTCCTCAACTCATTTTTGAGTAAATAAATAATTGCTTCATATTTTGCAATAAATTACAAGCGTTGTGTCATCGCGCTTCTCCTTCTTTTGTATGCAGTCTGACAGTGACAGCGGTTTACCTGTTGTCAGCGTCTTAAGCCGATGGCTCTGCGCCTGATTTATCTCCGGTCGTGTTGGATTGCCGAAGAAGAAGAAGGCTGGTCTTCGCCAAGATTGGTTTCTGCTATGATTGGTCGCCATGGTCAAAATTCAGTCTGGAGGACTGTTATTTTGAAAGTTGACTAAAATAGCCGTTCATATTATATAAGGTGTTAAAAAATGAACCCGACCAACTTCAAGGAGTGCTTTAGACCATCCAACTGAATAACTTTTACTATGGGACCAACTTTGATCGCAAAAAAAAAAAAACTTATAAACTTTAGTATGGAACAGCTGATTATTTCTCATAGTAAAAGTTATTCAGTTTGATGGTCTACGGGATAATTTTTTAAAACCATTTATGCTATATATGTCATGATTGACTGATTAGCTCCATAAAGGTATGATAATCATTGAAAAGGTTAAATCTGTAACTATCTGTGACATTCTAACCGTTTGGTTCGTCTTTTTACAATTTGCGGTAAACTATAAAAGAATACGAACATAATGTGATACTGCTCATCCCTCATAGCAAATAGCATGATAATTTATACGCTACAGACTGACCAGATTTATAGGAAATATCTATGCAAAATTCAGCAAACACAAACACTGTAAAAAAAATATTTTTGGCATTAGACTCGTTCCTAAACCTCGTAGCAATTACTTATTTTTTTTTTTATTATTTAATGTACAGTTTTGATTTCGCTACGATTTTATTATAAGTATAGATGCGTTTACTCATCAGCTGGGACTCTTGTACTAATGTCCCAATCATGTAAATTCCAAAATTACATATCGTCGACCTAATTCTAATATGGCATAAGTCAACTATTTTAAACAAACGTTTTGTTTCTATGAAGTTCTTATGAAATATAAAATTAATGTTCCATCGAAAATATGACTAATCAAATCTGCTTTTTATTTTTAAGCTTTTATTACTTAAAGCACTTTAAATCGATCAAAATCGAACTAACGCCTAACCGTTGATAGGCCAAACTTCGACTTACGCTTTATTAGAATTAGGTCGACGATATACTTTTCCTAAAGCGACCAATGCCTAACTTAAATTCTATTCACATCCTTGCATAGTAGTAGTACCTACTGTAGCATAAAATAATTTCGCCGTGCTATTCGTCCCGGGCGGATACAAGACAATTTATAACGCTGCTGCTTGCAGACAGTTCTGCATGGAAATCTAAAAATATAGTCAATTTAACCTACCAACCAACACTACATACGTCCTTAAAAACGAGCCACAAGCAAACAGAACTGGTTGACCAAAACGGTAGAAATAAGAAAAAGAAAAGCGTCAACATCATAATATCTGTGGTTCGCTTGGTTCGCTGCGCATTGTGCCAGCGCTTTGTGAATTTGTCCTTTTTTGTTAACACCTGCGGTGGGAACAAGCGCGGTGTAATGCGATAGCTATGCTCGCACTTTTATTAAACATTCGCGATATTTGGTGGTCGCTCATTGTGTGTTAGATAGGTTTAGAGCCGTAACGGAATTCATCGTCCTACGAGGACTTTGATGAGATCTGTTTTTGCTTCCAATCCATTATAAACCAGTTATACATACTGCAGTTATACATACCAGTTATATATACATAGGTACCAGCGTGACTAGTCGAACGACGCGACACCGGTAGAACAATTTCTATGAAAAATTCAAGGAAATTGTTCTCCCGGTGTTGCGTCGCGCGACTAGTCGCACCAGTATGTAGTTTGTTGTATCTCTTCCGTGTGTGACCTTTGATCTTCTATGTTAACCTATGTTTCTATGTTTATTATTTCCCCTATTTTTCTGTTTTTAATTATGATTTTTTATTTGTTTCATGTAATTCGTAGCGGTCCGACAGTTTTATTCAGGTAAATTATGAATTATTTGCTTTTATGTTTAAAACCCAAATTGCTGAAACTAACAAACTATAAATGCTTTACTTGTACATCCGGTATGTTCCTATGATAGATGCAGCTGGAGAATCATACACATAATTATAATTTCTGCTTCATAATCCGTGTAAAATTGTGTACAATGTCAGCCAAAATTATTCAAATACCTACTACTTCTAGACATACCAAATACCTTGCTAGAAACATACTCGCAACACATGACGCGGTATCTCGCCCGCGCGACACTCGTAGAATCAAATAAGCGGCGGAACGCGCGTCAATTGGCTTGTCGCGACAGATTGGCAATTCGTACGCGCCCTAATTGCATCACGTCTTATCGCGTTACGCTAAGCGTTTTACCTGCAAGCATTCTTGTTAAGCTTTTTATTTGAATGAGATAGCGACTTGAGGATCCGTATCTGGCTTAAATTAGATCCTCAGGGATTTTATTTTATGTTTGGTTCTTCCTGTTTCTTGTTGAGAATGGTGAGTAAATAAAGACATCGTTTTGTGGATACTTGGAACTACAGGCATCTCGGTTTACTAGTGTATGATAAAGGCTAGTTTTTTTATAGACACGGTGTCTCTGTCTGGCGGTCTACTGCTTGATATGGGCATCTTATGTGACGCTTGGCTTCGAACATCGTAGCAAGCTGAGAGAGTAGAACTCATAGTTTGTATTAGCATTTGTAGTTGTGTGAAATAGTCCAGAGTTTCATTGTCCAGAGGCATGTATAAACTTGAAGAAATTGTAAAATGCAATTCATATAATGATGTTCTACACAATGCCGACTGCAGTCAATTCAAGAATGTGTTTATATAAAATAAAACACGAAATAGCTTTTCTTGTAAAAGAAAATTTTGATATGAAAGGCCCCAAATAACAAAACGAGGGACACGACTAACATTGCTTCCCTTTACAACACAACGTAGGCAAATACAGGCAATAAACGAGCCGTTTTCGTTTGCAAATCTTCACGTATGCTGACGTCACAGCTCCGCGTCACGTCGCGCGTACATGCGACACGTTCACGCACGCGTAGGACAAGATTACAATAGAAGTACAGGAGGTGCACTACTGACCTAAACACAGATCACTGTGCCTCCAATATGTTAAACTGTCGATTGTAACAGGAACATATACAAAGGTATTTGAACATATCACAAAGTCGTAACATAGACCATGGCCATGACAGTGTGGAAATGAGAGCTTTAGCTCGGGTAATATGAAAGACTTGCGAAGTAATGTCGCGTTGTAGTGGAAATTAACTTAAGAGTTGCAGCTATCCACTCGCCCAAACCAGTTGTCCACACCACAGGCGTCTCAGAAGTGGGGATCCATTGGTAGACTACGACAGGCTGGTAATCGATATTTACTACTGGATCATACATACATAGGTTTCGTTCAACTGAAACAAATCGAAATTCATTTCTCTCGCCTCCATTCGATGACGTGTGCTTCGTTGGGTTATTTTGGGGACCGTTTGTAGTTTACCTTTTTGTATATCTTTTAGTGATAACCTGGAGTCTGAACGACGAATAAATCTAATCGTCAGCTGATCTCAACAAATTGGCCGCGCGACGATTGCCAATTTGTGCGCGAGTCGCGACTCTCGCGATTGGCCCAATATGAGGAATAAGTGTTCGCACTGTTGACGCCATGCCGATATATTACATTTGAGATATATACAGCAATGCTTTGTGTCGTGGTTTTACAGTTTTGATATTCTAAACCGCCTGTAGTTGTTCACAGTCTTGACCGTACAAATTATCAGTTGAAACTGCAAGAATCTACAACAGGCCTCAGTAATTTTCCCACAACTGTACCAACCAGGCTAAGAGCACTTAGTTAGAGGCGTCCTCTATTTGGTAATTATCAAAATAGGCTCGTTTCGTTTATTATACACATAAGATAATTTAATGAATGTTTATCTTCTGTTCATCGCTACAAGGTTTTCATAAACTACATCAACTACGTGTAAGTATCTAACTTTTATAAACACTAACATTATGATTGCTGTTTTTAAAAGTCCCTTGTTATGAACTCGGCGATAATTATGTTTCATCACTATGAGCCCTATTTCTCGCGGTAATCTAAATGACATAACAGTACACTGTAGTTTCAAATAATTTTAACAACATCTCAGTGAATTTGCTTGAACAAGTAAGCTATTTTAATAAATTGACATTCGAAATGCATTAAATAAATAATTGTGTAACAAGAAACGTTAGTTTGGAATAATAATACTTCGTAGAAGCAATCTTTAGTACTTTTATTATTAAAATATAACACACCTTAGTAAAGTGGATGACCAGCATTACCTGACCCGTCTTCCATTATTCTTCTTTGTAAGAGGGGTCAGGTAATGTTGGTCGCGGACTGTACTTGTCTTAGTTATTATATAGATACAAAAACCGGCCAAGTGCGAGTCGAACTCGCGCACGAAGGGTTCCGTACCATTATCTATAAAAATCCAAAAATCAATTTAAAAAATTAAATATTTGTTTTATTTTAATTTAATTATTTATTTTTAGAGTAAATATATAACTAAAGATTCTGTGAATATTTCAAGCGTCTACCTGTTGCCGTTATCATTATCGAGCAAAATCGAGCAAAAAAATGACGTTTGTTGTATGGGAGCCCCCTTAAATATTTATTTATTCTGTTTTATAGTATTTTTTGTTATAGCGGCAACAGAAATACACCATCTTTGAAAATTTCAACTGTCTAACTATCACTGTTCATGAGATACAGCCTGGTGACAGACGGACAGACAGACAAACAGACAGACGGCGGAGCCTTAGTAATAGGGTTTCCGTTTTACCCTTTGGGTACGGAACCCTAAAAATGATCAAATTGCGAGCTCATTCATCTTTTTTTTTAAGTTTCCAAACGTTACAGTTCAAGGTCCCATCGCTTCTCCTAGTCAAGTCGATTGTTCATGCCTGTAGGTGCACCCTATATAATACACGTTATTCAATTGTGTGCCAACAATTTTTTTTTTTAAACTTTGCCCCACACTAGGTGTTTCTCCTGTATTGTGGGTGCGTTTACAAACATTTAAACTCACATACACAACCACCCAGACCCGGAACAACTACTTGTAGGTCATACAAATATTTGTTCCGTGCGGGAATCGAACCCGCGACACGCAGCGCAGCAGTCAATTGCTTAACCACTGCGCCAACCGTGTCGTCAAATTACGTAGTGCCCACAATACCAACACGCCACCGCTCGCGCTGCTCCGCCACCGGCCAAATTGACAGTTTCATTGTAAACGCTACGCCGTAGACGTAGACGTAGAGGGTCTACGAAAATCGTAGCCAGCCTTTATCAACTATAGAAATTAATTCTGACTTTCCTTAGTATCCAACAACTAATAACTGAAAGTAAACCCTAACAAACATAAATCCCCAACGTGAGCCACAGCTCTGCCACTGCCATAAAACTTAAACACAAACCTCGCTAAGTATTTACATACAACATAATTTTTTCCATAACACATTTTCATTTGGAGCACAATGCCGCCGGCAAAAGTGGCAGTGTTCTTCACAACAAGTAGCTTTCCTTCAGCAACACTCGTGCTTCCCCTCGTCCCTCGCTAAGGGGAGGGTTCCGCGCTATAAATTATACTTCTCCACACCTCAAAATGAACTTTATGCTTCAAAACTGTAGGTTTATAATGAGCTGTGCGTACATTTCGTGTTAACGCATACATTATTGGTTCGTTGGCGTCGTGTCGTAATGATCGTATTTTTATAATGATACAGTTTTGTTCTGGTTTGTGGTGGTAGGTGTACACGTGCTTCGGTCGCAGCTCGTAATGATGGTGGTGGTGGCGGTGGTCGGGTCTAGCACGTGTCGGGTTAGTCAGGCGCGGAATGGTGGATGGTGGCGGTGGTCGGGTCTAGCACGTGTCGGGTTAGTCAGGCGCGGAATGGTGGATGGTGTCGGTGGTCGGATCTAGCACGTGTCGGGTTAGTCAGGCGCGGAATGGTGGATGGTGTCGGTGGTCGGATCTAGCACGTGTCGGGTTAGTCAGGCGCGGAATGGTGGATGGTGGCGGTGGTCGGATCTAGCACGTGTCGGGTTAGTCAGGCGCGGAATGGTGGATGGTGGCGGTGGTCGGATCTAGCACGTGTCGGGTTAGTCAGGCGCGGACTGCGAACTTAAAGATCGGCTATTTTATTAATCTGTTACCATATATAGCTTAATTTGAAAAAAATAAACATTATTCTGTTTAACCATCTCTGGATAAGTTCCGCTTAAGTTATATGGCAGACAATTTCATACAAATCCTGGTTCATTTTTTATACTTATAAGTAGGTACAGATTATGAGAATATTTCTTTAAATAATGTTTTTTTTTTATTTCGTTTCTATATTTCCTTTTCGTATCAAAATTTATTTATTTATTTATCACAAAAAAAAAATGTAAGCTTAAACCTGCATAATATCGTCAAAATCAAATACCTTGACATTTTCAAAGACTTTTCAGTCCCCACCCTATTTAGCTACCTACCGCTAGTTCGGTCGACTGCGGAGCTTATTCTCCGAACTATTTTCTTGTCAGCACTCCACCCACTAATCAATAAGACTCCATCACCCGACGTAAGATAAGTGCAGTATCATAAAATGCACATTTCAGAGGTCCGTCCTTACCTTAGTGACTGCCGAAGACCCCCGACTGCCCCCGATCTCCCCCGAGCTCTCCCGAGGGACAGTTGCGACACAGTTTAAGTGATTACCTCCTCACGATACTGCGTTCACTTACTTTGACACCACTGAGGAGCTTACCGATGTTTTTCTATCATTGTAATAAATAAACGGGCATTTGATATAAAACATTGCTCTCATACGGTATGATAGCAATTATTTATATCAAATGCCCGTTTCCACTAACATCTAGACGTAATGCGTGGATATTAAGCAGTTCCTTAGCACAAAACATGCGATCACCACACTTATAACACCGATTCACTTGCGGGTTGCCTAGCAACACAAGTGTCAGAAATGTAGATTTCGAAGCTTGCGAGTTGTTGCCACCTGCTGAGAAACAAATTGTGAAAAAGGAGTGCTGGTGCTCACGCTGAACCTCAACTAGGCGCTACGAACGTTGTTGTTGGTGAAGACGGGGGATTACAATATTTCGGAAATCTTAGCCGGGTGATATAATGTAGCGAATAGCGAGGAACCCAGCAAAATGTTACAAAATGTTCAGAAAAAGTTACAAAATGTAGAGTTCAGAAATTGTTACAAAATGTAGAGTTCAGAAATTGTTACAAAATGTAGAGTTCAGAAATTGTTACAAAAGATTTCAAGAACTTAAGAATCGAAATGTGTGCGAATTAATTAAAAGAAAGAAACATTATTGTACGAATTACATTTCGATAAAAGTCGTTTTAAAATACTAATGAGATAGATACATAAACCTTCCAGAATAAATGCATTACAATAACATAACATAACGCCTTGTTTCTCCAAAGGGTTGGGCAGAGGTGTACCACATTTCGTCAGTTATGTTTATGTCCCATGTAATAGTAGACACACAGCTTGACATTACTTCTAGTGAGTCAGCTTACTGAGCTCTGATTGCCAAGAGTTAATAAAGTCGTGGAATGAGGATTATACTAGAATACCAGCCACAATGAAATAAGAGAGAAAAAATACCGTGCAGTTTAAAAACTTAAGCACGAAAGTGATAAATTATATCGTTTATCAAGTAGTGCTTAAGTTTTTTTATGTGGATATCAGATTTCACATGTGAAGAATATAATAAAATTATTTCTAAACTGTGGCCAGTCCTTAACTTCATGACCATAAACGGCTACATTCTACATCAGTACTTAGGGCCTAGGGCATCATTAAGTCCAATGTCGACATAAGAATTTCTCCAGAGACCCCGGGTTTGTTCTCTAAGTAAGGCAGTGTTACTTTATTCCTCCAAGAGGTATTTCTTAGTAGCACCTAAGACTCATGATTTGTGCCTAGTTGTGGCAAAAGGTTCGCCCGTGTTATCTGCATAGGACTTAAACATTTCTGCCAAAATGTGAGTGTACTATGTGTAGTACACTCACATTTAGGCAGAAATGTGGCACACCTCTGCCGAACCCTTTGGGGAAAACAGGCGTGAAGTTATGTTTATGTTACTACAGTGCAGCGGAGCTTGTGCAAGTTTTTATAAACCGTGCAAAGCAGCAGTAGTGGCGGGTGGCGCGCAGTGGGACGCTAGGGTGACCAATCGATTGCGCCGACACATCGGACACGCCCGGACTCCGGACGAGGGTAATTGGACACATGCTACTGCTGTCCGCTTTATAAAACTACTGTTAGTGGAAAGGTTTGCTAAAAAGATAGGTTTTTTAATGTCTAATTTGTTATTTTTACCGTATCTGCGACTCATTGGATTGGCACTTAGGTACCTATTCGGTGACAACTGCTTAACATATAATATCATATCGAAGACAAACGTATTTCATAGGTAGCTTTTTCTCGGAGAAATATCACTCATTTGACTTAAACTTTAAATTAAAATCTATAAGTTCAGACAAGGCAAAATGATTGTGGTAGATAACCGATAACATTTCCTGCTTAGAGCAGCTTATTAACATTTGTATATCGATTATTTATTTATTAACTCATCATCACTGTCATAACAGGAATTTCCTAATTCAATAGTGTGGCCATAATTACAGTTTTATTATTTACCATAACATATTATGTACATCGTGGTTTTGGTGAACTCTCTCAGAAAACAAGTAAAAATATCTATGCTGTCTGCTACGTCATTATCATCCGTATTATCTCGCTGTCCAGCTGCAACAATAAATGATTACTTACAAAACATTAATAAAATTAACACATCTATTGACCTCATAATGTGTCTGACAAACTCGCACCCCTTACAAAACATACCTTTCGTGATCCGTCACGCACCATCGCAAACAAATAACATACGGAGACAGCAAGCTCCCCTACACTGTACATTGCCGGTGTTTCATGAAATATGAACAGAGCCGTGGGTGTCCGGGAGTAATGTACACTGTGCAACAGGGTTGCAACGTTAAGCTGTTTCTCGGCAGATCCGAGAGGGAACCGCTCTAAATTTAATAATTCATTGTCGTATTCATTGGCGCCAAATTCAATTACCCGTGGTCCCGAGGGCCGCACTCCCCCCCCCCCCCTGCCGGGCAGGCCCCCGCGCGTCTCCGGGCCGGCCGGTCCCGGGGGATGCGCTCGATCTATTCTATTAACCCGCCACCGCGCGCCTGTTTACTAATTCATTTGGCAATCACATTCGGTAATTATGTGACAAATCCCCGAGCGAGTGTTGTGTCGTGTTGTCACACTACTTGTTAAGTGGATTTGGGAGCGGGCGACGATTTGCGCGGACAGCGCGCCGATTGTCCGCAAGTTGTCGGGCGAGTGGTCAAGTGGGCCGGTGGGCGAGTGAAATGGACTGACGTTAACGACATCTTTTCTTTCGGCAGGAGTGTCGTCGTTGGAGGCGGCGAAAGATTTCACAGTCGACGGGCTCACCGGCTACAACGGCAAGAAAAAGAAGAAAAAACGTAGACATAGGTACATTGTACTTTACTTACTTTACTTTGACGGTTGCTCATTGCAGCGGTCAGGTTATTTCTTTTATAATTTTATAAGATACTAGCTTATGCCCGCGACTTCTTTCGCGTGAAACTCGTACTCGTACCACAGGTTTGCAAAGCAGTCGTCGGACCACTAAGCTATTGGCTTTGTTGAAAGTTGAATAATAAATAGCCGTTCATAAATATGTCATGATTGACTGGATCCATAAAGGCATAGCGTGCCACACACCATCAAAACCATTTAAAACCTTTGTAACCTTTTGGCTTGTCTTTTTACAATTTAAACTATAGAAAAATACATAATGTTATATTGCTTGTCTCCCATAGCAAATAGCGTGATAATTTGTAGAGACCAGACTTATAAGAATTTAGACCGGTATTATTTGCGTGACATACATTCAGACAAACATAAAAATTCTAACTACTATATGTTTGACATAAGAATCGTTCCCAGACCTCGTAGCAATAACTTTTTTTTTCATAAATATTCAATGTACAGTTTTGACTTCACTACTATTTTATCATGGTGCTAGAAATTTCTGAAATTCTAAGAAAAAAAAATGGACCTCAAATTATTTAGAACGTTTAGATTTGTATGGGTGTATTTATGTCTTTTATTGACTTGAATAATTTGTAGGAACAAATTATTCATCGTACATAGAATTCTTAACGATAAAACACCAATTAAATACCATTTTTTTTTAATGAATTTGTCTATAATAAAATTGTATGTTATGGTTTAACTGACCATTGTTATTGTTTGACTGTCCATTAAATATTTGCATGCCATCAGTGCATGGCGGAATATGTCTTGCACATGTCTTTACACTGAATTTTATACGCAGTCTTTAATACCCACCCCATTTTACGAGTATACAGATAAACGACTTCGATTTTGATGGGAAAATATTTTGCTAATTCTGATTTTTGTAGCGGCCAGTCTATTAATTATAAAAAAACCGGCCATGCTCGTGTCGTTGCAAATTGTCGTTGACACCATCTTGAATTTTGATTTTGATCCCTTTTTTGTTATCAGAGCTTGTTAGAGACCTTGCAAACCATGAAAACGACACCCATGACGAAAATTTTGCAAATTATCAGTGGCGCCATCTTGAATTCGCCATCTTGCTACAACGGTTAAGATACCCTTACTTCCCCACCTTAAAACCAGCCTGTATTAGTCATGATGATTGACTACTTAACACCATAAAGATATAGCGTGATGACAATCGTTTGTAGTTAAATTTGTAACTATCTGCAATGTTCTAACCGTTTGTAGTTAAATTTGTAACTATCTGCAATGTTCTAACCGTTTGTAGTTAAATTTGTAACTATCTGCAATGTTCTAACCGTTTGTAGTTAAATTTGTAACTATCTGCAATGTTCTAACCGTTTGGCTCGTCTATTTACAATTTGCTGTAAACTATAGTGGAATACAAACATAATGCAATATTGCTCATCCCCCATAGTACATAGCGTGATAATATAAGACTGCCGTCCACCGGAGCGAGGCTGAATAATGGTGGATTCTACCAGGGAAAAAAAAATTAAAATTGTTCCTTAGATGTACCCCTTCATCATCATTTCAGCCGAAAGACGTCCACTGCTGGATATAGGCTTCCTCAAAAAGGGGGGGTTTGCCATAATCGCCACGCTTGGCAGGCGGGTTGGCGATCGCAGTATGGTGTTAAAATGCATAGAGAACGCTGCTGCCCATTCTCTAGTAAGTCCCTTAGTCGCCTTTTACGACACCCACGGGTAGAAATGGGATGATGCTATTCTTTACGTCCGGCACTACACTGTACCCCTACATCAAAAAAACTTACAAACTTTTACCTCTTTATAATATTAGTATAGAAATATAGATATATGTAAGACACGTAATGTGTCAATGTGAAAAAAGTGTCTAATGCTTGTAAACAAACCGTCTTCAGCATAAATTCTCTCTCACTAAAAGGAATTAGTAACACATTCAACTGCTCTAGTATTAGTAACACATTCATCTGCTCTAGAAGCTTTCAATTAGTAACACATTCATCTGCTCTAGAAGCTTTCAATTAGTAACACATTCATCTGCTCTAGTAGCTTTTAATTAGTAACACATTCATCTGCTCTAGTAGGCTTTTAATTAGTAACACATTCATCTGCTCTAGAAGCGTTCAATTAGTAACACGTTCATCTGCTCTAGAAGCTTTCAATAATTAGTTACACATTCATCTGCTCTAGAAGCTTTCAATTCTATATGTCACCTCTTTTCCCAACAATGATTGATTAAATAACATGATTAAATCTATAATATAAATAAATAGAAAAATCACATTACCTAATTATAAAATAATATGACTAAGAAGAGAGTTTTCATCTATAATTAGGGACGTAGGTACTCACGCTTAGGTACCTACACGTACACACCTCACGCACACGTCATGCGGACGGTTGCGAATACCATAATCATTCTAATTGAAAACCTGTAGTTTATGATATTTTCTTTGATAAATTTAATATTTGTTATGAAAGTCACCTTAATCCTAACTTCCTAATCCTAACTACGTAATATTATAAATGCGAAAGTAACTTTGTTTGTTACCTTTTCACGCCTAAACCACAACCGATCATCCTGAACTTTTGCATATACGTTGTCAGGTGTACAGAAACTGACATAGGGTACCTTTCATCCCGAAAAAAAGTACTGTTGCCGAGAAAAACAACAATAACGTTTTTATGATAATAGATGGCGCCACGTGTTTTTCGAATCATGATTGAGTTATGTTATGGAATGTATTTAATAGCACTTTAAATTTCAAAAAGCAGAGTACAACCCGAAATTATTGTCAAATTCTAAATTAACGCAAGCGAAGCCGCGGGCAAAAGCTAGTTAAATATAAATTGAGGCTTTCAGAAACAAAAGAAAGTACCAATCTTTGACAGCGCCGTTTGTGACGATTAGGTATTTACTCGTATCTATTGCGAAATGGAAATTGAAATGATGGCTGCCAGGAATCTGAACAATCTACATCATATTCGCTTCTAAGTGATTGTACCCTCATCCTCTTCTGTTACCCTGGTATGATAACGTGTGTTCACCTCGGCAGCCGGACGATCTTCACCTCGTACCAGCTGGACGAGCTGGAGAAGGCGTTTAAGGACGCGCACTATCCCGACGTCTACGCGCGCGAGATGCTCTCGCTCAAAACTGACCTACCCGAGGACAGAATCCAGGTGAGCTGATAATGTTAAATGATTTTATTTCTGTAAAAGTAAATCACTTCTACACTTCAATCATATTTAAATACTAGATGAGATCAGTGTTTACTATCCGTCTACTCTGTGAAGAAAGAACGAAACAAACTCAGTCTCTTTTAAAGTCCAGACATAATCATGGTTAGGCCAACTGAGGTCCATGCATATTAATGCCTGGTCTTTTGAAGGAACCACCACACAGATTTGAGTGGGCTTGTCCACTCAGTGCACGTATTTGTCAGTAACAGTGTAGCTCAACTCAGAATTTAAGGAGCTCAACGACTCGTGTGTGCTGACCAATCCATGCCCCATCTGTTGGAGTGTCCAAGTTGAACACCTGCGCCTTCGAGGACCTAACAAACGCCACTGATGACGCCGCGGTTAGCGTGGCCACCAACTGGGCTCAACTCATTTAATGCAAATCCATTGACTCGAATAGAAGGAGCTCTGTGGTGATTGATGTGTTTGGGTGTCGGTTAAGAATGAAGGGTGTGGCTTCTTTTATTTGAAGAACTTGAAACTAGAGTTTAACTTCACATTTGAAATATTTTGTTTATTTCGTGTGTGTAGAAAGGATTTAGACATTTGGTATTCTATTATGTGCCCCAATTTGGAGCTAGTACCGCACGCGCGTGCACGCGCGTTGTAGTGCTGTATTACTAAGTAATTATGCTTTTAGGTGCTACCATGTTAATGCCAATCTTAAGCTAAATTAGATAAATAATTTACCCATGTGCCACATTCCTACGTAACTTAAATATTGGGTTCTTAATAACATTATACGGCATGTTGCATAAGCACTTTCTGATTAATTTAAACATTTCCTTACACTTGAGAACAACACCGATTAAATTATGATCGCTTCAAAAACTCCAACTTATTTCGTTTTAACGTTTCAACAATTAGAGTTGGATCACAACAGTCGTCCCACCGACAACAATGGTGTACCAAAATAATAATTGTACCACAAAGAGTCACGGGCTCACGGAGCGGCTGGAAGGCGCAAAAAACGTTCCTTTTATTGAGTGATTACGTCAATTGCCATCGATTGATGTCGAAGTGTAACGTGACACCGCGCTGCCGCTAAATATCCGATTATCTGAACTGAACGACGAAGCAACAGCGCAGCGGTTAAATGGGACTATTTTGGGTTGGGTATATATTTTTTTTTACAATTTCGTTTTTATTAATTCTTAGTTTACAATTCTAGAGTTTACAGTGTACGCGTGCTTATAAGTTTTAACTCAATAATTTTGACAACAAATGCGAGTAGTGCTAGGAAAAAACACTCTCTTATAAATAATTGGAAACCTATTTACCATTCCAATCATTTAATCCGTCCCGAATGATTAATTTTAAAGTATGTACCTAATATTGGGTGGAATTAAAAAAACCAGCCTATTTAAGAAAAATAAGGGTTCCGTACCATAATATCGTACAAGATTTAAACAAAGAATATTTCCCATCTTAAATTTTAAAAATCGCAAAGATTCATTTTTTATCTATGATATACATTTTTATTTGTATTTCATAATAATATTGTGAATTATAAAGTAATTTTTTGCAGTTGCAGATAATCGTCTATATTTCCTAAATAAAAATATTTCATAAAATACCTTATGAATCGGCGTTTTTAATATTTGTTGATTAAATACAGTAGGTAGATAAGTGGAAGTTTCTAGTAGATCTATACCCAGGCTACACGTAGCACATAATAAATTTGCCAGTTCAGGATGCAAAACCAACATCAAATAAGTACTTAATTTGGACATCAATACTATTTGATAACGCATAATTCTTCGCTAAATCTCTTAATCTTGCATTTTTTGCGTCCCCGGTGCGCATTTGTTGCTCAATAGTGGAGTACCCGTCAGCTCGCATCAATCGCTGTTGACGTGAGTTCGACACCCGATCCTATAAGCAATACGATATTTTGTGCAAACAATTGCTTAAAGATTTCGCGGAAGGAAGTTTTTTTTTATACAACAGTTAAAGACTGCTCGGGCGATTGAATTGCACAGTTTTTGTGCACGATCAATCTAATTATTTAATGCTATCTGTTCGTAAAAAATAGTGTATTCAGTAGGTATTGTCTTCATAAAACTCGCAATAGAAGTAAATTAATATATATAACGACAAATGCCTTTAAAAAGTATGAGACCACGTAGGTTCTACTTTCTAGCTAAACATTGTCTTCCTACTATTGAAATAAAATTTGTCCTGTTGAATGGGTTGTAACATTTTACATAACAGGTCTCTGTACTCTATTTGAATGTGCAGAATAGCGATTCTAGCCGATAAGTAGGGATAACCCAGCGGGGTTATCCATAGTTTAAGTTGGAAAGTAGGTAATAAGCAGAAGTAGGTAATAAGCAGAAGTAGGTAATAAGCAGGAGTAGGTAATAAGCAGAAGAAATACACATATTACTATTATACATATTATTACCTATCATTACACTTTATCACACACCATTCAGTCACAAGTAGAGTCTATAGAGAAACGAATATAAATTGAGGCAAAATTTCTAGGAAAACTACAAATATTACATAAACGTAACCTTGGGTAGTAGTCATTTCAGTAATTGCTAGTCATAATTATTATTAATAGTTTTTCCGTTCGTCGGTAACACACAACAAGGGCTCAAGTGTCGCGCCTTCCCTACTCGGAAGCTGCGGGGAAAACACAAATATGGCCACCCCCACGGTACTACCAGCACCCCCCGCCCCCGCCGCATGCCCCTCACCCCCGGAGTACTACCCCGCCACCCCGCGACCACCGCACATTTATGAAAATTTCATTTCAACTCACAGTCCTCATAGCAAACTAAAAGAAACCCTAATCTGACCGCGTAGAGTTTATTGCCACTTAATTTTCTCAAGCAGGAAAATTTTACGACTTACACCAAAATGAAATCTATTTGATACGTTTCAAAGTATGTTTTCCAGTTGGAATGAAAAGTTATGAGTGATGGTAGTTGAATTTTCGGTATAATGGCTTACTGGGGATTAGGTTTCCCCAATTGTGGGGCGCGTAGTAGGTTGTGAGACGTTGCAATAAATGGATTATTATGCAATCAAACGTCTCGTACGTACGGATACTTTAATATCCTATTTTAATACAGTGTACTTACTACTAGAATTTGTAAAGTGTAGGTACCTACACTTTACAAATTCTTTGTATTTCTTGTTGTTTGATAAGTAATTACGAATTAGATTTCCAATGAAGTAGATAAGTACCAATTTGAAAGTTTATTCGTGCTTTAGTAATATTATCTGAATGTCACGTGTGTTCACATTTGCACACAATGTGTTCATGGGTGTCTAAAGTTTTACTATTTTCGGCACTAAACACTGTCTAAAAAAAGGAAAAAGTTATTTGTTTATTGGTGTGCAATCATTTCTTGAATTATATCTAAGTATTAAAAAAATTAAGTGGTAGCCGGGTATCTTCGTACCAACATAGATACCTACCTATCTACTAATTAGGAAACTTATGTATGATACTCTAATAAGTTGAAGACAACTCAAGACTGGAACACATTTACCAATTGATTTTAGAAAATTCACATTTACACAGACATGTTACCATTTATAACGTAAGAGCAAATCCAGCGCCATCTATCAGCCACTCGCCCCAACTACGCGTAGCTATGGCAACCGCGCGCTGATTGGCCACTTTTGTGCGAGTAAAACGAGCCAGAACGGCGTAACCACCACCTGAGGCTACTCAAATCTCAATCCTAAAACTTAGGTATTAAGGTTTATTTTAATTACTTAGTTAAACGGAGTTGTTGTATTCAGGTTTCGTGCGTTTGTATTATTAGCTCCGCCCTTCTTAGTGGCATGGCGGACTGGGTTTTGTCTTGGCACGGTTTGTCTTTTTGCGTCCGTTTTCTTTGTGTAATGTATACTTCTATACCTATAGGTATACCGGTAAGTAAGTAGGTATAGATGATAGTCTGCGGTGAAAATGAAACTATAAATTGACGTAGCTGCGACAGACGAACAACCTAATTGAATTAGTCTCCATTTATGTGAGTGAGCCCGCCTACGTTCTCGTGGTATTGTTAGTAGCTAAGTTAATTGATTTGTTGATACACACTTCAGCTGTAATTTTTTATTAATGTTCCTTTAATAAAAGTCTAGTACCTACCTTCTAAGTTATAGATACCTACGTAATTTTAATCCAAATAATCTGACAAAATTCCTCCCGACATACGTTACATGAGTAATTAATTGATTCGTCAATGTATCTGCTTCTAATGACTGAGATGACCACGCGTCACGGGTCGGGCGTGCTCATCGCAATATCCGCGAGTGAGATCCGCGCGCCGACGGACGTCGCGTCGGCGTCGCGTCGGTCCCATTCCTAATGAGCTATCTATCGGATATTTTGTTATTACGTCATTGGTTAACGATTTAAGTAGGTAAGTGGTAATATAACATTTTTAAATATTTAGTACCATAGGTAGGTACCTAGGTACTATTTCGGAGAAGAAAGGAAATGTTTGTAATGTCAATATTATTAATTAGGTAAGTAGGTACCTAGTTATTTAAATAGGTACCATCATAGTGATTGTTATGCAATCAAATCTAGCAATTATTGCTTTCTTTATTGAATTGGATAGTTTGAGAATGTCTCTTAAACAAGTGACTTGAAAAACCGCATTTTGTAAATTTATGTTCATATACTTACTTAATTTATTTTAAGTTTATATTCGTTGAACGTATAATCTGCAAGCGTCAATATATCGCCGATAAATCTCTATTTGACATTTGTAATTTGATATGTAGACAATTATTGATTTACTTAGTACTTTTTTTTTGTGACATTGATTTTTAATAACTTATTTTGTTTAAATTAGAATAATAATTTATATCATTATGCCGAATTAAGTATAGTCGGAATATGAAGAACTATTGTGTATGTGTTATATAATCTGTAGAATACCATATTTCAGGCAAATAAATGAATCTATCTTACACATAAAAAAAATCATTTTAATAAGAATGTTAGATACCATGAAGACAGTGAGTTAGCTATTAACTTCCGTACCCCGTGTACCTTTGTATAATTTATTGCAGAAAACCGGCTAAGTGCATGTCGGAACACGCACTATGAAGGGTTCCGTAGTTGGATTGAATTTCTCCCAAGAACGAACTTTACATTGTAGTTGAAAAACATGGTGCCCCATACATTCCGACTGCAAATGTAAGTTTGTAAGAACAAAATTGAGTGATTTAACATGTTATTTTAAGACCATAGACTTCTTATAGGTTTTCCTGTAATCTAGGTATACCTATGTATTGAACAATTCACTGTTTTTTTTATATTTTTGTTGTTGAGCATGTCCGGAGATAAGGGTAAATTTTTATCTATTTTCATACACAAGTACATAACTTTAAAACTAAGTAATTATTTTAAAATAAAAAATAAAAAACGAAATCCTCATATAAAGTCCTTTTATTTCATACTAGCTGCGCCCCGCGGTTTTACCCGCGTAAGTCCCGTAGGAATATCGGGATAAAAAGTAGCTATATGTTAATCCAGGATGTCAGCTACCTCCATACACAATTTTATCAAAATTGGTCCAGCCGTTTGAGCGTGAAGAAGTAACAAACACACACACACACTCGCACACTTTCACCTTTATAATATTAGTGTGATTTCACACTGTTGCAAAACATTTTCATGTATTATGCATGACCTAGGTATACCAAATTTCAACTTAATCGGTCCAGTAGATTCGGAGCAAATCGGCTGTGACAGACGGACTGAGTGATCCTATAAGGGTCCGTTTATACCTTTTGAGGTACGGAACCCTAAAAACAAACCTACCTGCCTAGAAAAAGTATGGTCAGCGAAAAAGACGATTAATACTGCTAGGTACTTTTACACGTCCATCAAATCTAATTGACACAATATTATTGTATTTCAGCATTTCTTATAATAGTTAAGGGTTAATATTCTTTAACTTCTGTCCCGATTTTAGGAAATTAAATATTTATCTCATTAAGATTTAAACAACTCGACTTTTGTCCCTGACTGTACACCAATCTCTGTTCTCTACTCCTGTGAACTCGTATACACCAAGAATCGCCTGTGTCACAACAACGCTATGATCTACGATATAAATAATATTTCACGAGCTACAGCACGTAGCACCAGGTAGCGCCGGTAGTGTGCCGGTAACCTGGTAACAGAGCGCGCCCGGCGGCGGCGGCGGCGGCGCGGCGATCACATTTCTCGCCAATTACGCGCCGATAGCGGATATATCCGCATCTCGGCCGCACACTGCACTCCTCTAATTTGTGCCGTGTCCGATCTATTGCGGATATTACAGCATCGCTCGCTTGGATACGGAAAATGGTTGGATATTATCGGTTTATTTACAGATAATATCTACTAGGGTTTCACTCTTTACGTGAAAATAATAGACATTATGGCTAAATTTACGGTTTCATCGTTTTCTTTGAGGCAACAAGGTATTCTGTTAAGTTGTTTAAAGGCTTCTACATACCAGCGCGACTTGTCGCGCGACGCGACACGGCACAAAGGCCCCGCGTGTCGCGGGACGAGCGGTGCCTTTGTGTCGCGTCGCGTCGCGCGACAAGTCGCCCCGGTATGTAGAAGCCTTAAGACTGATTGAAAATGTATGGAATCTGAAAATACTTTGTGTGTGTGCAAACTAACTAGTTAGTTCAGTCATATTGTTAAAATGTTATCCTTATGAGCAAAATAATTCTAACTTATTTACTAAATAGAATTGTGGGTTTCCTCCTTTGTTCTACTTGCTTTAATCTAATGAACAAGCACGATAAATTGGGATATCCATATTCTTAGTTATCCTTATTCAGCATAACTGAGCAAAATACTGTGAAAACTGATAACAAAATAGCTTGCCAAGCGCACATAGCCCTCAGAATGAGCAAGCTGAGGAGGCGATGGCTCGCCCATACGAGTATAAATAGCCGTAGAAGTAATGACTGCTGCGGTACACATGTTCTTCATAGGGCAGGAAGCGCTTAGACTGGGTGGGCTGACAGTCTTCTCCGGGTGACTGGTAGTAGATTGATGGATTGGAGAGGCCTATCTCCAGCAGTGCACGGCTACTTACAGGCCGATGTTGATACCACCATGCGTATGTTGGGGTATCTCTTACTATTGAAAGCCGTAGTTTAGTAGATCTAACAGATACCTACTCTTCTTCGATATTTCTACGACCAAGAGATTGTCAAATATGCTCACATTCATCAGTAAGTACATTACCTACTTCATCCCTTGAAATAATGCTGAATGTTTGAATAGCTCAAAGTCAGCAATACAACTAAAATGTTTATTTATATTGTTTTTAGGGTTCCGTACCAAAATGGTAAAAAGGAACCCTTATGGTGAGACTAAGTCTATATGTCTGTCACACCTGGATATCTCAAGAACTACTAATGCTTGCTAAACTTGAAATTTAGAATAGTTTTAGATGACGTTTGCAAACAAGAAAAAAATAATCTTTTTAGCAAAAGGGACTGAAAGAGGATCTTAATAATTTGAAGTGGGGCTACTAGGGCTACCCCACAGGGTATCATATGAAAAAGCGCTGTTTGCACATTCTTAAACATTAAAAAAAATACCATTACCCCCCCTTATCTCCGAAGTTTGCATAGATACAAATCTGAAATTATTTTAAGTAAAAATAAAATGATGTCTCTAAATAGCACAGTTTTTCAGAAATCATCAACATCATATATACGTACGGAACCCTCGGTGCGCGAGTCCGACTCGCTCTTGACCGGTTTTGTAAGTAAAGTTTGCATGCCAAGTTGTCAGAATGTACAAGAATTCTTTCTGCTATGTCTACTTGTCTATAAGTGTACCTACATCTTATTGTCTTAATTTCCATGTTTGTGTGTGTATGTGTGTTTGTGTGTGTATGGATCATGATATCCGATATTTTTTTTTTATCTAAATACACCCTGTGCAGATAAACAAATATTCTATTAAATGTATATTAGTAGCAGTGCAGTGCACGAGATACGTGTTTTAGGAATATGATTCAAATGAAAACCAGATTTTTTATTTATGTAAGTTTATATGTATTAAATTATACAACAAATAAAGTGAACCACATAATCAGAAGGAAATATATAGTATTTATAGAAATTGGGTAACGGTAAATACAATGATTTTTGCATTTTCTGTAAGGTTAAATCTAATCTTTTACAATACCTAGACATTAAAATTTAATTAATTTGCTGCATCCCACTCGTAAGCGGAATTTCTAAACATAGGTAATCCATCTTATTACAAAACAACATTTATATTTGGACATGGCTTAAACCATGGAGCCAGTTTTTGTATTAAGAACGTAACAGTGATTGAAATACCGTTCTACAAAACTGAAAACTTAGTTCGGTACTAAGTTGTCAGTTTTGTGTTTAGGAGCTTTACCATAGTCGGAATAAAGAACGAAATTCAATAAAGGCTCCATGTTTTAACCTGGGTCTGAAGATAAACCTTGTTTTGTAATAAGGGGGAATAGGTTTATGACATTTAAATAACAATAAAGTGCTTCGGAGCGCAGCGCGTCGTCACACTGCAGACGACGACGACGTCCCAGCAGGAATGACAAATATAACTGTCATCGCTAACACTTGAAATGAATTTAAAACGTAGAAAACATAATATATGAGTGTGTTACTCACTGTGAAGTATCTTGTAATAATAGCGTCTATATCCGTTACACACACCAATATGAGTGAGATAACGCACTTTTTTATGATATTTTCGAAATTTCTATTAGAATTGCTTCTGGTTATAATTTCGCGGAAAATCACACAGTAAAACAAAACGTTTAATGTTAAAACGAGGACCTTCAGACCTGAGAAAGCTTTATCGTATATTATCATCTGGTTCAGAAATTGACAGACGAAATACAACAATCCCACCGGTATGAGAACAGTCCAAATCAGTAGCGACAGCAGCGCTAAGTTCAAATTTCGCAACACAACGTTACCCACCACTTCGTCGCGCACATTCTTCGCGTACACGCACATCCAGCACACCGCCACGGCGTCCACGTAGTAGTGCAGTCCCTTCAGCACATCCACTATGTAGATACTGTACTCAATAGTATAATAGTTTGCTACTGTTACAATCACAAATTCAAAGAATGTGTGTGCCAATCTCGCCACTGTCAGCTGTATGAGGATCTTCTGGTCCGGTTTCCTTAGGTGGGCTCTGGTCGCGGAGAGCACTCCTTGCAGTAGCAAGCATAGCGATGATACGATGATCCCGACGACCCAACTGATGAACAGCACGTGGATGGGCGGGACAGACATGGTGCAGTCAATACACCGAGAGTATGTTCAGCTGCGCCGCCGCCGCCGCCGCCGCTTGATATCGAACTAATTGGTTTATTTTCCTTAAACTCCGACCGACCGAAAACTAAAAAACAAATGTAAAAATGTAGGTACCTATGTTATCTACTAATGTGTCGTAAATACAAGGAACTGGATAACAATATTGCTTGTAAGTACCTATGGTGAATTGTCGACTAAATAGTAACCGTTATTTGTCTTTAAATTAAGTGGTGCGTCTGTGTACGGAACTAAGTAGATATTAAGTTAATTATTTACAGTTACTTAGTTTAAAAAAATGTTAGTAGTTCTTTGTTGTATATGAGTGTTTTGGTGATAATTAAATTTGAGATACCATGAAATGTCAAGCCAGTGGTTAAGGCCACGATCGCTGAAACGTTCAAAGATAATTAAATACAGCTACATATTGACTGTTTTCACTAACGCTCTCCAAACAACTCAAAAACGTTTCAAATTAGGTAACATTTTAGCTTAAATATCTTTCCAGAAATAGCTTCAACCTAAATTTAAGTGCAATAGAATCAGTATCAATAATCCGTGAAGCAAAGCCGGAGGAGTCCCGGTTACGGCTCGTCTCCGTATCGCATCCGCTCTCGAGACGGCGCGGCGCCTGATCGCGTTTCGCGGCAATTACGCCCCTTCAGCCGGTAACGAAAAGCCGATACGGCGATATTATGTACCTCCGTGAATGCCCGACTGATAATGATAGTGCTTTATTATTTATATCGAATTTACGGCAATTAGGTAGGTATGTGCTGAATGTGATCCAGGCTGACGGTAGGTAACTTATACAGTGGGGAATGGCTGTTCTATGAAGCACAGAAATTTATTATAGCATGAGCACATGCCTGTTATTACCTGGGATTCTAATTAACTCACTTTTAATTCACCATTTGCCTTATTCTGTGTACCGCGTGTTCTTAGCGCTTCCCGCTAGAGCAGTAAGGAACAAGGTTGTTTCAGTATCGAATTGAACAGTTATAGGTAGGTACTACTGATCAGGGTCTAAAACCAATCGAAACGAGTCCTGCGATTAGAAGTAAAACAGACAGATATTAAAGTTAGAGCTGGAATTATAATAATGTTCACGGTACATACAAAAATAATCGTCTAAAACCGTCCTCGCTATTTCCGCACCTACTCGTATTGTCGCCCTACACACACAACACCTCATTACCAAAAGAACATACTTTAATAACTGAAACAGTCCAGTATTCGAGAGAACCGAATAACCGATAAACACGTCTGTAAGCAGCCCCGCCAGCTCGCAATAAGCCGGGGTCCGGGGTGGGGTCCGCCCCCTTCCGGAGCAAATTTTGCAATTAGCGTGCCGGACACCGGGGCCGGCCAGCGTCCGGTAATAGCCACCTAGCCGGCCGGCCGCGTTCCGCCGATTGATTATTCAGATCACCAAGCAGGTAGGGGCAGAAGGCTCATGAACATGTCGACCGACAAACGTTTAGGAACAGTTAAATAAAATAAACTAAGTCCACTTTTTAATAAATTCAAATTCAAATTCTTTATTGCATTCATGTGTACATTTAGTTGTTACATTTTAAGGAAGTTCCAACATGAAACCCGGTTAGGGCACGACAACATATTAATAATAAAAATAACAAAAATAACAATAATAATTATTATAAGCATATATTATAATAATTATTGCAATTACTATAGCATAATAATTTTAACATAATAATAATAAAACTATTTACGTGTGCTTTTTTATGACTATATTATAATATGTAATTATTTATCTAGCTATCTTATTGTATTAAATAGTTTGTTCTAGGTATTCAGCGACCGAGTAAAAGCATTTTTGTGTTAGATACTCTTTTAATTTTCTGTTAAATATATTGAATTTGGTTTCTTCTTTAGTTTCTAATAGTCTGTTGCGTATTATCCATCCATATTAATATTATTGTAAATGCGAAAGAAACTTTGTCTGTCTGTCCGTCTGTTACGTTTTTACGACTAAGCCCCTGGACCGATTGTTATTAAATTAGATAGCCTGGCACTTGGAGAAGGACATAGGATATTTTTGTAATCCTCTTTATAAAACGTTGGCTGGTACGTGTACCTATGGGTACTCTTGTAGTGTAGGTATCTGCATGATTGGGCTAGAAAGATGGAAATGAATAGGGCTTCAGTTATGATTCCCTATTAATTTACCTCGGGCATATGGAGGTTCTGCCGAATCTAACAACCTCTACATAGATAAATCACCACCACATTATCCCACTCACAGTAGCTTAAATTCCTATTAGGTAGAAAGAAATCGTAGCGTATCGTATCGTATCGTCGTGGTTTCGTAGTAGAAATCGCTTACCTTGATGTTTCAAATATGTTGGTTAATTATAGAACATACTAAATAGAACAAACGCTATAAGTACCAGTCTACATCCTATCTTGTGCGGTTTCCTTGTTCGCAGCTGTATAAGATCTGTTCGCATCTGTATAAGATCTGTTCGCAGCTGTATAAGATCTGTTCGCAGCTGTATAAGATCTGTTCGCAGCTGTATAAGATCTGTTCGCAGCTGTATAAGATCTGTTATTCTTCTTTGATTCCTACTGCGTGTGTAGTGCGCCTTATTTGTGCCTTTATTTTCGTGAATCGTGTGTGCGGTTATTACATCCAAATGTAATTGATTGGAACGTTCCATTTGTTGTCTACGCGTGAAACTTTGTAATGTGTTCTCGTACTGAATGTATGGCTTCAGTTGGAGAGGTGTGCTCTAATAGTGGTTTAATTATAATCTCTTATTATTGTTAGGACAATTTGAGATACCTACATACAATTAAATTCGGAAAATCGAATAAAATCCAAAAAAAATACTTTTTTAAAATTTCAATTTTATTATACTAACAGTTTGGGTTTGCAATCGGAAAACGCTGGTTAAAACCACCAATTTTCTATTACTGAAATCGAAACTAACATTTTATAAAGTAAATTATCCGCTTTGACAAACATAAGTTTGGGGCATTATTACATTTTAATCAAAACAGCTAATAATCGCGCTACAAATATTTTTAAACGAATCTAATTTTAAATTGTATGTGCATTATGAAAACCAGCTCATATCTCCAGTCATTCGTATCGGTTGTGGGTAGTTCAGTACCGAGTCTATAATCCGGTATATGTCCCCTCGCAGCGCATCTTCGGCCTAACTCGAGTGGCTCCTGATTGAAAAGCCGCATGTTACAATTTGTACAACTTGTCTAAACATAAGCTTACTCAACATTGTAACATCCCACAAGTCTGTTCGGGTGGCAGCCGATCATTTGTGTTCGCATTATAGCATAGTTAAGCTCTATAGCATAGCTGTTAAGCTCTACATTTTTACTCGAAATTCAAAGTCCTCGGTTTCCTCCGATACGGGTTTATTACTAGTGGTGTATGTTGATTGAATATTTGAGAAGATAATTGACGAAAATCGTTAGACTTTTCCTCACTGTACCTACCTATTGTCAGGCACCGGCCAACTATGTAAATCTTCCCCAAACAAATTCAACACAACACATTCAAAACAAACTGTAATTCGTTATAACTAATTCTATTACCCCAGCATTCTTCATTAAAGCATTGCTGCTATTAACATCAATTACAGTTTTGTCCTCAACGAAATGCTTAACGTTAATTTGGTTATCTCAAATAAATGGCGGCCGAGTCCCGACATGTGAACGTATAAAAACAATTCAATAACCACAAAACATCACAAACAGAGCTCGATACAATCGCATTAGTGCTGATTTATATCACCACTTGGAGTGTAATAATCTATTTATGAGATAAACTATAAATTATCTTAGCACAAACTTAACAACACATTCAAGCTCACCCATAAAGCTTGCGACTAAAGTTCAAATTCGAATGTACCAGCTTTGAGTTTAACGTAGTATAAGCACGCCCCCAAGCATTTTGGCGAGGGCGACTATGCCGGGCGCCCGACGCTGCCTGTCCCCTAATTCCTAATAATGAACTGGTGCGACTTAAAAGTCGTAATGTGTATTAATGGATGTTTTCAATGACTGCACCAGTTTTATTTGATAACTAATATTTATTGGGAAGTTAAAGAAGTGGAATAATTTAGTTAAAAATTTGTAACTGCAGTCATAATGTGATTTAAAACGTTGTAAATGGATGTTATGTTAGATTGAGACAAAGTATAATAAAGTAAAAGCATTATTATTACTATCCAGTTTTTCGTGAATGAAAAGAAGACGTTACTTACTTCTGTCAATAAAGCCCTACTTACACGGTGTAAGTTGACTGCCTGTGGCATACCATAACTTGAAGCAACAATTTACTGGCCCCGTCTAAACAACCCGTACAATTGTTGTACGATACGGGCATCTTGAGAAGGCGTTCAATTTTAATGAAATATGTGGCAGCGCAAATACTTGAATCAATTGTACAGAGACGCGCAACTCTTGTTTAGACGAAGCAAAAATTGCATGTAATAGTCGCCTTGTAATAATTGCCTTGGTGTAAGCAGAAGTTTCATGCAGTTATTGAATGGCAAAACTTGCATCCAATTATTGTATGTCATTTTATTGAAATCGCACGCGTGTAAACTTGCAAGCAATTTCTGAATGGCAATATTTGAACGTGCTTTATGGCATGCGATTATTGCTCTTGAACGTTCCGGAAACATGCACCGTGTAAATGGGGCTTAAGTAATAGTCTAAGGCCGTATCCTCAGAAAACCATTTCAGGTGGAGCTTTATACAAAATCAGAGGTGCTAACCACAGATCAGTTCTTTGAACGCTCGAACAGTGGTACTTTTATGCAAATATTGTTAGTGATGTAATTGTAGGTATTTCAGTTGCCATTCTCATTACCACTTCAAAGTTATTTATGAGATCTATCATAGATTTTAAAATAAAATAAAAGTTTCTGTAAATCCAAGTTGCACTTACTATACAATCATAATCTTCTAACAAATGATTTTCATTTAAAAAACACTACAAGCACTTTACTTTAACTTCAAACCATTAAACTTTAAAAGCTACAAATAGTCTAACTTTATTAAATCAAAAAGCACTTATTTAAAAATTAAACGAACAGACAAATGTTTTGCCCCTGCGCACTGCGCGAGAAACTCAATTGCGCGCAAATGTTTTTTATCCCACACTAGCTTCTGCCCACGACTTCGTTCGCGTGGACGTCGTCGTAAGACACCACAATATAATAAAATAACAGCAAGTTTTTTATTAAACTTTCCTGTATACTATGTTTGTAATTTATAGAGAGTCAGGAAATTAATGGTCACGTTATGCATCGTCATCATCTTCCTCCTGCCCTTATCACAATTTATTTGGGGTCAACGTGTCTTTTTATTCCATACTTCTCTATTAGGTCCTGCATATTTTTGATTGATGTAATGTCTAGTTTTTAAAAGAGTTTTTGCCCCTGAGTTTTTTCGCCATTTTTTCTCAGGAATAGTCAGATAGGAAGTGTCGACTCCAACTTACTATGTAGCGTACTTTATTTTAGTATGACGTGTAACAGTGACTCCGATATCCTATTTACAGAATAAACAATTCATTTCATTTCATTACAATAGTGGCCGATGACCGCCTTCACCCCTTACGACAGTACGAGTAACGTTGTACAAGCTCCCTCGAGCTCATGGGATCATCGCGTTCATGGGATGTTTATGGTGCTACATCCCCTAATCACATTGTTGAGTGTGAGAACTCGGGATTTGTTTTAGCTGGTGTTTTTTTAGTTCGTCAGAAACTGTGGGCAGGATGTAGTAGTTTAGTTCGTCAGAAACTGTGGGCAGGATGTAGTAGTTTAGTTCGTCAGAAACTGTGGGCAGGATGTAGTAGTTTAGTTCGTCAGAAACTGTGGGCAGGATGTAGTAGTTTAGTTCGTCAGAAACTGTGGGCAGGATGTAGTAGTTTAGTTCGTCAGAAACTGTGGGCAGGATGTAGTAGTTTTGTTCGTCAGAAACTGTGGGCAGGATGTAGTAGTTTAGTTCGTCAGAAACTGTGGGCAGGATGTAGTAGTTTAGTTCTTCAGAAACTGTGGGCAGGATGTAGTAGTTTAGTTCGTCAGAAACTGTGGGCAGGATGTAGTAGTTTTGGTTCACACATTGTGAACTAAAACTACAGCTCTTATATTTAACAGCCCATTTATTTACATTAACAATTATTGAATAAAAGATGCTCAGGTTCCGTCGGAAGTTTTAAAAACATCAAGATCTTCTTTTCCTTGCAAACGATTTTGTGACACATTATTTCACAGATCAAAATATCTTACCATCTTTATTCGTTTAGGTATGCATGTGTGTAAGAAAGACTGAAATTAAGAGAAAATAACTCAAACGTAACAATACGATTGTAGTGGCTTTAAAACACACTTGATTCATTCAAAACCATCCCCATTCTATAAACAGATAATAAAGCACTAACCCAACCATGTAGAACAATTACCACAAATAGCCGCACATCCCCTAATCCGCCATTAATACAAAAACATGACAATAAAGTGCCCACGCGCACGCCACGCAACGGTGTGTCATCGGGTCGTGTCGGACAATAGACGCGTGCGCAACATACATTTAATGATCTACTGCAAAATAGCCTGTGGCAGCTTTGTGAAGTATTTTATAGTAATTACAGTGTATTTAGTTAATGTGGTCGCATTTAGGGTTCCGTAACCAAAGGGTAAAACAGGAACCCTATTGCTAAGGCTCCGCCGTCTGTCTGTCCGTCCGTCTGTCACCAGGCTGTATCTCATGAACCGTGATAGTAAGACAGCTGACATTTTCACAGATGATGTATTTCTGTTGCCGCTATAACAATAAATACTAAAAAACAGAATAAAATAAATATTTAAGGGGGCTCCCGTACAACAAATGTTTTTTTTGCTCGTTTTTGCTCTATAATGATAACGGCAACAGGTAGACGGTTGAAATATCCACAGAATATTTAGTTATATATTCACTTTAAAAATAAATAATAAATTAAAATAAAACAAATATTTAAGGAGGACTCCCATACAACAAACGTGATTTTGGCATTTTTATAGATAATAAGAAAAAGAAAGAAAGAAAAAATGTTTATTCTGCACAAACAAAACGCACGTTACAATGAAACAACACAAATTGCACACAAACAAAGTAGCCAAAAGCCCCATAATCAAACAATAAAAAGTTCGACAATCTTGTCTATTGCTAGATGTCAGGGCCAGGGACCAAAGACAATTTAAATTGCACAATGGTACGGAACCCTTCGTGTGCAAGTCCGACTCGCTCTTGACCGGTTTTTTATTTTGTATTTGTGAGTCTGATCCCCTGGCCCTGTATGTACCAAATGTATTAATTACATTCTGAATTAACAGTGTATACCTTATACAATATTAGTTTTAGTATATGCGAAACCCAAATTACGTGTCTAGTATTTTTATGTAAAGAATCTATGTACAAAATGTCAAAACTGTATCATGAAAAATCACAAAGTTATAAGGTTGTTATGCTACCGGGTTGTCCGTACAAAAACATGCGAACGGCGCCCCCGCGCCTCCAGGGTCGTCTTGCGCTCATTGATAATAATTTGGCAGTAGGTACGTAACCATACAGCGATTGTATTGTAAGTAATTAAATGGTGATAACATTTTCCGTCACACTTAAATATTTTTGGGACAAAATATAACATGGTGTAAAAATTATTGAAATCCATTCAGTTCCTTATTCTGTACAAACTATACCTACTCAGGTTTCGCATAATATACTAAAAATAATGTTGTATAAGCAAATAGTCTTCTAGATTACTAATAGTGGATTAGGGTATCTTTAAGGTCAAAGGCATTATTACATTAATTAAAATGTTCGTTTCTGGTACAGTCCAGCTTCTTTAAAGGCTTCAACATACCAGCGCAACTTGTCGCGCGACGCGACACGGCACAAAGGCCCCGCGTGTCGCGGGACGAGCGGTGCCTTTGTGTCGTGTCGCGTGGCGCGACAAGTCGCCCCGGTATGTAGAAGCCTTAATGACTCATCGCGTTTCAATCGTCGGCACCAATCAAACTACCGACAAGGACAAAACAAATGGTACCTATATCCCTAGGTGAGCTTTAGGCTACTCATTCAAAGCGTTATCTCGGTTCTTAGTCCTCTAGGTACTACATTTATCGCAACAAAATCCCATAACTAACACTCAATATGTACCCATCTGTGTAAGCCTGAGGCGCTAACACGATTACAGGAGACACTATCATTAAAAAATGCTCATTTGTAATAATTGGCGCGGCACGTGCCGGTCGCGCGCCGTGTGCGGCCCGCATGGACGGTCGGACTAAGGACTAACGACTAAGATTCCCGGACACCCGCTGAGCTCTTGTTAAACGGTTTGTTGCTTGTCTAGGTTTTGTTGCAGATTTGTTTTTGTAACCGATAAGTTGAATTGGTCTAATGAAAGACAAAAATAACAATATTTTTTGGTACGTCTTGGTTGGGTGCGAAATCGTCAGCTATGGGAACTTGATGAGTTCTTTTTAACGTTCCGTAGTCAACAAGCACAACCCTTATAGTTTCATCATGTCCGTTCGTCTGGTCTGTCTGTCCGCGGCTTAACTCAGAGACTCTTATGCCGGGCGTATTACAGAACGTCACTCAATACTCAAGCATTACTCAAAACTATTTTCAACCAATCAAATGGCTTGAATCTAGTTTTAAGTAATGCTTGAGTATTGAGTCACGTTCTGTAATACAGGCCTTAGTACTAGAAAGCTGTAAATTGGCATGGGTACATATTAATCACGCCGACAAAGTGGTAAAATAAAATCATGTTTTTTTATTAGGTTATTCCCTACACGTCAAGTGGGGATGGCTTTTTCCTCTTCTATCTCATGGTGTGGGATGTCGTTGGATAGACCGTTCAAAAATATTGGGTGTAAAAACCATTTTTTTATTCAGGGATCCGTTTGCGTAATATTAAGCTTTAAAATGCAAAATTTGCTAGAGTCAAGTGTCCACCCCTGCTAGCTAAATGTTGGTTTTAAGATTTGTGAAAAAAATCACGGCAATAAAATAATATAACCAAGTTAAAAGAAAAATTTTCACAGCTAATAGTAGGCTTTACAAGTTAAAGAAACCAACTTAGATTTGACGTTGGAATGTATGGGAGAACATGTTTTTCAACTACAATGTTAAGTTATAAATTCATCCCAACTACGGAACTCTTCATTGTGCGTGGTCGGACATGCATGCATTTGGCCAACTTTTTTATTAGACAGATTTCATAATCAAATATTATACAATGTCTTGACAATACAATAAAGAATAAGTAGAAACAAACCTAGGTTTGAGGTGTACAAAAGTATTTCTACGAAATCAAACAGACTACATAAATAAATTAATGGAATTTTATTGTCTTCATAAGTCAGAATCTACTTATCATGGGTATTTATAAAATTGAATCAATTCTCAAAAAAGCGATCCTATCATAATATCCAAATAATTAATATTATGTTACATCTAATACGGCTCTCCCAGAATGAAGACGTTTCGTTCAATGTGACCATCAATAACAATTTACCAAAGTAATAAAATTGATCAAATTTGCCCATTTCACTGGTAAACTGATATAAAGTAGCACGGGGTATTACTTAACCTCTAACGACATTAGACCGCCCTCCATTCTCCATTGAATCACGTAATGGAGGCGCTCACATTGTCAGCGCGTCTGTGTGACTCAAGACAAGGATGGAGCGAGGTCACGACCACGGAAGACAAGGATGGAGCGAGGTCACGACCACGGAAGACAAGGATGGAGCGAGGTCACGACCACGGAAGGCCGTTTATGTGGTTATGTTACTTTATGGGTTTATCTTTTACGCTATGGCTGATCTTAGTTATTATGTGAGAAGTGTATACAAAAATTGATGTTTTCGTGTAGACTAGAATATTTTTGGAAGGCAAGTGATTTCTATTCTACAGTAGTACGGACAAACATTCAACACCACCAGTAGTTAATACATTCAATCAGCAATACAACTACGAGGGGATATTTTCCTCAAATGTAGGATTTTCTGATTTTTGCCGAGCATTTTTAAACCTTCAGTATTTTGTTGACTAGGTAAAAAATCTTAAGCTTATTAAACACTCGACAGCATAATATTTACAACAAAATCGTAATAAATAAAGTCAGCATTATGATTTCTATTCTATCTACACAGATAGAATAGAAATCATAATGTTGACTTTGAGAGCCCAAATAAAATAATAAACATTAGTGATTGATTTTGATTCCATGTTTTGTAGTGGGTGAGGCAGTTCATAGTGCACCACACGATGTGATTTAAGACGGAGATATATGCCAGTGACCTTGAGTGGTTAGCTTGCGTGTTCTGTACTGAGCTCACGCAACGCGTCGTACGACGTACGTCCCAGTAATAGGACTCGCCCATCAAGGAGCGCTGTCCCCAATTTGACGCATTATTAATTTATTATACACAAACAAAAAGTTATTTTAATAAAACGCGTATACTAAAAGATCAATTATTCAATTATCTTTAAATTGGCGAAGGTTTCAGGAAAATACGCTTGGTAGATTTTGCGCCATTCTCAGTATTTTATCCGCGTTAGACATAACTTTACAAATAAATTTCACTATGTAATATTCACATAGTTATTGAGAAAATGCTCTAATTTAACATATATTTTTATCAAATCATTAACACTACTCGTTTAGACGTGATCTTCAGTATAAAATCATTAAAAGTCGGTGATCGTCGCCTTATGAAGCATTTCTATACTAGTTCAGTATTATCATTACTCCAATTCATCTCCATTACAAAACACAAGCTGATCAATCAAACATCGTCCACCACACTGGGTGTCATCGACCGCTTCGCCTGATTGCTGACCACCGACCCGCGGCCCACTTAGCTATATTACCGATGAGTTGCCAAAACGCAATGTATTGTGCGACGCGCTCAATTGTCGTCACTTGATTGCGTCCGATACCCTAAGTGGAATTTCTGATTTAATGATATTAGACGGGCAGTGGCTTTATTTGTAACGAGTAAATGGAATCAGGGAATTCCAACCCCCTACGTGGGCCGTAGGGATTGGAAGTGATTACGCCTCATCAAAAGTTTATTTCAACTAAACATTATTACTTACAAGAGTAGGCCAAAGTTTCTTATGAATTCTTCTCTGGGGTCGTCTCATAGATAGAAGAATGAAGCTGTTTTTTATATATCTATGGATCGTCACAACAATGAACTGAAATATAATTCTTAAATGCGTGTTCTCTAAAAAGTTTATAACTTATTAGATCTTCGATTTGGAGTATTTCACTAATTAAGCATTCAATGCGGAAACCTAATCTGTAATCGTCAAATCTATACAGGCATGGATTCATTCACCTATGCTTAATAAGTCCTGTTTTCCCTAATAGCTTAAACTAAATCGTAATCGGTCAAGCGAGTCCAGGTAGTGCCAGGTACGCTCGCTGCAGGTTGCCAGTAAATACTCAGTTCACAAAGGACGCAAGTTGAGCTCAGCTCCGGCTCAATTATAAAGTTGAGCGGCGACGCGGTGCAGGGTTAGTCGTAAAGTGCCGTCTAGGGTTCACTGATACATTCGGTTTATTGGAGAGTTAAGTTATATTCAGTACGTACGTAGAGTGATTTCAAATAGTTCAGTAGATATTTTTATGGTTTGAATAAAATCATCTTTGTAATATAATCTATATATAATATACTACATCTGTAATATACTCCAGAATTTCAGCTAACGTTGACTGCAATACTTAAGTAGAAAACAAAAAAAAAAAACTTTATTTGTATAGAATGCAGGTATTACAATAGTGGTGTTAGTTTCAGATTTATTCCCAGTACAGACGGCTACACATCAAGCTATACATTTCAAGTGTAAGCTGGTCTCGCATTGTATACGATTTCCGTACAGTGCGAGATCAGCGTAAACTGGAAATGTATAGCTTGATGTGTAGCCGTGTGTACATTCTGCCTGTTGGCATACATTTTTTTTTACCTTACAGATATTTTAGAAACTAGGTACTTATATTTAATATGAGATCATGGATCAAAATCAAAATCAAAAATATTTTTATTTCACATAAGCCTACATGGGCACTTATGAAACGTCAGAAGCTAGGTGCACGGTTCCAATTGGTCGTTTCCTATGGAGAAGAGTCGGCAAGAAACTCCACGGTTACTCTTTTTAAAAAAAATGGGTTTTACAATGTTAAAATTACAGTGTTAATAAGTATGAGAGGACAGCGTAGGCCCGTCAAAAGTACCAGGTACTTAACATAATAGAAAATGGTCTACAGATCTACAGTCTAGCTTACGTCATCACATTAACAAAAAAACAATATAAAATATGATTAAAATAATAAAAGTTAGAACCTTGTTGAAATTAATATTGTAAAAAAAAAACATCGATTATGTCAAGGAAGTATGTAAAAAATAAATAACATGAACATCGCAACTTGGGAGCGGTTTTTTTTATTTTTTTTATTTATTGGTTACAAATCGGGCAATACAATATTACTTAGATATACAAGACAAACTTAAAGAGACACATCACAATGCATGCCCTAAAATAGTGTAATGTAACCAATATTTTGTAACCATATGTTAATTTAAAAGAGTGTCCGTGGAGTTTCTTGCCCGTTCTTCTCCATAGGTACCTACTAAGCTTTGGAATGGGCAACTAGCTTCATCTTTATGACTGACCGACCCCTTGACAATTCAAAAGTGCCTGTAATTGGTTTATTTGAAATAAATGCAAGTTTGAGTTTGAGTTTGAGTGAACACAGCATGCACAAATGAGCTTTGAGCTAGTAAATAACTATAAATAAGCTTATAAATAATATGCAGCCAATGCCATTGGACTAATTATTATTAGTCGAATGGTTGCACAGGCTCATCCTAATTTTATGTTTGGCTGATGCTAAGGTTTCGGAGAAAATATCAAATTGCTGTCTCACACCATTGTAGCTGGAAAACATTCTATAAAATGGAGCATGTTGTTTTATATTTGTTCTGCAATGAGGCAGTACAAATGTGCGCCTATTGCATAAACGACTGCTCTGGCGTGGAACAGCAAGTGGAATTCTCTCCAGCAAACCTTCACAATCTACGTGGGCATTGATCAACTTAAATAAGTATACGATATCCGCAGCTTTTCTTCTAGAGCGTATAGCGGTCATATTGAAGTATTCCAACTTTGATCCATACGATTTGAGGTTTCTACATTGATTATTAACATAAGATAGTTGGTATAGAAAGCGTTTTTGAATTCGCTCCAATTTACGAGAGTAGACATCATAAGTAGGATTCCATACTTGACTTCCATATTCCAACACACTGCGAACGATGCAATTAAAAACTGGTATTGTGACTTTTGGATCCCTAAATTCTTTGAGTTGTCGTGTAACAAAACCTCACATACGCGAGGCTTTCTGAGCTATATTATCTATATGCTGTCTAAACTTAAGTTGGCAATCCATAATTACGCCTAAGTCGCGAATGCAAGATACCTCTTCCAGGGGTACACTGTTAATTGAGTAAATTAAGTTAATAGACATTTACATATTTTTGCCGGTGATGAGGTATCAGGGAAGCCACATGTGCAGAATGAGTTAATGCCAAACTTCCTTGTCTTCAACGTAGTCTTTAATCTTATAATATGCTTTTTTGATAAAGACACGTTTGATGTGGGTATTGAATTTTCCATCGCTAAGTTCTGTAACAGACTTTGGCAACTTGTTATAAAAGCGGATACTGTTTATAAGAAATGACTTGCTTGTTTTAGTTACTTAATCTAAATTTGGGTATCACAATTTCATTTTTACTACGTGTATTTATATTATGGAAATCGCTTCTTATTTAAAAAAAAAAACTTTTTACAAAAAAAAATAACCGACTCCCAAAAAGAACACTACGAAGTGAAAAATAACTTTAATTTCGGAAGTTGGTGTCTTTGGATCTGTATTTTAGTTTATTGCCACCGACTTCCGAAATTAAAGTTATTTTTCACTTTGTAGTGTTATTTTTGGGAGTCGGTTATTTTTTTTGTAAAAAGTTTTTTATTTTTCACTTTTTAGTGGGTCAGTTTTTAATTTATCAAAGTTACAATAGCCTAATATTAACTCACGGAGGCGATCGGCGGTGGCGATCTCTCGCGTCCGGCCCTGGTTCAGGCCATGGTTCGGAGCGAGAGTGCATGGGAGGCCGTCACCTCCTTCTGCGAATTAGTAATGCTTGCGTAGGAGGAGGCGGAACGCGTGAGGGAGAGGCAAGGTTCGCGCCCTCGCGCTCCTAGTCGCCGCAGGAGACGCCCCGGGCGTCGGGAGTCGCAAGCCGATTTCCGGCCACCGTAGGCGCGGGCCTGCGGACGGTGAGCGATGGGTAGCTCACCATCCGATAAGGACCAGGCCCGGGTCGATGGCGCGTCGTATTCCACGCGCGCCTCAAAGAGTTGTCAGCACCAACTGACGGGGTCCGCTAGGGCCAATGCCTGCCAGGGTTGCGAGTTTGTCCGAAAGGGATATCGTGGCCCTGGCACACAGGCAAATGAAGGAATACGGGTGGGTTTTAGTCAGTAAAAGTCTGACACGCCCTTCCACTCCGCCCAGAGCGGGAGAAGTTATTTGATAATTTCCCACCCAAAATTAGTTGTTGAGGAGTTCTCCTGGTAAGAACCAGGAGAACTGCCACTCACCATATGCATAGTGATATAAATTGCTTAGCAACCACATTAACGTACCTAATCGAATCGCAACCCGTTAAATACTTATTATATTGTTCCGGTGGCCATCTGTGGTCTCCATCATCAGTTCCACTTCACCAAATGGTGCTTTCCGAGAGCAAATGCACGAGTTCCTATAAAAAATATCCAAATCGCTATAGGTTTGCCTATAAAATTTGAGGGTTCCCCTCGATTTTCATGGGATCCCCTCAGATTTCTGATTTTTTTTTTGCAATGGGACCACCTCGGGAGTATACCCTTTCCAACAAAAAAAGAATCATCAAAATCGGTTCATAAACGACGAAGTTAGGCGCGAACAAACATAAAAAAGCATAATATATATACGGTCGAATTGAGTAACCTCCTTTTTTAGAAGTCGGTTAAAAAAGCCTAAGTTTTTGGTCATGGTAGTTACCTACGTTAAGTCTTAGCGGTTAAGATGGAGGATGGTAGCGCGTCTTAGGATCTTGCAATACATTATCTTGAAGAATAATAGAATCTAATCCTTCAGTTGTTTGATACGACTCCCATGGTTACGACTCCCATGGTTACGACTCCCATGGTTACGACTCCCATGGTTACGACTCCCATGGTTACAGAAGGTCTTTTCTCTTGGTTGAGGTATTTGCTCTTTAAATTCACACAGCATTAGAGTAAAATTTAAAAGCCTTCGCGTTGGCCTGATATTACTTGTAACTGAAGGGTCTTTATTTAAAGCGATTAGCAGCTGTTTAGTCTAAAGTCAAAACTTTATTCTTTTTCTTCTTTCTAAAACCATTAATTTATTAGATACCTACACAACTTCTTAACTTGAAAGTTCAATAAAAATCCTATTACCTACTGTAGAAGGTATAGTTGTTGGAGTCGTTCAGTGCGCCTCGTCTCAGACGGGACAAGTTTTAACAGGCGCGCTAAGTTCGCAGACTGTTTACTGCCTTCTTATTCAGAGCCGTTCAGAGCCGTTGAGTCGTTCACTGGCTCCAACAGTCCCACTACACGAATACTACCTACTTATACACAGAGCGGTAGATTAGCGGATTTGCACTATTGAATATGGAGATAAACTACGAGTAGGGAATAAAGAAACAGTTTTAATTTTTTTGTGGTTTGTGGCCAGTGTTAACGTCATTATCAATAGCCCCTTTCTATTATTAATGGAAAACGGAAAATTGACATAGCAGACTAATTATTGTCGATGCCTGCACGCGTAGCATGACCAATAATGTATCTCTATTCTACCAAAAAGCGACGAATTCGAAAAAAATGTGTCAAACGTCAAGTTTTTCATTAATAAAAACCAGCAAAATTCAAATATATCGAAAACGGTGCGTCCTAGTCAAAACATTACAGAAATTTAACCCCCCCTTAAGTTTAAAAAAAAATCCATCATGAATTTAAGTAAAAAAATAATCTAACCAGAATTTAAGGCAAAAATCCTTTTTTTTTATTTTTCGCTGGTCTTTTTATATCATCATAAGGATGGTTTTCGACTAGAACAACAATTTCTTTCCCACTATTTTACCAATTTTTTCTTTTTTTTTTTCTTTTCTGCTCATAGTGCCCCAAAGCGTATACTCCAACTCCTACAACTCCACCCCTAAGACGACCCACTGACCATTGTTCAGTGAGAAGAAATTTGGACGGTGAAAGTATTGAATTGAGTATTCAAAATCAATATAGACTCTTGCCTAGGTCAAATGTGATGTATACTATTTAACGCTTGTCGAGAAGAAATGTGTCAAAAGTAGAGAAAAATTCTCGCCATGCTCGACACTATAGACTTTTGTCGACTGAAGAATAGAAACATTTCTTCTCTTCAGTTTTAACATCGCCATGCTTAGGACGGTAGAAATCTTTCTATTATATAATACGTCATTTTGTCGATTCTTTCGTCGACAAAACCGTTTCTACGGTGGTCACGCTACGCGTGCAGATTGTCAGGAGTTTACAGACTCGAATTTGTTTTTTTCATCGTTGTCCCACTGATTGTGTATCTACTAAATACATACCTGCGCCTTTCTTCAATTACATGTACATGACAAATAGCAGCTGTAATAAACGGTTGGTATTGTAACCACGTTTTAGCTTTTAATATCATCCTTATGCCTACGGTATGGAATTCAAAATCGGTTGAACGGACTGTAAAAAGGTTTATTTAAATTTCTAATCTTATTTCAACAAATGGAGTATAGTAGTTTTTAATGTAACGAAGCTAAGGATGATTATGTTGCCATAGAGCAAAATTGCTTAAACTGACGTCCTACTGTTCCCTGGTGACCTGTAATACAGGTTTTTATATAGACCTACTTCATGCAGGCACCGGTCTCTCACAAAGTTAGCTCTTTGTTCGTGCATTATTGTCAAATATTCGCTTTAAGTACTTACATAACTCGTGCAGAGGAAATAAAAATTTTATATTATTACTAGCTGCGCCCCGCGGTTTCACCCGCGTAAGGCTTAACACTTAGGGGTATAAAAAATAGATAGTAGCCGATTCTCAGACCTACTGAATGTGCATATAAAATTTCATCAAAATCGGTCAAGCCATTTCGGAGGAGTATGGTAACTAACATTGTGACACGAGAATTTTATATATAAGAAGATTATTACTTGCTCTAAAGTACCTACTTATATCTGAATGAAAATTGAACCTTTTCATGAAATCATGACATTGGACAACAAATCTAACTTTGAGAGATGTATTCATGATTCTAATTCTGTAAATACATATTTGTTATATTCACAATTTGACTGCCTCGTTGGTCTAGTGGTCGCAACCGCTACTGCATGAGCATGAGGTCTTGGGTTCGATTCCCAGGTCGGGCAAAGTATTATTGGGATTTTCCATTAGGAATTTCTCAGTAGCAGCCCGGAGTCTGGATTTGTGCCCGTTTGATGGCAATAGGGTCGCCCCCTATTACATGGGACTTAAACGTAACTGGCGAATTGTGGGTGTGCTATAGGTACACCGCCTTACCATCTTTTATGGGGTACTGTGTTAAATGTTACAACAAAATACCTTGTGATATATTGCAATTAAGTAAATGAAAGAAAATTTAAAACATATTAAAAGTACACTTTGTAAACAATCATATTACAAATTAGAGGATTATATCCAGGATAAGGATAGATAATGCTTGGAAACATGCTGCTCCAGCTCCATACGACAATCTAGAGTCTAGACAAATCAAACTGATTGCTTTTGTATAATTTATTATTTGTATGACATTGATTTTACATTCAGTGATTACCTTCACTCACACAGACTTTTTTTTTTAAGTTACATATACTTTTACGTTTTTGTAAATTTTAATATGTGAGCACCACGTATCTATCTCATAATTAAATTATCTGTCATTGCTTATTTATTTTTTTACCTATTGTGGCAAACATAAAGATCAAGAGATAAAGATGTGTTTATTTGCTCAGTGATTTTATTCTCGATGCATCGTCTTCACATATATTATATTGTATCTAATATTGTAAAACATTTTAAAAGAGTAACGGTGGAGTTTCTTGCCCATTCTTCTCCATACGACACTACCTTTTGGAAACAATTCATTTTTTTTTATAAAATCCTTATAACAAATTACAATATTTTGTTTAAGATATTATATGTGAAGACTATGCATCTAGAATAAAATCACTATATCACATAAGGTAAAAAAAAATGAAGCAATGATAGATAATTACCTGGTTAAATTATTTATTTCAAATAGGCAGCTATAAGTCATGGATGCCTATTTGAAATAAATAATTTGACTTTGACTTTCCTTGTCAGAAATCATCCCCAACAAAAAGTCACATTATCATCGCAGATTTAAAGACCCAAACACCATGAATAGAAGTGAACATCGAGTGTATCTCTTTATTGAATCATTTATGTAAAGCAGACGGTAAATGATGCGACACTAACTTGATAATAGCCCCTCCGTCCCCCGCACCCCACACCCCCGCGCCGCCACCCCCGGGTGTGGGGGGTGCGTAGACAAATGATGGGGATAAGCAGATCTGATGGTGCGGCCAAGATGTAGCGTACACGGCATTGTGATGTGGTACGGAAATATAATGGGATTATTGCTGTTACTTTGTATTGGGGGTAGAGTAGAGATATTGTGAAGTATGGATACGTAAGATGCAAAATAAACGTAGATGAGGGAAGGAAAGAAAACAAGATGGTCCTGTGTCCCTAAGTGACGCTAACAAATATACTTCAGACAAGTGTTTGTAGGTACCTACTCAAATAAATAACAAATAACTATTGCAAATAACTACCTATCGATTTATAAATAAAAACCGGCCAATGAAGGGTTCCGTTGGGATGAATATTTATTCCAAGAAAAAACTTAACATTGTAGTTGAAAAACATGGTCTCCCAAACATTCTAACTGCAAAAATGTAAGTTAGTCGACTATTACTCGTTAACTTGTAAAGCCTACTTAGCTGTGATAGTTTTCCTTTTAACATCGTTATACCTATAAATTTATTAAATCTCGTTTATTTTTTATTTTTTTAATAAATACTATATTATATTACTATATTATATAAATACTATACTGAAATTATTTCAGGAACGTTATGGGAATCCAATGAACCTGATTTGTCGCGGCGGGGTGGACGGCCGCGTTCGCTGATTTCAGGCGTCATTTGTTAGAGAATTTCAACATCCATTGCTGATTTTTTTATTTTAGATGTGTTATTTACTTTAATGGAGTACTGCATACAGAGAATGTGATTTTACATTGAAATAAAGGAAATAATAATAATAAAGAAATTATAATACTGAAATTACGATTTTCCTGAGAAAATTTTCAGTGGAATATGATTCAAAATAAGGAGCTGAATGCACCCTGTTAATTTGCGGAGGGCTGTCCCTTACACCCTGTATTATAATCTATATTATTATTATAATATCCAAAAACAATCATTTAGCTGGCAGGGGAGGGACACTTGACTCTAACAAAAATGAGCACTTTATAGCTTAATATTACGCAAGTACGGATCCCTGAATCGAAAAATGTTTTTTTTCAATTCAAGGATCTTGGACCCGCAATATTTTTGAACACCCTATCCAACGACATCCCATACCATGAGACAGACGAAAAAAAAAAGTAATCCCCACTTGACGTGTAGGGAAGGCAGGTAACATAAAAAATAAATGTTTTTCAGATTTTGTTTAACCACTTTGTCGGCGTGATTAGTATGTGTATACCCATGCAAAATTACAGCTTTCTAGTACGCCGAGCTAAGCCGCGGACAGACAGACAGACAGACAGATGGACATGGCGAAACTATAAGGGTTCCTTGTAGACGAACCCTCAAAAATCTATGACACATGGCAAGGAATTTGACGGAAATTCAAGTGCCTATAGCAGCTAAGTCAAAGAATAAGTCTGTTTACAGTAGGAATCTCCGCCCTCCGCCATTCAAATCATCAAATAAAGCCAAACCTCCAACAAATGGATTCATCATCATCATTATTTCAGCCGAAAGACGTCCACTGCTGGACATAGGCCTCCCCCAAGCACCACCACTAAGACCTGTTCTGTGCTTCCCGCATCCAGTGGATACCTGCGGCCATCACAAGGTCATCGGTCCACCTTGTAGGAGGCCTTCCAACGCTACGTACAAATGGATTACATTTATTTAATTAGGTTACAAACTTACAAGTTATAAAACTGCTATCGTAATTCGATTAATCGAGTGAACAATGAGTCGATTGCTGCATCGATTATGATCGATTAGCGTCGGTAGGACGGCACAATGGAGAGAATGTCACGCACAGGGCATTAAGTAATGTAACGCTAACGTGTCAGAGAGAATTGTGCGCCTGTCACGGTACCACGGGTTATTAATTGTACGGATAGTGCAGTGATGTTTGATTTGCTTAATTTAGTATGTTTCTATTAACTTCCTTTTTGTATGGGAGCGGGTGGCCCAGTGGTAACGGCCCCATGTTGCTAGTTGTTGGTCGTAGGTTCGTACTCACACTAGTAGGTATGCACTTCACTTTGTGCAATTTATTTCATCACCATTGCCGCGTGGTGGATTAGGTTAGATTACGGCTCATTCCCAGTCACAGAGTCGAGGCCTTTGCATCATTTAATCCAATTCATCAAATCAAATCAAATCAAAAATATTTTTATTTCACATAAGCCTATATGGGCACTTATGAAACGTTAGAAGCTAGGCGCACGGTTCCAATTGGTCGTTTCCTATGGAGAAGAACCGGCAAGAAAATCCACGGTTACTCTTTTAAAAAAAACTGGCTTTTTTAAATCTCGTTCAATTTTTTTTTTAAATAAATAGGTACTCATATTTTTTTATATATATTATTATTATTATTTACTATTGCCGTGATTTTTTTCACATATCCAAAAACAACATCAAATTTTGAGGCACTAGTAATGCAATGCAATGCAAGTGGCATTAGGTACTTAACTAACTAGTTGGCGGGCATTTTGTCAAATTGGTACGTATAATCCGCCACTATTTAGTTAATCTGACCAGGTGGAAACAAACGTTATCCTGCTTTACCAGTTGCGAAATGTCTATTATAAACGTAAGATATATTAACGACATGGGTAATTTTGTCGCGGCATCAACAACGCCACATGCAAACTACGCGTCACACTGACGTCACGAAAAAGCCTGCATCGCGCAAGCAGAGTTTACCGCACCACTAGTAAATAGACAACGTCCCGACATCAACTGTCGGGCAGTTGCCCACCAGACACGACACGCGTCTGGTCGGAGGATCCTCCCTTATCTATGAAGGATGAGTGACCTTTGCACCCTGTTCCTCATGCCTCTATACTGGTGAACCCGAACATGAACGTCAGCGCAGCCTTCGTGCAACTTCTTCAGCGTGACGTCATCATCATCATCACTTCCTCAAGCTTTCGAGCGGCGAGTCACACAGCTAGCGAGCACCCACGGCTTCAACGGGTATATTGACCACCAGCATGCAGCGGACGCGAATTCTTGGTCATTACCCACAGCCTCATCTGCAACCTTGGCACAGCACACTGCACTTTCGGCCGGTCCCCAAGCAGAGAACAAGAATCCTCTCCTGGTCGACACCAGCAGTCAGCCTCAACCCGGCACTGTGCCACATCCGACTCACTGGAGCATGATGTTTTAGTAACATGGTTTGCTTGTAGGTACTAAGCAGTTTATGTTCTTATCTTATTGCAGTACGTATGTGAGAGAGTTGAAAATAAATGATAGCTGCATTTATTAAGTTTATATTTAGTACCTAAACGAGCTCTAACAATTACTAGCAAATGTTGATCTGATTGAATTGCCTCAACTCTCAGTATACCTACCCAGGTAATTAATTATAATCCTTTCAAAAAGCCAGTTTAGAAGAAATGTCGAAATATGCTGTTTGAAAGCATGCATATTGTTTGATAGCTCTAAAGATTGGTCACCCATCCACTGACTGTCACAGACTAACTTCACAAATCGATCGGCCGCCACCCCTGGTACAAACAGACACCAACGCAGAAATTAATAAAACTATTTATTACAACTCACTTTAACACCTGCACTGTCAATCATTGTGTGATGTTAATTATGAATTATGAACAGTACGAGTAATAACACAATAACGGCGGCTCCGCGACGAATTCGCGCTAATTACACCTGTGCAATCAACAGAGTGTTTATTGATACATTATAATGCATTGAAACAAGTTAATTGTTTGATGCAATTTTGTTTTATTGTATTTAAAATCCTTCGATGTAGGTAAACTAGGACATGAAAACCAAAACTCAATCAACATGACAACTGCCCCACATACTAACCTTCCAAAAATTTACTGACTTTATTAATTACCGTAATGTAGTGAATTATAAAAATACGGCTTTATAAAAAAAATCTAAAAGTGATGTTCAAAATTATAGACTTATTGCAAAAATATCAGTATTCTCAAAAATAATTGAGAAGGTAATTTATAATTCTGTATATTCTTATTTCGAAAAATTCAAACTTTTTTGCAATGAACAAAAAGGCTTCAGAAAGATACTATACGGGTATTATACAATTTTTTTTCTGTATGTCTTACTTAAATTGAATTTAAATTTTGACATTGTAATTTTGAATTGAATTTAAATTTTAACATTGTAATTTTGAATGAAATTTAAATGTTGTAATTTCCTTTTAATTTAAATTGTGTCTTTCTAGTGCAACTAATTTTGTACGCCATAAATGGCAAAACATGTAGCCAGCTCTTATTAATTTTGCCCGCCACGATTGTGGCGATAAGTCGCCTCTTCAAGGAGTGGCTAGAGAGGCGCCACGGCGTCCTCACCTTCCGCCTGACGCAAGTCCTCACCGGATACGGTTGTTTCGGGAGGTTCCCGTTCAGGATAAAATGCGAGGAAACGCCCGGGTGTTACCACTGCGTGGTTCGCCCGGAGGACAAGGTGGAGCATACGGTGGAGGTCTGCCCACTTTGGGCGGGCACCATCGTGAACTCACGAAGACGATCGGTGGCGGCGATCTCTCGCGTCCAGCCCTGGTTCAGGCCATGGTTCGGAGCGAGAGTGCATGGGAGGCCGTCACCTCCTTCTGCGAAGCAGAAATGCTCGTGAAGGAGGAGGCGGAACGCGTGAGGCAGAGGCAAAATTCGCGCCCTATGCCACTAGTCGCCAAGAGAGACACCCCGGGCGTCGGGAATCACAGGCTGATTCCCGGCCACCATAGGCGCGGGGTAGCTCGCCGTCCGGTAAGGACCAGGCCCGGGTCGACGGCGCGTTGTGTTTCACGCGCGCCGCAAAGAGATGTCAGCACGAACTGACGGAGTCCGTTAGGGCTAATGCCTGCCAGGGTTGCGAGTTTGTCCAAAAGGGATATCGTGGCCCTGGCTCACAGGCAAATAAAGGAACACGGGTGGGTTTTAGTCAGTAAAAGTCTGACACGCCCTTTTAGTGGCATGAGGAACGGGGTGTAAAGTTCAGTCATCCTGCGACCAGACGGGAGGATCCTCCGACCAGACGGGTGTTGAGTCTGGTGGGCAACTGGCCGACGGTTGATGTCGGGATGTTGTATATATTATGCTTAGCTGCGCGGTAAACTCTGCTTGCGCGATGCAGGATTTTGCGTGACGTCAGTGTGACGCGTAGTTCGCGAGAAGTTATTTGATAATTTCACAACCCAAAAAAAAAGGTCATAGGTATTAATTTATAAGAACTTCATACTGTACCTACTTATGTTTTCCAAAATAAATATTATATTATCTTATCTATTAGTTAATCATTTGTTAAATATGTGGTTGATGGTTTCTTAATCATACCTAGCACACGATTCAATAAACAATCATGCCATGGAAAATCTTGGCCACCCTTATTTCGTAACTACGACCCACATACCCAGCCACATATAAAACAATTGAATAAAGAATAAACACCGATCAAGCCGTAAATCCAATAAGAAGCTAACTGTCCGTAAGGGGCAGTAAATAACCGTTTAATACAACCCGATATACTCGTATCTTATACACTCGGCATCTCGTAAACTCGTACTCTCTCGTGTTCTCGCTGCAGTCCAGTAATCAGGTTATGAGAGGGATGCGCCCCGCCGCGAGATTTGTAACCTAGCTGACATTGTTTATGTCCCCGCCACCTAACGCTCCTTACTATGTCGTGCAGGAAGTTTTATTATGTAATAATAGTCAGATGCCGCAGCAGGGTGTTGTATATAGCCATGTTTTGATATAGGAAAAAGTTTCCGTAAGGATATCAAATCTATTAATAATGCTTACTGACCGTTGGAGACTGTGGAATAAGGAAAATGGTTCCTTTTTGTCAATTGATAAACAAGTTCTTTGTGATGCCTGAACTGTAAGATTGTTGTGCGGAAATCGGTTGGATAAGTCGAGTACACCATTACCTACATTTTTTATCATTGAATACGGTAATCAAACATTTTTTTCTATATCGTCTCGCCTGTGTAGAGTTCTTGCTCTGGAAGGTCTCGAACAGACTTTGTCCCATCTGCTCGAGTGTCCTAAATGTCAGTTCAACTGCTTACTTGACGAGCTGAACAACGCCTCTGACGCCGCTATATATAATATATAATCGTGGCACATACTGGGCCCAAACAGTTTACTTATGCAACGTAGATGTACCGTCGAAACGAAAAGAAGGAGAAGAGTTCTTGAGACCACGTTCTACCATGATATCATTCTACATTAATCAATAATGTACCTTAGAGTCATAGTAACTGTACCAATATTACGATATTACTATACCACTAATGATTCCAAGTGCGCTGTATACTCAGGTGCTAGATATTAATAATTGCAACAATGGTGAGCATTAATTAATTATGAGCAATTGATACGCAAGCACACTGCACAGTACAAACACTTAATAACAGAATTAATAGCACGCCTTATTATTAAATTGTTCTTTAGTCGATTATTAAAATGAATGATGATTGTTTTCTGCGTTGGTAATAGTGATAGTATACTTTGTTTAATAAAAACTACAATAGACGTAATGGTTTGAAGTTCATGTAATTTTCAAGGGCAATCACTTAATGGACACTTAGAGGTTTCTTATTAAACTTCAGCATGAGTTACTATAACCTCTACTCTAAAATGTCACCTAACCAGTTTAAAGTTAAAGTTCAATTCCATTATAATAGTGTCCATCTCTTTCTTGTTTGATCTGCTTGTTAAAAACAGCAATGGGTTTTATATGATTAAATAACAAGTCCTAACAAAATCGATAATACTGTTTATAATAATGTAATTATGCTACTAAAACCCTGCTTGCTAATAAAAAGCAGGAGACTGAAGTAAAAGACTAATTTGTAGGGTTGCATTATTTATACCACAATTTAATGGCATCATACATTCATACTTTTTATTGCAAATATTTCACTAACATTTACAACGTTAACATTCTCAAACTGACCTCAATATGACCATTTGATAATATCGCATTGCACATAAATAAGAAACTTCAATAAAACATGCATTAACGTCTAAACGTGTTCGGAAGTTCCTATAGTATTTCCTGTGTATCGTCAATACGTTTGAAAACGAAGTGGTTCGGAGGTGTCCTGCCCGGGGCCCGGAGCCCGGCGCTCAAGGACCCTCGCTCGAGATGTTTGAACGGCCACCAGCGCCTTTTACACCCAAACAGATGTTAGGTTCAGGCAAACTTGTTTGTACAGGTTAGGGTTCAATATTTGGACGTTTAGATTTGATACTGTTTGTGGTTTGGAAAGGTTGTAAGATGTAAATAGAGTTAAGAAAAGAAATCTCTAGTTTTCTGGCTTATCCGTCGAGTTAAATTAAATTAAACGCCACGCCCGAGTCAGGAATAGATTTGTAGCTAATTTGCTTTTCATAAACATCAACTTAAGACGCAGATATATGCCATTGACCTTGAGTGGTTAGCTTGCGTGTTCTGTACTGAGCTCACGCAACGCAGGACTCGCCCATCAAGGAGCACTGTCCCCAATTTGACGCATTATTATTTTTTTATACACAAAACAAAAGGTATTTTAATAAAACGCGTTTACTACAAGATCAACAATTCAATTATCTTTAAATTGGTGAAGGTTTCAGAAAAATACGCTTGGTAGATTTTGCGCCATTCTCAGTTTTTCATCCGCGTTAGACATAACTTTAAAAAAATAATTTCACTATGTAATATAAATATAATCTAAAATATTCACATATTAAGTTATTGAGAAAATGTTCTAATTTAATAAATATTTTTTTCACTACTCGTTTAGACGTGATCTATAGTATAAAATCTTTAAAAGTTGGTTATCGTCGCCTTAATAGAAACTTAAGCCAGTAGTATTATTCTGAAATTGTCTTTTTGTTCTTTTCAAGATTAACGAAACAATGAACCCGTGATGTCTGCGGCTTCGTTATCAATGTCAACTTTACTCCAACTTAACACTTTTACCTTTCTTCCACTTACACATTGTAACACAAACAAAACACACACGATATTTGTACACTTGGCATTCAGGTGACTGTACGACTTTACAAAAAAGGTCGTGTCCAATTTGTGGCAGGTCTTCAAATTGGACGGCTGTTGAAGGGTTCCGACACTATTCAGCAATTGGACCCCTTTCGGGCCCCGGGGAGGGACCCGGTCATTATTCTATTTTCTCATCTCTTGACGGCAGTACGGCACGCACTCGGCCCTCGAGATGGGTTGTGTGGAGTCTTCAAAGTGTTCTCTACAGTTTTCTTGAGGATAAACAACGTAATAGGGGTAGGTGTGTCCTGTCGTGGGAGCAGTGAGCTGAGCAGGCAGCTATATGAAACTTTAGGCAGATGTAAAATAATATAAAAGTATGTTGTAAGGTACATCACATAAGTTGACAGACTAACTGTCAATTTATGTGATGGTATCCTCAACAACTTTCTTGTCAAAGTCAAATTCAAATTATTTATTTTAAATACGCACATAAATGGCACTTTTGAACGTCAAAATTTACAAAGAAAATAGAATTGATTCTAGTCGCCCCTTCCAAAAGGTAGCTTCGTAGGGAGAAGAATGGGCAAGAAACTCCACCGTTACTCTTTTAAAATGTTTTACAATATTTTACAGTTTGTTGCACTTCTTTAAATCTTTCTTCTTCAATGACCTCCAAGACTACAATTGAACAGTCTAGAATGCCTGTATGAGTTCCAGCAGCAAGAGAATACCCTATCTGACTGGTAGTGGCCTCCAACGATGTTGGTAGGTATTATAGGTGGATCCTCCTTCGTACAATGTGATGAATCATAATGAATCACTATGTTGTTAGTATAACTAGACAACACAGACTCGTCACTAATACTACAATTCGTTATATTAGCTATAACCTCATTAATATAATAGGCTATCAACATAGCAATCATATGTCTACATTTCCCAGACAGAGATAAAGTTCTCTGAGTCAGCTTAAAACCACTAACAAACTTATTAGTGTCAAAATATAATAATTTGTCACTATGACAACATGTCAGCATTTGAATAGTATATTATTCAACCTAAAAATAGAACTATTATCATCATCTGAGAAAGTGTCAGAATAAGGAAAAGCACACAATATCAACTTTCCTACATTTAACTTTAATAAGGTGTTCACACCATCCACTATGTCCTTTCTCGTAATACCTGTACTATTTCCTAATAGCAAAACCATTGTAGAATAATTATTTAGGTTTGTGTCTGCAATTATTTTAATCATTTGTTTAAAACTTATGATAACTCCGATTGGTAAAACTATGGCTAAGGTAATTGAGTAAAAATTTTCCAAAGTTTGAACCTAATTCATCACAAAAAATATTGTTTTATTTTGCTGAGAGCTGACACAGGGCTCTGCTGGAAGAACCAACACCGGAGGGGGCAAGTTAGACTGAGGCCGAGGAGGTAGTGGTTGGTTGGCACAGCTACATGAGGGGTTATTAGTCAGAGACTCATATCTCTCAGCATTGCCCTTCACCAAATCCAGTAGATCCCCAGCCTCTAACAAACGGTTAATTAGTTGACGTCGTGTGAAGTCTTATATTTTTCAAAAATATCCTTTAGTTGGTGCTCCTTGTGCAATATATCGTTATAGATGAGCTGGATATCAGTGTCATATTTTGCCACATGATCTTGAAACGTGATCACAGGTGCATTTTTGATGTTGCATTTAGAATATTATGCTTTAACAATTTAATATGGGAGAGTCAGTCGGGTAGTGTATTGGTCCAATTACTAAATATTGAGCAATTCACGGTATGTTTATTCAGTTGTTTGTTCGTTGTAGACCTGCTGTCGTGTGACTGGTTAGTATTGCTGTTACTTATATTATTATAGTCTTGGCGCAACTCAACATTTATCAATTATTGGTTGAGGTTACTACATGTAAGTAACTGAGCATGGTCAATGACACGATGCATGTCACTTTAATACACAACCTACATACAGAACTTATTAGAATACAGAAGCCGAGAAAAGTAAGAAAATCAATTACTATCTGCCTATTGAATCCACCCACATATTTACATCTCCATTGAACTAACTATTATATTGTGTCTTCACCTCGTTACATAAAAAACCCAAACACAATGGTACCTCCTTCACACACTTTACTTGAACCGACCACACATTGTCTACTGAAACTACAGCAGCACTAATAGTACCATTAGGTGCGCAAGAGTCGTTACCGCGTGCACAGCGCATGACTGCCGCTCATTACCGCCATGTTGTTGCAGCCTGCAGCGCTGCATGGCTGCCCACCGACAAACAACATGCGTTTCCCACAATGGTGGATCCGATTATGAGTATGTACAATGATGTGCAAGTAGATTTCCCTTATTGTGGTAGCTGTAGGGTTTATGCATAACTCTTCTTAAAATACCTTAATTTGATAATGAGTTTTTATAACTTATGCCTTAAGTCAATAAATGTGCACTTTGACTTGTTTTGTCACCTCACCAGCGGGATGTCCCACTAACCAACAGTGCACGTTGTTAAAATAAATAAGTACAAAACGTAACTATTATACTTAATGTTAAACGGTTTATAATGCCTTTTCTCAATGAAATTATAAGAATGCAGTTGCTTAATTTCCGATCAGCTTAACTTAGCACACACTTGGCCAAAAATAGCTTCTCTCAACCAATAGATAACATTACGTGTACTCAAGTTTTACATAATCTCTTCGGGCCTAATAACACAACACTCGACATTTCTCGGCCAGTCGGCCACACACGCCATTCCCCGAAGCTCTCGACAATATTCCACTAATAATAATTACACATTTATTTTCATTCAAAACTTCGCCTGACAGTTCGAGATGCACCCCGTGTCACTCCTTTGTCCGATAAAACCAACATAATAACACCACCAAAAATGTTTACACAACTTTAACGTTACCGCATAAGGTTGAAAATGAATTGGCTTACGTTTTATCGGTTGTATTTTAAAGTTGGTCGAGTAAGGTGCCTACACGCTCATTAGTGTGTAGGATAAATAGTGCGCGTCAGTTATTGTAGTATTGCAACAATATTAAAATAATATGAAGATAATAAGGCGCTTTGTACGGACGGTGCCCTGTGCGAGGCCCACAATGCAGGAGTGGGACCAGTCTTCATCCTCATAAATATACTGTTTGTTGAGTGTAACAAAAAATTGACAATGGAGATAAGTAATTTGAATTTGAGATTGTAGCGTAGACTAATCATTAAAGTTTAATTTATATTAATACGTCGCGTCGCGTTAATATCGACTGGCGCGCTAGTTATTTCATATACTTAGATACTAATTGAAATGCAATGAAAGGTTATTTAAATTTATGACTAGCTATCTTGAGATGTGAATACATTTATAGTTTCCCTCCATCAGTGAAAGAATGTGATTAATAGAAGAAATACAGCGCTACACCAGCCGTAACAAAAGCCAGCGCGTACCACGAGCTCCGTGATAACAGATATGTCTCGGATTTCAAACGAGCCACTTGTCACAAAGTCTGTAATGTACATACTCTGTTGTGTCACGGCTACACGTATCAGTCCTACAATAAAACTAACAAAAACGAAATAAAAGATGGTAATAAACTGAGATTTGTAACTTTCGTAGCACTTCGTAGCGGTCTACGCGCTGCGCCAATCAAGAGAATCGAAAATCGTTTATTTTTCTTCTACCAAAATATTAACTAGGTATTTTATTTTCTGTCCAATTTTCTATTATTATAATGATGATATATTGGAACTGAGCATCAAAATGTTACTAGATTTGGTATAAAAAATGGCAACCATTTCTTTAACTTAACAATATACATTATAAATTGCTTGTTACACAATTAAACGTTATAAATTGGTTTTATAACGTAGCAACTAAAATCAGGAGACAAGGCCTCCTCAACAATTAAACCCATATCTCCCACACTTAAGCCAATATGCCAATGTAACTTGTCACATAAAAGCTTAACTAAAAAACTTTGGTGTGTCCACAAACAGGCGCAGTTAGGCTAATATTGTAACAATGTTGGTGATTATGTTGGCTCAAGTGTTGGGCGTGACAATCGTGTGAGGCCAGCATTCCGGCCATGTTTGCCCAATCATATCGCGAGCTGTTTGGATATCGTTACTGCGGGCGTCACGCTTTCACTGAATCACTTGTTCTTGTCTTATAAGGACAGTGTTACACGTGTGAAAAGGTATGTGTAGACATATCTTAACTGTAGTATGAAGTCTCCAAAACTAAACTTTGCAAGATATGTAAGAGATACGTTAGCAATACCTAATTATTCACGCCTCGTTTCGAAGGTGTAATGGGTTACAATGAATACAGACTTCTGTAGGTACGTGTAATAGGTACTTATATATACCCACATATTTATGTGTTCAACATTATTTGATATAACTTCAAAGTTACCTATACAGGGTGTTAAAGTAACTGCGTGCGGTAGGTTCAGTATCAATAAAGGAACCCAGAAAAAAAAAAAAAAAACAAAAAAGTAAAACCATAAGTAAATGAAAACACAAAAAAAATATTGCAAGATCAACCTAATTTAGTACCTACTAACTTAAAATAGCAATCGTTTAGAATTAAAATTATTTTATTTGACGGTCCTACGCCCGTTAAAGTACGAAGAGACTTATTTTTATTTATTTTTTATGTTGAATTTTTTGTTTAAGTATGTTTTTTTTTTGTATTTTTTCTGGGTTCCTTTATCGATACTTAACCTACCCCTAAGCTATGGCACGCAGTTACTTTAACACCCTGTATAAAACCATTTTGGACGATTGAAAACAAGCAATTAGTTTAAAATAAAAAGAGCAACTAATATTATTATGAAAACCAATAAAAAATCACTTGACAGCAAGCCAATATTGCCACACGCTGCAATAATAATCCAATTGATACATTTGCAACAATTTCCAATCCAAACGAGCTATCATAGTAATCTACATGTACTTAATTCGTTCCTGTATTAATTTCCGTAATCGCATCGGAACTATTGAATCGTTCCGTATTCAAGCAAATCCCACTGAATATGATAATCGCGTATGATATTCATTGCGCCGGCTCACGGACGCCAGTAATTAAAAAACATATTAGACATCGGGGTCCGTGGGGCCCGTGGGGGTCGTGGGGCCCACAGGAACGCAATCTGCTTGGACTTAAGTAATCCGATTGCATCGCTATCAAGTAGGTACGAGTTCCTTTTTAAAATAAGATTATGGAAAATGCTGAGCAGTCGACCGATTGATACAAACTTTGTGTGTGAATATACGAGTACTTGATCTGTTTTTTCTGCGCTTCGTATTAAGAAGTGTTAAGTCTTTCGATTTGATTCAGTAAGAGAACATGGTGAAAGTTTAATTATGTAAAATATATTAACGAAACACATTTTTGTCATTGACCTGTCGAATTGTCGATATTTAATTCAGTGAGACTGTCAATTAAATTCATATCTCAAAGTATAACCTATTACGTACAAATTATCGTGTCAGTCTGAAAAATCCACAGAACCTCCTAATGACTACGTTACATGTAAATACATGTAACTGCCCAATCACAGGCGCGCACCCAATTACGCGATCTCGTTTTGATTCGTCAAACAAACACTTCGATATTAGACGTTCGAGTTGATCAGACCACTGTACAAACGAATACAGAAGTTTCACTTCATACAATTCGTCTACGAATTGTAGCAGGCGAAAAGGAAAATTAAATAGAATATGAATATTTATTTATCAATTTTTTTTTTTTTTTTGAATAGGCTGTCTTCGGAGATCTTAACTTATACGAGTACCATAGCAACATTTGCAGCCATGAATGATTGTTATCAGTTAATATTACTGGCTGGTGACAGACCTGCAAATCCTACAAGCCAATAGATATTCTATTTTTAGGAATAGGCCTTCTGCATTTTATCTTTGTTTTGCCAGTCAAATTGTGTGCGTAATTATGTCGCTGAGCATATAGCCGGTCCGTCCGGAGCCGTCCGGTCGCCGCCGCGTCGGACACGAGCCGGCCGGCCGGTCCGCGCGCCAATTGCCCGAAATCGCTTATTCACGGCCGCTAGTTGCCTAGTTAGAGGCTCTAACTTAGAGCAGCTGTCGGGCTGTAGGGAGGCAGGCGATGGTGACTGTAGGGAGGCAGGCGATGGTGACTGCTGCTGTGAAGAAAATAAATCTACATTCTATGTCTTTCTGCTGTTTAGAGTCCGTACAATATGTGATAAGTACCTATGTACCTATATCTTATAATGGAAAAAAGTAATATAGTAACACTTTCTCTGGCTTAGGAATTAAACCCAGAACGTAATTTACCATGAATTGAATTGAAAAACTCAGTACGGGGTAAGATTCATTAATGCCTCGGCTATACTAAAAAGCTTTTTTAATTCGTTTCGTCTTTTTCAAATTTACTATTCTGGAGTCAGGTACCAATCTGATTTCCCGCTTTCACTCCCGCGCCCGCTCATCACTCAGCCCACAGCTCACACACCAGCGTGTAATTCACCGGCGACATGGCGTCTTGTTTATTTAACCGCGGCCGCCTCATTTTCTCCTTAGCGTTATATTTTCATATAGTTATTACGTTATTATCGCCCGCCATTGTTGGACGTGACTGGACGTATTTACGCACATATTAGAGCCTTTTTATCATGTTTCCGTTTCCTCTCAATCATGCTTAATTAACGACGTTTCGTGTTTTAACGTTTATTTTTTGTTGTAGGCGTGTAACGGGAGTGTTGGAGTAATTGGCATAACAAGTACGGGTTTGAACCTATGAGTCCAATCGCCACTTGTGATATTAGGGTGCTCAATTTAACGTATAGTTTAGACAAGTTGGTACATAAAAAAAAACCGGTCAAGAGCGAGTCGGACTCGCGCACCGAGGGTTCCGTACGAATATATGATGTTGATGATTTCTGAAAAACTGTGCTATTTAGAGACATCGTTTTATTTTTCCTGTAATCTTTACTTAGGTTTCTATCATATAAAATAATTTCAGATTTTTATCTCTGCAAACTTCGGAGATAAGGGCGGGGGAACGGTATTTTTTTTTACATTTTTCATCACAAGTCGGAGACTATGCTGCCTAAAAAAAAAAAAATGTTTGAGAACGGGCAAACAACGTTCTTTCATATGATACCCCACATGCCATAGTAGCTCTATTTCAAATTTTTAAGACCCTCTTTCAGTCCCTTTTGAAAAAAAGATATATTTTTTTTTATTTCTTTCTTTCTTGCAAAATAGTTGGGCAAACGTCATCTAAAACTATTCTAAATTTCAAGTTGATAGCATTAGTAGTTCTTGAGATATACAGGTGTGACAGACAGACAGACTTAGTCTCACCATAAGGGTTCATTTTTACCATTTTGGTACGGAACCCTAAAAACCATCATTTATCATTTAACACTGGTAGAAGCAAAATTCCGTGATCGCTTTTGGTGTTACGAAGTGAAATCTTAATGAAAGCTTCACATACATTGTATTGGTTGTAACGAGCAGGGTTAATTCATATACCTATAGTATTATGTTTGTAACAACTTTAAAAGGTGTGTGATTCATTTCTGGTAAAACGCATTAGATTATTTTTATCTCTAGTTATCCAACTGAATAGAATATTCTAGGGCCAGTTCCTCGTACCAGTCCTAATAAGAGCCTAATATAATGTGATATGTTCAAGAGATTTAAAGCGTTTAGAGAGGAGCAGAGACCGAGGGTCCGCTGTAACACAACTCAGTTATGAACGTATGAACCGGGCAGTATTGATTGTATGTCGGAGGACTGAACAGGATGCGGTATTTGTGGAAAAGTTTTGAATTGGCTGGTTTGGGTCACTGGGGTATAAGAGATTGAAGTTCAGGCCGTCGGTCATCTAAACAACCATAAGCATACGAAGACAAATCTAGAAACCCAATGGGTACGTTGACAAGTATACTCTATCTATTTCTTTGGAGTATAGGTATGTTTACGATCTTGGACTATCAAGTACCTACCTATATGATATTTAAGTTGGGAGCAGTTTTAGGAAAGCAAAATTTGAATTTGTGTAACAATAAAATGTGTCATGTTTCCTACAGCTGTCGGCAATTTCTTAATCAATGTAACAAATGAACGGTTAACACAACCGGAAGTCACCCAGTAAGTAGTAGGCGTAACTCCAGATACAACCCAATTACTAGTGAAAGCAGCGAGTGAACCTGCCGCAGCTAACCGCGTATTAACTTATTGCCTAATCAAAATGTGTCGGACGCACCCCAAATTGAATAATAACCTGTTAAGGCGAGTCGGCGACAACAGAACGACGGCATTGTGGCGCAAATTGCCGCCAAATTGGGAACAGACTCGGTTCTCGCAACTCCATTTAGCCCGTGCCTGCACGTGATTGGTCGGAACGCCCCCCCGCGCCCGCGCCCCTCTCCTCGTCCTGAACTCCATTGAAACACGACCAAAGAAATGAAATTATACACTACGTAAATAAGAAGCTCTTTGTGGAGCTCACTTGCTTTATTTAAACTGTCAGTGGTTCGCGAGCGGGTATTTGCGCTTAATGACATCGTTCACACCGTCATCGCATCGCTAGTCATCGCTTGTCATCGCTCGTCATGACGCGACAACTGCATAACCACACGCCTCTGATTCCAATACGTTGTTTAGATGATTGCTGCTCGATCTATTGGCGGGATAACAACCTCGTTCATCTGTTAAGTGAGCGAAGAATGTTGGCAACACTGTGATTGAAATCACTTCATTAATGTTAATGATTTTGATGTTTATGTAGAGAGTATGACGCCAATTTAGGAATCATTTATAGTTTTCGTTGATGGGATGACTAATTCCATTTTGAATTTCTCCCTAATATTAAACATAACTATTTCCAATACATAAACATTAATTTTATTATGACGACATTCATTTGCATTATGTATATAAGTAACTGACTCCTAACATTATTTTAAATATTATAAATATATTTCTTACCCTATTACAGCTCTCAGCAGCTTGTGTATGTCTCTTTCTAAACAGGCATTGTAGCATCAAAAACCTGTGTAGAGAGAAACATACACAATAGAATCCAGGCAGTCTGGCTGAAATGGAGATCGTTGTCGCCACTTCCGTATGCCGATTAAATTCAAGGGCAAAAGGGCAGTAAGACCAGCCCTACTATATGATCTGAGTGCTGGCTGATGAGGAAGACGGATGAACAGAACATTCACACCACAGAGATGAAGATGCTACGCTGGTCTGGTGGAATGTGAAAATGGATAAAATAAGAAACGAATTTTATCAAAGAAAGAAATAAAGAGAGGGGAGGAGGGGATTATATTAAAGAGTATTCTATTCTATTCTACATCCGTGATACTTTTAAAGTCGTAAAGACACACGAAAAACTCAGTGAAAACCACTTGCGCTGGTTCGGACATGTGGTGAGGCGAGATGGTGACCATGTGGCCAGAGAGTCGTGAATGTAGAAGACGAGGCCGTGGACGACCGCCAATAAGTTGGCTACGAACAATAAAAAAGTCTGAATGGTAGCAAGCAACACAACAAAAGAGACAACCCACAACCATATCGGTGTGGCGAAGAACCACTAGGAGGGCTGACCCCAAATAAATTGGGATAGTAGCCAAAAGAACGAAGAAAATAGAAGACCTTATTACAGCTCTCAGTCTCTGACTGGAACCTCCAAAAACGATGTCCACCCTGCAACCTATAATAAAAACAAGCAACCGGTTAATCAAATGAGACTGTTTACAATAAAACGCGTTAATAGTCCCAAATGTTCGTCACCCCTGTCCCTAAGGGTAGGCGCTCACTTGCCCCGCGCGTAGTCCCCTTTATTCACTTGTTAGTAAGAATTAGCGCACACTGCGGCCTATTGTCGGGATTTGGTAAGGTTGTAACAGCTTGCTGATAATTATCTCAAGTGTTGCCAGTCCGGTGGGATTTGTAATGTGGTATTGTTTTTGGGGATGCATTATCGTTTTTGATTGAAGTGTTAATGTTAGCTGGTGGGTTGTAAACAGATTTGTCAATATACTTACCTAACCATTATGTTTGGCCTTGTTTTCCAAATTTAACTACAACCATAACGCTGGCTAGGGCAACCCTCTGTGCGCAACCGTTACTTATTTAGAGTTTCAATAAACAGTGCCTATGCATTAGTGCATTGAAGCAGAGTGTCTATTTTCGTAAGGACCCATTTTTTTCTTTTTTCGGTGGGAAATTATCAAATAACTTCTCCCGCTCTGGGCGGAGCAGGAGGGCGTGTCAGAGTTTTACTGACTAAAACCCACCCGTGTTCCTTCATTTGCCTGTGTGCCAGGGCCACGATATTCGGACAAACTCGCAACCCTGGCAGGCATTGGACCCCGTCAGTTGATGCTGACATCTCTTTGAGGCGCGCGTGGAACACAACGCGCTGTCGACCCGTGCCTGGTCCTTATCGGACGGCGAGCTACCCATCGCTCTCCGTCCGCAAACCCGCGCCTACGGTGGTCAGAAATCGGCTTGCAACTCCCGACGCCCGGGGCGTATCCTGCGGTTACTAGAGGCGCGAGGGCGCGAACCCTCACGCATTCCGCCTCCTCCTTCGCGAGCATTACTGCTTCGCAGAAGGAGGTGACGGCCTCCCATGCACTCTCGCTCCGAACCATGGCCTGAACCAGGGCCGGACGCGAGAGATCGCCGCCGCCGATCGCCTTTTGTAAGGACCCTAGTTTCTACTCATTAAGGCAATCCAAGCCTCATCAAACTCCAAATCGTGCATAAATTAAGACCTGTCTGTGTAGGTTCCAACAAATAATTAAACGAGTTTTTAAATGCCAAACTTAAAGCAAAATCTTAGAGGACTGGAATGAAAATGTTAATCATTCACGGTTCATGTTGGATAGCTGTGATTAATTAGTGTAATATTCGAGCATCCAACACTGAAAAGTTTGGCATAGTTTCATACGCAACTTTGAGTGTTAATTTCGCAAAAACATGCCTCAAACGAAATAATAATTACCAGCTTATGTTGGAAACAAAACTGTAATTTTAAAATTAGTTTCCAAACGAAAGTAGCACTCAAAACATACGAGCCTACGCAATCACACAGACGCCCGACAAATTGTTTCACAAGCAACATTACAAATACTACCCTAAATGCGACCAGCTGACGTGGACCCCTGCCTGGGCCCAACCCATCGTCTCTAGCGACCATCTTGGGAACATTTGCGGGGAGGTGTGCAGGTCAGGGCTCGCTGGGAGCTGCCACATACGAGTAATAAATTGTTGGAGCGCGCAATTCCCCGCACCAACGTTACGCATCATTAAAGGGCGCGAATGTGCTGCCAAATTAACAATTACGCCGAACCTTTGTGAGCGTATGTTAATTAGGAAATTCGGAGATCCGTTGGAATGCGGGCGTCGTTGTGCGCCGAATTAATTAAATAGTGCTGAGTGTTGCGTGTCTACCTGCGTATGTGAGATTTTAATCTACTGTCGATCGATATGGAGCGAGTTGTAAAAGATTATGAGTGTAGGATAGATTTATTAGCCTAAGAGTAGGAGAACGATCATGAGTTAAATATTTCAGCAATTACAGACAAAAATATTGATTGTTATTAAAAAAAAACACGGACTAGAAAAAAAAGCACAGGTCTTACAATAATTCCACCAGTAAGCCGGTACAAGCTTTCACCCTTTCGTCCAAACTTAGCAACCAGTCACCCTTCTACATTGTAACCCTATAATCACCACTGGTAATCCCGATAAGTTCTCTTATTCCGTGCCAATAAAACAATCCCAATCTAAGACAGACCACGCCGCGGGCAATGCTAGTAATTGTCCACAAGCAATCACTGTTAATGCTGGTAATCTCCGAATAATCTTGTTCACTTGTGTAGGATTACTGACAGGGTTTACCTAATCTACTAAGTTTTGGATTGAACTTGAATGACAACAGTTAGTCTGAGCAAAATTGGGGTGTATTATATCATCAACGAGTTATCAAGTACCTACCCATGTGCCGTGCACCCTGGGCAGTCAGCCTCGCTACCAAACTTGCTGACCAGCTAATCCTTTTACTACGTTATGCTTTGTGTCGTGTCAAGTGAGACAAATGCACTACTAATGACATGCCTTCCAGCAATGATATTATATTAAACAGATATGTTGTCAGCGCGCAATTGTGAAGACTCGAAAACGTCCTAATTGGGACGTATTTTACTTGTAGTGAAATATAAAATGTATGAAAAGTGGGAGTGTGCTGCCGCTGCTGCGTGGCACACTTTTTTCGGTTGTTTTGTGAGTGTATAACATATCTGTTTAAATTATAATATCATTGCCTTCCAGCTTTTAAAAACATGGAAGTATTTTGATATGTATATATTTGATGTGAAAATACTAGAAATTAGTTTTCATTTAAAAGAGATATTGAAATATTTATGACGTAACAGTTTGCATCTGTACCCAGTATCCCTTCGGCTTCTTTGACTCAGCTAATAAATCCTACACTTTCGCCACCGAACTCGGGTCTAAACTCCTTCATGGTACGTATCTCTTCGAACAGTCGCACCCCTTCCAGTGGCCTCGCATATTCACATCGTTAATCGGTGGAGAACAATTAGTAGTCAGTTGGCGCAATCGATACTGGGAGCAGTAGGGACTACCAACTATACGCCGCAGTGGATGTAACTAATCGTTTGGATAGCCAAGGATCGTAGAATAGAAGGATTGCGAGACTGTTTCAAGGGCAGTATCAAACAATTTTGAGAGATATCAATCACGCTGAATCACCTTTGCCTTTGGCAGATATGGTGCTTTAAATATGAATCTCCCAGTTTAAGACCGACGTGATGGTCTCGACTTCGGTCTAATAACGATACAAGAGGCTCATAACGTTCATATTAAACGATTTGCTTGCGGTATGAAATGTGCCATGCCGGGGTCAGTACTCTTATGGCAGACCGTTACATTCTCTTCAAGACACCGACAACCATCCAGTCCAAGATATCAGAAGACCAACCAGTCTTCTAACCAGGCTTTCACCATTCTTTGGTTTTTTTACCCTTGAGGTGGAGAATGTGGAGATAAGCTGATGTGAATTTCTGAGCAGTTCTCAAAACTCAATAACCACGTAACTGGCTCACTTCTGTGAGTATAGTCACGAATCCTATTTAGTAAAAGTTAAAGTTTATCTGAAAACAATCCCGGTAACAAGTAAGTACCTAAAACCTATTTAAGTATATTACTAGAAGTGCAGTGACCCTTCCGACCGGTAATCGGTGCGGCGCTGATCTCTCACATTAGCCTGTCCCGCCGCGGCACCGGCCAATCAATAAGTCCCGCCGCTGCCACTGCCTCGTACACTAGATATATGATGCAAATATATGGAACATAATGCAGACTTTTCACGTAACTTTCCTAGGTGGTGCTAAATTTTGAGCATGAAATGTGGATGGTTATAAGGTTATTATTGGATAGATTTGTAAAAGAGGAGATACGCCTGGAATACTCGTGCATGTAGTAGCACTAAAACATGCCAATTTCGAGCACATGCTACCTAGTAGCACACAATTAGCATGTGCATATAAAAAACAGAACGATAATTTTCACACATGGAAAGCAAGCGTTTTTCGGCCTATAGCAAGAACGGGATAACTACTGAGATAACAGTTAATAGAGATGTGTGATCAAGAAACATGGCCTGGAGGTCTCCTGTACTGGTTTAGGAGAATTCCGATAAGACTTTGGAAAAAACTTGCAAGCAAAACTATAATTTTAAAATATGTAGAATCCAACGTCGATTTACAAGAAGCCCAAATACAAAAATGCAAAGCTTGTGGTTTGCTAAACAGTGATATGGCCTAACTATCAGTGAGACAAAGTTATCCATATTCAGGGCTCTTCAGACATCCTAGTTGCATACACGCGTCTGTTGCCTCCCCCACACGTAACGACAGAGCTGCACGAATTCGGGTGCATCACATTACCATAGTCAACAAGCTAAGTTGGCGGTATGCACCACTTGCTAACGTCTTGGGTAATTGTGGATTATGCAGAATGATTTAAAGACACTTTAGAAACAATAATATATATATTGCTTCTAAAGTGTCTTTAAATCATTCATCATAATCAGTTTATTTCAGACCATAAACGACATCCATAATTGTGTTAGTAAATGCTTAAGACCTATGTTAGTAAAACACAACAAATAAAATTACAAGAACAATCAAAGAAAACAAAATCATATTTTGTTGGACACATGGAATGCAATCCAGTGCCCAAGAAAAGGACTGTCTAGTCGGCCCGCTACTACCTTTAGAACGCTATTGGAGCTTGTTCGGATACGGTGCAATATGGAGGCCCGCTCTCTTTCTCATGATGGCATGAAAGCCTTTAATCTTAGCCTCCAATAGAGTTTGGTAATAAATTTAATGTTTACTTAGATTTATGCTAAGTTAGTGTGTGTTAATAAAAACCATTGAGTAATAATTTAGCAGTCCAAAAATAACGCCCTATATTTGGACGATTGATGGCGCCGACCCCAAGTAAATTGGAATAAGGGCAGGAGAAGGAGGATGACTATTAATCAAATCAAATCAAATCATTTATTTCAGATAAATATCCATATTATAAATATTTCATGTCAAAATACAAAATAAAATCACAAACTTGTAGAATTAAAATCAAAATTAAGATCAAAATTCAAAATTAAAAACAAAATTAAGATCAGAAAATAAAAATTAAAAACAAAATTATCATAAAAGTTAAAATAAAAATTAATGACAAACATGTTTTGCATTAAAATATAATTTAATAAACAAGTAGGACCAGCTGCAGTTGTCAGCATGAGTACCTAATAGCTCATTAAATAGTTCACTGGATGTATCTTTGTCACTCTCTATTAGTAAAGTCGTTGTCCTACTTTCTATCCTTTGGCAGTGACGCCACACGAGGTCGCTTTATAGCGATATTATAATAAATAATTTCTAATGAACTTTACAACATAAAACAATACTTTCAATTTATTCAATTGAATATATGTTTTGGGTGTCATCACGACAATAATAATTATAAATATTATTACTTATCGTTTGATTAATGGCATTTGGTCCATGTGATGCCGGACGTAAAGAATAGCACCACCCTATTTCTTCCCGTGGGTGTCGTAAAAGGCGAATAAGGATCTTACTAGAGAATTAGAGAATGGGCAGCAGCGTTCTCTATGCATTTTAACACCATACTGCGATCGCCAACCCGCCTGCCAAGCGTGGCGATTATGGCTCCCCCCCCCCCTCCCACCCCTACCGGGGAGGCCTATGTCCAGCAGTGGACTTCTTTCGGCTAAAATGATGATGATGAATGGTATTTAATTTAATGATTTCATTGTATATTATTGTGAGAGATGGTCACGGGAAACATTCGTTAATATTGTTTTCCTGTTATCGAGCTATCGCGGCAGTGAAAGATGTGGATATCTATCCAATAAGATGCTGTAATCACAGACATTCATGCTATTATGAGCAATATTAATAATAAAGGATTTATTATATCTTTATTTTTAGGATTTATTATATTTTTATTATAATAATGGGGGGAATTAAAGAACCAAAGCCGGCAAACGCCGATCAGCAGATCGACTTATTAGAATATAAAGGTACTGCACTAGCAATTATCGTATACATGGTGTGGAAAAATCAGTGGTGTGACAAACGAGAAAATAATTCCTGTTTGTCATACTGGTGTGACAATCTGGTGTGACTACTAGTCGGTAACGGGAATTATTGGTGCTTTGGTGCTTAACTGCTATGCGAGCGTTTACAGGCTTGATTGAGTTATCTTGAACGTTAGCCAAAAGCAACTTTTTCATTTGAATACCTTGCCTACCCTTACCTACCTAGATTTCTTCAATATTTCAGTTCACTTGTGAAACAAAACTGACTGCTAACCTATAAACAGACATCTGGATCATTATTAGCATTGTACTCTGTTAAAAAGAATAATTTAAGAATCAAGACTTTTGGTATAAAGATAAGAACCTACTGTTTCTTAAACATAACTCTGCGAACCCCGTCGTAGAAACATTTATTAGGCTAAATGATAACACACACCCTGAACAACCGTAATGAAATCAGTTAAAGGCTCGTACCCACATAACGTAGTACATATCTACATAAGACACATACATAGGAAGACAGTGCTTATAGTAATATAATACGGGCGGTATTAATTTGTGCGGAGTGCGCCGCTATCGGGCTTAATTAACAAATTTAATTAGAAATTAACCGTTTTGCGCGGTGGCGGCGTGCGCTGCGCGCGGGCTACACCCGCAGGGCTGCTACTATCATAAACATTTATTTTTGTTTAAAGTATTTTCTATCATATTGGTAATTTGTTTTTTCTTTCTGAAATAATGAAGGTCCAGGGTGATGACTTATATTAAATTCAATGTAGTTTCACAAAGAGTTTACTTAGTTAAGCATACCTATCAATTAATATGCATAATAAATTCTAAAAAGTCATCCTTTGGCCGACAACGCACAGTCTTCACCGCTGGATCTAGAAGCATGAAATGTTGTGTTACAGTTCCTTATACAGGGTGATTGGAAGATGGGTGCAAAGCTTTAAGGTGAAGATAGTATAGACAATTTAGAACCATTTAAGCCATGGTTGTCTTAGACGAAGTCTTACCAAATTTTTTTAACCAAATTTTTAAGTTTTTTTTCGGAAATTCTCAGGCTAATTGAATGATAAATGAATGGATTTTTTATTTATTTAATTAAAGTAATGTGTAAGCAACCAAGCAAAACATGTTTTAGGCTTCTGTGTCATTAGACATTTTTTTTACAGATATTTAAAGCGCAGAAAAAATAAAAAAATTGTACAATACGTCTTTTAAACCTTATTTAAAAAAAAACGGAGGGTGCTTTTTTGGTTCAAACCTTTTTGAAGACATGCTTGATAATCGCTCTTTCTTTTGAGGTATCATTTATGCGGATATCTTACAAATTATTGAAATTAGGACCTACAAACCAATTCGAGGGAGAAATTTTAAATTTTAGGCAGTCTAACAAAACACAAAATTTTTGCTTAAAAGAATACTTTATGTGCTCGAAATGATAACATTGTTCAATTCTAAGAATTTTTGGCACATGCAGGAATCAATTGAGGAGAACCCATTGAGGGGATTCTCTAAACAATGGCCACCGAGCGCGGTGCGACGGCATTTCCAGGTAGAACGCCCAATGAATAGCAACAAGCGATAAGAGTTGGTTTTTACAGCAAAATGGTCTTAGTTACTGAGGCAACAAAGTCGTTTTTCTTTAGTCAGGGTCAGTCGGTCTGTGATGAAGCCGTTACATCTTTTACTTATTAGTCAAACTACTGCCCTTGTGAGTGGACGTTGTCGTGTTGATTCACAATTTACCGTGTTCAGTTGTAGCCCTTTGCGTTCCTGCACGTGTTGTTTGCGTTAGTTTTGAACTTTTTTGTTTCACCGTGTCCAGTCGTAGCCTCGCGCTCCTGCACGTGTTGATTTTTGACTTAATTGTGTTGAGTTGACATTTAGTGCGCTCCTACGCCGTTTTTCTTAATTGTTAAGTGACTATGGCTACTTTTTCCAATCAAGAATATGCGGATATCGTATTTATGTACGGTAGAGCAGACGGCAATGGATCTTTGGCGCGACGGATGTATCAAGAGCGCTATCCGAATCGCAGGATACCGTGTGTCCGATTCCGATTCCGATGTCCGAGTGTTTTACAACACGTTTCGTCGTCTTGCCCAAGATGGGTTTCACCGCGTGGAACCTGGAGTCAACCCGGGCAGACACGAAACTGCCGTCGACGAAGACATTTTAGCAGCATTTCAAGCGGATCCTACTACCAGTACTAGAGCAGTAGCTCGAAATTTAAACATTTCTCAATGGAAGGTGTGGCATACAATGCACAAAAATGATAAGTATCCGTTCCATGGCAGGAGTGTGCAAGGTCTAGTAGAGCAAGATCCTCAAAGAAGAATTCAGTTCTGCCGTTTCCTCTTCAACAGAGACATCGAAGATGCGTGGTTTCTGAAATCAATCTTGTGGACGGATGAAAGTAAATTTTCAAGGGAAGGTATTACAAACTTTCACAAGATCCATGAATGGGCCGACGCAGACAACAATCCACATTTTAAGAAGCAGGTGTCATTTCAGATGAAATTCTCTGTGAATGTATGGGCTGGAATAATTGGCAGAACATTGATTGGGCCCCACTTTTTGCCTGATCCATTGAATGGCGAAAATTATTTACAATTTCTGCAAATTGATTTACCACTGCTGGTAGAGGAATCAGGTGTCCCAATCTTCGAAAGAGACCGAACAGTCATCTTTCAGCAAGACGGCTGTCCAGGGCATTGGACTTTAAATGTAAGGGAACACCTCAACAATTGCTTTCCTGATAGCTGGATCGGCAGGGATGGACCCATCCCTTGGCCCGCTCGCTCCCCAGATCTGACCCCGTTGGACTTTTTCGTGTGGGGCCGGGCCAAGGAACTGGTGTATAACAACATAGAAATAAACACTAGAGAAGAATTGATACAAAGAATAAATTCAGCGTTTGAGACAATGAAGCAGGAGATGATGTTGAAAATAACGACTACAGAAGTTAGAAGACGGGGCCGTGCTTGTATTAGGAATCACGGCCGTCATTTTGAACATGAAAAATAAATAATTTCAATTCAAATGTTGTTTTAATTAGTCTGCCTAAAATAAAAAATTTCTTCCTCAAATTGGTTTGTAGGCCCTAATTTCAATAATTTGTAAGATATCCGCATAAATGATACCTCAAAAGAAAGAGCGATTATCAAGCTTGTCTTCAAAAAGGTTTGAACAAAAAAAGCACTCTCCGTTTTTTTTTAATAAGGTTTAAAAGACGTATTGTACAATTTTTTTATTTTTTCTGAGCTTTAAATGTCTGTAAAAAAAATGTCTAATGACACAGAAGCCTAAAACATGTTTTGCTTGATTGCTTACACATTACTTTAATTAAATAAATAAAAAATGAATTCATTTATCATTCAATTTGGCCATAATTATGCAGTTTACATTAAATTTTGAGAATTTCCGAAAAAAAACTTAAAAATATGGGTAAAAATATTTGGTAAGACTTCGTCTAAGACAACCATGGCTTAAATGGTTCTAAATTGTCTGTACTATCTTCGCCTTAAAACTGCACCCATCTTCCAATCACCCTGTATAACGGAGTTGAGCTGTAAATAAGGATTTTTGAAAATTCATCACCTAAAGGGGTTAAATAGGGGATGATAGCTTGTAAGGGAGTTCGTCATTTTTGCCGCCGGGGAATCCCATCGGATGTATCCAAGCCGTGTATGTACGGCTTGTTTCGTACTAAACACTTTATAAATACACTTACGATATATTTCATGTATTTTAAAAGCCATCCTCGCTACGGACGACACGCTATGTCCATGAACTGCACAGGTCAATTCCAATACAGGCTTCGATCTACCTGCGCAGGCACTCCTGCACAGATAGAACTCTCCGTTGGACCGGAGTGTGTATGCAATTTAAGTTTTATCATCAACCATAAAATAAATTTAAAATCGATGTTTAATTTACATCTAACACTGTCCTGTCTACATTATTTGTTTATTTGATGGGGTCACCAACAATTTTGACCACTTATAATATGACTATAGGCACACCTCTGCCTAATCCTTCGGGGAATACGTGCGTGATGTTATACCACGTTACAATACGTGCGTGATGTTATACCACGTTACAATACGTGCGTGATGTTATACCATGTTACAATACGTGCGTGATGTTATACCACGTTACAATACGTGCGTGATGTTATACCACGTTACAATACGTGCGTGATGTTATACCACGTTACAATACGTGCGTGATGTTATACCACGTTACAATACGTGCGTGATGTTATACCACGTTACAATACGTGCGTGATGTTATACCACGTTACAATACGCGCGACTAAAGATAACACTTGACACACCCGTGGTTCGACTTGCGCAGTAGACTATTTATACATGCATATCGTCATCATCATTCAGCATGTCAGCCGAAAGACGTGCACTGCTAGACATAGGCCTCCCTCTAAAGGGGGGGTTTTCCATAATCGCCACGCTTGGCAGGTGGGTTGAGATAGAGAACGCTGCTGCCCATTCTCTAGTAAGTCCCTTAGTCGCGTTTTACGACACCCACGGGAAGAAATAGGATGGTGCTATTCTTTAGGTCCGGCACCACACGGAAAATGTGTTTAAAAGATGTTTTTAAATACATATAGAAATTATAGGTCAGACAGGCAGTCGCTCCATGTAAAATACTGGTATTCCACTGCATCCGGTTATACTGGATAGATGTATATAAAGTCAAGTCTCATCTTTTGTGGCGTGTATTAAACAGCCTGAAATCGCGAAAAAAAAATCAGCTGTTCCCTACATTTTAACGAATTATTCGAACATAAATGTAGGGAACACCTGGTTTTTTTTCGCGATTTCAGTTTTGCTCCCATAGTAAAAGTTGTTGATAATGATGAGTAGAATGACCCCTTAGAGGTTATTGACGTTTTAAAAATAACCCTGTATACGTTATAATATTACAAAAATACCTTGCTTATGACTTTTTTGATTATTCTAGCGTCGGTGTCAACCCTGCCCTGCTGTGTGTACAAACAGCGACCGTTCGGCGGTGAATTTGAAAATTTAATTTAGTTGCGTTTTGTTCCCTATAATTGGTTTGTTTTCCATGCTTAGTTATCTCGCCACCCGCCAGAGGGAGTTACTACGCTCTAATGGTTATATCCTATCGCTCATTCTAATTAGAATCAAGGCTTTGCACTGTATAAAGGTTTTCTTGTAGTTTAGATAAAATATGAATATTATGGCAACCTGAATTATTTTAATGAAGTTCTGTTGAGAAAAGTGATAAGTAAGAGTATTTTTGTTGTTTCGGCAAACAACATTCTGATTGCTCAACCTCACCATCTACCATAGAACAACTGAGTAATAATGAAACCTAAGGCGCTAGTTTTACGGAAATTGCTAGTAGTCAACCTACTGCAATGTATGTATTTGCTAGTATCCCTTATTCTGGATAACCATATTTCACGTGTTGACTCCAAAAGAAAACATCTCATGCCTTAGCCACGCAAGGCACCTTGTGACTTGTTGGAGACTATTTTAAGCACTTCTTATGATATTTCAGGAAAGTTGGCTGTAAATGACTTAACTTCTTTTAGAACTAAAGCATTCTATATGTTCAATATTTTCTTTAAATGACATTCCTAACAACACATCCCTTCCACAGGTCTGGTTCCAAAACCGTCGCGCGAAATGGCGTAAAACTGAAAAGTGCTGGGGTCGGTCCACGATCATGGCGGAGTATGGCCTGTACGGGGCCATGGTACGCCACTCGCTGCCACTGCCCGAGACCATCCTCAACAGCGCCAAAGAGAACGACGCCGTCGCGCCCTGGCTACTCGGTGAGTTCGGTGAGACTGCTTGATGTCACTTACACACTTATACACACACCAACTTCGATCAATAAGTACTATTATTGATCGAAGCACACCAACGAACCCATAGTAAGAAACCATTCTGGAATTAACAAATATAAAATGGCTGTCCAATAGTGCTGCTCCCCGATTTAGAATTGTTTGGCAAAAACCGAAACAGTTAATTTTATTATCGCGCACTAAAAATATATCATACCATGAGATTTCTACGACATGAAATTTCAAGCCAATCAAATTACTGTAAACTAAAACATACCAAAATGTACAGTGTTTGAGTGTTGAGTGTGTCGGACTTCAAAACTACTTAGTTATCTGCGGTTCTGAATTGGGAGGCGGACTAATAAATCTTTGGAATGCTAAAACTCAGGTGTATATTGAGAATGGTTTATTAATATGGGTTTTAAAGTAACTGAGAAGTTTATCGCAGTTCACAGTTCGACCCAGACCTATCAATAAACGAGGAATTAAATCCCGACAAGGTGATTTGTGATCGCAGGGTGATCTTATGAATCAGATAATTTCAAAACAACTGGCTCCAAATGGTGGTTTAATATCCTTGAGAAGGATGGTTCTGATCCAGGCAGTCCCGGTATGACATTATGCACAAGAATATTTGTCCGGTCTGGTTATAAAACGGTCGAAATGGGGTGAAGTGGGATTAGTCTCTGTAATGGCTCAAGCTAATAATATTATCATGATGAATAATAATGATGAGTAGTAATTAATATGACAGGGCTGAACGATTGGTGCCATTGGTGGAGACCAATAAATATCGTGGAAATACTGGTTCGATTCCTGCATTTAATAGGAAACATGTGTATGAGCTTCATGTAGTTTTTTGGGTTCTGGGGATTTCACCAGTGCATGACGTGAGATTACTAAAATTCGCATAATTCATTAAAACATGAAAATAGATTAAGGTATGTAGCACACAACACAAATGTTAAATTCAATAATATTGCACAATATTAATGCCAATACAATTTTTGTTTTTAGCAAAATTCTAGGATATTGTGCATTTTATTGAGTGTAGTTGTAGATCGTTGTATCGTATAGAAGCTATGTCAGGTCGCGGTGCTCGCGGCTGAAGGTAAGTGTTTCAATAGTATTCTGTAGGAACCTTCTTAACAGTAGTCATATAAGTCGTAGGCGCGCCATACTGAACTTTAGAACTCCCACTGTTAAAACCACATAATGATTTTATATAAAAATCTGCTCACTTAGGACCCAAAGCTATTGGGCTATAGGCCATAAAAAGCCTCACCAAAACTGGTGGACCATGAACCGTGGACAATGTCTTACCGTGATGATTTTGTTCAAGAGTCGAGAGCAGTAGCCGATGGGGGGCGGCCGTAGCGGCGAGCCTCCCCCCCTCCCCCCCGACCACCGCGCTCTGGTGAGTCTCATACAAACATACAAGCATTCTATTATAAACATACACGTAGCGTGTTGTCGCACTGAGCCAGTAATTAGCCGCGCGTCTTGAACAAAATTGTCACGGAATTTCAAGTAGGTCATACTGCCGGTCCCTGCGGCCGAAGCTACTTTAGGCGTTTGTTTATTTATTGTTTAGTGTTTTGTTTTCAATTTATTATTCTTAATTTAAGATGAATACCTATTCATTAGCTCTATTGGTAATGAATATTCCTAAATTTTATATAACTTAATCTTAGGCAATAGTTACACCTAGACCAATTTTTTTTAATTAATAATTTCTGTGACTACCTTTCCGTGGTCTGACGTTTTTCATACATATAGTGCTGTTATTGGAAATAGTACTTAGCATTTACATCATTGAAAGAAATTAGTTATTTTCCTTTCATATTTTATGCCATGAATACTGGAGATTGGTCATGGAGGAGAGTGATTGTTCTTTATGTTATGAGCCATTAAACAAAGCAAACTGAAAAATCTACTGAAACTGACAATAAAACATAAACGTGTTGTAGAAACATCGTTTTTATTTCATCTCAACTCCACGTTTCAACAAGCTACGATAAAATTTAGGTCAAAACGTTGCAGTTTTATTTCCAAACTAATCTAAACTATCAAAGGTAGAACAAGAACAAAATGTCTTCACTAGCCGCGCGACAAGCGACGAGCGACGCTGCGACCGAAACAAAGCGACGTATAATTTTTAATCCCAACAACAAGAGATGTTCATTTTTCACTGCGGAAAGGCTTCTCGGGAAAACAAAAATAACTTTAAAACACAAACATACCATTTTCAACTTTGTGTCGAAGAACTAACGGTGTGGTTAGCAGTGTAGACAAAATTGTGTTCAGCATGAAAACAAGAATCCGTTGACAGCTTATGAGGAGGTTTTATTTGTTTCAGTGGAGACGGTAAAGGACGTTCGTCTGTGTGAAGCTGTTTGTTGGTTATTTGGAAAGTATCTCTACAATAATAAAATTATATGTGGGTGAATTATATTCTTTTAAATGACATAGGGTTGTGCATTTGAGTTTGTAGCAGCTTTTTCAGTAAAAAAATTAAGCCATTATTTTTCACATATACTTATTTTTTATGCTAGTATTATAAAATATTATAGGTCAACTATTTTAGAGCCAATTTTCACGATAAAATTAAATTTTCATGCATTACTATAATTATGATTTACTACAAACAACAGCTACGTACCATCGTGGTAGACACTTCGTAGCTGTCGTAGCACAGCGCTACGACAGCTACGACTTATTAAAAAACAAAGAACCCGTCGTCTGTTCCCACTCGCACACGGTTCGTCACTTATCAACCAGCAGCTCGTTCACAAAACGCGTGATTGTACAACATAAACACCATAATTTGAATAATAAAGACGCCACACAAAAACTGAAACGAGATCTACAGATATGAATTAATAAAGCCTAAGTTCTCCCCTAAAGCCTGCGTCGCGAGTGGGGGGGCCCCCGCCGGGGAGGGAGGAGGAGAGCGCGGGGGGTGAGGCAGGGGGTAGGCGGACCGCGGGAGGAGGGCCGCAAGATGGCGGCCGTATTGTCTAAGCCTTGATTAACGTTGATTTAAGGGTTGCCAGCGGGCTTACATATTAATTATGTACTTAACTGTAGTCGGGCGGTATTTTTCTACCTGACTGTATTTACGTGGTCTGGCTAGGTATTTGTAATGAGGGCGTTTTGTGGCCACTGCTTGTTCAGGTATTGTTGTGATTAACGATCTACGCGTACAGCTACGGCGCTTAACATACAAATAAATAAGAAGATTATTATATATAAGTAAGTAAAATTGAATTTAGTAAGCATTTTACAAACATTTAAGAAGGTTTAGTAACTTCAGGCACGTCTCGTGTCAGAAAGTGTCTTTTCAGTTACAACACTGCTTAATTATTAACATTCAATTATTAATTAATTGTAAAATATTTGCTAATTCATTATTTCCAAGTGCATTCAATTCAGCTGGAACGTACGTCTATTTGAAAAACTACATCTTATGTCTTATTGTATCTACCACTTCAACCTAATTCCTCACTATAATATTAAAAAAACTTTATTATAAAAACAAACAAAACAATATCGGAATACCAATCAAATTAAATTTCATCTTAGAAGTGAAATATCAACAATTGTGCAGAGAACGTTGCTCTTGGAGTAAGCAACACCATTGTCAAATGGATAGTAAGTAATGCACACAGAGTAATACGTTACTGAATTATCTGCCTATTACCCACTCGCTTTGTACAGCTCGCTTTCATCTCGTGACGACACTAAACCATTATCTAAAGTGAACAGTATGGCTGCCACCGACACGAGGATACGGCGGCTTCTGCCATTGAATTTTATACTTTATACCTCGCAAACACTAGACTAAATCATATCAGTGTGTAGCAAATGTGTCCGACTTGAACTGGAGAGATTAAGTGACGGTTCTGAGTGGCTCGCCTTTGATTTGGACGCTCTTGAGGTTTCAATGAGAAGTCATCTTCAGGTTTAAGTAATAGTTTGTACTCGGAAGTAACGTCAAAGGGTATTATTGGGCTCTTACAAAGATCTAAGCCATAGTTTCTAAAAGGCAATTTGTTTCTGCATTTTAAAGGTATTGTACTTGAATGCAAATGGACAGATAATGTTACTCACAACCGTTAGAATATCCTCAAGCACAAAAATAGGCCGCAGTAAAGTCATGATAAATTGCCACACCAAGTAAGATTGGGATTTCATATAATTTCAAGTGAGACTGGGCGTGAAATGTTAAGTAAAAGTAAATTTCAAGACGCGCACATTTAACAGATTAAAAATAACCATAGTTATTTTTAATCTGTTAAAAACAGGGAAAGAAAATTGTACTGAATTTCATTAATCCTCTAGGGGGAGAATGTGATTTAAATTTGGAATACTTACCGAAATTTATATTGAACTACATCTGTGTTTACACCATTGAGTTTGTATATAAAGCATTATACATCTTTTTGAAAAAGGAATACGTATTTATTATGCAGTTATGATTATTAAATAAAATTACGAAAACCGACGAGGCGGATGAGCTTGATGCCTTTGCTTTTCCGACAAAAAAATATTAGTCTAGGAATTTGCCGCGTTTTTGTATTCTTCAAATACATAAACGTTAAGTTTATTTAATTGTCATTATTTTTAATAAATGCTTATCTCATATTATTATTGTGTTCATTTTTTCGCAAATGGTACGAAAAGTAGAGTATTTTCCTCGGTGATAAAGCTGTCTTAGTCTTGGGTGAACTTAAATCCCTCGCTACACTCTAGCGAGGGTGTTAAAACTCGAGTCCTTCGTTACGCTCGCGATTTAAATCGTCATCCGCGACAGAAGACACTGCTTTTTTAATAATCTACTATTAAGTACAACTACATATACGAACTTACCAGGATAGCTGCCTAGTGTACAGCGTTTACGCTGTGTTATTGTCTCCACGATAATGGAAAGAAGACAAACTTTATGATACCTGTAACAGAATGAATTTAAAGGATTTGTTGTTTTTTTGCCTGATCAGATTAGTAGAGTTACCCTCCAGGTTTATTTAAAGGTCAAGAGAAGAAACAAAATAACACATTTACATAAATACCTGAGCTGCATCGAACTAGACTTGGTTTTGTTCCAACTAGCTCGTTGGAAGAGGTCAATAACTAGCCGTATGATAGATAGATTTGATTCACGAGATAACCTGATGTTTGTTTATGAGTATGATGACCCACAACACCGGAATTATTAATTTATTTCCCCATTTCCCCCTTAATTATTCCATAGTAGTATTAGTAGTAGTAGTTAGTATACCAAGATAGCAGCCTAACTTTCCGCGATTAGTTGTAAACTCCAACGCAGCGTCTGCAACCTTTATGTAGACTGAATTTCTAACAGAATCATGTTGCTTGGGCACTTACTAAAATAATAATTGAAGTACCTTGCACAATTAACCCAAGGACCAATAGAAATGGTAGACTACAGAGCATTTATATAGAGAAGAATTAGACTGATCCTTAGACAGAAAATGAGCCACTAACAAGTACTCAGCCCTTATTGACCGCAAAAACATTTTCAACTTTGGTCTCTAACAGGGGTACTGCAGGTCGCTTCACCTACATGTTATGTAGATACAAACCTCCTCCATACTACATACTATAGCGGATAATTTACTAGATATCCATCAAGATGCGGTACATTTTAGAAAACCTGTACTTACTGATTTCCTTCTTCCCAGTTTGTTCCAAACTTTTCGTCCAACAAAGCTTGTGATATCTCCACGTTTCTTAATGAATCTTCCTTCTATATACTCCCGCACGTATATACATACCTACGTGTAGTATAACTAACTCAGTTCTAAATCAAGTGGATTTACAGCGCGGTGGGCGCTAATGGACAAAGTTGTGTTAATGGCGCACAAATCACACAGTATTGGAGCCGGGCTATACTGCGCAACGTATCGCGAACGCTAATGCCCAGTTAACTTTGTTACCTACTTGATTGATTAGGGTAGAATATGCTTTGTGTGCTGTGGAGGCTAGATTTTTTATTACTTGTGTGTACTAGCGGTAACAAGAATAACTAATCGTCAATTGGTCGCCTTCGGCGGTAATGATCAACACTGAGTTGAATCTTGAAATCTCATCTTTGTACTAGCACAATTAAAAATAATAGCTATCAAGGTTTATAGCTATTATTTATTAAGGAATTATTACAGTACGTTTAAGTATTAAGTACTAAATGAAAACGATGACCGATGGCCGGTTGAGCAGACGAGTCCTGGGCCTGCAGTCTCGACATAGATAGCGGTCGCTTTACGACCGTATTCGGTCGCAAAGTCCTGATGGGGTTCCTAGACATTCAAAATTGCTTGACAAGGTTGGAACTTAGAACATTGGCGCATAATTCTGAGATTACCGAATCTCAGGATTATGTGCCAATATTCTAAGTTCGTTTCATTAGAGAAACAGTTCCGTTAAAACAAATTATGTAAATATTTGATTGAATAAAAATAATAAAAGCAGGAATAAATAAATAAATAACAAAATCGATATCAATCAAAACATTACAGCAAAAATGTGTTAAATAGACAGGTATGTTGGTGTCTACTGATCTATTGGTTAGAGAAGTGAGGCTCCTAAACTGGACGCATCGTAATAAACGAGTCAGTTTAACTTACTGTCTAGAATTACCCCAAGATACTTGACTTCGTTGGCCAAATTGAAGTTTAGTATTGAACAATTTTTGTACGCGGAAAGGACCTAATGCTCGTTTTTGGGTAAACATGACTAGTTCAGTTTTAGTGGGGTTCACGGATAGTTGAAATTCTCTGCACCATCTTTCTACGATACGTAGTGCCTGCTGAGTGAGGTTACAGATCGTTTCCGTCACCTACCCCGAAACAAGGATTGCGAGGTCATCTGCATTACTTATTGGGTAATAGTGGTTGGCGTTGAGTTTTGTGATGAGGTCATTAATTACCAGATTCCATAGAAGGAGGGACAGCGCCCCTCTCTGGGGGCAGCCTCTGGCTATCATGGGCATTGCTGCTCATCTTCAAGGCGAACCACACGTTTGATTAACATGTTTGTAATCCAGTCCGTTAGTAAGTACACTTAGTACCTGTTCTGTAGAAAAACAACCCATACTTTACATACATAGTTAGGTTAATCTTATGTGGTTATTTTTATTGAAAAACATTATTCAAAGAAGACCGTAAAAAAAGTTAATTCAAAATATCTCAAAAATTAACTAAAAATATGTAAACTAGAAGTATCTACCTACTTCTAATCATAAAATCCTGCTTGGCATGATGTAAGAGCATCACTTGTTTTTTCTTTATTTCTTTTTTTATGTGTTTGCAATTCCCGCTGGTCTTGTTCTCATTTAGACGTGTTAATTTATTGTCCGACTGCGCGGCAGCAAAGCCAGGCCCGGGTTATGTTTTCATGCGTATCTATTATTATTATTATCTTTATTTTCCAAACTACAATGGGGTCTATAGTGTTAGTAACAGAAAAGCTTAGTCTATGTTAGTACTTAATAACTAAAATAGATCGGGTACGGTTTGCAAGCGCCCACACTAGCGGGCTGTCTGCCCGGGCGGCTATCGATTGCAGGATAGTGTTGGGATCTATGTATCTTTGAATTTTTTTATATCATCTGTGTATCAGCAGAGCACCCATACTGCAGGATGGATATTGGCATCATATCTGGGATTGAACTAAAATAACTGCCATAAATAAAAAACATAAATAAATAAATAACGCCATAACTGCTTCAGACTGCTTGGACAAGACTAAGTGAGCTTGTTTTGAACTGTTTATTTGCAGTCGGGTTTTTTTATTCTTTATTTTTTTTTAAAGCTATATTATCAAGTTTATGGGGGCATTTCTTATAATATCTGATAGCTGTCAGTTCCTAACTTTATCTGGATGTAAAGTCTCTGCTTACATAGTTAGGACATATTAGTCCATATCAATGGGTTCTATTTATTAATTTATTTATTTATAGTTACTTTCGTTAATTATTTATATACATGAAAAACATTTAATAGAGAAAAATATATAAAAAGAAGAGCACAAAGGTTTGGATACTACTTACGACTTAATATTTTTCTGAAAACATTTCCACAAAATCTCCTAAAGCACAATTTATAAAAGTTATAAAATGACGAACAATAAATAGTGCATCACCCTCATAATTCACATTTTAATATTCTCCTCGTTGAAGTATTTCAAACAACAAGGCGGTACGTGTCAGCTTCAGAATGTGGTACATCAGGCGAGGAGTGAGAACTGTTGGAGACGAGCTGACGATAAATAACGACGACGTGATTAGATATGCGGCGCGGACGTTGCACAGATCTCGTAAAAATACTACCCGCACTGATATTAAACGAGGGCTGTGCTGAACATCGTGGACTATAATGTCAGGCTTACTTGTGTTTACTTGTTAGATGTTCTTAGAGAACGTTTTCTCCCGGGGCATTCTGATAGCTACCATTGAAAAGATACCATTTGGTTTTTCAAGACAAACGATTACCAATGCTGTTGTGGCTTAATCCCAAAGACATTTAAATATCTTATATATATTTGCTTAATCCAGACGAAAAAGATATACCCAGGTAGGTAGGTACCTACCTAGCTAAAGTTATCCATAGTTGACTTATGTCATTCAATAAGGGTTTTCTGAAATAACGTTCACTGGTGGTAGTACTAAGTCGTCAGGTCCGGGCACCTGCCAAAAGTGTCAAAGTGCCCGCAATTTCGGCACTGAATTCTCAAAATAAATCCCTCTGAAGTCCGTCGTCAAACCCTCACGCGCCTCACATTCATAACCTCGATCTGGGCGCCATATTAGCAAGTCGTGATGTCCCGCGCGGCCGCCATCCATCTCCTCTCGCCGCATATCATTCATTAACATTTTACGTCCCTCAGACGAACGCGTTATGGACGTAGGTACCACACTGTACGCTGCTGCGGCGCGCGACGTGTCGAGGGTTGACTCACTACGTTGTTGCACTCAGCGAGTTAGGGTTGCAGTCGTAAAAGATGGGTTACGTTAAGGAGATGTGAGTTACAGACGTTACAGTCTGGATTTTATAAGTGGACTTGGATAAAGCAAGGTTTGTGTTTGTAACATGGACTCAAAGTAATGCATATTTTATGTACCAAGAAATAAATTTGTTTTTTTTTACATTTTTGAATGCATTACTTACTTAATATAAGTTGCGTTTTTTTTTGGGGAACCGAACGGAAACTCGACTCGCGTCGTTACTCGACAGTGCCGGAATTGACGTAAATCCATATGAATAAGTCTATTCATAGGACTGATGACACGGAAACTGCTTGAAATCTCACTAAGGTAATCAAGTAGATACCTACCTAAGTTAGATTTCTGCTTGATTAAATAGTATCTACTTATAATAATTTAAATTACATGATTGGTGCCTAGAAAAGATACGTAAACAAAGCAGTAACGTGGTTAACCGTATAACTACGTACTTAGTTCGGAAGCGCCCCCGATTGGAACCGAACACACAATCCTCCGCCGGCTCGGCAGTAGGTCCAAGTGGATCCAGAATATAGGTAGGTACGTCATCTTAAATTGATTATGTTTTAAAGATTTATTAAGCTTCCTACCAAATCTTACGATTATACTCGTAGTACGTTAATTAAAAGAGTTGAATTAAAACCTCATAAGTCATCGCCATTAAATCTTTCATATTTGGCGCGCAAGTTTATTGATTTTTATAAAACCAGTGTGTAAATGCGAACTCAAACTCAAACTCAAAGCATTTATTTCAAATAAACCAATTACAGGCACTTTTGAATTGTCAAGGGGTCGGTCAGTCATAAAGATGAAGCTAGTTGCCCATTCCAAAGCTTAGTATCTACTAAGCTTTGGAATGGGCAACTAGCTTCATCTTTTTTAACTAGTTTCTTGCCCGTTCTTCTCCATAGGTCGCCCGATCTACCTATGGAGAAGAACGGGCAAGAAACTCCACGGACACTCTTTTAAATTAACATATGGTTACAGAATATTGGTTACATCATTCGTGTTGAAATTAAACATGTGAGAACGACGCAAAACGTCAAAAGCGTCCGTAACCAAAATATAAAAAAAAAACAATTCAAAAATTAAATTAAAATAAGCGAAGGCCGCTAAGAGATGACCAGTCCCTACTGATGGCGCCCGTTCACGAACATGACGCATGGATTAGCACCATTCAACTCAACCATTTTGAAGGGAGCTAAATGATCCAACACACCAGCCACCATCAGCGAGACATTACAGTGAGCATGACATACTCTCAGCCGCCAGGGCACATTCAAGTCAATGAAAGAAGTACTCAGTAAATGGTAGCTTTATAGTAAGTACCTATATAGTGCTCACACATGTGCTATGCAATTATATAATACTAAGAGATTGAATTTATACAATGCAAAGATAGTTTTTGAAATCTTCAGCAGCTCCAACAGTATTTTCAAATGTTAATCAATTAGTTGTGGTTGTGGAGCTGGACCAGCATTGAGCCAAGCATTTTTATCAGCGATGTAATCCCCCAAATTATATAGTATGCCTGCTTGCATAGTGTGCGTTTTATACAAGATTTGAATTTCGTCTCATTCAGTTGAAGTATGTGGGGAGGAATTTTATTATAACATTTTAAACAGTACCCCATGAAAGATGAGTCTACTTTTGCCAGTCTGAAACCTGGTTGAGCTAATAAATCTCTACTTCTAGTACTATAATTATGTCTGTGTAAGCCTTGAGTCGAGCGTGATCCCCAGAAAAACAGTTTTGGCCGTCGTGGGCTCTTGGGCTACATGTACCTAAGTACCTAATCTAATAAGCCTAAATTCGAATTTAAATGTGACGAATATTATTCAAAATTTTATAAACAACAACTCCGATTTACAAACACACAGCCAATAACACGTAATATTCAATTATTCACTACTCAATTTTTGTTCAAAATCGTTGACATTTGTTTTTTTTTTAAGTAAACATGTCTATAGGTAAGCGCGATGAGCAATTTTTGGTAGGGGAACAACTTATGGGTTCGCGTCACTGACATGCCAATGTGACGGCGTCACCGACATGCTGTAGGGGCAGTAAATGAATAGAAAAAATTACATGCTATTCCCTATTATTATGCTCCATTATGTTGTAAAGTTCTTAGTCTGCAAAAATGTCGTTATTAGATACTATATGTGTCTGTTACTTTTATATTTTATGGTAATAAATATTTTATCTAAACTAAGAACGTGAACGTCAACACAGTCTCCACTAAATGACACTTATGCCCTCTACACATACACAACAGCCGGGACCTTGCCAAACTCGTACGGGTCTTATTACCTTTATAGGTAGGTAGTAGGTACCTATTTAATGATGTTTCAGTTTTGCCCGCCTTATTTACCTAATATTAAATACAAACGGAGCCACCATCTATAGATAGTGGCTCCATTTGTGTATATTAGGTAATTAATACATTTATTATTTATTAAATATATAATTAAATTAGGTATTTAATAATTCACGAAATGACCATGAGGTCATGTGTCGAACAGTAATGGTACCTAGGTACCTATTTCTACTAACACACAGATTTTGAAATCGGTAGCGGCAAATCTGCTGGCAAAATCTGTGTGGACATGAGATTTTGAAATCGCCAGCGACTAAAGTCGCTCAAACTCAAACTCAAAACATTTATTTCAATTAAACCTACTTATTACAGGCACTTTTGAATTGTCAAAGAGTCGGTCAGTTAGTCAGAAAGTTGAAGCTATTTGCCCATTCCAAAACATGAGATCTCTCTATGGAGTAGAACAGGCAAGAAACTCCAAGGACACTCTTTTAAACCAAGATATTACAAAATCCTGGGTACATTATTCTTGTTGCTTTTATGTGAACAATGTAAAAAAATAATTACTTATTTAAACAACAATACAAAATATAAGATGAATAGATTACAAAATATAAGCCCTGGCAGTTAAGATAAGACCAGTCTCAACTGACGGCGCCCGCTCACGAGCATGCCGCGTGGAGCAGCACCATCCAACTCAACCATTTTGTAGGGGGCTGCGTGTGTACCTAGCGCTACACCTAATTTTAGACATTTTACAATATTGCCAGTTTTAGCCACATTTCCACCTTGTCCTTAATCTTGTTTTTCCATGACACAGGCATGCACCGCAAGTCGATCGAGGCGGCGCGACACCTGAAGGAGTCGGGGTCGGAGCGCGAGGGCTCCGAGGCCGAGCCGGAGCGCCCCACCTCGGCGTCCTCGCAGCACCACGACAACCATGACACGCAGGTGAGGGAGGACACTAGTGCTTTATGAGGAGAACAGACTTAAGGTCCACTTGCCCTACAAATCACTCAATGCGTTTTACGTTAAACGTATTTCAAAACTCATTCTGTTCTGATAATTGTTTGAAGATGACAGAGACAGAATTATGCTTTATAGAATGATATGATTAACGTTAAACGCATTTCGTGGTATGTGATGCGCCAGCGGGCCTAAGAAGAGTAGGTAAACTAGAACGTTTGTGAAGAGTTTTATGAGATGCTATGCTCCGCATTTAGGTAGATATACCTAATCAAGTTTTGAGGAAATTCGCTTTAGAATCTCGCAGACTCGCATGTTGTGTGTGTTGCCAGTGTAGAATTTCAGATGTCCTAGAAAATTGAAACTATTTTGTCTTTCCTTGAAGGTGCTACTACTGTTAAAGATAGTGGAAAAATTAATTGCTACCATCCTACTCTAGTAACTAGAATATTACCCAATAACTAACCTTTACAAATACCTCTAACATTTCCAGGCTCAGAGTTCCCCCGCGAGCTCAACAACGGCGTCGTCCTCGGCGAAGGGCCGCGCGTCCCCGGAGCCGGGCCGCGAGCTCTACGAGGACGCGGAGGCCTTCCGCAACAACAGCATCGCGTGCCTGCGCGCCAAGGCGCAGGAGCACCAGGCGCGCATCCTCAACCACAACATGTTGCTGCAGGTAACATGCTCTCCACATTTGTATTGGTCGCCATTTTTTGAGGTAATTGAAGTTTGACTATAGCGATTTTTTTTTATTATTTTAGAATGTTTTTTTTCATTATTTCTTGTAGTATTTTATGGCTAATAGTTCGATGGTCTACCTAAGCCCACGTACTTAGAAGTGGGAGTGGAATATCTATAAATACGCTTGTACTGCAAGGGGCTGGCCACCCTTAGAGGCAAAGGGAAATACTTAATTGAAATTATCCTGTGCTTATAGCTTTACAAGGATCTTTTGGCTCGTGGCCAATCGGAGCTAACGACGTTATTTTGTGTTTTCAACAAATTTCACAAAACAATCGCACAAATGTTTATCAACATTGCCACCTTGTCAACATCACTAGAGTGCCAAAAGATCCTTCTCCACTTTTCCTGCTAACCGCCATCTACTTGTAACGAACCCTAGCACTTGAAGCTGATAAATATGTAGAAGCCGAGATAATTTTCGACGCTATAGGAGTCTCGATGAGTGTTAAATCTGGATCTAATCGATTATTCGATGAGGTCCAGATCTAACATTAACAGTGCCTGCCTACCTTTCCACATTTATGTATTAATCTACAAGATGCCTGCCCTGATACCTAGACTTGGGTCGTGTGCCTATCTGACCCCCTACTGACTTGGCCCGTGCACAGGTGCGCGGCCTGCCCCGCGCCAGCGAGGAGGAGGCGCCGGCCGACATCGACGTGGGCACGGAGGCGCCGCCGCCCCCCGCGCACCTGCAGCTGGCGCACTTGTACTGAGCGCACTCGCGCCGCACCGCGGGACACTCGGGACACAGGATGACAGGCAACAACAGGACAGCTGGATAATCTACACACTTCCAACCACAGAGGAAATCAGAACTGCTTTAATCCATAGAGATTTATTTTGGATTTTCGCAAAGGATTCCGCAAGTTAGAACTATTTCGAACTGCCTAGTTCAAGCTCAGCATATTGCTGAAAAAAATGCTTGGTTGAAGTTTACAGGACAATTAATTCCAACATTAAAATATACCTACACTATACCTACAGTCAGGGAACATGATTGTTTAGAATCTTTAGAAGATTGTCACGGTTCGTCAATTTACCTGTTACTTAAAGCTAAGTATTTCATACGAATTTCGAAGAATGACAGTCGTGATTTGAAATTATAGACAATTTAAATTGATAGTCAACATGCTAAGAATATGTTTCCCAACTCTTGACTTTACAGCTTCTGTTTTTAATCAGAAAGGTTATAAATGTTCTGTTGCTACTTCATGTAGGTGTTTGATTTCGTCATCAAGTGTTTCGGTGTGTACCTCGTGCGCGTACTGTGCGTGCGACACTCGTGTCTCGTGTAATTATGTACATTAGTAGCCCCGTCTCGTGCAATACCTTAGTTAAGTATTTATCTGTGTAGCCCGACTTGCAATGTATAAAGTTCCCCCAAGCTTAGATTTAATGTGCTGCGAGTCGGTGAACTGAACGATTATTGTAAATTGAACTTGTGATAAGCCTATTACTGTACCTAAATTTATTTGTTAAGACTACATAACTAACCAATGAAATTAGCAACTGAGGCCTGTATTTGCAACGAGTCTTCGAATGAGTCAACATTATGCCTCAGTGGACAAAACTGCTCTAATATAATATAAAACGCCACAGACATAGCCGTATCGCGTTGCTCAAATTAAAATAAGCTTTCATAATTTGTGTAGGTATATCTGAAATAACTTTACATACCTACATACATCTCTATAATATTTAGTCATTCAGAAAACATTGTACTTAATCCGTATATTTTTGTAGGTACTTATTAAATATGTACTTATCCAGCTACCTACTGTCAGTTCACCGACGCCTCACATCAATAATATTGTATAATGACTCCTTATTAGGTATAACTTAGATATATTTGTGCCCAGTGTAGTGTATAAGTTAATCGGAGGCAAGGAAAAGACTATGTAAATCGAACTAGCTGTATAAAGGTAAAACTAACATAACGTGTCGTCAGTTCAAACTGTCGTTACTTTCACGCTGTGGTATCTGTTAGTACAATAAGAACAGAAATTGTTTATTTATTTATTTGTGAATACGGAGCTGTTTATTTGTTAATACGGAGTTGTTTGTAACGTGCCTAGAACTTCAATTTCTTACTTTCTACTTCCAAAATGTTCTTGTAAATAATTATGACAATTTCAAATTGGGTGTCTTCGAGGTATTCATTCAGAAGCCCTTCTCAATATGTTTTGTTACTATATGTCTAAAGCAGCATCGGCAACTTACTGTTCTTAGCAAATTCTCTCTTCATTTTTCCTGGTATATCTACCTATTAAACACGCAGCTCTGTAACTTGTAATGACTACAACGAATGTGAAACCCCCGCGTCATCACTTGTTCTTCATAATTCAATTTGATGGCACGTATTAGAAATGTATTTCAATATTGGCTGAAATAAGAGCGAATGATTGTCCATAAAAATTGTTACGAAATTAACTTTAGCACATCTTTAGTCATAAAAACACTGATCTGAATGTTAATAAAAAGAACACACCGACTAATATTGCCAGTTATCAAAGAAATTAAAATAAATGGTGCAAGTGTTGTGGACTCGCTAGTAAATCGAATAAACATCGACTACATTCCAGTAAAGACTATTTTCTTATTAAGTGGGTACTAAAATATAATATCTGCACCGTGATCTGTGCCTCAATATACTTTGATAAAGAGAAAGATAAAGACTGTAGTCTTCAAACGAACGGAACCAGTTGACATCGGGACTCTTACGGAGGAGCCAGTCACTTTATATAAAAATAATACTAATATTCAGTCACTCACGGAAAGCAGACTCCGACATAACATTAGTTCCACAGATTGGATGTGAAATTGGTCGTCCATATTTTATTCAGCGCAAGCGTCATATTGACGCAGTTAAAACTTCCTAAAGTGTCAACTTGGAACTATCAAGTAGAAGGTATCACGTTTTGTCAAACATATGATATACATAAACTTGAACGAAGCAACTGTCGTTGGTACCGTACCGCGTACCTACTTAAGCATAGACTTGTAATATATTTATTGACATTAACAAATCTAAAGCAAATTAAGTAATGTGAATCTTCATCGTAATTAAAGTTATTCCGATGAATAAACAACAGGTATAAATTATTGTTTGAAGTTTTATTTGTGCCCTAATCCCTAAATTCGGACATTCAGTCCTCCCGACAGCCAGGAGCGTGTCTCGACTTGTCTACACCTACGATGAGCATTTACGCATCAGTAGGTACCTACTTAGGTACCTACTTACTCCTACAGAGCAGACAGACAGATTAATTTCTTCATTTCGTGGTAGTATAAGTAAGGTACCTACCTATTTGCAAGAACTGTCATTATAATAATAAGTTTATTTATTTTCGCTCACAATGGTTTTGTAGCACTTTTAAACAGTTTTGAACTATAAGAATTCACATTGTGAGAGCTGGTGCCTGAAGTAGGTTTTAGAAAAAACCTGTATTACATGTCATCAAGCCCCACTTAGTGGCATCATACCAATAAGCAGGCAGGTAACATGTATTTCTACTAAACAATTAAAACAAAAAATAAATAAATGACAAGGAATATTAAAATAACACAACAAAAGCAGTCAAAGGGTGCGTGGTGAATGGTGGTGAAAGTGTAGGTAATTGTTTGAATAAGTGTAGGTAAGTGTTATTTGAGTGGAGCCATTTATGTGTCATCATACGCGTGTATTCCCGTTCGTCTCCCCGACTTCGTCCACCTGGCGGGACGAACGAGAATTCATATTTTTTTTCCCTAATGATATATTAATTTTTTTTTGAGTCCCATTGGTTCCCTTAGATAATTTTAGTCTTTATGACAACGCGACTATGACCGTCCAAAGTCCAAACTCAGTATCGGCGAACTGAACATATCCCCCTGCGTCGAGGGGTGAGACAAGGGGACGTAATTTCCCCGAAATTGTTCTCTAACGCATTGGAGGATGTGTTTATGACGCTAAACTGGGAAGGACGGGGCATCAACATCAACGGCAAGTACATCTCACACTTGAGATTTGCAGATGACATCGTCATAATGGCTGAATCGCTGCATGACTTGCAGCAGATGCTGGACGGCCTAGCTGATTTTTCTGTACGCATTGATCTCCGGATGAACTTGGACAAAACCAAGGTTATGTTCAACTAACACTTCACTCCGGGACCGATTGGAGGATTGGGGGGGGATTGGAATGGAGGTGCTCTCGAGGTTGTTCGAGAAGACGTTTACCTCGGGCAAACTTTTAAAGGAGAATGCCGACAAATATAGGGCGCCCTGTACCAAACGAAAAGTCCGCTGTCACAACCAAACCCAGTATATTTGGAGGAGAATTCAATGTTCTGCCTATATTGTTAACTGTTTTTTACATGGATTTCCGCTATTTGTATTTATTTGCCATTTACCTACTTAATATTTTGAGCTTAGGTTCGTAAAAATGACCGATTCGAAATGGTGGAGTTAGTGCGTTAGTTGGTTAATGCGGTAATACTAACATAACAGGCGTCGGAGCAATCCATGATCTTAAAACACGAATCATAGCCACGGATATATTTTATGTGTTATGTACTCTAAATTGTTCTAACAATACCAGTGAACTTTTTCTTTTTTTTAATTCTATATTTGACTTAAAATTGATAACATCACTATTTGTATTGACATTAGATTATATATTTAACATTTATGTAATAGTGGAATCTTTTATTTGTTTTGGTAATATTCTTAGATTTATTTTTTGACATTTAACGTAATATCAGGGAATTGCAAATGTTTTAATTTTTAATTTCTAATTTGTATACTGTTTTAAATAATAATTTATATTGTAATTCTTTTAATTTTTAATTGTTATAATTTTGTGTAAAATTTCAATACAATGTTAAAATTGTTACAGAAATAAATAAATAAAAATAAATAAATAAAAGAACATTTTATACATCGGCGACGACGACTTGCTGGCCGATGTCTTACTCTAGATGGGGGCATCACTAAGGATTATCACACAAACACTACGTTAAGAAAAAGCACTTGAACGCCCGTTCTCGTTATTTTAATTATAATCAAATAGTTCATACGAAACCAACATTGAAATATTGAAAGTAGCGTCTTTAGTGACGGCAACTAAAAACTACACATAATAATTTCAATAAGCCAAAAAAACAAACGCAATACGTCACAATAAACACGACATTTTCTTTTTTGAATCGGTCCTCTTTTCATTAAATGCTTAAAATGTATTCCAAAATAATAATTTAAATTATTATGACGCAACGCGTGACCTAAATAAAGATTTTATTTTTATCACACTTATCATACAATATCTAATATCACATATTCTAAAAAGCAAATCAGTACCTACGATACTTACATAAATATCTTCTTCATTTAAATGTTTGCTGGCAGGTATATAAATAATGTTTTTTTTTACGTAGTAGTACGTAGTACTATTACTTATTCTGTGGTAGTAACAACATTCGGAAATGAAGTGCAATGGCAGTGACATAAACGTGGAAAATACATACAAAGTAAAAAAAATACTTTTATTTTTGATCTCCGAAATCTGGGAATCTTTTTCATAACAAAAACTTAAATCTGATTAAAAAAATAGTAGTAATTTTATGAACTAAATTTGGTTGTGACACGCTCCCTCGCAAGTTGGTACTGCACAACGGCATTCTCCTCTTCATTTGGTAAAAACAACTTTGAGAGGGGAGGTTAACAGAAGAATTCGGCTGGGCTGGGCAGCATTTGGGAAGCTTCGTCGCGTATTCCACAGAGCCTAAAGACGAAGGTCTTCATTCAGTGCGTCCTACCTGTTATGACTTACGGAGCCGGTTACGGTGATCCGGCAGAGAACCAGTTTTCGACTTAGCCCACAGAATAAGCAAGCTGCAGTGGCAATGGGCCGGCCATATTAGCCGTAGAACCGATGACCGTTGGGGTAGACGTGTTCTTGAGTGGAGACCGCGAATCGGCAAACGTAAGGTAGGACGCCCTCAGGCTAGGTAGAGCGACGATCTTCGCAGGATAGCTGGTGGCAGCTGGATGAGAATCGAGCTGAATACCTTGCGATTGGAGAGGCCTATGTCCAGCAGTGGACTGCTAAGGGCTGATGATGATGATGATGATACGCGGAGATTTAGTATGGAAAAGTAATGAAAGCCAATTTCTCTTAAAATACAACACTTGAGAATCTGCATTTTTGGTCACTATAACTTCTTTAGGAGCACTAATTTGGAAAGAAATCATAGTTTTTAATAGGGAAATCATCAAATGAAAATTGAACACCGTGACTACCGCCACCCCATCAATGGTATGGTATATCTTAGTGTATCTCGTAAACTACTGGAGTAGTCATTTTAAATTTTGGGTATCAATTTTATCTCGCAGAGCACTAATTTTCTATGTAGGTTTGAGGAAAGCGACTAGCTCCTGAAACTTGGAATCAACATTCAAAGTCGTGGTGCTGCTGAACGAGCGCGCGAAAGTTAACATCGTTAATTTCTCGGTAAAACAAATGTTTCAGTTCTGTTTTTCTTACGAAATGAATCACATTTAAGGGCACTAATTATTTGTATAATTAGAATAGCGAGTAGCATGACCCCTTTTTCGGCGCTAATGGTGGTCCTGCTGAAGGGAGCGTGACTACCGCCGGACCACCTTAAAGGTCGATTATCTCGAAAACTATTATGGCACCAATTCTGTTGTTCGAGCACTAATTAGCACACTAAATGTCAAATATGGAAGCGATTAGCGTTGTGGTCACGGACATATTAATATTTCATGCACAATATTATTTAGGGGGACGAATGGCACTAATCTAAGAAAATATTCCCATTCGTCCACCTAAAATCCCGTGGGGGACGATCGGGAACAAATTTAATATTATTTTTGTGAATTCCCGTTCGTCCCCCTAGGTGGACGAAGTCAGGAGGACGAACGGGAATACACGATCATACGAAAGAGTTTTCAAGAAATTGGTTACTTTTTGCTTACAACTGGGGTTGTGTAGTGGATAAATATTTGACCCTAGTTGATAAAATTCTAAAGATAATCGCCTAGGTAACAGAAGAACCTGTGGGACAGACTTAAACGGACAAAAGTGGTACTGCACACAGTACCCTTTCTTCTTGTATCTTTCCATAGATCCGAATCATAAACTAGCTGCGAGTGCTTTTTGAGGAAGAATAAAGAACGAACTTAGAAATTAACGAACGAATAGTCAGAATATTCCACTTTTTGTACAGATCGACTGTAGGAAAGCGGAAGAGAAGACTTTAAGTATAGCACGTTGAGCTCCTTCTGCCTCTATCAAGTGCGTTTTAGCAGCACCTCCCCAGATGTTGCAGTAGTCAATAAGCGACTGACACAAGGCATAGTAGACCATCTTGATGGTACGAAGATCGGCTATGTGTTTTAGACGCATGAATATGTAAATGCGTTTGCGCAATCTCGTTACCAGGACGTCTATACGAGTATATGGCTTGAAGCTGAGGAACTGGTCTAATGTAACTCCAAGGTATTTAATGTTATCTGTTCTTTGAACAGAAGGACATACGCATGGCTTGTAGGTTGAACAACACGTGTGGCCATTACTGAAAGTGAACGTGGAGGTAGCACACTCGATCGAAGCGCAAATGTCACGTATTTGGTTTTTGTGAGATTGAGAGTCAGCACATTATTCCGTAATCCAGCAACAACCCCGTTAAGGCCCTCCTGAGCCACACCAAAGACCTCATCCCACCTATCACCACTAAAGAAGAGGGCACTGTCATCGACAAATGTAAAAATTTGGCCATTACTAAGGTGAAGCTGACACAGGTCGTTGATGTAGCAGCAGGCGCACCGGGCGTCGGCGGAGGGCCGATAACGCCCTCTTCCAGCCCCCATAAATGGGTCCAGGGACGGCGGACTTGGGGACGTCCGCCGCCCCCTATCACATTGGACCCGAGGTGGCGGCGTGTAGTGTTCCACGGGCGCCCCTAGCAGACGTCGCGCCCCCCCCCCCCTCCCGCGACGTCTGCTAGGGGCGCGCGTCTCAGACACCTCACCCCCCCCCAGACTTAAGGTCGGCACTAGCTGGGGATTGCGGAAGGAATAACAGATCCCAAGATCCCCGGTGCAAGTGTGGGAGGGGAAAACTGGGGTGGTTTTTAGTCAGTAAAAGTCTGACAGACCCCTCCGCCCGCCCCAGGGCGGAGGACATCCATGAGGATTTTCCGCCCCGTGAAAAAAAATAAAAAAAAAGGTCTGATGTAGAATCAAGAAGAGAGTTGGTCCGAGTATACTGCCCTGAGGCACTCCTTCGTTACTCACCATACCATCAATTCTAACTTGCTGCTTTCGGTTAGATAGATAGTCCTGGAATCATTTTAGGGGAAGATCTCATACTCCCGTATTTTACATTTTGTGCAATAAGTGTGGGACAGAAACTGTGTCGAAGGCTTTTGTTAACTCCAGAAACACCGTCAGGCACTTTCTTTTCTTATCCAAGGTCGTTATGACTGAGTTTACCAATTCATGTACCGCGTCATTGGTAGATTTTCCTTGCCGGAACCCTAACTAGGAAGATGAAAGAAGTTTGTTTACCGCGAGGAACCTAATCAGCCGGTCATTCAATATAATGAAACACAAACTGTGACCCTACTTACCTATGTAAATAGGGCAAGTTATGCCTGTATGAAGTATGTTTGTGAATACAATATAGGACTTATTGTAGTTATACAGACAGAACTTCAAAATATAAATTGGTACCCCTATAATCGTGATCTTAATAAAAATGAAACAATGTAACTGGCAACACAAAGCCATAAAATAGCAAATTTAATCAATATAGCTGTTGGCCAAACGTTATACAAAATATACTTAACATGACCTTACAAGTACACATACGTTACATTACCGAGGAGTTGCACGTGCTCTCAAGAGTACAATCTGTTATACACGGTGGTATTTTTTTATAAAACCTTGATCTATTTGAATATCAACCCCATAGAGGAACCTAAGTACCTACTTTAATTATTTTTCAAACTTAATTATTTTGTACGTCATAAAGGGTTCCTCGGCACATTGGCTTAGGCCCTACAAAGCTTATTGGCTAAAGGAGATGTAACTATGTACTCTAGTTTCGTGTTATAAGGTCAAGAAGGCTCTACTCAAGGTTGTTTCAAAATTATCACCGTACCCCTCATCTGTCAAATGTTACGTAGAAAAACTGTAAAAATGTACATCGCTAATAAATATTTTGTTTTGTCATCATTTGAGCGACATCTATTGGCACATTGAAGAAACTTTTTGTTATAATACAAAGAAATGCATCAACTCCTCGTATTTAATAAGTTATTGACTCTGTAAGACACTTTTCGGACGATTTTATTTGGAATATTTTATTTATCTTTCTTATTTTTATATTTCTCTTTGATCATTAAGATTTCAATCCGTACATAAGTCCACAACATTATTCTATTTCTAATATTCATAATTATTAATATTTTAATTACCTCGATACATTATGTAAAAGCATCAAAAATCATTGAGGCAAGTTTTAAGGAGCACTTAGTCTCAAACAACCTCAGTCCGAGGTATTGGCGTATTTATCGGGACATACCCCTAAAGCTATAAAAGTAATAAAATTACCGAAACGCCTCGATAGTGCAAATAATCACAAAACAATACTAACATGACCATTCCTGAGAATCATGAGATACTATTAAAAAATATTGTGCTGTGCTCACATTGCAATAATCACGAACCCATAAGCATTTATCTTTCTAATTCAAAAAATTATGCTCATAAATATCTCAGAATGTTGGACTAACCCCGTATTTTTTTTTGTCTGCAAACAACGTGTCAGTTCGATCCTCATGGCTTCATTTTTTGTTTCATTTGCACAAACCAAGACGTTCGGTCATACAAATATATTTATATCAAATTAATTATAAGTACACTTCCCAGCATTAAAACTAATAAACAAATGCAATTAAAGAAGCGTTACTAATCGACTGCTATAATCAAGGTTACGCTATCCTATTGTTAAACTACTAAAATGTGTGTGTTGTTCCTTCAAATTTGACTAGAAATGCTAACGGTTTCGTCCGCGTAGCCTGGAATATTTTAGACATGTGGTAACACTAATCATAGATTTTTATGTAAATATTTATCATATTTTTTTCTCAAGATTAATTCCATTTTTAATTTGCCGCATCGGGTGCCTCACCCATTATTTTTTTATAACAATAAAATCGATTAAAATTTATTTAGAACCTTTAAAAAGTTTGAATTGGTAATTTACCAATAGAGTACCAGGCACTACAGTCAAATATGAAAGCATTAAAACCAGATTTATAAAAATGTTATACTTATTACTAAGCCCTGTTGCACACTGTAAATGCAGTTGTCTTATATAAAACAAAGATTAAAGTACTAAGTATTCGGAGTCGTCTTAACTTAAAACTAAACGAGGTACAGACAGCACCTACACGTGCACGTAAACATAGTAAACATTGAACGATGCCGTTATTTTACATATTTGCGACCGAAAACAATAGTAACAGTTCGTTATTCTAGCTTCGTAGCCTTGTCTGACATTATAATCAATCAATCAACTCAGCCTATCGTCGTCCGCCTTCCGCAGCCAGTCTGCCGCAGCCACCTTCTTAAGGTCGTCGCTCCATCGTCGCTGGGGGCGTCCCACACTACGCGGTCTCCACTCCAGGACTCGCTTGCTCCACCGGCCATCGGTCCTTCGACAAACATGGCCAGCCCACTGCCACTTCAGCTTGCTTACTCTGCAGGCTATGTCGGTAACTCTGGTTCTCTTCCGGATAACTTCATTTCTGATCTTATCCTTCAGAGAAACTCCGAGCATAGCCCGCTCCATAGCACGCTGAGTTACCTTGAATTTGTGGACCAGCCCGACCGTCAGTGTGTCCACGTTTCGGCACCGTATGTCATAACGGGCAGACCACGGGGACGACATTATAAACGTGTTTCGTTTAAATACAATTACATCACTCAATGTATGGGTTTCATTATGGTTTTATTGATAGGCAGTATTAACATCAGAGTATTTTGTATGCAACAGGGTGTTTAAACACAGACCATTATCTTAGCAACACTTACAAATACAACTACACATTGAACTGACAATATTTCCAGCTACAATATACGTATAACAGAAGAATTTAGCTTCAGAATGACTTTTTCCATCATTCATTCAGTATGAAAAAAATATGCAAACTTTCCAGCAGGTTTGAAATTTTACTAATATTCACGTCATAAAAGTCCATGTGCGTGGTTGTATTATAATAAAACATGCAAGTGCGCAAGTCTTATTAATAAGTCATTCATCAAGGATGGTAAAATGGCTTGGCCATAATAGACATCAAGTACATTGCCATTTAAAACACCAATCAAATATTCGTATATTCGTGCTTTGTACTTTTCAAATAATATTTGTTAAATCATTTACTTGTAGCAAAACTATTGAATGGTACCTCACCTCAGACCACGCCAGAAGGAAAGACAAAGTGTCACCGTACTTGCAGCACCTCTATACGATTTCGAGCTGCTGACATGGTAACATTATGCAGCTTTGTGGACACTAACTTAAAGGGAAGGGCCGCCAGGAAGCTGGGGGACCATCTCCCCCATCATTGAGAAATCTAGGTCAATATTAGACAAACAGTGAAGTGTGAAGCGACTCAGTACATGTGTGGCCCAAGTATCAGTATCGCCCGTACGGCAGTACACCTTCGTGTCACATTTACGCGCCATCACAAAACTGTATTATTATCAAAACAAGCGCCACATTTACATTCTTGAAACAGAGCTTGAGCTTTAGCTTGAGTGCTCGAATGCAGAATCATTGTACAGAACACAGGCCACGAGCCTAGCTTAGGCACCAGTCTCCCACAATATATACTTACCTGAATTGTGTATAATTGTGCCCAATGTAAAATAACTATGGATATAATGGTGGGAAAAATAAAGTTGATTGATTGATTGTTCTGCTAGCAATTTGTATGGTTTCCTTTTGCAGACACCTTCCCAGTAGCTCGAGATAGTAACGCTGAGGGCGCGCTGCCGGGGAGTGCGGCAGCGGTGGATAATGTTAACGTGTACGCATTTCATGTGAACCACAATATTTACACCACACTTTATCTTTCCTATTCTGACATAATCTGCGCTTGCTACAAAATTTTCGTTCTAAAACAAAACTCAATCGTTTCCGACGATTCGTCCAGTCGATCAAATGTGTCCGGGGTACCTTAGTAGGCGCTCTTGTGCGGGCCCTCCATGTCCTCGGCGCTCCTCAGCATCAGGTAGTAGCTGTTCACGCACAAGATGCAGTACGCCATTACCGCTGGAAATTAGAAAATATTTTATTAGTTAAGGTTTTAATTAACGTTTTGATGTGAAACATCTATAGGCGCACGTAAAACCGAGAGCAGGCGAGGCGACGCATGCCGCGTGGCGATTCGCCGCTCACTCCGCGCGCGCGGTGCCGCCACTACGCGACCTATTTTTCGATGTTTATTTGTTTGATTTCGATGTTTCACATCTGGGCGTCCCGTGACGGCTCACCATTATTTGTTTTGTTTTGATAATCTACTCTGTACTTGAGATACGTATAGAGGACGTATGGAACAAAAAGACATGTTGCGCCGAGCACCCGTCAATTGCGACAGGGATGGTGATGGTGACGCATAATGTTGGACAGACTACCAGAACAAATTGTAATGCCCGCTACTGAATATGTTCGCTGGCGAATGAACATCACCAATCACCACACTTGCTATCATAACCCGTACAGAAGACCTTATTTCTAAAATAATATAGGCACGTAATAATAATTATTATTCTGCAAAAACGGATACAGAAACACATGCAACGTCACATGTACACGGCTTACACGACTACACACACCCCCACAAAACACCCCTCCTCTCTCATACACCACACCAATTTATTTTGTACCAGGGTAAATCCATGCTTAAATGAAGTGTCATCCTGTATAAGTGTACTTTTATATCAAATAAATTGTATTTATTATTTATATTGTTAGAAACGTTATTATGTAATTCATAGGTACTTAAGTTTTTCATAAGTTTACATCGAAAATGGTGGAGGGGTAATTTTGAGCCACAAACCATCGCTTGCGACCAGACTACTAGTGATAGTAGTGCAGCTCATAACGAACTTATTCGCTGTAAATAGTAGTTATTTATGCAACTGTTGTATAATAAGGGGTAATAAAACACGAATTCGCCTCGTGTGATAATATTATCACATGAGTGTTTTAATACCTAATTATGTACAGTTGCATACAAGACTTTATCTACACCCATGTTATGAGACCCCTATAACACGTTCTGAAACCATAGGGTGTTGTACAGTGTTGTAAGAACTCTATGTAAATTCATGGAAAGTTTAATTGCTGAGTATCTAATACCTACAAACAAACTATGTATAGGTAATAATAGAATTATTTATTGTAATAATTATTTACATTTTGGATCGTACAATTATTGAAATGCACTTGAAAATTTGCATCTTGTTGAATGTTGGCAGATCCTGATGTACTCGGAATATTTATATTCACCACTTTATAATTTTTATTTTCTATCGAATTTGAAATTTGATTCGACACGAGGATTTTGTTGGCTATAGAGTCCTCAATGTAGCCTTCAGCCACAGATGTCGACTTCCATCCACCGTGCCGTTTTAAACTTGTTAAGTCTCCTCCGGCATCAACTAATAATGTGGCAGATGTTCTGCGAAAGCAATGCCCTGTATACAACTCAGGATCGGGATGTTGTAAATAGTTAGCAATTGTTTTGGCTAAATTGCTAAATGTGTTTAAGCCGATCCTCTGCGATATATGTATAAGGTTGGGGAAAAGTCTTTTCGCATTATAGTATGTATGAACTTGTAATAAAATCTCTTTGGCTATACTATTTGTATCTGGCTGGTTTTGGTATCATTGAAAGTTTAAACTTTAAAGAACATAAAAATTCAAATTAGGAAAAATGTGTGATTTTCATTTGTTTTTCGTACTGTCAATATGAGTGAATCTAATGAAGAAATTCGATACATTTTAAAATTTTACTAAAAAAAAGGTAAAAATGCAACGCAAGCCGCGAAAAAAAATTGCGATGAATGGACCTAGTGCGTCTGTGAGAGTAGCACAAATTTGGTTTAATGTATACATTTTCTTTGTAAATATTTATATTAAATAGATTGTTCATAGTGTTCATAATCCATTAGCACCCCGAAATGGGGAAAAAAAGGCGGCGGAACAATGATGTATAAAACTATAGATACGTTGTCCGCACTCTAAAATGAAGCCAATTCGGTATGTAAAGTAAAAATTAACCTATGCTGATTCCAAAACCATTTCGACATTTTAAGCTTCTAAGCCGTATTTTTCTATTAATAGGTCTTAAAATATTATGATCGTTTTTATTTTCACAAAAATATTTAAAATCACTTGACTTTTATTTGACTTCTAAATGACGTCATAAAGTAGGCTGAATTGAAAACTTTCAGTGCCTCTTGTAATTAAATAATTAAGTTGTTCTTATGTGTAAACGTCAAGCGTCAATGTCATAGAGTAAATAGATTGGTCAATGTCATGTCAAGTAATGTCAACGTCAAAGGAGACGGATACGCTTTGGCTTGATAAAATCTTGGGCCTGGATGTAGTAAGATGAAATTGGTGTCAATTGATAACTACTTTATCAACACATCATCACTGGAAATTTTGCGGATTTTGGCAATCTGAGTGTTGAACGTTACCTTTGGACATTGACTCAGCACTCGGCCCGGCTGACGCGCAGCCCATTTAAAAATTTGAATATTGATTTGGTTACATCTTACACGCATAGGACACGAAAGATTTTATATAATAGTGTGTGTTAAGAAAAAGTAGTTTATGCTTTAGCATATTGTAAAAAAATCAGATTTGAATTTTATATTCTTATCTCATTACCCCTCACTGTGGCCAAGACACCTTTAGCCATCTCTGATCAGTCTCGTGAGTCTGCGCGACTGGCAGTGAGTGTATCCTTCCCAAACCTGGAAATCCTGTCTACTATCAGTCTGTAACCATAAGTTGCATGGTGCAGACAGCCTGAACCTAATATATTTATTTATCATATTATAATATTTATATCTAGATATATGATAGGTTAGGGCTGGAGGGCTTAGTCGTAGGGACTAGTAGGCTTGTAGCTTCCTTTACCTTATCATATATTCTCATGTACTGTCACACCCTTACCAGTATTGCGGCCTTACATGACATTTGTTTTGGGTGGATGTACACAGAGCCGAGAAAAAAAAGAGATTTAGTAAAAGTGAACAATCTATACTTAACAGCCGTTTTTTTAATTGCGATTACCATTTTTTATAAAGATATTAATTATTATACTTATTTGTAGTGTGGGAGGAAGATAGGAAACACAAATATTTAAAAATCATGAGTAGGTTTTGTATCGTTTTTTATTATGTAGTATTTTTTATTCATCTTCAATTATAATAAGAATGTCACCTAGAAATTGTGCAGGTGGTACTATATTATCTTGGTACCTAGCCGATCTAAGGTACCAAATTATTGATATTACATGGGCGCAGCATCTTATAAGCACATCATGTCCTGGATATGATGTGCTTATAAAGTCTGTACATAATTATTTTCTCAAACAGTTCAAGCAGAAACAGAAAATCCCTTAATTCTATACTAAATGTTGATCACAAAGACGATTATTCTCAGGGGCATAATATTTATACCGACTGAGCAACATTTTTCGAGTAGAAAGTGGAACTCTGTACTTCTCTATTCTCTGGCATCCTTCAATAAAGCACTTTCTTTCCGTTTCAATACCTCTCATGTAATCTGATAATATAATAGTAGGTTTGGTCTGATTGCTTCTTACTTCTTCGACTTGAGGGTTAGCGGGAAGATCTTGTGTCTGTGGCTGTACTTCTTCTATTGGGCTTGCTTGGTAAGAAGTGGATGGGTCGGAGACCATAATAATATGAACAGCAGCTCTATCTGCAGCCACCTAACAAGTATGGCATATGCAACTGTCTGCTTCTATCTGCAAAAAACAATACATAATCATTTAAGTATTTAAAACAATCAATTTGACTTACAGTAAAAGCACTTATAAAATACATTTAAACTGATTCAACTTACAGTTCCAATCTTAGTACACTCTTGAATAATATCATAAATTCTCAAGTCACGAGGTGAGCTGTTGGAAGTAGATGGCTGACTCTAGATGCAAGGGAACATCCACATCGGAGACAAACACTACGGTGGCCAAGATGTCTAAGTTCACCAAGAGGTGGTCTTTGAGCCAAGTGCCAGTAAGCTTGTTGGCAAACATAAATGGTCACTGCTGTTTGCCTGAAAGATGGAAAAGTTTCTAATTTGTGTCGGCTATTGGTTGTGGAGTTTTTACATGACGGTATGAAGCGTTTAGCAGAAGTAATCTTTCATCGATTCATAATTTAACTTTACAATACGGTACTTATAATCGGAAATCGCTATGATGAAATAAAACAAATTAACTGTCAGTTTTGACAGTTTGACTTTACTGAATTTTGGTTTTAAATAAGTGTTCTATGTGGCAAAGATCCTAAGCTATTCAGACTACTTTATGACGTCATCACGAACAAAACTTAAAAAAAATATAAAAAAATAACTACAGCTTGGAAAAAAAAAAAGATTGAAATTATGTGTTTTAAATACTTATATCTTTATAATAAAAATATAAAAAACGTACCTGAAAAATACTTTACATACCGAATTGGCCACATTGCGCTCAGTCACGCACTAAGCGTTTTCAATCCGGAAATTTTGATGTCAAAGTTGCACGTCGCTCTGGTCGCCCTATTACGGATAAAATGGATGCCATTTTTGAAAAAGTGGAGTAAGATATCAGTAGTTACGACGTAGCTGAAGAACTGGGAATTGACCACAAAACAGTTTTGGCAAATTTGAAAAAAAACTGGGTACACAAAAAAGCTCGATATTTGGGTACCTCACGAGCTCACTGAAAGAAACCTAATGAACCGTGTACTCATTTGTGATTCTTTATTACGACGTTATGAAACCACACCATTTTTGAAGAAGCTGATAACTGGTGATGAAAAGTGGATCACGTACGACAAGAACGTGCGAAAAAGGTCGTGGTCAAAGGCCGGTCAGGCTTCACAGACTGTGGCGAAACCCGGGTTAACTCGCAACAAGGTGATGCTGTGTGTGTGGTGGGATTGGAAGGGCATTATTCATTATGAGCTGTTACCACCAGGCAGGACCATCGATTCTGAACTCTACTGCGAACAACTGATGAGATTAAAGCAAGAAGTTGAGAGACAGCGGCCGGATTTAATCAACAGAAGGGGTGTGGTTTTTCATCATGATAACGCTAGACCTCACACATCTTTAGCCACTCAGCAAAAATTAAGAGAGTTTGGCTGGGAGGTGTTAATGCATCCGCCGTATAGTCCTGACCTTGCACCTTCAGATTTCTACCTGTTTCGGTCTCTTCAGAATTCTTTAGGCAGTGTCAGGTTAACATCACGAGAGGACTGCCAAAACCACTTATCGCGGTATTTTGATCAGAAGTTCCAAAATTTCTATAGGAATGGGATCATGTCCCTACCTACAAGATGGCAAAAAGTTATCGAACAAAATGGTACGTACATACTTTAGTTAAATGTAAATAAACTATATTAAAAAATGTTTTGAATTTTCTTAAAAAATGCGAAGAAACTTTTTCCCCAACCTATTACATTTTCCAGATCTGACTTGACACAGATTGTAAAAAAAACACGGATTGCTGCAGGGATCCGGACGCAGTGCTACATATTTTTTGCAAAGTTCTAAATATATGTATGTATGTAAATATGCGGTTTATTTTGGTTTTTGTATTATTTATATTGACCACAATTATAGCTTCTTTTATCTGTAAGTCGGTATATAACAAAGCGTATAATCCTTGACGGCGGCATGCGCCCATGGTTCCGAATATTAGCGCAGTCTGTAACAATAACAAGAACAATTCACATTTCAAGCGTCTACCTGTTGCCGTTATCAATATAGAGCAAAAACGAGCTATGATATTGTAATTTATTCATCGTATTACAAAGAAAATAAGATTATAACATAATAAATTAAGTAAATAACTATCATACCTTTACTGATAGATATAGTTGATCAGGCGCTTCGCTTAAAACCCTATTTATTTAATTAGGTAAAAGCGTTTTCGATTTCATCCCTGTATAGCCTTCTGCTTTACGTTTTAACAAGGCAATTAATTTTGAATATTTTTAGATATCCACGTTATGATTAATACTCAGCGTACTTTTGAGCATTGAATGGAAAGTCCATAGGGATGAAGATTCGAATTTTTCTGATAATTCTTGAAAATACACTAATAGCACAACTTCAGAAAATGATGTACTACTCTTTGATATTTTCCAATTCATGAAATCTTGGTGCGCCTTTTCATATTGGTTTCTCGACTTTTCTGGTAATAATTGGTTAGAAATGTCCTTTGCTGCATTAGAAATATCTGGTGGTGTGTTGTCAAAGCTTATATCACTTATTTATGTAAATAACAAAGTACTTAAAAAAAAAAATCAATATTAATATTGAACACAAATGGCGGGATACGACGTTAATTCGAATAACCAATAAGGTTTTTTTTTTAATTATGGAACGATGGTAGTGAAACGCGCGGGCATAACAATGTTCTTTTTTTGAAAAGGAGATGCATAATGAAACAAGTACAACATTATAACTCCCGTTTGGATGCTATTATGGTTACTATGAAACTGGGTGTTTTAATGTTGGCAATAAGTAAGCTAACTGTTACAGAAACTTTTATAGAGGATTTATAGCATGGGCGTAGGTAGATAAAATGGATAAGGAAGGCGTCAAAACAAAATGTTTCGTCTGAACATTATTAGTGCGTCTCGCTTGTGCTGCGGCCCGACGCGGACGCGTCAGCGTCCTTTCGATTCCTTTCGAGTAGCGCGGCGCAAGCGACAGCTCGTACGAGTAAGTTACCCGCCATGAGTAATGAACTAGTGGCGATGAGCTGATGGCGTTTGTGCAGCAGAAGTAGGATGTGATGGACGAGGTGTCTGCTGTCCAGATCTACGCAACGAACTTCAGCGAGGATGACATAGCTGCTGCCAAGCTGTTGTTTTTCAGTGTGCTGAACAAGCGCGACCATGCTATCCCGCTGGCGTGACGGGACTAAGAAGAGCTTGCAGGATATAATCACGCTGTTATACTCAAATGTCCTTTCTTTAGTATTGTTCGTCGAGTCATTTAGCTCTTTAAGTTTTGAGTTTTTCTAAGCAGTTAATCAAAAACCCATACGGTGTGGGTAATTTTGAATGGCTTAAATTAAGCCGTTCAAAAGGGTTACCCACACCGTATGGGTTTTTATCGAAAACCCTTTCAATGGGTTACCAAAATTTAATTTAAGGCGTTCATAAGGGTTACCCTTATCGTATGGGTTTTTGTTTAACCGCTTAGAAAAAGCCTATCGAAAACCCTTTCAATACAAACAAAATGGTCCCAGCTCAAAAGACCATTTCAAACATGGATCTACATAGTTCTCACATGATCTGACCAAGATTATGTTTGGAATTTAAAAGAAACTGACACCTGAGTTTGTTTTGCCATTTCTTCTCAGGGGTAGGCAGATAGGAAAGGTCGACTCCATCTAGCTTATTTATTAATATATTTTTTTAATATGATGTGTAAAAGTGATTCCTATTTACAGAATAAACGATTTCACTGCATTCCATAATTCTCCGGTTTCGTTTTAAGTCCCTTGTAGGGAGCGAGCCATCAATGGGACACAACGGGGTTTGTGCCCGGTTGATGGCTATAAGCTCGCTCCGGGTTACTACAATAGCCCAATAACACTTCGTCAATCAACCACAAATGGTGTTGTTTGCTGACGATACTTCCTTGATTTTTAAGGTAGATAGACGTGGTACAAATTTTGACGACGTAAATAACGCCTTACTGCAGGTCCAAAATTGGTTCACTGCCAATAACTTAGTATTAAATGGAAAAAAAAACTAAGTGCATACGATTTTCTTTACCAAATTTAAAAAGTAGTGATTACGAGATAGTATTGAATCAAGAGAAACTAGAATTCGTCGATAAAACTGTTTTCCTGGGGATCACGCTCGACTCTAGGCTTCAATGGGGTCCTCATTTAACATCTCTTGCAGGACGGCTAAGTTCAGCAGCATATGCTGTCAGAAAAATCCGTCAACTTACTGATGTAGATACCGCGAGGCTAGTCTATTTTAGTATCATGTCTTACGGTATTTTACTTTGGGGACGGGCTGCAGACATCGAGTCTATTTTTATTCTGCAGAAAAGAGCCATCAGAGCCATATACAATCTCCGCAGGCGCGATTCTCTTAGGGAACTGTTTAAGGATATTAACATCATGACGGTGCCTTGTCAAAATATCTATGAAAACATCATGTACGTAAGAAAAAATTAACATCTTTTTAGTAAAAGAGGCGAAAGACATAATTATAGTACTAGAAGTAGGGATCTATTAGCTCAACCAGGTTTCAGACTGGCAAAAGTAGACTCATCTTTCATGGGGTACTGTTTAAAATGTTATAATAAAATCCCTCCCCTCATACTTCAACTGAATGAGACGAAATTCAAATCTTGTATAAAACGCACACTATGCAAGCAGGCATATTATAGGTTGGGGGATTACATCGCTGATAGAAATGCTTGGCTCAATGCTGCCACAACCACAACTAATTTATTAACATTTGAAAATACTGTTGGAGCTGATGAAGATTGGAAGACTATCTTTTCATTGTATAAACTCGAATCTCCTTTGTATTATATAATTGCATATCACAGGTGTGAGTACTATGTACAATAGAGCTACCATTTACCGGGTAATTATGTCTTTCATTGACTTAAATGTGCCCTGGCGGCTGAGAGTATGTCATGCTCACTCAGATGTCTCGCTGATGGTGGCGTGTGTGTTGGATCATTTAGCTCCTTTCAAAATGGTTGAGCTGAATGGTGCTGGTCCATGCGTCATGTTCGTGAACGGGCGCTGTCAGTTGGGACTGGTCATCTCTTAGCTGCCACGGCTTATTTTTAATTATTTTAGTTTTGAATTGTTATCTTTTTATCACGGACGCTTTTGACGTATTGCATCGTTCTCACATGTTTAACTTCAATATGAATGATGTAACCAATATTTTGAATCAATATTTTAATTTAAAAGAGTGTCCGTGGAGTTTCTTGCCCGTTCTTCTCCATAGGAACCTACTATTTGGAATGGGCAACTAGCTTCATATTTGTAACTGACCGACTTTTTGACAATTCAAAAGTGCCTTTCAATGGTTTAATTGAAATAAATGCTTTGAGTTTGAGTTTGAGTCTGACACAAGAATCGAACCAAGGACCAACAGTCGACAGTCTCAGCAACCACAAGACCAACTAAGAGTTAAAACAGCATGAACAATAGTCAATGATATCATCAGCAGTAGTCACTGATATCATCAACAGTAGTCAATGATATCATCAGCAGTAGTCACTGATATCATCAGCAGTAGTCACTAATATCATCAGCAGTAGTCACTGATATCATCAGCAGTAGTCACTAATATCATCAGCAGTAGTCACTGATATCATCAGCAGTAGTCACTGATATCATCAGCAGTAGTCACTGATATCATCAGCAGTACTCACTGATATCATCAGCAGTAGTCACTGATATAATCAGCAGTAGTCACTGATATCATCAGCAGTAGTCACTGATATCATCAGCAGTAATCACTGATATCATCAGCAGTAGTCACTGATATCATCAGCAGTATTCACTGATATCACAAGTACTCAAATTGTTATTTTCTTGCCTGGAGGCTTTTATTTAGATACGTTTTGTTTACGTTATTTCTGCTTGAGTATAGTTTTCGACGATTATTATATAAATTATATTTTTTTGTATAGTGGTGTGTGCTAGCTAACATAAGGCAAATAACTTAATTTAATGTTTTGTGTGGCATTTTACATTTTATTGTATAGATTCAAGTTTTATATAATATGAACAGACAGCTGTGCTGCTGGACAGTTTGTTGCGCCAGTTCTTCCCAGCTAAAGCACTAGGAACTGGTGAAGGGTGGGCGTTTTTGGGGGACTGTCTCATGTAATTTTTGACGTTCGAAAAGTGCTGATTCTCAGCCTAGTTTGAATAAATGACTTTTAATTTTGATTTTTGATTTTGATTGGGTTTTTTCATCTGGATTTTTTTAGTAGCAGCCCGGGGTCTAGATGTGTGCCTAGTTACAGGCAATAGGCTCGCCCCCTATTACATGGGACTAAAACACAACTGGCGAAAGGTGTACTATAGTTACCTCTGTCGGGGAATACAGCTAGTCGTGATGTTATATTGTGTAAAGTGTAATAATAAGTTTCTTCATTTCCAAAGGTATTCCTCTTTTTATTTTTTGAAAATAATGGATAATCGTCTCACCAAAGAACAGGAAGCCCTCGAGGAAGGACAGAAAGATGTCGGACCCTGAGCCGGACAGGCCGTGCAGCCCCACCAGCACCACGATGCTCAGCAGCGCGGCCAGCGCCAGCACGGACATGACGCACACCCACACGCGGATGCCGACCGTGTTGCGCTGAAATGTTACATTACATTGTTACTAGAGAAACAACACTTCAAATAATGGTGTTTCAAGAGTTAATGGTTAATTAGCTTCAACTTGAATTTGAAAAAAAAATGTAAATGCTGAGTATCAGAACACAAAATAAAATCATATTCTTATAAAATTTGGAGACCGTAAGAGGAAGAAAGTTTTGTCTAGCAGTCTTTATCGAATTTCTTAAGAGTATTCAAAAAGCATTTTAAGCGTTAATAAATAGTTGAAATATCGGCCAGAGTGTAGGTGTGTACGTGCGGTTTATTTGCCATGTGTGTTGCTGCAATGTCTCTGCATCGAAAGTGTTTAAAAATGTAGACTGTCTGAAGTAGGGAGCTTGGCAAGATTTATAGGATAAATAACGATAGATATTTAGAGCTAAACGGTTTAGTAGTAAGAAGAATAGCACATGGCTCATCCGAACATTCGAGAGCAAGCTGGCATTATTGATAAATGTCGGAACCGGGTGCCGCATAGTTCTCGGTGAGTCAGAACTGTCTACGGTAATTCCCCAGTGAGTCGGGGTGGCGCTGCGGTATGCTCCAGTGAGTCGGATGTGGTACAGCGCCGGGTTGAGGCTGACTGCTGGCGTCGACCAGGAGAGGTAGCATGTTCTCTGCTTGTGGACCGGTCGAAAGTGCAGTGTGCTGTGCCAAGGTTGCTGATGAGGCTGTGGGTGATGACCAGGAATGCGCGTCCGCTGCATGCTGGTGGTCAGGATACCCGTTGAAGCCGTGGGTGCTGGCTGGCCGTGTGACTCGCCGCTCGAAAGCTTGAGGAAGTGATGATGACGATGACGTCACGCTGAAGTAGTTACACGAAGGCTGCGCTGACGTTCAGACTCGGGGTCACCAGTTTAGAGAGGTACGAGGAACAGGGTGTAAAGTTCACTCATCCTCTATAGAGAAGGGAGGATCCTCCGACCAGACGGGTGATGTGTCTGGTGGGCAACTGCCCGACGATTAATGTCGGGATGTTGTACATAATGCTAGTCGCGCGGTAAACTCTGCTTGCGCGATGCTAACTTTTGCGTGACGTCGGTGTGACGTGTAGTTCGCATGTGGCGATGTTGATGCCGCTAATAATTACTTCACCACCCAAACTGTAGTCAAAATGGATTGGTCGCAGCCTACCGTATACGTCATGACGTGGCATTTGTTAGTATTGAAAAATAGTTTTTTCACAATGCTCCACTCAAAGACGGCGGCAATATCCATTTGTAGGAGTTTACGACATGACGCCATCTAAGACGATTCACGGGCCATCGTTATCGCGCCCACGCTAATTCGGAACGGGTGTACCTAAGCACGCTCAAATCGATTACAGCGCAATTCGGAATATCAGTGGCGTGCAGTAGTACTCCACGGAGGGTAGGCCACGAAATACTGACAGCGAAAAAAAAAACGCAACGTCGCTCTACATAATTATGATGACCCTCAAAGTAGTCACATTTATTTATTTATAATATTTGAAAATAAGCCTGTAAAAGTTATAAATACAAGAACTCACCACATTATTCAAGGTTCAACTCAAGATTTTTTTTTTTTATTAATTCTCGTAATTCGGGTACACACCTTACACACCTACCTTTAGACACAACTTGAATCTTATCATTATACGATAATTGAGAAAACTTATTGCATTTAACTTCTATCAAACACACATTTTCAGCGCACACTTCACAACTGAATACCATTTTTAAGTGATTATCACCAAGAAACAATACACAAGTAAGTAACATTTACGGTACTTTTCTGTTTCAAAACAAATTATATATAACTTAATAGGTTAAAAACAATTAGGAAGTTTAGGGATTCTGCTGTCACTGTGATTATGGCAATCCCTATTTGTATGAGCACTGCGCTAACTGGTTATGAAGGCCTCTGCGTTTTATTTAAATAAACGCAGGTCCGCTGCTAAAAGAGTTTTATTCCAAATTACCCCAAGGGGAACCTTCCGACCGGGCTAGTGCGCAGTTACTGGCTTGCCGTCCATACGTCACGCTCACATATACATTTCTGCTTACCTTGCATTCAGTCGTGCACGCTTACATGTGTCCCTACACTACTTCCCCCCAAAAATTTTACAATTTTTTTTTTCTTAAAAACTAGTAAGTAGCACATAAATCTTAACTATTTTATTACACACAATCAATTACCGTATTACAATTAGCGCTTATGGTAGCTCACATAGCTTACTGCGATAAACACTGCACTTGTCACTATCGCGCGGTGGTGCGATCATATTACGCATAACTGGCTGTGGGTGGTTGCTGCGGGACTGTGAGCGTGTCTATGCGCCCCGGCAATGTTGTCACCCCACCGGATACACCGTTGACTTGTCTGTGTATCCACTTCTTCATGCGATGACGACCCTGGCGCCATAAGACCAGCACCACGATGAGAAATACTGCGGTTGCCATTACTGCAAAACCTGTCTCGTACTTAGTGACTTGCGATATTGCTGCGCTATTTTGCGCTATGACAACTTCTTCCTTACTATAAGCCTTGCCCATGGTGGATGCGCTTAATTACAAATTGGTCGCTCAAGTTGTATGGAAGAGTTGTTGAGTTACGTTAAAACTTTATTAACGAGTGGATATTGCAGTATGATAAGAGTGAGCGTACAAACATGTGTCTGTAAATTCAAAGTTCACTAGTTATTATTTGATTACTATTCTAAATAAGCGCGATGTTGACTGCGCATAAATTATATACTAGTTAATGTACAGGGTGCGGTCGTCTATTTTTCAAGCGCCGACTTATAAATATGCCATAAAGCACTATACAATTTAAAGTTTATTAAGGGTAGTTGCCGTGACTTCCACTCTGCAATAAATTAATGACACCATTTAGGCCGGCGGTAGTATCCGTCACGACAACGCCATGCTAAGGTAAGTTATGTTATCTTATTTTAGATAACTGGTATGTACTACATGTTCAATTTTGATGGTGGTCTGATAGTGCGACCACTGCGGCTTTTCTTTAATACAGGTGTTCCCTCGTTTATTTTAGTTGGTTTTACAATGGATTTGTTACTTTGTGGCCGCTCTGACCTAGTGTCAGGTGGATTGTCATTGTTTTCTTCGTTTAACAAGTATGCTGGTTTTAATCTATCAATGGATATGTGAATTTTTCTGTTGTGTAACTGTACCACAAACACTTTATTTTTCCGCTCTAAAACACGGTACGGACCTTCGTAAGTGGGTGTTAATGGTTTTCGTATAGCGTCGTTGCGAATGAACACGTGATCACATTTTTCTAGGTCACCATGTATGAACAATGTGCGTGAGTCCCGCATATCCCGTGGTACTGGTTTAAATTGCTCGATTGTATGCTTCAAGTTTTTAAAAAAATCATGATCGTCGCGGCTTCGTTCATTGGGGATGTTGTAGAAATCTCCCGGTAAACGAAGTATTTGACCGTACACGTACTCTGTGGGACTAATGCCATTGTCGTTTCTGCCTACTGAACGCAGTCCTAGCAGCACCGTAGACAGTTCATCACACCAGGACGAGTTATTAATAAGGCGAGCTGTTAATGCTGATTTTAGTGACCTATGCCAGCGCTCTACCATACCATTACTTTGGGAGTGGTATGGTGTAGTGCGCAATTTATTTATACCCATATACTTCATTAGCTGTGTAAATAATGCGCTTTCGAACTGACGACCTTGATCGCTCGTCAATCTGATTGGGCAGCCGAATCTGCTAATCCAAGCTTCGTAAAATACCTTAGCTACGACTTCCGCGGTGATGTCCTTTACTGGAATGGCTTCCGGCCAACGCGTATATCGGTCGATCATCGTGACAAGGTATTTATACCCTTCTTGCAATGTTGGTAGGGGCCCTACGATGTCTATGTGCACATGTTCAAAGCGATTGCTGTCTGGAAAATGTTGTAAGTTTGATATCGTAAGTCTGTTGACCTTTGACCTTTGGCATTGAATGCATGTTTTTGCCCATCTTCCAACATCCCGATTTAATCCTGGCCAGAAAAATCGTTGTGCGACCAGTTTACGCGTTGCTCGGACACCTGGATGACTGATGCCATGTACCGAATTAAATGCAATGATTCTGTAGTTTTCGGTTAAGTACGGTCTACACGTGTTAGTTGAGGTTTCGTAATATATTTGTTCATTACTGTTAGGCACAAAGTATTTCTTTAATCGAACGTTGCTATTTGTTTTGTCTAACATATGCGCAAGCTCGGTGTCATTTTTCTGTGCTAGCGCTAATTCCGCGAACTCGAGTTCCGTTGGGCAATATATTGTTTCAATACGCGATAAGGCGTCTGCCACCGGATTGTTTTCGCCTTGTATGTACCTAATGTCGGTTGTAAATTCGCTGATGAATAATAGTTGCCTAAAGCGCTTTGGAGTTTCACAATTACTCTGTATTTTGGTAAATGCATAAATCAACGGTTTATGATCTGTAAATATGGTTAATTGACTGCCCTCAAAGAGATAACGAAAATGTTTTATTGCCATATATATAGCTAACAATTCCCTGTCATAGGTCGAATACTTTTGTTGGGCTTTTGTAAACCTCTTAGAAAAGTATCCTAGCGGTTTCTATGCGTCATCAGTTTTTTGCTGCAGCACCGCTCCTGCACAGGTATCTGAGGCGTCCGTCATGAGAGCTAGAGGTACATTAGTTTTTGGATGTGACAACATAACGGCGTTATTTAAACTTTGCTTACATTGTTCAAATGCTTTAATAGATTTGTCGTCCCATGGAATAATTGTTTTATCCCTTTTTTTTGAATTTTTTCAAAACTCGTTTAACTGCGACTGTTGACTGGCAGCGTAAGGAATGCTTGCTCTATAGAAGTTAATCATTCCTAAGAAACGCCTGAGCTGGTCTACAGTCTCCGGTCGGGGATAATTTACAATTGCTTTTACTTTATGTTCGAGTGGACGAATACCTTCGGTTGTAACTTCGTACCCTAAGAACTCTATATTTGACTTTCCGAACTCGCATTTAGGTAGGTTAATCGTAATGCCATACTGCCTGAACCTATCCAATACTTTCTGCAGGTGTCTTTCATTTTCCTCTATGGAGTCGCTCGCGATTATGACGTCATCAACGAAATTGAATAAGAAATCTAAACCTTGTAGTACTGTATTACTCATGAAACGCTGGAATGTTTGGCTCGCATTCCTTAGACCGAAGGTCATGCGCTGGAATTCATACAAACCGAAAGGCGTTATGATGGCGGTTTTTTCTATATCTTCTTTGGCTACTTTGATATGATGATAAGATTTATTTATGTCGAGTTTGGAAAATATTTTCTTACCTGCTAGTATGTAGGTGAAATCATGCAGACGTGGCACGGGGTATCGGTCCGGTTTTGTGATCGCATTTAGGCGCCTGTAGTCGCCACACGGTCGGATGTCCCCGTTTTTTTTCGCCACCACGTGCAGCGGGCTCGCCCACTCACTCTTGGATGGTCTGCATATCCCCATTTCCTGCATTAACCTAAATTCCTCTTTGACCTTGTGATATCGGTCCGGAGGAAGCGGTCTGGCTCTCGCGTGTACGGGAGGTCCCGTAGTTTCGATGTAATGCATTACCTTGTTGTTATCGTCGTCAGCATTATCATCCCTAAATGGTATGGGTTTGGTAATATCTGCATATTCCGATAATAGGTTGTGAAATAGGTGATTACTGTCTACGATGCTGACAGAAAGTTCCGCGCACTTGACAATGTTACCGCGGGTCACCAAGCTATTTTTCCTATCTAACAATTGTTGTGCATTTAAATCTACTAACAACCCATAATGGCGCAAAAAATCCGCTCCTATGATAGGTTGTTTTACATCAGCAATTATAAAAGTCCATCTTAATGGTTTTCCTAATTTTACATTTAATTCTAAGTTTCTAGTGCCGTAGGTTTTGATTTCAGACCCATTTGCTGCATACAACTTAAAATTATCACTGCCACTTACGTGTCTTTGCCACTTTGTTGGGGGTAGAACGGATACATTCGCTCCTGTATCTACGAGGAAGCGCTTGCCCGAGCTGGTGTCCGTAACACATAGGCGGTGATTCACGTTGTCGATGCAGTGTTCCGCCGTTGACCGCACCGCATCTAGTTTCCCGACCTTCGAGAATCTTCACCTGCTGCGCTGTTGTCCCAGCTGCATGGTTGCACGCACTTGGTGGCCTTCTTACCGAATCGATAATGGTAGAAGCACTATCTGCCCTTTCGTTGTGACGTTTTTTCCCTTCTCTTGTCTGGTGACTGTGATCGGTTCCGTGGTTTAGAAGTGCTTTGCGCGCCTCTGTTCATGGCTTCGATTTTTTCACCGAGCTTTACTATTTCCGCGATCAGCAGGTCTGCTCCTGATGTTGAGGTACCCGTTGCAACTGTAGCGATAGTGTTTTTAGGTGTCGCTTGTTCCATTATTTTATCCGCCATTTCCGCTAGCTTTTCCAGCTCTGTTGTTTCACTGATGGTTAGTACCGTACGAGCCGTTTCTGGTAGCCTTCCCATCCATAGTATGCGCCTGGTTTCTTCTGGGATTTTGTCTCCTGCTAAGTTCTTCATGCTCCGAAGTAATTGCGTGGGTTTTTGATCGCCCAATTCGGATTCATGCAGAACCTTCTGCAGTTTCCGCGTGACCGACTCTTCGTAAACCGTCAAAAGGCGCTCCTTTAAGGCGGTGTATGGTTTCTCGGGTGGATTTAGAATTATGTCCCGCGCCTGCTGTATGGTGCTTTTGCTTAACTTGGGTAGCACCAGGCCAAATTTCTTCGCCTCCCCTTGCTTCTGACTCGCGAGTAATACTTTAAACTGTGCAAACCAGAGACGTGGATCGTCTGTCCAAAAATCTGGAATTTGCGCTTTTAGCTCTATCGGCGCTACATCCTCGCTCTCCCTTTTCACCGGCATCGCCTGTGTTTGTGGAGCCTGCATGTTTTTAATTTAGTTCGCACTGATACACGACACGTTACAGAGTCACCGAATTCGTACACTTTGCACTTTATTACGGAGTAATTAAATAGTTCGCGTTCGGGGTCACCACTTTAGGGATTCTGCTGTCACTGTGATTATGGCAATCCCTATTTGTATGAGCACTGCGCTAACTGGTTATGAAGGCCTCTGCGTTTTATTTAAATAAACGCAGGTCCGCTGCTAAAAGAGTTTTATTCCAAATTACCCCAAGGGGAACCTTCCGACCGGGCTAGTGCGCAGTTACTGGCCCGCCGTCCATACGTCACGCTCACATATACATTTCTGCTTACCTTGCATTCAGTCGTGCACGCTTACATGTGTCCCTACAGAAGTAAGAACGCGTTATAAATTGCTTATCACGATGAAACAATATGGCGTATTTAAGAAAAATATTATTTCGAAAATATCGCTGGAATAATACTACGAGATAAAATAGCGACATGTTCATATTAAGTTGCTTTACAAAAGCGGGAAACAAAATTTGGCCGGGTTATTGGCGTCATCCAGGCTGCATTCCGAATTAGAACATAATCGCTGACAGCGGTCGGTTTTAACCTCTCAGGGACTTGCCTGTTAAACTGGATATAGTCTGATAGAGTGCTCACCCTTAACGTCAACCCCGTTAACAGGTGACAGTTGACAGTTGCTTTGACATTTATACGTGCTGTCCAGTCGTATCAATAAAACAATGTTATCGATAAAACGATGTTTCAATTTCAAAATAAAAAAAATTTACCAAGATTCCTCAAAAAAAACACAAAAACCGCTATATCTTGTGAAGGAAGCGAGATAGAGCAAAAATAACAATTTTTGGGGGCATCATAAACGGGTTTCACTAATCAAGACACAGTGATCGAGTGGTTCGCAAACCTGAAAAACCTATTTCATATTTTTAAATCACATCATCGATAACATCTATCGATACGAGTGGACAGCATTTAGTTACGTCGGAATACACCGCAACTGTGTAGCAGCCATGAGCCAATCACAGCCCAGCTCCACTCAAAGGAGTTACGCCCATAATCTAGAAATGTGTGCCGTTCATACACACAAAATATGCATCAGTGTGCTTAAATTTATCAATGAAAAACTCGCAAAATGAGGCAATTCGTCTTGGAGCCTATACAGTCTACTACGTACTGACTTACGCGCGTAATTACGCCACACGGGCGCGAGAAGTTGCTATAAGTGTTCTAACAGGATTTTTAACTTTTTGTTTATATTTTGTATTATTTTATAACAAAGTTAAGTGCTAGGGCTAGGGTAGGCTAGGCCTAATTGCCTTTATGGGCGGCCCTGCTACATATAATATAGCATTCGTCACTGGCAGTTAAAAGCTGGCGGATACGCATATCGGTAGGTACATCCGACAGTGACCTGTGACAATAAAGGAATTCGCGGGATATACCCACATATTAGCTATTGTAATCTAATTAGAATTACCGTAATATACGTATTTTACCGTAAGTGAGAGAAAAAAGGCCAACAAAATTAATACCTAATTGCACATTATTTTCAGTATGAATGCGGTTAATCAATGCTCTATTATTAGAAGACGGACAAAAAGGGGAAAATGAAACAAAAATAGTGTGATTTAGGTACCGTTCCTGAAAATAACCCAATTGCACCACAAACACCGTGAATCATAGTTTGTGAGTCACTGAATTGGATATTATTATTATTATTTTGTTGGCAGTCTGGTCGACCGCCAACTATTTGAGCTACCTACATTGTATTCGTCGTAAAACCTACGCTTCATTGGCAATTCCAGATTTAAAAAAAATGTTTTTGCTAAGTGAGGAAAACAGTTGGAATAAAACCGTTATCTTGTCACATTACCATTACCTGTCACCGATAGAATCCCATCCCAAACATCACATTAAATCAATTTTAGGAACGTATTTCAACCTTTCATCCAACTGTATACAGTATTGTTATCTCATGAAGCAACGCGCACTTTACTTGTGGTTACCAGCAGGCTTAGCATGGCGTTTTCGATCTCTACTCTACTGTAGAATAGACATCGCTTGTCTACACTTCTCGTTATCTCTTCTTCGCGAGCACGAGGTCACACCTAGACTCGGGTTTCTTCGTAGACAGTGACTTGTCCATAGCAACGAAGTATTCGCTAGTGGTGTGTAATATTCTACCCAATTTTACCGTAGTTTTGCGTTTCGTTCTCAAACAAATATATGAAGCAGTGTTTTTAATTAATGTTTCTTCAATAACAAAACGCAAATGGTCTATTTAAATTATACATTTTGATTTATGGCATACAAGTTAAAGCTACCAATGAGTACCAAGATTTAAAATTCATTTGTGTTTATTGCGTATAATTTACAACCATAACTATACTATTTTGATGGCGTCACGCAAAAACTAGGTAAGTATCCATTAAGGCTACCGCAGACTGGCGGGTCGTGCCGTCGCGTCGCGCCTGTCTACGGGAGCCTTTATGTTTTAACTAGGTACTTACATTGTTATATAATGTTGTTTATTGATATTTTATGTAAGTGATTATTAGTATAAGCTCCATTTATATAAATTGAGTGAGTCAGTGAGATAAATGTTCAATGAGAAGATTGTGAATCTTCAGATTTTTATATTCCGTGTATTTAGTAGATCAAAGTTAAGGGGCAACATAGAGTAAACATTGTAGGATCTTATGTTTTTCTTATTTTATTGTTGATAGGTACCAAAAATCTATTATTTACAGACGTTTTGGGCGACTGGTCCTGGCCGAGTTCCCTATCTTCTTGCTTATTCCATAATTCTACAGGAACTCACTTCCCGGGAGAACAAAGGCTAAACAAGCAAAGGAAGCTGTCTTCCAATCTTAGCTGAAGTTTTTCTAAAAAACTTAAATAATACCGGTGTATTTTTTTTTTTTTTTAAACGTTGCCCCACACTAGGAATTTCTCCTGTATTGTGGGAGCGTTTACAAACATTTAAATTCACATACACAAACAGCCAGACCCGAAACAACTACTTGTAGGTCATACAAATATTTGTTCCGTGCGGGAATCGAACCCGCGACACGCAGCGCAGTAGTCAATCGCTTAACTAACTGCGCCAACCGTGCCGTCAAATTTGAACCCAACAATGTTCAAGCAACAAAGCACCGCCTAAAATTACTCGAAAAAACAACTACCAAATCCTTGTCTAGGTCCTTCTATATGTAGACTATTTCGAAAGAACGTTTTCTATCCCAAACTGTCAAAATCGGAGAAAGATCGTACGTCGTGCTCGACGTTGTAGACAGTTGTCTAGGGTAGAGAAGACAAGTCTCTTCACATTTGATTTTGTAATCGCCGTGCTACAGACAGTAGAAAACTTTCTGTTGTCTACACTGAAACGTCATTTTTGTCTATTCTTCCGTCGACAAAACGCGTAGAGAGGGTTCTCGTGCTAAGCCTGCTGGTGTACAAAAAAACTTTTTCCAAAAAAAAACAACCGTCTTCCAAAAAAAACACTACAAAGTGATAAATAACTGACGACACGGTTGGCGCAGTGGTTAAGCGATTGACTGCTGCGCTGCGTGTCGCGGGCTCGATTCCCGCACGGAACAAATATTTGTATGACCTACAAGTAGTTCTTCCGGGTCTGACTGTTTGTGTATGTGAGTTTATATGTTTGTAAACGCACCCACAATACAAGAGAAATTTCTAGTGTGGGGCAACGTTTTATAAAAAAAAGAATAATAATAAATAAACTTTAATTTCGGAAGTCGGCGTCTTTGGATCTGTATTTTAGTTCATCGACCGACTTCCAAGTTATTTTTCTCTTTGTAGTGTTTTTTTAGAAGACGGTTGTTATTGTTTTTTTTTTCAGTTTTTAGTGGGTCAGTTTGTAATTTACCTAAGTTACAATAGCCTAATGTCAACTACTCATCACCTTTTACAAAAGATTGCTTTTCCCGATGCAGGGGCTTTAATTGTTAAAGAGTTCTTCTGTTAAGTAAGAATCAGGAAAACTAAAGCTGATGGTGACTTCACCATATGCATTGTGACGAGCAAAAATTGCTTAAAAACCATAAAATGCCTAATCAAATTGCAACCCGTGAAATCTTATTATTAAGTAGTCCCGATGGCCATCTGTGGTCTTCATCATCAGTTCCACTTCACCAAATGGTGATTTCCGAGTGCAAATGCATGAGTTACTATAAAAAATACCCAAATCGCTATAGGTGTGCCTATACAATTTGAGGATTTCCCTCGATTTCCACGGGATCCTCTCATCAGATTCTGACTTCGTGAAAATGGGACCACCTCGAGAACATACACCTTCAGATAAATAAATCATTTTCAAAATCGGTCCACAATGGACGGAGTAATCGGTAATATATTCAAAAAAAAATTAAAAAAAACATACAGACGAACCCCCTCTTTTGTCGGTTAAAAAGTTGTCAATGTGTGTGTAATCGCAGGACCTTTCGGTGCCGAAATCTATATCTGTGGTCCGAGACAATGGCGAAGTTGGAAGTGTGTGTGTGTGCGATTTTATTTTTATAAATAGTTCAGCTCACCTTGATCACGGAGAACAGCAGCGTCAATGCCAGTACAACATGCACGACTGTCACCACCGCGATGGTGACAGCGATCTTGTACCACGAGGTGTACACGCCGTCGCCCACGTCCTCGGCCGTGCCCGCTAGCGAGCGGAAGCCTTCCGCGTAGACAGAGCATAGGATCATCAGGCCAAACGACACCAGCTGTGGAACGAAGGTCGGAAGATTAGTAATGTGTCAACTGAGGGTATGTCCAGCGTAGACGTCCCAAAGACGTCACGTAGACGTTGAATAAATTCATAATTATCCAGCTTTAGCGTAGTGCTTGTACTGCAACTAGGGCATGTAATTATCCAGCCCATTTCACTCTCCGGATCAGGGTTGATTGATTTAAATCATGATTTAAATTAAACTAGATTTTTTTCATAAAAGTTCACGGTTTATTTAGAATTATATGTGCTTCGCGATTTAAAATGTAAAATGATTTTAATCACTGTGGTATTCCCTGTATCTCTTTATGGCATTTATTGCACACTGCCCTAGATCCATTTTTATTTAAATCAAGTATTTCGGTACAACGCTGCCAAAATGGATCTTTTGTTCGTCTAGTCATTCTCACAACACAAATGAGAATGACGAGGGTGAGTATATGAAACTTAGTGTGGTACAATAAGTTTTCTGTTTCGTCATAGGTCAGCTTATTAATGTACTCAAACACTGCTGCGTCAAGACAGTGTGCAGTATGAACAATTGGCGGTCAGAGAGGACCTCACAAGTTTGGTACAGCTGATAAGTTGGGAACAAATACGGACGGAAAGTGCTTACTTTGAGAATATCTCTTTGGGCTACTTCAAGTAGCTTTAGTATAGTTTTTGGTGCACCACCCCAGACAGAAATACAGTATGACAAAATTGATTGACCAAGTGCCTGCTATACCTGCTTCATTAGTTTGGGGTCTACAAGTTCTGCAACATGTCTCAGATTTTTGTAAACGTATATAAGTTTTCTTAGTCTAACAGTGACTAATTCTATATGGGGTTTAAAAGAGAGTTGTTATCTATTGTTATTCCTTAATATTTTATGAACTTGGTCTTGACCAAAGCTGGACATTGGCAGGTTCCACTGTTGCAGCAGTTGCGTGCAATTAAAGAGAGAAACGTAGGAGGTGAGTTAGAGTTACGCATCGAAAATGTTATTCACTGCGTTTTATCAGCGTTAAAGTGTCAGCATGTTACTCCTCAACCAGTGGCACACTGTATAAAAACAGTAGTAGTAGTCTTCATAGACCCGCTCCCACGTATCAGCCGAGAAAAGAAGAAGTGTCATCTGCATAAAAAAATACTTTTCCACCTACAGAAGTAAGTCCACAGAGTTAATTTAAGTACACAAGAAAGATACTGGGTCCCAAAATACTACTAAGTGGTAAGGGTAAGTCACTGCTAACAAGTTTATCAATTTTAACACATTGACAACTACCTGAGAGGTAATCTTCAACCAATTTTAGTTGTTTACTTCTTACACCCAACCCTTCTAATTTACTGAGAAGCAGTGGCACAGAGACAGTGTCAAAGGCCTTTGCCAGGTTCAAAAATATTACAACAGATTTTTTACCGCAATCAATATTCCTAACCACGTACCACCGATTACCAGCAGCAGAGAGAAACTGAAAAATAAGAATTGACTTTAACAGCACCACGTCGGCTGCAACTACGAGTACAGTCAGATGCAGTGGACGTCAATAGTGTATTTGGCATGGTCCTTTTGATCTCTTTGCTTATTTGCTCTACTAAAGTTGAATGATTGTTCCGTTTCTCTGTGCTGCTGGTAATCACTAAGTACTACATGTCATCATCATCGTTGTCGTCAACTGAAGTCGAACTCCGGGTTTAGTCCAAAAAAGCCCAAAGTGCCACAGCGCTTTATGCAGTTTTTGAATTATCTTTATGGTGAATTTAGTATTTAGATGGATTTTTGAAGATATCGCATGACTGCGACTGCCTATTTTACTAAAATACAATATAAAATGTATTTTCCCAAAATCAAAAGTACCTATTGTGTAATGTATTGGAATTGTATACAAAGGTATTTTGTGTCAATAAAATTATTTTATTATTTATATAAAATTATTTTATTATTTATATAAAATTATTTTATTATTTATATAAAATTATTTTATTATTTATATAAAATGTTATATTATTGATCTGATATTGATAAAATTAAATATAAAAAGGAACTATCCGTATTATTATTTTTATCCGGATAGTAAAATCAATGATAACGACACATCGATCGATCGATGATTGAGCCACAGAATAATATTGTACAAGAAAGTTACAGAAATAAACTGTTTTAATTGTTTAATTTAATTTTAATGATATCGGATAATTTATTCGATGTCAGAGCTTGGCAGCAAGGTATCTGCATATTAGTAAGTACAAATTACATGTAGACCTTCCTGATAAACACATATAATTTGTATTAGAATCAAGGCTCTTGAGCCTTGATTCTAATACAAATTATATGTCCTCATTATTTATCCTCAACAGTGCCAGTGCCAAGGCACAGTTCTCTAAATTGAGAACAAATGTCTAGCGTACTGAGACAGTTAATTTAGGTACATAATGTATGAGCTAACGAAAAACTAACAGAAGTCACGAATGCAGTCCTGAATATTAATCATTAAAACGAAATTCTCGCATATAACTGTCGCCACGCTGCAACTATGTAAACATATCCTACCTATGCTTTTACTGTTGCTTGTATCTCGCCGGAAGATAGTACTCTCAAGAACCTATGGAAATAAAAGAACTTTGAAGAACTTAAAGGATGCAATCTCAAGGTTGTCTCGTAGTCTTGATGTCCGATATCCAAGTGTGCACATAGCTTGCAAAACCATTTACCATAACGGCGGTGACGGTATAGCGCTGTTTACACCGTCCGCTAAGCCAAGATAAATCGTAAGTTAAAACAATGTACCTACCTAGGTACAATACACGTTGTCATGAGAACGTATTTCAATTCCATAATCCTTTGCATCGCTAGTTTATTATTACTATTCATGTAAACAAACGCTCTATTTTATCTTTATTTCTCTGTATATATCAGTCACTTATAAATTACCTATGCATGACGGAATATTAAATTCAGCCAAAAGACATGAACAAAAATAAACTTTGTGTTAAAAACTTACCAGGTGTACAAATCCAACGCATTTTGCGCCGACCTCGAGCCCCATGCACCAACAGAACGAAGTTACATGTGGCACACCCATCTTAGGACTGTCCTCGTTGACACGGTCACGGAAACTGGAATTCAAGCAAGCCCCACCGTGAGTGAATGATACCGATGATACGCCCCACGGCGGTCGCGCCGGCGCAGACGACGCCGTGACGTAGGCGCAGTTGTTGTTTGACGTCAAATGGCATTTCCTTGAACCTGCCTAAGCGTGTGATGCAAAACTGACACAAGGGAAAGCCCTTACGTCAAAAAGTAGTAAAAGTAGCACGTGTGTGTGTGTGTGGATATTTTTGTGTTGACCTATAAGGTTTTGCATAACTGGTCGACCTCTAACTCATTCATTGAGGTAGCCGGCTCGCCAACGTTGCCAACAACAAGAAAAATAAAGTGACAACGTTTCCATCTTTCGATGGAATGAAATCGTTTATTCTGTAAATAGGATAGCGCAATTACCTTTAGCTAGATGGATTCGACATTTCTTATCTGACTATCCCTAGTACCCCGGAGAAGAAATGACGTAACTAACTTAGGGGTCAAAGTGTGTTTTAAAGTCCGACTATGGACATATTAATCTTGGTCAGATCATGTGAGGACCTGTAAATTAGTGTCTGACATGGTCTTATGAGGAAAGTACCACAGAGATTTGAGTGGACCTGTCCAGTCAGCATTTTTCAGTAATCGTGTAACTCAACTCAGAACTTAAGGAGCTCAACGACTCGACTAACAATACCAAAGAAAGCATTTTTGGGTAGGTAGGCCGCATAAAGTACTCAATTTGCCAGACCATCATTAAACCTAAAAAAGCAAAAATTACCCACATATTCCATCTCGTATTCACAATAATTATAGCTCACAAGATGAGGAATACATGGCAGAAATTTAACCTACATGGGCACATACGAAGCTAGGTGCACGGTCTTCTATGGAGAAGAGCTGGCTAGAAACTCCACGATTACTCTTTTAAAAAACAATTGACTTTTACAATGTTTTCAAAATACCTTATAATACCTATACTCCATTTGAAATAAGATTAGACATTTAAATAAACTTGTTTACAGTACGTTCAACCGATCTTGACTTCTATTCCGTAGGCCTAAGGATGGTATTAAAAGCAAAAACGTGGTTACAATACCAACTGTTTATTACAGCTGTCATTAGCCACCAACGCAATAGAAGTCAAAATCGATTGAACGGACTGTAAAAAAGGTTTATTTAAAAGTCTAATCTTATTTCAAACGGAGTATAGTTATGTGCAGTTTCATACACTTCTTTATCTACTCTCATACATTGGGATTCCCAGCACATCACCGCGCATGCGCTAAAGCGGGCGCTGACACAGAGTAGTAAAAAATAAAAATGGCTCGTCCTGCATATACAGGGTCAAATTAAATTAGCTAGGGAAACTCCGCAGACGTGATGGGTATCAATATTTAGACACGAAAAATAAAAAGAATAAGATTCGATGTTTTTTTTCGGGTCATCGACCTCTGGTAGTGTTGTTACTAGAAGTATGTGTTGAGGCAATCTGTTTATTTTTTATTATCGTGTTTAGCCATCGATACTCATCACCTCTGTGAAGTTAACACAAAAAAATATCATTTTTTTTAACTGATATTTCAAGTGACTTGATGACCCCAAAAAAATCATCAAATTAATTCTTTTTTTATTTTATCATGTTTTGATATCGATACCCATCACGTCTGCGCAGTTTCTAGTTTTCTAGCTAATTTAATTTGACCCTGAATATGCGTTCCATTAGAAAAAAAATATTGGTGGAAATTCCTTAATGGATTTACTCTGTATTGTATTGATATTTTTTTTTTTTTTAACATTATTTTGTTAGCGAAAAAGTGTTTTAAGAATCTATTTTTATTTAATTTCGGTATTGTGTTTATAAAGTATGTCATTATAGACTCGTTTTCAAGTTTATAATTCGAATTTTACGACTTGAGAGTAGTGTTGCCCAAATTCAGTCTTGGTCTTGCAGTCTTGGTCTTGTTCTTGCGTTTTTGCAAGACCAAGACCAAGAACAAGACCGCGTATTTTTAGCAAGACCAAGACCAAGACTGACCGTGCAAGACTTGAGCAAGAACAAGACATAGCCTGCAAGACTCTTGCGTCTTGCAGCTAGGACTTAGCGCTATTTCACTGAGTAGTTAGGTGTAACAGTTCGGTGTATAGGTAGGTACGCTTAGGAATTCTATGAGACGCAAAAAACTGTATCAAAGAATATGAAAAACTGGATCTATGCGCATTACGACTAATACCATAAACATAGCGAATAAAAAAATATCTATTAAAATCAAACTGAGTGCATGCATAGTTATGTTTTAACCATCGGCACTTTGATAATGCGGCATCAAAGGTTTTGTACTTACTTCTCAAAGAAATTTGCCGCTTTTCGGAAGTACATGGTTATGATACACGCGCCGGCGGCTTCTTTTGAAATCTAAAACAATCGTTGCCGCCACGCCGAAATCATAACATTTGTGACACTATTTGATTGCCGCCATAGGGCGTAGGTATACTCATGCAAAATAATTTCGAATTTTTTTAAGAGTACCTACAGGTGTTCCAAAGAATAAATAAGTTTCAGAGTGCTTAGAATGAAAACGAATACATTATACTGATCACGCAAGTAGTATTATGATTAGGATAAAATGGTAAGGATAGGTAGTAGATGTCATATTAATTCATTCTAGTAAGTATATATTATAATATTGATTACTTATATGGTTTTAAACTAATTACTTAGGTACTATTATTGTACATTTAGTCATTATATTTCTTAAGTTTTTACAAGAAAAATAGCAAAAAAGTGTTCAAATATCACCCGTTTAATAAATATTGTAGCCACTTTTAAATATACTTGAGACGTGTAAAAAAATTCTACAAAACTAATAAAATAATATAAAAAGCGTAGGTACTTACCTACTAATAAAATAAAAAGCCTGCGATAAGAGTTTTGTATTACTTACCAGCCCGAATATCTCTGAGAGAGATGATGAGAGTAAGTATTTACTAGCTGTGCCCGCGACTTCGTCCACGAGGAATAGTAACTTTGGAGGTATAGTGACGTTCAGGACTTATTTATTTATTTTAAAACTTCTGTCATCAAACATACAAACGAACTCTTCAGCTTTATAATATTAGTATAGATGTACGCCAAAACATTCACTTATATGTAAAGAATAGTGATTGGCACTAATTCTATTTTATTCACGCGTCGCGTCTGTACAAGTAGGTAATATTTAGTGTGTGTTTGTACGCCGCACGCGGCATTGTTTGATTTGCGGCGGCATCCTTTTCATAGAGCCGGCACGTGGCGAGGCGGCGCGGTAGAAAGCAAGGAAACGTACTATAAATAAAGGAATTATTTTAATTCCAGTCATTTCCAATTGAGCTGTGCTTCGAGTCTAACTTAATAATTGTTTTTACTAATTCTCGTTGTTTTCTAAAAACGTATCACGTGTACAATTTAATATGAGTGACGAAGATTCAAATTGAGCATTTCTCAAAATTTTTGACCATAATTTTAAAAATCGTCTTAAAAAATAATATGTATATTTAGGACATATTATGTTAAATACAGCTAGCTAAATCTAGACAGATTCTGAATTTCTAATTGTTTTTTTGTTTTATTAGAGTTTTTATACAAAAAACCTATAAAATATAAGTTAAGGACGAAATAAAAATTCTTATTTTGTTACTTGGAAAGGAGTGAAAACCATAAAAAAACATGCAGACTGTATTATAAATTTATGTTTTTCTATGTAGATCATAAATTAAACAACATCTTGAAAAAGTAAAAATTGCGAAAAATATAATAAATTAAATTGTTTTTAGCAATACTGAGTATTTTTTGTTACCATTTGAATACTTTCCAAGAAAAAGTTTAGTTTTCCTTTATGATAGGAAAGGAAGGATGCTATATTTTCTATTTATTATAATAATATTTATCATAAAATTGTTTTAAATGATTGATTATTGCGTTTCATTTGAAAGAAAAAGAAATATCTATCTTATTTATCAGCATAATTTTGGGACAGTATCAAAACAAGAAGCTTGGGTAACAAAATTGGAAATGTAAGGCTTAGCATACACACTTGACACTTTATCATAAAATGAAAACAAAATAAGTTAAAATCAAAACAAAAATTAAAAATTTATTGCAAAGCTTTCAGTAAGGAAACAAATAAAAACTAATCAGTTGAGTCTTCATACAGTCTTAATTCTCTTTGGTTAAAATCAACATTTTTAATAATACCTATAAACAAAACAACATATTTTTTTAATGTCACGAAAACTAATAATTATTCGAATACATAAAATAAGTACGTAAAAAACAACGCCCTTGCAGAGCTAAATACTTATAAATATTTAAAATAAAGTTAAAAATTAGACATTACAAAATACACACTCATCCTCAGGGTAGTGGTCGTAGACACTGAAACTTTTGCATGCCTTACACCAGAATAAATTACTGTCTAGTAACAGTCTGATCTGTTCAGTATTCATTGCTACTACAAAATGTGGAAAAACACTATGCAATATATTATTAGTTGCACTTCCACATCCAAAACATTTTTCTGATAGTACGAAATGTGTGACTGACCAGGGCCATACAATATTATCTTCGAAAAAAGCAAGAAAGTCTGTCTTCTTCAGAAACTTATCAATATCAAGGTAAATCACCATTTTTGAGACACACCTTGAGGTGATTTTCCTGAAAAATTAAAAAAAATAATCAGAAATCAGGATAAAAACCGCTGCTTAGCCGTTAATCCTGTGATAAAATTTTCAAAAGCAATATAAACATAACAAAATATAACATTATGAAAATTGAGGTTAAACGAATATAGTCAATACTATAGTCTATACTTAGCTTTAAAAACTCCTTTTTTGTTACCCTTCGTTCTGGTTATACGTTACCACGCGAAAGTAACAAAATCAGAAGTAACGAAAGGATGGTTATAGATTTTCAAAAAAATACATATTCTTTAAAACTCAATAGTTAAAACAGTATTTTACATCAAATTGTAGTCCATAAAACTAACTATTTATCCATTTTAATAAGAATATTCAGTATAGTTGAACTTACCTTCACACAGTATAACAAAATCCGGAACGAATTCGTCGCAGTGCAGGGCACAACGTTAAGTCGCGGCTGTTGTCGACACCGAAATGACATCACAATCAAAATGGCGATGTGAAATGTCGTCAATAGTATTGCCAAAAGAAAAAACACTACCTAAATTAGTAGTTTAAAAAATCTTTCGACACAAAAATCGGTAACAAAAACTGAATTTCCGTTTTGGAATTTTTTATGGGACAATATTATTTTCCGAAAACTGATTAACTAACGACGTATTTCACTATATACTAAATAAAACATGTATTCAAATACTCTAAGTAGTGTTTTAAGACTATAACATATATTCAGTTTCTTAGAATGTAATGAAATAAATGAGTTCAAAATCACTCCGGTCACAATGGGACAACTTATTTTCCATACTACGAAAATTTTGGTATTTTAGATTATTAATTATTTATTGTAGTTAGTGTGGTTTATTTATAGTTTTGATATTTTTTCTGATAATTTAGTAATATCAATGAAGTTACGACAGTCATGTATATTATTTATGTTATCGTAGTAAAAAAATAATCAAAGACCAAAACATGGGACATCCACATTGCGGCTACGGTCAAAAAATTTGAGAAATGCTCAATTATTCTAGTCCGAGTAACGAGAGTTTGAGTCACAGATCTAAAAGACCCAAAAGCAAATTTGAGGAGTTTTTCGAAATAATTCATGCATCCCAAACTGCCTTCTGTAAATTGTGCCAACATAAAAAGATTGAAATAAAAATGAAAAACAGAAACACTTCAGGCTTAAGGAAACATCTAATATCTTTCCACAAAAAGGAATCAGAAATATTTCTTCCTGTTAAACCAAAATTAAGTGGAGATATCACAAGCTTTTTAGTAACCGCTGGAAGAAGTGGACAGGTAAGAATATTTTTTTAACAGTTAAAAGAATTTTAACTCCGCGTAGCTTTCTTGCGATACTTTCAAAAACGCCATTAACTTACGTAAGTATTTTTGAGTTAGTGGTGTTTTCATCTAGGGGTGCGACATATTAAGTATGTAATTATCGTCTTAAATATTTTTTATAAACACCCATATTTTCATTTAATCGGCCAGTAACAACTAAGTACTTTATTTTGGTAAATTACAGTACAGTGCAACCTTAATATAACAAATATCAATTTAACGATTTTCTCGATTTAACAACAACAAACCTCCTCCTCTTATACGCTCAAACCTAGTATGTTTTAAATAATAACACAAGATTTATTGTTTTGTTTCAGTCGGAAAACAGCAGTGACAACATCACGACAGCTACAGTTGATTGGGTGGTGAAAAAATATCTTCCCTTCTCATTTTTCGATGACGAAGCTACACAAGTATATTTTCGACGTATTTGCCCTAATATGGTGTTTCCTAAAAGGTCTACACTTAGAAGGAAAGTCAAAGAGCGATTTGAAGAGCTCCAATTGAATCTCAAGGAACGACTTCAACAATTATCATCTAAAATGTCTTTTACCATTGATGGGTGGACGTCAATTGCTGGTAGGAGTTACTACGGGGTTACTATTCATTATATAGACAACGAATGGAAGTATCAATCTGTAGTTCTTGATTTTATACCATCACGCGGTCGACATACTGGGGAAGATATTGCAACGATTTTCCATGAATGTTTATTGGAATATGGCATAATTGATAAAATACAAGGTATCACGGTCGACAACGCAACTGCAAATACCAAATTTATGTATGAACTGGGCAAACAGCTGCCGCCACACTTTGATTCAGACAATCAACATTTCCGGTGCTTTGCTCACATTTTAAACCTTGGTGTACAAGATTTATTAAAGACCTTAGCATTACACTGTGAGTCTGACACTAACGCGCAAGATCAGCAGTACGAAGACTATGCAGACGAAACTGAGGATGAGGAAGATGAAGAATCTGCACCAAATATTGCTGACTCGCGTACATCTGTAACAAAGTTACGCAGTATTTCCAGTAAAATAAAAAGAAGTGAGATAGTGAAGAAGAAGTTTCAGTCTGCTTGTGAAGCAGCTGGCGTGCCATCAAATCTAAATGCCATTCTTGACTGTCCAACGAGATGGAATTCCACACATGATATGATTGGATTTGGTTTAAAAGTGAGAGCGGGCATTGACATATTGTGCAGTTCTGTCACCGAATTAAATGATTTTCAAATCACAGCTAATGAATGGCAGGTACTCGAAAAATTACATAAATTTCTAATAAACTTTAAACTTTTAAGTACAAAACTTGGTGGAGACAAATATGTTACATTACCGCTAGTCATTGTATCATTCAATCTCTTGCTAGATAAAATTGAATCCATGGTAAAACAGTTAGATGAGAAACCTAATCGATCTGAAGTGGATGAAAGGCTCATTCTAGCTTTCCAAGCAGCTCGAGACAAAATGCTTAAACATTACAAGAAGAGCAACTGGATTTATTGTACTTCTTTAATTTTAGACCCAAGGCATAAGGCTCAGACTTTTGACCTGACAATGTGGGGGAAGCAACTTAAAACAGAAAGTCTGCGCAAGTTCAATGAACTTTATGAAGAATATAAAAGTCTACACTCACTGAACAAATCTCTGGAATTACCAGAAAAAGAAAATAAAGTATGTGATGAAGATGAAGACGTAATAGACTTTGATAAACTCTATGAATGTTCCTCGACGTCATCTGGATCTTGTCTTCAAGGCTTAGTGATAGACGAGTTGGAGGAGTACCTGAGAAAACCAAGAACTGCCAGCTCGGAAGACATTTTAGATTGGTGGAGGACGCATGAGACAGAGTATCCGATTTTATTGAAAATGGCCCGTGATTTTCTCTCAATACCTGCAACTTCAGTACCTGCTGAAAGGTTATTTTCTAAAGCATCATTAGTAATTAGAAAACATAGAAATAGGTTAAGTGATGAGTCAGCCAGATGGTTACTTTGTATTAATTCTTGGTCAAAAAAATTGATATAAAGTATCATAACCTAATGATAAAGCTGTTGATTTGTGTTGTATTTTATTTTTTATTCAAATAAATGATAAATCGTAAAACTCTTTTATTAAATTTCTTATAAGTTGAGGGTTCAATCTCTTTCTAGACAGATAAGTATTGTTCTTTAAAATACAGTCAAGTTATTGTAATTAATTTGTTTTTTTACATGTTTTAGCAAATGTAAGCTTATAAATCATAAATGTTTATTAAGAAACAGTTACTTCCATGGAAAACGACATATAGGTCAGTTGATTTTTCGAATTTCTTATCAAATCTTCAGTTATTTATTAATCTGCTTGATCTTTACTATGGCTATGTTAATTCAAGCTCACAATGTTCCAATTCTAATACGTTTTTCTAAGATTTAAAGTAAACTTTAATAAATAGTAATAGACTAATAGGTAATTGCAAGACTTGCAAGACTCTTGCTGCAAGACCAAGACCAAGACCAAGACTGGGAGCGCAAGACCAAGACCAAGACCAAGACCAGGTGTATTGGCGCAAGACCAAGACTGGCTAAGTCTCGTCTTGTTCTTGCATTTGGGCAACACTATTTGAGAGTAGATAAAATACTTACAATTTTTTTTATATTGTATTCAAGAACATACTACTCGTAAACAGAAACAGATCAAAAAGTGCCAAAGTGAACCCTAAACCATAAGTAATTTAAGAATATTTTTGCTTACTATCTGTAGGTCGGAAAAGGTTAAAATATTCTGTCTGGAGTGGGTTTATTTCCTGTCTGGAGTCATACCTAAATTTATTTCATGTGTTGAATACGCCGTTGTAGTATGATGGGCGCTTGGCAATAATTACGTTTTAAGAACTATGGACAGAATACTAAGCTCAATTGGTATTAGAATATATTCTATTCTATTCTAGAAACTGAAAGTTTCGAAATAGGTAGGTACCCAAAAGTACCATAAGTTATTGAGATATTAGGAGAAAGCGCAAAAATAGTATATAGCGCAGAATAGTAGATCAAGTGACTTACTGGGTATCGTCCGCGGCCATTGTCACTATAACACTGAGCGAAGGATGCAGCAAAAGTAGGTATGAAACAAGTCTGCTGGTATTTTTTACACGTTAATAGGTACGGTCTGACGTGTAATTATGACGGTACACCAAGTCTTAAATGTATTGCGATCGAGTTACTTCTAGCGTAACGAATCGGAAACGTTTTAACCCAAAGAAAAGTAGTTCTTACAGCACAAATCGGCTGCTTGAAATCTTTACAATAGTATCTTGTGAACAACAGCAGCACGATTGATCGTAGGACTGATCCAGTGATTATTTTGCCTAGCAGTGAAGACGGGTAGGACAGGGTTGTTTGGAACACAGAAACCCATGAAACATATTATATGTGCTTACGACCACACGATAGAAGTGAAAACTTACCACTGGAGCCGAGTATACGCGATTCAGCGTCACCGACGACACCGACCGACTGTAGCCGAGAATAGGTTCCCGACTCAGCGTGACCAACGCGCGCGTGTCGGTTACTTATCAGAAAGAGCACAAACTACGCCTAAAGAAGTTCTCACTTCAACAACATTATCAATTTCCTCAACCTACAGCGGGGTAATTGCGTAGCACACTATCATTAGCAATGGGTTTTATTTTGATAGTTTAACAACATTCATTTCGTTATTTACGTTGTTGACCAGACAATTGTTTCGAACATAATTATTATGAAACAATGGATTAGCAATATCAGGGTTGATTGATTTAATTCAAGTGATTTTTTAAATAAAAATCATGATTTAAATCAAACTTGATTTTATTTCATAAAAGTTCACGGATTACTTAGAATTGTATGTGCTTCGCGATTTAAATTGGTATTTTAATCGCTGTGGTATTCCTGTATCTCTTTATGGCATTTATTGCACACTGCCCTAGATCCCTTTTTATTTAAATCATGTATTTCAGTATAATGCTGCCAAATTGGATCTTTTTTTCGTGCAACACAAATTCACAATTATAACACAATATTTTACGACGCGCGACGCAAATTTCATCCGGCGAACGATTGCATGACAATATTGACAATTTAGGGGAATCCCAAAATGGGCCTGCGGACGGTGAGCGATGGGTAGCTCGCCGTCCGATACAGGCCCGGGTCGACGGCGCGTTGTGTTTCACGCGCGCCGCAAAGAGATGACAGCACCAACTGACGGTGTCCGTTAGGGCCAATGCCTGCCAGGGTTGCGAGTTTGTCCGAAAGGAATATCGTGGCCCTGGCACACAGGCAACGGAAGGAACACGGGTGGGTTTTGGTCAGTAAAAGTTTGACACGCCCTCCCGCTCAGCCCAGAGCGGGAGAAGTTATTTGATAATTACCCAGCCAAAAAAACACGTGACGAGGGATTTGTCAAGTAACCGACTGAAAGTCATACCTGTTACTTCAGTCTGTTGTCATGCTACGTACGTCACAGTTGTACTCTTCAATTTAGCAACGTTTTATTTCGTTGACGTTTACAGAACCTGTCATTTTGGGCTCTTTACACTATAGATGACAGACAGATTACAAAATATTATAGTATTGTTATTAATCTAATAAAAAAACAATCTAAAAGAAATTGAAAATATCAAAGAAATTGTGCTCAAGCAGTTACATCTACGAAGAGTAGTTTAAGAATATATGATAATACAGTAATAAAAGAGGAAACTACGGTAAAAATCAAAAGTTTGGTTAAAAGTTACAACGTATTTTTAAACAAGAAAGTGTCATCTATAAAAAACGCTCTATAAAAACCGTTTTATGATCTGTTTACCTTTATTTTGAACTATCTAAACCAATGAAATATAGTTACAGAATTATTTTCATTAAAATCATGAATGTCTCTATAAGCTAGATTTGTTCCCTATGATTTTTTCCATAAGACTTTTGTTCTTATGGGACAAATCTAACTAAGAGATGTATTAATGATTCTAATTCTGTAACTACATATTTGTTATGGTCGCGAATCATATTTTGATTAAGATACAACCTGAAACTGACCTGCAAATTGCAAAAAACGTAATACAATATAAATTTCGCGCACCCACCTTAACTCCTATGCCTTGCACCACACACCGATGTCCCGCTAGTGATGACAGTGAACTTATCAAGGACAGACCCTCGTCTTACTTATTATTGATCGGGCACACATACAGGCGGAGCTTTTACTAGTAGAACACTTGTACCTAATTTTTCCAGTTCAAATAATTTTGTTTTCGGCTTCACATCGTTGAGCTAATTTCGTCCATGACCTACCATGCGTCCCAGTATAGCTGTTATCTTATATGTACATGCAAAACAGTAGATATGTATTGTAGGTACCGCGGAACTTCAGCATCAGCATCCGCATTGGTCGATGCTGATTATTAATGCTGAAGATCGAGTCGTGACTCGTGACATGACCGCAAAGGGGGCTTATACCCCGTGTTATTTTCGTTTGCGAGTTTTGACCAATAATGCAATGGAATTACTCTTTGGAAATTTTCCATTCATTTAATGAAAGATACCTTGACTAATAGATGGTAGGTTATGTACATAACCTGCTATCTATTAGTCTAGCTAGGTACTTAATTACTAATCTAGTACTAATTATTATAGTTTGATTCTATTTTCTATTGAAAGCCACAAAATTATTGAAACAATATTTTATTTCAATACCAAGGAAAACTGTGCAACTTTCGGTATAAATTCATAATGGTCACTACATTTTCTCTGCTTTTTTAAGAAAATAATTAAAATCAGCATCAGCATCAGCATCCGCTGATGTCAATGATAAAAAATCAGCATCAGCATCAGCATCCGCTGATGTGAAAAAAATATGCATCAGCAACAACCTTGGTAGGTACGTACTTATATTGCTGATCTGCCTGTTCCTTTTTACCACTACCTAACAAACCACGTCATGCTGAGGATTGGGGAACAGTATCCTCAAATATATGGATGTTGGTTCATTTAGCTCCCTTCAAAATGGTTGAGCTGAATGGTGCTGATCCATGCGTCATGTTCGTGAACGGGCGCTGTCAGTTGGGACTGGTCATCTCTTAGCTGCCACGGCTTATTTTTATTTATTTTATGTATTGATTTTTTTTTTAGTTTTTTATCTTTTTATTACGGACGCTTCTGACGTATTGCATCGTTCTCACATGTTTAACTTCAATATGAATGATGTACTTAACCAATATTTTGTATCAATATTTTTATTTAAAAGAGTGTCCGTGGAGTTTCTTGCCCGTTCTTCTCCATAGGAACCTACTATTTGGAATGAGCAACTAGCTTTATATTTGTAACTGACCGACTTCTTGACAATACAAAAGTGCCTGTCAATGGTTTAATTGAAATAAATGCTTGGAGTTTGAGTTTATTATTTATTTCACAGTTTATGTATAAATGTGTCTAGATAAACAGTCAAGCTGTGAACTCGTTAAAAAAAATTGCGTCCAACTGTTGGCCACAAAATGCACGCACACTAGAATAACAATGACAGGACAATGACAGCGCGAATGTAAGACGTAGCTGTCACGTACACCAGCTTATCAAAATTGGCTTGTTTGTTTCAGTTCTTTTGCAGCGCGACACTTAATCTAGACATTTCCAAAGAGTATCCTATTGATAGCAGAAACCACATGGCACATGGCTCAATGCTCGCAATTGTGACTAGTACCTACTTATGACCATTCCGTTACTTGGCATTGCCGCATGCCGTTGTTTTAATTTATTTGTACTCGTATTCTTAATGAATAAATTCGTGGCACACTAAGGACAATAATGACTAGTGCCAAGGCCAACTACCAAGTCAATGTAATGTAAGTCTTACGTAAATCAAGCTCTAATGGCGCTTTGTGTATGCTTACCTTTCCTAGCCCCAATCAAAGGTCTTTTGGTCACATAGTGCAAGCTTAATTGGTATAGGTGCCAGCCTTTTATGGCAACCCAAATAACTGTAAAAGTTATTCCGTTAGGATGGTTTTGGGATGGATTATCCCAAAACCATTGCGAGTTTGTGCAAAAGGGATATCGTGGCCCTGGCACACAGGCAAATGAAGGAACACGGGTGGGTTTTAGTCAGTAAAAGTCTGACGCGCCCTCCCGCTCCGCCCAGAGCGGGAGAAGTTATTTGATAATTACCCAGCCAAAAAAAAGGAAAAATGTCCGTGAATTCACTCTTAAGCCCATAAGTTCCGTTTACCCAACTAGGCTTACGGTTTATTTTACGGGGAATTTTTTGGGGTAGACAAACGAAATAACCCGACTCTAAAATCAGACACACCAGACTGACTAAATGAAAACAGAACACATTGGAGTCCGTACAAGGTTGGAGTGACGTCACTCACTCACGCCTATTAATCCTGGCGCTATGGACACAATACGATACGCACTGTCTGGCGGTCGCAAGGCCAAATTACTCAGGGAGACTGAGTCTAGTTTTCATTTGTTTATTTAACAAGAACAACACGGTTTATACTGAGCAATGCAGGTGGTCGATAGTGTTGGCTAGGGAAACCTATAGGTAGTGCCACTAATAATCAATAACAAGTGTCGGCAGGCGGCGCTTACGCACCGGGTATTGTAACTGACAAGCTCATACTCATGCACTTACAATCAAGAGATGTCTCTAATTGATAGGAATTAAGGCACGCTACGGCGCCGACGCTAGATTACATACTTAAATTAAGTTACGGTTATGGGCGCATATTTGAGTGACACAAATGAATAAAAAATAATACAATAATAATTAAATTGGTGATACAAAAAAATAAATAAAACTGAAGTGTCTGTTAGTAATGTCAAAATTACAGCCTTTTACTAAATGCATAAAAGTATAATAACCTATAATTTAAAAAAAAATCCCAAAAAATTGTCACCCTGTCATTGTTCGTCTCCGAAACGGCTGGACCGATTTTGAATTTTAGGCTGCTTTATTTTCAGTCTCCCGTCGCACGCGCCGGTGATACGTCGTGTTGTGTCGCGAGTGTCCGGGAAGTCATTGCGGCAAACAATGGCTTCAACGGTTGTAAAGTGTTCGAATTGTAACATTGTAATCAACGAGGTGCATTCATTTATTTGTAATAAAATACAAGTAATGGACGAGCAAAGTATCGCAAAAATCTGTGTTAGTGCATTTTCGGAAGGAGATATTTTAGAGGCTAAGAACTTGCTTTTTGAATCGGTATCATCTGCAAAGCGCAAGAAGATAAGAAGAAGGGAGGGAAAGACACTGCGAAATATTGACGATATTGTCTGGATACTAAAGAACTTGGATCCTGAGGAGATTCCAATTTTCGTTGCGAGAGATTTGCACAAACTACCTCCGGTATTGTTTGACCATGTAGACGTGACCAGAGCTTTGAAAGACATATTAAAAATGCAAGGTGATATAGATCGCATCGTTAATGAGTATGCAACAGTGAATCAGGTGAAAGAGTTAACTGCTGAAGTGGAATCACTTAAAAAGGCGTCACTTGTCAACAACTTTACTCGGAATGTTAACGTCAAAAGGGGCGCTTGCTTGTTACCTAGCTTTGAGCATAATAGTGGGCCAATGGGGTTTTCTCCGATTTGTAGTGGTAACAAAACAATAAAACGACTATCTCCTGAATCATCATCTTTAGAAAAGCAACCATTCGTTTTTTCTAATGCGGGTAGTGTCATAAAAACTGCGCGTAATCTAACGGTCGGATCTGCCTCGTCACCGCAGAGAAGTGAGAAGGCGAGCGTTTACACATCACGGGTTGTGGTGAGTCACGAGCGTGCAGCTAGACCGGTCGCGGCCGTCGATGTGCTACACACAGTCCAAACGGATGAACAACAGAAAAATAAAAGCTTTTCGGACGTTGTTCAGAGCGGAGAAGCAAAAACTCAAGAGCCGACTGAAGAATGGAAGCTTGTTCAGAGGAAGCGGCTGAGAAATCGTTTTTTGGGCAAGTCAGGAACTGCTATTGTAAACGCCAATACAAATTTTAGAGCAGCTGACATTAAGATTCCTATTTATATTTATAACGTGTCAATGGAAGCGTCTGTGTGTGACATCAAAACATATATTTTTAGACGTGCATTTAGAAAAAATGAACATGAAAACAGCTAAGGATTACAATTAGGGCTTGCAATCCGGATATCCGGATATCCGTATTATCCGGATATCCGCCGATTTTCCAATCCGAATTTTACTTGCATAAACATCCGGATTTTTCGGATGTTACGGATAGTTGTATTTCTCTTTTAAATATTAAATAAAAAGCGGTCATCTGTAAAGTACATAACTGTTATTACGTTATTTATTATTGTAATATAGTTAATCACTGTGCAATTATTTATTCACTTCACAAATCACAATAAGCGACAGAGATCATAACAACATTGACCACTTGTTAAATTTACGTTAAACACATCCATACTGCACGCATTTTCCAGATTGAGAACACAGAGAGTTGTAATGCTGATTCTAATGGTTATAATTCTGTAAAGCCATATTTGATATGGCCGCAAATCATATTTAGATCAACATACAACCTGTTACTGACCTGCAAATTGCAAAAAACGTAAGAAAATTTGAATTTTGCGGGCTTTTAAGTTTGTGTAAAAAGCTAATGCAGTCAGATGTAACTTTAATTCTTCACTTTCGCGTATTAACTCGTATAGAGTAATCAATGTTGTTTAAAAGTCTAGAATTTTCTAAATGAAATAGGGCTTTTCTTTGTTTTCAGATTTTTGTGATTAAAAATATTCAGATTTGCTAAAAATGGCATCCAAAACTCAATTATTTTAATACAAAAATTTTCGCAAATGAAGAACTCAGTCTGGCAGCATTTTAAACGCAGTCTTGATGGTGCTCAGGCACAATGCAATATTTGCAAGCAAGCATCGACATCAGCTTTACATAATCACCTTCGATCAAAACATTCAATTAATGTTAAAAATCAAAGCACTTCAAGACCAGAAGGCACAACGATTGGCCAGCCAAGTAGTTCGATTAATATGACAACACAAGCATCCACGTCTTATTCTGAATAAAAGTGACATCAAATAAAAAAGCCAAAATAGTCAATTATTTTGATTCTGATGAGCACGAGAGTACGGAAGTGATGATATCTAAATTGGCAGCTCTAGACGGATTTGCATTCAGTGCTTTCTGTACATCTCGGACATTGCGTAAACTTTTTTTTAAAGTAGGTTAAATTGCCACAATCACCCCACACAATTAAAGAGATTGTTTTAAATAATTGTGAAGAATTAAAGGTTGACCTGAAGAAAGAATTGGATCGATTGAAATCGAGAGAATGCATAAATATTGGTATAGTTGATTATTTCTCTGTTATTTTGCTTTTTGTAAAAACGTGTTACAAAAGCTTATTATTAGTTTCATTTATAATAAAAACGAAAACATATCCGTATTATCCGGCTATTCCGGATAGTTAAATATGAATATCCGTATTATCCGGATAGTAAAAATGAACGGATATTGCAAGCCCTAATTACAATGCATACATTGTGTTCGTTCCTAGATCTAAAATGGAAATATTTTTAAATGATGACTTTTGGCCTGATGGGGTACTTTATCGCCGTTTTGTTAAATTCAATCAAAACAAGGTGCAGCGTACCTATCGGGAGTTGGCTGTTATGAAAACTACTACTAATGAGTGCTTAGAATAGTATGTCAAAACTTGTAAGCTTCAACTGTAAGAGCGTCACTCGTTCAGTTGATTGTGTAAGGAAGTTGTGTCGATCGGCTGACATTGTTGCGCTTCAAGAGACGTGGCTTCTTCCGCATGATATACCGTTCCTGGGTACCATCGATGACGCGTTCTCATACACCGGTAATTCTGCCGTGGATACGTCTGCCAGGATCGTTAGAGGTAGACCATATGGGGGGGTTGCTCTGCTGTGGAGAAAGTCTGTTTTTCCGTCGGTATCGATTATAGCGTGTAAAAGTGTGCGTCTCGCTGCGATTAAGATAGTGATTAACGACAGGTCAATTTTAGTTATAACGGTGTATATGCCGACCGATTCATTTGAGAATTTGACTGAGTTTACTGAGTGTTTGAGTGAATTAAATGCTATAATCGAGAGTAGTGATGTGGAAACCGTATTTACTCTTGGGGACTTCAACGCGCACCCAGGTGAACAGTTTTCTTGTGAACTATTATCTTTTTGTGCAGAACAGATGTGGTCGTGCGTAGACATGGAACTTTTATCTTCCGACGCGTATACTTTTATTAGCGATGCACACGGGTGTCGTCGCTGGCTCGATCACTGCGTGGTGAGTGGCTCAGCGCGACGTTCGATAGTTAATGTGTCTATTCTGTATGACATCTATTGGTCTGATCACTTTCCCTTGCTAGTGGAATGTAATTTAAATGTAATTTTGAGGCAAGGGGGGCTAACCTCGCCACGTCTTTTAAACCTGTATATGAACCAGTTGATTGGGGAGCTCAGCAGCACTAAAGTCGGTTGTTCTATTGATGGGGTTTGTGTAAACAACATCAGTTATGCGGATGACATGGTACTGCTGAGCCCTTCGCTCTCTGCACTACGTAAACTGTTGAGTATTTGTGAAACTTACGCTGGGGCCCACGGGCTCAGATATAATCCAAAGAAGAGTGAATACATGATCTTTAAAGCGGGTGCTAAAAGTTACTCGAGTGTACCTCCTGTTACTCTTTGCGGATCACTTTTGAACAGGGTAAATCAGTTCAAGTATCTGGGTCACTGGGTCACTGAGGATTTGTCTGATAATGCGGATATTGAGAGGGAACGTAGGGCGTTGTCTGTCCGGTGCAACATGTTGGCTCGCAGGTTTGCGCGTTGTTCTCCGCAGGTGAAGGTAACCCTGTTCAGGGCGTACTGTCAGACCTTCTACACGTGTAGCCTGTGGACCAACTTCACTCAGCGGGCGTACAACGCTCTACGTGTCCAGTACAACAACGCGTTTAGGATCCTGTTCGGGCAGCCACGGTTTTGTAGCGCGTCTGCAATGTTCGCTGAGGCAAGAACTGATGATTTCCACTGTATAATCAGGAAAAGGAGTGCGTCACTTCTGCGCCGTAGCCGTGGCAGCTCAAACGGACTCCTGAGTGTGTTGTCCGAGCGGTGGGACTCGCCTTTTTTGCGGAGGTGGCTGCAGCTGCATGCCAGCGTCTGCGTTTATTATTTAATGTAATGTGTATTCATTTTTAATTTTGTTTTGAATTTTTATGATAATTTTGTTTTTAAATTTTTGTTTAATTAATTTTTATTTTTATTTCTGATCTTAATTTTGTTTTTAATTATGATTTTAATTCTATGTTTGCGATTTTATTTAATTTTGTATTATGACATAAACAATTTTACTATGGATATTTATCTGAAATAAATGATTTGATTTGATTTGATTTTATTTTAGAAAAAAAGCCTCGCCTAGGGTGAAGCCGCGGGCAGCAGCTAGTTTATATAAAAAATAAATTAAAGGGTCAACTGTCTATTTTTTAAGCCAGGTTTTATATTTGATATTATTATTCATGTTTTCAATTGATAAACAACAATAATTCCATGGAATCCATGTTGATGGTAAAGTTACATTTGCTATGAGATGGAAAAAAAAAATTGAATTTGAATATTTGAATTTTATGCAAATTGTACTAGGTAGGTATTACTTAATAAACACAAGTGTTAAATGTTCATTTAACAAAGAACACTGCTAAGTATGTACTTTTTACCTAACTCGTGATCCAAGATTGCAGTTCATATACTGTATAATCTTAGGTACTTGTTTACTTAGTATTAAGGTTAATCCGCAGCTGCATCCCGTGAAATTCAAATTTCCTTATGTTTTTTTACTATTTGCAGGTCAGTGTCAGGTTGTATCTTTATAAAAATATGATTTGCGACTAAAGCAGATATGTATTTACAGAAGTATAATCCTTAGAATCATTAATACATCTCTATATACCCCATTTGAAATAAGATTAGACATTTAAATAAACCTTTTTTACAGTCCGTTCTATCGATTTTGACTTCTATTGTGTTGGAGGCATGACCAATGACAGCTGTAATAAACAGTTGGTATAGTAACCACGTTTTTGCTTTTAATGCCATCCTTATGCATCCGGAATAGAAGTCAAAATCGGTTGAATGGACTGTAAACAAGTTTATATAAATGTCTAATCTTATTTCAAATGGAGTATTATGTTAGATTTGTTCCTCAATGTCATAATTTCACGAAAAAGTCATTCAATGGAACAAATCTAACTAGTACTCAAGCAGAAATACAAAATTAAAACTAACTACTTAACTGAACTTAATACCTAAATAAAAGCCTACAGGTATAATGGCGTGCCCACTTACTTTAAAGCTGTAATTGTCACAAATGATAAACTAGCACCATGGAAGTAAAATAAATAAACACTTACTTAATTATTAATAACAAAACCATGGTCAGCAAGACAACCAGTCACCACAAGCAGCACCCATTCACAAGCATAACGCAAAGATCTGCCATCACCCCCCTCAAGCCATATTTGAGGGAAGGAGGCAACCCGACCCCCAAAGCTACCGCAAGCAGTGACATCTAAGGGAGCATGATGAACTTGCTGCGGGTTGCTTGAGCAAAAATAATATGAGCAATTGTCGAGGTTGCTAGCTAACCACCTATTGCAATACAACTCGATTGATGTTTGATCTATCTGTGCAGTAAAGTTTAAATAACAAAAATTAAAAGATGGTTCCCTGACCATAATATTCATAATTATAGTTCTTGAAGATGATTCCCAAACCAATTTTAACTTCGAAAATTCAAACTAATACTGCCCCATATTATATATTTATTTAATACTGTCCCATAGCAACTTTCATATTTTTATTGATTCATTGTCTGAACTCAGTAGTGACTAGACTAGACTTTCTAACCTGCGTGTCTGACGCTAGGCATAACTAATTGACATAAATTTAATTTAGCTGTTAATATTATTCATTCTATGAAATATTGAAACAGAACTTGAGTAGTTACTTAACATTTTGTATGTTGATCTGTTTTATACTGTTACCTGTAAAAATGTTAGATGGATACCAGAAGACAATTAATGAAGATCCACTTTCAAACAAAACATAAATTAATAAAATTAAGCAGAATCTACATGAGAATAGCAAACGAGATAACCGAAATGTGAATGAATCTGGCTGAAAATTATTATCAGCAAAGCAGGCAGACGCCCCGTAACCTTGTAGAAAAATAGCTATAAAAATGTACTTACTTCAAGATAAAACCTCCTTTTTCGAAGTTCTAATAATCACGACTACTAAGCACCGATGAAGCACTAATTGATTGCGATTAAAAATACAACATACGTAAAACGAACTCGTTACGTTATAGTATTAAGTATTTTTAGTCGTCTCCAGTAAATAAATACACACTTCTGCACAACAAAACAAATTGCACTGCGCTGAATAAAAATATTTCTGTGATCTGTCTGAACTGAATGGAATTTATGGAATGCAAATGAATGGATCTGTCTGACTGTCTACTGTCTAGTGATCTATAGTGCACAGAACACCTATACTCCTAACGATCTAGTGTCTTTCGTTTTTATCATAGCCAATCCAATTACTTTAAAATTGCGCGGGGCCGTGAGATAGATATACTATCTTTCGTAAGTGCGGCAAGGATACACGATTGTTTTGACAAATTGAATGGCGCCATGACGTCTGAGTGACGTCAGCAAGCAGCAACTCAGCAGCACGTTGCCACGTTCCGTTTTACTTTCGCAATACATTATTAACCCCCGACGAAAAAAGAGGGGTGTTATAAGTTTGTTGACACAAATTATTAATGTTTTTAACCCCCGTCGCAAAAAGAGTGATGTTATAAGTTTGACCGCTATACATGTGTGTTTGTGTATGTGTGTGTGTGAGTGTTTGTGTGTCTGTATGTATGTCTGTCTGTGGCACCGTAGCTCTTAAACGGATGAACCGATTTGGATGTGATTTTTTTAATTGAAAGCAGGTTTTATAGCGGTGGTTCCTAGACATATTTTCATATCGGTTCAAGGTTATCCACTCTTTTGTTAGCTGCGGTAGGGATCTGAGAGGCATAATAGGTATTATTTTACTTGGCTGACTAGGTATTTACTATACCTAGTCAGCCAAGTAAAATAAATATAAAGCATTCAATTTAAAGCAGTATTTCGTTACGAGTAAGATTGATATTTCCGTAACGTATCCGCAACGTTCCGTAAAATTTTGTTTTAGATTTTTTATTCGAAAAAAAATAAATTAGGACTTGCCGACGCGATGGTATGTTATAATATACCATCATTTGATACATTTTTGGTTCTGCTATAGTGTTTAGATTATAAAAGAGCACAATAGGCCATTTTTGTATTTTTTTTCAAGTTTTCTTCACCGTGAGTCCGTGACTGTTGTAACTAGACTGCTGTGCGTGGTGTGCCAGATGATCCTACTATACCCCATCGTAACCTGCTCAATTCTTCCTCGAGTTCGATGACCTTCTCGTCGGTCCGGGGTGTACGCGTGTTACATACCTACCTATATGTTGCCTTCGGTGACTGTGGTAGCCGGACCTCTTCCGGGGATTTTAGCACCCCTTGTTTTTTAGGGTTTTGTACCTGAAAAGGAAAAGCCGGAATCCTTAAAGGATCACTCGAGTGTCTGTCTGTCTATCACAGTCGATTTGCTCAGAATTTACTGGACCGATTAAGTTGAAAGGTACACTTATTAATTTAACTTATTAACTTAATTTAACTTTTTTCTTATTTATTTTATTGTATTTTTTAATTAAATGTGAGTACTAACATAGTTACGTAAGTTGTATCACTAACAAAGATCTATGGAGCAAGTTTCCGAAATAAACATTTTATTATTATTATTTGTTGGTATACATTTTTGTATCTCGGCACTGAGCTGCCGGTATGTTTAAGGTAACACGGGCCAAAGCCAAGTGCTACCCCTGAGAGTACTAACCTAATTGATAATTGATGATAATAGAATATGGCGTGATGATATTGTGTTTTGACTTTGTGTTGCAGTGGTGAATGATGTTTGTGCGTGTGATATTTGTGCGTCATTGTCGTTCTGCAAGAATTTTCGGACAATTCTGCAAGTGTTCAGGATAGCAGCTTTCTGTAAGGTTTGGTAGGTGGAGGGAGCTACGTCTAGTGTTTTTAAAGATTGATGCAGTTGTTTGGGAATTACACCGGTGGTTGAAATAACTACAGGAATAATGGCAACGCTGCCTAATCGCCACATTCGGCTTATTTCTATTTTTAAGTCTGTATATTTTGACAGCTTTTCTGCTATAGTGTTTTGTAGGTTGTGTGTGTTTGGAACTGCTATGACAATAATTTGCGCGGTTTTATTAATTTTATCTAATAAAGTTATGTCTGGTCTATTGTAATGTGTTGTTCTATCTGTGAGGATGGCGCGATCAAAGTATAGCTTGTGTGTTGTGTTTTCAAGAACTGTTTCTGGAGTATATTTGTAATAAGGTACTGCAGGTGTAGTAATAAATTTATATTTAATGGCAAGTTTTTGATGGATTATGTTGGCTACTTGATCGTGCCTGTGTTTATAGTCAGTCTGAACTATTGCTTTACATGCTCCAGTAATGTGTTGAATAGTTTCAGAAGAACTATGACATCGTCTACAAATGTCTGTTGAAAGAGGGACTCGCATGATGTGTTTTTGATAGTTAGGTACGGGTTTCAATAACTTGGTCTTGAATTACTGTGATGAACCCTTCCGTCTCAGGGAATAAATCTCCACGCCTGAGCCATTCGTTCGATGCTAACTTGTCGACGTTAGGTTGGCAAAGGTCTTGGCGATGTCTTCCATGGAGTGACTTCTGGGTCCATTCCGATATTTTAGTCGCTTAATGTTTACAACTTACAACAACTTACAAATTACAACTTACTATTTGTGCAAATTTTTTTTATGGTTTTTGTTTAGGTATATAATTTGTTTTTGTGGGATGAATGCTTGTGAAATGCTGTAATGTATGTGAGAATGTTTCTTCTAATTCTTGACATCTTTCCTGATTTATTTCGATGTTTGTGGTGTTATGTTCTGTGTTTGTCATGGCTCCTACATCAATGCTATTCAGGAAATTGGGCTCGCTTCCTACTTCGGTTTCTCGTGTATGTATTTGATTATTAACGTGTGTAGTTTCTGTGTCTGTGTTATTATTTGTGGGTGCTGGTGTTGGGGTATTGTCTGCAGGTGTAAGTAAATTGTGATGTTCTAATTGCCTATAAGGATTCGGTTGGTTAAGTGTATTCTCTGCATACGTTTTTAGGTCTTGAAGTCGTGCATCTGATATCATTTTGTTATTTAGAACGACCCTTTTTTGATCTGATATTCTCTGCTCAGATAGGTGTGACAATTGTGGATAGAACTCAATGAACATTTCTCTTATTTTTTTCCTCCAGACAGTCATATCTGTTTCCATTTTCGTAGAGATGTAATAGGATTTTATTAGGGTTTCGTTCATTTCGTTTGACCATCTCATTCTACGTTTTGGTTCCGGTTGTGAATGTGTGTTGCGTTGATCCGTATTTAATTGCGCCGGTGTCCGGGTGTGTGTATCTAAGTTAGTGGTGTCTGTTTGTAGCTTTCTGCTTACTTCTAATCTAATTTTATTAAGTGTAGTGACCGAGAGTAATTTATTGTGAACTATTGATCTTCTTTGATCTCCAACTCTTTGTTTCGACACATTCATTTGCGGAAATCTGTTAATGAATTGTTGGTGCAATGATGTAAGATATGAATTTGTTTCGGTTTCTAAATTGGTGATAATTAAATACGTACGCCAAATGAATTGGTTCATGTCTTCGCTCTATTTTTTACGCGTATTAGTTGTGACAGTAGCGGGTGAAGGATTTATGGCTGTAGTAGCCTCCGACACAACGTCTACTGACATTGGTGACGATGATAATGATCTTAATGAGCATGATGAATATGAAGGTGGTGATGATACAATTGATGAAAAGATGGACCTCGGAGAGGGAGATGATGAAATCGGTGATGTTTCAACATCTGCTGAAGGCTTATTCGCCTGAATTTGTTGTTTTTTTTTTGATCTTGTTATCATGATTATTCCCACGAGAAGCTAGGGACACAAAAAGTCGACCACAGCAGAGCCCTGCGTTCACTGTGGCAAGGGTGAATAAAACTGGAGGTCCCCTATTGTCCAGAGTTGGCACACTAACGACTAGCGCTCTCTCCTAGCCATGCAGCCCTCGGCATGTGCGACCTTGGCTTGGATTGTATCTCTTTTGGTCTGGCTCCTCACCATAGATCTATCTCGGCAGAGTAAACTCAACCGGCACAGACCTAGGGTTCATTGGAGCGCGCAAGCCCCACCACGACGTCAACGTAGAGATACGGCGGTGGGGTTATTATTATTATTATTAATTTTTGTGACCCAAACACGGACGTGTGAGGACTTTTTAACATGAGGGTACCTTTTGGGTGGCAAATTAGAAGATTACAAAAAAAATGGTTTTGCAAACCGTACCGTGTGACAAAACATTAAAAAAAAAAAAAAACAAAATAAAAATACAGACGACTTGAGAACCTCCTCCTTTTTGTGAAGTCGGTTAATAAAAGAAAGGGCTTGTTGTGAGGGTCTAAATTTTTTTTTTAGTAAATGGTTTTAAAGCTATTTAAGAAAATAGATGAAAATTTATCATTCCCCCAAAACCTATAAGTCCATGGTGTTAAAATAACTTGGTAAATCTCTCAATATTGTGCGTATAGACATTATTTTGCAGTTTGATTGTATGGGGAACATGCTTTTCAACTACAATGTTAAGTTTGTTCTTGGGATACATTCATCCCAATTACGGAACCCTTCATTGTCCTACACGCACTGGGCTGGTTTTTTTTTGTGTAAACTTCGCAGATGGGGACTGGGTAGATATCGATATCTAAACACGACAAAACAAAAAAGAAAACAGATTTACTTAACTCATACTTCAAGTAACAACACTACCAGCGCTCGTTGACACAAAAAAAACCTAATTTTTATTTTATCATTTTATCTTGTTTAGATATCGATACCCATCAAGTCTGTAGAGTTTCGCTAGCTAATTTTTGAACCTGTACACACTGGCGTAAATTTTTTCATAAATCCAAAAACAACCATTTAAAGTCCGCGCAATTGTATTGCCGTCGCGCTCGCGCATTTTAAGGTCTTTCTAATGTGCGAGTGCGACGGCAATACAATTGCGCGCGAGAGATAGAGATAAAGTAATGAGGGGTCATTGTACGAAATTCTTTCTGCTTCGCGACCGGACTTTAGCTGGACACACACACACACACACTTGACTCTAACAAATCTTAATATTTCACACACGGATCCCTGGATCGAAAAATAGTTTTCACACACTTGCAATATTTTTGAACGACCAATCCAACCACACTTTGGGATACACGCGAAAAAAAGTCATCCCCACTTTAAGGCTTATACAGACTGGCACGACTCGCGACGCGACACAAAGGCACCGCTCGTCGCGCGACACGCGGGGCCTTTGTGTCGCGCCAGTATGTAGAAGCCTTTACCCAAAAATAAACTTTTTTTTCAAGATTTAGTTTACGACTTTGTCGGCGTCATTACTACGTAGTTACGTATACACCGATACGAGTGAATGGTTGGTTTTTAAATCGGGTACTCTAACATACAAACAGCTGCCTGCACTCTCACTCTGTGGGTTTCCTTGGGGTCGGGTTTCGAAGTTTAAGTATTTGGGTCACTGGATCACTGTTTCAGGCCTTCTGTCTGTTGTTTTACACGTGCAGCCCGTGGACCAAGTATACCCAGCGGGCATACAGCAACCTGCGCGTACAGTACAATAACGCATTCAGGGCGATTTTGCGTAAGTGTGTGTCGACGGGTTCGCCGCGGTTATGCGGAAACGATGCGCTTCCACGATGGCATCCTAAATGTGGTTTCAGACTGGTGGGACTCTCCCCTCATACGAAGGTGGGTAAGTGTTCAGACACACTTATCCAAATAATCTAGCGTACTATTGGACGAACAGTTCGATGGTTCATTGGTTGTTTATTATTATTAATTTAAGTTATACTACCGCCATACATTAGTATGGATGTTTATCGGAAATAAAATATTTAACCTATAATTACGAGCTAACTTCAAGATCGACCTTTTGTCCTTGTAATATCCATAGTCTTCGAAATTAAATCATGTTCATCAAAATTAAAAAGTAACAACAAAATAATTTATTCTTAGGTACAAATGCAATTTGGATAAAAATATACATTAGCTTATAATAAGTAACTTATACTAGTTTTTTACCCTTCTTGATACAATCTCAAACTTTTCTTATAGCAGAAATCGGGAATAGGTAAGTATTATTTGTTTATTTTCAACACCTATAACTTTTAAAGTAGTTTGCTATACAGTACCTAATAGATTCTGACTAGGTCGGTCAAGGAGGCATTATAAGTTTATAGATGATAATACTTATAAGTTGACCTCCAAATGAGCAATCACAGGTGTTACTTATATAAAAGATCTATAAAACATGATCTTCCATCTTCACAGGATGATAAAGTCTGGCAGAATGCTGAAATCTGCTTTCGTGGTCTGCGTGCATAATCTGTTTGTGCCGGCTGTGAACCACTATGATGCAGTACACTGAGATAACTGAAACAGAATTAATTGAAAATGTGTGCCTTGTGTTTATTAAATGAAAAACTAAAATACCTACTGAAAACGTAAATAAAGTTGAAGAAATTAAATGAAATGAAATCGTTTATTCTGTAAATAGGATATTAAAATCACTTTTACACGTCATATAAAAAAATAATCTAGATGTAGCCGACATTTCCTATCTGACTACCCCAGAGAAGAAATGGCGAAACAAACTCAGGGGTCAAAGTCTCTTTAGGGGTAGAAGTACCACGGTAGGAGGTACTGGCAGTCCGCCATGTTGTCAGTCAGTAATGCCCTTACAGTCATACCAAAAATAAGGTCGACGATTGGCTTTAGTGGAGCTACACGGTGGCAGCTCCTCTCAAAATTAACATCACTAGTGACCACCCATACGAACATAGTATAGTGAAATAACCATATTGCAAGCCGCATACCGCGGGCTAACTCAAGCCGGTAAGCTATGCCCCTTAAGGTCATGGCTACCAAGGCAAGGCTTCATGGTCACCAAAAGGTTAGATCTCCACTTTGAACACCATCTATTCACTTAAGTGAAGAACTCCAACCGTGTGCATAAGCAGAATAGCAAGATGATACTTACATGCTCTGGCAAGATGTATGAATATGATGATGGCTTCCACCTCCAGCATTTCGCCCTCATCCTGCAGCACCAGGCTGACCCCTGTGAAGGACAGCAGGAAGTATATCGCTGTGATGATGCCTGTCACTATCGTCCAGGGTAGTGTCAGGGATGCCAGTTTCTGAAACGTGGAAGGACTTACATGTTAATTGCTGTTATGACAGGTTCAGTAGGATGTTTTGCTACCGAGGACTAAGACGGAGCGAGTCTTGGATGAGTTTTATATTTCTACCAGAACACTAGGTTAGCCTTGATATGCGCAAGACAAGATAAACTCTTGATGAAAGGTTGCTCAAACTTTCTGCTTGTTCAAATGGAATACATCACCAGAAACGCAAGTATTGTGGATTTAAAGATAGGGTCATTGATGTTAGTAAATTCTCCGCCTTCATTGAGCGACCAGCAGCTACCAATGGCTGAAATTTCTGCCGTACTCCAGTAGATTAATTTCTTATCTATTACCTTATAAGCAGCGACTACCAGGAGCACAGAGCATATAAGATGTGTCCCACTGACGACTGCAGCAGTGATGTACAGCACATACTTGTGCACTGACACGTTGCCATCCTTCCCGAGAGGCGCTAGTGTCACCAGTAGGCAGTATATTGCTAGCTCGATCAGCGCCCATACCTGGAGCAAGATTTTTTTGGAAGAATAAGTTAGTATAAGAAAAAAGCATGCCTGGGCATCGCTAATAGGAAGGGAACAGGCATGCAAAGAGAAAACAACGGAATTCATAATGGATGGATTTCCTGACTTTTTTTTTGTAGACATAGTTAATTAAGTAAGTCTCCTAGCGTGCGTTGTTGTGCGTTTTGATAGGAAAAATTGTTTCGTTCCACTCTTGAGGAAAAATGACAATAAACCTTAGATCAGTCTTGAGCTGGTTTTATTAGTTTGAATCCCGGATCACAGTGGAGTGTCTCACCACGCTTCACGTGGCAGTACTAAGCTATGATAAGATTAAACGCAAAGCTTTATTAATGTTATTTTGGGTTGATATCTTCCAATAACGATGAATATAGAACTTTTAGGTAGGTTCCGTGTGGTGCCGGACGTAAAGAATAGCACCACTCTATTTCTTCCCGTGGGTGTCGTAAAAGGCGACTTACTAGAGAATGAGCAGCAGCGTTATCTATGCATTTTAAACCATACTGTGATCGGCAACCCGCCTGCCAAGCGTGGTGATTATTGCAACCCCCCGCCCCCTTTTGGGGGAGACTTATGTCCAGCAGTGGACGTCTTTCGGCTGGAATGATGATGATGACGAGGTAGATGTGTACATTTCATTAAACTGCATTTGATTTTATACTCAAAAATCCGGCATGTACATTTGTATAATGATATTTAAGGATATAACACTGACAGTTACCATCTTTTTCTATAAACAATTTCATAAAACGTGTACAGGCTTCTACAGACTGGTGCGATATCGCGACAAGGGTCGCGCTGCATCAGCTGCATGTCGATATTGCACCAGTTTGTAGATGCCTTAATCGCAAAGCAAATTTATGTCGTGCGAGAGAAAACATTGTAACAAGAGAAAAACATCAGGCGCTGCGGATTTTACCTTGAAATTCTTCAGTTTACGACTTTACGTCTTAATAGAATAGTAAATACTTACAGTAAATACTACAGAATGGACAACACTTGTACTATTTAAAAAAATGTTTATAGAATTCAATTACAAAATTACACAATAAAATACCAAAATTAAGAAAAGTACCTACCTACCTAAAGTCAACGCCATGAGACGAGATAAATTTCATACTTTGGGATTTAAAACTTTAACTGAAATTGCGTATGGTTCAGTTTCCATTGCAACTAAAATTATTTTATGACGTTTAGCGATAATTTCTTCATTCATAAATCAACTTAGACATCTTGAGTTTAAAGTTGATAGTTGTATAATTTGCAATTTTATGTATTTATAGCTTCTCATGACGGTTACTTTAGGTATCTGTTTCTTTCCGGCTGAAAAGAAAATCCGTTATCACAGAGCTGTCAAGAGCAAACGAAACAAAACAAGAAACTTACTGAATACACATATCCTATGAGCAAGGTGCCCGTGTGCAAGCTGGCACAGAAACAACATTTATTGATCATTGGCACACCCATCTCGCACTTTTAGCTAATAACCTAGAAATTAGGTGATTTATTTATAAAACATCGGAGTTCTTAGCGGGCTATTATTAATAGTTGTGACCACGTTCGCTCGGCTTCAAGAGTAGCTTATCACTGTAATATTGTTGTAGTGTCGCGGCGGCCGCGGCCATGGTTTCGCGACTGATAACGGGGCACCTGTCGTGCGGTCTCTATCTCGCATTGTTTAATTGCTTCTAATAATCTGATAAGTTGACCGATTAAAATTAAGGTGTTCTCAATCCTTTCTATGTTGCCCTGTCTTTACCGCTCATTGCTACAACTTACTTACCTACCTTAAATACTGGTTGACGCTTGTGTGATCAGGGACCAAGGCAGAGCCATTTCGAAAGGAGCTTCAATATGCACTATATTTTGTTTCTTGATTTCTATTTACTTAAGCATTTTCCTCGTACCTACCGGTTTTTGTATGATGTCATACACAACAAAAAAGTAGCTGTCGCATGAACTATGCAATTAGAGGTTAATGAGAATTTTATCGCATCGATTACTAAAGCTATTCTGTTTTATCGTCACCGACATTCCTTTAAAAATATTAGTTAGGCCATAGGTACGAGTAGCTTAGTAAATAATTAAATATACCTAGGTAGGTACTACTATAGTGCTTAGGTATATTAATTTCAAGAGAATTAATTGGAAATTAATCAAAGTCAAAGTCAAATGATTCGTTTCAAATCTACGCACACACTTAAGGCAGTTTTAAACGTCGAAATTTACAAAAAAATAGAATTGGTTCTAGTCGCCCCTTCCATAGGGTAGAAATGAATTGAATATAGATAGGTAGGAATGAATTGAATATCTATAGTACATCGTGTTTGTATACACAAACACGATGTGAACTGCTTTATGATTAAGTATAAACAAATATTTCTAGTGCATCATGGCTACTAGTTTCATAAAAAATGGAACACCTAGAACCTGACCTTAAATGGAATCATAGCTCTGGACAACCTGCGGGCCTAAAATGGACGCTTTGGCAGAATCATAATATGATCTGCGTGCAATTCATATCCCGCAATTCATCTGTTTGACAGTTTTGTATGGAGTTTCGTAAAATGGTCCACAAATTATGAATTGCTTTAATGAAGTCTAAAGTCAAATAGCAGCTGTCAAACAGATGAATTGCGGGATGTATGAATTGTACGCAAATCATATTATTATTCTGCCGAAGCGTCCATTTTAGACCCTCTGATGTTGCTCCATCAACAAAGTACAGGTACTTAGGTAACCTTATTATTTTCTCAAAACATCATCTAGTGAACGTGTTTACGTTGACAACAGACATGGAACAGATTTGAGCAATGACTATATATAGCGATAGTAAAAACATACCTATCTACTGCGTACCTATATTCCGTTTGAAATAAGATTAGACATTTAAATAAAAATCTTTTACAGTCCGTTCAATCGATTTTGAATTCTATTTCGTTGGTGGCAGCTGTAATAAACAGTTGGTATTGTAACCTCGTTTTTGCTTTTAATGCCATCCTTATGCCTACCGAATAGAAGTCAAAATCGGTTGAACGGACTGTAAACAAGTTTATTTAAATGTCTAATCTTATTTCAAATGGAGTATAGATAGCTCTTACTATACTGAATACGATACGCGATAAGTCAAATAATGCGTATTCGTCGAAACACATGCAGTAGTGAAACACATGCCGTAGTGAATACAACGAGTGTGTAATTCGACAGTTCCGGTTTACCTGGACCCCTACTTACAAACTGACTGAGTATTTGTGTGCGACTTCCTTATTAAGAAGCAGTAGCACTGTAGTCATTTGTAGTTCCCACCGCTCAGCTGGGACCGGCTACTGTAATACTTAGCTCTTTTCAGACGTCAGTGAGTGACTACGTAATTGGGTACAAGAACATCTCTTGTCTTTATACAAGAGATGATCTTGAGGAATGCATCTGCATGGGACTTTCTATAGGCATTCGAAACAACTGCTATCTATCTTCTAGAATGTATGTAATCATTCCGATGTTTGGATATATATATGTAGCTATCTTCTGGAATGTATGTAATCATTCCGATGTTTGGATATATATATGTAGCTATCTTCTGGAATGTATGTAATCATTCCGATGTTTGGATATATATATGTAGCTATCTTCTGGAATGTATGTAATCATTCCGATGTTTGGATATATATATGTAGCTATCTTCTGGAATGTATGTAATCATTCCGATGTTTGGATATATATATGTAGCTATCTTCTGGAATGTATGTAATCATTCCGATGTTTGGATATATATATGTAGCTATCCTGACATTAATCCTTGATGTATATAAGGCCCCATTTTCAACACTGGATTAACGTTCTAACCACAAGGAAAGCATTTAGCTCTATTATAATCTATCTATTTGTGTAAGTGCTTGCGCACGCGGCGCTAACTCAGTAAATAGTGGTATAACCTTACAGTGTGTACCTGTGCTTATCTCGCTAACTGAATGTTGTAGGGAGAGCGGATCATTTCTGGGCATGTGATATTTTATAGCGTATTACATCTAAGATGTACCTATTGGTTGGTCAAATGTTAAATGTCATGAGACAAGAGAAAAAAAGTAAATAAAAAAAATCAAAAACTGGACTGCGTAAAAATTTAACTTAAAAAAAGATGAAAACAAGATTTATATAAATTAATAAGTACTATAAACAATCTCATGCAATCAGAGGCATCTTCTTAACAATAACGACCTATTGCCTCCGACTGCATGAGATTGTTTATAGTATTAATTTATATAAATCTTGTTTCTATCTTTTTTTTAAATAAGTTCTTAAGGTTATGTGTTTGACCTGTATGTATGTCTGTCCCTATGTTCCCTCGTAACTACTAAACGGCTGAACCAATTTCGATGAATGATATGTCGTTAGATTCGTCTTTATTGCGCGAGTGTCATAGGGTATATTAAAATTATTAAAAATCAAAATGGTGGCCAAAGGGTGTGTTTAAAAAAAATATATCTCCCAAGCCTATCGAGTGGGGTATCAAAATGAAGGGTTTTAAAAGGTGATTACAAAAATATAAACTTATTATTTATGTTTAAAAGTAGTTTAAATGAGAAATGATAAAAAAATACCCCGAACTTTTGGAGTGACTGAGTAAGTGGTCGTTATCACCCGATTTTAAGTGAGTTTATAACCTAATTTACCCTCTTCATAAGCCTAACTAAAAGTATAAATAAAAAAAAGTTAATTAAAAAACCAAAATACCTGAATGCGTAATAATTAAAATAAAAAAAGATGGAAACAAGATTTACTTGTATAAATATTAATACTATATGTATATAGTCTCATGCAGTCGGAAGCATGGTTTTCATAATTAAGTTTTTTTTAAGTTCACTTTTTACGCAGTCGGGTTTTTAATTTTTTATTTACTTTTTTTTAATTTAATGGTTCTATGTAACAAATTACTCCGTTATCATTTGGAGTCCCGATATCGTCTATCAATAAGGTAATTAAACTTTTATAAGTTACGCAATCCATTGTTTCATTACTTTACAAAACAATAATAAAATAACTCAGTAAAACACAATCAAAAGGCAAAAATGCGTTAATGCAAACTACAGTTTTGAGACATGCAGAGTCACGGTGTATCTACGCAAACTGTACCTACAATTATATATTAACACACTTCTGATAATTGGTGTTCACACCCTACGTAGCAGATAGTGTGAGTTTAAGGGAATCTAATCAGTTTACGAGTGGTCGCGCGATAAACAACTCGACTGAGCGACTTCGGCTCATTTGTGATTTAATTATAATATTAATTAGATTAATTGATCAGTTAAAATGTGCCTCAGTGTGGACAACTGCTGCTGCTGCTTCAGCCTCGCGCTGGGCACTAAGATGATCGGTATCATGTATACTGTTAGTATTCAAGTGTTTTCTGTTGGTATTTTTAAGGATTTTTGTTAGGTTATTCCGGACGTGTGTCTGACTTAGGTGGTACCTAATTGTTTGTAAACAGATAGACAGAGGATTCGAGCCATGAACCATTCAATTTCAATAGGTCATTCGGGCATGTTTGTATTTCTCACGTATTGTTGTTTTTTAAATTAAAGTTAATGTAAATAATAAACATTTATAAGTTTATCACAAACTGTTTTTGTATCTGATTATTTTTTAAATATGTAAAAAAATATGTCAAAATATATAGGAACAGTATTCAGGTTACTAATTATTTATGTAATTCCAATAATGAGGTACCGAGTTAATAATTAAATCTTCATTATCGCCCTACCAGGGCGAGTGATCCAGTGGATGAATGTGATTATAAATGGATATAAGAACTTATAATTAAAAATAATTATAAACACACAGCATAACATAACGCCTGCAGTCCCCGGAGGGTTAGGCACATAGAATATTCAAAATAAGCGTAGGCATCTACGTATTCATAATATTCATATACCTAACCTAAACATCTCATCACAATTTTCCGCATCAATTGGCAAAACACAGTTTGAAAGTCACGGCGGTAAAGGTAAAGGTATATATTATATTTAAAGGTATTATTATTTACGAAACATAGTCTCTACCTGTAAACAGGGGTGAGCCGCCCATAAAGGCAATTAGGCCTAGCCTACCCTAGCCCTAGCAGCCAAAATGCATTTATTTAACTTTGTTATAAAATAATACAAAATATATAAAAAAAAGTTAAAACTCCTGTTAGAACACTTATAGCAACTTCTCGCGCCCGTGTGGCGTAGTTACGCGCGTAAGTCAGTACGTAGTAGACTGTATAGGCTCCAAGACGAATTGCCAAATTTTGCGACTTATTGATAAATTTAAGCACACTGATGCTTATTTTGTGTGTATGAACGGCACTCATTTCTAGATTATGGGCGTAAATCCTTTGAGTGGAGCTGGGCTGTGATTGGCTCTTGGCTGCTACACAGTTGCAGTGTGTTCCGACGTAACTAAAGGCTGTCCACTTTTATCGATAGATGTTATCGATGATGTGATTTAAAAATATGAAATAGGTTTTTCAAGTTTGCGAACCTCTCGATCGATGTGTCTTGATTAGTGAAACCCCTTTATCGTACCCCCAAAAATTGTTATTTTTGCTCTATCTCGCTTCCTTCACAAGATATAGTGGTTTTGTGTTTTTTTTGAGGAATCTTGGTACAAATTTTTTATTTTGAAATTGAAACATCGTTTTATCGATAACATTGTTTTATTGATACGACAGGACAGCATGTATAAATGTCAAAGCAACTGTCAACTGTCACCTGTCAACGGGGTTGACGTTAAGGGTGAGCACTCTAGCAGACTATAACCGGTTTAACAGGCAAGTCCCTGAGAGGTTAAAACCGACCGCTGTCAGCGATTATGTTCTAATTCGGAATGCAGCCTGGATGACGCCAATAACCCGGCCAAATTTTGTTGCCCGCTTTTGTAAAGCAACTTAATATGAACATGTTGCTATTTTATCTGGTAGTATTATTCCATCGATATTTTCGAAATAATATTTTTCTTAAATACGCCATATTGTTTCATCGTGATAAGGAATTTATAACGCGTTCTTACTTCCTAATTGTTTTTAACCTATTAAGTTATATATAATTTGTTTTGAAACAGAAAAGTACCGTAAATGTTACTTATTTGTGTATTGTTTTTTGGTGATTATCACTTAAAAATGGTATTCAGTTGTGAAGTGTGCGCTGAAAATGTGTGTTTGATAGAAGTTAAATGCAATAAGTTTTCTCAATTATCGTATAATGATAAGATTCAAGTTGTGTCTAAAGGTAGGTGTGTAAGGTGTGTACCCGAATTACGAGAATTAATCAAAAAGAAAAATCGTGTGTTGAACCTTGAATAATGTGGTGAGTTCTTGTATTTATAACTTTTACAGGCTTATTTTCAAATATTATAAATAAATAAATGTGACTACTTTGAGGGTCATCATAATTGTGTAGAGCGACGTTGCGTTTTTTTTTTCGCTGTCAGTATTTTGTGGCCTACCCTCCGTGGAGTACCACTGCACGCCACTGCCTGAAAACCTTTGTTTCTTATACAGTTGATAGAGGAAAAAACACAAGTTAGATTAACCTCGATAAGAAAGAACTATCGTTATTATTGCTTTTGTTCTTGGAACATGACTCAAATACAGATTGGACGGAGGTTAACGAGAACACTTGCAGATAAGCAGCCAATACCAAATCTATCATTTATATTTGTAGAACTTTAACGATAGCTATATCCATACTATACTATATACATATATAATCTGAACTACTTATAATATTATTATTTAAAAAAAATAAAAATAAAGTTTTTTCTTTTGTAAGTATGTTTGTTTGTAATGGAATAAACTCAAAAAATAGTTAACTGATTTTTGGTCAGGGATAAACTATGGGTTCGCGTCACCGATATACACTTTATAACTGTAGCTGTCGGCAGTCCCCATGACTGTTTTTGGATGTTTGTTTGTAATCGATAGATAAACTCAAACTGATTTTAAAAATTCTCTCACATAGAGAGCCACACTATCAGCCTGTATCTTATTTTAAAAAAAATTTAGATCCCGAGATACCCAAGGTATCAAAAATTTGCATAAAAAGGTCATTATTTGGCGTGTGCTGCGGAAACTATTGATGATACATAAAATAATGTACTAGGTACATGTTTATAGTACTCATCAGTACCCACAAAAAGGTCTCAGAGGTTATAATATCTATTAAAGTTAAGTCGCAATAACCGTTTGTTTAGTTAATCACAATAATTTGTTCAAATAAGTCAATTAAAACACGGGTAAAATCGAAAGATGATGACATTCGTATCATATTATTAATCTTTATCCAACTAAATAGTTTATTAATTAAGGTTGTTTATGTACTTACATGTCTATGTACATAAATGTTTCGTTTAGAAGCTTTGAGTTTAGAAGCTACGACGAGTAAAAGTAAGAAAAATGTCGCGGTGTGAGCGAACAGCCCTACGCTTAGATCAAATTTCACCAAACTATTCTTAATTAGACATTAACAAATCTGCTGTTTTAACGTAAATGTCAATTTTTTTTTACAATTTTGTGTGTTTTATATAATTTATTTATATTAAAATTATTTTTTCACTAGCGCAGAAATTGGGTCCGCGACTTTTTTTTCAGAATAAGAACAAGAAACATTTATTTGCATAAAATATAGGTATTACCAGTTGTAACAGTTGGTGGTATATGTACAGTCCATATTTTGCCTGTTTATGCAAATTAATTTTACATAAATACCTAATAGGTTCTTATTATATTAAGATATTATACGGGAAAATATCTATTAGGATTTTTAAATAATGATAAATTTTAAGTTACTTACAATAAAATATACACACATAACAAAACTTAAATTCTTAAAATAATATTTTTTCTCGTAACAAAAGACATGTTAAAATATTAATCACACAACACATCATACAGGAAACTAAACTACAGGAAACTTAAAATATCTTTTTTTCTTTATATTGCAGAAATTCTCGTAAACTATAAAAACAATCATCTACGTAGTTTAATTTTAAAATATTTAAATGGGAGCTCCCTTAAGATCTTCGGTAATTTATTAAAAATTGTAATGCACATATGATAAACATTATTTTTGCTTAAACTTGTATTACAAAAAGGAACTAAAATTTTTGTTGCATCTCTTGGTCTCTGTTTGGTGTAGTTGTCACCTTTGAATCTAAATAATTCATTATGTTTCCTCACGAAAACCGATACCTCAAACAAATAAATGCCGGTTAAGGTCAAAAGTTTTAGTTTTTTGAATAAAGGCCTGCAAGATTCAAGTGGACCGACACCGCATATAGCTCTTACACATTTTTTTTGTACAATAAATGTCTTATCACTGTCTGTTGAATTGCCCCATATTATTAGTCCGTATCTTAATATTGATTCAACATACCCACTATATGATATACGGGCTGTTTTTTCGTCGGACACAATACGAAGTTTTCTTAATGCATACACAAATCTATTTAGTTTACTGCATACGTTGTTAATGTGTTGTTTCCAATTACAAAATTTGTCTAGAGTTATACCTAAGAATTTAATACTTTCTGTTTCTTCTACTACTTTGTCTTTTATTTTAATGTTAATACTATCGAAGAGTTTGCTTTTGTACGTTCGAAATTTGAATTTTGTTTTGTTCTGTATTTACACATAGGTTATTAGATTCAAGCCATTTTATTACAGACTGTACAGCTTCGTGTATTTTATTTTCATGAGTTGAAATTGTATTTTTATTGGGGACTATAACAGAAATATCATCAGCAAATAGGACACTATCATAGTTTATTGAATCTGGTAAATCATTAATATAAAGTAAGAATAGCAAGGGGCCCAAAACGCTCCCTTGTGGTACGCCATATTTATTCAGGCTAAATGGGGATCTGTAGATAGTGGATTCAAGATTATCATTTAAATTAGTAACTTCAACACATTGCTGTCGGCCTGTTAAAAAACTTTTTATCCAATCTAGAGCGACACCACGGATACCATATTTTTCACATTTGTTTAGTAAGATGTTATAATCTACAAAATCAAATGCCTTACTCATGTCAAAAAACACTACTACAACCGGAATTTTATCGTCTAGATATTCTGTGATCTTTTTAATTAGGGTAAATGCTGCTAAAGATGTCGATTTATTATGCTGAAAACCGGTTTGTTCCTGTTTTAGGACATAATTATGCTTATTTAAAAAACTTATTAGTCGGTCGTAGAATATCTTTTCAAAGATTTTGGATAACACAGGAACAAGTGCAATAGGGCGATAGTTATTTGGCTCTTTTCGATCACCTTTTTTGAATAACGGCTTGACTATAGAATGCTTTAAATTCTCTGGAAATATTCCTTGCGACAATGAATTTACTATGATATGGTTAAGCACAGGAGCTATGACATGAGCACTTTCCTTAATAATCCGCGTGGAGATAGAATCATAACCTACTGCTGTGGTGTCATTTAATGATTTTATTGTTTTAATGATTTCTTGCTCTGTGGTTGGTCTGAGAAAAATCGAATTATCATTTATCTGGTTTTGAGTCAGTCGTTGTTTATTTGGAACATTTAAGTTGTGATCATTGGCAACATCGATGAAGAATTTATTAAATGTTGATGCTATTTGAGTAGGTTCTTGAATAAGTTCCCCGGTAAGTTGTAGTGATGTTATACTATTTATTGTCCTAATACTATCATTTTTGTCTTTTATGCGTCAAGTGGCTTTGCCTTTGTTATTTGCTTGGTTCATCAATTTTTTATTAATATTTTTCTTTGACCATAGAATGCATTTTTTAAGTATTTTTTCATAGTTACTATATTTATTGTGTGTCTCTTTTGTTTTATGTCTGTAGTACGAAAATCTCAGATGACTTCCATTAGCACTAGATTTTCTTAGTCCTTTAGTAAGCCATTTTGGCGATTGTAAATTTGAAGCCCTTTTAACTTTGTAATATGGAAAACATAGTTTGTAGAAAAGTATAAGTTCTTGATGAAAATAATTGAACGCTTTATTTATATCAGGATCTATGTAGACTTCTCGCCATGATAATTGTGATAAGTAATAAATTAATTTTTCTATATTTTCTTTACTAAAATCTTGTATGTGACAGTACCAATATCGTTCAATTTTCTTATGGTTTGCTGGAAATTCTAGTATTTGGGCGGTATCATGATCAGATAGATATAAAGGATGAACTGTACCAATAGCGTTGAGGTGGTTGCTTGCTATAAGGTCTATGCAGTTGTTTTTACGTGTAGGTTCATTTATGTGTAATTAATAATTAAATAAAAAAAAATTAGATAGTATGTTTTTTTAAGTTTATCGTGTTGTTATTGTCTACTACTCGTAATGTATTACTATTCAAATCGCCTGTTATTATAACTTTTTTATTTACAATTTTGTATAGCAGCTTATGTAATAGTATTTCTAATTTATTGAAAAAAGAATTTAAACTAGATGAAGGTATCCTGTATACACAAATAATGATAGTGTTCATACTAGGAATTTCTATTCCGCAATATTCAAAAATATTATCACAAGAGTATTCCTTGCAAATTTCTATTGACTTACAATCAATTCCACTATAAGTTAATATGCACGTACCGCCACGCTTCTGCTTTTTTCTTGAATAATGACTACCTAATTTATATCATTTTATATTAATATTTGACTCATTTCCTGCTTTAATAAAAGTCTCAGTAAAGCATAAGATCTGTATTGGATTTTTATTTGCAAGTGCATTTAGGCATAATTCAATAGAATCTAGTTTTATTTAATAACCCTGCAATATTTTGGTGGAATAATCTTATTTTTAACTTTTCTTCTTCTTCTAAAAAAAGATTCGTTGTTAGTTTTAGACAGTGTACTATGTGGAATTCGATTAATAGCACGGAAATAGTAGGGAATGGTACCTTTTTTAGGCGTACTCGTTTTACCATTTTGACATAATTCATGTAGCGTTTCGTTGTTTTCTCCTGGAGGAGTGCATATTTTAGCCTTACAATAGTCATCTGTATCTTTAATTAAATTTATAATTCTGCAAGTATGACATTGAAAGTAACGGTATTTATAATAATATTCATATAAATTATTTAGATCCAAAAAATTACAATTATGGAAAGAATGACATGTACATTTTAAAAGAGTATTTAGTTTTGTTTCATTTAAGTACAAATGTTTATTAATGCTCAGTACTATTACAATAGGCGTATGTAAATAATTTAACACATTTAGCAATTCAAACTGAACTTGATTCGGGTTTTGGTCATTTTGACCAATACATAGTATTATCCAATCGTTTTCTGTAGGATCTAAACTATAGCATGCCCTAAGGGATTCATTACATTTGGCAAATAGTTTTTTATAGGAAAATATGTTGTACTGTTCGTATTTACATAGGTACTTCCCTCGAATTAATTAATTTTTGTGCGAGTCCCATGCATTATTGTTCACCTATGATGAATATTCTTCGTATATTTTTTTGAGGAATTGCTTTAGGAACTGCTTCTGGAGAAACTGCTACTATTGCAGCTGGGCATATTATATTGTCATTCCTTGAATTATTGTGTGCAGCGCCCTCTATTATTTTACTATTGAACTTCTTTGAATTAATCCTTTGTTGTGAGCAGTCCTGTTGTTCTATTGTTTTATTGTTTACAGCTCTCTCTATGGTTGGGTTGTTGGACTCTTTTGGGGTATTCCGTTTTTGTAAACAATCGTGTTGTTCTGTTTGATCAGTATGATATTCTGTTACTTTTTGAGTCAAAAGTCTTCTAGTTTGACCGATTTTGTTTTCTATAATTACTGTTTTGGGTGTATTGCTATTTCTTAGGCACATTTTCTTTAAAGTAATAATTTCTGACTGCTGTTCATCCCTTTCTTTTTGCAGTGAAATACTTTCGATTGTAAGCTTTTCTACTGTTGTGTTGGCGATTTCAAGTTGTTGTTTTAAAACATTGATCTCTTCTTGTAATTCGGAAATGTACGAGTTTTGTTAAATCTGGTAAACTTCTGGCGAATATTTCTGAACTAGTTGATGTGAATCCCTAAACCAATTAGGGATTCCACCGACTTTGTTTTTTGCTTTCTGAGTGCCATTTTCGTTGAATTTCGTGTTTCCATTTTGTTTGTGAACTTTTATTTATAAATTACAAAAAAAATTGCAGAGTATGGGTTTCGATAGCACGAACAATATTAGCTAAAGCTGTAGCTGAGAAGCTATTTTCAATCTTACAAAAAGAATGTCATTTCGTCGGAAACGAACTCACGACCACGGTCGCGGTCAGTGACTACCAGGTGAGCCATGAATGCTCAGGACGCTTCTTTTTAAAAAAAAATATTTATAAGCGCGCGCACTATTTGAAATTCCACTGTTATTTTGTACACTTTGTTTTGGTTAAATCACATTTCACAAAGTTCACTTAGTTTTTGTTATAAATATGAACCTTAGATGATAATTTATGTTTTAAGATGTTCTTCGTTCAATGTTTATTGAAATGTTTTTAGATTACTTAGCACTCAATTGTTTTGAAACGGATAATATGACGGATGGTAATAATAATTATTGACTACACTTTTACTAGGTCACTGCTTCTAGTTTATAGCATTTAGCACAACAAATTTATAAAAGAAAGCTTATAACTAATTTTAATTATTTTTTTACGCGGAGTCGAGCTGTACTTGACGGCAGCGCCATCTTTTTTTTTATTCGACATTATAAAACACAAAATTGTAAAAATTTCAAGGTAACCGAAAGCGTTTGACGTTTAAAACGACTATTATAGAATTACACAGACGCTCTTTCGATTTTAATAGAAATTATGACATTTCAGTTCAGTCGCAATAACGAACATTACATTATTATACTTACGGCTACTTCCAGTGAGGCATGTTTAGAGAACAGTTTGTTGAGTCGCCATTAAATTTTGTTTTGGTTTCATAAAAATGAGAGTGAATGACAAGTCCTGACAAGTCAGACCGGTCGTTTTTCTTCACTCGATCACAGATAATAATATCTGATGTTTGATTTAGCAACCCCTTGTTTTTTAATCCCTCCCATGGACGTATAACTTTTTTTATACGTCCATGATCCCTCCATAGAACGTAACCCTTTTGGACGCCTACGACAGTTTTAACAGAAGATTTGGCTAATTATAATTAAGGATTCATAGTTAAAATCGACTTAGACGTCAAAAAGGTTTACGTTCTATGGCGTTGCTAAATCAAACATCAGATATTATTATCTGCGATCGAGTGAAGAAAAATTACCGGTCTGATAAATTTTCGTCTTAAAAATAATCATATAGGTACGAGGTTGATCAGGATAAAATTTAGTATGGAAAATCCAGCATTTGTAAAGTACTTAAAGCATATGAAAATTAAAATTTATGTTTTTAGTAAGAATTACGTCTTACAATGTTTTTGTAAAATCGTCCCGCAAGGGGGTAAAACGTGCGATGATTTAAAAATTCATTAGTAATATTAATATGTTTGTGTACTTCTTTTAAAGAGATTTAAGGGAAATACAGTCATAGTCCGTATCTTAAGATAACATTTAGTCTTTATTTCATTAAAATCGGTCCACGGGGTCAAAAGTTATTACAATTTATTGTCTGTATATCTATTACCTTTTCACTCCTTATCGGCTGAAGGGATTTGGATGAAAGGCGGATAGACCATGATTTGAGTTAGGAAATAGGATATCTACTTTTATCCCGGTATGTTATGTTCCCGTGGGATGATATCCGACATCGACCCGGGCGAAGCCCCGGGCAAAAGCTAGTAAGCTATAAAGCGATGTACCCGTAAATTATGAAGTACCTTTATGGGTCTTTTTGTATTGTTTGCTCTGACAAAAAACGCGGGGATCACTTTCGGAAACCAAGAAAATGAACCTACTCTTTTTTCAACTTCAGCCTAAACAAAACGGCATGTTACCCGAAATAAACGTTAAATTAATTGTGCTGGCGTCACACTCTCCGTACAATCTACTGCATAACTATGTAATTAGATCGTTATGATAACACAATAGGTAGGTCTACTTAGGTGATGTCTCAAGTCCAACTACGAACAAGGTCTTATTGGACTTTTTCATTGGACAATTAGATTTTCCAGGGGCAGTACTTACTATTTTGATACAAATATAGCGCCATTTACGGTTGGTATGCTAAGTTCAGCGTAATAGCTGATCATTAGTTTAGAGATCTACCAACCTACCACATAACGCCAAGTTAAAGGATTTAGTGTTCTTGATTCAGCAAAGTTATTTTCGAGATATTTGAATTTCTATTTTTTTTATTAGTTAATAAACTAACAACTATGATCATATTGATCATTATTGCATGTACTAAAGAGTTCATTTTAGCTTGGCTACTTAGTAGCCACACCCTATGGGCTTTTGATTAACTACTTACGGCCGAACCCAATAACCTATATATCACCAGTTTCGGCCTACTGGAGATATAAAAATATATCTATCGATGGTTTTAACGTCCCAATAATCTAGGAATCATACCGGCCCACGCTATCTACTGATGGGAGGGTGTATCGCCTACAACAGATATCTCTTTGTATGAAAATGCCAAAGTATGCGTCCCAATATACGATTTGTTTGACAGGACAATACTACAGATGGCAGATTTGGCTATTCCCCGAATTGCAGGGATAAACGTAAAGTAACCAAGCTAAAATGAACTCTTTCGTATTTGCAATAATGATCATAGATGTTTTTTTTTATTTAAAGTAATAAAAAAAAATTGAAATTCAAATATCTCGAAAACGGTGCGCCCTAGGCAACAGAAATTTAACCCCCTCCCCCCTTACTAACACCCCCCGTGCAAGCACCATTCCAACATGAATTTAAGTTAAAAAAAAAGTAACATTAATGCGCTAAGGTAGCCCGTGAAATTCAAATTTTATTACGTTTTTTGCATTTGCAGGTCAGTAACAGGTTGTCTTTTGATTCGCGGCCATTTGTTATGGCCATATGGATCTACAGAATTATATCTTAATCCAGTAACTTATTTAGAAGTAAGAAACAAAGAAGTTTTAATATAACCCTAATTACATATGTTGTTTTTTAAAGTGATGTTGGTTGTAATGGAACGCACGGGAGGGCGAAGTAGAGAAACCTACTTATTGTTTTCGTTAGATACGTAGATAGCCTTTATCAATGATTGTGAGACGCCATCCGAGCATAGATATAATTATACTGTCTATCCTCAATAGCGATCTGTCTTTAACTGAAAATAAGTTATTGGGTTCGGCCTTTAGAAAAACCCAATCAAAACCCGGGTTACCAAATTTGAATGGGTTATAAATTAAGCCATTCAAAAAGGTTACCCTTATCATAATTATGGGTTTTTGATTTACTGCTTAGAAAAACCCTAGAAATTCAAATAATCTCGAAAACGGTGCGTCCTAGGCAAAAAATAACATAAATTTAACCCCCCCCGTGGGCCACCCCTCGTGCAAGCACCATGCCAACATGAATTTAAGTTAAAAAAAAATCCAACATTGATTTAAGGAACAAATACACATTTTTTTTTTTTTCATAACCACAATCTAAATCGATGCGATACAACATAGTGCACCATTTTTTTCATTATTCCGTCCGTCCGTCATGTAAACTTGAGTAAGAAGCCAGTAGATATCGTCAGTCTAATGTGCATGGAATCAATTGGTTGTAAACACAAGCGTTGTGTGCTGATAACAGCTGTTACAGTCCGGCCGTTGAGAAAATGCGTTCCTGACAGCGTACTGTTAGTTGGAGGAGAATTTCTACTAACTTTATGGATAAAACTCGCAAATCACATATTCGTTAGTATGAAACTGACAGTTGTCAAGAACGGCCGGACTGTAATTACAAAAAATATTGAATGAATGAATGAATGAATGAATTCTTTATTTGCCAGAATATAGGTACATTGTATATGGTAAATTTTTTATATGGTTTCACTATATTCGACTTTCTAGTCGTGCAAATTTTTAAGTATACATAGTCAAAGCTTAAAAAAAAAATTATATCAAATTTTTGTCTTCCTACATTAATAACACAAAAAATAATATTAACAATAATATAAAATAAAAAATAATAAAATAATCACTATGTCAATTACAGTATACAATTAAATATTTTTTTGTCTTCTTACATTATTAACACAAACAAGAAAATTAACATTAACAATAATAAAAAATAATAAAATAATCACTATGTCAAAAGGATTTCAAATTCATAAAGTTATCTATGGAATAAAAACATCTGTCGCACAGCCAATTAAATAAGGCTCTACTGAATTCTAATTCATTTAGTTTTCTCATTTTTTCCGGTAGCTTGTTGTATAGCTTAACCGCCATACTGTAACAGTTCGTGTCGCAAAGTTTTAGTCGATTTCGAGGGACTATCAGAGGCTTTTGTGCTACCTTTCTTTTTAAAAGAGCTTTTTCATCCTTTTCAAAAAGCGAAGGGTGATTTCTAACAAACTTACACATTTCTAGAATGTATAAGGATGGGAGTGTAAGCAGTTTTTTGTTAGTAAACACGGGTCGGCAGGAATCGGTCCATTTAAGGTTATAGATCGATCTGAGGCATTTCTTCTGAACTATAAATGCTCTTTGGGAGTCCGTGGAGTTTCCCCAGACGATTATCCCATATCTCAGTACAGAGCACAGGTGGCTGTGGTACACAATTAGAGCTGTTTCTACATTCGTTAACTGTTTTATTTTCCGTAGCGCGTATATAAATTTATTTAATTTCTTACACACCATGTCTAATTTTCTCTATATCTAAATTTAGTTTTATTTGTGTTTATTTGTAAATTATTTAGGTTTAACCAGTCATGTACATCGTTTAGAGCTTTATTTGTGACATTTATTGCTTGCCCAACAGTAGCCTCTTTAGTCAGAATAGTGGTATCGTCTGCGAACAGTATAGTGTATTGGTCTGTTGCGTTCGGTAGTTCATTAATGTATGCTAAAAATAGTATCGGCGAAATCGCAGTCCCTTGAGGTACGCCACATTTGTTAACTAGGTACTTAGATCTATACGTTACGTAGGTGTTAGTCTTACGGCACATTTTCACGATCTCCGTGCATTGCTTTCGACCCCTTAAGTAGCTATCAAACCAATTGTAGGCTGGGCCTCTTATTAGCCTTATAAATCACATGCAGTTATAATAGTGACACTCCTACACTCCTTGACCTCTTTATCTCCACTTGTCTTCATCATTATTAGTATAAAGGAAATCTAGAAGAATCTAGCATATCGTACCTATTTCATCGTTGTGCATCTTGATAGGCATAATAATGATCTCAGTTAAGTTACTATGTTCAACAAAACAGTAGGATAACAAAAGCATTACCTTAGCCACCTTTTAGTCACATGAAACTACTGTATAGTGTACAGATGTACAGACGCCAGCTCATCAAGCTACTACAATCGGTCCGATTTCTTTAATAGATTTTCAACTTTATCGCTAAAGCTTAAGGTTCAAGGTTGACTGCGAAAATTTGACAGTTTTGGGTAGCTTGACCTGCTGGCGTCTGTACATAATTATTATGGTCCATTGGATGCACGTTAGACGTTTGTATCATACATGACCCAAAGGTTGACTTGTTAGGCATATTGCATTTTTAACTGGTAGGTACACATTTTGTTTTAGGTTTTAATATTCCTGACATGCTCTTTTTCCATAATAATTATAATTAAAATATAATTGGATAATTGACTTTTTTGATAAAATTAATTATTTATTTTTCTTATTTTTACGTATTTAAAGTGACATGCTTGTAATGTATCCATTGACATACTTACCTATTATTGTAGACTTCTTCATCATCTTCTTGAAATTAATGTGTTAATAATAAAATGTGTTCTGAATATTTATTATAAAAATTGATTGTGTTAAAAAAAAAATTTTTGTTAATTGTATGTAATTTCGATTTTAAATTCTTGTATTGTTTAAATAGTGTATGGGTAGTATGGTAATATGGTAATGGTTAGTTTTTTGAGTTACAATAACCTAACATTAACCTAACACCTACTGTATCACCAAAAATCACACAATAAATACTTTGACTTTGCATTAAGTCCGCTTCTGTAAATTTGTAGGTTGAAGTATTAAATAAATCCTTGGCCTACATATAATTAAAACAAGGACCGTATTAACTCAATGACCATCTCTTGTAAATAGCATGACGTGATGTTTGTGTTTCGGTGACCTAACGTTCAGTCACATTACCAGCTGATTTACATAATGAAGACGAGCACACATTTCCTTATGACCTAATTAGTTACTCGTTGGCGGTACTGACTTAGCTTAACAAAACTATATTGCTATATTTTCCTGGTAGGCGAAACAATAAAATTAGCGTTGTAAAATTACTAAGGCGAATATTCTTGTGAAACTTTGTGGCTCCAGTTATTCGGGAGTCTAGTTTATTTTAAGATTTCCAATTAGAATGATTAACTAAGTTATGTCTAACACAATACCTAAACATGTATTTTGCTTTCACTCGATGGCCTGTTTACTCATAGCGATTAATAACAACATGGCGTCGTTCAATTGTCAGTAGGGATACCGATAGTCTACCCACACCATAGTCAGGACAAGAAGATTGAATAAACTCTACTCACATACCTAGCCTATCCTCTTCAACAGCTCAGTCACCTCACGTTATCTCCTCAAACACCCAGATCGGAATATTTTTCGGAATGTGGTGGATTACACGACCACCTATAATCTGTTCCGAAAGCATCTGATAAAAGTGTAAACCATCCCTTTCATTTAAAATTCTTACATTAATTTTACTTATTCTTTTTCCAATAATTTTTGTTTAAATAACATTATTTAATTGTAATTGAAAATTCATCGACGAAAATTGAGGTTATAAAATTAACCTCAGTATAATAATAAATATAATTTCGGGTTTAAGTATTCATAAAATCAAATCAAAGCATCCAATTTGTAAGTGGCACTAACAATTGGCATCCATAGGTACGAGCCCTGATCTATTTGTTTACAAATTCATCAGATACTTTTTGAACAGACCATACAATCAATACTTAGGATAACGTTACTGTTGCAGATCCTGTCAGTAGCTGCAGTGTTGGTGTTCCTGCCGCTGGCCGTCATGAGCGATTCGCTGCCGCAGGCCAGGTTCATCTTCTACGCGACCCTGGCAGTTCTAGCAGTCATTGAGATCCTAATAGGGAGCTTACTTATACATGGGGCGTTTAAGGTAAGGCTAGTTTATTTACTGGAACCGTGCAATTAGCTTCTGACATTTCAAGTAGGTTCTATGTTCTATGTTAGCGGGTTTGGTTTCCGCACTTAGTCCTTCATGTGGACCATTGTGCGTGCGTGGTTTATGTGAAATAAAATATCTTGATTTGATTTATGTATTTATTTATTATAACATCTTCTTTTTATGGTGATTGGAGGTGATTATGAACACCTTTTTTCGTGTGGAGTTTCTCATGGCTTTTTCCGCCCTGTGGCAGAATCACGGGTCTGCTTCTGACAGACTCTTAGGCCCATCGTTCACGACGCTACTCAAAAGTAACCAGTTACAAACTCAAATCACCAATGAGAAGACAGGATGTACAGCTCTAGTATTTTAATGCCGGTCCGTACACGACGTAACCTGGTTGGTTATCAAACTAGAAATAATAATAATAACGCATCAGTAAGTCGTATCGTGTGTTACTGTCTAAAACCACACGGTATTCCTCCAGCTACCGTTGCCTGGAGAGTGGGATCACGCCCGGTTTGAAGGACATGGCGCCGGTGTACCTAATTACAGGCAAATAAGACATTTCAGCTCTCTGAGATGGATACTGCAACAAGATCGGTACCTACTGCAAGTTATGGGTGCACCGGATCTTCCTACTTAAATTCAAGTTCGGTTATACAACGTGCCGCGACAATGACGACATTAATTTAACACACGGGTAGGGCGAGTGACCAGTAATAATAAAAAATATAATAAGATAAAAAAATTCGTACATTGAAAAATTAAAAATTTCAAAGAAACTAAATAATAAAGAGAGAGAGAGAGAGAAATATATAGCGCTCTCTCTGTTCTTCAATTCGCCTACTCTTTGCATGTTATTGTGTGCCAGGATTAAACACAATAAATGCATGCGTGCAAAACAAAATATTACGAGAAAGGTAAAATCTGAATAGTTTAATATAATTGATTGCATATCATGGTAATATCATAAGATGTATATTTTTATGGAACATTTTTTTTTAATTTTTAAGTCTGCTAGTAATCTATTATGATAACAAGTAGGTGTGGCACCTACCTACCGTCTCGATTAACGTATTTCTATGAATTTAAGATTGTCATTTAACATAAATAAAGATATATTTTTACAAAACAATATTTAGGTACTGTATGTAATTTTCAATTGTCAATAATTTAGTTTATTAGTACAGCAGTCCGCAAGTCAGTGATAACAAAACCAGTATACTTGCTGGCCTCGTATTCCATTGAAACACCGTACTACGCTAGGCCAGCTCCAGGTCAAGTCACCAATGACGTGCGCTCATATAAAGTATAACTGACTGTGACTGTCAAAATTAAGATCATAATATGACCCCCTACAAAAGTGTTCTGTCTCTAATTCCAGAGGAAGCCTCAGTTCACGTGGCCGTGGCTGGTGCTGGCGTGGTGGAAGGGGCTGGTACTGATCGTGCTCACAGTGGTGGGCATGGTGGTGTTGACCTTCAAGAGGGACGTGGACGCCATCACTGAGGCCACCGCTGTCATATCTGTGTACTTCGTTTACTCAGGTAGGGACCGATTTGATACGTAAAGTAAAGAAGTAGCCACTGTTCGGCACACTATATAAACCAATATGACCCATATAAAAATGTACCTATTTGGGATTTTGGACATGCCCAATTAGGGTTGAAATCAACTATAACCCTTAATCACGAACTATGACGTTGTGTGATGAATAGGATCCAATCGACATAGAACGCACTGTGTGTGGTGGATATGCAAATAGAAGGGGAATGCATATACTTAATCGTAGAATTCAGGTTTAGGGTTTAAAAGTAAAAGCCTACTGGACCCCGCGAACAAGTATAAATAACTAACTAACGTCCAAAGTAGGTATGCTTTACATACTGTGTGTGTAGGGTTTGCAATCCGGATATCCGGATATCCGTATTATCCGGATATCCGCCGATTTTCCAATCCGAATTTTACTTGCATAACCATCCGGATTTTTCGGATGTTACGGATAGTTGTATTTCTCTTTTAAATATTAAATAAAAAGCGGTCATCTGTAAAGTACATAACTGTTATTACGTTATTTATTATTGTAATATAGTTAATCACTGTTGCAATTATTTATTCACTTCACAAATCACAATAAGCGACAGAGATCATAACAACATTGACCACTTGTTAAATTTACGTTAAACACATCCATACTGCACGCATTTTCCAGATTGAGAACACAGAGAGTTGTAATGCTGATTCTAATGGTTATAATTCTGTAAAGCCATATTTGATATGGCCGCAAATCATATTTAGATCAACATACAACCTGTTACTGACCTGCAAATTGCAAAAAACGTAAGAAAATTTGAATTTTGCGGGCTTTTAAGTTTGTGTAAAAAGCTAATGCAGTCAGATGTAACTTTAATTCTTCACTTTCGCGTATTAACTCGTATAGAGTAATCAATGTTGTTTAAAAGTCTAGAATTTTCTGAATGAAATAGGGCTTTTCTTTGTTTTCAGATTTTTGTGATTAAAAATATTCATATTTGCTAAAAATAGCATCCAAAACTCAATTATTTTAATACAAAAATTTTCGCAAATGAAGAACTCAGTCTGGCAGCATTTTAAACGCAGTCTTGATGGTGCTCAGGCACAATGCAATATTTGCAAACAAGCTTTGAAAATCGCAAGATCGACATCAGCTTTACATAATCACCTTCGATCAAAACATTCAATTAATTTTAAAAATCAAAGCACTTCAAGACCAGAAGGCACAACGATTGGCCAGCCAAGTAGTTCGATTAATATGACAACACAAGCATCCACGTCTTATTCTGAATAAAAGTGACATCAAATAAAAAAGCCAAAATAGTCGATTATTTTGAGTCTGATGAGCACGAGAGTACGGAAGTGATGATTTCTAAATTGGCAGCTCTAGACGGATTTGCATTCAGTGCTTTCTGTACATCTCGGACATTGCGTAAACTTTTTTTTAAAGTAGGTTAAATTGCCACAATCACCCCACTCAATTAAAGAGATTGTTTTAAATAATTGTGAAGAATTAAAGGTTGACCTGAAGAAAGAATTGGATCGATTGAAATCGAGAGAATGCATAAATATTGGTATAGTTGATTATTTCTCTGTTATTTTGCTTTTTGTAAAAACGTGTTACAAAAGCTTATTATTAGTTTCATTTATAATAAAAACGAAAACATATCCGTATTATCCGGCTATTCCGGATAGTTAAATATTAATATCCGTATTATCCGGATAGTAAAAATGAACGGATATTGCAAGCCCTATGTGTGTGCAATCACTTTTATTTTACCTACTCAACGATAAAATCGACAGCAGTGTCATTGCACTGTAGCTGGCGTGCGGGCTCCCCACTTGGCGTATGTCGTGTCCTGCATTACATTTATTGTCTTATTGAACAGGACACTGTGTAAAGTTGTCTTTAAACTGGAACATACGTGGTCTAAAGATAAGAAATAAGTTGCCATGTGAACTTGGGCTACGAATATCATATTAGACCAAATAAGTTATGTTACTTATGTTACTCACAGCTGCGGTTGAATATTGTCTGTTTTCCTCGTAGGTACTCTATGAGAGTCGTTTACTGATTATACTAACCTTTTGAACTTAAATCAGAAGCAACTTTATACTTTTGTGGCAGCGGCAGTTCTAGGACACTGAACGAGACACAATAGATAGTTTTATTGTTATGACGCCTGTGGGCGTTAAGCGGTCCTGCCGATGTGTTCTGAATCTCACCGTGAAAACTTAGGTGAAGTGAGCTTCTAGTGAACTGTCATCACATCCGATGTGAGGGATTGACACTATTGACAGCTCACTTGAAACTCACTTCACCTAAGTTTTCACGGTGAGATTGTTACAGAATAGCACTGCTGAACGAGAAGTCATTATTAAAAATTCAAAGCAGAATGGGCAGATGTATATTATCTCTCTTTCGTCATTTTAATCTCAAAAGAGCTATCTGCTAAACCGCGGGTCCCAGGCGTGACAAAATATTAGATAAGATAAGATTTATTGATTTGTCGAAAACACGTGTAGGTTTACAACCAGTATAGTTGTTAAAATGTTTGGAAAATCCAAAAGTGCACGCCTCATAACGTTCACGTCGTTTTTTTCTTATTACTGCTAACAATAAGATAATTAAAAAAAACAATTATATAAAAAAAACAGAAAACTCTGCTATGGTTTAGTGGCGCCATAATTATAAAGTACTATAATAAATAGATAGATAGACAAAAAAATACGCAGTCGTATATTAGTTTTTTATGAATAATAATTAAACGACAGTGACCCCTGTTTGCCTGTTGGCCTTGGGGCTATAAAGTAGACATCGTGAGTATCGAGTACCGAGTAGTATGGTTAGTTCACCAGTTACGTCGCGATGGTCAATCGCCCAGAATGCATTACGCATGAGAGCTGTTTTAGCACTAGGTAAACGAAGTCTCCGATTATCGCGTTGACTTCTTTCGGAACCATCTGAAGGAACAGTTGGGAATTCTTTTTAACAAATAATACCGTTTCTAATAGGTTTATATTAGGTTGGGGAAAAAGTCTTTTCGCATTATAGTATGTATGAACATGTAATAACATCTCTTTGGCTATATATACTATTTGTATCTGGCTGGTTTTGGTACGAGTATCATTGAAAGTTTACATTTTAAAGAACATAATCCCAAATTCAAATTAGGAAAATGTGTGATTTTCATTTGTTTTTCGTACTGTTAAGATGAGTGAATCTAATGAAGAAATTTGACTTCTAGGCGGGAAAGTGAAGCGTCATGTTCAGCAGTTTGTTTAATTTTCCAAAATTTGTGTTTAGCCGAATATTAATGTGTAATAATGGTGGATTATTAACCATTAAGTGTTTGTGAACGTGCATTAGTGTAGGCAAATGAAACAAAACAGTGCAACTTCGCTTCAAGTTCTCTCGAGAAGTCCGCGTGAGGTCTCAGTAAAGTGCCACATCTTTACTGAAACTCAAGGGGAGAGGGCGGGGATATCATAATCATGCATTTATAATTCATTTCATCAATATTATATAAGAACTAAAACGTGACATTGGCTAAATGCACAAACCGTGCAAGCCAGAAAGAAAAAAAAAAAATTAAGAAATTCGATACATTTTAAAATTTTACTACTAAAAAAGGTAAAAATGCAACGCAAGCCGCGAAAAAAATTTGCGATGTTTATGCAGTGTGCACCTAGTGCAGTGTCTGTGAGAGTAGCACAAATTTGGTTTAAGCGTTTTCAATCCGGAAATTTTGATGTCAAAGATGCACGGCGCTCTGGTCGTCCTATTACGAATAAAATGGATGCCATTTTTGAAAAAGTGGAGCAAGATCGGCATATCAGTAGTTACGACGTAGCTGAAGAACTGGGAATTGACCACAAAACAGTTTTGGCACATTTGAAAAAAGACTGAGTACACAAAAACTCGATATTTGGGTACCTCACGAGCTCACTGAAAGAAACCTAATGAACCGTGTACTCATTTGTGATTATTTATTACGACGTTATGAAACCGAACCATTTTTGAAGAAGCTGATAACTGGTGATGATAAGTGGATCACGTACGACAAGAACGTGCGAAAAAGGTCGTGGTCAAAGGCCGGTCAGGCTTCACAGACTGTGGCGAAACCCGGGTTAATTCGCAACAAGGTGATGCTGTGTGTGTGGTGGGATTGGAAGGGCATGATTCATTATGAGCTGTTACCACCAGGCAGGACCATCGATTCTGAACTCTACTGCGAACAACTGATGAGATTAAAGCAAGAAGTTGAGAGAAAGCGGCCGGAATTAATCAACAGAAGGGGTGTGGTTTTTCATCATGATAACGGTAGACCTCACACATCTTTAGCCACTCAGCAAAAATTAAGAGAGTTTGGCTGGGAGGTGTTAATGCACCCACCGTATAGTCCTGACCTTGCACCTTCAGATTTCCACCTGTTTCGGTCTCTTCAGAATTCTTTAGGCAGTGTCAGGTTAACATCACAAGAGGACTGCCGAAACCACTTGTTGCGGTATTTTGATCAGAAGTCCCAAAATTTCTATAGCAATGGGATCATGTCCCTACCTTCAAGATGGCAAAAAGTTATCGAACAAAATGGTACCTACATACTTTAGTTAAATGTAAATAAACTATATAAAAAAAATGTTTTGAATTTTCTTAAAAAATGAGAAGAAACTGTTTCCCCAAGCTATTACAAGGAAGGAAGTGAGATAATTTGATGTTTAATCAAATACGGTTTGCATTTGTCTGTAATTTTAAGACCGAACATAGCTCTTAAGCATTGTTTTTGCATTCTAAATATAACATCTTTATGTGTAGAGTTTCCACAGAAAATAATGCCGTATCTAAGTATCGATGCAAGAAGTCCGTGATAAGCAATGTTTCCGCGTTTACGGTTGGGGCGAGCATATGCAATGCGAAGGAAAAACTACTAATTTTCTTACTAATTTCTTCAATGTGATCATTCCAATCAAGTTTTTTGTCAATGGTTAGTCCAAGGAATTTGCCATTACCAACTCTGCTTAAGGTGTGATTTTTATAGCTTAAGTTAATACTTATTATATTATATATACCTAGTTATTATAAGTAAACATTTTATTGCAAGTTGCCATATTGTCTTTACCACCTCATGAATAAGAAAGGCCCTCACCGCGCCATTACAATAAACTATAGACCACAAAGCGCCTCTTTCACGCTTTTTCCGAGCGCATAGAGCATAACCATAAACAATGCAGAGGTGCTTACGCATTGTTATTGTCGCCACACTCTTGTGTAATAATTATTGTGATGTGCTGAGAGGTCAAAGATCTCGCTTGTGACGTGTGCTTGTGCATAAATGAAGCTATGATTAATTACTGACCCACAAGCTGCGAGACAATCATGTATCCGGTGTTTTGTTGCTAGCTCATTCGTTGATGTTTTGCAAAACAGAATATCTAATAATGATGGTCATAGATTTGACAAACTTAGGTAATCCTCCAACCGCGGTCCCTTGTCAGTTAATTATTGTGTTACACGACTGACGTAAAAGTACGCATTTGGCCTCTTAAGGCAGAATTAGACGGACGGAGCTATGAAATGGAGCTATTCAAACTCCAGTAAAATATGACGTGAATACACGACAAGCCAAATCAAAATCATTGCAAGTGCCACGCAAAAATAACTTTTATGGCAGGCGTACCGCTTCTTTCACAATCCCCAATTTACTAAACCAAATACCTGTAGACATCAGAGACTCAATGAATAGTAAAAACATAAAGCATAAGCTGAAAGAACATTACATCAACTCGATTATAACTTAACTGTTAATAGCGCGTTGATCAAATCTCAGGTCATGGCATGCTAAGACAGACCCCAGAGGTCTAATTGTGTGTTTTGTTTCAGTGTTGTAACTTGTAATTTATAAAAATAAATAAATAAATAATTAAATTAAATAATAATGAGACATTTTTAACTGAATTGCAATTATTGAGTGAACCGCCTTTATAGAGTCCGCGCCAAAGAAGAGGCTGGGTACGATACATACATCTTATATTAATCTTATTTTCCTTCTGCCAGTCCATAAAGAACCAAATAGTTTCCAAGCAACGAACAGTCCACTTGTGTAAACACTGCCCTACCTTTGTTTCCAGCCCTCCTGCTATACTTCGCCGTGGTGGTGAACAGCAGACGACAGGAGCTGGTGCACGAGAACTACTGGGCGAACAAGCACATGCTGCGGCACGCGAAGACGCAATACTACTACGTGTAGGAGCGAGCGAGACAGGAACAATCGAATCATAGATGATACAGTGTAGCGAGCCCTGCGTTCTAACCGAAAGCGTCTGTCGCGCGAATACGCGAAAGATTACGCGATCGTTTACCAGATCGCGCCAATATGTCATCTATACTAATATTATATTATAAAGAGAAAAGATTTGATTGTTTGTTTGTAATGGATAAACTCAAAAACTACTTAACTTATTTTAAAATTTATTTCACCTGTAAAAAGCTACATTATCACATTGGCTGTATTTTATTTTCAATAAAATTAAAAATCCCTACGAAAAAATTACAATAATGTATCAAAAATTTGCCTACAAAACTCATTATTTGGCGCTGGGAAAACTATTGATGATACATAAAATAACGTTTACAGTACTCACCATTACCCACAAAAAAATCCTCGAGGCGCTATAAGGCTAACTATTATATTAAAGTCACAATAACCGTTTTTTGTTCAAATTAGGCAATCAAAACACGGGTAGAATCGAAAGATGATGACATTCGTATCGTGATATTAATCATTATCTAACTACCTAAATAGTTTCTGATCCAGGTTAAGTACATGTACATTATTCTTAAAATTATTAGAATTGGACCTTTCTTTTAGAAGTTACGACACGACTGGTATAAAAATGCTGACACCGATAGTTCAATTCAACTGGCTCGCGTCATGTTCCGCTACTCGAATCGGTTGCGAGTAGCGGAACATGACGCGAGCCAGACTACTGCGGTTTCGCTGCTATGGTTTCACGGCGGAGGTATGCTATCAGCGTGAAAGTAAGAAAAATGCGGCGTGAGCGAACAGCCCTACGCTTAGTCTATATCTAGCTAGTCTATAGCTAGCGACGCTTAGTCTAGAGCGCCCTAATCATTCGTTACCTACACATTTTATTTTTTGCAAACTAGAAAAAAATTAATAGTAGCTTGTAATAAATAAATTTTGTCATAAGAATAGTTTAGAGAGCTAGTCTACCTGCAGCTAGCTACGCTGAGTCTAGAGCGAACAGCCCTAATCATTTGTTACCTACACATTTTATTTTTTGTAAACTAGAAACAATTGAATAGTAGTTTGTAATAAATAAAGTTTGTCATAATATCTTTAATAAATAAAACGATCGCAACCATTCGTTTTCGGAAACTATCTTTTATATGGAACAAAGAGTGTTGAACCTTGTAGGCGAAGATACGAAATCCACGCGGACGAAGTCGCGGGCGAAGTGCTAGTGTTCATATACACGAGCGCCGCGGTCGCGTGGTCGCGCGACGGATGTCGGTTAGGACGCCCCTCAAGCGTTGACGTGGAATAGACGCTGCGTAGACGCCTACGCTCCCTGTGCTGGAACAATGCGAGATGCGAAGGCACCCTTAGCGTAAATTATATTTAGTGTATTTATTTAAGAGAACTGATTTTAATTATATTTTTATAGCTGTGTAAGAATTTGTGTTTGAATGTGGCCAACCCTGAAATATTATAATGTCTCTAAAATTTTATAGCGTTAACTTACAAGTTTAAAATATTATATTTTAAATATTATCTGTAATGTAGAGGTTCCTTGTAATGGTAAGCACCAGCTGCCTTTTTGTACCGCTGATTTCAATAGTCATTTCAAAAGCTCTATAAACTAGGCAATATGAAAATTAACTAACTTGCATCAAAAATAAACAAAAGAAAAACAGTACTCCATTTAAATTGCCATTACGTCAAAAGTTGCGCAGACGTGGAAATAATTAAAGTGCGCGTCGGAGCCTGCGCGGGCACAATATGTGCATGCGCGGAAAATTGCGCGCTTTTCACCCGACGTGCGACTCCACAATAGCGCCCACGCCATGTCGCCGAGATATTATAAATATAAGACAACGATGGAAATAAACAGAAAGTTGTGACATGTAGTGCGTGCAGTATGGTAAGTAAGTGCTGGTTTATTTATATCTTGGTAGTTTAAGAGTAATTTTCAGAAAATAATTATGACGACAAAAGCAAGGCAATAAAAAATACAAGCGACAATCAAGATAAACTTTTTATCTGAATACTTTACTGGTTTATTTGTTGCCCTAAATTGGCACAGGTTAATAAAAGTATTAACTTATAAGCATTGATAAAAATTTGTTTCTTTGATTGACAAACAATGACAACAATTATTTATTATGGTCAGCGTTATTATTATTATACTTTCGTCACTTTCCACAGATGATTCCCGTTAACAATACAAATATACAAACGAATGAAAAGGTTGTATAAGTAGATAACTAGCTTCTGCCCGCGACTTCGATTGCGTGAAATTTAAAAAAAAAATCTACCAAACTCATCCTGCATAAAAAAAAAAAAAAAAAAATCATAACATCCAATATATCCTACGACACTCGGCAATACTGTAGCTGCCTGTAGCCCATTTGTTCCGAACATTACCCCCTACGACCTCACAAACTCACAAACTTTACCTCTATATCATGTTAGTACAGATTAGAAAGACACAATAGGTACAAGTTTAACTATTCGCACCAATAGAAAGAAGAAAGAAAATACGTTTATTTGCGGTATACATGACGCAAAGAAAGAAAATAGATACAGAAAGAACCAGTGGGGGGAAAATATGCGTCACATCCACGCAAAACGGCCACCGCTCAGCATAATGCTGCGACCCTATTCGAGATCTGTCTCGAATAGGGTCGCAGCATTATGTTGAGCGGTGCCAGGAAAACCACAAAACCGCAAAACCAGCGCTGGGGCTCTGGCCCCAGCGCTGGTTTTCAGCGATAGCCGGCGTTGACGTGATGACGTCGACCGGTGCAGCATACAGAGAGATTATAAATAAGAAACAAAATAAATACAAACTACTTAGATAATTAAGTTTATAATATATAATAATGTTTATCGATATTCAATTGTCATTGATCGTAAACTCAATGTTTCGTAACGTGCCCGTGTTGCAGGCCGATGGGTTACGTAGGGAATGATAAACTTACTAATGTGAAGTATAGTTGTAAACGATAATATATTGGTTTTCGATCGATAGTTATTTTCTGTGCCTACATTTGAGAGAGAGATTGAATAGAGTAGCAGGTACAAATAGAGTAGCAGGTACAAATAGAGTAGCAGGTACAAATAGAGTAGCAGGTACAAATAGAGTAGCAGGTACAAATAGAGTAGCAGGTACAAATAGAGTAGCAGGTACAAATAGAGTAGCAGGTACAAATAGAGTAGCAGGTACAAATAGAGTAGCAGGTACAAATAGAGTAGCAGGTACAAATAGAGTAGCAGGTACAAATAGAGTAGCAGGTACAAATAGAGTAGCAGGTACAAATAGAGTAGCAGGTACAAATAGAGTAGCAGGTACAAATAGAGTAGCAGGTACAAATAGAGTAGCAGGTACAAATAGAGTAGCAGGTACAAATAGAGTAGCAGGTACAAATAGAGTAGCAGGTACAAATAGAGTAGCAGGTACAAATAGAGTAGCAGGTACAAATGCACTTAAACGTTAGTATTGCATCTAGTGTGGTGGTTGTAGGTGAAAGTTATTATCTATTTTGATTGATAGATAAATAAATCCGCGTTCTTCCAACATTCTTCTTCTACTCTGTTCTTCTCATACTTCTGACTTTGTTCATTCTTCCTTCCATATTCAGTCCATTCTTCTCTGGAATGCGCTTCCTCTTGATATCAGGACGGCCACCAGTCGGTATGCATTTAAGCGGAAATTGCAGAGTTATTTACAAAACAAATAGGGTAGAGTCATCTCAATTACCTCCTTTCCTTGAATTTGTATGTATATTTATATATATATATAAAATGTAGGGATATATTATACTAAATATGTATGTATGTGTATTATAAGTTTATAATCTATTTATGTAGGTATTTGTGCACCTATTTTATTAATAATTAATTAAGTACTTATGTTATAATTTAGTATTTATTAATATTATTATTTCCTCTCAATCAGAACACCCGCCATCTTATCTCTTCACCATCCTTGGTTGACTGGTAGAGAATGTCTAACGGCCGAACCCAATAACCTATATATCACCAGTTTCGGCCTACTGGAGATATAAAAATATATCTATCGATGGTTTTAACGTCCCAATAATCTCTTAAATCTACCGGCCCACGCTATCTACTGATGGGAGGGTGTATCGCCTACAACAGATATCTTTTTTTGTATGAAAATGCCAAAGTATGCGTCCCAATATACGATTTGTTTGACAGGACAGTACTACAGATGGCAGATTTGGCTATACCCCTAATTGCAGGGATAAACGTAAAGTAGCCAAGCTAAAATGAACTCTTTAATACTTGCAATAATGATCATAGATGTTTTTTTAAATACATAGTAATAAAAAAAAATTAAATTCAAATATCTCGAAAACGGTGCGCCCTAGGCAAAAAATAACAGAAATTTAACCCCCCCCTTACTAACTCCCCTCGTGCAAGCACCATTCCAACATGAATTTAAGTTAAAAAAAAGCAACATTAATGCGCTAAGGTAGCCCGCGAAATTCAAATTTTATTACGTTTTTTGCAATTTGCAGGTCAGTAACAGGTTGTATTTTGATTCGCGGCCATAACAAATATGGCTCTACAGAATTATATCTTAATCCAGTAACTTATTTACTTCTTTGCTTTTGCTTTTTAGGGTTCCGTAGTCAACAAGGAACCCTTATAGTTTTGCCATGTCCATCTGTCTGTCTGTCTGTCCCCGGCTTAGCTCAGAGACTCTTAGTACGTAGTAGTAGAGAGCTGTAATTTGGATACCTATGACGATAACGTGGTAAAATAAAATACTGAAAAAAAATATCATGGGGAAGATTTTTTTTTACCCCTTACACGTAAAGAAGGCAAGATATTTTTTTTTCTCGTCTTTCCCATGAATCTGGGGTATCATTGGATAGACTGTTCAAAAATACTGAGGCTCTGTGAAGACGTTTTTTCGATTCAGGAATCCGTTTGCGTAGCTTTAAATTAAAGTGCAAATTTTTTTTTAGAATCATGTGTGCTATATAGCACATGTTAGAAAACAACCATTCATATGAATGGTTGTGTTCAAATATGTGACAAAAATCATGGCAGTAGTATATACAACGAAATCAAAAGGAAAACTATCACAGCTACGTAGGCTTTGCAAGTTAACGAGTAATAGTCGACCAACTTACATTTGCAGTTGGAGAATTGACCGTGACCTATATCGATGTATGGGAGGACATGTTTTTCAACTACAATGTTAAGTTTGTTTGTGGGAGAAATTCATCCCAACTACGGAACCCTTCATTGTGCGTGATCCGACACGCACTTGGCCGGTTTTTATCATAATCTTGAAACATTTTGTAACTGATAGGTACGCGCAGGGCTTGAAACCGGTTAATTTTTATTTTAGAAGATACAAATTATTTTTGATACAATTGATTTTAGCTTCAAAAATTGCTTCATCACATTAAATTCAGCATTGATTTTATAACAAAAAAAATAATAATTAACGAAATATGTTCGAAAACCTTTGTTCTAACGGTTAAGGTTACATGGAAAATTAACCGGTTTCCGAGCCCTGGGTACGCGTGCCATCTTTCTACTAGTATTTCTGTGAACAGTACACCTCACGAGCACAATTTTTCTTGCAACAATTAATATACCACTACTTAAAGTTATTTAAATGTATTATTTTATGGTTATATTATTATATCAGCATATTCACCATGTTTTTAGTTTTTAAAAACATGATAAATATCCCATTTAAATAACTTTAGTAGTGAAAATAACCATGAAAATATTGTATTCCACCAACGCTCTTCTATGATTTGACGGCGATCACAGAGGACTGTTTTATAAACGGCGACTGACCTACTTTTTCCTATAAAAAAAGATGGATGTGGGATCCGCCGCGGTGGGTCGGGCCTGAAATTTTACGCGGACGAAGTCGTGGGCAGAAGCTAGAAAAATAAATAATTAAAACGAGTGTGCTTTAGACCACACGACTGAAGTGAAACAGAAGTGTATAACAGCCAGTGTGAATTAAAAAAAATACCTTCGCGGCGGTGACGCGGTGACGCGGTGACGCGGTGACGCGGTGACGCGGTGAGATCCATGTTTTAAATTTATGTAACATCTTGACATGACTGTGCTATAATTTGTATGTAACATGTTGCCGTAGGTGTGGATACTTAAGTTTTGGACAAATAAATGATATATTCTATTCGAATTAAACAACTTCCGTTCGCCTCGCCCGATCTGTTTCCGTAACGCTCTCGTCACGCATTCACCCGCCAAGCGTGCGTACAGAAGTTTTACTTCAATAAATAGCAAAATAGAAGCCTATCACAATGACAATATTTTGTTTATTTGCAAATCTAATTATAACGCGGTATACAAATATTTCCTTCAATTTTTTTTTTTTACGAATAGTTGTCATCCGCCCACCTGCTTTCCAACTAAATTGGGCTCGGATTCCAGTCTAACCAGATGCTTATAGTTACTAACTATATTCTCAATCAAGGGTCGGCTACCAGCGTCACCGGAGCGACTGCATATCTAAATTCCACAACCCAGTTACTGGGTAACACTGTCCCCCTCGGTAAGACTGGTAGTCAGACTTACGGGCTTCTGACCCGTAACGACTATCAAAGACCTACGAATGACAGCCGGAACCAACGGCTTAATGTGCTTTCCGGAGGGGTATCGATATGTAATCGATGGTCTCCCATCCACAAACCGACCGCGACAAGCGTAGCTTAGCCATCGATGGACCCGCGAGCTCGTCCGTCATCCTCTGTCTAACTTTTTACAACTATGTTTAATCGGCTTCCAGTCTAACCGATGCTTAGTTGATCATTCATCATCATTTCAGCCGTAAGACTGCTGGACATAGAATCGCCACGCTTGGCAGGTGGGTTGGCGATCGCAGTAGGGTGTTAAAATGCATAGAGAACGCTGCGGTCCATTCTCTTGTAAGTTCTTTCGCCACCACTTCCATGGGAAGAAATAGGATGGTGCTATTCTTTACGCCCGGCACCACACGGGACCTTAGTTACACGCACGGATGCTTAGTTACTCACTAGTTATTTACCAAAATGTCAAGCATCATCACGTGCCCACAACTCGTCCGATCATACTAAGGCCCGTATTACAGAACGTCACTCAATATTCAAGCATTACTTAAAACTAGATTCAACCAATCAAATGGCTTGAATCTAGTTCTAAGTAATGCTTGGGTATTGAGTCACGTTCTGTAATACGGGCCTAAGTAATGAAGTATAAATCTGAGTATCCCACACGCGGCGCAGCTCATGCGCTTTCACTGTCTTCAGCTGTGTGTGCGGCCCGAGGCACACATCGAACATATACCATGATTTAAAACTATTGCCATGGCTTCCATTACCGTATATATTATAAATGAATATAATATAGCTGAAGACCGCGAACTATCGTTTAAATCATACCCACCAGACGTCGTGATGTTTAGATCTTTCCCACTGTCGTATCATCAATATTTTAAAAGCTAGGGGTGGCGAACTACATGTGTCGCGATAGTAGGTATAATTAATACATGTAAAAAAATGGAAGCGCTGGTCATATTAATATTGCACTAAATCTTAAGGGTGCTATCACAAAAAAAAACGTTTTCCGTCAATTCCTTATCTAATTGTGAGAAAGCGTGAAATAATCGAAACATTAAGTCTGTGTAACTATAAAAGTACAGTTTTCGTGGTGATAAACCATTCGTGTCAGTCTCAGCACCTGTTAATAGTTTCATCACTTTTGCGCTCTCGAAAATATAGCTTATTTCGCCATTGATTTACGCCGTTATTTTACTTTTTAAATAGACTATTTTTTTTTTCGAGCAAGGTAACATATTTAACTTTGTTATTAAATAGTTTTTGTTTGAATTTGGATTATATATTCGTAGATAAAAAATAAAGTTTCGGACGAAAAATGATCAGTAACTCTCTGTTTTACAGAATTATTTTTGGTGTATTACTGTATGAAATATAATAAATTGATTAAAGCGCTCCCAAGTATAAGATAAAATAGTACCATGGACATTTTTATAATTTTTTAAATTATGTTATCTTCGGTGTAATAAAGCATCAAATGATCAAAATATACCCAAAAGTAAAATTTTATGAAACATCCTTTGCAGAGACAAGGTTTTTACTGATTTATGTAGGTAAACAAATTGAAATATTTATTTAAAACGCTCCCAAGATAAATAATCAAACTTGCTTGAGCATATTTTTTTTTAAATTTTATAGTTATATCTATACTATAATCAAAACTCGAGTAAAACGCACAAATTCAAGAAAAATTGTGATAGCCTTCTATACTCCTATTACGTGCTCTCAAGCGCGACATGGAACAGTTTCGATTTTCATTGCACTGATACCTACTACTTAAAACGCTGGCATCACTTGCCCATAACCTTGACCGCAGGGTTAGTTAGCGTGTGATAATAAAGGCTCCGCTATATCACATGGATGATAGTGACGCCACTGTGTCAGCGGCGTCACTATCATCCATGTAGCTATAAAACCGTTGGCGTAGCCTGTAGGTACTTATGCTTACAATCTCGTAACTGCTAAATCAAGTAAGCTAAATAAGTTATTCCATAGCTTTCGCAACAATAATAAGTATAAGTTACGAGAAGCCAAATCTATTATGTTTAACGTTTAAAATCATAATTTATTATTAGCGTGTAAACGTTCATCATCACCCTAGCCTTTTCCCAATTATATTGTTGAGCTCAGCCTGTAAACGTTCAAAATTAAAATTACTTCGCATTTTCTTCTAACTGGTAGAATTCAAGGCGTAGCTGCAAAAGAGAGCATTTTTGTAATTTATTTCACAAACAGGATGCAATCTTATGACTTCGAAATCCCTCCATCCTTACCACACGTCGATCTTTCTCCAATAAAGAAATCTTCTCATAAAATGACTTTGTACCATTGTTGGGCCTACAATAAACATTGCGGCCTGTGGCTCTATAGGCCCCGATATGGATAAGTGTCATGCCGATTTTGGACATCAATTATTATACCCGGATCGAAATGGTGATAACAGTGAATGGACAAATAAATTACTTACAACATTCTTTTGAATGAAACCGAGAACCATTGATCTGCAGACCATAAACGGAAGATTCAGAAGATCGTCAAATGTTATGAAACTCGCATAACTACCTTTTTACTTTTTTTTTCATCTACGTCATTGTTCGTAGACCTCTATGTACTTACTATAAAGATTCTACTTTATAGCGTCAAAAAAATCTTACTTTATCACTTGCCAAAAGGATCGCATGATCCTTTTGGCAAGTGATGAAGTAAGATTTTTTTGACTGTTTATGTTCTGGATAACTTCCGGGTTTGTAGATAGTTCCCATCCGGACACTGTTAATAAAACCTACATTAATTATACATGACAATAAAATAGTGCTTCTATACTGTTAAGCAACCGTTGATTGCAGATAATATTCCGACTTCAAGCTGTTCCCTTGTACATAATATTATACTAAGTAGGCCTAACCATGCCTAACCTTTCATCGCATTCCACAAGTTATAATAAGTATATAATATCTACTAAAGCATTTAATAATCTTGTTATGAATAAGTATGGACTTTCTCGATATCAGTAATATTCAATGCATTAGTTACGCAATACTGATCACTTACGTCACACTTCAGAGTAAACGTTTATCTACTCATAGATTAATGCGGAATGTTCCAAAAATATAGGTAGGTACGAGTACCTATGTAGGTAGTGTATCTATTACTTATAGAGTAGAATAGTTTTATTAAAATGTTTAGGCATAGATACGGTTTACTATGGTTCCGGTGCTATCCGTTGATGTATCTGCTGTATACTGTAGAACAAATATTAAAAAAAAAACATTTGCAAGCTATGTATTCCTCCAAAATAATATTATGTAGGTACCTAGTTGTAGGTAGGTACCTGATGCTCCATGGCAAGAAAAGTAGCGAAAAAACTGGGAAGTAATTAGTTTAAATACCTAATAATACTCCATTTGAAATAAGATTAGATATTTACATAATCTAATCTTATTTCAAATCCTCAAATCCTCTTCCCTCGGACCGCCGCAAGGTGTTGACGTGCCCCAGTACTATTCGCATTTTTAATTTTATATATTTAAATTGTTTAAGTAAATTTAATTCAAGTAGAAAAAATAGGAGATTATAATCACCGAGGAGCTCTTTACAACACCGATAGTATCTACGCGACGGTGACAGTGCGAGACTGCGACGATTATTACTCCTGCGATCGTGCGCCCCTGGTACCTGAGGTGCTTCCTCGTTGCGAAGACTCCGCCCCCAAGGACACGTAAGAAGCCAATCATTACTAATTACTGCGCGTGTGCACCTCCTTCATCCGTGGAGTCGCAGTGGCCACACACCATCATTAAGTGATTGGGGTACTGGAGCTAATTAGCTAATTAGGGCCACCCCCTACCGACATTTGATCCAATTATTACCTGCGAAGTGACACTATAGGCGTATGCGCATATTTAGACAATAGTCTATAGTCTCGTTATTTTTTGCTTCTGAATTCCTGGTGACTATTACTAATTGAAATCAGTAATTATGAACCTATGGATAAATCGGCATCGGGAACAGATGTTAATTTACTCGGTACTGAGCATAAGACGCCGCCGCCTAATTATGTGTTTCAACGGGTGAAAAGAAGCTGGGATGACATCACGATATGTGAGCAGTTGGATGAATTTAAGAAATAAATTAAAGAAATGATGTCAATCTTCTCAGGAAAACAGGCTAATGAGATACAACAAATTTCTCTTACACTAAACGAAATTCAAAAATCAAATACGAAAATTGAGAACTCAATCACATATGTTACTGCACAAAACGAGGAGCTCCGAACGAAAATTAATATGTTAGAAACACAGGCCAAGGAAGATAGGAAGTCAATCACTCTATTGGAAAATAAACTTGAGGAAACTCAACTAGGAACTCATAAATCGAATTTTGTAATTAAAAATGTTCCACGTAAAAATAATGAGTCTAAAGAAGACCTCATAGCGATGGCTATGTGCCTCTCACAAAACTTAGACTGTAAGATCGGCAAATACGATATTAAGGATATTTATAGAGTGCGTGGAAAAAACACAGAAATTCAAAATTCGCCAATTGTTGTGGAAACAGGCTCCACACTCTTGAGGGCCGAAATTACGAAAATGGGAAAGGCGTTCAACCTTAAACATAAGTCAAAACTATGCTGCAAACACTTGGGCTTTAAAACTCAGGAAGACACTCCTATATTTCTAGCGGAACATCTGACCCCTAAAGCTTCCCGTCTACACTTCCTTGCCCGAGACTTAGCCAAATGTGGAGCCTATAAGTTCTGCTGGACAGCCTATGGCAAGGTGTATGTGAAGAGAGACGAGCAGTCACAACCAACTACTATTAGAAGTGAAGAGCAAGTGCACCAACTAATATTAAAGAATTGACTTTTATTCTTTACTCTCAAATGTTGGCGATACCTCACTCGAGTAGTAAAGCCTTTACCTTGCTTTGTTAGTGTATTGCTCGTTGTATTTTATTTTATAATAGGTTATTTCTTGTTAATTTTTAAGGGCTTCGTGAATACTAAAAACTGTTTGTTCAAATACACAAGCATTTTTCCAAAACTTCATACACATACCTCACACAGCTACTCTTACACTGACTCATCACATAACTCAACTACACACACCTAGATGCATACACTCTTACAGAATCATAACTCAAATACAGTTGTCCCTCAATTTCTACGAAATCACTTCCAATATCAATCTCATTAGACTGTCATCTGTTTTTATATCCCTGTATATACTGATGTTGACGTTTATTCTACCGTATTTAATTAAAAATGGGTGACACATTACAAACCTTAAATGAAATAGACAATATCGAAATTGCGCGTGCTATCGAATGTAACCCCTCTGAGATAACCAAGCAGTTTTCAGTACAAAAAAATGACCTGACTGTTATCGCACAAAACATAAGGAGCGTTTACTGTAACTTTGATGATTTTGCGCTCCATTTATCTACTCTTAAGTTTGAAACTGATATTATAGTTCTTACAGAATGTAGATTAAACCCTAATAAACCTATTCCTCAGCTCAGCAATTATCACTGCCATGCCTCAACTCGCCACATAAACCAAAATGATGGGGTAATCGTGTATGTCAAGAACACGTTAAAACCGAATGTTAGAGAAATTAAGTTAGCCGAAGCGTCCTGTCTTCAGCTAGACATACTTAATTACCATATATTAGGTATCTACCGCTCTCCATCGAACACTAAAACTGAGAACTTTGTTGACTCTTTAAGTACTCACCTGGACACATTGACATCACAAAAAAACATAGCAATAGCGGGAGATATAAACATCAATATTATACCTAAAGACACGGAGACATCTCAAGAATTTAAAAACAGTAAATTACTTAAATATGCTGTCATTACATGGAATACTCCCAGGGCATACACTTCCTACCAGAGGAAGAAACTGCCTGGACCACTTTATGCTAAAGATTAATAAAAAAAAGGTCTCCGCATCCATCGCTATCCTACACACTACTATCACTGATCACTACACTACACTTATATCACTACGCAAACAAAAACATACACAAATTAAAAATAAGTCTACAACTAGCGTAAATTTCGAAGAAGCACTAAAACATATTCAGCAACAAAACTTAGCAGAATTACTATTTTGTAACGACCCTAGACTACTGACTGACCTACTCATTACAAAGCTCACTGAATCTATTAATCTTAACACTACTCATACTAAAATCCCTAGCAGTAAACGCATTATTAAACCTTGGGTTACCCCTGGTATACTACGTTGCATAAAAAATCGCAATAAACTACAAAAAAAAACTAAGGTCGACCCACACAATGAAATACTTAAAATTACGTACAACCGATACCGAAATCACTGTAATAACATCATAAAAAAACTAAAAAGAAAATACGAAAGGGATTTACTTGCAAATTCAATCTCAAACAGCAAATTACTATGGAAAAATATTAAAACAATAACGTACACTAACAAATCTAAGAGTGACAACATCGAACTGATAAATAATAAACCCTCCCCCATTGAGTCGGCTAATTACGTTAACAACTTTTTTTGTAAATATCGGCAAACAACTGGCACAGCAAATCCAGCCCAATGTAAATGATATTGACCTCTCAGTTCACCCACTATCAACACAACTCAACTCTTTTGTACTTCTGGACACTGACCCCAATGAAGTCGAAAGAACATTGATGAGCCTAAAGTCAGATAGCGCTCCTGGCTGTGATAATATTTCGACAAGATTTTTAAAGTTCATAAGCAAGGAATGTGTCCCCATTATTACCCATCTTGCAAACCTCTGCTTTAGAGACGGCATCTTTCCGGACCCCCTTAAACAATCGACTATTACTCCGGTTCACAAGGGTGGGGGCAGAGACGATGTCAACAATTACCGGCCCATATCTGTCCTTCCAGCTATTTCCAAAATACTAGCAAAATTATTAAACATTAGGCTCCTTAAATATCTTAATACATTTAATTTACTATCCCCGACGCAATTTGGTTTTAGGCAAAATATATCCACTGAAGATGCTGTTACTGCTCTTAGCTCACTTATAACTAATCATCTTGATAATGGGGACAAATGTCTGACCATCTTCTTAGACCTCAAAAAGGCATTTGACACTGTCTCTGTCACAATCCTGGTGAACAAACTTGAAAAAGTCGGAATAAGAGGAACTCCACTCAATCTTCTGAAAGACTATCTTTCAAATAGGAAGCAGAGGGTTAGGCTGGGGCAATACAGCAGTGATGATACAGTGGTATCATATGGCGTGCCTCAGGGTAGCGTTTTGGGTCCCAGCCTTTTCCTAATATATATTAATGATTTATGTAACATGAAATTATATAACGCTAAAATCTTTTCTTATGCTGATGATACAGCTATTGTATTTTATGGAAAATCCTGGGATGATGTTAAGCAGAATGCTTCCACAGGTATGGCTCAAATTGCTAAATGGTTAAATAACAACTTACTTACATTGAACACCTCAAAAACAAATTACATATGTTTCACTATCAGCAATCGTACACAACCTAAGAATGATTTTACTATCAAAGTTCACGTATGTGGCGACCCTCAAAACCAAAACTGTACGTGTTCTATTATAACCAAGGTCTCACAGACCAAATATTTAGGAGTTATTCTTGACCCGAGGTTATCCTGGTACCCCCATATAGAACAGGTCGTAAAAAGGGTTAGAAATTTGAGCTGGATATTCAGAACACTGAGACACATTGTTCCATTTAAGTCTAGCAATGACTCTTCTAGAAACCTACTAAAGGAAATTTATGTCGCTTTGGAGCAATCTGTCTTAGTGTATTGTATTCCTATATGGGGGGGCGCAGCTAAGTCCAAATTTATAGAAGTAGAACGAGCTCAAAGAGCTCTAATCAAAATAATGCATTTTAAGAGAACAAGGTATCCCACCCATAGACTTTATCAAATTAGTGATCTGCTCTCAGTGAGAAAATTATATATTGCTCAAATTGTATTGAAAAAACACAAGACACTACCTTATGATTCTGGTAATCTAACAAAAAGAAGGAAAGATCTTGTGGCGCATATTCCACAAACTAAAACCACTTTTTCTAGTATGCAATATGACAGACGTGCATCCCACCTGTATAACAAATTAAACAAAGAACTACATTTATACACCAAAAAATATTACGAATGCAAAAAACTTATAACTAAATCGGTTAAACTACTTACATACGAGGAAACCGAGGACCTCTTGCAGCACGCATCGTAACTCTGTCATCCACTCGAACACCCACTCAACAAAAAAACACAAACACTCCACACTCACTCACACACATACATCACACATACACCCTACTCACTTATCTCACAAAACACGCATGCTTCTACTTTATAAAAGTTAAATATAACATTTTATTAGCTCCTAAAGTACATTTTTTGCTTTTTTGCTTTTATTAATTGTTATTGTTATTAATGTTAATTTAAAATTTGGCATATCTTTATCTTTTTTTTTTTGTAAAATTATTTTGAATTGTTTTCTTAAGATAATAAGATTCTAAATTGTTGGTACACCACGTAACTTTAAGCTTCAGAAGAGCGAAGTGTCCTAACACAGGCAATTTTTGTCTAAAAGGTCACTTCAACCACTAGATGTAGTACATAACTTGTGAAAGAAAATAAATTATTTGTATTATTTGTATTTGTATAATCCTTTTTTACAGTCCGTTCAACCGATTTTGACTTCTATTGCGTTGGTGGCATGACAAATGGCAGCTGTAATGGTACTGTTACCATGTTTTTGCTTTTAATGCCATCCTGGCTGGATGGCTACGGACGGATAGCAGTCAAAATCCGTTGGACGGACTGTAAAAAAGTTTATTACCTATCACATAATTAATTTATCTGTCATTGCTTCATTTTTAATTCTCTTTGCATATTGTGTAATAAGTTACCATACCATTTTATTTTAAAATCTAATTAATGTACCTATACAAAATATTGTAAAACATTTTAAAAGAGTAATGGTGGAGTTTCTTGCCCATTCTTCTCCATTCGAAACTAACGTTTGGAAGGAGCGATTGGAATCAATTCTATTTTTTTGTAAATATTGACGTTCAAAAGTGCCTTTTATGTGCCTATTTGAGATAAATGCTTTGACTTTGAGTTTATTTAAATTTCTAATCTTATTTCAAATGGAGCGTCACTTATTACTGAAGTATCCCAGAGTTGATCTTTTCGGTACTTTGTCACGGGACGAATCTCAACACTCAGTTATGGAACAACTTTGCTTAAATAGACTAGGTACTTAGCCGAATCAATAGCTATTAAGAGTTTATAAGAGGACCTCCGAAACTAAATATTTATTACCTAATTCCTGGCAGCTTAGATACCAATTGAGCATAGATAAAAGCGAGTGTATCGAATGAGCGGTACGTGAGCCTGACCGTGACAGACTAGTGGCGTGGCGCGGCCTTACCCGCGTTATGTGGCCGTTGCATAACGCGCTCACTTTCACCCAAAACGGTAAGTCACTGACCGACGCCTGCGCAGCCCCCCACCGTCCCGCCGCGCCGCAGCAGGTTGCAGGCCCGGCCGACAGGCGCACGTTCAATGCTTTTGTGGCCATCATAGCCGATATGCCTGAGGACTACACTGAAGTGCAAGGAAATATTTTAGCAGTTAGGCAATCATGATAAAAAATCAAAATCAAATGTCATTTATTCAAACTAGGCTGAGAATCAGCACTTTTCGAACGTCTAAAATTAAATGAGACAGTCCCCCAAAAACGCCCATCCTTCACCACTTTCTAGTGGTTTAGCTGGGAAGAAGAAGTGGCGCATCAAACTCCACAGCAGCACAGGTTAGGTAAGGGGTAAGCGGGGTTGTAAAAGAAACCTATTCAGGTAAAATAGGGATGGGACTGACCGAATTAGCTAGTGAGGGTGGAAAATGATGAAAGATTGCAGTTTATCTGATAAACTGAGAACGTGTGACGTTTCCTTGTTATTTTAGTGACATCATGTAAAAGTTTATAGTTAAATATATATCAGTTGCGTGCCAGTAGGTAGGTGTGTTTCTATGTGTACGGTTTAATTAAATACTAAATTGCACAACTAAACAATCATTGTGTAATCATAATTTTCAAACCCTCGTAATTTCTTGAAGTAGGTAATGTACTAAGTGCAAATAGTTTAAATCCTTATTAGACCGTAGTTTATAGTAAGTAAATGTTCCTAAGTACGTAAATTGTCTATTTACAACTTAAATACTGAAGAGATTTCGCAGGACCTTAGCAGAGGTAGATAGCTATTGCCGGGGATCGCGGAAGTAATAACAGATCCCAAGATCCCCGGTGCAAGTGTGGGAGGAACACTGGGGTGGTTTTTAGTCAGTAAGAGTCTGACAGACCCCTCCGCCCGCCCCAGGGCGGAGGACAACCATGAGGATTTTCCACCCTGTGAACAAAAAAAAAAGAAGGTAGATAGCTATTTGAAAAGAAAACACGATCATGCGTTATGGCTTTCTCTATGCTGTACGTCCCCCGGAAAATTGGGCGAATACACAGCACACATAATTATTTATTGCTATTTGTTTTTGCGTATGCAAAACTGCAAGCATCATGAAACATTATGCTGAGCACACGGGCAACAGCTATAACATTATTGTTATAACGTGGCTAATGCCACGTCAACCCATTGCAGCGACAGGGAAAGTCGCGTTAGCACATTATATCAGACTACTCGTGGTTTTCCCATCTGCTACAAGTCTCTGGACGAGTAAAAACGTGAATTTACTGTTTATTAGAATTTTTGGTGAATCAGGTGTTCTCTCGCCGTAAACACTTTCTATATAGAAAGAAAGAATAAAGTTTATTTGGGCATACTTCGTGAAACACAAAAACAGATCACAAAATAAAATAACTGAAAATGAGAGTGTATGCCTTACGGCTGCGCCAAAAAGGTTCATTTAAGCATTATATAATAATTATATCCTTAACATAATATCTCAGTTAGATTCTCTTCGAACGATCCATAATCAACATAATTTTGTTTATTTTATAGCCAGTCTGTTTTTTTAGACTGCTGTCCAATAAACGCATAATAATAATAATCAAATTCATTCAACAATAAAAATTGGTAAAATACAGTATAAATCTAAGAAATAATGTAGGTATTACAAAGTATGATGCCTGTACTAGGATAAGAATCAGCCAGGGTTGCGAGTTTGTCCGAAAGGGATATCGTGGCCCTGGCACACAGGCACATGAAGGAACACGGGTGGGTTTTAGTCAGTAGAAGTCTGACACACCCTCCCGCTCCGCCCAGAGCGTGAGAAGTTATTTGAAAATTTCCCATAAAAAAAAAAAGTATAAGAATATTCTATTCTACTAAATTATAATCTCTCAAGTTCTCAACACCAACTTACGACCGACGCCACGGAATGTAATTGAATGAGGTGACTCGGTAGTCAGTGGTACTTCAGCAGTAAGTACTGACACATTATCATATTATGTAAGCCGTCAGTCCTACTGACTGCGGTGGGCAACTATTTAATGATAAATGATGACGTAATGGTAGTGTACCATGTACGCATCATCTGCGTCCTCTGTGCGAGGTCGGTGGCAGTCATTTGTAATAGATTGGCAGTCTTTAGTAAATTCCTTTGTGGGTAGGTAATTAAAGACAGCTGGGAATGTTCACATAATACTTACTCATCAATAAGTGTCAGTAATTCAGTGCAACATTTGGAACTTTTTGAACTACAGAACTTTGGCCCCGTACACCAAAATATCATTAACACTAAGATTTATGAAGAGATCCGCAGGCGAACCAAGGTAACCGACATAGCTCCAAGAATTGCCAAGCTTAAGTGGCAGTGGGCAGGGCACATTGCTCGCAGAACTGATGGCCGATGGGGCCGAAAGGTTCTGGAGTGGTGACCGCGTACCGGAAGACGTAGCGTTGGAAGGCCTCCTACAAGGTGGACCGATGACCTTGTGAAGGCCGCAGGTATCCGCTGGATGCGGGAAGCACAGAACCGGTCGAAGTGGCGGTGCTTGGAGGAGGCCTATGTCCAGCAGTGGACGTCTTTCGGCTGAAATGATGATGATGATGATGAAGATATTTTAATGACCCCCAAAATGCGAATGAAAAAAGGATAAAGCAATTGGATTGTGAAAAAGCAATAATAGTTTTCTGTAAAATACAGATGGTTAACCGATTTGAATCTAAGCAATACTTACATAACAACAACTAATAACATAAATGCCTCATTCAGCATAGCTGAAAGCAATACAAAAAGAGATTACTATTAAGTATAAGTACTTGAACGAAAGCGAAAATGCATTCAAACGATTATCAGAAAAACATCGAAACAACACGACAACACTACGTATAAGCTAGTTATCACCATGATCAAGTCATATCCCTATTTTAAAATCTCTCGCCGCCTTATTTGTCGCTATTTGTCACGATAAACACCATAACCAGCCGATACCGGGTTTCTCTTTAATTTCTAGCTCTGTATAACTTTTATTAGGTACCAATAGACTAAGGCGATGTCGCCGGGTTCAAGCTGTGACCTGCGGTTCAGTGATCAACCCAGAGAATATACAAGAAGGAGATATGCAACAAAAATGAGCTTACAGCAGTCGCGTATGATGTGGAACATCTGACATCTCACCTTGTTAATATGCAACGGAGCAGCGACAGAAATTAACCTCAAAATTTAAAAGCTAAATACTGAAATACACTGACATATTTGTCTGTGTAGTGCCGGACGTTAAGAATCGTCATCATCATCATCATTTCAGCCGAAAGACGTCCACTGCTGGACATAGGCCTTCCCCAAGCACCGCCACTTCGACCGGTTCTGTGCTTCCCGCATCCAGCGGATACCTGCGGCCTTCACAAGGTCATCGGTCCACCTTGTAGGAGGCCTTCCAACGCTACGTCTTCCGGTACGCGGTCGCCACTCCAGAACCTTTCGGCCCCATCGGCCATCAGTTCTGCGAGCAATGTGCCCTGCCCACTGCCACTTAACCTCATACCTCAGGTCCAGTTGAAAACCAGCGTCAGGCACCAGTTGTCTGGCATTTATGCTGAACTGGGCCTTTTTGGCGCAGCCGTGAGGCACACTTACCCGCTAATTTCTTACATCGCACTTTACACTATTTACTTGTTTTTTATTATTTTTTTTTACATGCTGTACTTATGTTATATTGTGTGCCTTAGTCTGTGCTGAATAAATGTATTTTCTTTCTTTCTTTCTTTCTTTAAGCTTGGCAATTCTTAGGACTATGTCGGTTACCTTGGTTCGACTAAGTTAAGAAAATCACTTCCCTATTTCTACCCGTGGGTGTCGTAAAAGGCGACTAAGGGACTTACTAGAGAATGGGCAGCAGCGTTCTCTATGCATTTTAATAAAATACTGCGATCGCCAACCCGCCTGCCAAGCGTGGCAATTATAGCAACCCCCCTTTGGAGGAGGCCTATGTCCAGCAGTGGACGTCTTTCGGCTGCAATGCTGATGTCGATGATGAAATACTGAAATATATATTCAAATAATTATTCATTACTAGTGGTCGCCCACTGGTCGAAATTATTCATTACTAGTGGTCGCCCACTGGTCGAAATTATTCATTACTAGTGGTTGCCCACTGGTCGAAATTATTAATTACTAGTGGCTGCCCACTGGTCGAAATTATTCATTACTAGTGGTCGCCCACTGGTCGAAATTATTCATTACTAGTGGTCGCCCACTGGTCGAAATTATTCATTACTAGTGGCTGCCCACTGGTCGAAATTATTCATTACTAGTGGTCGCCCACTGGTCGAAATTCAAACCCCCTCTATTTACAATATATACTTATAGTACTTACTAATTCCATGAGTACACTTATTCCATGCTATTATAAAATACTTACTAAAATACCATGCTATTAAAAAGGACTTACTTATTCCATGCTTAAGCTGTCAAATTCTGTTACACACTTCCCATAGAAAGCGAGAGGAATTGATGTTAGACATCTTAAATATGATGCTCGTAAGGTGCCCAGGAGATAATAATTTCGATTTGCTGTCTGTGAAATTCATCCTAACAGATTCATCCACGCAGGTAGTGAGTAGGGACAATAGTTTAGCGATTGTAAGTGTCTCGTCTAGCTATAAGATCAGCCCGCTACTTCAGACTGTGTCAACAATTAATAGTCATTCGTATAACTATAAGATCTCTTATGTAAGGAGCACAGTAGACCCACCTAGATATTAATTATAGAAACTGGATAAGATTTTTCTATAAATCTCAAACTAAATACTATCTTTGTGGAACTGCGACGTATTCCAGCATTTTGATTCTTAGCCGGGTGACTATTGACTCATCTCCTTTCTTTCTTCACTCCACGTCTCGAATACTTTCCCGGCAACCGGTCGCCGGTCGTCCGTCATTGTACTACAAGCAGCCACCACGCCCGTGTCGTGTACACCTTGTACTTGTAACCAAAGTATTATACCGACACGATGATGTAAACGCTTTTATCTCATATTTATGTTATGAGCGTGAAAGAAAAAATGGAGTGTGCTAACAAGTGTGGTCTGTTCTGGGATAAAAGCCCATTTACGTATTTTCGTGGAATAATCGATGATAATTTAGGTATTATTAGGTAGATCATACAACTTTATCAGAACAGTAATTAATATTCCATATTCTAGCAATAAAGGAGAAGCTATCAAATTAAAAGGTTTTTTTTTTGTAAAGAGTTACTCGTTTATTTCTATATTATCTCCTGTAGAGCCCCTAGCTACAATAATAATGTTAATGTCCGTAAGCTATACTTACACCGACCTTTCCTACCTTGCAGTTTACTCTATGGATACTACTCTTCATCTTGACAGTCTCAACGCTAGCCGCAGATATCACCACATCACCAGACATCAACACCACCACTTTATATCCAGTCTTCAATAAAACCATCACCAGAAATGAAATACACACTAGATTTCGGGATACAGAAACCAGACCTAGTGATACAAAAACGAGACGCAATGATACAGAAACCAAGCTTAATTATACAGAGACACGATCTAATGAAACAGAGCCAACACTTAATTATTCAAAAGCCAAACTTAACAATAAAGAAACTACACTCAACAAAACAGAGAACAAGTCCAAACCAGCGTCACAATCATGGAAGATAGAAGCTGGTTTTGCACCCTCGAATCTTACAGAAGATGAGAACACTACCGATGCTAAAGTAAGACAAGAGAAGAAGGAATTGTTGAAGGATTTTAAGCCGAGTCTACATCTAGGAAGCTTCTTTGATGATGACAGTGCTGAACTTATCAAGACGCCAGTTTTTGGGCCTGTTGAGAAGAAACCGGCGAGTGGGTTTATAAGGTAAGGGCTAATTCACTGAAACAACAATACCAAAATATTTAACGTCTTTCATTTGAATGAAAAGGTAAGTATTACCGAGGTCAGATTATAATTGAAACCGTTTGGGTAATATAAACTATTAATTTAACAAAGATTAGCATAAACGCCTGTTTCACCATAGAAACGTGCAAAGTTTTCCAAGATACCCATATCTTTACTTTATTCCACAGCTCAATCAAAGAAGACTACCCCCACCACGCAACTTACAACCAGATACCCAAAGAGATCTACTACACGCACCAGGAGTTCCCCTATAAGTTCGAGGATACCATCTACACCAAGACCAAGGGCAGGTGGCCAGACTCCATGGAGTCCAAGCCGACGGTTGAAGTCCCAGTAAAGGTCCCTGCTGGAGGACTTTACCAGTCACCTGACGCTTTCAAGGAGGAGCCGCATAGTGAGGAGGAGTTTGGTCTGAAGTATCATGAGGATGGGAAGGAACATGCGATTAAGAAACGGTTAGTTAGATGTTTGTTTATTTGCTATTTTTACTATTTATTTACTAAAACTTTATTCACAAGTAACAAAATACTGTACAAAGGCGGGCGGGCTTAAGAGCGTTTACACCTTACGTCATTTCATACAAACTTTCAAGCCCTTGTTTTTAGAAATTACTGAACCGATTTTAATGAAACTTCATAGCATAAGCAGGATACAAAGGTCTAAAAAGTTAGTAAACAAAATTATATGGTCAAAGTTATAACAATTGATGAAAGTGTAAACCTCAGGTTATGAGAGAAGAACAGTTTCAACGATAAACATAATGATAAAGTTAACTTTGATAGTTTTAGTTATTGATCGTTTATGAGCTTGTAAATGCAATATTACACACGTTCCACGTTCAAAATAATCGTAGTCCCTCAAAAATCACTTATGAGCTTAATTCGAATAAATAGCATGACATGTGTCGATCAATTATATCTACCACGTTTCTGACACACGAATTGTACTTGTTTACAACTTTTACCTCGCCATATCTCCTAAAGGGTGTAAACACATTCTTGAGTAATAACTTATTAAAAACAATGTAGGAAAGTGGAAAGCTGTCGGGGGCAATCACAGTGTTGGGTTAAAACAGATATTCTCAGAAGGTTTACTACTCAAGAGTACAACGATGGATAAGTACAATGATGGGAATGCACAAATCTTCACTTTTTGCCTCGTCATTCATGAGCCTCGAGCAAATGGCTTCAAAAAAACTCTGGACTCTTGGAAAAATTGGAAATTGCATATTCACCTAAACAACTTCCTTCAACAATATCACCATCATCACAGCTGTCCTCAAACCTCTACATAGAATAGAATAGATTTTTCTATATTCGAGTAACCAAGACTCAACAAGATTTGTTAGTAAAACTTACGACTATGTTAGTAAGCAGAGACACTAAACAAAAACAATATAAGAAATAATGATTGGTCACCGTTGCGATATCCCATGAGAGACGGCACAACAGTGACCCACGTAAGCACAGTCCAGGTGACTCGCAACCATGCTTAAGACACTGTTGGAGCTGCCCCGCACCCTGCGCACCAGGGAAGCGCACCTTTTACGCATTGTTGCATAAAAGCAATCTACATGCACATCTGCAAACATCCCTGACGCACTACAGAAACGGGGCAACCCCACCAGTATCCTAAACGCATTGTTATATTGAACGCGGACAGCACATAGCTGTTACCTTTTACGCCATTGTTTTCAGGTAGCTGCACCAAGTGAAACTTCTGTATTTGTCTTTACTTTGTAGCGTGACCTCTTTGTATGGCAAATATCCTTTCACTGACTGCACATTGGTTAACACACATTAATGGTTATTACTCATTTACATTAATATCACTCGAATTATAGTAATGAATAACAATAACAATCAAGCAAGTTAGGCAATGACCGACTGGCATGCAAGAAACTCTTTAGTACTGCCTATATCAATTTTACTTCAATATCTTACGTAAAACATATAACATGTTACAATTATTAAGCACTCATATTAACGTGTACCCGTGAGAGAAATGTAAACTAACATAAAGACAAAATTTAACCATTGCCAGTCATTAGCAAACTCGTAAAGATTGTGTCACCAACCGCACAAAAACGTGAAAACTTGCCTCCGTGACTTGTGTCTCAACACGGTCGACGGAGATATTGTGAGAAAATATATCACCAAGGAAGTACTTACACGGTGTACAAGCCTGCTTGTGTTGAGCAAGTGTTAAAAGAAAGGACTTAACAAACAAATTATACTGTTGTTATGCAAAGCTGAGAATTATGGATAGGTGCGTACGCCCAATGAAACTGGGGGGAGTCTTAATATGGAAGACAAGACTGGGGTAGTATAAATATTACTCACAAATGTGTGTACAAATCAAATTAAATCAGAAATATCTAACGAAAGGTCTAAAACCGGTGTTTTTTTTTTCAAACCATAAAATTGCTTCCAAAAATCCATCTCCACGAGCGAACCCACAAATCCAACCTAGCTTATCTGCAACAAACACATACATCAAAAATAAGATACAATGGAAATGATTAATAGATATCGTCAACGCTAATAGAGACAGATGCGCGTACGCAAAGAGATAGTCAATCTGAGACCACCGCGCTGCGCACTGACCGCCGATTAGTTTGAATATAATGTTATATGACTACGATATGATGCAGGTCCTGTATGTGAATCTAGACACTGATCTACTTTCCAAATGTTTTGTGTCGGCTAGCTCGGGGTGGTCTTTATGTACCTATAGCACGAGATAGTGTCACTATAACATTAATTATCGTTAATTAATGATCATTATTCAGATAATAATGTATACCTCTGCCATACGCAATTAACTGACAGAGGCACATAATATTACGATCTGAATAAAATGGGAGTACAAAGTTTATCCTTCTTCCTTCATTACGTCGGGTGTCTACGTAGTAAGCACAACTGGTAGCGGGGCTGGCAACCAGGGATTCCTCGGACTGTGCCTCTGCCTGATGTCTCCTAGAGGGTTTTGCACCCCAAGACTCTACTCTTTAATAATACAAATACTGTAGTAATCTGTGACGTTATCATTCATTGTAATTTTCTTCTTTTTTTTAAATTAATTTTCAAAAAAAGTGTATCGCAAAGTTAATAATTTTATGCTAAAAACCACAGAAGGCTTTGATGGCTTATACATACATGGCTAGTGAGTTCGGAAAATATATTTATATTATCTATAGTAAAGGTACTACAAAGTAACAATTTATACTGTAAGCTTGTGAGTTTCAAGGGATATTTTAAGTTTTTACATCCTTAATTATTTTCAGAGATCGGAATCTAGGCGTCACATCAGGGCCGCATGTAGAAAAATATTATTCTTGATTTAAAAAAATATAGAAAATGTTCAATTTGATTGAATACTCCGGTATATTGTTCCAGCGTGAACCCGTGGCAGAACCTGCTGCGCCTGGTGACTGCGTTCATCCCCGTGGGGCTCATCATCTCGGCGCTCACCCCCAGCATCGTTACCATACACAACGTCGATGATAACCAGTTAGTACTTCAATATAATACTTTCTGAATGAAGAAATTGAAGTTGACAGTAGAGGTTGAGAAGTTCTCAACTTCATATTAATTTGTCAATTCAGAAACAGGGCCATAGTGTAATTGTAAAGTTTTGTGGTATAGACCACAAAACTTTACAATTACAAAGGAGAATGCTCAGCCTCCATAGAAAAAAAAACCCAGCTCCGGGGGAAAAGAGTTGTATCTCAAAACATCAATAATAATAAGTAATAAAATAGTAACCGATTATAATCGTGATCCTTACTGGCAAACATATAAAAATTGCCAGTTTTATTTTTCAGGCGTCCATTTAAAAAAGTAGTTTAATTAATTATTTTTAATTACTGTATTCAAAAACATGATGTTAAAATGCGAGCTTGGCTCATTTTATATTTTTTACAATGTCTAAAGTCGTTGAAAATACTATTTACACATTTATTGTAACAAAAATTTCGAGAGTTTAACCTCATAAATAGTCAGCAATTTACATTTCTCGTGAAAATACTATTGTTAACAGCGATATTATGATATTGATTTGATAGTTTGGAGTTGGTTTGATAGTATAGATGGCGCTGATGGCGATACTACGGTCGATACCGATCATTACGAGTGAAATATTATATGCCGTCCACACTACTCGCATTACATTACACACGTCTGGACCCGAATCCAATTAAAATTTAGATATATCCGCCAGAACTATTATGGATTAGTCAACTTTTTCAAAATGCCAGTCTCTTTTAAAATTAATAGAAACCGACCGCCCGCTTCGCGCGTCCACTCTAGGATCTATAGGCGAGTGGACGAAATTGGAACTAACGCCGCCATCTTGTTTATTCAATGCACTCCACAAAACAATGTCTCAAATGGTAAACATTTGAGACATTGTTTTGTTGGTGCACAACTGTGGTTGGTCAACAAGTCCTTGCAGCACTGTAAACGAATTCTACCAATTAAAATAAAATGTAAAACAGTGACGTAGAAAACGACGTATTAGATATGAACCTCCAGCTCATCCATAGAGCCAACATCCGTGTACGATCGGTTACATGGCAACGGACCGCGCGTCCCCACCACGGATATATCGCGTGACACGCGATTAGCATGCACGCAGCACGCGACGTGCACGCGACACACGTCAGTCACACGCGTTCATTTGAAGACCCAACGTGATTGATGATACGAGAAGTACGCGGTAATTAGAGTACAACCTAACTACATTGGGCTCGTGTACGAGCAGGGTCCCGTGTGGTGCCGGACGTAAGGAAAAACACCATCCCATTTCTTCCCGTGGGTGTCGTAAAAGGCGACTAAGGGACTTACTAGAGAATGGGCAGCAGCGTTCTCTATGCATTTTAACATCCAACTGCGATCGCCAACCCGCCTGCCAAGCGTGGCAATTATGGCAACCCACCTTCCCAAATGGGGAGGCCTATGTGCAGCAGTAGACGTCTTTCGGCTGAAATGATGATGAATGATGACGAGCAGGATACAAGTGGCTAGACATGTAGTCGATGTCTAGAGGCGCTCCCTCAGCGGGAGCATTCGCCTGTAATGTACTCTATGTCTAGAGGCGCTCCCTCAGCGGGAGCATTCGCCTGTAATGTTTTTCATAGAAAGTTTTAAGTTTTATGTGTGGAGGAAACCTGCGCCCGCGCTGCGATGCTAATCGCGACGTTGGCGCGCTGTATTGGGGTTTTACGCGGATTTCTTGTATTATTGACAAATGGTTAGTGGTAGTTAGTTAAATTTGTAGCTATTGGAAATATTGGCAGCTAACGATAAACTGTAGGGGAAAATAAACTGAATTGTTTCGAAATCCTTTACAGGTTGGAAAGGACTGGAGTTATAGAGCAGGCTACAGGAGGGTTAAATTCAGAAGCCAATTGTTCCTCTGATAGTTAAGATAAGAATATAAAAATTCATATTACAAAACAGCAATTTGTAAATCAGATTTATCAATTTCTACCAAAGGATCAGAAGGACAGATTGACTTTAAGAAAATGCAATTTTTCCAATTAGGTACTCTTTAATCAAAGAAAACAGTAACTATGTAAACACTTGCTTTCAATCGCCTTCACATCCAATGGCGCGTGTCAGTCGGTCAGTTCGTCAGTTTCACGCACAGGCGGCGCGCATGCGCGGAAGACGCGCACCTCCGCGTGTTGCGCAACAGTCAGTGGGTAAATGTGCATCTAGTGGACTGGGGAAACTTTCATGCCAATGCAATGTACAGGCTATCCTTTTTGGTTTAGATTTATCAAGCACGAGGTTCTAGCATAATAATTATCATGTCATATGACTACTTCAATGTACCTATATTCTGGCAAATAAAGAATTCATTCATTCCTTCATTCATACGACATGATAATTATTATGCTATGCCGGCCGGTAGGACTGTATGTGTGTGTGTAGTGTACACCTGGCTACTTGAGTTAAAAGTCCCTAAAATATTGAGCTTTTTGCCAAGTGTCCTGCCGCTCTGCTTGACTTTATTTTACGGGTACCGATTACCGACATGATTCACTTTACGAGTTTGGTAATTTTTCTTACGTATTCAGACCATAAATATGTTTATTTCGAAGGAGATTTGGTACTCATTAAAGTTTTAGATAGAATAACGTCCATCAAAGACTATCGAATTTTAATTGACGTCAGGAGTAACAACAAAACATGCTGATATTTTCATGTAGCTACGTTGCTTTTGTTTCAGACCACCTTCATCCCTACCATACCGTCGGTCAGACCCCAGCATGTCAGACCTAGCCCCGATCAGCGAACGATGCAGAAGACGACTGCTTTGCGAACTACACTCCGAGAGAAACTATGTGCCGTAAGTATCATGTTAGTTGTCATCATATTAGTTGTCATCATGTTAGTTATCATCATATTAGTTGTCATCATGTTAGTTGTCATCATATTAGTTGTCATCATGTTAGTTGTCATCATATTAGTTGTCATCATGTTAGTTGTCATCATATTAGTTGTCATCATGTTAGTTGTCATCATATTAGTTGTCATCATGTTAGTTGTCATCATATTAGTTGTCATCATGTTAGTTGTCATCATATTAGTTGTCATCATGTTAGTTGTCATCATATTAGTTGTCATCATGTTAGTTGTCATCATATTAGAAGTAGAACATGGCCCAAAGCTGGATTTAGGCTCTGCATATCAGAAGAAAACGAAAACGTCTTAGATCCTCATTTAAAAAGTAAGCCTGTGTAAGTAATAGTACATTTGATACAAGTGGAGATGTCCACGTTTATCAAACGACGTTTTTCAATACACTTTTGAAGAAATAAAATAAAATAACGAAAAATATTTTTGTCATGAATTATTAGGAAACTATGATTTAATTTTCTTTTTTTTCCCGCGCTTTGCTTTCGCCAGGTTGAAAGATAAACAGCCTAATTTGAAAAATAGAAAATTCAAATATTTTTGAGTTTAGAACACAAATAAATATTAATTTATTCATACCTAAAAGTTTTTTTTATTGTAATAATCATGGTATTCTATTTATAAACATGATTAAATTCTAAAAATACGCCGTAAAAACGCATCTTTTCCGAGATAAAAAAAAATCACCTACGCATAGAGAGGACCGACTATGGCGCGAAAAGGTGTGAATAGAGGCTATGACCCAATTTGGACTAAGTATATGTATAAGTTATCTGTGGCAATTTTTATTCCCGCACACGTGTTGGAAAATAAAAAATCACACGCGTGTGAAATACATTGCATTGTGAACCTAATCGTAGTGCGATATAACCCAGTTTTCGAGGAAGTGTATTGAAATATTCTTTGCCAGTATTAGAACCTGCTTCATTCTTTCATCACAGAATACGTTCCGGTTAAATTATCTGACAGATACGTTTATAGAAAAAATATGTTACATTATTTTATTTGTCTGGTAGATAGTGCCTATCCAAACACTATGAAACAAGCCATATAGTTAGCCTCCCAAAAACATGCTTCTTCGAGTCTTGTGGACATTTCTAAGCTTAGCAAATACACAGAATGAATCAAGAACTCTAAAACAGGCGAAATGACCCAGAAGGTGAGAGGTTAGGTCTACAAACACTTTCTCAGAGACACTAGCACTAACACAAAACGAACAAACCCGTTACAGAACTAAGTTCTAGATGCTGTTATATCATAATGATGATGTGTTGTGTTGGAATGCAGTGAAACTATGACGACACTTGAGTATTACCTGTGCATGCTGAGTAGGCGTCCTCGTATGTGGACTGTTGATTGGCTAATCATTTATCTAATTGTACAAACCTACGAATTGAGCTATTCACGTATTTTGTTCACGGCACCTAAACCAAAAAAATTAAGAAGTACAATTATTGGTTTCGGATCTTTTTTCTTCCCAAAGGTTGTCTGTAAAAGATCGCTTATAGCGATAAGACCGCCCATTGTGTCACCCTATGTAAAATTTAAACATTTATATCTATAAATTTTATGGTGTACATAATAAAGAATACTATATTCTATTCTATTCTATAGTTTGTGAGATTTTTGTGTGTTATCGCACCGTATTGAAATGAACACAGGAAAAATATTTATTTATTTATTTATTCAACATCACATACATTTTGTTTTAACAGGTAATACCCAAGCTTACAAAAGTAGTCATCATTTCTAATTGTTCGGTCCCTAATAACGAGTCCGGGTAAAGCACAAGTTACACAGTGGACAACACACTAAGTGTCACCCTTTGGAATCGGTGGTCTATATTAAATAAATTATTCGGGCAGTAATATTTATTTTATTTTTATGAAAACTTACAGCTAAACAGATACATTGAGTAATAGCTTACACAAAAATATGGCCAATTACAAGTCACCTTCGGCCTTTAGTCGGATTTACTGAATCACATACTTACTACACACTCCTTGTGCTTCGTTTACGTTCATACATCTGGTCATACACGCGCGCTGCTTGCAGGTGTCCAATAGCAATACATCATGATGTATTTTTTGTTAAAAGAACTACAGGTATTTAAAACGATTGTTGCAGCCCATCAACGCTTCCTCGTCGCACAATGAAGCATTGCTACAAGATCCACTGCGAGGACACGGAGGCGCTGTGGAGGATGCTGCGCTGGCTGTTCACCTACAACCAAGAGGAGCAGGGTGTTGGGGACCACAGGAGACGGCTTCTAACTTAGTTGTAACGTCTATGGTCTGTTCCAACAGTATATGAGTAAAATGTAAACAAATGGATCAGAAAATTAACCCGTGAATGCCAATTTGTAGTGCCACTTACAAATTGAGAGCTTTGATTGATTATTTGAATACTGTAATTGAGGTTAATTTAATAACCTCGATTTTCGTCGGTGATATTTCAATTATAACTTAATAATGTTATTGAAACAAATAATTGTTGGAAAAAGTGATGAAATATAAGTTGACACCTTCTAAATACAGATGAATATGTTACTTTAATGAATTTAACCTGAACACTGTTTATTTACACTCTCATCTGATACTTTTGGAACAGACTGTAGTGAAAATAAAGTTTTTGAAAATGAGGTGTTCGCGCGTTTATGTCTTTTGTATGAACGGTTTTAGAGGAGTGCAGTTTAGGGGTTTATTCCCGAAATTCCTACTGATAATATTCTCCTGGGGCCTATAAAATCATTACCAAATTCGAATTTCTAGAATTTATGTTCCTACTTAACTAATCTTATTTTTAAATTGAGATTGCTATGAATCGTTCTTAAATACCGCGGGCGGCGGACAGACAGATAGAAAAATATTGTTTCTGATATTAGTTAGTTACAGGAACTAATCAGACAGTGGGAAAAGATTGAAGATCAGTTTTGATGAGTTCTTTTGTAGTTTCTCAACTAATGAGGAGCATCGATTTTTATGATGATCTTTTATTACTGGACTGGACTCTTTTATGAATTTAGAAATTCGCTCAAAGCCTGTTGTGTGCATAAGATGGTAAAGAGGATAATTTAGTTTAAAGAGGCATTTAATAACAAAAATAAAGTGAAAATAGAAAACAGGTGCTATACTGAAAGTATGTACGTGAGCATGTTCCAATTAAAAAGTTTAATTAAGTAATGATTACCCCATTTTATTTATTTTACAACCCGTTACCAATTTAATGTATTTTCATTTAATGGCTGCTAATAGTGGTGTCGTTTTCAATTACCCTGACCGGATGTCGGCTCGCCTGGCAGTTGGCACATCCGGTCGACTAAACGACGTCTGAGTATTTACTGTATTTGTTGTTAATAGTAATTGATTTAAGGATCTATAAATGTCTTGCTTAAGGACTTAAGGAGACAGCTTGACAGATCATAGACAGTATGTTCACTTTCATTCATAACTAGATGCCCGGTGAACTTCGTATCACGTTTAAAGCTTCATCGTATCGTTTCTCGTATCATATTTAGTTTTTTTTATTTTTCGGCTGTTCCTTTGGGGTTTTTTTCTAATTTTCTTTCTCCATAAATTATCCCAGTATAGAGTCAAAAAACAAAAAATGTCAAATCGGTCGAACCATTTTCGAGTTTTTCGAGACTAACACACAGCAATTGATTTGTATTTACAGGGTTATTTTTAAAACGTCAATAACCTCTTAAGGGGTCATTTTACTCATCATTATGAACAACTTTTACTATGGGACCAAAACTGAAATCGCGAAAAAAAACCCAGCTATTCCCTAGATTTATGTTCGAATAATTCGTTAAAATGTAGGGAACAGCTGATTTTTTTTCGCAGTTTCAGGTTTGGTTATATATAACTACAGTGAGTCAGACTGTTTGCATAAAGTGTTACAACATTATAATAATAACAGCCACGTTTCTCTCAACTGACTCATGTAACCACGGGATTAATGGTAATAATCATGCTATTTTCATTGAACCTTCAGAAAGGAGATGGCTTTCCTAATTGAAACGACCTTTATAAAAAATCGGTCTTTCTCAAGAAAGCGTGTCTAGATATTTGTACCTCCTTCGCTAAAATGGTAACTTGACATCACCTGTGTTGCTTGTATACTTCGCAAACTTGACATCACCTGTGTTGCTTGTATACTTCGCAAACTTGACATCACCTGTGTTGCTTGTATACTTCACAAACTTGACATCACCTGTGTTGCTTGTATACTTCACAAACTTGACATCACCTGTGTTGCTTGTATACTTCGCAAACTTGACATCACCTGTGTTGCTTGTATACTTCACAAACTTGACATCACCTGTGTTGCTTGTATACTTCGCAAACTTGACATCACCTGTGTTGCTTGTATACTTCACAAACTTGACATCACCTGTGTTGCTTGTATACTTCACAAACTTGACATCACCTGTGTTGCTTGTATACTTCACAAACTTGACATCACCTGTGTTGCTTGTATACTTCGCAAACTTGACATCACCTGTGTTGCTTGTATACTTCACAAACTTGACATCACCTGTGTTGCTTGTATACTTCACAAACTTGACATCACCTGTGTTGCTTGTATACTTCACAAACTTGACATCACCTGTGTTGCTTGTATACTTCACAAACTTGACATCACCTGTGTTGCTTGTATACTTCACAAAGCATAACGAGGCTTTCATATTATTGCTTAACTTGTAAGTCTTATGTCGAGCACTTGACTGCAGGACGCTAGGTTGGTTGGTTGAGAAGTAATTATTTATTTAATAAAAGGTAGCTTCACAGCTGACAGTAAATATAACATTTAGATTGTTCAAACATTACGCCAATTACGAAGTACACAAAAAAATAAGAAATACAAAGAGTGGTGACATAGGTAATTATTAATATTTAAACTGTGTGTGTGCGTGTAACTGTGTGGTGTAGGTGCTGTACATGTGTGTGAGGATGTGTGTATGTCTGTGTAAGTCTAACTAAACCTGGCACTGCTAAGTTAGCTGAGTTTCCGGGTAATAGTATGAGGCATCTTCAAAATTCCTCAGAAACCTGTTGTCATCCTTCCGCATTCAGTAATTCAGGTCTCATTTAAGCTGCGCATCCACCTCCGCATTATACCGCAGTACACACATTCCTCAAGTGAAACTACCGCATTATATGATATTTACATAGCCCCAGATAGCCATAGCGTTATGTGCTAAATATTTCGCATTACTCGTATGTGGCGGGGATTTGAAAGCGAAAGACTTAAACTTGAGTGTTCAAGATAAGACCACAAAGCTTATGTATTTTATAGTTTATATTAGTATTTATTAGCTTGGTTTTGTGCTAATATTGTGGTTTTCAATCTAGATTGATCAAATAATTTTATCTTAGTCTAGAAATAATGATATAAGTAAATTTGCGCCGCAACATCCGGTGCGCGGTGGACACGGAAATGGCGTTTCATAAATATTTAAATCTATTTAAGAAGCTGTGTATTGTAAGTGGTTTAGATAAATAGAATGACAACTGAATAATACATAAGTAATTGTAATCGGTTTATATTTCCATATCATCGATTCAACTCTAACAATGATGTTGACTAGCTCTTTAGTAAAGAATATAAAAAACCTAAGTTGGTCTCTAAGAAAGAAAGAAAGAAAAATTATGTATTGGGACTCAACACAAGAGATCACAAAATTAAACTAAAACACACTGTTAGAAACATAAAAAACAAAAACAAAAAAAAAAAACAAATTAAAATTAAAGTAAAAACAAAGTCCTGTATGAGGCCAAAAGGCTTCGCCTCCGCTCCGCATCTGTGCACGATGCTGCGACAATTAAAAATAAGTGTCGCAACGCTGGTATTCTGATAGGGCCCAATATGATGTCACGGATAGATAAATCTTATTTATAAAATTCTCGTGTCACAATGTTAGTTACCATACTCCTCCGAAACGGCTCGACCGATTTTGATGAAATGTTATATGCATATTCAGTAGGTCTGAGAATCGGCTACTATCTATTTTTTATACACCTAAGTGTTGAGGGTGGCTTCCCACGGGATCGAGACTTACGCGGGTGAAACCGCGGGGCACAGCTAGTACCAAATAAAATAAAATAATTAATAGATGTGTGAAGTAACATGTAAAAATAAAATATTTATTTATATTATAATTATTATTGTGAACCGCGTGTCAGAGCCCGACGTAACATCAGTCACATGCCTAATGCCTATTGCCGTTTCTCCGTCAGTCAGTTCTAAGAGCTCTAAAGAGTGCATTTGTGCAGTGAATCTCATTATGATTACCCGGGTTTTATCTGTGCCCGGGCGTTTAGATGATTATAAGTAATAGAAGATAACTGACAGCATGACTAATGATCGTAAAAAGATACTTGAATTTAAATTCCTTAAACAGTGCGTAGTTCAGAATCATATCACAATTTTCTGAGTGGTTAACCTTTCATCAATCTACTTGTAAAGAAACGCTATCTATGAACGGCAATCTTCTAAGTCATTCAACATTATATCAGCCTAAAGACGTCCTGCTGGAAATAGGCCTCCCCCAGAAGGGGAGTTTGCCATAATCGCCACGCTTGGCAGGTGGGTTGGCGATCGCAGTATGGTGCTAAAATCCATAGAGAATGCTGCTGCCCATTCTCTTGTAAGTCCCTTAGTCGCCTTTTACGACATCCACGGGAAGAAATAGGGCGGTGCTATTCTTTACGTGCGGCACCACACGGAACAAACTTCTAAGTAATACAGAGTAATGAAGAAGATTTAAATAGTTATATTATTTCCCCGACAAACAGCACATTCCTAGCCTTTCATTCGCCTGCGTCACTCGAATAGAAACTATCGGTAAGCGATGAATTATTTAATTGAAGACAATTAACAAGATGACGAGGCAAGTGAAATATTACAAGTATAGATTATGTATGAAGTAAAAGTGATTGTAGGAAACACTCTCTCATTATAGCAATAATGGAATACATATACAAGGTAGCCCAATATTGAGGCCCAGCATTTGTTGACCAACCTTGTTGGAAAATGTTTAGTTTCCATTGAGGGTTTTCTGAAACAGCCTTGATTTTTTTCGAGTATTTACAAGTGGGTCTTGACTTTGATTGATTTTGGCCGATCTCTGAAAGTCCTGTGCTTTTGGGCCTATCTTTATAAGGACAGCAATGAGTAAATGTTAGGCAATTAGTAGATGATGGTAACATTTTGACATACGGAAATCATCGGTGTTGCTCGATTTAGCGTTTGCAACCCAATTAAGCGAGCAAGGCAGAGACTGTGTATTCTAGCTCAACGTAGGAGAGGCCAATGTCAGTAGGACTTTATTGAAGCGAGCAATGGAAACAACACTGACGCCAACAACCAATCTGTAGACACAATAAAACAAATTGATTTTAGTGCTTTCCTAGTGTTATTGTTATCAGAGTGATGGATAACATAATGAAGTGTCATGATTCTAACTACTTTTTATAACATACGAGACTTTCCTTTGTCAAGTCTGTCATGTTTTCTCTGAGGAACGGACTCTTGAAGATAATAATGCTAAATCATCAGCAGCTTTCGAAGATATTAATGGTTATATGTTAATTGTTCTATGACTTGTAATTAGAGTTTTCTATTGGAAAATCAATTTAACTCTAACTGACCCGGGGATTGAACGCAGGACCTCACGCTCAGTAGCTTACGACCACTACACTAACGACACGGTTGGCGCAGTGGTTAAGCGATTGACTGCTGAGCTGCGTGTCGCGGGTTCGATTCCCGCACGGAACAAATATTTGTATGACCTACAAGTAGTTGTTCCGGGTCTGGGTGTTTGTGTATGTGAGTTTAAATGTTTGTAAACGCACCCACAATACAGGAGAAATTCCTAGTGTGGGCAACTTAAAAAAAAAAAAAAACTAACAATGCATAATTTCTATAGGAAGGATGATATGCTATTAGAATATATTATATATATAAGTACTCAAAACTATTATTTACTAACTAAACTGCTTTGGTAACTATAGTTGCATACGAACTTTAGCCCGCCTTTTCAGTTATAACTAAAAAGGCGGGCTACAGTTCGTTGCTTACGAACTTTAGCCCACCTTTTGAGTTAGCTACCAAAGCAGTTTAGTTAGTAAATAAAAAAACCCGAAAAATAAAACAAAAAGATCACAATAATATATTACAACGGACACATTAATATTCAGCTCACAATCGTAACATAATCTAACAAAACGCAGATTTCTCGTTATGTAACGCTTGGTATTTGCGGAAGTTAATCTGAGGAAAGTGACGCGAATTCGTTTTGCAAACACTAAGAAAGTGTTATGTTCCGATTATAATGAAGGATTGTTGTTAGACTTTAATGTATTGTGGATCAAGTAATTGGATACAAAACACGGTTAGTTTATGACTCGAGTGGCTTAGTAACTGAAGGTTGGCTGAGCGGAACTTGTTGGGCTCGATTTAAATATAATTCGGGTGTAGTACAACAGCTGTTCATAATATAAAGTATAATATAAATACACGTAGTAAACATGAAATTGTGACCCAAATTTAGATTAACTAAAACAAGCAAGTCATTTCTTGTAAACAGTATCCAGTTTTATAACAAGTTGCCAAAGTCGGTTACAGAACTTAGCGGTGGAGAATTCAAAACCCACATCTAACGTGTCAAAAAATACTAAAAACGACAATTTAATTTTCCAATACAAACTGTTCCTAGCTGTGAAACATATTTTGATGTCTTTTGTCTTTTTAGAAATAAAAAATCGTCATTTGGTTGTCAAATATTTGTAGGTGCGTTCAGAAAGAAGAACGGTCACGGTCCTTAGGAAATTTACCCAGGCCCGACACAAAAGGAACGTATCTCAGTTTTTTTGTTATTTTAAATATAGCTAAAATATATATTTTTCATATTCACTTCTTCAACTTCACGGGAAGTTCCGGTGATGGAAGACCATAGCTGGAAAGTACTGGCTGACGTACGTGAACTGATAACGATAACTAACTGATAACTATTATACTTATATTATGTTCGATGAGAATATAAATGGAATAAATGCAATAACAGAATATTACTGCACGTGCTACCATTGTAAAAGGACGCTGGGAAGTCGCGCACACGTCATTAGTGTTGTGTATTACTTGGGGTGGGCTAGAAATCAGGATCACTTTAACCATCCCGCACTGGGTACGGATTATGTTTTAAGAGACATTGATATTGAATAAAACCTTGATTTCCAAATATTGGTTTTATTTTTGATTCACAAACGGCACTGAAATAGAGTATATATAATATAATAAATACACCGAGTTTGAGCTTATCAATATTAATAAGCTCAAACTCGGTGTATTTATTATAGTACCTAGCTACCAAAATATTCTACTATCTATCCAGCTTCTTAATGTCTCTAATATGCAATGAATCTCCGATTAAGACCATTTTAATGAACCCTAACTCGATTGTTATACTAGAAGTTTAAAAAATTACTTAATCCAGCTCCATCACCAGAGGGGCAATTCTACTAATTTTAAGAACGTTCACAGTCTGATCTCAGTCTCAATCTGTCAAAAATACCTCATAATTCCCTACATTTTGTCAATTTTTTGACGTTTGTTTGTCGCCAAGATTGCGCCATGATTGCGACTAGACTTTGAACGTTTTAAATTACGAGAATTGGCCTTCTGGTCACCTGGATAATTCCATAATGATTGTATCGTGATTGAGTTGCATAAAATAACGAATTTTGAAGGTAAATAGGTATAAACAAATTTTTTTTGTATATCGCCTGAACAAAACCTTAAGGCAATATTTCGGTGTCAGCCGTTGATTTCGAATATGAAAAATATATATTTTAGCTATATTTAAAATAACAAAAAAACTGAGATATGTCTCTTTCTTGTCGGGTCTGGGTCAGAAATGACCGTTCTTCTTTGTCGGTTTCATGTTTCATATCTGTAGTAGGTCCGACCTCTTTGGTCTGTCTGAAATTAAAACAGTTCTGTTTTAGAAAATAAAAAGTGTAAAAGTGTAACGCAACTGACACAAAAGATACCTCTAAGAAACGTACAAAAACTATGAAATTATTTCTTTTACCGTCGTAATTATCTGGACTCATTGGAAACGTATGGTAACCGCAGTATTTCAAAGCGGAGTCTACTATATGCAGTTTAACATACTGTTAAAGTATCGCGTCTCCCTCAGATCTGCAAAAAAGCATTTAGAAACTTGGGGTTTTGTTCCCCAAGTTTCTAAATGCCTTTTTGCAGATCTTAGTTATATGATCACGAAACGACAGTTCAGGAGTGAGTACAACCCCTAAATCACTTACCTGCGTGACTCGTTGCATCGGTACCGCATCCACTACGTATTCGTAGAGTAGAGGTGCACGTGCGCGGCTGAAACTTATCACCGAGCACTTGGATTAGTTGAAGTAGAGCTTGTTCTCATGTTTCCACTATCCTATCAATGTCATCCTGCAAACGTCTGCAATCAGACTCCGTCCTGACCTCCGACAGCAACTTGAGGTCATCTGCGAATAACAAACAAGATCCATTTTTGACGCCTTGACTCACCCCGGACCAGGTGTAATGCGGATCGGACTCGCAGCCATTGCAGTCAACATACTGCTGTCTGCCTTGCATATAGCTGGCTAAGAACTGCAATGGATGTGGTGTGCCAATGTTGAATCTGCTCCAATAAAACTCACTTTTATGCTACGGCTACATTTAATACTTTTATTATATCACTTGCTTGCACCACAGTTAGTAACAGACTTTTAAAAAAATAATTTCATTTCTCGGTATCACGACTGATAAACACTGCAACTGGAAGGCCTACGTCAATAAAGAATGCAATAAAATAAATAAATTCGTGTACGTCCCATACGAACTCTTAAAAACTTCAGTGTTAAAAACTGTATTATCTGCATACTATGGGTACGTTGATTCTGTGTTGAAATATGGTCTTATTACCTTTTTTTTTTTTTTTTGGTGGGAAATCATCAAATAACTTCTCCCGCTCTGGGCGGAGCGAGAGGGAGTGTCAGACTTTTACTGACTAAAACCCACCGTGTTCCTTCAAATGCCTGTGTGCCAGAGCCACGATATCCCTTTCGGACAGGCTCGTAACCCTGGCAGGCATTGGCCCTTTCGGACCCCGTCAATTGGTGCTGACGTCTCTTTGAGGCGCGCGTGGAACACAACGCGCCGTCGACCCGGGCCTGGTCCTTATCGGACGGCGAGCTACCCATCGCTCACCGTCCACAAGCCCGCGCCTACGGTGGTACCTGGGGTTACTCAACAGAAAGTCAGAGAGCGTTCATCGCACATACAAATTAATCCGTGCCATAGCGGGAATACGACCATGGAAATCATACAAACCCGTTTTCAAAAAGTTCAAGATTATAGCCCTTCCAAGTCTGTATATCTTGGAATGCGCTAAATTTGTTAAAATGCACCTGGAGTTATTTAAAAAAGCTCATGAAATGTTTCTAAAAAGTAATAGACACCATAATTCTTAGGACATCATTCTAAATAGTAAGAATAGCTAAGCAATGTGTGGTCGCATATTTAATGCTATACCTGACAACATTTTTAACTCTCTACCCGCTGATTGTTGCTGTAACTATCTGTATTTTGTTTTTATGAATAAACATAAACTTATAACATATATTAAAATCTTCCCAACTAATAAATTTACAAAGTGTCTTAAAGTATGTCTAAGATGTGTCTGAATCTGTACATTTCAAATTGAATACAGCATTACAAGATCTTAAAATATGATGTCTATAGCGTAAAAACTCACACATGCTAACCCTAACCTCAAGAGAAAGCGCTAGGAGTTAGATCCTACGGTCAGAGTCCCCTAACCGACCCGAGAGTTACACAATGCGATGATTATGTGCACGCGTGACGCAGCATGCGTTCATACACATGTAAATGACCATGCATGGGATGTAAATGACCGGAGTGTGGAGTTTGGTGAGATTGCTCGAGTTTTTTTGTTTGTGACTGTAGATGTACTTATAATTTGTAATGTATTTTTATTTTATCTTTTGGGTTTGTTGAATTAATACGGTGAAAGGCAGTAAGTACATGTGTGTAAGGTGAAGCATCTCAGATGAAGTAATTATATGAGACACGGGAATCTTCTACGATTAAATGAAAAAGAAAAAAACAATACAAAGTGAAAAATTACTTTAATTTTGGAAGTCTATGTCTTTAGATCTGTATTTTAGTTTTTTGCCACCCACTTCCGAAATTAAAGTAATTTTTCACATACATAGTAGTGTTTTTTTTTTGGAACTCGGTTGTTTTTTTTTGTATTAAGTTTTTTATTTTTCACTTTTTTATCGTTCAGCTTGTAATTTATCTAAGTTACAATAGCCTAATGTCAACTGCTCATCACTTTTGACAAAATATTGCTTTTCCCGATGCAGGGACGTTAATTGTTGAGGAGTTTTCCTGATAAGAACCAGGAGAACTGCGCAATATGCATTGTGACTAGCGTAAATTGCTTAGCAACGATACTAAAGTACTAAATCGAATCACAACCCGTGAAATATTTGTTATTAAGTAGTCAGCAATCCATCCCCATAGGTATGTGGTCTTCATCATCAGTTCCACTTTACCAAATGATGCTTTCCAAGAGCAAATGCACGAATTGCTATAAAAATACCCAAATCGCTATCCGTGTGCCTAAAAAATTGAGGATTTCCCTCGATTTTTTTGGAATCATATTCTGACTTGGTGACAATGCGACTACCTCGAGAGCATACAAATTCTAACAATTTTTTTTTTTAACAAAATCGGTCCACACGGTTGTCAAACATTTAAAAAAAAACTATATAAATACCTACAGACGAACTTATTATTAGAACCTCCTCCTTTTTGGAAGTCATTTAAAAAGACATTTTTCCAGATTATGTTTTATCCAAAGGTTTTATCCCAATGCATGACAAAAAATTACAAATCTTGTGGCTGAACACAAACATTCTGTTACTTTAGTCTATCATTTGCTTCTTCACTGAGTTTGCGTTTTCATCTTTCATATTTTTATTTTATGTACGGCGTAACGGAGCTGTCAATTCGTAGTAACTAACACTTATACGTAATACATAAACGCTTATATTCTTACATAATAATTATGTAAATAAGTACATGGAGTGCTAAAACCATCTCATATATGACACCAATACGGCCTATGTGAACCGGATACAGGCCGCCGAGGCGAAAAACTTGATGGTCTAGTGGGCGAAAATGCGGCTGTTGTCATCGTGAAATCTTTGTTTCTATTCCCAGCCTGGACAAAGTGTTATGGGGGTTTCTGGTTTGAAAATTCTCAGTGGCAGGCTGGAGTTTGAATATTGTCCTATAAATGGCAGAAAGCTAACCAACCAACCAACTCCTTACAGGAAAAGAAAATTTAAGGTAAAAAAAAAACCGGCTAAGTGCTTGTCGGACCACGCACAATGAAGGGTTCCGTAGTTGGGATGAATTTATCCCAAGTACAAACTTAACATTTTAGTTGATAAGCATGTTCCGCAAATGTAAGTTGGTCGACTATTAATCATTAACTTATAAAGCCTACTCAGCTGTGATAGTTTTGCTTTTAACTTCGTTATATAATACTACCGCCGTGAATTATTTCCACCAACCCGCTCTGGGCCCGCGTGGTGGATTACGGCCCACTCCCTCTCATAGAGAGGAGGCCTGTGTCCCAGCAGTGGGAACAGCAGTGGGCTGATTACAATGTACGTGAATTATTTCACATAACCAAAACAAACATTTAGCTAGCGGGGGGGGATATACTTGACTAACAAAAATTGTGTGCGTTACGATTGTTCCGCCAAGTTACCCAAACAGAAAAAAACTTCGCCAAAAAAATTTTCGAAATTTGTCAAAATCGAAGGGAACAAACCAAAAATTTGTCAAAGAAAAAATAAAAAAGTTATAAGGGTTTTAAGTTGGCCGCGCGAACGTAACGTGGAGGATTGCGCGGCCATGGAGATGTCAGCAACTACTTGGGTTAGAGATCTAATTCTTTTTGTCAATTGAAGTCTGAATTTGTCAAAAATTGTCGAAAAAACAATTATAAGCTCTAGATCAATATTTTACGAAATATTCACCTCGGAAGTTATGGCCGCGCAATCGTGCACTTGTCATTTGTTCGAGCACGGTAACCATAATTTCGATTTGATTCGGGAATACCTCTAACTGGAGACTAGCAATTATATTGGACAACAAATAGCTCAATCTGTAAAATGTATTATAAATATTAAATAAAAAACTTGTATATTACAATAATTCGATTTATGTTTTTTTTTTTTGTGTACTTGAAAGTAATTCTTATGGACAATTCCGATGCAATAAGGCGGACCTATAATTTAGAAGTTGCGTCATGCTTAACTGTGGTACGAAGTTCAGTTTAAAATATAAATCGGAATACAACATTGTAGCTGCACTAAAGGCTGTACCATAATTATAATATAAATATAAACCAGAAATAGTACCTATCAGAAAGTCACGACCAGAAAATTTACTGGGATCGAACAATAATAACAGATAAAACTATTCATTACAATAGACCTGTATTACCGTTCACGACAAAACCAATAAAACAGTTTATCTGATAGATATAGCAATACCTAACTCACACAATATTCAAACCACAATATCCGAAAAACTCAGTAAGTATGAAGATCTCGCCATAGAAATTAAAATTCAATGGAAAGCACAAACCGTGCACATTGTCATTGTTCTTTCATCTACTGGTGTAATATCAAAATCTCTCTCACCATTTCAGCCGAAAGACGTCCACTGCTAGACATAGGCCTCCCCCAATGGGGGGGTTTGCCATAATCGCCACGCTTGGCAGGCGGGTTGGCGGGTTGGGTTAGAAATCTCTCTCACAAAGCCTTAATACCTTACAGATGCCTACTCACACACTTTACATGCTCCAAAAAGCCACCATCCTTAACATTTGTCGCATCACCCGAAAGTTCCTGACTTCTTCAACACTGTCATCCACCTTCTCTATTTAAAGTTTGCCTTACATACTTGGTCTCAAGACCCAACCCGTGTGTAAGGTTTCTTAGCCCTCTTAAACGAGAAGAAACATAAAGAACCAATAAAAAAAAACCATTTATTTCAGGCGACACAGGCCCATAGCACAGGCTTACAGGTGCTTAGGCAGACCTTAACCTAAACATACATATTGTATAAACCAAAACTTGTGTTAATAAAAAGGCTTAAGGCGCAACTAGTCGATACTTTTTCCATACAAATTTCGGGAGGGTTTTACTCCACTGTTTCACATTGTACATCTAAAGTAAAACATAATATCGTTTTGTCTTATTATTAATTTTGTCTGTACAGAAGCAGAATATTAAAAAAAAAAGGCATTAAAAAGTTATGACCCAACAAAGATTCGTTTTTCCTGCTAATTTTAAAGCAACTTTGGGCGTAAATAAGTAATAAAAGAAGTATAAAATCTGGAAAACAAAGCTCGTTCGTCAATAATAATAAACTTTATTCGTAATTGATTTATACAGTAGTTTTTTCATAAAACCCCACCTTCCAAAGGAGTTTTCGTATTTTTTTACGCGCGCGGTTTAGTATGAATTATCGTGCACTGTGTTTGTGTGCGTGCGACTAGACGTTATGCGTGTAGACTAGCTTCTAACTGCTCATCACTGGTGCTATCTCTGTCGGAAACGATGCTAGGTGAGACAACGTGCTTTTTGGCCGCGCCCGCCAGTGAGTTCGAGCCCGCGACTAGTTGGCTCTTAAGACCATGTTAGTAGCACTGCACTTTGCACTAGATTGTGCTGTCCTGTGGAATTTGTCCGCGGAAGCGACGGAACCCCACGTCCTGCGGCCAAAAGTCGTCTTCCATGACGAGGGGCAGATAACAGTTCGGAACACGCACGACGAACGCTCTGAAGTTGACGTTCCGGCGCGATACATATAGAGAGGTATACATTCATTGTGCAGACGGACTATTTTACCCAGCGCCCGCGCAACTAACTGTAATTTTATCATAATTTTTTCATTATTTTTAAATATACTCCTCTGCCCTATTCATTAAGTATGTAGCTAGTGAATTGAAATTCTATAGCTTACGAAAACTTAAAACTAATATTCACTATCATTCGGCCGGTGGTCCACTGGCCAGCAGTTGTACGAGTGAGAAAGAGTGAGATCGCAAAATTTTGTAAGTTTTGATGAATAAACATTAAATAAATCGAAATATTGAAATATACAAGTTTTTTATTTAATATTAATAATACATTTTACAGATTGAGCTTTTTGTTGTCCAATATAATTGCTATATAGTCTCCAGTTAGAGGTATTCCCGAATCAAATCGAAATTATGGTTACCGTGCTCGAACATTGTATGAGATAACATCATTTTTTAGTTTACACGCGTTGAAAATTGTTCTGAGGGTAAAACGATATGTAATTCTAATGAGGTAAATATGTCGAAAAATTGGATGTTCACACCAAAATCCTAGCAATTATAGATAATGAGATATCAGCGTACAAAGTAACGTTTCGACCGCGCGGCCACGTGCTTTTCGTTTTGGACTGATTTCGTCTGTTTAACTAAACATTTGTAGTGTTTATTGCTTTCGTTAGTTTTGACAAATTAAGACCAATCTTCTTGTAACAGTTTTACTGTATAAGTCTTAAGTTTTAAAGAAATAATCAACATTAAAGAAATGACAAGTGCACGATTGCGCAGCCATAACTTCCAAGGTGAATATTTCGTAAAATATTGATCTAGAGCTTATAATTGTTTTTTCGACAATTTTTGACAAATTCAGTCTTCAATTGACAAAAAGAATTAGATCTCTAACCCAAGTAGTTGCTGAGATCTCCATGGCCGCGCAATCCTCCGCGTTACGTTTGCGCGGCCAACTTAAAACCCTTATAACTTTTTTATTTTTACTTTGACAAATTTTTGGTTTGTTCCCTTCGATTTTGACAAATTTCGACAAATTTATTGGCGAAGTTTTTTTCTGTTTGGGTAATTTGGCGGAGCAATCGTAACGCACACACAAAAATTTGCACTTTATAACTTAATATTACGCAAACGGATCCCTGAATCGAATAAGAAAATATTTCAGACAGAAATCAAGACATTGGTACAAAAATGGGTAAGGTAAAGCACAACATGCGACGACGGCATTACCTTTCAGACAATTTTTGTACCTGTCTTGATCTTTGTCTGAAATATTTTCATAATTCGTACTCTTTATATCACTTTTATTCTTCCCTAGTCGGGTTACAGTTTTGTTTTTTTCAGTAACATTTACGTGTAAAGCCCACTATATTAAATTTTGGGAGAATTTATAACTGTCTATGCCAGCCGGACGATTATTACAAATCTATTGATACCTCATGAATCAAACTCGGTTCAGTAGTTTAGCCGCTACGGTGGAACACAGGTAAATACAACACACATACATAGACTGCTAAAATCATAACCCTTCTATTTGGGTTTGCCGTAGTCGGGTAAAAATGGTTTTCACAGAACAGCAATATTTTTGAAAGGCCCATCCAACGATAACCCACACCATGGGATAGAGGAGAAAAAAAAATATCATCCCCACCTTACGTGCCAGAGAGGTAGGTACTTACCCAATTATTTTTCCAAGTTTTTATTTTACCCCTTTGCCGACGTGATTAAAATTTCAGCTGTCTAGTACTAAGTTTCTGAGCTAAGCCGTGAACAGACAGACAGATGGACATGGCGAAACTTCAAGGGTTTCTTGTTGACTACAGAACCCTAAAAACGCAGTAGGTATAATTTGACAAGCTTATAGATCAACTTTCGCATATAAAATATTAGCGCCTTTTTATTCTTCCAAGAACTAACTATCTCTTAATAAAGTAGTCAAAAGAAATATACACTCTATCATCACAAGTTATTAATTAATTATTTCAGTCCCGTTGCACAGAAAAGTAAAAGGTTTTTATTAAAAAATGTCTAGAGAATTAATTGAATAAATAATTGCTTGTCATTCTTTAAAATTGCAGATCTTTCAAGCCATATATTTTAAGGTTTGATTTGATGATTTTTATACAAAAAAAGCGATCAAAACGATGGTCTTCGCATGATAAAACTGATGAGCGTTATAATCTTTGTCTAATGACTTATGGAAAATGTAACATTCTACATACTTTTCAAGCAGAATGGTTGCAGTGGAGGCTGCTTCTTATTTTCCTATTGATTGACTAGCTGACAACGTCCAACCTAAAGCACTGACGGACTTCATTAACCAGAGGACAGTCATGTGTCCCTCTGAGGGTGTAGAGCCCTATTCAGAACTTTCCACCATTTGTTCGTTGGATCCGTTTGAGGAATTGAGCGGTTCGAGTGGTGGAAAGTATGCGAAGTCTCTGACAATAGCTGATTTTATTTTAGTAGTCATGTCCCGTTAGTGGTCTATTGACAATTTGACGAGCTATGTCAAAGCGTTAATGAGATTGAATGCCACATAAACGCTGCAATAAGAATAAAATCGCTTGTCAGCGCTTGACAAAGCGACAAGTGTAACATAAACTTGTTTACTATCTAATACTGCAGGTCCCTACTTTCATTGACGCTTGGACTAAATGTCAAGTCAATTCAACGTTGATTTGTTCTAAAACTAAGAGCGAATACTATCAAGAGTGTACGTACAATAACAGAACGGTTGGTTTATATTGGGTTTTTCCATCGGGGATTTCTCAGTAGCAGCCCGTAGTCTGGACTTGTGCCCTTGTTGGATGATGGCAATATGCTCGCCCCCTATTACATAGGACTTACATTACTGTCAAAATGTGAGTGTACTATACAGGACACCTCTACTTACTCCTTCGGGGCATACATGTTAATTATGTTTGTAAGAATAATGAAATATTCAGTTGATAATCTAGAGACATCATTTACTAACTACATACAGCCCAGCCTACCTACTGTTCGATAAGCCTCTCTTCAAGATAGATAAGGTCTACATCACCCACCGAATTCGACCTTACGAAACAGATTCGAATCCGAGACAAGCCGGCACCTCATTCACCTCTATCCATCGATATCACCGACACCTAACACCAACGTGGCTTGCCCCAAAAAGACAACCTACCTTAAAAGCACAGGTGTCCTACCTCGCCACCTGTTACACATCGGTGTCACGTGTCCGGGCCGTGTCCGGGGCACGCGAGCCTGTCCGGTCCGGACAAGTTTTCTCCAGTAATTGCCGCGTCCGGCCGTTGCGTCATGCGTGCGCGCATTAACGAAGCTTTGTTCAGGAAATGTTTGGTTTATAGCGACTGTGTTTTGGTGTTTTTGAGTTTGTAGTTGTTGTGTACTTTGAAATATGATGTATAATTTATTATTAATTGTATAAAATAAATTAGTTAGAATATGATTTGTAATGTTATTTATTCAAATCTATAACATTTCAGGTCATTATTGATAAAATTAATGACGTCAATCCACATAATAAGATGGTCAATACATAATCACCGTAAATCGCTGACCAAATGAAAGATTCTCTATATGAAGAGAAAATACTCAAAACCGATATGATGTAACGAGACCCAGATTCACTTCGAATGGAATGTTCAAAAAAATTGTCAAAATCTTCACGCCATCCCACCTTGGAAGAGTTACACAACCCGAGGAGCGCCGGCGCAGCTCGCGGCTCTCACCGCCAGACAGTCGCACCTGACGCGCCGGCACGGACTGCCGACAACACCCGACCACGCACGAACACGCACACAACCGCGCAAATAACGCGAACGAAGATTTTTGAATTCGGATTAAATAACATCGAATTCGAAGTGTTATAAAATTATACATTTGGATTTTTGTATTATTTTTATAAATCCAGTAAGTGTGCAAGCTTGGGATCCGAGTGAGAGTGGTGTGAGGAAAGTGAGTGCAGGCGGGCGTGCGCTTGCGCCGCTAATATTTTCACTTTCTACGCGACGGGACGCTGCGCACTGTGAGTATACTTCACTATAGTACCCTCGGATTATGTAATGTTTGGAGTTTCTGACACGATAGCTGGTGGATAGTCGATCAAAAAGAGATTATTATTTTTAAATGTTGCGTGAAGCGAAAACAATCTTTCAACTTTGCAAATTGCAATTTTCGTGAGAAAGAAAATCAACGGAAAAACTTTCGTGAAAGTGACTAAGCTTAAAAAATAGACTTAATTATGAAGATAAAGTTAATTATGATAATGAAGATACAAGTTAATTAAGTAAATACATAGAAGAGTTCATGAACTCTACCTTCACTGCGAATCTAATGACGAAGCTCCATCAATCATGAAGTAAAAATTACAACTTACTAATGATCCGATCTCAGTGATCTTATTACCTACGAAATTATTTTCCAAACACCATTAAATAGGTTTAAAAAAAAGATCTTCAGTCGGTAATTTTCCAATTACCCTAATGACTTTTACACCACCTCTGGATAAGCTCGCGTTAATTTTATCTGGTAGTAAATTTTTGCAAATTCTGTTCAATTTTATCTGATGGATAAGGTTCATCTGAACCACTTAACAGCCCTTAATCAAATTAATTCTAAATTGTAGGCTTGTAATGTTATGAACCCGAGCAGCAGCACAACGACCTCAGCTATACGTATAGCTAGGCGCTTCTAACATAAATTGTATAGTTTTTATGAAAGTTAAGGAAAACCGAACATAGCTGTAGGAAATAGGTCAGACTGATGGCCTCAGCGATAAAGTAGCAGCGCTGAGAACTGCTGCACATCGCGCTTCTAGCGTGCATACATTGTTACAAGACTCAGTCGTAGAGAATTTTTTCAGCGGGTACTTCTCCCTCTACTTCTGAACCACAGACAAGGAGGATCTGATCATATATTGCACCCTTTAGTCCTTAACCCAACCCATCCTTTTATGTTTTCAAAAGTAAACCTGTCACACCTAAAAAAAATTCCCTAGTGACTCGACCATTATCGCCTTTTTGTCTACAACGTAATCTACAAATAATCCTACTATAGTTGTAAGGTCCGTAAGGCGCGTTGTACACACACGTTTTTCTTGCCAAGCAAAGCAATAGTTTATTCGCCGTGGTAGGCACACGGTCGTCTGTGATGTATGGATCACTATGGAAGCTAGTAGGCAAACACGTTTTTTCTACGGCGCGCTTTACACGCCGCCGTACCGTAAAGAAACCGTGCCGTGTACAAAGGGTCTAAGGGCCACTAATCGACTACAAGTTAGAATATTGAAATCAGGACGTCCAACTGATTTACATATATTATCCGAAAGCAGTCGCTCCAACAACAGACCCCACAATATTTGGGAACACCGCAGGTAGGATGCCGATAAGGTTCGCGCCCTCGCGCCTCTAGTTGCCGCAGGAGACGCCCCGGGCGTCGGGAGTTGCAAGCCGATTTCCGGCCACCGTAGGCGCGGGCTTGCGGACGGAGAGCGATGGGTAGCTCGCCGTCCGATAAGGACCAGGCCCGGGTCGACGGCGCGTTGTGTTCCACGCGCGCCTTAAAGAGATGTCAGCACCAACTGACCGGGTCCGTCAGGACCAGTGCCTGCCAGGGTTGCGAGTTTGTCCGAAAGGGATAACGTGGCCCTGGCATACAGGCAAATGAAGGAACACGGGTGGGTTTTAGTCAGTAAAAGTCTGACTTCTCCCGCTCCGCCCAGAGCGGGAGAAGTTACGAGTATTTGATAATTTCCCACGCTTTTAGAAGATAGAGGAAACGCAAAGTTATGACTCCTAAAACACAATTGAATACATATAATTAAATGAATTAATTACAACAAAATACTCGTCTTGAGGAAAATACTCAATGAAACCGTACATGCAGGCGGCCGGGGTGTCGTCAGCAGCATTGACCCAAGGATTGTCCTACATACTGAACATAATGAGCGATTGAACATTCAACCTCATGCCCATTAGGAAATATTGGATTTATATAGGCATCTATTGCGATGTACAGCGTGGTGTGGATTGACAAGGAATAAACTAGGCATGGTGAAATCATACACAATGGGCACTAACTTTAATATCGATATCTCATCACTCCCCCCTTATCCCAATGTATTCGCGGTCGGCGCAACATGTCTTGTTCTCCCGCCCTTCTCTATCAGTCGTCATCTCGGTACTCACTCCCTTTCTAGCCATATCATGTTTCACTCAGCCCATCCATCGTTTCTTTGGTCGTCCCCTACTTTTATAGTCATCGACATATCGATATCTACTACCATAATGTTGATGTAAGATCATGTGAACCTGGCTTGAGGCTTAACACGTTAACTGTCCCCATACATCATTTTTCGATAACCCCAGTCCAAATTACTTATAATGCGCACAGCAAAAGAGTGGAACTCTCTGCCTGCGTCTGTGTTTCCGAACGCATACAACCCTAATCTCTTCAAAGTTAGAGTAAACAGGCACAGGTAAGCTCACTCCTCTGCCCTAGACTAAGGTCAAGAGCAAAACCATCCCAAATTATAAAAAAAATATAAAAAAGCCCAAATGGCCAAAAAAAAATTGTAGTACTGTGTCTCAAATCTTCTGTTGACAAGTCCTGACAAATAGAGCAACATAACACACAAGTCCATGAAGTTAGAGCGCATAGAAAGAAACAGGGACGAGTGTACCGTTTACGGTACACGGACGTGATGGACCCACGCAGCGTGTACTGTATTCGATACACTGGACAGCTAACGAGTTAAAATGCTACTCATCCGATTAATTTTTCTACTTCTCATCGGTGTTCATCCATAAGTTAAGCATTTCTCATGTCTTGGCAGTTGGAACACTCTGTTGCAAAAGCCACACTGGACCCGCCAGTGCATGGTGTTGGTGGTCATTGTTCCTAGGTCATGCAGTTTCCGTTTTTAGAGCAGTGATGAAGTAATAAACCATTATTATTTCCACATGCTACTTCCGGAGAATGTTGGTATAAGTACTATATTTATCACAAGTTCTACTTGAAAACCATAAATGAAACGGTCTTGAGACTTACATAGAGGTCATGCAATATTGTCATATTAATTAAGAGGTTCAATTTCTGATTTTGGTGTTAATTAACGATTTATTAATCTGGCAGTAACCCCAAAAAGAAAATCACTTCATAATCCACCATTACAAAGACATCCAAAATCCCGAACCCCAACTAGGCACCAACTAGGCTTCATCAGCTTATCTATCGATATTGAGCAACAGACAGCAACAGACGACAACAGATACAAAAAAGCCGATCGTCAGTAGTTGTGTAACATGAACCCGGCTCTCGTGTGAAACGCGCCTTACGTCACCGAAAGTGTGCCACAGACGTGTCAGCGCAGTGAATCGGTTTTTGAAGAGGTTTTTTTATTGATTTATACGATGTTGACTACTTTGTTTTCTTATATCGATTGATTGATCTAATGGATTTAGAAATAAGAGGAGTAAACAGGTCTCATCTATTAAAAACTAGTTCTTCGAAATTAAGCAATAAACATCCAGGTTAATGAAAATTAGGCGTAATCCAAAAAAATTATAATCTGAAAATAATATCGTGGCCTTCAATTATTTATCATGTTAAAAATAATGTTCCCTAAAACGTTCGGCGCGTACTACGCCGCTACGTGAACCGCTACGGCGTAGCGTTTTATAGCAACACGTGGTGGTACACATGAAAAAAAATATAGGTTTCATCTATCTATTGTTTAGGATTTTTGTCTTGTTTCTGTATCTGCTTTTTAACCATGCGTGTATATCAAATTGTTCACTATTTTTGTCTTTCATCATCCATTCCACATAATTATATAAAACCAATTCTGTTTCCGTGTCTGCCTGTCAATCAATCGACTCAGCCTATCGCAGACCACTGCTGGACATAGGCCTCTCCCAGGTTGCGCCACAACACCCTGTCCTCCGCCTTCCGCATCCAGTCTGACCCAGCCAGTCTTAAGGTCGTCGGTCCATCTAGCTGGGGGGCGTCCCACACTACTCTTGCCGATACGCGGTCTCCAGTCCAGGACTCGTCTGCTCCATCGGCCATCGGTCCTTCGACAAACATGGCCAGCCCACTGCCACTTCAGTTTGCTTACTCTGCAAGCTATGTCGGTAACTCCGGTTCTTTTCCGGATAATTTCATACCTGATTTTACCTTCAAAGAGACTCCAAGCAAGTCCCCCTGTGTGGCCGTTTAATTCTTATAAACTGCACAATGGATTTTGATGCGATATTCACTATACTTTAGAAAATTTATTCCGGAAGGTTTTTGTGTATTTATATTCATATAAAAATTATATCTAATAAAGAAATCTCAATGTTTTGCCGTAAAAACCATGCGAAGCAGGATCGGGGCGGTAGGAAATATTATTAAAAAAAAACTCAAGTGCCCAATTATGTAGAACCATCGAAAGTAAGACGAACACCGTCACGCACCAGCTGCCGGCGCCGCGACGCTTCACTACACTTTACTGCAGGTGTTTATTATAAAATTGCTCGCAATTTTCCTTTTCTGTCTCTTCGAGTCATGCTCACAATAATCTCTCAGAAACAAATGAAATTATAGCCTAAATTATAGCAAAGAAATATAATGCCTGATTTGTTTTTTTTTTCCTCAACGAACGGTAAAAAGTGCTTACTTAATACAAAATGATTTCTAGTTGACTTTTGTTTTATGTTATGTCGGAATTTCAGTGCGTGCGTGGCCTAAATATGTCTGGACTTATAAAACATCGATTGTGTATTTTCACGTCCTTTTTACCTAGAAATATATTATACGCGGTTAATTTCTATACAAATACTATCGGAATTAAATTTACCTAAGCTCCAACGGAAACTACTTTGCAAATTGCGATTTTAACAGACAAAGATTTATATAATAGCTATGTACAATTTTCTTTGCCCATCAAGGCTGGAATGGAAGGATGATTACGATAACTGTTATAAATATCCTGTATTTACAAGGAGATTTTTCATATTTAAAGGAACAAAAAAAAAGGATTCCTGTAAAAAAAAAAAAACTACGCTAACGTGAATTTTCGTGGCAAAGCCATTAATGGTTAAAATAATGTGAATTTTCGTGGAAAAGCCATTATCGGTTAAAACAATTAACAATCTTTAGTGTGGATAAATAGAGCGAGGCATAACTAAAAACATAAACAACGATACGCTATCTGCTATAAAAGCGCAGTTCCATTGTATTTGGGTCAACAAAAACCATTAGAATGTTAAACTGAAAGTTAAGAATGTGCTTCAACTGGTTTGGGTTCAAATGGATGGTGCAGTAACCCGGTCATTTAAAACATGTGTTTTGATATTGTAGCCGCTGGCTATAATTTAAAATAAGTTTTCAACATACGACCTTGAAGTTAATAATTTCGTTATAAAATCGTGTCATGAAACTAGTAGTCCATTGGGTTACGGAATTAAGTAATACTTTAGGGGGAAGTAGATGAGATATGGTATGATAAGATAAGATATTTTTTATTTGTTCAAACATGAGTATACACACGAGAAAAAAAAATCTGCATGCAAGTTGTTCAAAGTATTTTATACAGGTCGTCATGCTTGCCGTAAACAATGGCATACAAATATTTAAGTAGGTAGGTATAAGTAAAAATTTTTTGCTTATCGAAATTAAGTACACAAGCTAAGAAAATTATTTAAGTAGAAAAGTAGATAAGCGATGTGCGTAATTTTCGGAGTCGCGACTCATTTTCATTTGTCTACACTTGCCTATGCTGGTGTGATGGCTGTTTTTCCGGGGCTGCGGAGTTGTAACGATAAGATGCGATCGAAAACACTACTTAATTTCAATATTGATATTATTATTAAAAGCCTGTGATGTCCCAATGCTGGGCAAAGGCCTCTACTCTTTTTCCACTTCTCTCTGTTTAAAACTGCTAAGGGCCAGTTCTCCAGTTTGATATTTTATAGATAAGCGATTATTTTTAACAGAATACATATTGTATACATTATTTTAATTAAAGTCGCAATTCGTATCTTTCTTCTGATTCTTTCAAACTCCGCAACGGATTTTGGCCATGATTTAGAGAATTGATTCCGGAAGGTTTATAGAATAGAAAAGAAACTTTATTGTCAGACACATAATCCATATGTTACAAAACAGTACATTTAAAAAAAACACAATACACATCAAATAAAATAACATGCACGTTAAATAAAATAAACACACATATACATAAAAAAATTTAAGGCATTGGAATGACGCTCTGTGAGTCGGCATCCAATGCCACGTTATGGGGCTGTCCATCCTGCTGGCCACAGTAGCCAAAAGACTGTGTAAATATATAGTAAATTGATAATAAAATTCGTAAAATAAAGAAACTGTTTTGTCAAATCGTAAAAACTCGTGCAGAGGTGAGGAGCACTTCGCTAGTACGTATTCATTTCAATTCTCGATTCGTTATATGTGGTAGGGAAATAATTTTATAAGTCAGAATTAAGGACCCTGTCGGGCACAGCATAGATCAAGTAGGAAAGAGGAGGAAGAACCTTGGGTATTAATTTGATACATTTTATTATTAGTTACGTAGTTATTAAGTTATACTGTTTTATTAATACAGAATTGAATTTAAGAATTATAATTATTGTTTTTTATTTATTTTATTATTAATAAAAAAATAAATAAAAAATAAAATAAAATACATTTATTTCAGACATAAAAATCACACACACCGTAAAAAAATATATGGATAACTTTTGAATCTGAAATAAATATATTTGATTTGATTTGATTTGAATAAATATGTAGTAAACAAACGGTACGTAAAATTGATGCTTCAGTGATTCCTTTTTTATTCAGTAAAAGTTACTTTTAATAACGAAAATGAATTATAACTGGCTGATATTTGCATGGTTCCGAGCAGAGCGTGAACGACGCGGGAATTATGGCTTATTTATCTATATTCTAAATATGGATTAATATACTTAAATAAGTATGTTAAGATAGGTAAAAGGCAATAACCTGACATAGTTCGAGAGCTGGTGAACATCCTAGAGACGATGCTAATGCTTTTGTTAACGACCTTATTCATGTAAGCCAATAAATACTTAAATATCATCTAAAAAAATTATGAAGCTGTGACATTATTCAAGTAAATAAAGTAGGAGATAAACCATTTTATATTGACTGAAGGTAAAGAGATTTCCAAAAAGTAACCATAAGAAATTTCGTCTATGATGACAAACATTAATAACGAAATCAAACAAGTACCTAATATTAAAATCCAAAATATCATAAATAAATCATCGAAATATTATTATACATTAAGCTATCATTACACAATCATCTAAACACCTGCGCGAAGTGAAGACAAACATGTTTATGACATGAACGTAACCGCGCTTTATTACAAAACCCATCAAAATGTTCTCATTTAGTACACTAAACGTGCGAAAATGATGGACGGCACCATTAAAAAGCCTAAGTTCTCACCATTCATTAAATATTACGCGCCAAAACAGCGACTTTTATGTTCAACTCCAAAAACTATTCACTCTCTAATTAGTAATTACAACTCGCGTAATGTTAAAACGTGGGAACCGTTGCTCGGGTATGTTCGTGAACAGTCGTGTATATTCGGAGGACTTCGTGCACGATCGGGCGCTGTCGTGCGCGGCAGCGTCCAATCAGCGTAACATGACGCAACTGCTTTCACTAGCGCCCAAAGCAAACACGTCGATCGATTTTGTAATTATATTGGAATGCATGCTTTCTTATTTGGGTTTTGGATCGGTTTCTTTGGCTGTTACGTAATAAGGCTGGCGCGCGAGTATGTAGTCATAATACTTCCGTTTTTGGAGGCTGGTCAATTTTATAAGTTGGTCAAATGTAAATGGGATCACATGTGACGTGTGTAATCGATTCATTAATTAAATCCGTACTAAACTACTTGTAGGCGGTGCGGTGTAGGCGTTTTGTAGTAGCGTTATAGACGATGTAGTTTTATGGTAATTAAGTTTGCGGAAATTGTGTGGGTGCTTCCGTTACGGTTTGTGAAATAACTTGCTAACTCGTTCAAGTAATGCTTTATTAAACCTTTAGTTTTGATTTACAACACAGCATTATATTTTCCTAGACGAAAATGAAAGTAGTATTTAGCCAAGTTATTATGCATAATTCTATCCCGATCTGCAGGCTAATTCACGTAACTAAAGAAGTGCAGTAGCAGTGCAGTTGCAATTAAGTTTCGATCAAAACAACGCATTTCGTATTCTACTATTCTCTACGGCTGTCAGATACTATATATATTCAGCTATCACTCAAACTTCATTGCACCTGCACTGCAACTTGATCGGCGCGTCATGAAATTACGTGAATTAGCCCTCTGAAAACATCATCAGCCGAATTTCATCATAAAATTATGTTTGGGGTTTAGAATAGATCCTCTTAAATAATGAATAAAATGTATGCCTAATAAATTTGAATTATTGTATCCTCGTACATTTAAAGGGATCTTTCAATCCCTCTGCCTTTAACTTCCCATCTTTTTAGAATAACATCAAATTCAATATATCACAATATCTAACCACCATTAAAATAGTACCGAGTCACGCTTCTCGCTTCAATCCGATCACCAGGCACAATGGCACCTGATGCTCCCCGCGCATGTAACCGACCAAGACGCACGCTCCGCCCACCAGCGCGGGCGCAGCAAGCGCCTTGACACTGATTTATTAGTCACTTGTTTGCGTACGCTCGTACTGTGTGCAATGTTTGTCTATTTGCATTTCATTGTTTGACTTTCGGATTTCTTATGGTAATTTCCGATTGAAAGTATTATTTGAATTTGGTATTTTGTCAACTGATAAATTTAGGTCATTGGAATTACTGGTCCATATCCCTTAGTTATAAATATTTGTGCAGCCTACAGCCGGAGTGATGGATGGCCTTAGCAAAACAATGCTCTTCGTTTCGCTTACGCTCGCACACGTCTTACTAAACCTGCACGAGAAAACACAACCAACCATAAATTAAATCCGATCCAAACAACCACTTCAAAGCAAGACTAACGAAAACATCGTGTTATCTGTTCTTCGAGACGTAAAGCTTAATTAAAAGGTACTCACAACAAGTCTTACATTAACAAAACAAAATACCGCACTTATCTGTTCATCAGTTAATTTAAATTGGCTAATGATCGCGGATGCAGCGTATGCTAATAAAAAAAGAGCAGAAGATCAACTCTTAATAGAAAGCGTTTTTTCCCGCGTTCCACTCTTGATATAAATGTAAAGACGGGGTTTTTGTCAGTTTTTCTCGCTGCCTCTTTTCCGTTTTTAATTAAGGAATCCATCTCATTTGCCCCAACGTCTCCTCGGTGGTCAGCCACGATCCCGTTTTCGTGCATTAGTAAAGCTCAATAAAATCATTTACAGGCACTTAACGCACCCACAATACAGGAGAAATTCCTAGTGTGGGGAAACGTTTAAAAAAAAAAATAACTTGTCAAGGAGTCGGACAGTTAGAAATATGAAGCTAGTTTTGTCCATTCCAAAGCGTAGTAGGTACATTATGGAGAAGAACGGGCAAGAAACTTCATCGACTATAAATTATAATGTTACAAAAATATTTTTACATCTGTAGAGTTGCATTTATAATAAAATGTGAGGATAATATAACAAAAAAAAACCGTCCATAGTAGGTACAACAAATAGAATTAACAAAAAATAAATAAAAACTAAAATAATTAAAATAAGCTGTGGCAGATAGGAGATGACCAGTCCAAACTGACAGCGCCCGTTCACGAACATGACGCATGGGTCAGCAGTTCAGCACCATTCAGCTCAACCATTTTTAAGGGAGCTAAATGATCCAACACACGCGCTACCATCAGCGAGACATCTGAGTGAGCATGACATCATTAGCATTAGTGTATGTGTTATGTTTGTATGTACTTTGATTTATGTAATTGGTTTTTTAAGCCGTGTAAATTAAATAAATAACTAAAGTCATAAAAAGCGCGACGGTTCTTTATACGGTTAAAAGCTTATAAGCACGAAGTTTGTTCAGTTGAGTGAGTGTCACACAGAATGAACCTTCTGTAACCATATGTACTATGTGTGGTGGATGAGCGGGTGCGGTCACGGACCCCGTTGGCCGGCCGCCGTCGCCATGGAAAGTGAAAACCGCGCAGCCCTAGAAAATGAGAGTTTACTCCGCCTCGTGGATAGTTGAGTGTACTCTGCCTTATATAGTAGTCGACTGTAGTATGTGTAATGCTGGCTTACCGCACAAGCAACTGTCGAGGTCATTCGCGATCTGTTTGTTTTCATTGTAATATTCGTTAACTAGCAGAGTTTTAGACCCACGACAAGATAGTTGTATAGCATTAATGTGGGTTTAGACTAAACGAATATAGAGCTAGAACAAGAGCACAGAGCAACGTTTTTGTTGCTTTTTTGGTGTAAACTATAATTCGTTTTCATAATTTACACCAAAATAATATCAACGAGCTAAGATGACAACAAACAAGAACTGGAATTTTGCACATGCTCTAGAGATGTGTAGATCAGGCGAACGAGTGCCCATTGCTCATTCGGCAAGTTTCTGTGGCCGGCTGTACACTAGGTACACTGTGGCTGACTCCAAGAGTGATACTGTAATTGTAAGTTCTGCATTAATCATTCTGTCTCAATTACTTACAAAGCAAAGAAAGAAGAGACGTTGGTGATGACGAATTTAATTAAAAGAAGGAGACTGGATAATGTGGATGATATAATTGTGGACATGCAACTACAAGAAGCTGCTATCATAAGTAGATATTTTTCTCGAGACCAATCGATATTTAATTAAGATATTAATTTATCGGGCAAGTCACTAGAACACAAGAACAGTTTGAAGAGACCGCTTCGAGGAGCGAGCACGTCCGAGCACGAAATAACGCTAACTGTTCGTGCGCTCGTGCACCGTTTACATCCAGCGAGCGAGCATGCTTAGAACATTCCATTGAATCTCCGCAAACGAGATAGAACAACGAAATAATGCTCAGTCCCTGTTTACACCATTCATTCATTCAACGAGCATTCGCTCGTTTGGTCAACCCACCTTTACAGGATTTTGCTTGCAGAGTTTTCACAACAAAACCATTGCATCAATCGAATAAGTTAATCAGTTTTTTACGAGAAAAGTTTCATTAAGTACCGCGATAACTCACGGCACACTCTTTGGCAACAAAATCGAAGCTCGATTGTATTGCAGGATTACTCTAACCTGTGCCAAGAGTTAGGTAAGAAGTAAAATACCAAAATAAAATATAGGAACGAGTATGTTACTCAATATAAATGCAATCCGAGCTGGCATTGCTATTGCAATATGAGCATTGTTTTCTACAGCTATGTAATAGCACATTTTCCCAACACGTACTTTTTCTTCAGATCAATGACTTACTCAATAATGCTCAATCGTCGGGGAAAAACACAAAACAGACGAAAGAAACGATCCATTCTAATAAATGAGGTCAAAGACACCGCTACACAAGCGAGGAAAATTTAATAACAGAGTACAATATAGGTCGGAGTTTCTAGACATCACCCCGTGTGAACCGAGGCTTTTCCGATGTCAGTACAATTGGAGGAAAACATCGCTCGGTGTGAAACAGAAAACCAATGTCTATGACCTAGATAAAATAATAGTTTATTACGCGCGTAATGTGTTATATGTCAGGCATTTTGTTTTAACAAAGTGAAATACGGAGTGTCTCAAAAATATTCACCTGTTTCAATTTCGAAGCTCACGCGCGGTGAAGCGCGGGCGTGCTCACTAAAATGGTTTGTGGAATTGTTAGTGTCATGCCTTCACCCCCCTGTGAACGTTCGTTCAAGAGCATTTTACGAAAACTCGAAAACTATGGTCACAGTTCGTCGTTTATGGCTTACGTGAAATTTCATACGCACCAACGCAACGCCGCGCCGTCAACGCAACGTCGAGCTGGATTAAGACGTTTCAGGCTACAGGGTCGACGATAGGACGACGGCAAACAGGGCGTCCAAGAGAACTGATTGAAATGGACTATTACTTCGGATCTTTTACGATGAGTGTATATCAGATTTCAGTCTCGCTTTTATGAATGTCTGGCGCGGAATGGAAGACATCTCAACGATGTAATATTTAAAAAAAAACTTTTCAATACACTTCCTCGAAAACTGGTTCATATCGCACTACGATTAGGTTCACAATGCAATGTATTTCATACGCGTGCGATTTTTTATTTTCCAACACGTGTGCGGGAATAAAAATTACCACAGATAACTTATACCTATACTTAGTCCAAATTGGTTCAATGAAAAAAAAAATCACACCGTCTCGCGCCAGAGACGGTCCTCTCTTTATTCGGAAGTGGTTATTTTTTTTAATCTTGGCAAAGATGCGTCTTTTCGGCGTTAATATTTTTGGAATATTTAAATAATGTTTATAAATAGAATACCATGATTATTACAATAAGAAAACGTTTATGAACAAATTAACATATATTTGTGTTCTAAACTCATAAATATTTCAATTTTCTATTTTTCATAATAGGCTGTTTATCGGCTTCATACCTTTGCTTCTCCTCCAACCTGGCGAAAGCAAAGCGCGGAAAAAAAAGAAAATTAGATCATAGTTTCCTAATAATTCATGACAAAAATATGTTTCGTTATTTTATTTAATTTCTTCAAAAGTGTATTGAAAAACGTCGTTTGATACACGTGGACTCTTGTTATTGCACTTCTCGGCTCAAAAACAACCTCGCCTACGGCTCGGGTGTTAATTCCGCCTCGAATGCAATAACAAACATTCTCCACTTGTATCAAAATGTACTATTTTATATTCTTACATTTACGTATAATTAACAGTATTGTTTTTTTTTTTTTAATAATTTAATATTTTTGAGACGCCTTATATTTACCATTCATTCATAGCTGAATATTTGGAGTTATATAGAGAAACTGAAAACGAAAAGTAACTGGCTTAAATTACTTTAAAAAAAATAAAAAATAAAGTTAAAACAAGACAACTAGAATTTAGTTTAAGAGTAAGAAACTTGTAGTTGAAATGATAATCTAGGCTAGTTTAACTAGATCTGTAAACCAGAAGCAAACATGAAAATATCGTAAGTAAGTGTAACCATTTGTATTTTTTACAAATTACAAAACAGTTGTATGGAAGTTTATTTTAACTTTTATAGCTTGTTGACCTCCGATCGTTAAAAGATACTATCGCGTACGAAAGTGTCATCCTCATTCTAATGCAGCTCGGATTTTACCCTAAAGAAGAAAATATTTATCTTTTACTACAAACGTAGCACGTTAACAACGTGACTGAAGTTACAAGTAGATAATAAGTGGTTAAGAGCCTGCGTAGACGTTAAAACACTCGAAGCACTCGTACTAAACATAGTAACATTTTATTAGGTTTCCTGGAAAAACCTTCCAATATTTTCCACGTAACTTATTCATAAAACACACTCAAGAATCTCAAGGAAACTGAAGGAACAAGAAACATGGAAATGTTATTAATTCATTAACTATAATTTTGCATAGTTCGCTATTGGGGTTCCATGTCTAATAATTTACAAACGTCACAATGGTCTCCATTGTGAGTTTTCTGACCGATTTTCCATACAAAACCTTTTGGAAAATGACAATACAGAGCCCCCTGTTCAGCAAAATAAATGAAGTTGTGAACGCGCCGTGTGCGTCTGAGCCTGTAGTACTCGTATGTGTGTCGCCGACTGTCAGACGTTTTCACTGAACGCTCCAGTTCCTGAAGCGGTCTGCAACATCGTACGCGGAGAAATTAAAACTATAACGTGTCACCGTAGTGAAAATATTACTACTTGAAATTCAATACTACTGACAAAGAAGACTTTGAAAGGTTTCACTTGCTACGTAGAGTAGTTATATATCTGACTGGTACTAAGTATATTTTGAAAACCTGCCTAATTTACGGAAATCATAAAAAAAAAATTTTTACAAAAAAAACAACCGACTTCCAACAAAAACACTAAAAAGTGAAAAATAACTTTAATTTCGGAAGCACATAACATCACGCCATGTTTCCTCGAAGGGTAGGGCAGAGGTGTACCTGTAGTACACCCACATTTAATATAATATTTAATTTAATTTCGGAAGTCGGTGTCTTTGGTTTTGTATTTTCGTTTATGGCCACCGACTTCCGAAATTTAAATTAAGTCAGTCTCTGTTTCCTTTTGTATGTATTAAATCTATAGTGTAATTCGACATGTTACGACGACCCCAAATAAATTGGGATTAGGGCAGGAGACTGATGATGAAGTATTCAGGCTAAGTTTTAAGTTAATAGATCAACGAAAGAAGATTTTTTTCATACAAACTGTATCCATCCCCCTTTACACCCCCAAAGAGGTTAATTTTTAAAGTGGTTTGCGACTTTTCCATTATTTGACATAGAGGTTATACCAATTTTCGAGTTAATCTAGCCACGTAGTAAAATCCTCTCTTGTAAAATTGACTACCCCTTTTCACCCCGTTATGGGTAGATTTTCGAAAAACCCTGATACAAGTTATTCTTCATTTTTGGTCTTAAGTATAAATACTGAGTTTCGAGTTGATCGGACCGCGCGTTAAAATTCTTCTATTTTTTTGTTAACTTAACTTCAACGGATGGGATGTCGACCCATCCGTTGAAGTTAAGTTAACAAAAAAATATAAACTTTATAATTTACTTACGTAAGTATTCGTCCAAGTTTCAAGTTTATTAACCCTAGGAATAAGATTTTTCATGCAAACAAAACCTCCCGTTTTCCACCCTTAAAGGTCAAATTTCCAAAAACCCCTTCTTAGCGGATGCCTACGTGCCAAATTTCAGGCCAATCTGTTCAGTGGTTTGAGCTGTGTTGATAGACCAATCAGTCACGGTTTCCTTTTATATGTACATATGGCTAGTTATATATATATTGAGAACCTCCTCGTTTGTTGTAGTCGGTTAAAAATCATTTATAGGCAGAGTGCATCTCATGACAATTCCAATAAGACCAAACACGGGTAGGATACATTGTTTTTTAACGGAGTTTCAGTGCCTACCATCTGGCTTCATCATCAGATCAGTTTGATGGTACCATTTTGATCAGAACTATTTATTTAAATTTGCTTCGCTTAACTATCTTAACCCAGATATCTCATCGCCACCCGTGAATTACGTATCACTGAAAAGTTCCGGTGGCCATCTGTGGCCTTCTTCATCTGTTCCACTTCACCAAATTATACTTTCTGAATGCAGATGATTGACTTGAAATGAAAATATAAAAATTGCTATAGGTATGCCTATAATATTTGAGGAGTTCCCTCAATTACTCATGGATCCCAACATCAGAACTGGATTTTGAAAACAATGGAAACAATCTGGAAGTATATCCTTTCAATTAAAAAAATAATTTTCCAAATCGGTTCATAAACGACGGAGTTCTGAGGTAACAAACATTTAAAAAAAAAACGACTTGAGAACCTCCTCCTTTTTGTGAAGTCGTTTAAAAATGAAGAACAGTTGAACCAACTAGGTACCTATTGATTGATTCCTGATTAATATTGAAATGAAGAATAGACACGAATCTCACATCCACAGATACTTATTATTATTAAATCTTTATTAACAGACCACAGAGATCCTTACAGTATTTAGTAAAGAAAACCGAAAATCGAATGTTAGTATCATAATCCTATGCTAAAGTCCGGAGTTGGACCTCACACTATCCACGTAATATGTAGTACGTACTTGTATGAAGTCCGATCCAGTGACGCAGCATCGGGCAATCCCACCTACCGCACAACGTGCTCAGAGGGTCTATTCCGAACATAAATCCGAAGTATCGGCCGAATGTTCGGCCGTTGCATGACTACGGCTAACTATGGCTGACTACGGCGAACAAAAAGAAAAAAAAACCGGTCAAGAGCGAGTCGGACTCGCGCACCGAGGGTTCCGTACGAATATATGATGTTGATGATTTCTGGAAAACTGTGCTATTTAGAGACATCGTTTTATTTTTCCTGTAATCTTTACATAAGGTTCTATCATATAGAATAATTTCAGATAATTTCTCTGCAAACTTCGGAGATAAGGGGGACGGTATTTTTTTTTTACATTTTTCATCAAAAGTCGGAAATGCTATGCTGCCTAAAAAATAAAAAATAAATGTTTGAGAATGTGCAAACAGCGTTCTTTCATATGATACCCCACATGCCTTAGTAGCCCCACTTAAAATTTTTAAGACCCTTTTTCAGTCCCTGTTGCAGAAAAGATATTTTTTTTTTAATTTCTTTCTTGCTTGCAAAATAGTTGGGCAAACGTCACCTAAAACTATTCTAAATTTCAAGTTGATAGCATTAGTAGTTCTTGAGATATCCAGGTGTGACAGACAGACAGACAGACTTAGTCTCACCATAAGGGTTCCTTTTTACCATTTTGGTACGGATGATCCCGGAACAACTGTCGTCCATACAAATATTTTTCCATGCGGGTACTACCGTAGAACTGTAGGTCTGTCTCTGAACTTCAATTTTAATTTTAACCATGTAAAAGCAACATTTCATCCACTTCTTACTCAATACAAGATGTTATACCTCCTTGTAAATCAAACATTACGTAAAGGTCGCAGCAGGACGGAGCCTCACTGAGTGATCCAGCTATTAATTTATACTACTGCATGTAATCGTAATTCTCTAAGCTTTACTGCTGTACGTGACTACAAATAATGTTATAATATGTATTAGATACAGTTCGTATAGTCTTTGTATGTTTGTATGAAAGAGTCATTTTAAAGGGATTGATTATTTGTGAATAGTGTTTTATGAATCTATTAGCATACGGTCAGTCGTGTGAATCTGTAAATGTTCTTAGTGATTCTTCAACACAAACTGATAAATTAAAGCTGAACATTAAGAAACTGCGATAACTATCCATAGTCTGAAATCGACAGAAACATAACTTCAGCGACTAACGTTGATTGGTATAAATAACCTCGGGTTACGCTAGTGTAGCCCCGCCGCCGCCGCCGCCGCAACTGTCATGGCTACTATAAGCCGGACACCCACATTTCGCGCCTATGTACCTTATCACACCAACGTACCAAATTACAATAAATAAAAAGCTGCCTAACAAACTAATTAGCGGATAAGGCGATCCATACAAACATATAATTACACAGATATATAAACAGATAGAGAAGCGGTTAACAGAGCGTGGTTAATTGTTCCGTGGTTAAACCTCGCGCTAGCCTCGCGGTTACCTTCGTTCGTTTGCTCAGGTGCAGGGTTAGGAAAGCGGCGGTTTAATGTGTAAAATAATGTAGGTACAAGAAATAGTTATTTAGGCAAGATTTAGAAGATATCTTTCAAAATTAGATTATTGGTCAGGTTTGCTTGAACATGGCTTTTCTATAAATATGTATGACCTCCGCAATGCTGTTATAATCATAGAAGCGTACCTAGTGAACGTACAGAAAACATTATTCACTCATTGTAAAGAAAACTCCGTAATTATAACATAACCAACAAAAAGGGATAACCACTTAATTATAGGAGAATCACTTGACCATCTAAGATGGTTCGTCCGTATCCTGTAGTTTTCACCTAATCGTCCGGCAACGACTTGCGGCGCTCGCGCACCGGACACGTCTTACGAAGACGTCTGTAAAACCTTTGATTGTACCGATGCCTCTGTTCCAGTGGTGGAGCGATCATTTACGATGCGGTGCCATCGGAATATGAAATGAGAACTATTCGATGAATCCTGACGGCGCGCGGCGGGCAATTCTCGTATTGTTAAGAACGTTCGCATTCTAATCTGTCTCAATCTGTCAAAAATACTTGTAATTTTCCTATATTTTGGACTAGCTGAGCTGAGATTGCGACTAAATTTTGAACGTTAATTATGGGAATTGGCGTTCTGCTCAGTATCGTCTCGAGGTAAACTGAAATGTTTAGATTGTTTAAAATAAATCTACAAGTATATCGTATTATTGAAATGGCTCGTCTAATGGAAATAGGTAGTTGCTTATGTGAAATAAAATATTTTGATTTTGTTCTAATATTACAAACACAAATTGCATCACCTTCCGTTAACAAAAACCCTAAATGCTCGTGCAGACTGGCGCGACTTCTCGGGTGCAACACGAGTCGCGCTGCCTGACGCGCCCGTGATGTTGCACCAATCTGCACTAACGGTAATGGCCACACAATTCGCAGCTACGCTATCGCGTCGCTTAATCTCCGCCGTCACGCTCGGACAACTTCCGGTGGTGACTAAACATTCACAGCTCGCTTATGTACAAGTTTCACCACTAATAGCACATCACTAATAGCTCACTAATCAGACTTTTTACCGAATAGCTGCGATTGCGAATAATCGATGCTTAATCGCTCAATCGGTAGAAAGCTTGCAGAACGTGTCACCTCACTACGCCATACGTAATGAGGTTAATATAACAGGCTAGGTTTACAAAATAAACAATTGCGGATGCGACGGGCGGGTTATTCTACAAACGAGAATATGAAGTGCCTAGTTATAGATTAGATATACCTATTGTAAATTTGTAACTGTGACCATAGATGCCAATTTGTAACTGTGACCATAGATGCCAATTGACTTTTAATATGCGATGCCTAAATACCTCTCAGCTGATTTACTACACTTGAGTTTAACCAATAACATATAATTTATTTTATTTTTTATTATTGCATACTCTAGTGAGAATGTAGAGGCAGCGGCATGGGAATCGAACCCGGAACGCCATAACACCATATCGCAGGAAAAAAGTTAAACCATATTTTCACCACATTATACACGTAGGTATAATTTATTTTTGCAAATAAAAACAAAAAGTAACGAAACTTACGTACGTACTTAAGTATAAAAATTTTTAGAAAAAAAAAGTAACTCGCTTCCAAAAAAACTCTACAAAGTATTAAATCATTTCGGAAGTCGGTGTCTTTGGATCTTTAATATTGTGTTTTCTGACTTGATGACAATGCAATTGGACCAACTCGGGAGCATACCATTTCAAACAAATAGACAATTTTCAAAATCGGTCCACAATCATTTAGTCGTTACATAATTTGTTTTTTTTTTTATTAAAAAAAAAATCTTGTGTGTGGGGGAAACTTGCTGCCCATCAAGGGATGGAATTTTGCTACGATAATAGGGCTCCGGGGGAAATGCATTGATTACAATCGCGCCTTTAGTCCGCGTCGCTATTTACGTAGGGTGTGTATAATAAAAAATATGAACCTCGGTTTACCCATTCAAATCGCTACAATGTTAAAGGAAAGTTCGCATACCGCAATATTTAGATACTCATAACTACGGAAAAATTTGTTTCGTTTAAAGTTAAGTAATCTCCAAACCTAAAAGCCTGGTTTTCCTTACGAGATTACTTAACTTTAAACTAAACAATTTTTGGAATAAATTTTCTCGGCTGCACCGAATGCATACGTGTCAGCCTCCACCAGGCCACACGTCGTGCAGCAATCAGGTCCCTCGGGCCTAGACCGTATGTACTGCCTTACAGGCGCCAGCACCTGGCGCAAACCTTAGCACCGATCACGCCAGACGCGGCTGCCGGTATGTACAGTCTAGTCTGGTTATGTGTAACCGGTGGGTCGGGCCAAATCTGACCTTTAACTGAATCTAAAACACATAACGGAGTTTTAGACCAGAAAAAAAAGCCGAAAAGTCAGGTTGAAAGATAGGGTAATGGAGCGTGGCATGGAATACTTACAGTTGATCAAATAGATCCCGCGTACAGGAAAAATTATACGCCGGACGCGGCTCGGGAATTGGCTCTTACGGGCAGGCCATAACAGCACCACTTTATTGAATTGTACCTGAGGTGGCTATAGACCTGGTCATTTAGAAATATATTTATTACAATATGATTCGCGCTATATCACACCATCATAATGCCATCTTTCAAAAGGCGATTTCTATACGACTGACACACAGTACGCTACATTAAAATAAATTTTCATTTAAATAAATTTATTGTAATCCATTATATTCTTAACACTCACACTCAGTTGCAGAAACGATCTTTAAATTTTAAAGACTACATTAAACACTAATGTAGCATTAAATCATTGCACGAAACCATTTTTTATTTTATTTTAATGTTGCATTAAATTTAACTAATGAAATGTCAAACCTAATGAAACCGGCCATTTTAAACACTTTTACGTTGCACGTAATTTCATTAGGGCCCATTAGCAGGTGGTGAACTTTAAGTTTGACATTTCAGATTTTTTCATTTTAATGGGCCGAAAAGCATCCATTAAAGAGCAACATTAATGTTTTCTACGGTACTTGAACGCATTTCTGTAATTGAAAGATGTCTTTAACCAGTCTTTCGTCATTATCTGATTCTTATTTAGTAGATTTACCTCGCCGTCGAATCCCAGACCGAGTGAATTTATTTTTAAAACATGATGGAGAAGAGTTTCGTGTAAGGTATAGAGTTTCCAAGGAGGCAGTTCTTCAAATTTGTAACCTACTTGATTAAGATTTAGAACCAGTGACGCAAAGAAATAAATCCATTAATGGCCTGACACAGCTTTTAATATGTTTGAGATTTTTCGCCACTGGATCTTTCCAGCAAGTATTGGGTGATTTAATAAACATAAATAAATCAACAGTTTGTCGGAAACAGGTTGGGTCGGGTTGTTTGCCAGTTTGTTTATACAAAAAGTATCCCGTGAACTAGCAAAATTAAGCCACCTCTATATTAAAATGCCAGACCGGACGGAACTACGTAGAGTTGCAGAAGGTTTTTATGAAATTGATGGATTTCCACGTGTGGCAGGAGCTCTAGACTGCACACATGTTAAAATTATTAGAATAAAGGGGATGCGCTAAGGTAGCCCACGAAATTAAAATTTTATTACGTTTTTTGTAATTTGCAGGTCAGTAACACGTTGTATGTTGATCTAATTATGATTCGCGGCCATAACCAATATGGCTTTACAGAATTATAATCATTAGAAGTATACTATTTGCAAAAAACGTTGGTAAATTTGAATTTCGCGGGCTACCTTAGCGCATCCACCTTACCAGATTATTTAAACTAGATTAAACCACAGAGTACACTGAATACACAAATCAACTACATTTACTTTATAAATTCACTCGGTCTGGGATTCGACGGCGAGGTAAATCTACTAAATAAGAATCAGATAATGACGAACGACTGGTTAAAGACATCTTTCAATTACAGAAATGCATTCAAGTACCGTAGAAAACACTAATGTTGCTCTTTAATGGATGCTTTTCGGCCCATTAAAATTAAAAAATCTGAAATGTCAAACTTAAAGTTCACCACCTGCTAATGGGCGCTAATGAAGTTACGTGCAACGTAAAAGTGTTTAAAATGGCCGGTTTCATTAGGTTTGACATTTCATTAGTTAAATTTAATGATACATTAAAATAAAATAAAAAATGGTTTCGTGCAATGATTTAATGCTACATTAGTGTTTAATGTAGTCTTTAAAATTTAAAGATCGTTTCTGCAACTGAGTGTGAGTGTTAAGAATATAATGGATTACAATAAATTTATTTAAATTAATATTAATTTGTAATAATTAATTGAAAGTGGATTTAAATGTAATTTTATTTAAGTTATGTCTACCAGGGTAGGATTAATTAACTGCCTGCCCAACCTTTTTGATTCTTAAAACTCTGCTAACAGTACATAAAAAAAGTATTATATTATTTTAATTATTGTGAATGTGAAGACAATGTGGGTTTTTTTTTTTTTACTTTTCGTTTATTATCAGTTAGTGTTAATCATGGTCTGGCAGTTTGAGTCTTTTATGCGGCCTACCAAAATGTCCTTTCTTTGGTATTGTTCGTCGCATCGTTGAGCTCCTTAAGTTCTGAGTAGAGCTGCACGATTATTGACAAATGCGTGCACTGACTGGTCAGGTCCACTCAATCTGTGTGGTTCTTTCCTCAAAAGACCATTTCAGACACCAATCTGCATTGTCTTCACATGATCTGACCAAGATTATGTCTGGACTTTAAAAGAGACTGTGACCTCTGAGTTTGTTTCGGCCTTTCTTCTCAGAGTAGTCAGATAGGAAACGCCGACCTCATCTAGTTTTAAAATATGATTGACGTGTTTGTACAAACCTACTTACAGAAATAAAAATCATTTGTATCAATAATATGCCGCAGAAAATAGAGTGACTTTCTCGAGATCTTCGCAATCCAATGAAGGATAGGGAAAAAATCTTTAAATGAAATCAGTTTTCAACCTTGGCATCACTTATGCGGTTGCCAAACGCCCAACAATCTTTTGTGTTCTTGAGCGAGAAAATCATTGATACATAGCTAATCGCTTGTTCGTCGGAGTTGGGAGGGTGCCTATACTTATACTGAATAGGCAAGCCTGCGCATCAGTCCGAGACACAAACCCATAATTTCATAAATATCACCCGCCACCGCGACTGTTGAAACACTATCTCACACCGACGCATTTCTTCCATACTTTCTACGAGTATCCATAATGTGTAGAATCTGTGCGAACGATCATGATTTCACTATGATCATCACATTTTCTATAGTTTTCGTAATTGGTACTCGCAGTAAAGCATCAAACTAACGCTATTACCTTCACTCGATAAATTAAAGAAATCGATACGTGATTATGTAATCGATACGTGACGTCACAGACGTATGCGCTTCTTGCACATTCACTTTGTGGTAAATGAAAATTGTGAAAAGAAACTACAGCAAAGTAAAGTAAAAGAGCAAGAAATATTCTATCCGGTAAACCCTATAGAGATGGTTACGAGATCTATAGTTTAATGAATGATTTTAAGTCAATAGTCACTATAATGATGACTCATTCGTGCATTTCTGGTTAATAAAAATAACTTTCAACACGCAATAACAATAGTAGCGGTGTGACCTAATGTAGTACGAGACAGGAACGGAAATGCCTGTGTTTATTAATAAAACTAAACTCAAGCACTTGACGCTCTGCTTCCCCAAGTTTACAAGCATAAATTAGCCGCAAGCAAGTCACTGAACAGCTAATATAAAGGAAGTAAAATAAAGAAACCAGCTACCGTGAAGAGTACTGAAACAAATATAAATTATTCACTTTCACTTGAAATATATGAGGTTTATAGAACGTTAATTAATCGTACATAATTATAAAATATAACATAATAGCAATTAGATGATAAGTTAGTCGACAAATCATTTTCTATGTCAAAATAACTAAACTAACGACTCCCTTGTTTCTTGTTTCAGATGATTCCCGTAATACGGGTAAGCGCTATACTGTGGCTCTTCTGCGCTGCACTAGCAGAGGTCACAGAACAAAACACCACTACCACGAAGACAATAAGGACAACCATCCTACCTTCAAGGACCACAAGGACAGAACTCAAAGTCTCCAGAAGTCTAAACCCTCTTGACACACAAACACTCAACGTCAGAACGAAGACCGGGCATGTCACACAGCTGATCGTCAAGAAGAAGGATAAGGCCACCACGTATGCGAGTAGCACGACTCTTGCGCCGACCACAGCTTCCCTCAGAACTACGGTGTCAAACTTCAACACCACAGAAGAAAACAAAAACAAAACAGAAACAAGAGACGAAAGAAAACTAAGCTTCATGGGCGCAGTCAACAGCGATCTCGCTGGCTATGACTATTACCTGAACCGCAACAAAAACCCTGAAGAAGTGACTGACGTCAAAGCAGAATATGGTAACTGGTCTCCAGTATCAGTATACCCTGAATCCGTTATACAGGAAGATGGGAAGAAACCGGAAGCTGACCCTGAAACCTTAAATTACTACCCCACATACGACAATGAGAAGAAGACAGAAAACAAAAAGGTCTACATCACATCAACCAGTCTTTTTGACTATGGGGGCCCAATTAAAAGCTACAGGTTTGATCCACACAACCCAGTCATTAAGAACGATAGGAATCCAGTGTATATAGAAGTTGTGAGCACTAAAGTTTCTGAAGGAGAAGGAAAGTCCTACAAAGTACCAGACCCCGTCGTCATAAATTCTGAACCAATGTACCTTAAGAAGGCAATCGAAAAGTACAACAATAAGCGTGGCAGGTCTATTCTAACACTTGGTGAGGACGGCATTCCAGAAATCCAAGGTGTGAGAATGCCTGACGATGAATCAGACAAAAAGACCTGGCGCAACGCGAGAGTTGTGAATGGAGAACTGCAGCCTTACCCTGAAGGCTACACTCCACCTAAAGCAATCCCTGAAGCTGACGTGTACCCAGACATAGCCGCTGCAGACCCCGCACAGAGCTTCGGACCTTTCACAAAAGATGACAACTTTGAACCCAAAGACGGTCCATTCACCAAATTCGACAACTTGAAATTCGAACCCTCTGACAGCGGCCCGTACGTGGCGAGCGACAACCCAACATACTCGTACAAACAGAAAAAAGACAATTATTATCTCAAATCCGGCTACGGTCCTTTCACTAAAGCTGATAATTCGAAAGTTGCAAACTCGAAACTCATCGAGTATATTAAGCAGATTAACGAGCAAGAATCGAAACGTGATTACTTTAGTGGACGTAGTTCGAGGTCACACAATGGTGATATGGAATTCGCTGAGAGCCAAATCCAAAGACGTATGCTTCAACACCCTGGGGAAGTCAGTTTCCCCAACTCCGCACTGTACACACCTAAAAATGCAAGGCCGGGCTTTGATGAGAGCGTGAGGAACCCCGTCCTACAGTATGCTCATCCTGACTTAGGAGTACAGCCTGCGAAAGCGACCCGCGATAACGTGGAGAATTACGAAAATAAAGAACGAAAAATTAAATACTACACGAATACCGTACCGAAAAGCGCTCACCCTTACCCAATGGAACCAGTCAACGGCTACGGACAGCAACGCTCTCAGCAGACATCTATTAATGCTAACAAGTACTACGAGGATGAATACAACAAGTTTTCTTACTACGACCACAGCTACAACCCGCAATCGTACCAAGGGGCGAGGTATCCTTACAACAACTATGCATACATCAAACGAGTGCCCGAACCATCTCTGTGGAAGAGGTTTACTGACTCAATGAAGGACACCTTCAACACCGCAAGCCAGACAGTACAACAATTCACTAAACCTATAATGGACCCAATTGCTAAAGTAGCACAGCCTGTCTTTGACCCCATTGTAGAGGCCACACAAAAGATTTCGTCTAATTTAGGTCTATATCCCTCAAATTCGATCCAATCACAGAGGTATGCTCAAGACAAGATTGGTGTAGTGGCAGCAGCATCAGGTGCTCCTGGTATGTTACCAGCTATCGGCTTGATGGCAGGCGGAGCGGCGCTAGGACTCGGAGCGGTTGCTATGGGCAGACTGTTAGATGTGAACCTAATGCGCAGCGCTGGCTTGAGCGAAGCAGACATCCAAGACGAGATAGAGAAAGAACACAAGCGGTCATTTGGAACTACGTACGATATCGATAAACAAATACTAAGCAGTCAGAAGTTTTACGACGACAACTACAAGATGCCAAGTGAAAATGTGTACGTGGTTATGTCACCGGACGGTGAAACCACTCGATCCAAACGTGATGTTCTGAACTTCTTCCAAGAGCCAAGTTATCAAGGCGTTCGTTTGAGGAGAGTGAAGCGAAAACACGTTGTTAAGCGGTCTTTAAACGAGGACTTGCCGGATGATTTGCAGCATCTAGACGGAGGGTCGAGTTCGTCGTCACTGACGTCAGCAGCCATGGACTTAGTGAAGCAGACTGACTGGAGAGACTCTCAGTGTGCAAAGTTCACGTTCTGCAAAGTGTTAACGTCACAGTCTTCTGATTCACTCTTCGCTATGGAAAAGAAAATGGAGTCACTGTTAAAGCTGTAAGTTAACGTTTTTTTAACACCCAGACATTATCTCCGCGAAGAATACCTTCTAAGTAAATCTAGAACAGTTTGTCCTATAAAGTTGCAACAACCTGAGGGTTCTTGCACAAGATCAGTCACGATATTCACTTTAAACCTTTGTGCGGAGGCCCTTTAGTTGTAATGTCGATAAATACCAACGAGAAGTCGTGCATTCAATTCAAACATGACTATTAATAATATAGATATAACGACATCATTGCATAACTAGACAATCTGAATTAAACAAACAAATATTTTACTTATTAAATACACGATGCTAGTAAATTTAAGAGTATTGAATATGTGCGGTTGATAAACCAGACATGAACCTGAATATTCCATCTTAACGTTAACATTGTTTTGTTTTTAAAACTCACAAATAAATAAAGCTGTAACTACGTATAAAGGCGTATGTTTGCCTAATTAACTTTAAATGCGTAACCTGCTTATCTCGGCATTCTTTATTTTTTGTTAAATTAATCCCCATTAATTAAACAAAAAATTAAGAATGCAGACAAGCTTAAGGTTGAAGAACTTAGGGGAAACTTAGCAGAAGGATATCATTTCACAATAATGAAAATGGAGAACTTACATGTTTTCCATGGTATGTCATGGATATGGAAGAAAACCGAGCAAAATAGGCTGAATATCATCATCACAGGTGAAATGATTCAATTACAAAGATAGACGACAGGAGATTATTGGAATTTGCAGCTAACTATTAAAAGTATTCCTGTAGTTGTCACCTGGGAACTGTTTTATAAAAAACTTTCCTCGTTAGAAAAGATGACAATTTCCGAACACCAAGAAATAAAAAGGTCATAGAAACGGACAACGATCAAATGAAGTACCCTACACCATACTAATTATCTTTTCGACACAACCGAATTCCCACGGCTTCATTATTTTTTTTATAAAATTCATCTCAACTATTAAAAACAGTTTTTGAAGCAAACAAAACGTATGTTAGAGTGTGAGATGAAAGTGTAGTTATTAAGTAATCGCTCGTTACCAAACGTTAGCGCATGACATGGTCAGATGGTCTGATGGGGCGAATCATCGCTTTCTTTCGGTGTCTAATAGGATCCGCTCACTCGTGTCATTATGTAATGGAGACGGGTGACATCGTGGCACCGGCGCCGGGTTCAGGAGTTAAAAGACCTTATTAGACGTTCAACGTGGACTACGTTATGCTATGGTTTTTGTCTAATTACCGATTTATTATCAACTAGCTTCTGCCCGCGACTTCGTTCGCGTGAAATTCCTTAAGATAACTATATATATATATATATATATAACACTCGGCAATACTGTAGCTTCCCATTAGTGAAAGAATTTTCAAAATCGGATCAGTAGATCCAGAGATTACCCCCAACAACATCACAAACTTTACCTATTTGTAATATTAGTATAGATTGTATTAAACAGTATGGTAATTAACGAAAGGCGTTCCCGTTAACCTGCAATAGAATAGCGACGATACATGCAAAAAAAAATACAAAAAAAAAATGTTTTTTAATGGTAATATGTTTTTTGGTTTACTTTTAAGCAATTGATACGTTGTTATGGTGAAAGATATCAAGAATATTAAATACAAATGTGCAATTTAATAGAAGAAAGCAATGAATGGAATATTCAAACCAGTTGACAACAATAACTGGTCGTGATTTGACAACAGGTTGCACCTTCACCGTAGTGGTACAAGTTCCAAACTTCAGTTCACTTGCGTGGGGCACTAAACACCTGCTGTTACGTTTTATTTTATTGCTATGTTAACATCTAACTTCGACTGTAGCTTTTCTTGCTTGTTTTTAGGTTTCCGTACCAAAATGGTAAAAAGGAACCCTTATGGTGAGACTAAGTCTGTCTGTCTGTCTTATCATCATCTATCTGTCACACCTAGATATCTCAAGAACTACTAATGCTATCAACTTGAATTTTAGAATAGTTTTAGATGACGTTTGCTCAACTATTTTGCAAGCAAGAAAGAAATTAAAACAATATGTATCTTTTTTGCAAAAGGGACTGAAAGGGGTCTTAAAAATTTGAAGTGGGGTTACTAGGGCATGTGGGGTATCATATGAAAGAGCGTTGTTTGTACATTCTCAAACAATTTTTTGTTTTTTTTAGGCAGCACAGTTCCGACTTTTGATAAAAATGTAAAAAAATACCATTCCCCCCCCCCCCACTTTATCTCCGAAGTTTGCATAGATAAAAATCTGAAATTATTCTATGTGATAGAAGTTTATGTAAAGATTACAGGAAAAATAAAACTATGTCTCTTAATAGCAGTTTTTCAGAAATCATCAACATCATATATACGTACGGATACGGAACCCTCGGTGCGCGAGTCTGACTCGCTCTTGACCATTTTTTTACGAGGCTTCCTTCTGAACACAACGAAATTCTTTCTATTTCCATAGTCTCTTTTACATGGTTGTGTTATAGCTCCTGGCACACACTAGCACATTCACATTAAAAAAAACAATATTTCTGTTGGCCTCCTCAAGTTATCTCAAAACCACAAAATTACTTTTGAACTGAACCAACAGGTCGCCTTATCGAAGCTTTGCAAACATCAACAATTTTTCGACTTAACCGCTAAGACACGTACCAAAACATTAACACCGGTTACATTAGCATGCATTACGTGAACACTTTCTCTTTCTCTGTCCGTCCGTCTGTCACGTAACCCGCGCGGGCGCAACAAAACACGACCGTTTTGCTAATATGAATGCGCGTGCGACGCATCATACACACCCAAACTGGAGTAGAAACTTTGAAGAGGAATTTATTCAAATAGGGTGAATTTGGTGTCGTGTTGTTACGTGGGGCGCTGAGGAATCTAGTGAATTTTTACTTGCACGAAAGTGCATGCATAATAAAATGCTGGTGGAATATAGAGCATAAATTGTGTGTCGGAATTTATTACTCTCGTCCGAACACGTTTCCGCGTGAAAAGGAACTAAAGTAACAAGTTTCACGAAATCATAACGTAAAAATATTTCATCAAAATTAGCTTCTGTCAATCTGTGTATTTCAACCGAAAAAAAAAATTAAACCACTTAAGTCATTAATCTACTTAAATACTGCCTACACTAGATAATTCCGCTGTACCATAAATCCGGCTACACTCATTACAAATATTTACAACACGTCTTACTTAGACAGAAAAAAAAAGAAAGAAATCTTAGTGTAAATAAAACTTGAAATATCGAACACCGGGCGGGAAATGCTGACGTAACATCACATAACCGTTATGTCATGACCGGCGAATTGCGCACTGATAAAAAAGCGAAGAGTCGCTTTGCGAATTTGGTGTCAAGCGCTGTAAGAAACTGTTTGAGACTTGTCTTACTTTTTTATGCTTTCATTGATTTATATGTCCCGCAGGGCTTTAGATATTAAACTGAATTACCGAGGCAAAGAGCGGTCTACTTTTCCAACTTTACTTGGTATTGTCCTTAACCGCAAAATAAGGGCTTTTGAGCTCTAGAAAAAGTCATCATTCAGCAGTAGGTATTGACTGCTAGCTGCCTTGTTCCACCCACCACTGAACACAGGCTCGTTCATTTACTGCCTTGCTGCCCGGTTCTGTGCAACTGTTATCCAGGTCTTACCCGCGGTCTTCTGTTGGTCATTTCATTCTGCTGCAAAATGTAATGACGTTAAATTCATCTGAAACTTAACCAATCTCGGTATCGAAGCTCGGTGCTTCAAGTTATCGCAATTTTATTAAGCTTCTGATAAGGTAGAACGATCTACTTCTGAAATATCTTCAGATAGATTAGTTAGGTTTCTGTGGCATCAGAAACGTTAACAGTTACATTCCTACGTTTCTCTTATAAATGTTTAGTAACACAAAATAGCTTTTTGTTCACATCAACAGAAATCAAGCCATTTTTAGTAATATTATATTGCGGGTAGCACTCAATCAAAATTTTCCAGCGGCATGCTTGAACCGCTAATTTGGCATATCCCAAGTTTTTGTCCACTTGCACGCTCACAGACGGCTTGCCGCCAAAAAACGTACTATATACGTAACAAAGTGCGTTCAGAACTAGTGAAAGTGTTCCGACTACATTCCGAACGAAATTATAACAAGTTCCGAAGCCGCGGAAACCGATTTCAGGTTATTAATAGTTTTGTCATTAATTTTAATTGTAAAATGTATGGTTTTTGAGGCTGATACTTTGCAACCTTGGAACCCATGGCCTTTGATGACTTCTCTTTAACATTTTCCATCAATCTCGAATCCTATGGATTTGGAAATTTCTAAGAATTAACTTTCAGGATAGCCAGAACAAAATTAAATGTTGGTTAAGTATTATGAGACGGAATACGAAAGATCTTTGCCCATTTATTCAAGACATTGTTTTGTGCGAATATGCCTTGAACATACCAATATTAAACTAGGTCACTGGGTGCGTTCACGTTTCTGTATCGTTTATTTCCAAAAGTTATTTATTTTTCCTAACAATAGCTCACAGTCTACCAGCCTACCCATCTAATTATAAATGCTAAATTGCGTAGTTTCGTATAGTTTGCACCACCTCTCTGCTGGGAATGTTACTACTAATGCAACATCGTACAAACATTTCCCACGATGACTGAGCTAGATTGGGTTTTTAATGGTCTCTTTCAACTTGATTGATAATTGAAAATCTTTTGAAACAGTTATTTAGTTTGTGCTTATTAGTTCATGTTTATCTTCTTTTTTTTTTTATTTGTTAGTTACAAAAAGTGGTCGATACAAGATCGGGTCCAGAATTAAACCCTTGAGGCACTCCAATTTAGATTTTTTTTAAATTACGCACCTCATTTTGGTATATGAAAATATTTACTACATGCAGACTTCGTGTATAACATTATCTATATCCATGTTTCTGAATCAAGCCATTGTGCCAAACTGTATCGAAAGCTTGTAGAAAATCTATGAATATAGAATAGAAACAAAGAATAAAGTTTATTTAGCAAAGCCTTCTTTGGGAGCAATGCATTCTGACATGGTAAGTTATTCATTTCGGCCACTCGTTAATACCCAGAATGGCATGAAATTCGTAAACAAGTTTAAAAAACCGCAAATCACCGTACGTGACATTATTTCAATCATTATCGATTTAAGAACTCCATAAATTATAAACCACTGCACAATAATTGCAGAATAACTTGTAGCTACACGGCCACCTACGCAGCCATTCAATTAAAAAGGGAAAACAGAAACTAAAAAAAGAAACTTGGAACAAACAAGAGTAGCGATGAGGAGTTGCGAGTTGAAGTCATAAACCATGGCGGTGTGAAAGCGGCACTATGACTCATTGAGGGGTTACCAGTGCCTGCCCTTTGTTTAAAAACGTAGTGTTTAAGTACCGGTTAAAGTTAGCTAAGGGAAGAGCTGACTGTCAACTCATTGAAGATTGTAACATTGTTTGCCCAAATCTTTGGCCAACATGTCCATTTCCAACAGCTATTAGTCTTAACATATCCCAGCCCTTTAGAAACATTTTGAGATTCCAATCTTTCTACCTTTTGACTACTGCCCTCTTGATTGATAGATTCGTAAAATATAATACGTAAGGAATCTGAACGTACACCCATCATCATAAATTTATGTTATCTGAAACACTGCATTTTAACATTTGGAATTAAAGCGATGCTTTAGAGAAGTTGGGAAGCATAATAATATTTACCTTAGCAATTCTACCACCCATACAATGAAAAATAAAAATAAACTATAAATTACCTACTCTATACTAACACCATTCCTTTAACATTCCAGCATCTCCCGCGGCGACGGCGCAGGCGCATCGGTGGTGGCGCACCAGCTCGGTGACGTCATGCAGGCCAGCAGAGACCACGACTGCCACCGCTTCAGATGTGACCTGCACTAGGATCTTACCAGCCTTCTGTAGGCATTCCTACCCTGGGCCGTACCGCTTAAGAAGTTTCATGAACGAACTGTTTGTTGACAGTGTTAAACTGACTAGTATTAAGAATTCATGGTACGGTTTTGGTAAGGTCTGTAATGATTTTCGAGAACCCCGTAAATGTGATGAATTTATTGAATTCAGGAAATCGAGATGTTAGCAAGAAGGTTTTGCAACTACAACTCTGTTGAATAGAAAAAATAAAAAATTAGGAGCCGTTTTGAAGGGTACATTTTTGGACTGTGATTAGATTTTACTGTTTTGTTTTTATCATGATCTAAGGCAACCAACTTGAACTACATCAAAACTACAAGAAACCATATGAAAAATAAAGAAATTTACAAAATCTTCTAGTGCGAGAAATCATGGACTTTTAAAATACAATTATTTTGATGGCTGAATATGATCAAACATTAATTGAACGCATTGAAACAACATAATTAGTTCTTGAGTAACCAGCGAAGCTAGTGAAATGGAACTGTTAAATAGGTTGCACTATAAAATATACTTAAATCGAATCGTTACTAAGTTTTGAGAATAGACACTAAAATAAGATCATATACTATGAGAATGTTTGCTAATATGGCAACTTATGTAAACTCAGTCAAAGACGAACGAAGGGAATCAAGCTGTAAGCTCAATATTGTGTATAGCAACCTTCCAAAAAAGAATATAATATGCACATGGTAGCTATGTACAATAGTTTATTAGCATAGACAAGAGGGGCTTGTGGCTTAGTAATAACAGCCGCATGGGTCGATCGATCAGTGATCTTTACATACATACCAAGACCCCTCCGTGCCTCGAAAAGCACGCTAAGCCGTTGGTCCCAATATCATTTGTAGATCTTTGACAGTTGTTACAGGTCGTTAGAAGCCTGAAAGTCTGACAACCAGTCTTACCAAGGCATATCGTGTTAGCCAGCAACTGGGTTGTGGACGTGAGATAGGCAGTCGCTCCATGTAAAATACTGGTATTTGGCTGGATCCGGTTAGACTTGAAGCCGGCCCTAACATAGTTGGGAAAAGGCGGGCAGATATTGACTAGCATAAAGACTAAGACTTGCGTGCTACAGGCCTATAGGTTGGTTGCGATATATGGTAGTCTATATACATTCTTAGTCTCTGACTCATCTATCGTAGTAGGCGGTACAATGATTGTGAAATAATTGAATCCTTGAACAATTGTATAAAGGGTGCATTACAGATTATTCTAAGTACACACTATCTTAATGATAGGCCTATGTCATAAGATTTTCTTGTATTATATTTTTTTATAGTAGTCATAATCATAACACTGATAATCTTTGAAATTGGTACACATTCGTCACCGAAGGCATGACATCTGATAGTGTCACCAGTGCTTAACAAATTATTTATTTTTATTTATTCCTTAGTTATAATTAGTCATAGTATTTTTAATTAGGGTTCACGGGTGAGTGTCACTGTTTATTTATTTGAAAAATAAATGTGCGACGTAACGGATTGCTATGCTCGAGTTGTCGGATATGAATTATAAATAAACCATGTGACGTTTATTGTACATAGAGCTTACGAAACCGAGACGACTATTAATCGCGTGGTCGATTATATAATCGCTCGGTGAGAGGCAAGCCTTACGAATGACTATACGCCATCAGCCATATAACGAGTCGTTCCTACATCTTACATGTCATTATCAACATCACCTGGCGACTTCACATTATGTTCGTATTTATTGTTACCAAATAATTGGTTTTGTCAAACGGCAATTCTCTCCTAAATTATAATTTATTTTAGTTAAATTATTTAAAAAGCTATTTAATCGAGTTCTAATTATTTATTGTAATAGTTAATTGATAAAATGTATTGTCGACGCTGATTTATTACACTGGACACTTCGCTGAAATTAAGAAAAAATATAAGATTTAGCTTTGTTTGTACGACTGTCCTTCCAAGGCTCTAATAATTAACATAATTATATATTTCATGATTAGATAACGCTTCCAAGGCTATTGTGTTGAATGTTTAACAAAACGCAATATTAGTGTTATATCTACCTACTTATTGAACTCATTAGAGCCTCTGAATTTGTTCGTACAGTTTCAAGTTCTCATTGTCTAATTTCTTCTTTTTATTTTGTATTTAAGTATCTAAAACTCGCCTTATCTACTTACCATTGCATTACATTTTCGTAACTCAACTAAGATTTTAATCAAAGATGGCGCTGTAAGTTGTACATAATGCTTTTACAAAGAATGTAAATTATTTATTTATTTTTGTACGATTAAAATAAAAAATTAAATTAAATATGTTTTTTTATTATTAATATTTAATGTATATTTATCACAAAACTTGTCCAAAAGAAAATTAAATAAATTACGTGCGTTCTAGTCATCCGAGTATTATCTGCAAAAAAAGAATCCAGCTAAACAAGACATTAAAAAGCCGATATTTGTGGGGACAGGAGGGACTGTGTCTCCATCCATTGATGGCCGTCAGAGGTTCGACGTACACCGAGTTCGAGTAAAACAACACGTCCGTAACTAAAACTACGAGTGAAGAAGTGACATCATAATAATCTTCACCAAGCGATATTATTCCGTTATTGAATGGTTTTATCAAGTGGCTAGGATAAGATTCCAAAAAGTCCGATATTTCTCTAAATAAATAGCTATAATCATCCTACATTATCACTACTGTACAACGCTACAAAGTTATATTGGCGCGTGGCCAAAATCGGAATCACCGACGCCATCTTGTTTTGTTAACACAAATTCTGTGACACAACTTCACAAAAGTTTACCAACAACGCCCCTGTCGCTGTCATTCAGGCGCCAACATATCCTTGGAGCTCTCTAACAGTCTACTTAAAATAAATTTCAGTTTACCGTTTCGTTCGCCGCCTCGTTCGGCAGTAGTCGCGGGTTCCCAGGCCTGGTCACTACCTGGCCTGGTCCCCGCCACCGCCGGTGGGCGAGGAGTGCGCGTGCACGTTTACCAGCTCGTCAGTACTCAACTTGTTACATTCCGCGCATGGCTGCAGATCTTCCTCCATCATGTACAACTGAACAAAAACATTCTGTCAGTTCTTTAAAAAGGAGTTCTCTTCTTCTATTCCTCTTTGTGGTGCCAAACAGGGCTCACTATAACACTTTATCATGTCTTTATAAACTTACCACCTAAGTTCACATTGCATTGTGGAATGGAATAAATATATTTAGTATTTTGAAAACAAGTAAGTAGATAAATGAGGTACGCAATGCTGGAAATAGGCTTCTCCCAAGTTGCGCCACAACACATGGTTTTCCACATTCCACATCCAGTTGGTCCCAGCCGCCATTTTAAGGTCGTCGGTCCATCTAACTGAGGAGCAACGTTACGCTTGCTGATAATCAGTCTCACACGAGAATTAGGACAGTACAAAATCGTATCTGGCATATTTCAAAATGTCTGAAGGAGGACAGAAGTTCTATAGCTTTCGGAAAATAGATCAGCGACAGTTTGTGGCCAGTCCTTATAAGCCGATATCATTACCATTCAAAATAAAAATCGTTTATTCAAATTAGGAAGAGAATCAGCACTTTTTAACATAAAAAATTTCATAAGACAGCCTAATTCGCGTGTCCTTCACCACATTCTCGTGTTATAGCTGGTTAGACGATGTAGCGCAACAAACTTTCCCTAGCAACACATTTATCTAATAACTAAGTTCTTAGAATAAAAACTTCTTACTTTTGATTCTATCGATCAGCACATCACTACTTACAATTTTCCGTTCTTCACCTCATGCATAATTAGTTATAATCTTTGGTGTATGATCTGTGTGCAGCGCTGTAATTGGGTGTAATTGGGTGTGGGTGCTGATGAGGTGCTGGTAGCGTTGGTGCCGAGGAAGAAGAAATAAAAAGGCGCACAGTTTACTTTCACGTCTGTATTGGACCAGTGTCGCAGTAGGAAGGGGTCTGTGTTGCCACAGATCAATAATACATTATATTTTAATGTTGGTGTTGCAATCTTAATACAAAAAGACCCAACAATCTGTTTCAAAAGTATCTGTTAAAAGTGTAAGTTGTTCAGATTAAATTCTTCCGCAATCACAAACGAATTACGCTATGTTATGCCAGGAGGCGTACAAATATAGTGTTCAATTAAAATTAGGTACAAGTAATGTAATTTTTTTTAAGTCAAACTTACACTAGGTACTTATTGAAGAAGAAAAAATATAATAACAATAAAGTAATTCCATTCTAAATTAATTTGTCATCTCAGTATTCGTCAACAGTATAATAACATTTATCGGGAATTTTATTGTAAATACGAGGGGCCATACCCAAAACACTCTTTTTTATTAAAAGCAGTTTTACATTTACGATTACATAAGGAATTTTTGTATTGACTTCGAATTGGAACATCTCCGATAATTATTATTTAAACTAGCTTCTGCCCGCGACATCGCTCGCGTGAAACATCTTGTTCCCCGGCCCACTGCGTCGCGTTGCATCGCCCGCCCGCGCTCTTACTTAGTTTTCGCTTAGCGTTCTTTCTGACTTTTTCTTTTTGCTCGGCTCCTAAGGGTCATAGCGTGATTTTAAATAGCTTTCAAGAATTGGGCTATCAAAAACAAAAATATTTTTTCAAATCCAGGGTTGTTCCAGAGATTACCCCCTTACATACAAACTTACAAATGAATTCTACCTCTTTATAATATTAGTATTTTAGATAACCTTATCAAATTGTATAGAACAGAATAGAATATAATTTATTTCTGAGTATATGGTCTTAATAACAATAGACAGCTTCACATATATACTACCATGTATGTAAATGAAAAATCATCGACAAAAATGTATGTTAAAAAATTAACCTCAACTTATGGTAAAATAAAAAACATTTTAAAGTTCATTCAAAAGATTTTCGGGTTTAAGTATTCAAACATTTATATCAAAGCACTCCATTAGTAGGTGGCACTACAAGTTGACATCCACAGGTATATTTTCCATTTGTTTACATTTTAATCAGATACTTTTGGAACAGACTATAGATGACACACACTCACCCTGCCGTCGATGCCGTATCCTTCGAACTTCTTGGTGGGCATGGCCTGCAAGTCGGCATCGCCTGCCTTCTGCCGCGCCACGTGGCCGCCCACCAGGGTGTGCGAGCCGCCCACCCAGCGGTGACAGGTGTGCTCCCTGGTGATGACTCATCATAAAATATTTGTTCTTTATTATAAATTAATGTCGCTTTTCGTGTCTGTGTTAACCGCGTTTTACTTCAAAACTCCGCAATGGATTTTGATGCAGTTTTCACCTATATTTAGAGAATGTATTCCAGTTAAAAAAAAAATGTTTTTTTTGTAGAATGTCTCTTAATTTTACGACAATTACGAAATTTAATTTATCTTTTCATCAATCAATCAACTACGCACTTATAAAATTGACATAATCGTGTATTGTTTTTGTGTGTAATATGGGTCAAGGACCTGAAATAAATGAATTTTATTTTGTTTTTTTTTATGTGCGTAATACATTCATATTAAACTTTCATAAGATAAAGAAATCTTGATGTTTTGTCAAGTCGTAAGAACCGCGCGAGCACCCCGGCGCGGCGGCGCGGCGGGGCTTCTGCTTGCGTTTTCAGCCGGGAGAGCGGAACCTACTTTGTTTGTGATAATTGGGATATTTTTTTTTAAATTATTTTATGTTTTCAGCAATCAAACATAATGGACCTGCCAAATTACTTATTTCTCCTCCTTTCTCTACCAGTCCGGTTCACCTTTTACCAGCCAAGGGTAGATATTCTTGCTAAGGTTGACTGGTAGAAAATGCCTCAGGCATTAAGCCCGCCTTTGTACAGTAGTTTTTTTTTACTTGTGCATAAAGTTTTAATAAATAAATATTCCTAACCTCATGGTTTATTTTCGTAAATAAGAAGTAAAGTTTTATAAATAAATGTTATAGAATGACTCGTTCTTTTAGAAGACGGCGAGTTCCGAAAGGCCTGGCGACTCTCAGATGAACATTCACAGAGCCTGTCACGGTCTTCAGGCATGGTATGCCATAGCATGTAATTTATGTAGGTTTAAGTATTAACTACATATGGGGCATTACATGGGACTTAAACACAACAGGCGAAACGTGGGTGTACTATAGGAACACCTCTGCCTAACTCTTCGGGGATTACAGGCGTGATGTTGTGTATGTGTGTAAGTATAAACTATAATTGTTTTGTGTCCTTTTTTTTTTTTTTTACTTTTTCCAATTTTTTACCAAAATTAAACAAACGCTTGAAACATTTTAACTATAAGTAATAAACATCATAACTTTGTTAGCTTTTTGCCAATTGTAACTGTAAGTGCATGCTATGGTCTCCTGTAAGTGAAGGAATACACCTGCTTAATAGGTACCAGCACGTCGATTCCGCAGTAGTTAATTTTTCGGTCTTTTTGGCGGAATGAAGAAGCCAGAGGGGCGCCGAGCTGCACGCGATTGGTTCATCAGTCGATGCTCGTCGTCTATTGGACTGTCGCGTGTCATTCGGCTACTGTACACTTCCATGCTATTTTAGTGACTTACGTTTTAGATTTTAAAATAGTTTATTTTATTATCTCGTTTTAGACAATTGTTGTGTTTTTGAAGTAAAACATCTTTACGCACGCTTGACTTGGGGATTAACCTGGTGAATGCGTGACGAGAGCGTTACGGAAGCGAGCGAACGAACGTTGAGAGGGAGATAGATATAAGTTAGTGAAGATAGAAAGAGAGAGAGTTATGTTTCGTATATTACTGTAGGGGCAAGAGAGAGAGGTGTGAGCATACATTTTTTTTCTCCCTTTCTCTCATAGCCAGTCGCGTTTCGTATATCTAAGACACAGTGCAGGCCTATTGTTGCAAGTAAGTAAGTATAATGAGTATTACTATTTGTAAGTTTTACTTCAATCGTGTGGTCTAAAGCACACTAATTTTTTTTTGCCTTTAAATTCGTAAGTCAAGAAAACTCTTCAAAATGCCGAGGAGAAACAATACAGTTTTAAATAAACAGGCAAGGCAAGATGGTGTATTCAGTGTACTGTTTCATAAAGAACAACGCTGTTAACAACGAGTTAGGTATTGACAAAAGTATGCTGGAAATTTATAAAGTCACAGCGGAGGCGACTAACACCTCAGTAGCAACTGTACGGCGGATCGATAAAGAAGCCATTGGTTCAGAATTTCTGATTTGACCTATCAATAATTTTAATAAAAAAACGGTACTGAATAAATTTGCCCGAAAGTGTACATGCGCGGGCTTGCCCCCACTACTGTCAATCTGTGCTCACGACTAATGCCGGGCATTATAGCTAGTGCTAGCTAGTATTTAACAGCCTTATTTATAAAAATCTCGCTAATATCTGATTAGCCACTGATTAGCTTAGTAATTGGTTAGCAAAATAGTCGTCAACAAAGCAGAGTATTACGAAAAAAGTTGTCAAAACCACGATTTTTGTATCTGCTGAGACACTGACAGATAAAAGTCGAAAATTTCATTGGAAAATTTGAATTTGAATATATTCATTTATTAAGTTTATTTCAATGTGTTTGCGATGGTAGCAATGAAAAAACTAAGCTCCATTACATTTGAGCTCCAAAACGGAAGCAACTTGGACTGACACTAAGAAAGTTCTACTGGATAATTTGGTCGGAAGTTACAATTACAACTGGAAAAGAAAACCCTCTTTACAAAGCTACAATCAAACCTTTAAGGACCTGTGGCATTCAGCTACGGGTAGCAGCATCACACTCTAACATAGAGATTGTAAAGTATAGACCTTGTGTCTATTCCCCAAACCACTATGGTTATGCATGACACACAATTAAGAAAACGTCAATGACAATCGTAAAATCAATATGGCTACATTAAACACAGCTTACGTACAAATTAATGTATTATTTATCAACCTCAACGTTACATGGTGTCAGAAGTGATAATAAAGTATTAAAGAAAAGGAAATAAGTGAGAAAGTTGTAAAATGGCCACGAACGACGCAGTGTCTGGAATAAAGCCGCCAGCTAACCTACAAATTGACTCTGACAAATCAACGAGCTGGAAAAAATGGCTACAACAGTTTGAGTGGTATGCCACTGCCATTCAATTAGACAAAAAGCCAGCCGAGGTCCAAGCAGCAACATTTATGGCCGTGATAGGTCCGGATGCGATCGAAATCTACAACAGTTTCAATCTTAGCGACGCAGACAAAAATAACCTACAAATCATCAAAGATAGGTTTAAAGAGTATTTCGCGCCAAAGACAAATGTATCTTTCGAAAGATTTATATTTTTCAAGATTGAACAAAATGAAGATGAACAATTTAACGAGTTTTTGACCAGAATAAAAACTCAAGCGAGTAAATGTGAATTCGGAAATTTACTCGACGAAATGTTGAAAGACAAGATAGTATTCGGAATCAGATCCAATCAAGTAAGAGATAAATTATTGACAGAACACAACCTAGACTTGACAAAAGCGATAACCATCTGTAAAACAAGTGAACAAGCTTCCAAACAACTGGATGAGTTTGAAGGTAAAAATAAAATAGATAAAGTCTTAGTGGTAAAAAATAAAAATGCCAAGAAAGAAGAAAACGAGAATTTTGACTGTAGAAGATGTGGTACAAACCATAAACGCAGAGAATGCCCAGCTTTTAACAAACCGTGCACTAAGTGCAATAAAAATGGTCATTTTGCTAAAATGTGCAGAACTATGAAGAAGCGTGATACTAAACAGAAAAATAGAGTGAATGTGGTAGAAGAAAGCTCAAATTCTGAAGATGATGTATACATATCTGCTTTAAGTGCCGGAAAAAAAAAAAACTGGACAGAAAAAGTACAAGTTGGAAACGTGAAATTTACAGTCAAACTAGATACAGGAGCAGAATGCAATGTATTACCAAGACACTTGATGGACAAAACAAAGGCAAATCTAAAATCAAGCCAAACAAGAAATTTAATAAGTTATACAGATGATAAAATGGCAGTTATAGGTGAAGCAGAGTTATTATGTAAACTAAAAAATGAAGAAACAAACATTGTATTCAAAATAGTGCAAGAAAAGTCACACCGATCCTAGGACTTGATACCTGTGAAAAATTGGGACTTATCGCAAGAGTCAAAACATTGAAGGAAACTCAATGTACAGATGATATATTTGAAGGTTTAGGCTGCTACAAGGATTACGAGTATGATATTGACTTGATCGAGAACCCAAAACTCGAGATTAAACCGTCAAGAAGAATTCCACATGCTATAAGGCTGAGATGAAGTAAAGGAAGAACTTGACAGAATGGTGATGTTAAATGTCATAAAACCAGAAACAGACCCTACTCCTGCTGTGAGCCCAATGGTAGTCGTCAGACAAAAAGGTAAAATAAGAATCTGTATAGATCCATCCGATGTAAACAAAAACATTCTGAGACGTCATTTTCCACTTACTACTATAGAAGAGATTTCAGCTGACATCAAAGGCTCCAAATTCTTTGCATTATTAGATTGCACTAAAGGATTCTGGCAAATAAAGCTATCAGAAAGAACACAAAAGATACTAACATTTGCTACCCCATGGGGAAGATATTCCTTCAAGAGGCTCCCTTTTGGTGTATCGTCAGCACCTGAAATATTCCAAGAAATCTTAACAAATTTGCTCAGTAAATTTAAAAATGTGAGAGTATCCATCGATGATATTTTTATACACGCAAAAAGTAGAGAAGAACTACGCAAAACTGTTGGTGAAGTAATCGAAGTACTAAAGAAATCAGGCTTCAAACTTAACAAAAATAAATGCATTTTTGAAGCAATAAGAATAAAATTCCTAGGACACATTGTTTCAGCCAACGGATTAGAAGCAGACCCAGATAAAGTAGAAGCCATACAAGCAATGAAAATACCAACCAATAAAACAGAGCTACAGAGACTACTAGGGATGATCACATACCTAAATAAGTTTATACCCAACATGTCTGACCTAACAAATCCATTAAGAGATTTGTTACATAAAAATACAAGTTTTACATGGGAAATTCATCACGAAGCAGCTTTCAACAAAATAAAACAAGTGCTTCAGAGTCCTCCAGTATTGAGACTATATGATGTAAACAAACCTGTAACTTTAACCGTAGATGCAAGTTCGAAAAATCTTGGAGCTGCACTTCTTCAAGAGGGGCAACCAATAGCCTATGGAGCAAGAGCGTTGACCAAATCTGAACAGAATTATCCACAGATAGAGAAAGAAGCACTTGCTATACTGTTTGGATGTAAGAAGTTCCATGAATATGTTTATGGCAAAGAACTCACAGTGGAATCAGACCACAAACCACTCGAGACAATTTTCAAGAAAAACATACAATCTGCTCCAGTGAGGCTGCAACGCATAATGTTTAATGTTGCACCATACTCACCAAAAGTCATATTTAAAAAGGGCACAGAAATACCCCTAGCAGACTTCCTCAGTCGAGACTGTGATGCATCTAACCTGAAATATGACCAAGAAGAAAATTTGAAAGTTGCAGTCATACTACCCATGTCATTAGATGCAAAAGAAGAATTAATTAACGCTACAAAGGAAGATCCACATTTGCAGTCACTCCTCCAGACAATAATGCAAGGGTTCCCAGAAAAAGTCAATGATCTTCCTACCGAACTACAACATTATTTTAACTTTAAAGAAGAACTAAGTTATCTCAAAGGAATTATCTTCAAAGGTGATAAAATCGTAGTGCCAAAATCACAAATTCCTAAAATGTTAAAGCACATTCACCAAGGACATCTAGGTATACAAAGCAGCTTAAGAAGATCCCGACAATTCCTTTACTGGAAAGGACAATACAATGATGTTATAAAACTAGTCAAAGGTTGCTCTGTCTGTGAACAAGGACAAAGAAACAATATCAAAGATACAGTGCTAGTCAAAAAGATCCCTACACTTCCATGGCAAATAGTTGCATCAGATTTATTTGAATTGAAAGGAAAAACCTACTTAGTAATCTGTGACAGTTACTCTGGATATTTAGATTTTCAACAGCTAAAAGGTCAGTCATCATACGAAGTAATTGAACAACTCAAAAAATGGTTTTCAGTACATGGAGTACCAGAAGAACTACAAAGCGATAATGGAACACAATATATGTCTAGAGAATTCAAGATCTTCCAAAAAGAGTGGGGATTTAACCATGTCACATCCAGTCCACATCACCATCAAGGCAATGGGCTTGCTGAAAGAGCAGTGCAAATAGCAAAGAACATACTAAGAAAATGCAGCATCGACAAGTCAGATGTTCAACTTGCTTTATTAAACTGGAGAAATACACCACGAAACGATAATTTAGGATCACCTAACCAACGTCTTTTCAGCAGAATTACTAGATCACCTATACCTACAAGTGATAAAAATTTAAAACCAAAAATAATGCAAGGAGTCACAGTTGAACTGCGGCGATTAAGAGAGAAACAAGCTAACTACAGTAATAAACATACTGCAAGACCAGTCAATTTTGAAGTCAATGATAAAGTCAGACACAAAGTTGCTCATCGATACTGGGAAGGGGCAAGAGTGGTAGAAAAGCCTGAAGGTCTACCGAGATCAGTAATCATTCAAACAGACCAAGGCCGAATCTTACGAAGAAATTTCAGTCATCTGCACAAGACACAAGCAGACATAACCAGCAACAGAGTAGCAGTACCTGAAACTAAATACACAGATGAACCAGCAGTACAACAGGTACCAGCACAAACTCAATCACCAGCTGTACCTAAGTCACTCCCAGCATCAACACATTCATCACCAAACACTTCTAATCACATGCAGAAGTCAAACCCGGCTCAACCAGCAACAGCACCACAAACATCAAGGTTTGGTAGAATAATTAAACCAATAAATAGACTTGATCTTTAATAATAATAATTCTTTAACAATAATTATAATAATTCTCACAGTGTAATGTATCTTAACCTATAATCAAATACTCATCATAACAATTTAATAAGTAAAACTAAAGAAAATTAATACTATAAATTTCATGGTAACTAGAACCTTATAATGATAATAATTAGAGTTACCTGTATTGAATAACATGATATTCTCAGGCATATAATATAAATTTGTATAGCTAGATCATATTGTAATCTCTATTATAACCTTAATACATTGTAATGCTAATTGTCAAGTTTTATCATAAGTTTAAATGAGTAAACTAATGTTTGCAGTTTACCTACAAAGAAAGGGAGATGTAAAGTATAGACCTTGTGTCTATTCCCCAAACCACTATGGTTATGCATGACACACAATTAAGAAAACGTCAATGACAATCGTAAAATCAATATGGCTACATTAAACACAGCTTACGTACAAATTAATGTATTATTTATCAACCTCAACGTTACAGAGATCATACAGCGATTTCAGCACAAGCTTGTTAAGTACGGATCCCTGATGAATATCGCCGACCATGCAATTCCTTCAGTTTACGCCGAGCGCATAGAAACTGCGTCGATGACCTCAATCCAGCCACGAGCCGCCGACGCAGCAAAATTCGACATTAGCTTTAGTTATTTTAATACGTATTTTTGGCATTCCATATTCTAGCATCGAATAGGTTTCACCATTATTAATTGTTATAATTACCTTTAAAATAAATTAGTTTAAAGTAACTTTGGTTTTTTTTCGATCCATCGTCTGCAGTTTACATAATTGGCGCAGTCGGTAGGATACTCGCGGGCCGGTTCGCGAAGCGCGTTAGAGTCATCTCATATCGATAACCACGATCGCGAGTCACCCGAGCGGCTATCAAGTCACGTCACGAGTATCCTGAATCTACAGTAAAGCTGCGGAGCCGGTGGAGAATCCAGACATCGATTCACGGAGAAGAACCAGAGATGAAATATATGTGAGTACACCAGAATCTTTCTCGTGTTGCTTCCTTTCTATTCCTAGTTACTTTTATGTCCAAGATTTTTCATCACGAAGCATCTTATCCCCGGGAACCTGCATCGCGACAGGCGCGCCGACATATATTAGATATTAATAGAGATTTAGACAGTGAATTAGATTTTAATTTGAATAGTTTATTTGAACCTAAAATGCCGTACGATCCCGACGTAATTTTTAAGGGCTTACGCCTTGTACCCGATTTTGATGGAAACCCCAATATATTGACCAGGTTTATTAACATCTGTGATCGGATAGTATCTCAATATGCAAGCCCCGAGCCAGGCAGTGAGCTAGGAAATCTGTGCCTTCTAAATGGCATTTTAAACAAGATCACAGGGCCTGCCGCATCTACTATTAATTCGAATGGCATTCCTGAAACTTGGGCCGGTATCAGATCAGCTCTGATTAATAACTTCTCGGACCAGAGAGACGAAACGGCTTTATACAATGACCTCTCGTTGGCTACGCAGGGTAATAGAACCCCTCAGGAATTTTACGATCAATGCCAAACGTTATTTAGCACAATAATGACTTATGTGACGTTACACGAGACCTTACAAACGACTATTGAAGCGAAGCGGACGCTTTATAAAAAAGTTACCATGCAAGCTTTTGTACGGGGACTAAAAGAACCCTTAGGTTCACGTATACGGTGCATGCGTCCGGAAACCATAGAGAAAGCTTTAGAGTTCGTGCAGGAAGAATTAAATATTATGTACTTGCAGCAACGTAATGATGTCCCAAGGACTCAGGCAGCCCAGAGCGCACCTAAAATATTTAAACCTTATAATATGCCTGCTACGCCGTTTAACGCATTAAATGGTCCGCGACCCCCAGTGCCTAACTGGCCTACTCCAGTAGGACAACGTGGCTACCAACCTCAACCTCAAGCCTTTAAATTCAATACGCCTAACCAGTATCAAAATCGCATGCCCACTCGAACGCAACAAATGTTTCGTGCACCATTACCAAACCACCATCATCAAAGTAATGTTTTCAGGTTACCATACAGGAATAATCCACCACAAAATTCGGGACCGAAACCCATGAGCGGTGTTCAGCATTTCGTTCCGAAACCGTTACCCATGATGCCAGGGCATGATTGGCAAAGAAACGGGAACCCACCACAGAATAATTATTTTAAGACACGCGAGCTAAACCTTAATGAACTTGCTTTGCCCGATAGTTCTTATTATTGTGCAGATTACTACTATGAACCAGGATATGACTACTACACGGACTGTAATGACTATTACAATTTTTATGACAGCGATTATAACACTAATATGACTGACTGTAATGCGACTTGTGATAATCAGGTACCAAGTGAGACAGAGCCACAACCAGGCCCTAGCCGTGCAAATCAGAACCAAAATTTTCAGTCGGACCAGACGTCCATAGAGCAAAAATAGACCTCAACTTACAGACCCAGAGACAGTTACCCTACATAGAAATTTCTTGCCCTCCTTTAAAATTTTTAATTGACACTGGCGCTAACCAGTCATTTATTAGCCCCGAGGCTGTGAAAAAGTTTTTCCCAGATTATCCCCTTAACTATGACCCTTTCGAAGTTACAAATGTACACGGTGTTAGTAAAAATGATTATTCCATAACGCTGCCGTGTTTTAATGAATTCAATGAGGTCGACCGCATAAAATTATTCGTATACCGTTTCCACGATTACTTTGATGGCCTAATAGGATTAGACTTGTTATCCAAATGGGAGGCTAAAATAGATTTAAAAGATTTCCAGTTAATAACGCGAACTGCTAAGAACCAGATTAAAGTATATAATTCACGCAACGTAAACCTGTATGAGGATATCATCCCTGCACAAAGCTCTAAATTAGTTAGAATACCTATTAATGCCCCGGACGGCGATGTTTTTGTAAGCGAACAAGTATATTGCAATTGTACTATTCACGAGTGCCTTACCACAGTAGTTAATAGTCGTGGATACGTAGAGGTAGAAAACCCAACATTCAATGATGTCATATTTTCGTTAGACCAGCCAACTTGTGCAGAACTGTTCAATGCTAAGTGTACGCAAGTCAAACAACCGAATCGCGTAGATGACGTTTTATCGCGATTGCGTACGGACCACCTTAATGAAGAGGAAAAAGCTAATCTTTTAACGCTTTGCTCTCGCTATACGGATGTATTCTACATTGACGGAGAACCATTGACATTCACTAACAAAATAAAACATCGTATAAGAACAACAGACGAAATTCCCGCATATACTAAAAGCTATCGATACCCTTTCGTTCATCGGGAAGAAGTTAGAGACCAAATTTCCAAAATGCTACAGCAAGGTATCATAAGACCTTCCGATTCTGCATGGAGCTCGCCCATTTGGGTTGTGCCAAAAAAAATGGACGCTTCTGGAAAGCAGAAATGGCGTCTCGTAGTTGACTTTCGTAAATTGAACGAAAAAACGATAGACGATAAATACCCCATACCAAACATCAGTGACGTCCTTGATAAGTTAGGAAACTGCCAATACTTTACGACCTTAGATTTGGCAAGTGGTTTCTATCAAGTCGAGATGGATCCTCAGGATATATCGAAAACCGCATTTAATGTGGAACACGGGCATTTTGAATTCCTTCGAATGCCCATGGGACTCAAAAATTCACCGTCCACCTTCCAACGAGTTATGGACAATGTTCTTAGAGGTCTTCAAAATAACATATGCCTAGTTTATCTTGACGATATTATCGTCTACAGTACCTCTCTTCAAGAGCACATGAATAATTTGGAAAAAGTTTTCCAAAGACTTGAGAGTCCAACTTCAAAATTCAAATGGACAAATCCGAATTTCTGAAGCTTGAAACTGCTTATCTGGGACATATTATTAGCAGAGATGGCATTAAGCCGAACCCCGACAAAATTTCTGCAGTCCAAAAATACCCAATTCCAAAAACCCCTAAGGAAATTAAACAATTTCTAGGCCTTCTAGGGTACTACCGGAAATTCATCCCGGACTTTGCCCGCATCACTAAACCTCTTACTCTATGTCTAAAGAAAGGTAGTAGAATTACCCTTAGCCCCGAATATGTCAATGCCTTCGAAAGTTGTAAGACCTTGCTAACAAACGACCCTATTCTACAATACCCAGACTTCAAAAAGGAATTTAATCTCACAACAGACGCTTCGAATGTCGCTATTGGAGCAGTGTTGTCTCAAGGACCAATAGGTTCCGACAAGCCCGTCTGTTACGCTTCTCGCACACTTAATGAAAGTGAGCTAAATTATAGTACCATCGAAAAAGAATTGCTTGCCATAGTCTGGGCCACGAAGTACTTTAGACCTTATCTTTTCGGTAGAAAATTTAAGGTACTGACTGACCACAAACCCCTCCAATGGATGATGAACTTGAGAGAACCCAACTCACGACTGACCAGATGGCGACTAAGACTAAGTGAATATGACTTTACCGTAGTGTACAAGAAAGGAAAATTCAATACCAATGCTGATGCGCTTTCCCGTGTAGAAATCTACAATGAGGAAACAGACGAGATCAACTCATTGATCGAAAGTATTAAGGATCTCAGCTCAATGATTAATAACCCATCGGAGGCACCACCTCCTCCAACAAACTCCTCGACTGACACCGTACATACCAGTAATGAACATCCCATATTGGAAGTCCCTATCACAGACGAACCTCTCAATAAATTTCATCGACAGATTTATTTTACCATAGTAGGTGACATAAAACGCCGACCGACAGTAATCAAACCTTTTGAAAACCATACGCGAATTGCAGTCCAAATTTCAAAATCTAACTTAGAGAGCGACGTTATCAATGCTATCAAAGAATACGTCAACCCTAAGGTTAAAACAGCAATTTTAATTAATCCACCTTTAGCTATGTATTCAATAGTACCTATCATACAAGACAAATTTAGAAGTTCTTCACTTAACCTAGTATTAGCTAAGACAGAACTTGAGAATGTTAAAGAATACCTTCGACAACAAGACATTATCCGACACTATCATGACGGAAAGACGAACCACCGTGGGATTAATGAATGTCATCTAGCCCTCTCACGAAAATATTACTGGCCAAAGATGAAAGAACAAATCACCAAGTTTATTAATGAGTGTACCATCTGTGGTCAAGCTAAATATGACAGGAATCCAATTAGACCTCAATTCAATATAGTGCCTCCAGCTACCAAACCACTTGAAATAATTCACATGGACCTATTTACAGTGCAGAACGAAAAATACATAACTTTTATTGATGTCTTCACGAAATATGGTCAAGCATATCATTTGCGAGATGGTACCGCTATTAGCATTTTACAAGCACTACTACGTTTCTGTACCCATCATGGACTACCTATGACTATCATCACCGATAATGGCACTGAATTTACAAATCAACTTTTCTCCGAATTTACACGACTTCATAAGATAATTCACCATAAAATTCTACCTCATAGTCCAAATGACAATGGTAACATCGAACGCTTTCACTCGACGTTATTGGAGCACATTAGAATTCTTAAACTACAAAATAAAGACGAACCAATTATTAATCTTATGCAATATGCCATCATAGCATATAATAGTTCTATTCATAGTTTTACTAAGTGCAGACCCTTTGACCTATTGACTGGACATTTTGACCCCAGGGACCCAATCGACATAGACTTAACTGAGCACATCTTGCAGCAATATGCTCAGAATCATAGACAGCAAATGAAACAAGTTTATGAAATCATTAACGAATCATCTCTTGCAAATCGTACAGCCTTAATTGACAATAGGAATAAAACTCGCGAGCCCGAAATAGAATATGCCCCACAGCAACAAATTTTCATTAAAAACCCTTTTGCCAGCCGCCAGAAAGCTGCACCACGATATACGCAGGATACAGTACTAGCCGATCTGCCTATACACATTTATACCTCGAAAAAACGCGGCCCCATTGCCAAATCGCGGCTGAAACGTGTACCTAAAGCGAGTCAATTGTTACAGGATCATGCTGCTACTGACAATCCATGCGACACACCCTCAAGAGATAAAACTTGAGACTTTAGCTGATGGACCAGGACTGTTACCATACAGATTAGGACCGACCAGACTAACCACACATTACCATTCATTCATACAATACATAAAACTAACCGACATCGAAGATAAAATAAATTCAGTACAGACTCAACTTGAGACTTTTAGAACTAAACTTACCAATGAGACTTACATGCTTTATGAATATCAGATTGACTATCTCACCAACAAACTTAGTAAGGTACTACAACAAGTAAAATCTTTGGAACCTGTTAGAGTCAAAAGAGGTCTTGTAGATAGCCTTGGGTCAGTAATAAAAAGTGTTACTGGCAATTTAGATTATCTAGATGCCCTAAAATATGACGAGGCCATTAAAACTTTACAAAATAATGAAAATAAAATAGTTTCAGAGGTCAATAACCATATCAGCCTTAGTAAAGAATGGATGTCCCAACATAGTACCATCTTAGACGAAATAACAAAAAATCAGGAAAAAGTTAATGCAACGTTAGGACTACTTCTAGAGAAAAGTGCTTATCAAGATTATAGCTTAATAAAATTTGCAAGGTTTGCCCAAATTTTAGGAATCATAACCAATAATGTAGAAGATTTAATGTTAGAGATAATTAGGTTAGAAAATATAATGGCTTTTATACGCGCGTCCAGTACCCATCATTCCATGATTGACATAGAAGTGTTAAGGTCTATGATAGATAGGTTAAAATCAATATACAATCAAGATCAAATCTTAAATTTAGAGTTACGAGAATATTATGATCTAATAAAACCAGGTTCCTACTTTATTGAGAAGAGAATAGTAATAGTATACAGTTTTCCCATAGTCTCTAAAGATTTTTACGAATTATACAAACTATCCATTGTACCTAATAAGAAACAACTCGCCCTTATTCCTCCCACTCCCTATATAGCAACAAACGAGAAATCATTCGTGTACATAGAGGCTGAATGCCCGAAGTACAGTAGCATCCATCTCTGTGAAAAGAAGACAAGTCACCAGATCCGGACGAAGCCCGATTGTATCCAAGAGCTCATCATCAACCAAGGTCTAGAAGACACCTGCCAATTCACCAAGATTTCACTCTCCAAAGAAGCAGTAGAACAACTGGATGATCAACACTACGTTCTCTCATTGCCCCAACCGACAAAAGTACAATTATCCTGCGGTAGAAAAGACTTTAATATTCTACAAGGAAGTTACCTCGTCACCATCCCCATAGATTGCTACTTGCAAACGACAGAATTCACAATTATTAACGACAGCAACGAGATAAAAGGACAGCCACTAAAATTATCAAAGATCCCTTATAACGAGATGAACCAAACAGTCGATTCCACGCACATCATCGGATTCAATTCCGTCAACTTGGAAGAACTTCACAGCATCCAGAACAAGATATTAATGGAAAACCCGATTCAGATAGACAAGACTCAGCCGGTTGTCCTATATCATACAACCATACCATTTTACATCATTGTACTGTGCGCAACCATACTTATCATTCTGGTAATAGGCCGCAGATACAAATGCTGGAACCTCAGATTAGACAAGGAAAAGCAGCAAACTTCTAAGATACATACATATGAAGATGTGACCAGAGGCACCAGGAAACGAGATGAAGTCCCAGCAACATTTTCTCTCAACATGATCAAAAATAGTTGCTGATCTTCGGGTGGAGGTGTTAAGTACGGATCCCTGATGAATATCGCCGACCATGCAATTCCTTCAGTTTACGCCGAGCGCATAGAAACTGCGTCGATGACCTCAATCCAGCCACGAGCCGCCGACGCAGCAAAATTCGACATTAGCTTTAGTTATTTTAATACGTATTTTTGGCATTCCATATTCTAGCATCGAATAGGTTTCACCATTATTAATTGTTATAATTACCTTTAAAATAAATTAGTTTAAAGTAACTTTGGTTTTTTTTCGATCCATCGTCTGCAGTTTACATAATTAGCTTCTAAGAACAATAAAAATAAACAAAATATGTTTGAGTAAACAGGAAAAGGTATTTATTTCTGAATTTATATCTACTTACTAATGTAAAGCTAAACACAAATCTATTCTTTTAGAAATGTTAAGTATTTACTTCTGCATATTTTATATTACTTCCTATTGCTTTTGCACCGGGGTTTCAATGTCTTTAAAATTGAAATTATACTTGTTTACAGGTACGAGTTGACTGCTGCTATGAAAGCCACTAGCACCTAGCACCACACTATTCAACCTCGCAAAGACGGCGAGGGAGGAGACCATTCTACGTGAAAAAGATGAGGAATGAGAGTGGCATGAGAAAATAATGGCACCCATATCTTTGGAGGAAGAATATTGGAGATAAAAAAATAATGAATGTATAACAAAAACGTAGTTTTATTAAGTATCAAAATATATTGTTTTCTTTAAAATGTCTCCTGTTATTTGTGTGTGACTTCCACAACATGGCTTTTCTTTAGTTCTGAACCTTATAGCTGGTGACGGGCACATGGGACAACACATTGGGGAATCACTATCACATGGGACAACACATTGGGGAATCACTATCTCTGATGAGCTTCCTCACGAACTCATTCTCTTCAAACCTTCTGAGCACCTACTGAGCCTCCTCCTGATTGAGCTTTCCCTAAGCATTCGTTCATCATGTATATGTACTTCTTCATTCGAAGTATGTAATGGGTACCTAATCATTCTCGCAGCGGATTTAATTAAACGAGCTGTATAGGTCATCTTCTCGCCGACGTTAAATTGTCCTGTCGATCTGAAATTGTCCTGTCGATCTGAAATTGTCCTGTCGATCTGAAATTGTCCTGTCGATCTGAAATTGTCCTGTCGATCTGAAATTGTCCTGTCGATCTGAAATTGTCCTGTCGATCTGAAATTGTCCTGTCGATCTGAAATTGTCCTGTCGATCTGAAATTGTCCTGTCGATCTGAAATTGTCCTGTCGATCTGAAATTGTCCTGTCGATCTGAAATCCCGGAATAGATTGTCGAAATTCATATTTACTAAGGCTCAAAACACAATTACCTCGAAGCACACAATCTTATTGAATCGATCAGCTGATTGAAATAAAATCCGCCATCTTCCCTCTTAGCAACCTCTTAGCAAGCTCTAAACAGGGTACCGTTGGTGTTTAAATTTGACAGCTACTAATCAATTGCTTAGCGACCTGTTAGCGCTAAATAGCGTTTATGAATAAGAATTTTGCTAATCAGTTGCTTATCAATTGATTAAAATATAACATGCGTTTATAAATAAGACTGTAACCGCCTTATTACAAAACAAGATTTATATTTTGACATCGCTTAAACCATGCAGTTTTTTGTAATAAGAACGTAACAGTGATTGGAATACCGTTCTTTATACAAAACTGAAAACTTAGTTCGGTACTAAGTTGTCAGTTTTGTGTTTAGGAACTTTACCATAGTCGGAATAAAGTTCGAAATTCAATAATGGCACCATGTTTTAAACCTGGGTCTGAAGATAAACCTTGTTTTGTAATAAGGGGGTAAGTGTCTAAACATAGTAATGTTTAAGGACTAGTCTAGAAAAAAAACAAAATTAAGTTTCTGACTGAATTTCTGTTTTGCTATTTTATTTAAAAATCTCCCAACTAATAATGTTTAGACACTTAAATACTAGCTTTGAAATAATATAAAAGGATCAACAGATTTAGCATAAAAATATAATTAAAATATCGATTATGATTGTAAATGTAATGCTTGGCTAATTCCTAGCATCAGTGAGATGACACTGACAGCTCACTCCACGTTCACTTCACCTATATTTTCACGGTGAGATTTCGGAACAGAATCGACATGCTGATGTTTGCCATTATGTATGGATTATATATATTTTATCTTTTGTTGGAGATCCTAAATAAATAAATAAATAAATGAATTATACCTGGTATCGGGCGGTGACAGCTTGACTTCTCCCAGACACAGATCCTCAGCACCGAGAGGCGTGGGGCGCAGGGGCGGCAGCGTGTACGGCTTGCCGTACGCGGCGTCCGCCGGTGGCATCCCGGCGCGCGCCAGGCACGCGCCGCACGCCGCGTGCGCAGCCAGCTGGCGCATCAACAGCGCCGCCTGTGGGCCAGCGGACCATCATACTACCTCCACCCTTCACGCTACTCTATGATAACACCGGACACCTCAGCGCGCGTCAGACACGCATTTTTTTTAATATAATTTACCCATTCTGTAACATCAAACTAAGTAATTTTGTGCAAAAATAATTTCTAGGAAACGACTTTTTTTTGGTGTGAAAATTCGCTGTTTAAGGTAGTGCGTAACGTAACGCACGCATAACATTGTGCACATGGGACTTGGGAGCAACGGTACAGGGCTCCTGGGAGGATTTATAGTTCATTAAAAACATTTAAAACTTGTTTTCGTAAAAAAACATTTTAATTTTGACTTTCGATATCTCCGTAACCAAGAGGTCTACTCCGAAGCGTTAATCCGAAGTATCGGCCGAATGCTCGGCCATTTTATAACTTCCATAGTTTCCTTTTCAGACTTCCTCCTGGTTACGGAGTTCATCGTCGGTCCATCCTTATCCGACTTAAAGTAACATTTTTGACTTTGGCTTATCTCTTTTTTTCTTTTCTTTTCGCCGTAGTCAGCCATAGTTAGCCGTCGTCAAGCATCGGCCGAACATTCGGCCGATACTTCGGATTTATGTTCGGAGTAGACCCCCTGAAGGTTCCCAGAGGGTCTATTCCCGTATTTTTAAGAACGTTGGCATTCTAATCTCAGTGTCAATCTGTCAAAAAATCCTCTAATTTCCCTACATTTTTGAAAAGTTTTTGACATTGATTGTCGTTGAGATGAGATCACAACTTTGAATTTGAACGATTTAAGTACGAGAACTGGCCTTCAAGTACAAAAAAATATCATATTAACATGAACAACAAGTGACTCTCGACTTTGCTAAAAGGGTTTTTTTTTATTCTACACCCGTTTTTTTGTCAAGGCATGGTCACTTCATGGCCTAAAAATCGATGGCTAATCTAAGGTAAGGGACAGAAAACCACATGGATCAGAATTACTGCATGGGCTACAAACCTTGGGTTCCCCGAGCATGATCTCCAGTTTGCGCAGCTTCTCCTGGATGTTGTTGAGCTCCTGGGTGGCGAACTCTTTGAGCGCCATCAGAGCGATGATATCTGCCTTGTTATCCGACACGACCGACAGGTCGCTGAGCGCAGTCTGTCACCAAACATTTGGATAGGTATAGTACAACACAACTTAGGGGTTTTATCGGCAAAATTCTTCAAACACGATCAATAGGGATTTTTTTACTTCATCAATAAAAGAGAGTAATATTAAATGATGAGAGGAATAAACATAAACATAGCCACATGCGAACTACGCGTCACACTGACGTCACGCAAAATCCTGCATCGCGCAGTAGAGTTTACCGCGCAACTAGCATATATACAATATCCCGACATCAACCGTCGGGCAGTTGCCCACCAGACACAACACCCGTCTGGTTGGAGGATCCTCCCTTTTCTATGAAGGATGAGTGAACTTTACACCCTGTTCCTCATACCTCTAAAATATAAACCAAAGAAAAATATTAACAGTCAACAACTACTGCCTGCTGCTAAAAAAATTGCATAAACTCAAACAATGTTCTTTTGAAACGTCCGTTACTGTCGCGGTCATGATGTGTTTGCATCTCTTTTTTTTGCCTTAAATCATAGATTAAATAATTTTGACTCGTTCGAGTTTGGCCGAAAGGGATCTTTGGAGGACAAACTTTGTTATTTAAGAACGTATTCTTGCTACGATTCACGTTTATTAACTCAAAAAATATGTTTTTTCGTACAATCTAAATCCCTTTTCACCCTGATAAAGATCCAACTTTCAAAAACCGATTCTTAGAGTTCGCCAACAATGTAAGGAATGTAAATTTATTCTGAAATAATATATTAAAATTTCTTATGTCAGTCAGTCAGGACTTCGCCCACGACTTCGTTCACTTGGATTTCGTATTTTCCCCTAAAAATAATTTCAGCAACACCTCCACCTCCTTTAAATGGTGTAGTATTAATTATCCGTAGAAGATAGTTACTAAATGGTGTAATATGTTAATATGTGAAAGCCTTACAGAGCGACTTAGTCTTGTTTACCAAGCTCCAAGCAAGTTGATAAAGATAAAAAAAGGGGTCGGATTAGGAACCTACTACGATTTGGAATGGGCTAGTTGCCCATCTTTCTGACTGATCAGAAAGATGAAGCTAGTTGCCCATTACAAACCGTAGGAGGTTCCTAATCCTATGAAGAAGAACGGACACTCGGACACATAGATTATAAATATATTGTTACAAAATATTGGTTACATAATTCATGTTTAAATTATACATGGGAGAACAATAGGTAGAAAGATGAGACGTTAAAAGCGTCCGTAATAAAAGTTAAAACCCAAAAACAATCGAAAAAATATATATATTATATTTGTATATGCAATTATACAACTTCTTTATCGATCATATTATTCGAACAATTTTTTATAACATCAATTTTAAATGTGGTATTGGACGACCGCGCGTGGCACACTACCCATTCGTTTTGGTGGGCTCGGCGTCCACAAAAATTTTAGTGTAAGCCTACCGGCGTGCCTGTCCTCGGTCCACAGCACCAAAAAGTTAACCACAAAAATCTTAGCCCCTTCTGAGGTTGACTCTGAAGTGCCGTGTTTGTCCGATGCGGTGAAAGCCTAGAAAGTGGCTTGCCCGGATACGGTTCAACCCGAGAACGCGTCTTCCCAGAGACAGTGGGATGAGCCGCTCTGCAGGTTGGTACGGAAAAAACTCATTAATGTGTCCACCAATACTGCTGAACGTGCCCGCCTGCTGGCTGTGGCGCAAGTATAACAACCTTATTGGGAGCTATATGTTTGAGCCGTTTGGGGTTGAAACACTAGGGCCTTAGGGTCCGAGTGCTCATCATATTTTGGGACATCGCCAAGCGGTTGATCGACTCTTCACGTGACCAGAGGGCTGGCCTATTTTTAGCCCAAACAATCAGTATCAGTATTGCCATCCAACGTGGCAATGCTGCCAGCCTTTTGGGCACTTTCCCATTGACAGCGATGCGGATGAATTTTATGATGCCCAATGAGCACTTCGCCCCTTTTTTATTATTTTATTATATACTTGTACATACTATAAATATTTTGAGTTAGCTTGTATATTTTAACTAAGGACCAATTGTTATAATTAATGTGTTCTCTTCTTTATTTAATTAATTTAAAATTTAAATTTTATTATCTTATTTATTAATATGCTAGATATAGCTAGATAGATAATATGATAGAACACTGACCTGCCACACTTGGTCCTGTTTGTGGAACTTGTCGTAGCATTTTGCGAGGCGTTTCTCTATTTCATAGCGCGCTTGCGCAAATTCTTTCTCGTACAGCAAACCAGCAAGACGTGAGGTGTCCGCCTAGCCAACAATGTGTTGTTGGTAAAAAATAATTAAGATAAGCAATGTAAGACTTATTAGTCCAGAAATGTTACGGCCTACGAGATTACCTGTAGGCCGTAACATTACTGGGAGACCCTTGCCCCGCGACTTGGTAGCGGACGATTGGCCGCGACTAAGCCGCACCCAAGTTACACGTGGCTTACCCGACTGAACTCTACAGATGACACACAACTGTTGCGTGGCGAGTTCTAGGTTAATTATAGGCATGTTACGTAACTAGCTCAGGCATCCACCACTTAACAGGCACCTTAACTCACACGTGCAGGCGCGGCGCAGTCTGCGACGTGCGTAGACACTGAGCGGTGTCACACAATACAATGCCGCTCACACGCTAAATAAATAGACAGTTAGCCTGCACCATGACCAGCTAGTTCTGGAAGCGAGGCGGGCGGGAACTAACCACCTGATCAGTATGAGCGTTGAGTCGGCACACACGTCACTGGTCGTCTTCGCCGGGCCTCCTCCGGGTAACCGGGGAGGACAAACCACCATGGTGTTGTGAAGAAAACGACGCTGATATTACAAGCATCTCGGCGCGCGTACAGAAAACTAATAGCAACCACTCACATGGGTGCGTCTACACATGCCCAACACCACTAGCTTCTATGGACGTGTATATTGAGGGGCCCGAATTCGCGGGCCACCGCACATCTTCCGCGGACGGAGGGCAAAGCCCCGGCACCACGCCCCCTAACTAACATTAACAGTACGAGTCAAATGCAGCACAACCGTCGAAGAGGCAACTATTCAAGATAATAGACGAAATCAGCAGACAGGAATCAAAAAAGAAAATCCTGCTTTTATTTCAGCGCCCCTATTCGCTACCCGTCTCTCCCCGAGGTACTTGTGTGTTGTGCCCCACAACAAGCACACGCATTCAGGGACGCGTGGTGTCGTGTGCCGCCAGAATAGTCATTCGACTCAGGTAGTACGAGTATAGCCGCACGTCAACAATAATGGGAGATCGTCCCAGGATGCTGCTGGACGCGCCCCTGCCGTCCGGAACAGTTCCTATTCAATTACAAGTGTACGTAGGTTAAAACTTATAAACCAAAGATGAATAGTAAAACTAAAGACCGTTTGTAACTAAGTTGATTAAAAAACCAAACCGTATATCATTTTGATCGTTCTTCCCCTAATATTTGTAACAAACCTTATCCCTTAGACCATCCAACACCTCGTCGCGATCAGCTTTCTGTTCCCGAAGCATCTCGACGCATTCCACCAGACTCTGAAAATACAAAGAGGGGCAAAGTGAGGTACTCTGCTGTCAATATAGCTCATCGCAGTCCAGAAAGACTGTCAAACTCATTATGAGTGACAGAGACGACGCTTTACAAAGAGGAAGTTTTTCTGAAACTCGAAATGCCATACTGTAGTTCAATAGAAGTGCCATACTGTAGTTAAATAGGTATTTTTATTTCAACATTTTCACGTCTCAAGGCTTATTTAGATTTCCATACCCGAAGGGTGCCAAATGGAATCCTATTACTAAGCCTCCGCTGTCCGTCCGTCCGTCCCTCTGTCTTGCTGTCAGCGGGCTGTATCTCTTAAACCCGTAATAGGTAGACAGTTGAATTTACAAATTTTGTAGTTCTTTTGCCGCTATAACAACAAATACTAAAAATTTAATAAAGTTAAAAATCAAAAGGGTTCACACAAGAAACTTATTACATCGGGGTTTTTTTGATAAAATTGCAGAGTCCGAGTTGCACGTATCTGGGTTACTATATTTTTAAGTTATATAAATGATCTCAAGTAAGTGAAATCCTTGTAATTTCTTATTGAGAAATAAATTTCTTTAACCATAAATGTTATCCTAAATTCATCACACCGTCACCCTATCAAGATAAGTACACACTAACCCTTAGTTCATCGCTCAGTTGTTGCTGCAAGTTGGTGAGGTCCTGGTGCAAGTGCATTGTGTTGTCCAGGTCGATGACCAGACCCTCGTAGCGCCCGCTCAGATCCATTATAGCTGTAAGTTCAAGAAACCATCTCTTAATGGACTGAGCCTAGCTAGCAGGCTAGGTAACCAGCTGGATGGAGAGTAGTCGAGGATCAATGTCTTGCAGTGGACCGATATATGCTGATGAGCAAGGTGGACGTCAGAGGCTCAAATCAAATCAAATTAGAGGAGTTATTGAAAGTTTTAAGAGAAACGTTCTAAACTAGTTAAAATTGTTACACGTCGTGAAAATTTTGGATATTATTGTAAAAAATAAATAAATCAAGTAGTACTCGTAGTCAATGTAGCACCTATCGTAAAAAAATCTTAAAACTGGTCTCCTGGACACCTTTCACCCAGTATTGCATGTTTATCCAAAGGGGCACAGAGATAGTCAGAATATACGATAAGTAAGCAAAACAATCCGTCCCAACTGAACATTTACAATACTAAATACTTACCGGCAGTTTCAGCGTTGTTATTGGCCGAATCGAGCAGTGTGAGGCCTCCCTTCAGTTCGTTCCTCATCTGCGTCATCTGCTCCTGAAAACTCGTCATCTGAAACATGACAAATGAACTTGTCTATTAAATAAAAACCGGCGGTCAAGTGCGTATGGGACCACGCTCAATTAAGGGTTCCTTAGTTGGGATGAATATCTTCTTCTTCTATCTTTCTTATATCTAAATATATAAAAGTATTTCTACCTTTTTTCACTCGTGGCTCTGTATGTCATAACAACAATAATGGCGCCCGAAACAGAAATAGTAAATACAAAAGTGAGCAGTGGTGGCGCAGTAGTAACGGTCCCGACTTACGAGTTGTAGCTCGTTGGTTCGAAACCAGGCAGGCGCTGCGTAAATTATTTCATCAACACTGCTCTCAAAACGGTGAAGGAAAACATTGCGAACCAAAAATTTGAAGACATGTGAATGTGCATTTACATCGCCACATGCGAACTACGCATCACACTGACGTTACGCAAAATCCTGTATCGCGCAAGCAGAGTTTACCGCGGGACTAGCATATATACAACGTCCTGACATCAATCGTCGGGCAGTTCCCCACCATGAGTGAACCTTACACCGTGTTCTTCATACCTCTATACATGTGACATCCACCAACCCGCACTGGCCCCGCGTAGAGGATTACGCCCCACTCCCTCTCACAGAGAGGAGGCCTGTGTCCCAGCAGTGGGAACATTATAGGCTGATTATGTTAGCTTGTTCTTGCAGCCGATTCTTTAATTTATAGCCTTTCGTAATAAGTTCATAAAATAAGTACCTCATAATTTCTGAGTGATAGCCAAAAAAAATGTAACCTATCTGACGACGTGGAAATACCTCAAGCTCTCTTCGCTCGGTCTTGCATATTAGTTTCTTTGTACAAGCTATAGCTGAACTGAGTCTGCGAAATGCATTATGTGTGCGTCGTATTCAGATCTACTTTATTTCTGATTATGTACGTCAGTTGCCTTTTAATTGTTGTTTATGTGCAAGATGTGGAATATTGTTAACAGTATATATATGCAATGCTTATAGCGATAAGACCATTGGGTCATAGCGTCATAGGTACAATTTATATATTTCCACCTGTTAATTATATGTGCTTATAGAGTATTATATTCTTTATTTTTACCACATTATTCAATATCCCTTTAAATCTCACTCTTTCTAAACTGTACGTTATCTACTCATATTCTTCCTTTCGCTGTAGGTATACCTACTGAAATAAACTGTTTTATCTATCTTTTCCCTTCACCGAGGTTTACTCTGAAGATACCTGTGTCGTGAAGCCAGTATCGAACATACCTGTGTCGTGAGGCCGGTGTCGAACCCGCTGAGCTGTTCCGCATAGTCAGCAGTCTGCGAGAAAAGGGTGCTGATACGTTCGTTTATTTGCAGAGCAGCGTTCAGCTTTTCCGCTGAAAATAAATATACAAGCTTGAGATATCTCGTCACGTTGCAAGTTGAAGATATCTTACACGAAAATTATTGGAAGTTATGAAATTTATTCTTTAATAAAGTCAAAGATTTATTTGCAAAACTAAGTGTACATTTTGGTGTTATTTTATAATATAGGTGCTTACAACTTAGCGGCCTCTTCCAGGCATCGCAAATAGGTTAATAATATTTAATTACTCAAGTTTGAGTGAAATATTCTGTACTTAATCTATAACGTAAGATAATAATAATTGATGTGGTGATAAAGAATACAATGTTACAAATTTATTTATTACTTTAAATTAAATCATAACTTTTTTAGGGTTTTAGTTTGATTTAAAAAAGTTTATTGCACGCTGAGCGGGCTTCACGGTATTCGATAGATGGCATTGAGTAAATATCATCATTTCCTGATTCGCGGTGTTTAGATTTTCCGGAGAAAAGTAAAGACTTATTCGTAAAACGTCAAAATTTCTGCACTTTTTTTTTTGTTGTAATTCCTGTCCTGACTCTATATATTTTGGCTGCTGAGGCCAAAACTACTAACGTAGTAAACGTTGTAGTTTATAAAAATATGGCTGATATTTAAGTATATTGTGGTGTCTCACGACTTCTGCCTTCTATCTTTTATGACTTCCCCGCGAACGAAATCGTGGCCAGAAGAAGCTAGTTGAGAATAAACAAGCTGCATTACTCACCGACACTTCTCGACGTATTAGACGCCATATCGGCAGAGTGGTTGGCACGAGCAGTCAAATTTTGTATTTCTTTTGTAATTGCATCCTTCATATACTCCAGAATTTCACTGAAGACAGATTTATTATTTGAAATAGTGCTATACAATGTTGGAGTAACAGTTATAATTATCCTCTCGACCGAATTCTGGTCACAGCGGCTGGTCTCAACAGAGACTAGCCAAGTACGCAGGAGATATTATAGGTAGTGCACAAGTGTGTGCGCACACACATCAGGTGCACTCCCACAGTCCGATGGGACGGCGACCCGACACGACCGCGGAGAGACCAGCTGCAGGACCAACGAAGACACGAGCGCACGGGAGTGTCACCCCACCAACTTCCAAATTCAGAGCTGCTACTGAGAAATTCCTAATGAAACAATCCAATTACACTTCACCCGACCTGGGAATCGAACCCAGGACCCCTCTGGGGCGCGGCGACCACGAGATTACCGGGCAGCTGTGCAAATGTAAGTTAACATTACGCATCCATTATTTTAAATATGATTTACAAAGAATGCTGGCAAAAAACAAACAAAATTAATGTAATATCAGGCAACATTTGAAACAGGGTAACAGTGCTTCGTCGTGGAAGGTAAACCTTCTAATTGGATAAGTTCTGATATTATAGTTGGTAGAAGATCGTTTATTTATATAAAAATGCTTTTGATACAAATATATATATATGTATGTATATGATAAGTAAGAATTATCATGTAAAAAATCAAATTTTATAATTTAAAATGTTCGGTCAAAAAGTGATAAGTAGATACACTTAAGTTAAACAATATACTTGGTACATTCTCGGTATTGCAATGTCATGTTAAGTTATTTTAACATAAATTAATCAAACGAGAATTACTTTTTTATGACCTATCAGTTGTTGATCAAACTATTACATGAACTTATAGCAGCAGGAGACTTACAAAGAAAAGACCAAAAAAAATTGAAAAAAATTAGCATGAGTGATGTAAAAACCGAAAATTACCAATGTATATGTCGCAGATGGATAGTCGAATCCGCTGTTTTACATAACTGCTCCGTAATGTAAAACAGCTGAACGATTTTCAGCTGGATTGCCATTGCGTTACGTTTAACAAAACTGCTACCCACGTTTAGACGTAATGCAGAGAATGATTTATCTGCAGTCACAATAAGAATTTGGTGTGGCTTCTAATGCTGAATCAATTGCAGCAACTAAGGTAGTGGCCCAGATGGTTTTTGAGCAAGCATTATGCAGGGTGAAAAGTTCATTGGTGAGTGAGAGGTGCGGCATGAAGGAAGAACACCGAAAATTTACAAATATATTTTCGGTGTTCTCTCGTCATGCCGCACTTACTCAGCTAACATTTTTGCCCTGCATATGCTTGCTCAAAAGCCCTCTGGGACATAGGGGGTGCCCTATGTCCCAGACGGGCCCAGAGGCATTTAGTTTAGATAAGAACTGTGACAAAATGCTTCTTCCAAGACGAAAGTAACTGGGACCAATAGTTACTTTCGTCTGCTCATGCAGTATTAATCACGAATTTGATTTTTCATAATTTCCATGTAATAGTCAGGTGTGATCTTCCATCCTGTTTAAATTTTATACCAGTGCGACGATTTTATTTTTTCCTGGTCCCAAGCCACACGACTAAGAATTAAACGTGAGTATTCCAAATTACGCTGCCACCCCACCGTTTCAGTTAATATAATAGCCTTTTTCTGGTCTAAGTTTTTATTTTTTGGATTCAGAGAAAGGCCAAATTTTGTTGGCCACCAGCGCTAAAGTCGCCTGGCGTGATTCACGCCGACGATAGCGCTCCGCTCCGGCGCCTCGTCCGACCTGGGCGACACGTCGAGGCAACGCGCCGGACTGCAGTCGGCACTGCGCACGATCGTTTCTCGGTACCCTCCAATTCAGTACTTTATTTTCACCTTTTTTTATTTGTATACCTTTCTCATTGGATCTTAAAACCCTCTAAATTAGACAAATTTTTCCTAACTTTTTATATGTATACAAGAACTCAGTCTATTTTTTTAGACGTACGCTTACGCGTTAGGTGGCTCGGCGAGCTGACAATTGCAATTGCTCGGACCCAACCGCAGACCCAATCGACGTAGCAAAAATTGCCTTTAATAACCTATTTCCTTTTTAAAATAATCTATTTAATCAAGACAGGCGACTGAATAACTATTTTTATCTGATTTACTATTTTTTTAAACCTTTTTATATTTTTTATTTCATTCATAATTTTGTATTTTTTAACTTAAAAATTAGAAGTATTATAGTGGTGAAATTTAATCATTTATCCGTCCTCGCGTGGCGGGGACCATGTTCCGCGTTGTGTGCTAACGGTGTGTTTTATCACTACAATACCATCTAATCGTTGACCCGCTGTATTGATAAATGCAAAACGTTTATGCAATTCTGTTCAGTAATTATGGAAAATCGCTAAACATTGTTCAGCTGTTTTACCTACATAACGGAGCTGTTTTGAGAAACAGCTAGCGGATAAGTAAAACAGTGGATTTAACAATCCATCTGCGGCATACCAAACACCACTGTATCTTTCTTAAACCGTAAGAACTTACTGCATCTCATTGTGCGTGACTCCTGGTGGTAGCGGTGGAGGTTCCACAGCCCCAGTAGCCCCAGCAGCCCCAGCAATCCCAGCAGCCCCAGCAGTCCCAGCAGCCCCAGTAGCCCCAGCAGCCCCAGCACTCCCTAAGGATTGATTCGTGGAGATCTTCCGAGACGTGGTCAATGGATCTGCGTGTGACTTCTTGCTACGACCCTGCTTGTAGAATAAGAGTATAACTAGCACTGTCACCAACTGTCGCAATTTCGGAAACAATAATAATTACAAACTTCAGGGTACGAAAACGAAACTCAAATCTGACAAACCAGTAGTTCTTTAAACCAGTATCCATCTACCCATCGTCAAAAATGATGAAAACCCATACAAACTTTAATTACCTTTTTAACCCCTTTAATGGACGTATTTTCAAAAAATCCTCTTCCCACTGTCAAGTGTCATTCATAGAAGTGTTCAAAACTCAACAGCACGCACATTGCTCATATTGCTATGTGTTTTTCATAAAACTGTTTTGTTTCAATTCAAAACAGCTATATTATGTTTCCTTCAAAACACATATGCTATCTGCTGGTGAAAGGAAAAAATACCTAAAGGATATAGACGCTATGTGAATTATATAATAAATGGAATTAACGAATATTTCAGTCTGTATTAATTAAATGTTCAAATAAAAAATGTTGAGTTTTTAATCTATTTATCCTAGAAAATACAAAGAGAACCACATCTTCCATAAAATTTTATAGATTAATGGCAATTCTATTGGCCTTATTTAAGGTGAACATGAAATATAAAGCTTTAAGGCATCTACAAACCAGCGCGACTCGCGACGCGACACAAAGGCCCCCGTGTCAAAACTGAATTAAAATAACCTCACTACTAAAGGATAAGTAATTGGATCCCTCATATCCTTAATTTAATACAAGTTAGGTATTATACTTGGAAGTTATGAGATCAATCAAAAGTACAAAATATTGTTGAATCTCATAAATATTTTTTTAAAGATGTGGGGAAACAAACTCAACGTCATACGTAACAAAGTTAAAATTCCATAGGACTTTTTTATTACAACACACTAACTTCTATACTGAATGTGGCCCTGGACGACCGAGCGTGGCAGCAAGCCACACTTCCCATTCGCCTGGGAGGTCTCGGCGTCCGCAAAATTTAAAGTATAAGTTTACCGTCCTTCATCTCCTTGGTCCACAGTACTGATAAATTAACCAGGAACATTGTATCTTCCTCACTGGTTGATTTTGAGGTACCGTGTTTGACCGACGCTTTGAACGCTTGGAAAATGGCTTGTCCCAATACGGATTTGCCCGACAACCCATCCTCCCAGATACGGTGGGACGTGCCGCTCTGCAGTGTTATTCGGAATACCCTGATAAACACGTCACTTAATACTGCTGAGCGTGCCCGTCTGCTGGCTGTGGGAGAATGGGAGTCAGGTTTATGGCTTCCGGCGCTACCGTCTACCACCATAGGCACTATGATGGATGACCCATCGTTTCGGCTCGCTACGTGTCTCCGCTTGAGGGTAATGACACCGATGCGGAGCAATACAAGGTGCGCCCCTTGTGTTACTCCGCATCGGTGTCATTGCGGTGAAGACGTCAACAGTCTCGGACACCATGGCCTGTCCTGTTGCAGGAGCGCAGGTCGCATAGCTCGGCACGCCAGCATCAATGATATTATTCGCCGAGCACTTGTCACCACCGGCCGGCGTACCAACGGTATTAGAACCAAACGGATTGGTAGATGACGATGGGAAGAGACCAGACGGCATGACGTTATTGCCTTATAAGGTGAGTAGGCCTTTGGTGTGGGACGCAACCTGTGTCGACACCCTTGCGCCATCTCATACTCCAAGCACGGCTGGCTGTGCTGGCTCCGCTGCTGCAGCTGCTGAGACCCTCAAGCGGCGCGAATACTGTAATCACTGTACAGTAGTCAGAAACACTGGGTCCAGTATGGGGTAATTTATACATAAGTAGTAAGTCGCCGTCCCATTTCCGAGTTCAGATGATTGAGCACTAGGTCTTAAATTGGGTGAAGAGAACACCCATGCTAGACGATGCTGTCACCTCTGACTGAATGAATCTGTGTCTCATATGACGTACTATCGTACAACGGCCAACTTATCTGACGCAAAAAGGTCATTGTTGGGGATACCCAATTTTAAAACATGGCCTCTGAGGCCTGGGTTTGGAGCAATCCGGCTGATCTGTTCTTAGATAAGCGGTTGGATAAACCTTTATAACACTTTTAAACTCCCCGGAAGGTAGACCGCTGACAGAGTGATATGTTCAACGAATCTGCTAACATCGTCATTTAGTCCGTAATTTCGTTACTGCCCAAGTAATAAGTCTCTGTAGTGTCTGTGTGAATACCTACACGTGGGTGAGCATATATGTAAGATTTTCTTCGGATTGCTTTTCATGATGGAATGTCAAAATCTGCTTGAGTAGTTTTAGCTCCTCATAACATTCTGTATTTACTTTAGGAATTACTACTTAATCATCGCATTTTACATTTAAATCTTTAAGTTGTAATATTTCTGTATCTTTAGACACGACCGGGTTGTTTAAAAAACAACAATGCGCTTCTTAATAAATACTAGCAAGAAGCAGGTTGGAAGTTGGTTGATTAAGGTTAGTGATAAAATGTGCAAGTTGTGTCACGTTAACACATATTTAACACTTACTTGGCTGCTCCTTCAATTTTAAATGCGTATTAGGTCCGTTTTAGAGGAAATCGTATCGAACTATTTGCCCTATTGATCGGCGCTGGGAAAAAAAGAAAAAACACAGGTTGTCTTCTTTTTCCGAGGATGAAGTGCGTTCTTCCCCATTATCCCCAATATTACCATAAGCACTATTATTCATTTTCTATAAAGTTTTACCTGAAACTTTATACATTTTCCATAGACGTTTAAAAAAAGTCGGACGGAACTCCCGCTAAGACAAAACTGTGTCCCGTAATGGCGGCAACAGTCATACGTGTGAGTGAATTTAGGGTTGTCATGTTAGCCAAATTTACCCATTTATTATTGTTATATTTTGACAAATACAGGTCGGGACTTCTTGGCGGGAAAATGAAGCGTCCTGTTCAGCAGTTTGTTTAATTTTCCAAAATTTGTGTTTAGCCGAATATTAATGTGTAATAATGGTGGATTATTAACCATTAAGTGTTTGTGAACGTGCATTAGTGTAGGCAAATGAAACAAAACAGTGCAACTTCGCTTCAAGTTCTCTCAAGAAGTCCGCGTGAGGTCTCAGTAAAGTGCCACATCTTTACTGAAACTCAAGGGGAGTGGGCGGGGATATCATCATCATGCATTTATAATTCATTTCATCAATACTATACAAGAACTAAAACGTGACATTGGCTAAATGCACAAACCGTGCGAAGCCAGAAGGAAAAAAAAAAAAAAATACAGGTCGGCAGATATGTTTCTTGGAAATGTCGGCAGAATTATACTGTGCCATTTGAACAGGTTAATGGTAAGAACCAAATCTCCCTATGAAAATATATGCAATTAAAAACATTTGTTAATAATTGAAAATATTTTAATGGTAATTTTTTTAATTTAACGACACTAAAATAGAGTCGTTTTCGTAATTTCGTAATAAATACCATGTTAGCTTGAATTTTTAATTTACCTTTTGAGGTACTGCATAATATGTAACAACACGCCGGAGTCCTCCTTTAGTTTTAGGTAGGTATATAAGTCATTAGTTTCAAAATGTAAACTGGAAATCACACTGTATTTGTTCGGAATCCAGTCATTTTGACAGTTACAATTTCGAATTTTATTAATCCAATCATTTCGCCAAACTTAATTTTCTTTAGGAAATCTTGTAAAAAGAATATAAAATAACTAGTATTAAATAACCTTAATAAATTGAATTGATTAAAAAAATATAAATTTCCCATATATTTAGGGTAATTTGCACACGTGAATATTGGCAACACTGGGCTTGAGATGAATTATTTTGTACTGGTGAATGAAGATTGATTGTAATTTATAAAATCGGGAACTAAGTTGTTGAATTATTCATTTACATATGAAACGTCATTCCTGGATTTTTTTACTTCCGATCGCTACGGATTTAAAAAAATTTCACCACACAAGACATGCTGTATTTCAATACTTTTTTGCGGCTTGGACGTGTCGACTGTCAGTATATTAGAATGTACTCTGTGGTGTCGACTGAGTTGACGTTTGCGCGCGTAATGGCTGAGTAATGTGTGAATATGTGCGTGGCGCCTGTACGTACAGCGAGCGGGCTGACTCTGAGTGACACAGTTTTCTGTCAGCGAGAATCCGTCCGACTTTTTTTATACGTCCATGACATTTTCTAAGAAAACTAAGAAGAGAAAATAACCCATAACATGGCGGCAACATTTTTAAACGCTATGAATGACACTTGACTGTGGCAGATCCAGCTCGCTGTGTTACTAGCCTTAATGAAGGAATAGAAGTCACAAGAAGAAAAGGCACGTTGACAATTTGAGGCAAAATCTCAGACTGCTTTCTTCAACAATTGCTATGTATTTTGAAGGAAACAATGTGACAATACTCACTCGTTGGGCTATGCCAGTGGCGCCGGCGCTGTGCCCTGTGCCAGCACCGCCGCGCTCCGTGTCAGCGAAGCGTGCCGTGCCTGCAGCAGCGGGCCCTGCTGCCGAGGCGGCCTGGTTCAACTCGGCCTGCATCTCCCCGATGCGGCTCGCCACATCCAGGGGCAGCGCACCCACCCTCGCCAGCTGCGTCAACAGCTGTGCCATGCGGGACAGGCCCTGCTCTGCTGCTTGTACCCGCGCGTTTAGCTAGTAGAAATTATAACATTATACTCATGCATTGTATGAAGCGTCATGCCTTCAAGCTGAGCGGTAGCCTCAAAGATAGAATAGAATATACAGCGTGCCGCTATAGTGGCGACATTAATATACAGCGTGCCGCTATAGTGGCGACATTAATATACAGCGTGCCGCTATAGTGGCGACATTAATATACAGCGTGCCGCTATAGTGGCGACATTAATATACAGCGTGCCGCTATAGTGGCGACATTAATATACAGCGTGCCGCTATAGTGGCGACATTAATATACAGCGTGCCGCTATAGTGGCGACATTAATATACAGCGTGCCGCTATAGTGGCGACATTAATATACAGCGTGCCGCTATAGTGGCGACATTAATATACAGCGTGCCGCTATAGTGGCGACATTAATATACAGCGTGCCGCTATAGTGGCGACATTAATATACAGCGTGCCGCTATAGTGGCGACATTAATATACAGCGTGCCGCTATAGTGGCGACATTAATATACAGCGTGCCGCTATAGTGGCGACATTAATATACAGCGTGCCGCTATAGTGGCGACATTAATATACAGCGTGCCGCTATAGTGGCGACATTAATATACAGCGTGCCGCTATAGTGGCGACATTAATATACAGCGTGCCGCTATAGTGGCGACATTAATATACAGCGTGCCGCTATAGTGGCGACATTAATATACAGCGTGCCGCTATAGTGGCGACATTAATATACAGCGTGCCGCTATAGTGGCGACATTAATATACAGCGTGCCGCTATAGTGGCGACATTAATATACAGCGTGCCGCTATAGTGGCGACATTAATATACAGCGTGCCGCTATAGTGGCGACATTAATATACAGCGTGCCGCTATAGTGGCGACATTAATATACAGCGTGCCGCTATAGTGGCGACATTAATATACAGCGTGCCGCTATAGTGGCGACATTAATATACAGCGTGCCGCTATAGTGGCGACATTAATTTAACACACGTATATGGTTTCGCGTTATTTAATTTAATAAAACGTATTATTTATTGATTTATTTACAATTTACTAGGAGCAACTTGTACTTTAAGAACTGTAGCGCAGAGCTCATTTGCCGGTGTCACGAATCATAACATCGCATCAATGAAATTAAAGTGAACAGCGTGCCAAAGTGATACATTTTTTATTATAATTATTTTAACGATTTCAGTTTTTATAGCAAGAACCCTCTTATACAGGGTTATTTTTAAAACGTCAATAACCTCTTAAGGGGTCATTGTACTCATCATTATGAACAACTTTTACTATGGGACCAAACCTGAAATAAAAAAAATCTGCCGTTCCCTACATTTTAACGAATTATTCAAACATAAATGTAGGCACAACAGCTGGTTTTTTTTTCGCGATTTCAGTTTTGGTCCCATAGTAAAAGTTGTTCATAATGATGAGTACAATGACCCCTTACGAGGTTATTGACGTTTTAAAAATAACACTGTATAGTAGAAGGCCTCTTCCAAAAATGTCCAGCAGTCTGTCTTCAGTCTGATTGATCACTCGATTTTAAGAACTATAATTATATTATAATAATTATTTGCGTTTGGTCTCTACGGTCTCTAGAGTACCACAAACGAACAAACATACATACATACAATACACTTCCTTTGCGTCACGCAGTCGGGTGCACCTCAATGGTGAATAAGAATCGAACCCATAGGTAATAGGTAGCTGAGCCTTATGACATAGCTACCTGCACAGCTTGCATGGTCTCAGACAGCGACGCGCGTCCCTTCGCCAGGTCCTTTCTCAGCTTCTCATTGTCGGGCAGGGCAGGCACCGGTGGTGGTCCAGAAACCTGCTCCAACTGCTTTACTGCACGCTCGAGTAGCGCAAACTGGGAGGCAGTCACTACCTCAATACTGCCCACGCGTGCTGGGCGACCACCTGATGTTTCTAACAAAACATTAAATGCTCTATAAAGTCATGAAATCAATACATTTTATTTAGGTATTATACAGAAAATAAACTACTAGCCACTTGATACTCGTATCAAACAGGCTTATAAAGAACTAGCTTTTGCCCGCGGCTTCGCCCGCGTGGATGTCGAAAAATATCCGACGGGAACGTACTACTGGGATAAAAAAGTAACCTATAGGTTAATCCAGGTTATAAACTATCTGTGTGCCAAATATCATCCAAATCCGTTCCGCCGTTTTTGTGCAAACCGGGAAATAAATACATCCAAACAAACTGATGAAAATTCTAAAATCTACATATAATAATATTTTCAGCATCAGACTCGAATATTCAATGTAAGGATTGACTTCGTTACTATTTTATTTGACTTCGTCCGCATAGAGTATAATTTTTTTTCCTAGATAATTATGAATTATTACAACAATAACTATACAGAGCTTTGTTCGTGGCTAATTGTCCTCCACTATCTACATGCGATATTTGAGGAAAGTAAACGGAAGGTCATTTGGTATCAATGGTATACGCGGCACGAAGACTGTTTCTCGTCTGGCAGATCCAGTTAGTATTTTGGCCTCAATATCATTGCGCCGGAGAGCGGTTAGTTAGAGTCTAGTTCCATTGCACAATTTTGGAGGCCGCATATTTTGAAGCAACATGACATGAGCACGCAACATAAGTCTGTGACACGGAAGACCCGGTGGATTAAGAGAGTTTAATAATTCTACAGGATAATTAACCGACTCGTCCATATCGACCATTGTGTCAACAGAATTATAAATCATTTCTTCACCTTCGAATGTATTTATCCTAATTTCGTTGATCGCAGCGACTTTGGGAGTCAAAATGGCTCTCTCGAATAACCCCTCCATCGGTTTGTCTTTAATATTTTTAACATCAGGATAAGTTTTATCTATAAGTGCCTCAACTGTTGATACCACAGAACATAATTAATTTGGTATTTGTATCAACCCACCTATTTGTGGAAAGTCTCCGTTTCCGATTTGAAGAAAAAGATCTGAAAATCTGCTGGCAGAAACTTCACGATGTACTCTCATGTCTTAAGATGTATGTGAGTCTCTCTGTTTCTATTTCGTTTTCGATCGGATCAGTCAGTATTTAGTATACTGACTAAAAAGAGCAATAAAACGCAGAAGAGAATATTATCTTCACCGTCTCTTATCATTATACGGAAGGAACAGAAACTGGCTGCTGAAACCATTTTTCTTAAAGGCAAATTTATGTTAATTTAATTGTTATGGGATCGTATTGAGGATGTTGACAGAATAACCATAGTCGCCATAACAAAATATTATGGGATATTGCAAGGCATCGTATGACCGATGCAGTTCACTTATCCGACGTAAAGAAGTACTACGGCTTTACAATTTAATGTCCCGTTTCTCAAATTGCTGATCAACCATCACCAAAGCAACTTCGTTGGTCGTTGGGGCGTTAAAACATGAATTACTACTTTAAACGATTCACAGGTGGGGGGAATATTATTTTTACTTGAATACAAAATTTCGCGAATGAACAACTTCAATACAAAACTTTATCCCCCTTTTCACCACCTTGTGGGTTGAAAATAAAAAAAACAACATTTTACGTTGTGTTAGTTTCCAACCATAAGCCAAAATATTAGTGATTTTAACTTAAAGCAACCGCCCAAGTGCGTGTCGGACCACGCACTATGAAGGGTTCCGTAGTTGAAACGAATTTATCCCAAACTTAATATTGTAGTTGAAAAACATGTCGTCCATACATCGATATACGCCACAGTCAATTTTACACCTGAAAATGGAAGTTTGTAATCGTAGTTTTTTTTATATGTGATAAAAAATTCACAATTTTCGGACATTTTCCTTTACGTGTGCTAAGAGACCTTGCTTCATGCCAATAATTCTAGGTGAACGGGAAGTACCCTATAGGTTTTCATTTATTTGCGAGTACCAATATATGTCGCATAAATCGCCGTATTGTTTTATTGCGTTGACTGAAGAAGTTTCATTTTTTTAGTGCTCCAAGGGACCGTTGACCTACGTATTTGATATTAATTGTAACTTGGTACCTCCACGTGTTCCTGAGGAAAAGGGTCTTGACAGACGGACAAGAAAGTGATCCTATAAGGGTTCCGTTTTTTTCCTTTTGAGGTACGGAACTCTACAATTAGAGAACTTTAATATGAAACAAAATTTCATTCTCTTTTCATCCCTTAAGGGTTGAAATTCTAACAACACGTTGCGTTAGTTTCCAACCATAAGCCTAGATAATACATTTTGTGATTATTACTTCGAAAATTAAGGACTTTCCATACACAACTTCATCCCCTTTTTTAACCCTTCGGAGGTAGTATAATCGTCAGCCTAAACACAAAATATGAAGATCCTAACTTCAAAACTGACGGACTTTCATATAAACTTCCAACCCCCGTTTTACCCTTTTAGAGGGTGAATTTTGAAAACTCTTTTCTTAGTGCACCCCTAGATCTCATAAGGAACCTGCGTTCCAAATTTGGAATCTCTAGACCCAGTGGTTTGGGCTGTGCGTTGATATGTCAGTCAGTCAGTCGGTTTCTTCTTTTATATATTTAGAAGAAAAGAAAGAAGAAGATGATACTTTGATTTGATTTTCAAACATCATTACATTAAACTACCGGGGTAAATAGCGTCACACACGCCACAATGCCAATGCCTTTAGTTTTGACGTTTCATTGCATTATTTACGTTGTGGAGTAGACGATTTTTTCAAACATGCATGTTCCTTCTAAAATTTTCGGATTGTGATTGGAAGCGTGTTACGCAATTAGGGTGCTTACTGGGTTTTCGAAGCCGCGAGTGTTTAAGGGGGATGCGCTAAGGTAGCCCGCGAAATTCTATTTTTCTTACCTTTTTTTGTAATTTGCAGGTCAGTAACAGGTCGTATGTTGATCTTAATATGATTCGCGGACGTAAAAAATATGGCTTTGCTTTGAAAATTACAAAAAACGGAAGAAAATTTGAATTTCGCGGGCTCTAATTAGCTCATCCCCTTTAAGTGCGTGGTAGGTAAAGTCCATTTCACGAAAGAAGTCCCGCAGACGTGGCGCTGCAGGCATGGGTTATTTTAGGAATGTTGCTAACTTAGCGTATAATAATAATTAGTTCCACTTATTTCCGCGGGACTTCTTTCGTGAAATGGACTTTATATTACGCTTACTTACGAGTGGCTGGTCCCCTTTCGGCTGAAATTGAGAAAGGAAAGTTATTGTAATTCTCAGAACAACATAAGATTTCACCTTATTGGCGTGTCATGACATTTTATACTTACCGACAAATATTTTATCGCTACCTCCTTTTCCTCTTCCATCCTTCCGTGCGGCCTCTGAGCAAACATTTAAAATCACGTCAACTCTTGTAGAGTAGCCTCATTTCACTTGTCATAGAAATGTAGGCTGAGACCTTGTAGGTCTCAGATTATAGAAAGAAGCCGATAGACCGCGCGGAACACCGAGAGTGCGGCCAACAAACCAAATACAAATTCAAAAGCGAGTCAGTATAGCAAAAAAATAAAATTTTTGGTTATGTTTTCAGGTTTGCGAACCTCTCGATCGATGTGTTTGATTAAGTGGAACCCCTTTAGGAAGCCGCTAAAACGTGTTATTTTTGCTGTATCTCGCTTCCTTTACATGATAAAGCGGTTTTTATGTTTTTTTAAGGTAAGGTCGGCATTGCATGCTAATAAATGGATTTAGAATGCATTGTTATCGAGTTGTGAGCTACTCTGAAAGTTTCAGCCGGATAGCTAATAAGGAAGTGCTCGAAATGTGAGTTGCAAGATTCCACCCGGAATGACAGACAGACAGAAAGTTTTCCTTCTTTTACTTGTTTCGATGGCAGACCCAAGCTTTGCTGCACTCTGGGTATATATTTTTTTTTTTAGGCATTCTTCATTGTTTTTTAGCAATTTTGTTTCTATTTTATCTGATTTCTTCCACCTGAGAACAATCTATGTTTGTATAACTCTCTTTGAGACGATAAATTATTTATTTCATATAATGAAATATTATGGGCAATTTTTTCATTATCCTGGCAACGTACACACACATAGGCACAATAGAGGCACCTGTTCTTATAGCGCTGTCACGTGGCTGTAACGCACACAAGTCTACAAACGTGCATCACTTTATTGTTCCGCGCGGTCTATCTGCTTCTTTCTATAATCTGAGTTGTAGGTAGAATGGATTACTATAGTTTGACCGATACCGCTGTACCACGCCTTACTACAAGGTCTCAGCTTACATTTCTATGACAAGTGAAATGAGGCTACTCTACAAGAATACCTACAGGATATTTTAAAGTAATTCTATTACCTGTTACAGTGATGCTTGTACCAGACTCTTGCCTAGCAGTACCTCTATCGAGGGAACCCTAAAACATAACAAATTATGATGTTATGAAAACAGTATTTTTTTTATTTACGAAACGAAATCGAATCCGAAAATAAAACGATAAGATTCAAGCTGACCCTCAACAATTATTCTTAAAAAGTTACCTTATAAAGCTGCTTTAAGGCCCACTTGCACCACAAATCACTAAATGCATAAAGCGCTAAATTAATTTAAAACATTGCTCTATTTCTGTCAATCGTTTGAAGAGGACACGAGACGGAATGATGCTTTAAATACGTTTAGCGTTAAATGCATTTATTGATTAGCGGTGCAAGTGGGCCTAAGAGTAAACAAAAATACATTAGCAGGTCTTACCTTGCGGTCGTCGTCTCTGCCTCCTCTCTTCCCTCGGTGATCGGCTTCTCGTTCCCCTCTACCTCGCCCATCACGTCGTTTCTCACCTTCGTCTCCATCGTCGTCACCCCGTCTGCCCCTAGGACTTTTACTGGGGCTTCCTCTATCCCTATTATTTCTGTCTTGTTTATCATCTCTACTTTTTCTGTCTTCTTTATCATCTCTACTTTTTCTGTCTTCCCGATCATCCCTAATTTTTCTGTCTTCTTTATCAGCTCTACTTTTTCTGTCTTCTCGATCATCTCTACTTTTTCTGTCTTCTCTATCTTTCCTATCTTTGTCTTTGGAAGAAGTTTTAACGCGGCCTCCATCTTGTTTTTCACCCTTACCTTGTTTTTCCTGTTTTTCCCCTTTTTCACCTAGTTCACCTTTTTTTTCTCGTTTCTGTTTTCCATCTAGTTCCCCTTTCTCATCCCATTCCTTTTTTTTCCCCTTTCCCCCTTCATCAGCTCGAGCGAGCGAGGGAGAAGGAAGGGCAGGAAAAGGAAAATTTTTTTCCCCTCCCTTCTCCCTCCCTCTTTCAAGTTTGGCACCTTCGACATCTTCTGCTTCGCCTTCCGAAGAGCTGCTTGTGTACGCTCGTGTACCCCCACGCTGATCGTCATACTCAGCAACCTCGTCATCCTCAGCTTGATGGGCTTCTCTTATGCCGACGCCAATTTCATCAAACCTAATCTCCACATCTTGTTCGAGTAAACGCAATTGGCGTGCCAAAATGTGTAGGATTGTTTGTACCAGTTTGAAATTCACTGTGTTTTTCTGGAAAAATAGGTTTTATTAGCAGTAAGCATTAAGCAGGAATCATTTGATAATTCAAATACATAATTATTAATAATAATTAATTGCATCAACATGCAATTTTTTATTTAAATTTATTACATTAAGTATATATGCAGTTTCCGGCCTGAAGCACAGGTTCAATCTAGTTCGGGTAAATAAGCAACTATGCTCTATTTTAATATTCATTCGCGCAAGTGTCTTTCGCGCTAGACTTTGCCGCGAATGGACAAATTTGCGAATGCAAATTTTTAGTCATCAGTGTCTTTAACATGGTTTTCGATGGAGCTGTCAATATTGTGACAACGACACCCATGCCGAAAAGTTTTCGCTGGCAGCATCTTGGATTTTGATTTTGACCCCTTTATCATTGTCAGTGCCCTTGAAAATCATAAAAATGACACCCATGTCGAAAATAAGTAAAAAGAAACAAAAAAATGTACAATAAAACAACTTCGACAAAAACAGCTATTGACGCCTAATTGGACTATTTACTTCCAGTCTGTCTGTTACTGGAACTTCTGGCGAATTTTGTAGGTGTAGGTACTATTTACAGTGATGTCCTCGCAAAGTCGCAACTGTCCTTTCGCGCAAGTGGATTCACGCAAGTGTCTTTCGCGCAAATTCCTATAGAGGTATGAGGAACAGGGTGTAAAGTTCACTCATCCTTCATAGAAAAGGGAGGATCCTCCGACCAGACGAGTGTTGTGCCGACGGATGTTGTGTCTGGTAGGCAACTGCTCGATGATTGATGTCGTATATATGCTAGTCGCGCGGTAAACTCTGCTTGCGCGATGCAGGATTTTGCGTGACGTCCGTCAGTATGATGCATAATTTGCATATGGCGATGTAAATGCCGCCACATTCCGTTCGCGCAAAAGTCCATTCGCGGAAATTTAAGTTGTTGAGCAGACATAATGTTCTAACTTAAGAAGAAATGGATTAGCAATATACTTCAAAATCATTCCGATTCCGATTCAAACTGTGTTAGGCAATTAGTGTACGGGTCAGTGGGTTGTCTTAGGAGCGGAGCTCTTACACCCGTTCCCCGGCTATAATTTACTAACCGAAATACCTACTTTTACCTATTACTTTTAAACATAATAGTTGCGAGCGATGGGTAGTCTTGTCTTGTGTACCTCATAGAATTGCTAACAAAAGGTATCTGAACACTTCAATCATTCAATTTAAATCTCACATTGAAGGGTCCAAAAGCAGTACATATGAGGTCTTCCACAGAGACGATGATCGTTCTATCGCTCATATTTGGCTCGTCGATAAGTTTACGATAACGTCCATCCATAATATTGTAAATAAAAAATAAATTCTAGCAAACAAACAATAAGGTATTGTAAATTAACGTAAACTGTCTAAAATTGCTGATTGTGCTATCAAGAGGTATACTCCTATCCAAATTCTTCTAAAATACTTCTCTAAAAGTCAAAATTGTCAATGCCATTGAATTCGTAGAACTGTCTTTAGCCAGAACACAGAAAAATAATGGTTGCAAACCTTTTTCGTGTTACGCATTTTAGTACGAAAGCCCATGACCCCAATTTTTGCTTCATTGTTTTACGTCCAAAACCGTATATAATTAAAAACCGGCCAAGTGCGAGTCGGACTCGCGCACGAAGGGTTCCCCGTACCATTATCTATAAAAACGGCAAAAATATCACGTTTGTTGTATGGGAGTTAAATATTTGTTTTATTTTAATTTAATTATTTATTTTTAAAGTGAATATACAGTATACAGTATAGTTAAAGACCTGTCTACCTGTTGCCGTTATCAATATCGAGCAAAAACTAGCAAAAAAATCACGTTTGTTGTATAGAAGCCCCTTTACATATTTATTTTATTCTGTTTTTTAGTATTTGTTGTTATAGCGGCAACAGAAATACATCATCTGTAAAAATTTCAACTGTCTAACTATCACAGTTCATGAGATACAGCCTGGTGACAGACGGACAGACAGACAGACAGACAGACGGCGGAGCCTTAGTAGTTAGTACGGAACCCTAATAAAGGGGTTTGGAATTTTTTCTATGGAGCCTGGCTCGGTATCGACCTTATGTTTTTTTTTCGAAAAGAAGGCCAAGAATGAAAAACCTTTAAAAATCGATAGGTTGTTTTAATATAAATCGAAAATATACTTTAGGACCTCGTAAAATGTCATGTTTTCAAGTTCTATGATTCTATAGACGTAATACAAAAAATAAAATTGTCTTATTGAATCGAAAATAAAGTCGCGTATTGAGCCGAATGACATCTACGAAAGCTCTCTCTAGTCAGGGGATCGAGAGGGAGCGAGATAGCTAGAGTACGTTGCAATATTTCCCTTTCTAGTATGCATGCCGCATCGATCGGACGGTCTATCTCGATCAATGTACGCTAGCGTTTATCTTGTTCTATAAAAAGTGAATCTGTTATTTTTTATTAATTTGTTATTGTTCCCTGGGTGTTGTACATTTTTGCCTGTTATTGTTTTTTTACAAAATAAATGATTCTGGTACGAATATTGACACAAGACGAGTGTTATTTTTGTGGAATCAGCACTGTTTCTGCCATGGTCCACGAAGACGATTTAGACAGCCAATACGCTCATACCAGCTAACTAATGAATTCGTAATTATATATTTTAATTTAAAAGCTGTATTATGATAAATCAATACTTTTTATATCTACTGAAAAATCGTTTAAGACCGTTTACACCTTACAGCATTTCATACCAACTTTGAAGCCCTTGTTTTTCGAAATGACTGAACCGATTTTAGTGAAACTTCATACGCATAAGCAGGATACAAAGGTCTAAAAAGTTAGTTAAGAACATTTTCGAATCGAAGTAATTTTATTAATGTAATTATAATTTGATGACACGGTTGGCGCAGTGGTTAAGCGATTGATTGCTGCGCTGCGTGTCGCGGGTTCGATTCCCGCACGAAACAAATATTTGTATGACCTACAAGTAGTTGTTCCTGATCTGGCTGTTTGTGAATGTGAGCTTAAATGTTTGTAAACGCACCAACGATACAGGAGATATTCCTAGTGTGCAGCAACGTTTTTTTAACAAAAAACAAAACAAAATTATGTATGGCGCTGCTTGAACAACTTTGTTGGCTTATACACTTATTAGAAATGTGACAGTTTAGGAGATATATCAAAGAACTTAATAGTTGTAATATGATGAAAGCAATCAATTTCCGACAGTCTTATCCTTGGCCACTATTAAAAAAAAACAAAATGGTGGACAGAAAGTAGGGAGCCAAAAGTTCCAAACCCCTTTAGATATTCTGATTCTGAATCCAAAAATACTTGTTTCAGAAATTTTCACGAACTGTTTCATAGCAATCTGTCTGATTTTAAATTATTTTAATTTTAAATAAAAATATGTTGTTTTGGAATTCCACAAGCATTTTGAGCCCCATGTTATTTTTAAACTATATAGATGAACTATGCAGCCTGCCCAAGCATGCCACACCAAAATGGTATCATAATGTCTTATGCGGATGACACCGCTCTATTGTTTTCAGCTAAATTAAGAGTTGAGGTATATGAATGTGCTCAAAAAGGCATTAAAATGGTATCTTATTGACTCCATAATAATTCGTTACATTACAGGCGGAGGTCAGCCAGCTTCACCAGAAGCTGGCCGAAGCCACGGCGAGGCCTGCCCAATCTGCCCCGGGTCCGGTGGTGACAGGCCCCCCCTTCTCCCCTGCCAGCCTTGAGGAAATGTTCCGCAAGGTTGCCTTGGAGGAGAGGGCCTTCACCAGGGCCTGGCCACAGAGGACCGGCTCTTGCCGGAAAAGCGGCTCCGCCCGCCGCTAGCGGCGGACAAGAGGCCACTGCCGAAGGAGCCGGAACCTGCGCCTCTAGCGGCGAACAGGAGTCCGCCGCCGAAGGAGCCGGAACCCGCGCCTTTGGCAGGCCCGGTATCGGTATCGGTATCGGGTGTGAAGCCCTCCAAGGGCAAGGGTAAGGGCAAGAGGACCATGGCGGGTCCTCATGCCCCCACCACAAGCGCGGAGTGAGCATCTGGGTCGTCTGCCGCCCCAGCAGTGACCCAGCTGGGGATCAGCAACATAACGTGCCGCCGAACCCTAACCGGGGCTCGAATTTTCGAGTTCGGGGGGGAACAGCGCGGCACGAATGCGGACCTCTTCGCGACGAAGCTGAAAGAGGTGATCGCGGATGCGGCAACGGTCGTCAGGCCCGTTAAGACCGCAGCCTTAGAGGTGGCCGATCTGGACGATTCGGTCACTAAAGAGGATGTGGTGGTGGCCGTTGCTGCGGCTGGAGGCTGCGACGCTGGCGCGGTGAAGAGAGGAGCCATCAGGCTTGGCCGCCGTGGCATGGGCATCATCCGCGTGGAGTGCCCAGTCGCCGTGGCTGGGGCCGTCCTTGCTGCGACCAAGGGACGGCTCCTTGTGGGCTTCAGCTCGGCTGTGGTCCGGCCACTTGAAGAACAGCGGGTGCGCTGCTTCAAGTGCTTCGCGTTCGGCCACACCCGACCCACGTGTCCCTCCAAATTCGACTGGGGAGACGCCTGCTACCGATGCGGGCAGGAGGGACACAGGGGTGCCGCTTGCTGCAGCGCCTCCGCGCCACACTGCGTGGCGTGTGCTGCCAGTGGCCGTCCCGCGGACCACAAGATGGCGGGCAGGGGCTGCAAGCCCCCCGCGAGGAAGGGCGTGGTGCCGGCACAGGTTCGCCCTGTTGCTACGGCCGCCGCCAACGTCGCCGCTGTACCTCCAGCGGCGGTAGCTGAGGAGACTGGTGCGATGTCGGAATAATGGTTTCCGACCATCGCATCCTCCAGACGAACACCAACCACTGCAGAGCGGCCCAGGACCTGGTAGTGCAGGTCATGGCCGAGTGGTTGGTGAACGTGGCGGCGGTCGCCGAGCCTTACTCGATCCCCGGCAGCTGGCTGGGTGACGAGGACGGCTTGGTGGCACTAGCGGCGCGGTCTTCCACAGACTCCCCTCCCCTCTCGCTATTAGAGAGGGGACCGGGATACGTGGCCGCCGCGTGGGGAGATTTGGCCCTTGTGGGGGTCTACTTATCCCCAAACCGCCCCCTTCAGGACTTCGAGACCTATCTCGGAGTCCTGGCAGCCGTGGTCGGCAGGGCGGCGCCGCGTCAGGTCTCCGTACTGGGAGACCTGAACGCCAAGTCGGTGACCTGGGGCAACCCGGCCACCGACGCTCGCGGGCGGGCAGTGGAGATGTGGGCAGCCTCCTCTGGACTCTCCCTCTTGAACAGAGGGAGCGTCCAGATATGCGTGCGGCGGCAGGGTGGCTCAATAGTGGACGTCACTTTCGCCACCCCTGCGTTAGCCGCGCGCGTGCTGAACTGGCGGGTGGACCTGGTGGAGACTATGTCGGACCACCGCTACGTGCGGTTCGACATCTCCACCAGTGGTCCCGGAGGGTCGCAGCCCCTCTCGGCGCGGCGATCACCGTTCCCACGGTGGGCGCTCGCCCGCCTGGATAGGGAGGCGGCGGCGGAGGCGGCGTTCGTCCAGGACTGGCTTTCGCCGCCTTCCGCTGGCCTGGATGTGGACACCGTGGCGGGGCACCTGAGGGAGTCTCTGACCGAGGTATGCAACTTTAGCATGCCTCGGTCTCGCTGACCACAACCCAATCGCGCCGTGTATTGGTGGTCGTCGGAGCTGGTGGGGCTTCGAGCAGCGTGTATGGCGGCAAGGAGGGCTTACTCGCGGAGCCGGCGGCGGCGTCTACGGGACCGGCCCAACGAGGATCACCTCTTTGAGGTGTATTTGGGGGCAAAAATGGTCCTCGATTGGGCCATCGCCGCCGCCAGAGTCTCGGCGAGAGAGGAGATGCTGGAGGGTCTCGACAACGACCCCTACGGGAGACCATGTAAGGCGGCGCGCAACAAGCTGCGCCCCTTTGGTCCCCCGGTGGCCGAGACCCTGGAGCCCTCATTCCTGGATGGGGTGGTTCAGTCCCTGTTCCCGTGCAGGGGCAACTTCACCCCACCAGTGAAGGACCCACCGCTGGGGATAGCTCCGCCAGCTGAGGAGGAGGAGGAGGAGGAGGCCCCTCCTGTCACGGAGTCGGAACTTGGTGCGGCGATTCTCCACATCCGCACCAAGAAGACAGCTCCGGGCCCCGACGGTGTCCCAGCAAGAGTGGTGGCGATCGCTGCCACTCAAATGGAGGAAAGGTTTCGGGACCTCTTCAGCGCATGTCTTGCGTCACGAAGGTTCCCGAAACCGTGGAAGGAGGGGCAGTTGTGCCTCCTTCGCAAGGAGGGCCGCCCAGCAGACTCCCCCTCGGCATACCGGCCCATCGTCCTGCTCGATGAGGTCGGTAAAATGTTCGAGGGGATAGTCGCTGCTCGCCTAAAGAGCCATCTGCGGGATATCGGGCCGGACTTGTCGGACGCTCAGTTCGGTTTTCGGGCTGAGCGTTCCACGGTGGACGCGCTGGCCTGCCTTAAGGGCCAGGTGAAGGAGGCGATGGAAGCGGGGGACGGATTGTTGGCCGTGTCATTCGACATAGCCAATGCTTTCAACTCCGTTCCCCACTCCACCATCCTAGAGGCGCTCCGATTCCACGGAGTGCCTCGATACCTGCGCAGTCTGCTGGCCAGCTACCTGGAGGATCGGGCGATCCTCCTGGTGGATAGGACTGGCCGGCGGTATGCCGTTGAAGCCGGCGTTCCACAGGGGTCGGTCGTAGGACCTCTCCTCTGGAACGTCGGCTATGATTGGCTCTTGCGGGGAACTCTCCTCCGAGGCACGAGTGTCATCTGCTATGCGGATGACACTCTCCTCACCGCCCGGGGGGGAGTTTCAGGGAGGCGGCCAACTTGGCCTCGGCGGGCGGATCCTTGGTCGCAGGGAGGATCCGCCGGCTAGGTTTAGCGGTGGCGCTGCACAAGACCGAGGCCGTGTTCTTCCACGGGCCTCGGCAGCGCCCCCCACCTGACGCCCACATCTTCGTGGAGGGCGTCAGAATTGAGGTGAAAGCCCAGATGAAATTTTAGCGGGCTGTCGTCGCGCCTGCTGAAGGCCGCGGGCGCGCTCTCCTGGCTGCTTCCCAACTTGGGGGGGCCGAGCGCGCGATGCCGGCAACTCTACGCCGGCATCTTGAGGAGTATGGCGCTCTACGGCGCTCCCATACGGGAAGACTCCCTCCATAGGAGGGAGAACGCCGCGGCCTTGCGGGCGCCTCAAAGGGCAATAGCCCAGCGGGTGGCGCGAGCCCACCGCACGGTGGGCTTTGCCGCAGCATGTGCTCTGGCGAGCACCCCTCCTTGGGAACTCGAGGCGTGGGTGCTCGCCAGAGTGTATGAATGGACGGCGGGGCGGAGGGCGAGAGGAGAACGCCCTGCCCCGGAAGAGCGGGCCGCCGTCCGGCGGGAGGCGAGGGACGCCATCGTCGTCCATTGGACGGGCGACCTCGCCACAGCAGCCTTCGGCCGCCGAACCCTCGACGCGATCGGGCCGGTCCTGCGAGACTGGCTCGAGCGGTCGCATGGGTTCCTCTCGTTCCGTCTGGTGCAGGTGCTGTCCGGACACGGTTGTTTCGGAGCGTACCTACACCGAATCGGACGGGAGGAGACACCGTCATGCCACCACTGTGGCGCGGCGGAGGACACGGCGCAGCACACCCTCGAGGTGTGCCCGTCGTGGTCCGAGCCGCGCCACAGTCTGAACGCGGTGATCGGACCGGACCTCTCACTCCCCGGCTTGGTTAACGCCATGCTGAGGGATGAGGGGTCCTGGGCGGCAGTCGCCTCCTTCTGCGAACACGTCATGTCGCAGAAGGAGGAGGCGGAGCGCGTGCGGGAGGACGACCCTGCCGCTGCGCCGCTCCGAAGGCGGAGGAGGGGTCGAAGAAGACGTCACTTTGAACGTCATCTCCGACTCCTCCCAGGTGGAGGCCAGCAGGCAACGGGTGCGGGGGCACCCTTGCCTGTATTGCACAGACCTCCACCAGTGTCGGACGGGAATGGCCAGGTGTTTCCGGCCATTCCCGTAGCCCCCCAGTAACGGGGGGTCATGCGGGGCCCGCCAGCTAGGCGGGCATGCGCCGGGAGGGTCGTGGAAGAAAAGGTTCAACCGTTATCCCATGGCCCTCCCAACACGGCGATGCGGGAACACCGCTGAGTTTTAGTGGGTATACTGTCGTCATTACCGACAGGGAGTCCCACATACCCCGTCTCGTCCCCCACGAGCGGGCATGCGTAATTGCATTTCTCAGCGAAAAAAAAAAAAAAAAAAAAAGGTTAGGTTGCAGAGCCTTGAGCAGGGCCAGTTTCCCACTTTGTGGAAATCAGGTCGTCTGGTCCTGCTCAGGAAGAGGGGGCGCCCTGCGGACTCACCTTCCGCGTACAGGCCCTTAGTGCTGCTAGGCGTGGTTTGAGCGTATAATCGCTGTCCGCCTCGTCGGCCACTTGTGCGGAGAGGGGCCTGACCTGGCCGAGAGCCAGTTCGGCTTTCGGCACGGGCGCTCCACCATCCACGCGATATCGCGGGTTAGAGTCCTGGCGGAGGAAGCGGTGTCCCGGGGCGGGGTAATGTTGGCGGTGTCCTTGGACATTTCCAACGCCTTCAACACCCTGCCCTGGAGCTGTATTCGGGAGGCACTGCGGTACCATCGGGTGCCTTCCTACCTCCGCCGCATCGTCGGGGCTTATTTGGCGGAGAGGTGTGTCACCTACACGGGACGTGATGGCGGAAACCAGCGCCGCATGTCGTGCAGTGTTCCACAGGGCTCAGTCGTGGGCCCGCTTCTGTGGAACATCGGGTACGACTGGGTGCTGCGGGGCGAGCTCCAGCCGGGCGTGAACCTGACGTGTTATGCAGACGACACACTGGTCACCGCCTGGGGGAGCTCGTACAGGGAAGCAGCGTTGCTGGCGACGGCTGCGGTCTCACAGGTGGTGAGCCGCATACGGCGCCTAGGCCTGGAGGTTGCCCTCAACAAGTCGGAGGCCATGATATTTCTTGGCCCTCGGGATTACACATCGAGGGGGGGGGGGGGGCTCAAATCGCTGTCGAGTCCACCATGAAGTACCTAGGATTGGTGCTCGATTGGTGTCAGACACCTCACCCCCCCCCAGACTTGAGGTGGCCCGCAGAGACGGGCCGGCACTGGCCGGGGATTGCGGAAGGAATAACAGATCCCAAGATCCCCGGTGCAAGTGTGGGAGGGGAACACTGGGGTGGTTTTTAGTCAGTAAAAGTCTGACAGACCCCTCCGCCCGCCACAGGGCGGAGGACATCCATGAGGATTTTCCACCCCGTGAACAAAAAAAAAGGTTAGGTTAGGTTGCAGAAGGAGGCTGCGGAAAGGGAGCGGGAGATCTCGTCCGCTCACCCGGCCCGCAGCAGGCGCACCGGGCGTCGGCGGAGGGCCGATAACGCCCTCTTCCAGCCCCCATAAATGGGTCCAGGGACGGCGGACTTGGGGACGTCCGCCGCCCCCTATCACATTGGACCCGAGATGGCGGCGCGTAGTGTTCCACGCGCGCCCCTATCAGACGTCGTGGGGGGGGGTCAGACACCTCACCCCCCCCAGGCTTGAGGTGGCCCGCAGAGGCGGGCCGGGGATTGCGGAAGGAATAACAGATCCCAAGATCCCCGGTGCAAGTGTGGGAGGGGAACACTGGGGTGGTTTTTAGTCAGTAAGAGTCTGACAGACCCCTACGCCCGCCCCAGGGCGGAGGACATCCATGAGGATTTTCCACCCCGTGACAAAAAAAAAAAAAAAGGTTAGGTTAGGTACACCCCCCGGGGTGCGTGCAGAAAACCTCCTCGTGTGCCTGACTGCTGCTCGTTCCTTACGAATACGTTCGGGGGAAAGAGCAGTCGTCGGGCCGGTGCACCCTGGGCGCGGTCAATAGTTTCTCCATGTCGGAGAGGGTTTTGACTGCGGCGGATTTCTGCGGGGGGGAGAGCCTTAGGGCTCTTGGGTCTTTCGAGGCCGATCGACGGTCGTCAACCTCCCCCCTCTGCTTTCAGAGGGAGGTTGAGTCGGACGCAGGGGCCCACTGGGTAGGTTAGTATAGTATAGGATAGGACAAAAAAAAAAAGAAAAAAAAAAAAAAAAAAAAAAAAAAAAAAAGGTATATATAATTAGGTTAGTAGGCTCTGCCCGGTGGACGAATACAACCTATATCTAGTTATGTTCCCAGCCTAACGCTGTGGTATGTGGTAGAGTCTAGACGCTGACCTGGCACCTTTTGTGATTAGGCGTACGTGACAGGATGTGTGGCGCGACCGCGGGTGGGCCGACCACCGGTCTATGAGAAAGTTTTGCGATGTATTAGAATAAAGATAGGCTAAGTTAGTCTTACATGAACTTCTGTAAAGCTCGGGTCGTAATAAACTCTTACTTCCCCACAAACTCCGTTTCATTTGCGCTCCCGAAATCTAACTGGCGCAGCCGGTAGGATTGCCGCAAACAGTTTTCCTCCGCGAAAAGTCAAGTGCGAAAATCTGTGAAATACATGAGAACGCGTGGACTGTGTTTCGCGAGTGGTTACTGATTATAGACGTATAGTCGTCGTGCTTAAAATCAGTGAGGCGATCTATATTGGGCAATCTTCGAACCAAATAAATAAGTTTAGATAACGCGCAAATTACGTGGGTTAGCAGAGATGGTGATAATATATCAAGCGGTTGGCATGTGAGTAACCTTCTACATCCTTCCTCATTCCCGACACTATTATTGTGATAGATGTAATTAGAATTAGTTTAATTTAGTTTTTTTTTAAGAGTAAAGTAACATTAATGTTTCTGCCTATTTTTATTAATTCTACGGTGTAATTTAACATATAAATTGAGGTTTATCTTTTAATTTTACAATTTAAATTACATTGTTAATTTAAATTTTGTCTAAAATGAATCAAGGTCAAATTCCTTTATCTGCAGCGACGGCGGCGGGGGCGACCCCTTCGGTTCGCTCTGAAACTCCGCTTCTGATGCAATTGCCAGATTCTTTGATACCTCAAGATGTTTTAAAATTAATTCCCGAATTTAATGGTGAAACTAATATACTTAGTTTATTTTTACGAAAGTGCGAATATGTTATCGGAAAATATCAAGGGACTTCAGAGCGAAACGAATTTTTAATGCAGAATATTACAAGTAAATTAAAGGGTAAAGCAGCGGCTCTTTTAAGTGAAAGGGGTGACCTTGAAACTTATTCTGAATTTAAATCTTTAATGATCCAACATTTTGGCGATCCCAGAAGTGAGGAATGCGTGGCAATTGAGCTCGAAACCCTAAAAATTAAATCAAATGAGTCATATTTAGAATTTTGCAGCCGTATACAAGATATTCGTGCTATTTTAATATCTAAGGTTAATCAGAACGGTTCCGCTACGTTAAGAGAAGCTAAGAAAGTAATTTATAATAACACTTCGCTTAACGTTTTTATGTACAATTTACCGGAACATATGGTGCGGATTGTTCGATTGAAAAATCCTAGTACATTGGAAGAAGCCTTACAATTTGTCCTTGAAGAGGTTAATTTCCAGGAACAATATAATTTACGCAGCAAAATGTTACAACATCGGCCACAAGGTCATCAGTTATTGCCATCATCTGAAAAAGGCGTTAATTCAAGTTCAAACAATCCGAAACCTACCTTTACAGCACCTCAATTGCAATATAATTACCACAGGCCGTCTGCAAATCAAACTCAATTTAAATTCGGTATACCTAACCAAGTTTTTGTACGTCCGAATATCAATCAACAAATAGGGTTTCGACCGCAATTACCGCAGCTTGGCAATAAACAACCTCAACAATTCGGTAATAGACTTCAAGCAGCACAATACGGTTATGGACCCCAACCAGCACAATTCGGTTATGGACCCCAAGCGGTACAATTCGGTTATGGACCCCAAGCAGCACAAATCGGTTATAGACCTCAAGTAGGACAATTCGGCTATAGAGCTCCACAACCTTCGAGCCACCGCCCCCCTAACAATTTATTGGGTGATCGTGACGTAACAATGAGAACTGCTCCAGCACCTGTTAAGCAACCACAAGGTTTTCCTATTAACGAGCTTTATACCAGTAATTAACAGTACTATTATGACCCCAATTACAATGATTATGGTATATGTGATCTAGGATACTGTGACTATGACTATACAAATATGTACATTAACAACGATTGCGTGGATCAGAACCCAAATACGGAAATTCCCAAAGCTATTGAAAAGGCTGATAATTCGCATTCAGCTGAAAATAAAGTAGACTCTAAAGATGTCGCAAAAGATGTCCCAAATTTTCAAATAAATTTGATTCGTGTTCACCCGAAATGATAGAACTTAAGTTTGACGCTAATCTTAAACATCCTTATATAACCATTCCCGACATAAACGGTAAATTTATGTTGGATACAGGAAGCACTAGATCTTTCATAAGCCCTGGAAAAGTTAGTGAATATTTCCCACAGTCAAAATTCTACGAACCATTTACAGTTACCAGTACACATGCTACGAGCGAACATAATGAAGTAGCTAATATTCCCCTTTTTTCAATTTTTAAAGTAAATGGTTATCATAAGTTTTATATTTATGATGTGGATTATAGATATGATGGATTGATTGGAATGGATCTTATGTCTCAACTTAATGCTAGTATATGTTTTAAGAATAGAATTTTAAAGATAAACGATATTAATATTCCTATAATTTATAACATTGACCATGAACTTAAACTTGAACCTCGTACAGAACATAAAGTGAGGCTACCCGTGAATAAGAAAGATGGCTATACCATATTAGATTACACGCAATTTCACGAAAATGTTAGAATGCCAACTGCAATTGTAAAGTGTGAAAATTACCTTGCCTCCACTATAATTCAGAATGCTACTGACCTTGAAGTAAGGCTAACTATAACCGCTCCTTCCAAAGTTACCAACTTCTCTGAAGAGTGTATAGTAAATAACACAACTGGGTTAACTGACATTGACATTGACTCGTTACTGACAGTCAACCTACAGAAATTGAGACTTCATCATCTCAACCAAGAAGAAAATGAAATGATTAGTAAATTATGTTTCGAGTATAAGGACATATTTTACTGCGAAGACTTGCCTTTGACTTTTACAAACCAGGTAAAGCATCATATTCGGACTATTAATGAGGATCCAATCTATATTAAACCTTATAGGCAAGCTCCAGCACAGGCTGAAGAAATCAAACGACAGGTCGAAAAACTTCTCAACGACAATGTAATCCAAGAATCACATTCACCCTGGAGTGCACCTGTCCATTTGGTACCAAAAAAGGCAGATGCCTCCGGTCAGGTGAAATATAGAATGGTAATAGATTACCGCAGACTCAACGACATAACGATCGATGACAAGTACCCACTTCCTAATATATACGACTTATTTGACAAACTTGGCAAAAGCAACTACTTCACCACATTAGATTTAGCGTCCGGATATCACCAAATTGAAGTTTCTGACAGTGAAAAAACAGCCTTTTCTACACAAAATGGACATTATGAATTCCTCCGTATGCCATTTGGTCTTAAAACAGCTCCGGCAACCTTTCAGAGGACTCTCGATAATGTCTTGAGAGGCCTACAGGGTATACATTGCCTGGTTTATTTAGATGATATACTAATATATTCAAATGGCATAGTAGAGCATGTTCAAAAATTACGTTCCGTCTTTGATAGACTTCGTCAAACTAACTTGAAGGTTCAGTTAGACAAGTCCGAATTTTTACGTAAGGAAGTGCAGTACTTAGGACACACGTTAACTAAAAACGGACTACGACCAAACAACGACAAAATACAAGCAGTTCTTAAATATCCTTTACCACGGACACAGACTGAAATCAAGCGATTCTTAGGCTTTGTGGGTTATTACAGACGGTTTATTAAAGATTTCTCCAAAATCACACAGCCATTGACAGCCTGTTTGAAAAAGGGTAAAAAGGTAGTCATAGACCAAAATTATACCGAAGCTTTTGAAAAATGTAAGGAACTTCTGATAAACGCACCGATATTGCAATACCCGGACATGAATAAACCATTTTTATTAACGACAGACGCCTCTGAAGTTGCAATTGGCGCGGTTTTGTCACAGGGCCCTGTAGGTAGTGACAAACCAATAGCATATGCCAGTCGGACCTTGACAGATACGGAAAAAAGGTACAGTACTATTGAACGCGAATTATTGGCAATCATGTGGGCCACAAAACACTTTAGACCTTATTTATACGGACATAAATTTGATATTTACACTGACCATAGACCGTTAGTCTGGCTGTATCAACTCAAGGAACCCAATAACAAGCTAACGCGTTGGCGCTTGCGGTTGCAAGAATATGACTTTAATGTCATATATAAAAATGGTAAACAGAATGTAACTGCAGACGCGCTATCTCGAATTCAACTTAAAGCACTGGGAGAAGCCAACGTTTCCGACGACATTTCAATGATTGTTAATATAGACGAAAAAGAAAGTAGACTTCAAAATTATTTTGAAGACGTGGCCACACTAAATTCTGATGACTCAAGGACTATTTCTGTTTCCGACTCTGAAAGAACCGCGACAGCTAGCCCAATGACCATAGATTTAGATTTCGATACTCGTACAGACTTGGAACAATCACCTAATAATTATCCTATACCCTCTGAACCTTCTAGTATACAAACAGTTCATTCAGCCGAAGATCTCGAATCCCATGGAATACCGATATTGAAAGAAGCAATAGACACCAAACCTAATCAAATACTAGTTTTTAGCTGGTTTCGTAATGAGCTCCACGTAAAAGACTTGTCTAGGGACAAACAAAAGGTGTTGGAAGTATTTTTGCCTCTTCATAATCAAGATCATATCAAAACATTTTTAAAAGAATATATAAAACCCAAAATTAAGTATTTCATTTATTTTGAGAATCCGGAACACAGAAAAGACTTTAGTAATATTATAATTTCATTATTTAAGAAAGATACGGTTAATTTTTATGAATGTACCGAGCGCGTTATTTACGTCGAAGATGAACAGGAACAGAAAGCCATTGTGATTAAGTTACATGAAGGCAAGACCTGTCATCGCGGCATTACAGAAACTGTTAAAAGAATCCGTCGTAATTATCATTGGCCACATTTATCTGAAACCGTTTCCGCCATAATTAACTCATGTGATCGTTGTAAAACCTCTAAGTACGACAGAAAACCAATTAAACCTGTACTGCAGCTCACACAAACCCAGAACGCCCCCTTTCAGGAAATATTTATAGATCTGTTCAGTATAGAATCAAAATACTATTTAACTTTAATCGATGCCTTTAGTAAATTAGGACAAGCGATAGAAATTACATCTCGCTCCACACCCGAAGTGGTCAGAGCATTAATGAAATACTTTTCTTTTTACGGTATACCACAGAAAATAAGTTCGGATCCGGGAACCGAATTTAATAATGAATTATTAAAAGAACTGACGGACTTGCACAAAATTAAACTACACATAGGTACACCTAATAATCCCAATTCTATGGGGCTCATAGAACGTTTTCACTCTACAATTATAGAAATATATCGATTAGCGAACTATGAAAAGAAATTTACAGACGCAGCATCAGTGATGACTTACGCCGTTATGGCTTACAATAACACTATCCACAGTACTACTGATTTAACACCGTTCGAAGCTGCGTTTGGTCATACGGAATTAAACTCTATTTTTAACTCTGAATTCGATAAAGCATACAATCAGCAACTAATCAGGGATCATAAGAAAAGAACACGGGCAATTTATAAATATCTTTCTGAAAAGGTAAAAAGTCATAAGGAAAGAATTATAACCAAGCGGGGAGGCGAATCCAGACCAGCCTTAGAAATAGGCCAACCGATTTTCACTAAAGCCGTAAATAGAAGGCAAGCTAAAGATAAACCTAGATTTCAAAAGGCCATGGTTACAGGTCAGATAGAACGTAACATCGTACCAATAAAAGTAAAAAATAGAGATACTAAAGTTCCGGTAAAAAATGTAAAACGTCCTCCACAGGTGGTGTTGGATCCTGGTGATATGGACAACGACCAGTTGGAGTCTTCCAAGCCAGGCCCTTCAAGTGGTAAAGATTAATCAAAACCCTGGGATTCTTCCGGTGAAACTAGGTCAAGCATTTATGCAATATGATAAATGGTCTATTGTTAAAACAATCGACCTCCAATGCATTGGTACAGATCTTTCCTTTAATATTAAAAAATATTCCGAATTTAGCCAAATGTTACGCCCAAGTAAATCGTATGCGGATGAGTTCGGGAGCCTTAAGATACAGGTGGAGTACATAAAAAATGAGACTCTAGAAAAATTACAGCAATTAATTCCATCTAAAAGATTCAAACGTGGTATTATAAACCCTCTTGGCTCTATCATCAAAATTATAACGGGTAATCTTGACCATGAAGATGCAGTCAGATATGACAATATAATCAGTAGTATTCAGACCGAGGAACAAGCAATTTCTAACAAATTTACAATGATATCTAAAATGTTGGATCATTTTCTGAATTCTACCGAAGTAATCAATGAAAATACAAAAATAATAGACGCACGCATTAAATTACTTGAGGGTCTTGTAACCGATCTCACTAAGAAAGATAATCACTCAATTTATATGACCTATGTCTTCGGATTACTAAACCAATTTATTGTAAACTTTAGAACACTTTATATAAAACTCAGCGAACTTGAAACGGCCATTGCATTCAGTAAATTATCAGTATTACATAAGGCCGTAATGAATCCTAGCGAACTGTTGAAAGTGTTAAAATATATAAGCCAATATGATAATCTAATGTACCCTGTAAATGAACGAAATTTAATAAACATAGAAGAATCCTTATCTGTAAAAGCTTACATTAAGAATGAAGAATTAACTTTTGTAATCGAAGTTCCACTTATTTATAATACAACTTATAGTTACTATAAACTGTATTCCATTCCTATCTCAGATGATTCCTCAAATCTTACCTTTGCTGTTATTCCTGAATTTCCCTACCTACTAGTAGAAGGGTCAAGGTATCGACCAACTGATCAACCGTGTCAAGAGATAACCGCTAAAGAATACCTCTGCTCTGAAGATAAACTAATTCAATATGCGGAAGAAACTTGCATTGAGCAACTAATGAAATACCACGACAATCTGTCGCGCTGTTTCCCACGTAAGATACTATCTGAGTCCCTGAAACTTCAAAGAATTGGTCCCAATAGTTGGATAGTGTATTCAAAACACAACCAAGTCATATCACAGACTTGTAATAATGATGAAACAAGAGAACGCATACGAGGAACATATCTGCTAACGGTACGAGGCCAATGTCATGTCTCTATAGATAATATTCAAATACATAGACGGCGCTCTTACTCACTACAAACGGATTATATGCCTGTTCCCTTATTGAACTTACCTGACTTGATAGATCTAACTCGTGACGCAGCAAGGATCGAACCTATAAATCTGAAGGGAGTAAATTTGGATGACATACGCCAACTGAATAATATTCTGAAGAATAGTGCAAATACAGTGAAAAGTGAAACCACAAGTGAAAGTGTTAGTGTCGCCCTTTATGTCTTATACGCGGTAGTCATTTTATTGTCAGTAGCTGTAATTATATATAAGTATTTAGATGTTGTAAGAAAATTCTGTAAGAAGCGGGATAGAGTTATTGAGGATAATCCCCCACAACCTGAGGACGGTCAAGTTAATCGAAGACCTATACTATTAGTTTGATTGACTTTACAATTTTCAATTTGTGACTTTATTATAGGAATAGTTTGATCATTTTTTTTGTCATAAGTAATAATTGTAGTTTCTAATTTGTAATTATACAAAGCTCTCGGAAAACCCCTGTTTTTCCGATAACTTTGATTTAAGGAGGGAGGAGTTATGTTCCCAGCCTAACGCTGTGGTATGTGGTAGAGTCTAGACGCTGACCTGGCACCTTTTGTGATTAGGCGTACGTGACAGGATGTGTGGCGCGACCGCGGGTGGGCCGACCACCGGTCTATGAGAAAGTTTTGCGATGTATTAGAATAAAGATAGGCTAAGTTAGTCTTACATGAACTTCTGTAAAGCTCGGGTCGTAATAAACTCTTACTTCCCCACAAACTCCGTTTCATTTGCGCTCCCGAAATCTAACTATCTACTCGTGGGTACAAAAATGGAAAATAAAACAAATAATAAAAACAAAATTGAGAAACAGGCGGAGAAGGTGCCGATTGTCGTGATCGAGCGCATGGGTGCGGTGTTAGATTCTGACACCGCGTCCGAGAGGATGAGTTTGGCGAGCGTGGCGAGCGTAAGCTCAAAGCGCTCGCAAACTGTAGACGACGAGGTGAGTGGGTGATTTTGGCAAAAAGCCTCACGCAAGAAGAAGCGCGCGGGGTTGTCAGGCTCTTCTAGTGAGGTGAGCCTACCGGCCGCTAAAGTCACTTCACTTACTAGTGGGCGAGGTCGTGCGGTGGCGAGTGGAGCTCCCGCTCGCATACCGGAGCGCGACGTGCGGGGTCGGTTCAGGTCGGTTTCCCGACCCGATACACCAGACGGAGGACACGGGTGGAGGACGTCGAGGGCATGGGGAGTGATCTCGGGCCCACGATCGCAGACCCCAGCGAGGGCATCTTGCTGGGGTCCAATAAGGCGGAGGCGAATGCCGCTAAGCGGGCGCAGCGCAAAGCGGTAGCGGCTGACGAGATCGGTGAGCTGGCTCGTCAGGCGCGGGAACGGCGCTCGGCCCGGATGACTGCCGAGGAGAGCCCATCGGCGGTGGCGCTCAGTCGCCAGGTTTTGGACGGCGTGGATGTCGTCCTGAAGGCACATTCACGCGTGCTCTGAAGGAGGCGGCTGACGGCATCAAGGAGGCAGTGGAGGTCCTCCTTAGTCGTACGAGCACGGAGGAGACGGCGAAGTTGTGGGAGGAAAACAGCCGTCTCCGGTCCGAGCTGAAGGACCTCAAGCGGGAGTTTTCCGCTCAGAGGAATGACCGGCAGTAGCAAGCAGCTCCCGTAGCCACTGGCCCCGCTACCGCGGCGCCTTTGTCGATCCCTGCACCTGTTCCACCACCTGCCTGGTCGGACCATGACATCGACAGTGTTGCCAGAATTTGCATGCTGCAGTGTGGGGGCATGGTGGATGCCCGATTGGATGCTCGATTGGGGAGCATAGAGTCGCGACTCCCCCCGGCCGAAATGCTCCGGCCGCCGCTTGCGGCAGATAAGCGGAGGAAGGATGAGTCCGCCAGGATGAAGCCCGTGCAGGTGGCCAAAAAACCTGTGGAGGGGGCCCAAAAGCCCATGGAGAGACCCAAAAAGCCCACGGGGGGTGCGCCCGCGCCCTCTTCCCATTCAACCGTGCCCCCGGCTACCGCGCCTCCCACCCAGGAGGCCTGGACGACGGTCGTTAAAAAGGGCCGCAAGAAGAAGAAGAAGAAGAAGAAGAAGGCGCTGCCGGCACCCCCCAAAGATGGCAGACGGTTGCTGGTGGGATGGGTGTCTGCCAGGGTAAAACTCCTGGCAACAAGGGCTGTGCAGTGCTTTAGGTGCCTGGAAAAGGGGCATGTCCGGGCACGATGCACTTCACAAATAGATCGCAGTGATTTGTGTTATCGCTGCGGTCAGCGCCAGCGTCACGGGCCTCGGCAGCGCATCACCCCAGACGGCCACATTGACGTAGAGGGCGTCCGGATCGGAGTCAAGGCCCAAATGAAGTACCTGGGCCTTGTACTCGACAGCAGGTGGCGCTTCGGCCCACACTTTAGCGGGCTGTCGGCGCGCCTGCTGAAGGCCGCGAATGCCCTGTCGTGGCTCCTCCCGAACCTGGGGGGTCCGAAGGCGCGATGCCGGCGCTTGTATGCCGGCATCCTAAGAAGCATGGACCTTTACGGGGCCCCAATCTGGGCGGACACCGGAGGGAGAACGCCACTGCCATCCGCAGGCCCCAAAGGGCCATTGCACTGCGGGTGGCGAGGGCTTACCGGTCGGTGGGATTCTCGGCGGCGTGCGCTCTGGCCGGCACCCCTCCTTGGGAGCTCGAGGCATGGGTGCTGGCCAGAGTGTATGAGTGGACGGCACGGCGGAAGGCGCTCGGGGAGCTCCCCGCCGCAGAAGAGCGGGAGGCCGTGCGACAGGAGGCGAAGGAGGCAATCGTCCATCACTGGACGGAGGACCTCACCTCTGCCGCCTTCGGCCGCCGGACGCTGGACGCGCTCGGGCCGGTCTTGAAGGATTGGCTCGAGCGGTCCCACGGTTTCCTCTCTTTCCGTCTGGTGCAGGTGTTGTCTGGCCATGGGTGCTTCGGATCGCACCTGCACCGGATCCAAAGGGAGGAGACCCCGTCGTGCCACGACTGCGGCGCGGCGGAGGACACGGCACAGCACACCCTAAAGGTGTACCCGGCCTGGTCCGAGCTGCGCTGTAGTCTGGTCGCAGCGGTCGGCCCAGACCTCTCACTTCCCAGTGTCGTCAACTCGATGCTGGAAAGCGAGGAGGCCTGGGCAACAGTCGCCTCCTTCTGTGAGGAAGTCATGTCACAGAAGGAGGACGCGGAGCGAGCGCGGGAGGACGACCCTCTCGTAGCGCCGCTCCGCAGGCGGTGGAGGGGTCGAAGAAGACGTCAGTACGAAAGTCATCTTCGACTCCTCCCAGGTGGAGGCCAGCAGGCAACGGGTGCGGGGTCACCCTTGCCTGTATTGCACAGGCCTCCACCAGTGTCGGATGGGAATGACCAGGTGTTCCCGGTCATTCCCATAGCCCCCCAGTAAACTGGGGGGCATGCGGGGCCCGCCAACAAGGCGGGCATGCGCCGGGAGGGTTTTGGATGTAAAGGCTGCGCCGGTTTCCCATGCCCTCCCATCACGGCGTTGCGGGAACACCGCTGAGTTTTAGTGGGTATACTGGTTGTCTAACAGGAGTCCCACATACCCCGTCTCGTCCCCCACAAGCGGGCATGCGTACCGCATTTCTAAGCGCAAAAAAAAAAAAAAAGGTTAGGTTAGGTACTTATCTAGGTACGTGGGATTTTAAGTCGGTAAAATATAAAGCCTGCTTTGAACTTGCGTATCCTGGGGATGCATCCTAATTCCTAAGTATGTTTCAAGGGTGTCTGAAGAGGTTTCCCCATCCAACAGAAAGTAGTCTCAAACTGTCTCAGTAGGTTATGCGTGTAGTCCACCACGGTACCTATCGGTATCGGTTGCTTACTGTAGTATGTTTAGTTAGTTAGTAATAAGAAAGATCACTAGTAGATGATAGAGGATGAAGGGACGACACTAGAGAGAGGAAGAGGAATGGCGTCGGAGAGCGATCACTAAGTAAATGTAATTATGTAAGCGAGCTCAATATATTCACATGTGCAGTATTGTTACATTGTTTTATTCAATTAAACATGATACATGGCGCAGCCGTAATTGTTTTGATAACGAACCATCTTTTGCAATATTCGTACGTTTTATAATTGTGCAAACATGGCCGCAGCGTCGTACAACCTGCCCGAAAAACTGTGTCTCGGTGGGGATTTGCCAAGCAATTGGAGGAAGTTTAAGCAACAGCTAAGTATCTATCTCATTGCTTCTGGACTTAATGAAGAAAAGAAAAGAAAATAAGCGCTCTCAGCGACCGGGTGAGCCATTTGATGTTTATTTCACGGACTTGAAAAGTCTAGCTAGAAATTGTGAGTTCACAAATGAAAAGGAAGCCATCCGCGACAGAGTTATTTTTGGCACTACTAATAAATCCGAACAGGAGAACTTGTTGAGCATGGGTGATGTGGACCTAGATAAAACTGTGAATAGGCTACGTCTCTCAGAGGTGACCAAGTCACAAATCAAAGAAGTGCAATGTGACTCAGCAGAAGTTGGTGACGTCCACAAGGTACAAGTGAAAAATCCTACTATTCAGTGCAAATGGTGTGGTGGCCAACATGAGCGGGACATCAAAAAATGCCCAGCAAGAGGAACAAAATGTGCAAAATGTGGGCCAACAACCACTTTGCAAAAGTGTGCCGCACCAAAAAAGTCCAAGTCGTATCCGAGGAACAAAATGACAAAGAGGATTTTATTTGTGAATCGGTAGGTCAAGTACATAATGCTAATAATTCTAACTGTTGGGAGCAGAAACTGATCATTGAAAATGTCATAAATTGTACCTTCAAACTGGATACTGGTTCTGATGTTAACTTAATACCTATCTCACTGCTAGAGGATATTCAAAATAAAATTTCAAAGAATAAACTTAATAATATTAAACTAAGTAAATCAAAAGTCACATTGCAGGCATACAATAGATCAAAAATCAAAACTTATGGTACTGTTTTATTGGAAACAAAATTAAAGTCAAAAGTTTATTTATTGGATTTTATTGTTACTAGTTCTGCATATCAACCAACATTAGGGAAGGATTCATGTTTGTTATTAGGCATTGTTGAAAGAAAGTTTATAAACAGTATCAAAAATAATCAATCAAATAAACAGATACTAATGGATAAGTATAAAGATGTTTTCTCAGGCACAGGTCAATTTCCTAAAAAATGTAGAATTTTATTGAAAGAAAACTCTATTCCAGTGTCCAAACCTCCACATAGGGTTCCTTTAAAATTAAAAGATAAATTAAAAGATGAGCTGGACAGACTCTGTAAACTAAATGTGATATCCAAAGTTGAGGAGGCTACAGAATGGGTGAATAGGGTTGTTATTGTGGAAAAAAATTATGGTTCTATCCATTTATGTTTAGACCCCAGAGCTCTCAATGAGTGCATTCTTAAAAAATATTATGAAATTCCAACTATCAATGATTTAAAGTCACAAATAAGTCATTCAAAATTCTTTTCTGTTTTAGATCTGAAAGAATCATTTTGGCAGATTCGATTGACTGATGACAGTAAAAATACTGTACATTCTCTACAATTTATGGATCTTATTGTTTTAATGTCTTGCCATTTGGTCCTGAAATCTCAGCTGAAGTTTTCCAAGAAAGCTGTAGGAATTGCTTTAATGACATTGAAGGTTTGTTTATATACATCGATGAATTCACGCGGAATCCAGAGAAAAACATGATGAGATACTCGAAAAAGTCCTAAGCAGAGCACGTGAGTTGAATATAAAGTTTAACCCAAAGAAAATTCAATACTTACCTGATGTAGTTAAATATTTTGGCCATGAAATTGTAGATGGAAATTTAGTACCAGACAAAGATAAGATTAGGGCTGTTTTAGAATATGACATGCCAAGTGATAAGCAAAGCCTCCAGAGATTTTTAGGTTTTGTCAATTATTTTAGGGAATACATTCCCAATATGTCTGAAGTAACCAGTCCATTGAGGCAATTGTTAAAGAAAAATGTAGAATTTGTATGGAATATTGGTTATACTACATGTGTCAATAACATTAAGAATCTGTTAATAAATCCACCAGTACTTGTAAATTTTGATCCCAAAAAACAAATTGTAATTTAGACTGATAGTTCTAAGGATGCAATTGGTTGCGTTCTAATGCAAAATGGTCATCCAATTTCATATGCCTCAAAAAGTTTATCTAATTGTGAATCTGAGTATGGACAAATTGATAAGGAATTTTTAGCAATACTGTTTGTTTGTAAAAAGTTTCACTACTATATTTATGGACGGCATGTAATAATGCAAACAGATCATCAACCATTAGTGGCAGTTATGAAGAAAGAAATTAATTCTATTGGTTCTTAAATCTAAATTGATAATACACATGCAAACTATAATCTAACAAAAAACTAAAAATTAAAGTAACATGCAACTAATATAAAAGGGAACCTAAATTACTAAAAAAATATTAAAAAATTAAAAATGGAATATAACCTAGTTACAACTGCTAAGTTTCAGAACAGAGTCATATCACCAGACTTGGCAACCTTAATCATGAGAGCATGATTCTCATCATCAGTTCTTGTCAAACTCAAGCTTGATTGGCAGGAGGTCACCAGTGCTCTTGCCTCATTAGTGAGGTTTTCACCACCTTTACCCAGAAGTCCAATGTTCTTGAACATGGCAAGTCTGGCCTTCTCTGGCACTGCAGAGGATTGAAAGCCTTGTCTGTAATACCCCAGTAATTCAATTAGTGGAGTGTACTCCTTGTCTCTCCTGTGAATGATTTCATCAAGTTTAATGGCATTCCATATCATGACAGGATGAAAGTTGTTGCCTGCCTTAAAGATTATGGAGATAGGACACACAGACGGCAGTAGAGGGCAGCAGATTGCATGAGTTGGAGGTTTGATGGCACCTGGGAATGATTCATATGACACAATCTCCTTCACTGCATTATCATGGAACATTCTAACTGCAGTTCCTGGAAACACTCCTACAATTCTCGGAAGTGTAATAGTTCTGGATTCTAATGATGTTCCACTCTTGTGGGTGTCATCACATACTTCTCTTTCAACATGTTCAGGATGTCTTCTACTCCTCCCCTAGCTTTCTTAATAATCTTCTTTCTAGCTAGAAACACTGTTATCATGAAATTAATGTCTCTTGCAAGTGACTCATTATTTGAGAACTTGTCTTCATTGGCTGAATCTGATTTAACTTTGAGATCATCTCCTACATTTCTGAGATCCCACTGGATCATGTCATTCCTTTGAGCCTCATAACTCTTTCTATTCCGTATCAATTGACTGAGGATAACTCGAGGATCAAATCCTTGATACTCCAATGCAGTGCGCACTAATTTTACCCAGTCTGCCTTCACTTCAAGAAGATCAGCAAAATCTTCTTCTGAGATATTCTCAGCAATCTCAGAATCTGCTCTAAAATAGGCTACTATATCAGGGAATGTCCATATTTCTCCTGAGCTTGATGAAGAAGCCATTTTATCAGTTCGAGAATAATAAACCAAGGAATCACGAGAATATTTCCTGCCCTGAAAATTTATCCGAATCACTTTTATTGGATTATATTCAAATTCACTTTTAAAATGATATTAATAAGTAACCCGACAATGTGTGTTTTTAATTTAATAAAACAATGTAACAATACTGCACATGTGAATATATTGAGCTCGTTTACATAATTACATTTACTTAGTGATCGCTCTCCGACGCCATTCCTCTTCCTCTCTCTAGTGTCGTCCCTTCATCCTCTATCATCTACTAGTGATGTTTCTTATTACTAACTAACTAAACATACTACATCTTTCCCTTATAATTATAATTAATATTAACAAACATAGTCTGTTAAATGTTTTGGAGGAACTATGTTTCTTCTAGGTCTCAACTGAAAATCTCGTACTTGCTCTTGGGCATCTTCCCTTACAACTACAATTTGACTATCACTATTCCTTCTTTCCACAGATACATTTTGTTCTTCTGATTGTTCATTGTTTAATAAATCCAAATTACATTTTGGTTGAACATTAACATCTTTATGAAATGAAGGTTTTACATGCAATGTATTCCTTCTAATTATTTGGCCAGTAACGTCTTTTAAAATCAGAGACCTCGGAGATGAATGTATATCTACAACATTTGCTGGGACCCAAACATTATCCCTTAAATAAACTACATCTTGGCCAGAATAGAAAGTATGTTTGTTACATTTGACAGTCTTATCAAAGTTTCTTTTATTATACATATTTACTTTGTTTTGAGTTTCATTAAAATTTGTTACCAACTTTAGTTTTAAAAGTACATCATGAATAGGTAGTTTGGTTCTTGTCAATCTGCTGAATAGTAACTTTAATGGTGTGTATTGTGAACCTAATACTGGAGTATTTCTATACTCTAGCAATACTTCCTGAAAGTCAACACCACTCTCAGTTGATTTATTTAGCAGATTTTTTGCAATTCCAACAAATCTTTCAGCAAAGCCATTGGACCTTGGATATTTCGGGCTTGAAGTAATCAGTTTTATATTCCAAAGTGTTGCAAAATTCTTGAACTCAAAAGAGTTGAATGGCATATTAGCAGCCCTCAAGATCCTTGGTATACCATGAGTTGAAAAAATATTCTTCATTATATTAATCACAGTAATTTTTATTTTTCTTAAACGTTGAGAACCAATAGAATTTATAGTCGTTTAGGGTGTGTAGAAGGCAGAGGTGTTATCAAAAGTCAATCTGCTATTCTAATACTCACAGTTTATTGAGCTATACACACACACAACACAGAAAACAGTCAGAAGGAGAAACAGCACACAATCACGATAGTCACAGCACAAGAAGTTAGTAACAATAGTATAAAGTATTAACATAAACAATAGGCGAACGTTGTTCCACCAAATTATACGTAGCCGAGAGGCGCGCGCGCAATGACGACTGAAGGTCGCGGAAGGTGATCGATCGTTCGACACCTCGCGCTCCCACCTCGGCACCCACCGGCTACGTCACGATGACGTATTTCGGTGTGCGCGAGTCCAGTAGCCTACGTTACCGGTGGCCCGTCATCAACCGACATAGCATCAATATAATTTGCCGTTCCACGGCTCATGATTGATGCTAACCAAAGAGTAGAGTAACTATATACGGAATGCTAACAATAATTGATCGCCGGTGAATGTGAATGATACTAAATATTTAATATAAATAAGTGTAAATAAATATTATGATTGTGTTTATAAATGTGTTGTGTTGTGTAAGTTTATAATATATAAATAAATAAATGGTGTGTTAGGTATGTACCCTACAAATTAATTTCTTTCTTCATAACTGCCACTAATAGTTGATGATCTGTTTGCATTATTACATGCCGTCCATAAATAAAGTAGTGAAACTTTTTACAAGCAAACCGTATTGCTAAAAATTCCTTATCAATTTGTCCATACTCAGATTCACAATTAGATAAACTTTTTGAGGCATATGAAATTGGATGACCATTTTGCATTAGAACGCAACCAATTGCATCCTTAGAACTATCAGTCTAAATTACAATTTGTTTTTTGGGATCAAAATTTACAAGTACTGGTGGATTTATTAACAGATTCTTAATGTTATTGACACATGTAGTATAACCAATATTCCATACAAATTCTACATTTTTCTTTAACAATTGCCTCAATGGACTGGTTACTTCAGACATATTGGGAATGTATTCCCTAAAATAATTGACAAAACCTAAAAATCTCTGGAGGCTTTGCTTATCACTTGGCATGTCATATTCTAAAACAGCCCTAATCTTATCTTTGTCTGGTACTAAATTTCCATCTACAATTTCATGGCCAAAATATTTAACTACATCAGGTAAGTATTGAATTTTCTTTGGGTTAAACTTTATATTCAACTCACGTGCTCTGCTTAGGACTTTTTCGAGTATCTCATCATGTTTTTCTCTGGATTCCGCGTGAATTCATCGATGTATATAAACAAACCTTCAATGTCATTAAAGCAATTCCTACAGCTTTCTTGGAAAACTTCAGCTGAGATTTCAGGACCAAATGGCAAGACATTAAAACAATAAGATCCATAAATTGTAGAGAATGTACAGTATTTTTACTGTCATCAGTCAATCGAATCTGCCAAAATGATTCTTTCAGATCTAAAACAGAAAAGAATTTTGAATGACTTATTTGTGACTTTAAATCATTGATAGTTGGAATTTCATAATATTTTTTAAGAATGCACTCATTGAGAGCTCTGGGGTCTAAATATAAACGGATAGAACCATCATTTTTTTCCACAATAACAACCCTATTCACCCATTCTGTAGCCTCCTCAACTTTGGATATCACATTTAGTTTAGTCTGTCCAGCTCATCTTTTAATTTTAAAGGAACCCTATATGGAGGTTTGCCTTTGGGCGCATTATGTCCAATTCGCAAAATGTCCAACTGTCCAATTCTCAATTGGTCCAGTTCGCAATTGGTCCAGTTCGTAATTGGTCCAGTTCGCAATTGGTCCAGTTTGCAATTAGTCCAGTTCGCAATTAGTCCAATTCGCAATTGGTCCAGTTCGCAATTAGGGGGCGTCCTTGATTAGAAGAGGCTTTTTTTGACACGACCCCCACCCCACGTGAGATTGGGTGAGATTCGGCTCGAAGTAAAAATGCATATAATTTATGATAACGCTTTTATTATTACTTAAATCATAATATCGCTATTAATTAAGAACAAAAAAAAAACTGATATGGTACACACGGCTACACATCTAGCTATACATTTCCAGTTTACGCTGATCTCGCACTGTACGGAAATCCTATTCAATGCGAGATCAGCTTATACTGGAAATTTATAGCTTGATGTGTAGCCGTGTGTACGAGCATTAGTCACCACACCACGCTTACTCAAACCAGGTTGGTGATTTCAGACTTTAAAAAATCACGTAATATAGTAATGTCAGTCATAAGTATTTTTTTAAATTGAATCAACATAATTATGGGTACCTAGTAGGTACCTATTTAGAAATAATGATGTATTTTAACATCAACGCTTAAACAATGTAAGACGAAGAAATATAATCTTTGTGAAAAAGCTTTTAAGACTAAGTTTACCATTTTGCAGTTCGATCAAATATTTTTTGTACTTTTTATCAAATGTGATGTCTCTTAATGTTCTTTTGTTTCCCACCGTTTTTATTATAGAATCCTGAAGGCGTTTATCACAATATTTGGCTTCTTTCCGGAGTTTATAAAGAAAATGATACAAATTTGGATTTTTAGAAATACGTCCGTTGATGCGCCGGTGCCACCCTTCTAGAGCGTTCGTTGCACGATGTCTCTGATTTGCACAGCTGAGAATGGTTGGTGGTAATTGCGGATACCATTGTTTCTCAAAATATTGACGAAACTACCTCATTTCTTCGCAAGTCGAATATTTATCTAAAATATATCGCCATGCAGCAGGAATCAGATTCGCAGGTATTAGGGGGATCATCGCAATCATTCTTGAAATATTTCGTCCATCTCTAGTATTGGTCAATTTTTTTTTTTTTTGAAAATCTCCTAATAGCCTCATTAAAATGATGACATCCACTGATTGATACTGACGGGAAAACGGACGAAATCGCATTTATTTGAGCGATTTCGTAATCGCATTTGAATTTTTTTATTTTGATGTTAAATTGTTGTTTTATGAGGGTAAATAATCGCCTATAAGTCATCTCTGTTTTATTAGGCAGTAGTGCAAATATTACAGGGACTACGTTTGTGGATTTGTTATCTGAATTACAATCAATATGCAGAACATACATTTGATAAAACGGCTTGGGACACACTCTAAATGTACCATCAGCGTAGAATGACCTCGTTTTCTTCACAAATTTTCGGGCCATATTAGATGAAAAAATAAAAATCTTTTCTTGTTCTCCATCTTCACAAATTAGGAAGTCTCTTGCCAAAGCCTCTGGGATAGTGACAGTGCGTGTATCGCTATGACTAAGTAAATCAGTATTTAAATATTTTCGTCGGGCCCTATAAAGTGTATCTTTTATTGATTGAAATTGAGGTACCGTATCATTATCTTTAGTTTGCTGTGTTCTAGCCTTATTCAATGATTCATTTTCTTCAACGATTTCCCGTAACGGACCTACCCTCAAAAAATACATAAATAATGTCTGCGTTTAGTTATTGAAAATTAGGTTACTAGCCGTGTGGTGAGGGCACAACAGAATACAATATCTATTTTCTTAACCATCAAATATGACATGCTGTCATGTCCAAAAAAACGAACTCCGTTTGAAAAGAACATTTAAAAAAAGTAATTATTTGGAAACATAGTTTTTAACCTAAGAGGTAAGGTTTTACCAACAGAGGTAACGCTGAAATACTTTTGTTGTTTATAAAAACATCAGAAAACGAAAAAAATAATAAAGGAAACTTAACATTTATCTACATATCTACTAAACTTCGTAAACGACTTTTCTTTTAATGCCTTGAATATTGTCATACTGCGATGAGGTTCAGCACAATAATCTCTGTATACGAAGGAGATTTAGGAAAAATAAAATACCTACCTAAAATACCTACCTAATAAGGATATCTATACCTAAAATTACGACTGTAAGTAATTTGAATTGGTCAATTTGCGAACTGGACCATTTGCTAATTGGACAATTTGCGATTTGGACAAATTGCGAACTGGACAAATTGCGAATTGGACGTTGTGAAAATTGGACATTTTGAGCCATCTGGACATTTTGCGAATTGGACATAATGCGCCCAAAGGGAGGTTTGGACACTGGAATAGAGTTTTCTTTCAATAAAATTCTACATTTTTTAGGAAATTGACCTGTGCCTGAGAAAACATCTTTATACTTATCCATTAGTATGTTTATTTGATTGATTATTTTTGATACTGTTTATAAACTTTCTTTCAACAATGCCTAATAACAAACATGAATCCTTCCCTAATGTTGGTTGATATGCAGAACTAGTAACAATAAAATCCAATAAATAAACTTTTGACTTTAATTTTGTTTCCAATAAAACAGTACCATAAGTTTTGATTTTTGATCCATTGTATGCCTGCAATGTGACTTTTGATTTACTTAGTTTAATATTATTAAGTTTATTCTTTGAAATTTTATTTTGAATATCCTCTAGCAGTGAGATAGGTATTAAGTTAACATCAGAACCAGTATCCAGTTTGAAGGTACAATTTATGACATTTTCAATGATCAGTTTCTGCTCCCAACAGTTAGAATTATTAGGATTATGTACTTGACCTACCGATTCACAAATAAAATCCTCTTTGTCATTTTGTTCCTCGGATACGACTTGAACTTTTTTGGTGCGGCACACTTTTGCAAAGTGGTTATGTTTCCCATATTTTGCACATTTTGTTCCTCTTGCTGGGCATTTTTTGATGTCCCGCTCATGTTGGCCACCACACCATTTGCACTGAATAGTGGGATTTTTCACCTGTACCTTGTGGACGTCACCAACTTCTGCTGAGTCACATTGCACTTCTTTGATTTGTGACTTGGTCACCTCTGAGAGACGTAGCCTATTCACAGTTTTATCTAGGTCCACATCACCCATGCTCAACAAGTTCTCCTGTTCGGATTTATTAGTAGTGCCAAAAATAACTCTGTCGCGGATGGCTTCCTTTTCATTTGTGAACTCACAATTTCTAGCTAGACTTTTCAAGCCCGTGAAATAAACATCAAATGGCTCACCCGGTCGCTGAGAGCACTTATAGAATAAAAATCTTGAAAATAGTACATTCTTTTTGGGTTCACAATATTCATCGAATGACTGCAATACATCATCAAATGTCGCCACCTTTTTCTTTTCGTCGGCATCAATAAGCTTGTCGAAATTAAAATTATTATAGATTTGTACTCCTTCGTCGCCAATGACGTTCAGAAAGATTGCAATTTTTCTTTCATCCTTTTCTTCATTAAGTCCAGAGGCAATGAGATAGATACTTAGCTGTTGCTTAAACTTCCTCCAATTGCTTGGCAAATCCCCACCGAGACACAGTTTTTCGGGCAGGTTGTACGACGCTGCGGCCATGTTTGCACAATTACAAAACGTACGAATATTGCAAAAGATGGTTCGTTATCAAAACAATTACGGCTGCGCCATGTATCATTGTTTTATTCAATTCTATTGTTTCTCAACGTTTAAGAAAAATAAAAATTAAATTAAGCATTTATGATTTGGATGTTCAATACACTCCTGGTTCTAAGATGCATGTAGCTGATGCCTTAAGTCGTGCTTCAAGCAATGCTGAAAATATGGAATTGGATAGTTCTCTTACTAAAACTGTACACACTATGTCAGTGAAGAAGTACAAAATCTCATTATGTTAGAAACTGAAAAGGACTCTGTCCTTCAGCAATTAAAATTATACTATAAAAATGGATGGCCTAAATGCAAAAATAAAGTAGCTGATACTGTGAAATTTTACTATAAATGTAAAGATAACATTACATATGAAAATGGAATTGTTTATTTAGATTACAAGATTATTGTGCCATTGGTATTAAGAGATAGAGTAATAAGAAAAGTTAATTCAAGTCACTTTGGAATTAATAAGACAATTGCTAGAGCAAAATCTTTATTTTATTGGCCGAATCTTGAGAATGATTTTATTCAAATTATATCAAAATGTGGAACATGTGAAAAATATAGAGCAAAAAAATCAAAAGAACCTATGTTGCTTGATGAGACACCTAGTCTACCATTTCAAAAAATTGCTTGTGATTTTCTACAGTGGAATAGCAAGACTTATTTAATTATAACTGACTATTACTCTAAGTGGTTTGACATAATTCATGTAAATTCATTAACTGCAGCTACTGTGATTAATATAATGAAGAATATTTTTTCAACTCATGGTATACCAAGGATCTTGAAGGCTGATAATATGCCATTCAACTCTTTTGAGTTCAAGAATTTTGTAACACTTTGGAATATAAAACTGATTACTTCAAGCCCGAAATATCCAAGGTCCAATGGCTTTGCTGAAAGATTTGTTGGAATTGCAAAAAATCTGCTAAATAAATCAACTGAGAGTGGTGTTGACTTTCAGGAAGTATTGCTAGAGTATAGAAATACTCCAGTATTAGGTTCACAATACACACCATTACAGTTACTATTCAGCAGATTGACAAGAACCAAACTACCTATTCATGATGTACTTTTAAAACCAAAGTTGGTAACAAATTTTAATGAAACTCAAAACAAAGTAAATATGTATAATAAAAGAAACTTTGATAAGACTGCCAAATGTAACAAACATACTTTCTATTCTGGCCAAGATGTAGTTTATTTAAGGGATAATGTTTGGGTCCCAGCAAATGTTGTAGATATACACTCATCTCCGAGGTCTCTGATTTTAAAAGACGTTACTGGCCAAATAATTAGAAGGAATGCATTGCATGTAAAACCTTCATTTCATAAAGATGTTAATGTTCAACCAAAATGTAATTTGGATTTATTAAACAATGAACAATCAGAAGAACAAAATGTATCTGTGGAAAGAAGGAATAGTGATAGTCAAATTGTAGTTGTAAGGGAAGATGCCCAAGAGCAAGTACGAGATTTTCAGTTGAGACCTAGAAGAAACATAGTTCCTCCAAAACATTTAACAGACTATGTTTGTTAATATTAATTATAATTATAAGGGAAAGATGTAGTATGTTTAGTTAGTTAGTAATAAGAAACATCACTAGTAGATGATAGAGGATGAAGGGACGACACTAGAGAGAGGAAGAGGAATGGCGTCGGAGAGCGATCACTAAGTAAATGTAATTATGTAAGCGAGCTCAATATATTCACATGTGCAGTATTGTTACATTGTTTTATTCAATTAAACATGATACACTTACAATACTTAAAACAAAACAGCACAGTCCCAACAGTGAAGGTACAGTAGTAACTCACTTGCATGGTTCCAAAAGCCGTATAAATGAGGTCTTCAACACTGAATGTCTTGTCGTTCATAGCGGACTCATCAATGAAATATTTAGTTTTGTTCATGATTGTCACAAACTAATTCTAGAAAAGAAACAATTTAATAATGTAAATCTAGAATAATCGTAGATATAAAATTAGCTATTTTTAGCATTAAACTAGGTACACTAAAATAATTGTTAACATATGAGGTATTCTCCAATATTCTTATCCATATTCTTTGACATATTTGTCTTTTTTTTATTGATGTCAATCTGTCAATTTAATTTAAACGCTGCTGTCAATGTTTTAGAACTGATGTCAGCCAGAACCAGAAGACAGGTTTTATTGTATTCTAACAAACAGCTACATTATGCAATATTATAAAACAGATAAACATAAATAATGTAATAATGTAGTCTATAGCGCTGTTCACCGATAACCATAAATAAATAAAACCAATACTAGGTAGGTGGCAAAGCTAGGTGGTGAACTGTACACAGTGTTGGATTTAGACCTTCAGAAAATTATTGTCTATGGAAATTAAAATTATACTACTTGTCCAAAATTATACTACGTTTCGTTTTTCTTCGTTTTTGTTTTGAATTGAAATAAAATTGCATTCGTAAGTGAAAATTTGTTTTATTATTTATAAAAATATTCGTAAAATCCTTTGCTTGTTACACGAATTAATCAAATTGAGGCAAGTGGACGTCGATCTCAGCTAATTCGTCAATCGGAACTTCGTCCTAGGCATTGACACGACGCAACATGTCGTCAGTCGGCATAAATTCGATACAATTCTTAGATTTACTTTCTTTTACAGCATCGCAAGAAAGTATCCTATGAAAACTTCTCTGTCACACTCATTCATAAAATACATCCATCCTACTCTGTCATAATGGCCGGTATAGTAAAACATTACGTGGGAATTCCCTGCCGGGCTGCCTAGCGTCAATCAAAGAGTAGAGTAACTATATACGGAAATTTCGTCTTCATTGTAGATCGTCGGCGTCGTCGCTAAAGTCCATTTCACGAAAGAAGTCTCGCAGACGTGGCGCTGCAGGCATGGGTTATTTTAGGAATGTTGCTAACTTAGCGTATAATAATAATTAGTTCCACTTATTTCCGCGGGACTTCTTTCGTGAAATGGACTTTACTTTAGGGCTAGTGTTGACGGAGTTTCGTTCCTTTCTGCAGAGTTCGTAAAAAAAATAAAATAGTTTATATGATAAATTAGAGCATTTTCTAAATAACTTAATACGTGAATATTTTAGATTATGTTTATATTACATAGTGAAATTAATTTGTAAAGTTATGTCTAACGCGGATAAAAAACTCAGAATGGCGCAAAATCTACCAAGCGTATTTTTCTGAAATTTTCACCAATTTAAAGATATTTTAATTATTGTACTTTTATTATACGCATTTTATTAGAATACCTTTTGTTTTGTGTTTATTAAATTAATAATGCGTCAAATTGGGGACATCGCTCCTTGACGGGCGAGTCCTATTACTGCCTGAACGTATGTCGCATAACGTGAGCTCAATACAGAACACGCAAGCTAACCACTTAAGGTCACTGGCATATATCTGCGTCTTAATTCGCCTCATAGAAACGCGTGTATACGTATATTAGTATAGTTTAAACGATTATTTTGTATGGGAATTTAAAGTGCAACCTTGACGACAAAGAATAGAATACGATACAATCGATACATAGTCATCTAGCGGCAAACGCGAGAACTAGGTTGCACTGTTTAAATTCCAAATTTCCCATACAAAATGAAGTTAAAATTTACGCCCGTTATTGCGAGGCGAATTAAACAAAACTCGCACTAGGCACTCGTTTGTTTTACGCGTGCTTATTAAAATTTCAAAATTTATTGTTAAAATCAGGGACTCTCAAGCGCATTTAGTGTGTTTTGACTCGGGCTAGTTAAAATTAAGGATATTAATTAAAAAGTAAAAGGACCGACCAACAACATAGGTATTACATCGGTCGACTTGGAGATAAAATTATGGTATTTTCGCGTAATATAGTTGCCTTACGATACTACATACTACACATTATGAAATAATGGTACAAATAGTATAATTATACTACGAAATCCATCACTGACTGTACATGCATGAAAGTTACACATAAATAATAAAAAAACTTAAAAATTAAAAAAAAAACAGTAACAACTAGTTTATGAGTCATACAAAAGGCTGCGAAACCTTTTCAAAGAGCATGTAAATATGTCGATGTGTTCGAATGCTTGGTCAGTGGGTCGTCGTATGCTGCTATTCGCCGAACTGGTGAACGTAGTCCAGCGTTAGATCGGCAGGTCCGAACTGGTGAACGTAGTCCAGCGTTAGATCGGCAGGTACCTACTCAAACTCAAACTCAAAGCATTTATTTCAATTAAACCAATTACAGGCACTTTTGAATTGTCAAAGAGTCGGTCAGTTAGTCAGAAAGTTGAAGCTATTTGCCCATTCCAAAACGTAGATCTCTATGGAGAAGAATAGGCAAGAAACTCCAAGGACACTCTTTTAAATCAAGATATTACAAAACCCTGGGAACATTATTCTTGTCGCTTCTTTAAGTGAGAACAATGTAAAAATATAAATTATAAAAAAAAAACAATATAAAATATTTCAAATAAGCCCTGGCAGATAGGAGAAGACCAGTCACAGCTGACGGCGCCCGTTCACGAGCATGACGCGTGGATCAGCACCATCCAGCTCAACCATTTTGTAGGGAACCGAATGATCCAACACACGCGCCACCATCAGCGAGACATTTAAGTGAGCATGACATACTCATAACTGCCAAACTTTTTTAAGTCAACATACATCATAATTATCATAACAAACGGCTCCATGGTACTCACATTTACAAAAATTGAAAAAATGCTTAAATACAAAACTATAGCTTGCAATGCATTTCAAAGATAAATAAAATTTTACTAGCAAAAGCTTTATTACCTATTGAAGTATTCAACAACTAAAACTTGATTAATTTCATTTTATATAATAAATATGATTGTAATGTCAGAACATAAAAAAGGAAGCATCTCTTCCAAATATTATAGTTTTAACAAGTGAGCCCAAGTGGTTGTGGAGCAGGACCAGCATTAAGCCAAGCACGCACACGCAAGCAAGCGCAAGCGCGATCTACGATATAATCCAAAAATAAAAAATTATTTATTTAAAATTCAAAAATAAATAGTACATTAAATAAAAACATATCTTAAATGAGCATAGATTTACAAAAATTTTACAAGACATCTGTGTCTGAACTAGATAAATAAATATCTGTATCTCAGACAACAGCGCTCTTCCCTAAAAATATACATATATTAGCTACAAGTTCAAATTTGACTTAATATTATTATACATATTTCATTATTTTTAGATCAGCAAATAAAGTAAAATGAAGTATGGATATTGGAGTGGAGTGGAGACCTCCTTTTGAGTAGAATGTAGATGAGTGAGTGTGTGTAGGAGGGTGAGTATGTGAAACTTAGTGTGGTACAATTAAGAGGTTTTCAGTTTCGTCATAGGTCAGGTTATGAATGTACTCAAACACTTTATTCTTACAACTTCTGCTATTTAAGGCAAGTATGTCGACAATTTTATCAATCCTGCCATAAAGGTACGGACCCAAGAAGCAGAAATACCGATTGACGAAAGGGTGTTTAAACATGGGTCTGTCGGTACTGGGTATCGGTTTTCGTCGCCTGGATGGTATAACTGGTTTTTCGAAGTTCACTTTCGTATGCTGCGTCAAAACAATGTGCAACATGTACAATTGGCGGACAGACAGGACCTCACAAGCTTGGTACAGCTGATAAGTTGGGAACAAATACGGACGGAAAGTGCTTACTTTGAGAATAACTCTTTGGGCTACTTCAAGTGGCTTCAGTATGGTTTTTGGTGCACCACCACAGACAGAGATACAATATGCCAAAATTGATTGACCAAGAGCCAGATATACCTGCTTCACTAGTCTGGGAACTGCAACATGCCTCAGATTTTTGAAAACGTAAATAAGCTTTCTTAGTCTAGCAGTGACTAATTCTACATGGGGTTTGAAAGAGAGATTGTTATCTATTGTTATTCCTAAATATTTAATGAGCTTGGTCTTGACCAAAGCTGGGCATTGGCAGATTCCACTGTTGCAGCAGTTGTGTGCAATTAAAGAGAGTGATGTAGGAGGTGAGTTAGAGTTACGCATTGAAAACGTTATGTACTGCGTTTTATCAGCGTTAAGGGTCAGCATGTTACTCCCCAACCAGTGGCACACGATATCAAAACCACGTTGAGCATCCTCATAGACACGTTCCTACGTATCAGCTGAGAAAAGAAGAAGTGTCATCCGCATAAGAAATTACTTTTCCACCTACAGAAGTAGTAAGTCCACAGAGTTCATTTAAGTACACAAGAAAGAGACTGGGTCCCAAAATACTGCCCTGTGGTACATCAAAAGTGACAGGTAAGTCACTGCTAACAAGTTTATCTATTTTAACACACTGACAGCGACCTGAGAGGTAATAAGATAAGATAAGATTCATTTATTTATACAACAGCATGCATGATGATAATAAATTACAATAAAGTCCAATCATGTTTAGCCTTATATTATATTGGCGTACAAATATTTTAGTCACATTAATTATATAAAGAATTTAACCAAACTGCTATGTCAAACTTACAACTATATTATAATAAAATTAATGTCAGACAAGTTTTTCGACTAAAAATTCAGACACACTGTAATATGCTTTTTGCGATAAAAACAGTATCAACTGACGTTTGAACGCCTTGATATTTAGCTCCTTCCAACGTTTAGGTAGCTTGTTAAATATAGTTGGAGCCATGCAGATGATACTTTTGCGCATGAGTGCAGTTTTCGCAGGATATACGCGAATTATGCTCATATCCCGTCTATTACGTGGGACAGCGTCCTGTAAGCGTGGAAATAATTTGGGATTCGCTTTAACAAACATCACAGTTTCGAGGATATACAGGCACGGCAAAGTTAATATCTTGTATCTTATAAAATACGGTTTACAAGTATCCACAGTCTTTAACCTAAACATTGACCTAATGCATCTCTTTTGGGCCTTGAATGCGATGTTGAAATCAGTAGAATTTCCCCAAAAGATGATGCCGTATCTTAAGTGAGACGCAGCTATGCCGTGGTAGGCCACAATTAAGGTATCTACATTCACGACTGCAGCTAGAGAATGTAAAGCAAAAGCAGAACTACTAATTTTTTTTGAGAGATTCTCTATATGTGATTTCCAGTCTAGTTTTTTGTCAATGATCAGTCCGAGGAATTTAGTTGTATTAACGCTTTCAATGGTTTTATTATCAATATTTATGTCCAAATTATTATTTCTAGTCAAACGCTGGCTAAAATGCATTATCTTAGTTTTATTTAAATTGATCTTTAAATTATTACAGTCTAACCATTGTATTATTGATGTCAAAGAGTTGTGAATGTCAAGTTTATATTGGGTCATGTCATTATTATTATTAACAATTGTCACTGTACTATCATCTGCAAATAGATTCATGGGATGTGAAGTTGATTTTGGCAAGTCATTAATGTATAAAGTAAAGAGAGGAGGTCCCAATACACTACCTTGTGGAACACCAAAGGTAACGTAACGTTCATCTGAAACATATGTCTCTTCTTTTTTAGTAGCTATATTGATTCTAGTTATTTCTACCATTTGCTTTCTATTGTCTAAATAAGATTTGATTAAGTTAAGTACATTACCTCTTATTCCATATGCGTCTAGTTTTTTAATTAGAATGTCATGATTTACGTAGTCAAATGCTTGTGTCATGTCGCAAAAGATAGTACATACAGGTGTTCTTTTGTCCATCTTTGTCAATACCGAGTATAGAAAGTCGTAGATAGAGTAGTTTTATTTTCACGAAATCCTTTTTGCTCGTTACATAATATATTATGTTTGTCAATGTAGCCGTTTAATTCCTTGTGCATGAACTTTTCAAAGATTTTTGAAATTATTGGAATCAGTGAAATAGGCCTATAATATTCCATGAGCTCTCTATCCTCTTTCTTAAATATTGGTCTAACGATCGCCATCTTTAATGCGTCAGGGAAAGTGCCAGCGATAATCGAAAGGTTAATAATATGACACAAATGACTGCATATTTCGTACGCTACTGCTTTTAGTATTTTGGTAGATATGCCATCGTACCCGACACTATTTGTGTTCTTTAACGCCATTATAATTCTTAGTATCTGTTGAGGTGTGCAAGGAGCCATGAACATCGAGTTCTTATTATAAAGGGAAGGCAATGTAGTTTTGTTACTTGAATAAGCTGCAGGCTTAGCACGAGAACCCTCTCTACGCGTTTTGTCGACGGAAGAATAGACAAAAATGACGTTTCAGTGTAGACAACAGAAAGTTTTCTACTGTCTGTAGCACGGCGATTACAAAATCAAATGTGAAGAGACTTGTCTTCTCTACCCTAGACAACTGTCTACAACGTCAAGCACGACGTACAATCTTTCTCCGGTGTTGACAGCTTGGGATAGAAACCTTTCTTCCGAAATAGTCTACATATAAAATGACCTAGACAACGATTCGTTAGTTGTTTTTTCGTTAATTCGAGTAATTTTAGGCGGTGATTTTTACTTTTATCATATATTAAGCTGAAATTAACATGTTGGGTTCAAATTGCGCTTTTTATTTAAGTTTTTTTATAGAAAAACTTCAGCGAAGATGGGAAAGAAATACTATTAGAGCTTGCTTTGCTTGTTTGGGAGCCTTTGATCTCACGGGAAGTGAGTTCTGTAGAATTATAAAATAAGCAAGGAGATAGTGCAATCAATGTTTATGCGAAGAACTCGGCTAGGACCTGTCGCTCAAAATAAATAATAGATTTTTGGAATTAACAATAAAATAAGAACAACAATATAAGTATCCTACAGTTTTTACACTATGTTGTCCCTTAACTTTGATTTATTAGATACCTACATTCACAGGGAATATAAAACATCTGATTATGAGCCAAAATCTCCTCATTGAACACTAAATTATTTATTTATTAAGTACTAGCTGCCGCCCTCGGCCTCGCCCGCGTTGTTTTAAGGCTTCTACATACTGACGCGTCGCGAATCGCGCTGGTCTGTAGAAGCTTTTACTTTTATAATCTTTTTGCTATAGCTATTTTGGAATACTTTATTAAATGTTTTGAGAAATGTATTTATACCCATGCAACTCCAATCTTTTTCAAGAATACCCTGTACAAATTGGGCACTATTTTTACTCTTTTATTTGTGACAACAATTGGATACTTATTTCGCGTTAAGTTGCTTATACTACATTTACCTACTAATAAATAAAATATCGATAAACAACAATACAATAACAATGTAAGTACCTAGTAAAAACAAGGGCTCCCGCAGACAGGCGTGACGTGATAGCGCGACCCACCAGTCTGCGGTACCCTTAAAGGATAGATACTTCTTGCGTGACGCCATGAAAATAGTATAATTATGGCTCTCTATTTAAATAATGCCTGTAAATTATATGCAATTACCAATATTATATAGTGCTCTGTGTATGCAATACAAATGAGTTTTAAAACTTAGTAGCGCCACAGCCAATGATGTATTACCTATAATACGTCATTGGCTACAGCCATTTAACAATATTTTGAAAAGGGAGATGCGCTAAGGTAGCCCGCGAAATTCAAATTTTATTACGTTTTTTGCAATTTGCAGGTCAGTAACACGTTGTATGTTGATTTAAATATGATTCGCGGCCGTAACAAATATTGCTTTACAGAATTATAATCATTAGAATCGGCAATACAACTAACTCTCTACGATAAATCCTTAGAATTCAAAAAACGTTCCAAAATTTGAATTTCGCGGGCTACTCAGCGCATCCCCCTTGACCATTTGCGTTTTGTAATTGAAGAAATATTCGTTAAAAACACTGCTTCATAGATTTGTTTGAGAACGAAACGCAAAAGTACGGTAAAATTGGGTAGTAATACACACCACTAGCGAATACCCCGTTGCTATGGACAAGTCACTGTCTACGAAGAAACCCGAGTCTAGGTGTGTCCTCGTGCTCGCGAAGAAGAGATTACGAGAAGTGTAGACAAGCGATGTCTATTCTACAGTAGAGTAGAGATCGAAAACGCCATGCTAAGCCTGCTGTAGGTTGTATTTTATTAATAAAGTAATTATTAAAGTCATTAGCAATTTGCTTCGCGTCCGTAATTGTGTCATTATCAGATTTAATTTTTAATACATCATTTTTAGATGAAATAAATTTTCCTTGATTTATTATTTGCCAGGCTGTTTTGCATTTGTTGTGTGAAGTTTTAATTTTAAAGTTATTCTGTGAACGCTGCGTCAGAATAATGATTTTTCTAAAAAGCTTAGAGTAATCTTTATAGCGATTTTTATTTAACTGATTTGGCTTTAATCTGTACGTCCACAAAATTTGTCTTTTTTTCTTACTACATGTTTTAATACCTCTTGATATCCACCTTGGCTTTCTTATTAAATTGATTGTAATCTTAGATTTAGGAAAACAAAGGTTATAAAACAAAGAAAATATTTCGTGAAATCTACTGTAGGCAATGTTAGGATCATCAGTTTCATAGATCTCGGAGAAACAAAGTTTGCCTATACAACGTTTAAACAAAGTTTGCCTATACAACGTTTAAACAAAGTTTGCCTATACAACGTTTAAACAAAGTTTGCCTATACAACGTTTAAACAAAGTTTGCCTATACAACGTTTAAACAAAGTTTGCCTATACAACGTTTAAACAAAGTTTGCCTATACAACGTTTAAACAAAGTTTGCCTATACAACGTTTAAACAAAGTTTGCCTATACAACGTTTAAACTTTGATATGTTTTCCCTGCTATAATTGCGCCTAGTAGCACAGTATTTATCGATGGTACATATTTTATTTGCGGGGCATTTTAATAGTTGGGCCGTATGGTCTGAAAGAGCAAATTCCAAGATCTCCGTCTTACATTGTTTGTTGTAGTTATGCGCAAAATTATCAATACACGTTTGACTCACAATTCGTGTTGGTTGATTTATTGCTAGCTTTAGGTTGAAGCTAAGTAGAAGGCATTCAAACTCAATCGATTGATAATTTCTCTTTAACATATCTATATTATAATCACCAGCTATGACAATATTTTTATAGCTTTTAGTAGATAAGTGTTGTAAGACTGTTTCAAACTTATTAAAAAAAGCATTAAGGTTGCTCATATTTGGAACTCGATACACACATACAAAAGCAGTATTGCACTTAGTTAATTCAATGGCACAGCATTCGCGAAAGTGCCAGTTATTGACATTTTTGAAATATTCAATAATTCCTTCCATTCGTGTCCATTTCTAACAAGGATACACGATCCACCTCTCTTAGCCTCCTTTCTGCTGTAGTGGGCGGCTAAACAATAGTTAGGTATGTTTAGCTGATTTTCATAGCCTTCCATCATAAAATGTTCCGTAACGCATACCAAATCCACTTGTTTGCCCTCTTCCATGAGTTCATTCAAACAAACTGTGAGTGCATTAGACTTGTTGAATAATCCTGCTATGTTTTGGTGCAATAGATATAAATGCTTATTGACGAAAAAGGTCACCGCTTGACAGATTGTCCTTGCTATTTTCAGTGTCTTTCAATATCATCTGGTTATTAAATTGAATGTCACTAATTAAGTCAAATATATCCTTAAAAATAATTTGTAGTCCAGGATTATTAATTCTGCCAGTCCATTTGTTATACGTAGTGTAGTCATAGAATAGATTTTTGTTGCTGTCTAGTAGGTATGCGTATTCATGCGTCATTATATCTAAATAAAGTAAGTTATTAAATGTTTCCACTCTAGAATTATATAAGGTACAGTAATGTTCGCATTTATATGTGGGCGTACAAATAATTAAATTAGTGTGGTTGATTCCTTGTAGTACTTGTCGGATATTTAAAATGATGTCGTAATAGCTATTTGTCGTTTTAAAGTCCTCTTCACCTAATATAATTATGCAGTAAATGTGTTAATCTTGTGTGTTAATCTTCAAACAATTTTAGTTGTTTACCTCTTACACCCAACCTTTCCAATTTACCGAGAAGCAGTGGCACAGAGACCGTGTCAAAAGCCTTTGCCAGGTCTAAAAATACTCGAACAGTTTTTTTACCGGAATCAATATTCTTACCACGTAATCTACAAGCTCGTGGACAGCATCACAAGTTGACTTGCCTGTTCTGAAACCAAACTGATTGTTTGAGAGAAGGTTATTCGTTTCCAAGTACTTGACCAATCTACTGTTGATGATGCGTTCCAAGAGCTTAGATACCGCTGGGAGAATAGAAATGGGCCTGTAGTTGGTGACACGATCTCTTTCGCCAGATTTATGGATCGGAAGAACGACCGACTTCTTCAAAACAGTGGGAAATGTTCCTTCGTCTAAACACATATTAAAAATATGGGTCAGAGCAGGGATAAGCACGTTTCTGTTTTCTTGAAGGAGGTGGTTGGATATAGAGTCCCATCCAGTACTACAGACACTTTTAAGACCCATAATCAGGCGCTCTACCTCTGATTCGTTTGTATCGAGTATTACAAAAGAGTTCAATGAGTCAGTAGATTGAGGAATAAAAGCAACGGAGTGTCGAGGATTTTGGCAGCTGTTGGTCTTGCTGGCTAAATTTTTGCCTACCGTGACAAAAAACTCATTCACACCTTCAATCGATTGTGTTGGACAAGGAGTGTCTATCAGTTCTAAAGCGTAATTTTTTACTTTTGTTGAGTTTGTGATATTTTTTATTGCATCCCATATTTTTTTATTATTTTTACCCGCCTGCTCTAACATTTTTTTATTATAAGCTATTTTAACCTTTTTCAACAAATTATTACAGAAATTTCTATATCTGCTATATGTTAATTTGAGAGCATCATTTTCTGGTGACTGTTTCACTTTTTTGCGGAGAGCGTCCCTATGCCGCATACATCGTACTAGTCCTGGTGTTATCCACGGTTTGATGATTTTATTTCGTCTTGATAACTTTCATCATCCAACCTATAATATGCTTGTCTACATAGTGTGCGTTTAATGCATGTTTTAAATTTCTTCTCATCTAATTGAAGAATATCGAGTGGTATTTTATTACCATTTAAGAAGTGTGTACTTTTGACAATCTGAAACGTGGTTGATCTAATTTGTTCCTATTTCTAGTATTAAAATTATGCCTGTCACTTATCTTACTGAAAAGATGTAGGTTTTTTCTAACATACATAATATTTTCATAAATATATTGGCAAGGTACCGTCATGATGTTAATTTTTTTAAACAGTTCCCTTAGAGAGTCGCGTCTGCGGAGGTTGTAGATGGCTCTGACAGCCCTCTTTTGCAGAACAAAGATAGAAACAATATCTGCAGCCCGTCCCCACAGCAAAATACCGTAAGATATGATGGTATGAAAGTAACTAAAATAGACCAGTCTCGCTGTATCCACGTCTGTTAATTGGCGGATTTTCCAAACAGCGTAGGCGGCTGAACTTAGCCGCCCTGCAAGTGATGTTAAGTGAGGACTCCACTGCAGCTTAGAGTCAAGCGTGATTCCCAGGAAAACAGTTTTTTCGAAGAATTCTAGTATCTCTTTGTTCAATACAACGTGACATTCACTACTTCTAACATTCGGTAACGCGAATCTTATGCATTTAGTTTTCTTCTCATTTAATACCAAATTATTTACAGTAAACCAATTATGGACCATAATCATAGCGTTATTTACGTCGTCAAGCTCCTTTGCATGTCTGCTTACTTTAAAAATCAGTGATGTGTCATCAGCAAATAACACCATTTGTGGTCGGTTTTTCAGTAAATGAGGTAAATCATTTATATATACTAAAAAGAGGAACGGACCCAATATTGAACCCTGCAGTACCCCCATTTTGACTGTTAAAGCCAATGAATTCACACCATTTATTTGAACTTGCTGCAATCTATCATTCAAATATGATTTTACTAAGTTAAGCGCAAGTTTACCCAGTCCGTAATGCTCAAGTTTCAAGAGCAGTGTTTCGTGATTCACGCAATCAAATGCCTTGGATAGGTCACAAAAGATACTTATTGCGTCTTGTGCCTCTTCCCATGCGTTAAAAATGTGTTTCAATAATGTGACACCGGCGTCAGTTGTACAACGTCCTTTGGTGAAACCATACTGTTGATCGTGTAAGATGTCATTACGATTGAAGTCACCGGATTTAAAAAGTAGAATAACTTTACTATACTTCATTAAATCTGGGAAGAGTTCTGCCATCTACGGACTGCATAGCACAATAGATTATTTAAATCCATACAGTCGAAATTGCCATTAACAATGTTACTGTATTTACTGAGCAACTGGTTATACTGTAGATAAGTTTTGTGACACCTGTAGAGTGTACCTAGTGCATTGCTCGAAGAAATCTACGTTCGACGTTTTCTATCATGTCAATGAAGTGTCAATGTATTTGCAGATAAAACCATAGCTCTATGTAAAAATACCATGGTTGCAAACCTTTTTATGTTACGCCTTTAAGGGGGTTGCGCTAAGGTAGCCCGCGAAATTAAAATTTAACAGGTTGTATTTTGATTCGCTGCCATGCCAAATATGGCTCTACAGAATTATATCTTAATCCCGTAACTTATCTAGAAGTAAGAAACAAAGAAGTTTTATAATAAGACTAATTAGTCTTGTTGTTTTTTAAGAAATACCTACTTATTGTTTTCGTTAGATAGATAGCCTTTATCAATGATTGTGAGACGCCATCCAAGGATAGATAGAATTATACTGTCTATCATCAATAGCGATCTGTCTTTCACTGAAAATTGGTTATTGGGTTCGGCCGTTAGAGTCGCCGCAATTAACGATTATTATTTTAACTTTTTTAGATCGTTATTGATTCTTTTTAGTGAATAGGAAATTTCTTTTTTGATTAAAAATAGAAAATCAACTGTCAATCGGGATTTCTATAAAAGTGTGAAATAGCGTTTTTACAAAACCATTACAATTTTTGCATCAGAACTGAATAAAATTGCATCAATAAGGAGCGACGACATCATTTGACACGAGAAGAAATGATGAGACCCGTCGGAATGTTGCAAGCTGGTTCCAGGCAACGTACTGCAGGCTTAGTATGGCGTTTTCTATCTCTACTCTACTGTAGCATAGAAATCGCTTGTCTACACTTCACGAAATCTCTTCTTTCCGAGCACAGCGCGACCCGTAGACTCGCGTTTCTTCAGTGACTTGTCCATAGCAACGGGGTATTCGCTAGTGGTGCATTTGGGGAGGTGCAGCGAAAACTAATTTTATAGAAGTGGAGCGAGCCCAACGAGCTCTCATAAAGATAATGTACTTTAAAAATAAAAGATATCCTACTGAGACCTTAAACATATAAGTTACTAATTTACTTTCTGTAAGAAAAATTAAGTTATCCAAACAGTCTTAAAGAAGCATAAAACTCTGCCATATGATCCAGGCTTACTACGGAAAAGGAGGACTGACATTGTTGCACAATTTCCACGCACTAAAACCATGTTTGCTTGTAGGCAATTTAAAAACGGTCTGCTCAACTATACAACAAAATAAACAAAAACATTTACATCTACACAAAAGAAAACTTATGAATGTAAAAAATTATAACCAATTGGATTAAGACACTTACATATCATGACACTTGAGGCACTTTTGGAGCACATATAGTAGCAGATACACTCATTCACACACTCACACTCTCACTCACACACACACACGCACTCTCACTCGCACACACAATCACAATCGCTCACATACACACTAACTCACTCTCATAAATTCTAATGTGATACATAACAATCACTGCATGATACGTCTTATCCGGCGGATGCCTACTTGGTGTTGCCAGCAATGTAAAAAGCTCTAGACACTATAGACGATGATATGAAAATTTTACAAAAACAAAATCACTTGTTAAACATTGGCTTAGTGTTTGCCAAATAAGTCTTAGCCTTTTCATAGCCCAATGCATCTGCCATCTCTTGACAATAATCGTTAAAAGTATGTATTTTATTAATATAAAAAGTAAAACAACATTGTATACACTTTATATTTATTTATTGATAACTTTCGTCTCCTCACGTAACGTCCCAGAGGTTCAAACAGCAAGTAATAATATACGTTATTATAGCGCATGATTGTTTGTACAAGTCGCCGCATGCAGCTACACAAGCGAGAACTATCAAAGTAAACATAATACTGAACTCTTATACATTTCCGATACATCAAAATGCTGGTAACACTGATATCGAGACACGAAAAGCGTAAAAACTGCAGCTTTTTTTCAACAAACACATGTTACTTCGATTAAAACTCTAATAATAACGTGGAATGCAAGAGGGTACTCGATATTATGACTTTTATAACACGCGAAATTCAAACGGGCGTAAAATAAATCATTGTTAGTGTATAAATAGTATATATTTGATATAAATAACAACTAATTAACTGCGAGCGAGTCGCACGTCGCTCGCCGGCATTTGTTCGTGTATTTACAAATGGAGCGGGTTGTCCGGCGAGCCGCGCGCGCGACTCGTTCAATTTCAACAATTGGAATCACGAATTCTGCATTGAAATACGAGTAATCATATAATTAAACCTAATCACACTACGTAGACTTTAACACATTTTTACGTCTATTTAGTGTATTAACAATACGCGTTTGCGTTGCACTGTCGACTGTTGCCTAGATCGACTACGCCAATATGGCTCCTATTAACTTTGCAATAAAGTAGATAACGGCATGTGTTTGTGCAAGTATGTGGCGATGTCGGTGGCGCAGCGCTCGTGTGACGAACTATTCCACTATTCCTCAAGGTTACGGAAGGCGGTGGCCATGTCTTCCAACAGTTGGTCGAAGTCTGCCCTGATCTTAGCTTCTCCATCTTTCACGGGGTCCTGCGAATAGAGACAGTGATTAATATTTTGCTTATAAATGGGCTCAATGACGGAGTGTGTTAAAATTATGGCTCTGATGGTTCTTTTCTGCAGAATAAAATTAGCCCGTCTCCATAGTAAAATACCGTACGAAATAATACTACGAACGTAACTAACATAGACTAGATTCGCGGTATCTACATCAGTAAATTAACGGATTTTTCTCACAGCATATGCTGCTGAACTTAGCCGTCCTGGATGGGATTTTAATTGATGACCCTATTGAAGCCTTGAATCGATTGTGATTCCCAGGAAAACAGTTTTATCGACGAATTCTATTTTCTCTTGACTCAATACATTACTACTTTTGACATTTGTTAAAGAAAATGTTATGCACTTGGTTTTAAATAATTTTTCACTCCTCTTGCTCAAAAAGTCCGTCATTGTAGCGTACGGCCAGTGCTATGCATTACCTGACCCCTCTTACAAAGAAGAAGAGGGGTTGGGTTATGCAGAGCACTGACTTTACTAGAGTGGGGATAATTTTCCTCTAGGGGAAAAAGGTTTTTTTTTCTGTTCCCAACGGGCCTACTTAAACGAAAAATTCTTTATTCATAATTAGAATAATCATGAATAAAGACTCGACACATTTTATTTTTTTAAATGAAACTAAAAGCGGCGATCTCTTCGGTAGAATGCGTGCACTAAAAAATAGGCATTGGCGCGGAAATCTTTAGAATTGTCTCTAATTACCATAGATATAAGAAAGAAGGAGATATGGCCCGGTAGTTGAAAATGTATCGGAACCCGGTGTCTCCAGTTTGCCCCTACCACTCGCCACAACTACACATGTAGTTCAGTAAAAGCAATCTATACGAAGTCGCGCACACACTCGCAAGAAATAAATCAGAACGTAGTACACAATCAATTATAAACCTTATCGCATCAAACATAGCGTGCATTTATCATGCACCGTACAACTTACTCACACGAAAACATGAGCCGCTATCGTTGTGCTGTGCAAAAGCCATTTATTTTACATATACGCTAGTGATTGACTAAATTGGAAAGTTATCGATCCTTACATTTATCGTTGTATTAAAAATTTTGTGTGGTCCTAAAAATAAAATAAATATTAAATGATATACTGATACTAATATAATATAAATAAACAATAATGTAGCTAAAAAATATATTAATAAGTAAATCAAAAAAATAAACAATATAAGCAAATCAAAATGAGTAAAAATCATTATTTCCTCATGGGTCTTCCAATCGGGTTACAACGCGGTTGACATATTGAAGAATAAACTATAATAGCAATATATTCATTAGGCAATCGACATTGTCGTCGATAGCCTACGTTAGTGGATCTGCACAAGGACATCACTAACTCGTCGCAAGATACTGCGCCCGTACTACGCGATGTATCCGCATAAACAAAGTATCGTTTGTGATATTTACACTGATTGTCCAGTCAGTTGACGACATATTTAGGTAGTGGTTAAGAAGCAATGTATTTCATGCAAAGATAGTACAGTCGCTGTGATATATGAAAACAAGAGTGACGTAGTACAATCAAGGAATATTTTACGATTTGATGTTTTTCATGATTTTAAAGACAAATATAGTAAAATACTTTTACATAAATATGTTATGTGGTTCCATGATTTTTAAAGTACTTAGTTTGACTTCGGTTTTTACAAGAAACCATTGAATAACACGGCATTCGTATATGTTGTCACGAACGCGGTCGAAAGCGCACTAGTTTGCAGATACGACGATTTGCCTGGTACAGTCGAGTTCACTAATATATTGGCAGGGACAATGTTTCAAAATATTGTAAGCGTTAAAATGATCCTATAGTTCTATACAAACTTAGTCATCAATAAAATGTTACCATATAAACTGTTCTTATGTATGTTACGTTAGTGCATTCAAAAATATCTGACTACGCTTCGGAACATAAATATCTAAATACTCTAGATTTCAATATATTTGGTGCAACCTAGGATTCATAAATATCCATACAGCTTTGAAAATTCAACTAAATGGCTTTCACCCGAATACTGAAACGCCACTCAAATCTCATAATCATCTAAAAGCTACTTAAATATAAGCATCCCTCAAATTTAAATGGTATACACAAACGCCACTCAAGCAATTCGACCCCATGATTAACCAAGCAGTCCTCAAATGTTTACATCATGGCAACATCCTGCTCAAAAATTGTTATCAGCACGTTCTCAGTTACAAAATAATTTACTTTACGTCTCGTATTCGTTTTACGCAGTCTTCTTTGAACAAATATTTTCTATAATTATTAATCAGTTGAAATATAACAACGTAATGTAAGTTTGGTTTGAATTACGATGGAAATTATGTATACTATTTACATAAATACGAAAGAGGACGTCATAAAAAAAGAAAATTCCTTGACATGATTGTCTTAGATTGGAACGTCACACTTGACATTTTACGCGCGATTATTTAACAAGATTATTATTAACTGATTCACGATGGAGGAGAAGAAGAAACGTGGATGCAATTATACACCTGCTGAGAAAGATATGGTCTTGGAACTGATAAAGTAGTAAGTACCTACATAAACAATGAAATACTGTCAGTACTTTAAACTTATATAACCGCAAGAGCCGGTGCATATTGTAATAGTTTGTTATTAGACAATACATGCCTATAACATACTCGTACATATCCAGGGGTGGCCAGGACAACCGTTGTCTGTATCAAGCACTTACCCACGGAAACTTGTGACCACTTACCATCTGAAAGGCTCAGAAAAAATACACGATTTATGTCTATGTACCTACAAGTACTTTTATTCCTACAAGTATAAATACGGCCAGATAATGCACGATATACTCAGCTGAACATTTCACAGATCCCAAGTTTAATTCCAAACTGTTTCATGTTGTAAATAATATGTTACATAAGTATTACAAATATATAAATATTCCAGATATATCAAAATATAATTGAAAATAAAGAAACTGATGCCAACATAATTTTGAAGACGCGAGAGGCTTGGAATAGAGTGTGCCAACTGTATAATGCTGTCGCTGTGAGCGGCTGCAGGACATGACAACAACTCTGGCCGCGGCACTTCTATGAAAACCTCAAACAGAGGCCTAAAAAAATATAGCCAAAGCAAATGTAGACTTGATTTTTTTATGATAAGTAATATTTCTTTATTTACTCATTTAACTCAAAAACTGTTGGCCTCTCGTGATCCGAAAGTGAAGGACGATAGAGATATTTTTATCACTATTTGAAAAGTTTCAATAGATTTAACTTGATTTGAGGGACTTCGCGACCACTCTCAGATCTAAGGGCTGCTCAAAGCAGTTTGACAGTTGATTTAACAGATAAATAACGTTGAGTAGCGTTCCTGTATACGACTTTTAAACTGAGTGGTGTTTGAGCATTACTTATTTTAAGTAGCACTTATATTTAAGATGATACTCAAAAAAGACGTTTAGGTATACGAAATTAAAGTTTAGGAGCTGCTCAAACGTTTAAGCAGCCCTTAAATATTTGAGTGGCGTTTCAGTATTCGGCCGTTTTACTTTTAAATTTTTTTTTTAATTAAATTTATTTTTGCTTGCCGGAGCAGAAGTACGAGTAATAATGCAATGTTGCCGTTCGTAATAGGACTGTATCAATCTGACAACGTTGCGTAGTATTTAACTGTAATAATTGATTACCTAGGTACAGGGGGTAACCCTAGGATTACTTTTTATATCCCCCACACTTTTGGGATTATATATGGAAAAACCTAATAACAAACAACAAAGTGAAGAGGAGAGGGGAGTGATGCGGGGTCGGAGTCCGACGCCGCATCTGGCGCAAAGGTCTTATTTAAGAGCCCGGAGTCCGTAGAAGTGGGGGCTGGGAAGAACTCCAAAAAGTTGAAGAAGCGCCCCAAGCCAGGGGACGGTTGCGGGGGGGGTTCAAGGACGGGGTAGAGGGCACCACTCAGGAGGCCGGTGAGCCCAGCCGACCCAGCCCAGCCGAACCGGCCCAGCGAGCCGAGAGGCTCGTCACGGAGGGGCTCCATCTCGGAGAGACTAGCTGCAAGGCGGCTCCCTCTGAGTCATTGGGTGGTGAGCCGGATGTCGCTGGCAAGGCGAAAGGAGTGGCCAGCAGGTTCGAGGAGGTCGTGGTAGCCGCAATCAGGGGTGTGGCCTTGAAGAGAATTCAGTCCTCTAAAGACAAGGTCGTACCCGCTGCCACGGCCTCCATTATGGCGGAAGCGAGGGCCCTTCAGGTCGGGCCTCCGTTGGACGCGATATCCGTGATGCGGGCGGAGGACGGCCGCTTGACAGCCGCCATGGAGCTTTTCCGAAAGGAGAATGAGGAGTTCCGAGCGGACCTGGCCCGGCTTCGAGGAGCTGGCCCCAGGGGGGAGTGCAGCATGGGCAGGGCCTGCCCTTGCCGGTGGAGGACCGGGTTTTGACCCTGGTGCGGCAGGAGCTGGCTGCTTTTAACAGCCGGTTTTCCGTACTGGAGGGTATTGTCCTGCGCCCCCCGCTAGCGGCGAGTAAATGTGGCCACTTACAATAGGATACAAGATTACAATAGGATATACTTCTGTAAAGAGATTGTTCAAAGAATTTAAGACAGCAATTCGAGTCATGTCAAATTGTCAAGATATTTTTCATCAAAAAATTGCATAGATATTTGTGATCCTAATTTTGCGCTAAATAATATGAACAAGGGATTGCGCACAATTTTTTGAGTATTTGTCTGTAGCAATATTATTGATCTAATGTAGTCACATATTTATGATGTCACAGATTGTTTACAATTGTAAGGCAAAGCTGTTTAGTGTTACCATTGCTTATATATTTTTTATTAATGAACATGCTCATATATTAAAGAACTCGACTGTACATGAGCGTTGCGATCATGTCGCGCGGGAACAGCCACGCTCCCTTGCCACTTCTCCTGTTTTTTATATTTTTATGCTAATTACAAATTGAATTGGTGACCGTGATTTATTTTACAACTGAAAATGTCATCATCTAGTGAGAATGGAGTTTTTGAAAATGGAACTAAAAGCGGCCATCTCTTCGGTAGAATGCGTGCATTAAAAAAAAAGGCATTGGCGAGAAATCTTTAGAATTTTCTCTAATTACAAATTGAATTGGTGACTGTGATTTATTTTACAACAGTGAAAATGTCATCATCTAGTGAGAATGGAGACTAATTTTCAGATGGAAGAGAAAGGAAAATAAATAATTTTCAATGTGTCGAGGTGTATTGGATTGTTTTATTTTCTCGCACTCGTAGTGAAAAGTAAAGTGACACGCCGCTACTAACCCATTATAACTCGGTTTCTATTTACTCGCTCGATTTAGCTCGAGAGTAAAACTACCTCGTGTATAATGGGTAATTTTAGCCCCTTGTATAACAATCTACTATTAATTTAATATTAAATTATTAGCAGTGAACCAATTTTGGACCTGTAATAGGGCGTTATTTACGTCGTCAATATTTGATGCACGTCTAGAAATTTTGAAAAAAAAAAAGTAACCATTTGTGGTTGGGTTTTTAACAAATGGGGTAGACCATTAATATATTCAAAAAAGAGGAAAGGACCCAATATCGAGCCTTGTGGTACACCCATTTTTACTTTTAAGCCGAGTTCATTGACACCATTTATTTGAACTTGCTGCTGTCTATCATTTAATTAAGATTTTTCTAAACTAAGCGCAAGTTTTCCAAGTCCGTAATGCTCAAGTTTCAAGAGTAAAATTTCGTGGTCGACGCAATCAAATGCCTTGGAGAGGTCACAAAAGACTCCTATGGTGTCTTGGGCCTCTTCCCACGCCGTAAATATGTTTTAATAAGGTGACACCGGCGTCAGTCGTACAACTTCCCTTGGTGAAACCATACTTTGATCTCCATAGATCTTCTGTTAATTTGATCTTGATTTGCTTGAAAGCTTTTATTACTGTTTATATTTTATGAATTTAAAATCAAATAATTTTCTTACAATTTATATTTAAAATATCAGTAACACTCAGTGATATCTTCTTTTTTGACATGGGAACTATTACCTACAAATACAGTAATGTTAGTATTAGAATCATAAATTGATTTCTTGTAATTGGTGTCCCGGGTAAACAATAGTTTTGAGTATAAAACTCAAGTTGTTACTAGCTATGGCGCTTCTGTCTTGGGACGTCAAATGCTAGTAGTGCTGTCTCTGTCTAGCATAAACTTTAAAACGCATGCAACTTCACAATTTTTTAAGATATTTAAACGTTTTTTTGTACTACAGCTTAACTTTTTTCTAGGGTTGAAAAATCAAATACCCTATTGCTTCGGTACAGGGTCAGACGGTTACCTTGAACTTCATGGAGGAGAGCTGGTACAGCACGTTGCCCATGGCGTCGCGGATGACGTTCCAGGTGACCTTGTTGTCAGACTGCGCCGTGGACTCGACGGCGTGACGCGACATATCGTAGAACGAGATGATGTTCTTCAGCATGCCAACGGTCTTGTAGAACGGGCAGAAGCGATCGTACGCCGAGTAGCTGAGAGGGAAGAAGACATCATGAAAAATTGACAAGCACAGTTATGACGGCGAGCACTATTGGGAACTGACGTCATAACACAAAAGTAATGTAGCAGCATAAATACATATACTATACATACACAATTATACATAGTATTTACATTATAACATATAATTTATTATTTACACAATCACATTTAGTGTCGGAAGTTCGACCGCTGTGGCTCAGTGGAAAAACACCATTCTTTATAGCTACATATTCGCCGACCCAACGTACTACTTAGTTACATGTTTTTAATATGTATTCGTTTATTCTTTTTTTTTTTAATAATTTGTGTATTTTATCTATGCGCGAACTTATTTAAAGACCGTTCGTCTAATGAGAAGAAGGTAAACCAACTTTTGATTCACGAAGAGCTTGGTGACCGCAAACTTTCGCAATTTGCGAGGCACCTTCAGAGTTTAGCAGGAACGGATGTCCCAGAGCTTGAAACAACTATCTACGAAAATCTTAAAATTGATTTAATTGAATAAAGTTTTGATGTGAAACATCTATAGCCGGACGTAAAACCGATTGCTAGCGGGGCGACGCGACGCATGCCTCGTGGCGACGCGTCGCTACTATACAGTCTATAGTCAATTTTTATTTGTTACAATGACAATTTATCATGAATTATATTCATTCTGACACCCTTTGTTTTTGAAAGATATACTTAGTTGAATCTTCAGAGCGTAGATGATCAATTTTGAAGTCTCTCTATTATTTTGTTGCTGACCATAGGTACCAGATAATTTATAAAAAATTCATGAAGCTCTTATTCACCTGTTCTGCTGCAAGAAGTCGTCTTTGAGCAGCTTTGCGACCTCAAGCGTGATCTTGTCTGTTTCTGCGAGCGACGCCTTACCGACCAGCTGCACGATTTCTGACAGATCCTCTTCTTCCTGTAGGATCTCCTTGACCTGGTGGAACGTATGGGTTGTGAGGCATTTTTCGTTGATGGCGGCGAGTTTAAGCCTGTCACTTGAATGGGTTTCTTAATAATAGTTATTATTTTACCACACCGTTATTTTGAATTCCAAGTAAGAACACATTGTTTTTCTTTCTCTTGTAATTAACTATTATAACAAAAAATAAAAGGTTCTTAGCAAATATTAGAAATGTTTTTGCATAAAGTTATTGATCTCGTCTTAAATGGGTAGCAACAATACTTTATATTGTTTGCTGCTTATAGAAGTGTAAATGAGCCTTATTTTAGATAAGCATATCGTGGCCTTACTTAAGCGGAGAAAACAGTAAAATAACAAATTGCATACACTGACTGGACAGGTCCACTCAAATCAGTGTGATTCTTTCCTCAAAAGACAATTTCAGATACTCGGAATAGTCACATAGGAAACACCGACCTAATCTAGTTTTTAAAGTATTATTGACGTGTGTTTGTAAAATCTAAATAGATATAAAATTATCTATTAATCCCGACAGTTGCAACTATCGGTTCGTACCTTGGTCCTCAGAGGCACGAACTCAACGTAGTTCTTGTCGTAGAACTCATCGAGCGCGCGCATGTACTTGGAGTAGGAGATGAGCCAGTTGATGGACGGGAAGTGCTTCCTCTGCGCCAGCTTCTTGTCCAGCCCCCAGAACACCTGCACGATGCCCAGCGTGGCCGCCGTCACCGGGTCCGAGAAGTCCCCGCCGGGCGGCGACACGGCGCCCACGATGGACACGGAGCCTGCGCAACACAGCTCTTGTCATCTCATTGGCCCTCTAAAACTTATCGACCTTCTAAGCATGTACGCTTTTCAAAGTGCGCCACATCCAAGTTGGTCGCAGTTACTTGACTATTAGTATTTTTAGGATACCAAAATAGGAATTATTTAGGGTTCACAAAAAGAGGCTTGCATTAATATTTTTAGGAATGCAAAATGGGATTTATTTGAGATTCGATTAAATACGTGATATTGTAAGAAGAGAATACGTGTTTCTCATTGTCTATCACGGTAACTATATTTTTTAATCAAAGGGGGATAAAAGTCTTGTAAAAAACTTTTATAATTCTGTGCGGAAAATAACTTACGATTTTACAGAAATATTAATTAAAATTAAGCAATCACATATCTATGAGGATAAAACTTTGTTCAAACAATTATGGACTACGTATTTTTTTAATAACTAAAGCTTTTGTAGTAGCCTGGAATCTGGATTTGTGCCCGTTTGATGGCGATAGGCTTGCTTACATGGGCCTTAAACATAACTGGCGGAATGTGCAATCCTTTGGGGACTACAGACACGATGTTATATTTTATACATTTCGCTTAATGTTTGCGCCTCAATAAATCCAGACGACTGATAGGTTCAACAAGTGCTCGTGTGTCACCTTCCCGGTCGGGGTTGCCCAGACACTTGACGCGGCCGGCGCGCTCGTAGAAGGACGCGAGGCGCGCGCCCAGGTAGGCGGGGTAGCCCGAGTCGGCCGGCATCTCGGCCAGGCGCCCCGAGATCTCGCGCAGCGCCTCCGCCCAGCGGGACGTGGAGTCGGCCATCATGGACACGTTGTAGCCCATGTCGCGGAAGTACTCCGACAGCGTGATACCTGTGGGCACATACACACGTGGTAAGCTCCTGACTTCTTGGCGGAAAAGTGAAGCGTCATGTTCAGAAGTTTTGTTTTATTTTCTAAAATTTGCGTTTAGCCGAATAATAATGTGCAATAATGGTGGATTATTAACCATTAAGTGTTTGTTAACGTGCTTTAGTGTAGGCAAATGAAACCAAACAGTGCAACATCGCTTCAAGTTCTCTCAAAAAGTCCGCATGAGGTCTTCACTGAAACCGGGGAGCGGGCGGGAATATCATCATCATGCATTGAATAAAATTCATTTCATCAATATTTAAACAAGTTTTGTAACGAAATAAAGACTTGGCTAAAACGTCCCAGCAACCAGGCCATTAACATATTATAAAATAAAAAAATTAAAAAAATGGTAAGCTCCTGGCCCTCCGCCGCATTCCGCGAGAAGCGAGTAGAGCTAGCAGTTCTCGCCAGTCGCGGTAGTGTGAGCGGTCAGCGATTATTATACAGGGCGGCGATTTGGTCACTTGCATTTTTCAAGGAGGTGATTCTCCCAGTACTAAATGCTATTTGATTTCTAACCATAATAAGATAGTAAAAAATATTAAATAAAGTAAACATTTTTATTTGCACAGATTGTAGGTACAGTAAATAAGATGTTACAGTTAAACTATGGGTTATCCTTGTACAATCTACCTTATATTAAACATACACCATTATTATAATGCAATGGTGACAGTTTTTTTTTTTTTTGAGTTTGAACAATAGTCGGCAGCGATTTGATCACCTCGCATTCGTCGGGGTGATTCTACCTGTCGTGCTAAACAACTTTTCCTACGAAATCCATATCTGATTCGTAAATTTTAAAAAAAACTTTTCATACATGCATCAAATTAGTCTGTCTAATGTAAGTTGTATACGAATTAGTTTTGTGTTTTTTCACGAACCATTATGAGTTTCATTGCAAAAGTTGTTTAGAATGACGGATATACCAACCAGTTGACGGATACTAGTGAGTAACTCGCCACCCTGTATGTACATGTTTTACTGACACAACACCTACAATCTTTTGTTCGTTTCTTAAGCGAGAAAATACTTCCTCGTCGGCGTTGGTACAAGTGGCCTTATTCAGTATATTTTTTCATATCGTTAAAACTTTACCGGGCACTAATCGTCCCCCGACGTAATAACAATAAAACTTCTCGCTGGTCCCTATTAAATAATGTCGGAACTACATTTTGGCGCATATTCACTTTTTTAAGTTCTAAATACAAAGATCTTTGATAACCAATAAATTTAAAAAAAAATAGCTTTTATAATTACAGATTTACCAAACTAAATAAAGTCGATTTTTACTCAAATGTCCGCAACAAAACAAACTTTAAATCACTCTCTTGAAAATTTGTATATTTGCAGATCCGACTTTCTTACTAGGGACCAGCGTTCTATTGTGTCTCGTTTGGTGACTTCAACCGATTAAAAGCTTACTAGAAATGTTGCTATGTACTGGTCAGACAAAATATAAGCGATCGACACGAGAAGAAGAAGAAATTAGAATTAATGTACTTTTAGTTGTAAAATGTTTCCACTTTTCCATGATTTCGTAAATACCCAAACTTTAACTTTGAGACCTTTAGTATCAAAGTACAAGATGCCAACAAATCAAATATCAGACAGCATTTTGATCTCCCATTAATTAACGCCTCTTTTTTTGCCATGTTTTCTCATGTCAGCAGGAACTAAGCTTCTTAATACACCATAGTTCAGCAGTATGCAGTTTAACTGCTCAACCGTGAAATTGTAGCAGGACTGGCTGCCACCAATCACAAGTTTTTCATACCACAAGTTTTTCTAACTGAACAGACCACTTTTTCTTCCCAGCTAAAGCACTAGGAACGGGTGAACGGCGTCGAAAAGGGCTGATTGTCAACGTAGTTTAAATAAATTACTTTTGATTTTGATAAAGTCAAAGCCATATTATTTATGTCAAATAGGCACATAAGAGGCACTTTTGAATGTCAAAATTTACCAAAAAAATATAATTGATTCTAGTTGCCGCTTCCTAAAGGTAGTTTCGTATGGAGATATATTAGTGTCATTACACTCATTATGCATCCCTTAACTAACGCTAATGTACTGTTTAAATATCAGTATACTTAACCGGAGAGTAACTATTTTCATTTGTGTTTTTATCACTTATCTCTTGTTTACAATAATTCTACTATCCTCAAATTTGAACCCCATCATTTTGTAAAATTCGCTCTCCAGAGCCACAAGATACAAGGGACGCTTAGTTTGTGGCTCACTGATTGTCTCAATGATTACACTGCTACTTACTAATAAACGTTATTAATATGATTAGTTACCGGTATAGATGGAAGCCTCTCGGGCGGCGACCGGCATGTTGGAGGTGTTGGCGACCAGCGCAGTTCTCTTCATGATGGATTCCGTCACTCCGTCGATCTCCACCGACAGCTCGGGGAAGTCACGCAGTACCTCAGACATCTCGTTACCTGCACACGGGAAACATGGTTTGTATCCAATTAAAAACAAATAACCTACCCTCAATAATGTAGCTTTATTTAAATGAATAATATACCTTGCTAAAGAAAAAAAATATGATGAAAATCATCAAGTAGTTTGGAAGTATGAATAGACAAATACTAAAAAAAAACTTCAAAACAAAACTTCAAATTCAAAATTCCAAAACAAAACTTCAGATTTCAAAAAACTTCATTAGTTCGAGTGTCACACAAAGCCCTATCAGTTTCTGACTAGGTATTGCTTTACAGCTTAAAAAATTCATTAAAACAATAGAAGATCAGCACGGAGTCTGTATTTTGTGCCCGGTTATTACATGGGACTTTAAACTTAGCTGGCGAAATGTGGGTGTACTAAGGTACAGTCTGCCCAACCCTTCGGGAATCATAGGCGTGATGTTGTCTTAAATTCAATGGTACGTACCACGCTCGCCGCACCCGACGTAGACGATGACGTCAGAGTTGGAGTACTTGGACAGCGCCTGCGAGATGACGGTCTTGCCGCAGCCGAAGGCGCCCGGGATGGCCGTGGTGCCTCCCTGCACGCAGCTGGACGGGCAGAAACACGTCAGACATACCCATTGGTACAACAACCTACACTAGTGTGCTAGCTAACATAAGGCAAATAATTTAATTAAACGTTTTATGTTGCGTAATGCAAATTATTTTATATTGTACTGCATAGCTTCAAGTTTTATATGCGAACAGACAGCTGTGCTGCTGGGCAGTTTGTTGCGCCACTTCTTCTTCCCAGCTAAAGCACTAGGAAGTGGTGAAGGGTGGGCGTTTTTGGGGGACTGTCTCATGTAATTTTTGACGTTCGAAAAGTGCTGATTCTCAGCCTAGTTTGAATAAATGACTTTTGATTTTGACTACTACAAGGATCTTTTGGCGCCCTGCAGTTAACAAGGAGGCGCTGTTGGTAAACATTGAGTGCACTTGTTGTCAACAAGAGGCTCTCCTCACGGGAACAGCGAGTCGAGCACGCGCTGGCCGGTGAGCAGCGGATGGTTGGCGGGCAGCTTCTCGGCCACGGGGCGCGGCTGGCGCACGGGCCACACTTGCAACATGCTGTACTTCTCCTTCTCGCCGTCGAACTCCGTCTCCAGCACTATGTCCTGCACATCATCACAAATGGTTACTAATTTTACAGCACTGCCCAAAAGAGTGTTTTCAGGGTTCACGTACAGTGCCCTCCAAAAGCTAGTTGATATTTTTCCATGTAATCACTTATCGTTATCATAGATAGTTGGATAAGTCAATAAAACACAAAGCGTACAATGGCGACTGATAGAACAGAACTACTAATCACATGATTGCAAAATTCAGTGCCACCAATCGCGTCACGCGTCAAGTTCTAATGAACGCACTATAATGTACAGTTTAAACATTTGAAACTAAAATTTTAAATCATAATATGACATTACAGCTGAAGTGAAAAACTTGAACTGACTTTTGGAGGGCACTGTATGTATGTTTGAGTTTCTTATATTAATCCATGATAATTTGTAAACGCCTTAACTTTCAATGTTAGTGGTATCGTTGAAATCCTTGCATTATCCCGGGTAACACCGGTTAGTATTGTTTAATAGCTATTTAGTGGCTATGGAACTAGGGCATGAATCTCGGAATCTCGGAATATCGCAATATCGGAATCTCGGAACACAAGTTCCGATATTACAATTCCGATACTGAGTGATCCAATATCGATATCGGACAATTTTTTCTATATTTAGAGTTTTAAACTAAACCTATATTTTAGATCCTTGTGTAGCGCCGAGCGCGACAGCGCGCTATCGTATTCCTATTGCCAGCTCGCTATGTATGCAATACAAGAACAATAATAGTGTTATCTGTCTCGCTAATTCTTTACCTGCATAGTACGTCTTACTTATTCGCACAAACGAAAAAAATATCCTGTCAATCAGTTGCGCTGACTTGCGCTCATGAACTGTGTAAGTTAAGACGTGTTTGTGTTTTATCGTCGCTTTAATAGATGTTAGTACAAATTATTATCTAATACTTGTTTTCCAATTCAGTTTATACTATAATATGTGTTTAAATGATTTTAAAATTGTGCTAGCTCAAAATAAAACAAAAAACGCCGCCAAAAATGTAGGCTTTTAAGGTGCTAGTTTGTATTAGATCGTAAAAAGATGGTTTCTGCCTTTTTATTTCGCGAAATAAAATCGTAAACAGAATAATAATTTATAAAATAAAGCTGAAAACTAATATTAAGTTATGTAGCGGGAGAGAGTCATAAAACCTACGTATAGCAGGTAATATTTCTTATTAGGTTCCTGCTATAGGGAGGTTTGATTGTTTATTCCAGGCCCAGGTATGTAGGTTGGGTAGCTATCAAAATTACTAGTCAAAGTTTACGTACAATTTACATATTTACATTACAAAAAACAAATTATTTTCCTTGCAGGGCTTCATCAAAAAAGAAACACACATACTCAGAATTTCTCAACAAATGCTCATCAAATGTATGGGATCATTTTCATCCAATAATTGTTGTTTGTAATTGTTGATTTTGCTGGCACATTTTAAATTATAAGAAGTTCTGTTGATTTTGAATCAGGTAGTTTAATTAGTAATAAGTAGAGGAAAATAATGAGAAATATGTGATTTAATAAATACAGTGGGCATACTTAAAAACAACCAACCAATGTTTGAACCAAACTAAAGAATACGATTTAAAAATGTTTTTTATAGCACTCAATCCAACCTCATAACGATTTTGTGCAATTTATAAATAAAATGTGCAATTTCTAAAGAAATAACAAAATTCCGATATTAATATCGGTATTCCGATATTGAGATCTAATATCGGAAATCAGTATCGGAATTGAAAACCTTCCGATATTACATGCCCTATATGGAACATATTTAAATGAAGATCAAATATGTTTTTTTTTGCATCTTAAACCTAATGGCGATCATTATAAGGGTCACGGGACGCGCGCGTGATTTACAACGTCGCTCGTCGTCTTGCTACGTACACGTCTACGTTTGATTTAATATTTTTCTTATTAAGATGCAATCAAACAAGCGGATGCGCCTTTAATCGTTCTTGAGATTTCGTAATTTACTTACTCGGTGAGTGAGTATTTCGCTTTCATACATATAGGTAGAGTCTCATTTTAGATAAAACTAGCTAATTAGTACTTACAGTGACTTTGTAGTTGCCGGCGGGCGCGATGTATGTGACGGTTCCTTTGGCCTTGGGCGGGATGAGCATCTTGTGCTTGACCAGAGTGTTCTCATGCACGATACCGTACAGGTCTCCACCGGTAATGTGGGCGCCAGCCTGCAAGCAAACATTCATTATTAATTATCATACAATCATATTTATTATAGAAACTGTAAAAGGAGGTCCTAATCAAATCAAAATATATAATATATTACCCGAAATTCTTAATAAGGAACCAAAATTGAATACATCCATAACTAAACTAAAACAATTATATTATCTAAATGTTATTAAAATATCAATAAATATTTAAATGCAAAATTATAAATTCTTTTTTTATACTTAACAACAAAGTTGTCAAATTACAGGTCTCTTCCTTTCAGGTCAAGGTCAGGTTGTATCTTGATCAAAATATGATTCGCGACTATAACAAGTAAGTATTTACAGAATTAAAATCATGAATACATCTCTCAAGTTAGATTTGTTCTTTGATAAGAACTTTTCCATAAATTAAAAAAAACGCAAGAAATTTAGAATTTCGCAGGCTACACCACTACGGATTCATCTTATTATGACAAAGACATGGTTATTGTTGACATGTCGGACACAGAAAACCAAGAGTGTGTTATAAAAAAAAATATACCTTGAATTGAGCAAATAATAATATTTAAAAACACCTAAAGACCAATGCAAAAACAGTAGAGTCCGACTGAAAATGGTTTTATTTTTCGTCCGGAAACGATATTTTGTGTTGCGATACTTCACAGGCGTGATGGATATCGATATCTAAACACGATAAAAAAAAAAATACAGATGTACTTAACTCATACTTCAAGTACCTACCAGCGCTCGTTGACACAAAAAAAAAATCTTCAAATCTTTTTTATTTTGTGTTGATATCGATACCCATCACGTCTGCGGAGTCTGTATATTATATTTAACCTTTTAAATTAAACTCACAGGAAAGTTTATCCCTTTCTAAAAGTCAAAACGTAAACTCTATCCGCCTTATTACAAAACAAGACTTATATTTTGACATGGCTTATACCATGGAGCTAGATTTTGTAATAAGAACGTAACTGTGATTGAAATACCGTTCTTTATACAAAACTGAAAACTTAGTTCGGTAGTAAGTTGTCAGTTTTGTGTTTAGGAACTTTACCATAGTCGGAATAAAGTTCGAAATTCAATAATGGCTCAATGTTTTAAACCTGGGTCTGAAGATAAGCCTTGTTTTGGAATAAGGGGTATAGGTACTCCTTAGTATAATTAAAGTGTATGACCATTGCTGTGACCGCATTGTTCTTCTAAACTGCGTTAAGGGTTTTGATGCGGTTTTCACTGTCATTTAGAGAATTTATTCCGGAAGGTTTGCGCGTATATTACTTTTATATTTATTTTTTTATTTAATTATTTTATTTTCGACCGATAAAGCAAATTGCCAAAAAATGAAAACACTTTTCGGTCGGACTCTAAAAAAAAGCCACCCTCAGTCTACCTACCTTAATATTCAATGGGTTGAATTCCCAGGAGATGTCTCTAGCAAGACTGGGCACGTTGACACCCTTGGGGATGTAGATGGACTGTGTCAGCTCGTTGATGTCCTTCAGGGGGCGCTGGATGCCGTCAAAGATGGAGCCCAGGATACCGGGACCCAGCTCCACGGACAGAGGCTTGCCGGTACGCAGTACGGGGTCTCCCACTGTTACACCTGATGTTTCTTCGTATACCTATATTGAATATGGAGGGTCATTGTTATATTTTTGGTTGGCAAATAAATGAGAAAAGCTCAAATTGTTAACAAACACTTCAGAGAACCATTAAAGTTAGAGAATGGTTAAAAATTTACTTAATTTGTATCATTAATTGTTTCAATTGTAATCAACAAATTTTTATTTTTTTTATTTTTATTAAATTGTACTTCCCTATTGTATGATAACAGGCCTTTGCCCTGCAGTGCAACAATAATAACTGGTATTATAATTTTTATTGAGCTAACTGTTATAAATCTGAAGTAGTTTTGTTTGCATCATGCATTTTTTGCCAAAGAAGTCCACATACCTGGATGGTGGCCATGTCACCCTCCAGACGGATGATCTCTCCTACCAGCTCGTTGTAACCCACACGCACGAGCTCGTACATAGCCGATCCGGACATCTTCTCCGCCGTGACGACTGTGGTTACAAAATTACTGGTTTCATTTAAACTCATATTTAATAAGACAGTTGGACATTCAGTTAAATTCCATCTACTGCAGCAGAATAGCCATAAGTGTGTAAGAATAGGTACACAGTAGGTAGGCAGATATACCTTTATGCGAGGACCCAATAAAAGAGCTTTTTAGTTTTAATTATTTTGATAGGCTCGCATTTAAATGCCAAATACATTGTATACCTTTGTACACACGGCTACACATCAAGCTATACATTTCCAGTTTACGCTGACTTCTTATTGTAAGGAAATCCTATACAATGCGAGATCAGCTTATACTGGAAATGTATAGCTTGATCTGTAGCCGTGCGTACCTATAGTATAGGTACAGTCATGCAAATCTACAATTATGTTGATGTTTAACTCATATCGAGAATTTCGTTAGGTGCTATAATTGTTTGTCAAACTTTATGCTGACGCCTCATCGCCAATAAAGGGTGTTTATTTAGTAGAACACATGATTAAATTTGACTTCTGGACAATGGCCATTATTAAAACTCAAAAACTCTCACTGCAGATTTTGGGAGTAAGCATTATGTCATATCACTCATACCACAAGGAATAGAATCTGATGCCAAATACGCCAAAGAATGACGTAATGTGCGTTCATAATGTTTCGACCTAAATATTTTATTGAAAACGGTTGACCTAAAATACTCCTCTTATTCTTCTAGAACCTTCTAGAACTTCCTTTTTGATGTGTGGAAATAAAGACTTTTACGTTGTTTAAGCAGTAGGTAACCCATCCCTCTAACAGAGAGGAGGCCTGCATCCTAGCGGTGGAAACATTATAGGCTGTCATTATTCTTTGTGCCAACCACGGCAGGGGGGAGTCTCACATGCCTGTAATTACTTTGGCACCCATTCCCTTTAATTCAGAACACAGCTGTGCAGAAAGGCTGCTTGGTGGTAGAAACATGTGTGGTACTGATTACTATTACTGCACCGACAACTACATAGCAAAGAGCTCTACTACTGCCGTTTGCAGCGAACAATAAAAACTTGATGTGTACGTACCGGGCCCAGATACGGCGAAGACAAAACCGAACTTGTCCTCATTTTCTTCATCGGCGATCGTCTTCAACCCCTGTCTGCTCATTTTGAATTATTAATTCTATACCTGAACAAAAACAAAAAAAAATATTATATAGGGTAATATAAAGTATGTCAAGACATAAGTGCCCAATATTCCTGTATTTACATAAATTGTTCATAGAAGTCTTTGTTTGCAGTAATAAGGTGGTATACAGAAGTGGCGATAGGTAAGTACCACAGATGTGGTTGATTAAATAATAAAATGGTACTTAAGTCAAACACTCCATTCATTACAACATAGTATAGGTTAGCACTATCAATAATTTACATATACAATTGACATACAATTATAGAAATAGTGTAAAGTAAAGTAAAGTAAATTTTTATTTGTTTAGTGAAACACATTACAATTTATGTTTAAAGATTGTCCTTGATCCTACCATTATTTTCAGAGTAATGTTACCACAATATTCTTCGTAATCCCAATAATATCAAACTAATTCAAAATATTGACGTTAAGTTGAATTAATTCATAAAGATGGAAAAATATATCAAAAAGTTTACCCTATTAAGAAAATTTTGTCTACACTGATGCCAATGTTGCTGGTCGGACTAAGACCACTGACTGGCAGATCACCTGACAACTAACTTTTATCAATGAGCACTGATAAACATATTCATCCATCAATGTCAACTCTAATGAAGAAAATTTTGGCAAAAATAAAATGGAAGAAATATTGCCCTATTAATGAAGCCATTATTATGATCTATGTATAGAGATCATTAGACCAGTCAGAAGAAAATGCAATTACATAAAATTGACATGCTGCTTGACAAATAAAATGTATGTAACAGCCAAAAGAATATAAAAAGATGAGAGAATGCAGTTATTGCAGTATCAAGTTATGGACCTGTTTAAAGATATTTCCCTAGTACAAAGTCACATGACCCAAATCTACCATTCATTATAAAGACAAAAAGTTTTAAAGTAAAAATCATTACTATTTTATGTAACAATTTCATAATATTTTATACTACTTGATAAGAATGAGTTGCTCACTTTATCACTTACGAACCTTTAATGGATATTAGAATAGATCAGGAGCTAAGTTTAAAATCCTAACTTACTGAAACTAAATACTATAGGAATTAACATGGCTTCAAAATTGAATGACCTCTCTATGTCCAGTGGTTTGGGCAATGAGTGGTTTGTCAATCAGTTGGTCACGGAACTGTTCATGTAATTATGTACATGAGAGACAAGTTACATGAGCTGAATAAACGATATAGAAAGAAAGTAGTTTTAAGTAGGTATTTGTAACACCCATTAAATCAGACTGTCGCAATTCCCTGCTAGAATGGAGTGTTGGATACATATAAAAATAATTGTAAACTAGATTCTAATAGGAATATTAGACAGGATCTCTTAATACAACATTTTGATACAGAAAACACTAAAGTTTAACACTTAATAGTTGATTCTGGTCAAAATAAGTTAGGGGTACATACAACTATTAGCAGGAACCTATAAAGGTATGCACCAAGTTAGGCTGTCCCTGTAATAATCAGCAACATTTGATAGTTTGGCTGAGACACAGCACAAATTACAATTAGTCTTTATTGAATGAGCTGAAGTATTAAGTGTTCTCATACAAATCTCTTCCCACATAGTCACATGATAAATGGGTGGAACGTTAATTAACTACATAGTAGTAAAATAAATGCATTAAAAACCAATATACCTAATAATTAATACTCAAATGCGTACTCATAACACTTTAGAACGAAACTACACCGCAGATAGACTGAAAAATCCAAATAATGCGTGACATTACATGGTTCTCAAGAAAGAAATACTATGGCAGAATCAGGAACAATCTTACCGCAATTTAGGAAGAAAGGAAGGATATCCACGGTCAATAACACATATCCTACAATAACCAACTTAATAATGTACGAATTACAATATTTTAATATTGAAAATCCAACTCACGGGACGAGAAAGACGGAAAAGTCGGGCCGAGAATGGCGGAGGATCACAACTTATCACAAGACCAATGATAGAAATTAAGTCAGCTGACCTCAGTCTATGCCTAATTGTCTATTCCACACACTTCATTGATTTTCTGTCAGTTCACAAATGAGCTGTCTATGCCAACCCAAAAATAATACACGCTGTTTTGACCCTTTCCAGTATTGACATTGGAGTCATTATTGCATGAATATTTTATAAACTAAAACGATTTAGTAACTACTGTAATTTGTTTATGGTAAAAATACTATCTAGAGTTTAGTTGTCTAAAACACATTCATCAATCATTATCATTGTTCTCCTCCATAACTATTTTCCTCATTCTCTTGCCCATATCCCAGTTTATTTGAAGCTAAGATTTGAGGTCGGCGCAACATGTCTTTCGTTATCTAGAACAAAGTCTGGAACACTGCATGTAGAAAATAGTAAAATTTTGATACTGAACAAAATAATATAAACTTACAATCATTGTTATTAGAAAGGGCTAAAATTAACTAAATGAAAGGTAGGACTGATAAACTACACCTTAAAGTCCATTTCACGAAAGAAGTCCCGCAGACGTGGCGCTGCAGGCATGGGTTATTTTAGGAATGTTGCTAACTTAGCGTATAATAATAATTAGTTCCACTTATTTCCGCGGGACTTCTTTCGTGAAATGGACTTTACTACACATATCCACAGAACATATATCCCCTCACACATCAAAAGTGTCTAGGGCATTCTAGGGATCAAGTACGTTTTAGAGTATCGCCGCTTATTATTTTAACTTTATTGGATCGTATCGTTAATGATTCTTTTTAGTGAATTTCGCTATTTGTATAGATAATTTTCTTTAAATTTTGATTATAAATAGAAAATCAATCAAGATTTCTTTATAAGTGTGTAATAGCGTTTTTACAAAACCATTACAATTTTTGCATTAGAACTGAAAAAAATTGCATCGTTAAAGGAGCGACGACATCATATGACATGAGAAGAGATGATGAGCGCCGTCGGAATGTTGCAAGCTGGTTCCAGGGAACCATTGAGATAGGAAAACTATGTCAATGCAGGGAACGTACTTAAAAAAAAGAAAAAAAAAAAGTTTTAAAGGAAACCCTGGAGACAGGCGTTGCGCAGGTAAGTTACCCATATTAGGTGCAATAGGCTTGGCACGGAATCTAGTGCATCGAACACAACTATGCACAACTTGTTTGACGAGATTTCTCCCTCCCACCGGCCACCACGTTTCTCTGAGTGTGTACAAGAGGGCCTGCGGCGCGGCGTACATTAGAATCGACCTTGCTCTGTGTAGCTTCATTTTCAAACTTAAAGAACCAACGAGTCCCATTGTACAGACGCCAGCACATCAACCTACTACAATCTGTCAAATTTCTTTAATAGATTTTCAACTTTATCCCTAAAATATAAGGTTCAAGGTTGATTGAGGAAATTTGACAGTTTCGGGTAGCTTGACCTGCTGGCGTCTGTACATTTACTAACTCAAAATTGCAATAAATCATTTAATATTCCTGAGAAACTAAGAGTTATCATTTACTCTCAACCGCAACCACAACCTGAAGAGGAAGAGGGATAGATAACGCATGAACATAATTTGCAAAAAAGAAAACCAAAAGGTTTTCTCTTAAAATTATTTTTCTTTCTTTTTCTTTTCTTTCTTTACTTGCTCTTGGAGTCACAGTGGACAGACTGTCGTAAGCCGCCTCTGAACACGCTATCGTATCACGGGCAGCGTGGCCGAGTAACATGGATGACGATCTCGCATCACCTCTCGTAGACAGGACCTGTACATCCAAAATACTGCTCGACGGAATCATACCATGACCGCCATGCTGTTGGCTACGAGGCTCTACAGCTCCTCGGGCTTGCTTTACGAGATCGTTTACGAGAAGTAGACCTGCGTTTCCTGAGGCCGCTAAGAGTTCTTTCTACCTATAGCACCCGACAATCGTAGGGCCCATTTACAATAGGCTCGCAAACACAGAAATTGGGAGGAAGAAGACTGGCGTTGTGTTTGCTTTTCCGATGAATCTCGTTTCGGTATGGCCGGATACAAGACGTAATCGAGTTTGGAGGACCTCACGGCAAGAACGTTTTAAATTTTGTCAGGAAGTTCATTCATATGAAGGGGGAACAAAAATGGTTTGAGCCCGTATTTGGATCGGTGGAAGAACCGATCTCATTTGGATCAGGGGTAACCTCAATGCTCAGATTTATGCGGAGAGCATTGTTTCAGACGTGATCATCCCTTTGCGAAGCCGGTTGGATGATTCGTTTCGACTAATGCACGTCTACACACGGCTAGAGTCATAACACGCACTCTTGCCGATGCTCGCATCCACGTTCTGCCGTGGCCCGCTCAATCGCCAGACCTCAATCCAATTGAGCACGCATGGGATATGCTCCAAAGAAGAGCTCTGCCGAGTATGGATGCCAAAACGCTGTGATTGTGTGATTCGAGTCAATGGTGGAAAAACTGTTTTTTTTTTATTTTTACAATGAAAAAATTAAAACTCCTCGATTTTGCCATTTTTGCCATTTTTAACCGACTTTACAAAAAGGAGGAGGTTCTTAAGTCGTTTGTATTTTTTTTTTTTTTTAATGTTTGTTACCTCAGAACTCCGTCGTTTATGAACCGATTTGGAAAATTCTTTTTTTATTTGAATGGATATACTTCCAGATTGGTCCCATTTTTATTAAAATCCAGTTCTGATGTTGGGATCTATGAGTAATTGAGGGAACTCCTCAAATATTATAGACATACATATAGCGATTTTTATATTTTCATCAACAAGTCAATCATTTGCATTCAGAAAGTATAATTTGGTGAAGTGGAACTGATGAAGAAGGCCACATATGGCCACCGGAACTTCTCAATATTAAGTATTTCATGGGTGGCGATGAGATATCTGGATTAAGATAGTTAAGCGAAGCAAATTTAAATAAATAGTTCTGATCAAAATGGTACCATCAAACTGATCTGATTATGAAGCCGGAAGGTAGGCACTGGAACTCCGTAATAAAACAATGTATCCTACTCATGTTTGGTCTTATTGGAATTGTCATGAAATGCACTCTGGCTATAAATGATTTTTAACCGACTTAAAAAAAGAGGAGGTCCTCAATATATATATATCTATCCATATATCATAAATCTAGCTATATATACATGGAAACCCCGACTGATTGGTCTATCAACACAGCTCAAACCTAAATTTGGCACATAGGCAAAAAAAGCCATCCGCTAAGAAGGGGTTTTTTGAAATTTTACCTTTAAGGGGGGGAAACCGGGGGTTTTGTGTGCATGAAAAATCTTATTCCTAGAGTTAATAAACTTGAAACTTGGACGAATACTTAGGTTCCTTTTATGTAGGGTAGGTACTTTTAATCCCGGTTCCCATGAGATTTTTTCTGACATGCACGCGGGTGAAGCCGCGGGCAAAAGCTAGTGTTATATATGTTCAGGCATAACTTATTTGTTAATGAACTGATTTTTATAATTATTTTATTCGGTAGAGGAAGCTTGCGCGGTCTCCTTAAGTACATTACAGATCTACAGCTAACTCTTCAATAATACGTATTTAATCCACTCGGTGTATGTTGATGATATTATAAAACTTCCTGTCACTGTTGTTTTCATAGCAATTAGTGGTATACGAATTGGTGTGGGGTAGGTACTACTAAAAAGTGAAAAATAAAAACTTTTTTACAAAAAAAACAACCGACTTCCAACAATAACACTAAAAAGTGAAAAATAACTTTAATTTCGGAAGTCGGTGGCAAAAAACTAAAAAACACATCCAAAGACACCGACTTCCGAACATAAAGTTATTTTTCACTTTTTAGTGTTTTTGTTGGAAGTCGGTTGTTTTTTTTGTAAAAAAGTTTTTATTGACGGCATTAATAGGCTTTATTTATTTCAACTTCTCGCACACATTATTGTATGTACAAAGGCGGACTTAGGCATTCTCTATCAGTCAACAAAAGGTGATGAAGAGATAAGATGGTGGGTTTAATTACAAATAAAATAGAATAGGTGCACAAGTTTATAAAAAACAGATAAAATACACAAGCTTTAGACGACAACTTGGGTTAATTTCCTACAATTTGCAAAAATCTCATTTTTCTTAATTTTTACAAAATCAATGTATATTGGGACTAAGTTTAAATATATATTTAGAATACTATTACTATCGGACCCCGTCACGCGTCAGTTGGTGCTGACATCTCTTTGAGGCGCGCGTGGAACATAACGCGCCGTCGTCACCCCGTCGACCCAGATGGCGAACTACCCATCGCTCACCGTCCGCAAGCCCGCGCCTACTCGCCTACTATTTCGCGAGCATTACTGCTTCGTAGAAGGAGGTGACGGCCTCCCATGCACTCTCGTTGGCCGGCCGCGAGAGATCGCCGCCGCCACCGATCACCTCCGTGAGGACACGGCGGCGGTGCTCCACCCAAGCCAGGCATACCTCCACCGTACGCTCCACCGTGTCCTCCGGGCGATCCACACAGTGGTGACACCCGGGCGTTTCCTCCCGCTTTATCCTGAACAGGAACCTCCCGAAACAACTGTGTCCGGTGAGGAACTGCGTCAGGCGGAAGGTGAGGACGGACGCCGTGGTGCCTCTCTAGCCACTCCTCAAAGAGAGGACTTAAGGCGGAAGGTGAGGACGGACGCCGTGGCGCCTCTCTAGCCACTCCTCAAAGAGAGGACTTAGTGGCGTGCCCAAGGTGTGTACTACCTGACGCTGATATTCAGCTGCAACCCACGAGTACCATAAGCTACAATAAACACAGGGAAGTGTGTTGTGCAGAGAGCATAAAAAGCGAAAAATCTTGACCAACCCATCCGTGGTTCCAAACTACCAATAACATAAAATAATGTGATTTCTTCATACTTTGATAAAGACTATAACACAGAATAGAGCTAGAACTTTGAGTATTTATACTCACTCAAAGAGCTAGAATGATGTTCTGTAGTGATGGTTTTGTTTAGTGCTATTATAATAAAAAATCCTCCAAAAATGTAAAACGTTTGAATCAGGCTAGGATTTCCTTTGGCAACACTGGTTTATTCTGTTTGATGACAGTTGATGACTTGATGATAGATGACAGACTTCGATACTTCAGTAAATCGACGGGGAAATATCGCATGTGTTTTTTTGTGAAGACCAACCGCATCCTTTGTTTTCTAGTTTTGTGTTTTGTAAAACTTTAATCTCGCAAATTTTCAAGTCGTGTAAGACTTGATTAACAAAATAAAACATAGTTTCATTATTAGGGATAAACAATAATATTCCAGTAGTATCGCACGCATCGTAAACTTAAATTTCGTTGACAAATTAGATGTACGTTGAGTGAGTCTTCAATGACGCGCTGTGCTGTGGAGTCCAGTATTATTATTATATTCAGTTCATGTTTTTTTGCAGGAATAACAAAGATATACAGTTGAGTAAATCGTTATCTTGGCTGCTACGACACGGAGCAGTCCGGGAAGGTTTCAGACTAAGGTATGTTCGCTAGTCACCTGTCTCTTGAATCCACACAGCTGTACATAAATATAATAATGAATGTCAATTTGTATAGCTCTGTTGTGCCGTTGAGACGCATCGACACGGGATGCGATTTGAATTGAATCGCGTCAATTATGCGGATTTGCAATATTCATTTAGTTACTCATTGACTATGATTTAGTTATTCCAGCCGTCGTGGAACCTATTGTACTTTAACACCCGGTGCTTTTAGCACCAATGGTGCTGGTGATGGTTGGTGGTGTTGGTGGAAGCAGCAATTTTTTTTGGTAGAATAGATTTTTAGTGTATTTTTGAAAACCCCAAAACCTAACAGTGCACAAAACCGTAGGTGCCTAGAAAATAATCGCCAATGTTTCTTTCGGTATTTGTGGAATAGTGGGAGTATTAAGGGTGAGGAAGATCACGTGGCAGGTCTAAATTGGTTTCCAAGCACTAGTAAGGCATAGTAGTAGTCGACGGAGACCTGCTTGGTGAAACTCCTATTTCTGAATGGTAAAAAAAAAAGTCAGGGTGCCCCAAGTCCCGAGCTCACTTCGCTCGCGCGTAGTAACATTGGCTTTTGTAGAGTGAAAACAGTCAAACGTTAGCGTCACGGTCACTTACATTTGATTATGTTTTGTTACTGGGACCCCCTTCTTTTTGCTTAATGTTTATTTACTAATATGTTTTGGGGTAATTTTTATTTTTATATAATATTTTTTTGCCATAATTGGTTTTGGCATACAGTTGATGTTGGCATAATTGTTTTGTTGGTTAATTTGTTTTGGCATAATTTTAATTCACATAATGTTACTTGGCATTGTGACTTTTTACATAATAGATCACTATTATGTAAAAAGTCATATGTCATGGCATAAAAAAATATGGGAATAACGGAAACCAAATACTAGTTGTTTTTACATATTTATTTTGAATTCTCATGCAAATGATTTAGTAGTAGTGTCTAATGTTGTTGGATGCTTTTATAAACAGAAACCAATTTTAAGTAGGTTAAGGTGCGGTGGGGTTGCCCTTGGGGCGGTATGTAACATTTGGAATAATAACAAAAGTTGTAATGATCGTAATGACCTAATTTTGATTTAATATAATAATGAAATGATATAGTGAATTATTGACATCATTTAATTTGACCTAATTTTCAACAATTTCTATAACGCATATTTCAATTCATATTCAATTATACTCCATTTGAAATAAGATTAGACATTCAAATAAACCTTTTTTACAGTTCGTTCAATCGATTTTGACTTCTATTGCGTTGGTGGCGTGACCAATGACAGCTGTAATAAACAGTTGGTCTTGTAACCACCTTTTTGCTTTCAATGCCATCCTTATGTCTTCGGAATAGAAGTCAAAATCGGTTGAACGGACTGTAAACAAGTTTATTTAAATGTCTAATCTTATTTCAAATGGAGTATAGTATTCAGTTACTACAATATTCAAAATCTATAACTCATTTTTAATATAATTTAGCATGTCTTCTTTGTTTTATATATTTTTGCAAAAACTGATAAGATTTTAAACGCCTGATGTAAATACCTGCGTCATATACCACCTACTGGTATTGAATAATTTGGGTTAGAGTAGGTTAGGTTAGTGCCCTGCGAAACAGTCGTGTCGCTGAAGGAGGCTGCGGAAAGGGAGCGGGAGATCTCGTCCGCCCATCCGGCCCGCAGCAGGCGCACTGGGCGTCGCCAGAGGGCTGGCAACGCCCTTTTCCGGCCCCCCTCAATGAGTCCAGGGACGGTGGACTTGGGGACGTCCGCCGCCCAATATCACACTGGACCCGAGGTGGCGGCGCGTAGTGTTCCACGCGTGCCTCTTTCAGACGTCGCGGGGGGGGGGTCAAACACCTCACCCCTCCCCCCCAGACTTGAGGTGGCCCGCAGAGGCGGGTCGGCACTAGCAGGGGATTCCGGAAGTAATATTAGATCCCAAGATCCCCGGTGCAAGTGTGGGAGGGGAACACTGGGGTGGTTTTTAGTCAGTAAGAGTCTGACCCCTCCGCCCGCCCCAGGACGGAGGACATCCATGAGGATTTTCCAACCCGTGAACAAAAAAAAAAAGGTTAGGTTAGTGCCGCGGCAGCGGCCGCCGAGCGCCAGATTCCTTCTATTCTTGGTGAATCATTTGGGTTAGATGAGGTTGTAAATATGAAAATTATATAAAATTAACGTGATACTAAATGTTATAGAGTAAAAGAAGGTTATATGAGTATAACATTAGATCATATGAAATTTGGTTGGGTAAGTAATATTTGATATAATTACAAAATCTCTAATATTTACTAGATATAACAACTGAATCTATAATTTTATTTGATATAATGATCAGTTAATATAATAAACGATTGATATAATTTTAAAGCAACAATTTTTTATAAGCATATCATAATTATATTGAATATAAAATCGTTTGATATACCACTCAAAAGACATAAAACCTATTTAGTCTAATATGATAAAACGTGCAAGCAAGCATGCAGCAAGCAAGCATGCAGCAAGCATGTTTTCTGTCACGGCTCCGGCGCTGCAGGGCTCCAGCGGTCCCATGCGAGCTTATCGTCACAGATGTGTTTCACGCTCACCACCGAGGCTTCGGCTTGCTGGCTGGCGGAGCCGGCCAGCCTCCGCCGCGGCGGCAAGCGTTAAAACCACCTGCTCCTCAGCTCGCGGGCCGCCTCGCCCCTAGCGCCTACGCGATTTTAAATAACACTCTCGGGGAAGGGCAGACACGACTACGTGGAGTCGGTTTTACTGCGGTTGGTTACTGTCACGCTGCTCCCGCAGCACGCTCAATCAAATTAATCGCAATATTATTTATTTTAAACGATAGGCCTAATGATTTTCTATTAAATAAACAATATACATATTAAACGTTAGACCAAATGATTTTCGATTACATAAACGTTATATCAAACAACGTTATACTAATTAAGTGTTAGAATAAATATCTGTTACATGTAAAGAAATTATATCAACAGTTGGTATATCTCACGTTGATTATATCTTATGAACGATAATAAAATGAAATTAGACCAAATGAGTTTATACGTTATGAGACGCACCCAATTTGGTTATTTGTTTTTATAGCTTACGAAAATTATATCATGAGATCGTTATTTCAAGTGATATTATATCTGTTATCTCTATCTGTTATTATGCCATACATTACACACCCATTGTATAATAAATGTGTAGTAGTGACTAGTGTCTAACATTGGAGGAGTTAATTATTATGCGTAATTTGTTATGCCTATAAAAATTATGTTTTAATGTCATTATGCGTAAATATATTTATGCTATTGAATGTTATGCTTATTATAATATTATGATTCAAGAAATTATGCTTTACATTATTATGCGTTAATATAATTAGAATAAACAAAAGTATGGCATGTTAAATTACTTATGTCTTAAAATTTTGTGCAAATGGATAGGGAACCGAGTTCATTGTGGTAGCAGTTATTTAAAAATGAATTAGTTAAAAACTTAGTTTTTTTTATTAAAAACCTTTAAAGTCAGCTGTCAACTTGTCTGAAGGCCAAATGGAACAACCTAGGAGCGAAATTCGTACCTACATCATCTGTGGTAAAATACAACTTTATTAGGCAGCGTTTGCACCTTACAGCATTTCCTACCAACTTTCAAGCCCTTGTTTTTCGAAATGACTGAACCGATTTTAATGAAACTTCATACGCATAAGCAGGATACAAAGGTCTAACTAAAGAATTAGTAAAGAACATTTTCGAAAAACAGTGTTACAGCCAAATTAGACCGATTTTAAATTTTCCATAGAAACAGAGATTTCCAGTTATCTGTTTTTAAATAAGACATTTCGAAAATGTTCTTAACTTTTTAGACCTTTGTATCCTGCGTATGCGTATGAAGTTTCATTAAAATCGGTTCAGTCATTTCGAAAAACAAGGGCTTGAAAGTTTGTATGAAATGCCGTTTAATAAAAGCTCTGAAGTGGAATTTTCTGAGACTTTATGATTTTTTTTTCTCAAAAATGAAGCGTTTGTACAATGTGAAATTTGGCGCAAAAGTTCTACCTAAAGACATCTTCTGTATCCAAAAAAAAATACTGAAGCTTCGCACGGGCGGGTGTTAAAGTACAGTGGAGCCCTAACATTCTGTCAATTTATATTATCTCGACATCTATTGACATTTTAGATAATCTCACTAGTTTAGAGTGATAAACAATCAATGTGTAAATACTTGAAGTAGCTATTTCCTGACAAGTTCAAACAACTGTTTATGTGAAAACCTAAATGAACATATAAATGTTCTGCTCTAAGAAATTTACAAACTAGAACAGCCTTATAACAAAAGAAACTTTATCTTTAGACCCAGGTTTAAACTATCGTGTCATTTTTTTAATTTCGAACCTTATTTCATCTGAGATAAGTTCTAAATACAAAGTTGACAACTTAGACTCGGGTTTACAATCAGTTTTTGTATTAAGAACTTTATCTCAGACGGAATCAGGTTCGAAATAAAATAATGACACGACCTGGGTCTAAAGGTAAACCGTGTTTTGTAATAAGGCCGAAAGCATTTATTTCAAATAAACCATTTGCAGGTAGTTGTGAATTTGTCATGGAGTCGGTCAGTTAGAAATATGAAGCTAGTTGCCAATTCCAAAGCTTAGTAGGTACTGTAGTGTGCGGGACGTGCTATACTAATAAATAATATTATAAATAAGATTATATTTTACTTAAATATTTTAAAAATCAATACATCTTCGTTTGTAACTTAGGTTTGTAAGATAACTTAAGTCTGTCTCTCTGAAAATCCATCATTTCAATTCTATATTCTGATTTTGCAATAAATTACAAGCATTGTGATAGCGCGCTTCTCTTTCTTTTGTATGCAGTCTGACAGTGACAGCGTTTACTTGTTGTCAGCGTCTTAATATGAAGTACCTATAACATTTTAGTGCTTTGACCGTACGAACGACCGTAACAAAACGTTCATTATCAAGACAAAATGTCAAATTGCAATATTTCTACGATTTTGTTTTTCTCGTTGACCATTTATCTCCGCAACTTAAAACTTTACGTGGAGGCTTCTAATAATATTATCTATGTGTAAAAAAATATGGACTCCCACTCGTGGGATTGTAAACTAAAACTTAGCCCAGCAAATAGAAACAAACTAAAAAACAAACAATTCTAAAATAATATGTAGGTAATTAAAATAAGCCATAGCAGCTAAGAGATGACCAGTTCAAACTGACGGCGCCCGTTCACGAGTGTGATGCATGGATCAGCACCATTTAGCTCCTCGAGTGAGCATGACATACTCTCAGCCGCCACGGCACATTCAAGTCAATGAAAGACATATTACCCGGTAAATGGTAGCTCTATTGTACATAGTACTTACACCTGTGCTATGTAATTATATAATACAAAGGAGATTTAGTTTATACAATGTAAAAATAGTCTTACAATCTTCAGCAGCACCAACAGTATTTTCAAATGTTAATCAAGTTGTGGTTATGGAGCAGGACCAGCATTGAGCCAAGCATTTAAAACTCTAATGAGTTTATGTTTGCGCCAACATAAAAGTATAAAAATGTGACTGTATTACTGAATCAATTAATAAATAAATAATAATAATTTACAACATTTTATAACAGCAACTTGAGTTTTGAATAAAATGAGTTTTATTTTTTTTTTCAGCGCAGAAGGATATTTAGACGTAAACAAAATATTGCAGCACAAAACATTCAGAGGTAAATACAGCACATCGGACATTGAACGAGTAGTAAATAACAATGATAAGCAGAGGTTCAAACTGAGGCAAAACCCTTCCAACTGTCTGGAGATCAAGGCTAACCAAGGACACACAATCACTGAAGTTTCTGACGCTGACCTCACTCCCATTTCTGAGGTTTTAATTCAGTTTGTTTTAAAATATACATATGTTGGATAAGAAAGCACTTCATAGCACAATTTTACCAAGTCCTTTTTTTCAGCCCAAATACAATACAGTTATCCATGGCACATATTTAAAATGCTGGCCACAGATAAAAAATGAAGGCATTAGTCGTATGAAGCGCAAACACATACATTTAGCTAAAGGAACGTTGGGGGATGCTTCCGTAATCAGTGGTCTTCGCCTGGACACTGACGTCCACATACACATAAACCTTCCGGGTGCCTTAGCTGATGCTGTAAAATTCTACGAGTCAGAAAATGGTGTCATCCTAACCAGTGGTAACGGAAAAGGATATTTGGAGCCTAAATACTTTGCAAAAGTAATCAATATTCGTACCGGTAAGTTTTAAGGTGTTTTTCTTTTATGTCCATAATTTATGGACACACTTTAACAAACTTCAATTGTGCTTGTAATAAGCACTAGCCAATTGGAATCATTTAAAAGAACTTTATAGGCTCGTCCAGACTGTAGCGTTATCGCGGGCGCGACAGGCAGCGACAAAGAAATGCTACTAGTTTCTGTCGCGTCCCGCACCGGATATCGCGCCACTCTGCACGAGCCATCATTTATTATTATGAAAGAGATAAAGATAATTTTATTTTTGTAAAACATGAGAAAGTACAACACGTGTGTTGTGGATAGAACTAAACATAAATAAAAAGAAGCTACATGTTTTGCCTGATAAAGCGTACAAAAAATACAGAACTTATTGTTAACATGCTTATGCCTAACTAGATTATCAATACATCAGTTTAGAAACAGCTTAACTAACTAACATATACAACAGTTTATTTAACATTAGTAGACTAAGAGAAATGTCGCAATTTACTTAATTTTGCTAATTTAGGAACTCTGTTAAGCTGTACTTGGCTATAAGATTTTTTGTTAAATGCAACCTAGTGGGCAGCTGTTTTAGAGGTGTGGGGAGCTAATTACAAAATTTTCGGGGCCAAACATACTATGCTTTTATGCATTAAAGCCGTGCTTGACCTTACTATACATAACTCATCCATAACCCGACGACTACGAATGCTAACGTCCGATTGTTTGTTAAACAACGTAGGATTACTTTTAACGAAATTAGCGGCTTCATAAATAAACAAAGAGGGATGAGTTAATATTTTATGCTTAATGAAATATGGTTTACAGCTTTCTTTAGACCAAACATGTCTAATGCACCATTTTTGGGATTTATAAATGGTTTCTTTATTGGGCGATTTTCCGCAGAATGTTACACCATATCATAAGCATTGAGCCAACTATGGCCATGATAAGCTGCAAGAAGTGCATAGATCTATACTTACAATGGGTGCTAGTTTATAGAGTGCGTAAGTCGAAAAACTATTTTTCTTATACAGTGTGACTCGATAATGTGCACATATCGAAATTAAGGAAACTTAGCTTAATATTATAGACCGAAAAAATATTTAAAAAAAAATTGAAAAAACATTTCAATTTAAGTTGTTGTTCGCTGCTGTGACCCCTGTGTAAACAAATTGGGATAACTTTTAAACTGAACGATCTATCACGATGAAACAAACTTAGTAATGACTGGATATAATAGTGCGTCTTCATAAAATAAAAACTAAAGAAACCCTCAATTGAGAATTAGGGTGATTTTATGACAAAAATCTGATATTTTTTCATACATTTTTACAATACTACCTAATACTAATTGTAAAATATCTCAATAAAAGTCCTAAAGATTTCTTATAAAATATTCATTATTAAATTGTCTATCCATTAGTGTCAGTAGCAAAATTAGAATAATGCTTACTTCACGAGGAGAAGCATGTTATCAATCATTATTTCTTGTTTCTACGGTTTCGTTGTAACGAGATTAGTTAAACAAATACCCCTATTAAAAAAAATCTATATGGAATCTAGATTATGTAGAAATTTAATGTATTTTTTATTAGTTGATAATTAAAAAAAATAACAAGTAAGGGAAATAACAAGGGGACGGGCCGTAACGTAAATATCGGCTATAACACCCTCAAAAACCATGAAAAAGACACGCATAAAGAAAAATTAGGAAATTTTCGTATCCGCTGTCTTGAATTTACATTTTGACCTCACTATCAACTTTTAGCACCCTCGAAAACTATGAAAACGATAACCATGATAACAAATTTGAACATTTTCGCAGCCGCCATCTTGGATTTACATTTTGACTTCACTATCGACTTAAGCACCCTCGAAAACTATGAAAACGATACCCATGATGAAAAATTTGTACATTTTCGCAGCCGCCATCTTGGATTATATTTTGACATCACTATCGACTTTAGCACCCTCGAAAACTATGAAAACGATACCCATGATGAAACATTTTTACAATTTCGCATCTGCCATCTTGGATTTAAATTGTGACTTCACCATCGGCTTTAGTGCCCTCGAAAACCATGAAAACGATACCCATGATGAAAACATGGTTTTTTTCTCAGTTTGAATCATGGTCTGGCAGTTGTCATTTAGGTGGTCTACTCAAATGTCCCTTCTTTGGTATTGTTCGTTGAATCGTTGAGCTCCTTAAGTTCTGAGTTGGCATGCACGATTACGACAAATACGTGCATTGACTGGACAGGTTCAGTCAGTCTGTGTGGTTCTTTCATCAAAAGACCATTTCAGACACCAATAGAATAGAATACTCTTTATTATGTACACCATAAAAGTTACAGATACCAATCTACATGGTCTTCACATGATTTGACCAACATTATGTCTAGACTTTAAAAGTGACTGAACTCGTAAGTTTGTTTCGGCCTTTCTTCTCAGAGTTGTTAGATAGGAAACGTCGACCTCATCTAGTTTTTAAATTATGATTTACGTGTAAAAGTGTGTGTTAGTTTTTACAAATATATTTACAGAAATAAAATCATTTATCAAGACATGATTGTTGATGTCAGGGTTATCTACAAATGATTGGACATTTTTTGGTACAGGTGAGCACCTATACCCATGAGCCATGGAGCAGACATCGCGGGCGCAGTCCACTCCGTCGTCGTCGACGTCGTCGCCGCGCCACGCGTCGCGCCGGCGCCGCGCCGCGCCCGCCGCGCCCGCCGCGCACGACGCGCACGACGCGCACGACGCGCACGCGCCGCCCGGCTGCAGGATCCTGGTCTCTGGTGAGGATTACGCACGTTTTTTAATTTCTTAAGGAGTGTCCAAACATAGCGCGGCATTTGAGCGCGGTTGCCGCGCGCGGCCTGCCGCGCTATGTTTGGACGACTGCCGCGCGCGAACGCTTCTGTCAACCTGCCGCGCACAAACATTTGCAGTGAACATTCGTCAGTAGTTGTGTTTGGACGTATATCTGATGCGTATAAAAATGGACAACGAAACGTCGATTCGTTTGATTGAAATGTATGGATCTTTTAATGTGTTATAGGATCCTCGACAAAAAGAATAACATAATAAAAACAAACGTGAAGACATATGGGATGAAATAGCCAAAACTATAAAAACTAAAACTCCATTCAAACTCCTCCAAGAATAATCTTAAAAACTGTGGTGTTCGGTAATTAATTTCGTAATTTATTGATTCAAAATGCTGTAACCTCCGCTGATAAAGTGGTTTCATCCAGCATTTTCTTATTTTAATAGGTTTTTTCTTATTCCTTCTTCGCAATTTTCGAATAATAAGCAGAGCTACGACACACGCAACCGCTTTCATTTTAGTTCTGAATTTCTGATGCCAACTGAAGGGCGCGGCGTGTCTCGGACGTGCCGCGCAGTACTGCCGCGCAAACGTTCGTCGGTTTAGTCCTAACTAGAGCGCGGCACAAATGTGTCCTGCGAACGCCGCGTGTTGCTGCCGCGCCTTGCCGCTCAATGTTTGGACACACCATAAAACATACAAGTGACGCGGTATAAAATTCTAACTAACAAAATAATTAAACAGATTTAGAGACAGAAAAGAAACAGCGGGTTTTAAAGTAACTAAGCACAGCCTGTATCTTGGTGACCCCAACACAAAGTTAGTAAATTTATGGGTTCTGTTAGCGCAAGATGTAATTCCATGCTCAATTGTGGTACAGTCAATCGCACATCATTGCGCGACAAAACCGAAAACGTGTTACGAAATAGCTGAAAGGCGCTATCTGTTTGTGTTTCAGCAACATGTTGCCGGCAACATGAAATGTTGCGGTGTTGCTGTTGCCGGCAACATGAGAAAGTTTTGACAGTCATAACCAGAAGATTCGTAACACTGTTTAATAACTATAGGATAGTCGACTTTGCAAATAATTATACCTAAATTCCGACCGAATCAGAAAGGAGACTGAAACGATTACATAGAATCTTGGGCCTAGGTGTAAAAAGATGAAAGTGGTATCAATGAATAGCTTATATATTATCAACCTTTCACTGAAAATTCTGGGGATTTTGTCCATCTGAGAACAGAGTTATACGAGAATAAGTAAAAGTGAGGTTATGTACCAATCATTAACTAACAGTTGATTCCTTATTTGCACTAATGATAATTATTTTTAATAGAAAATGTTTTAAAAATAATATGAATGACTTGAAGTCAGGACAGGTATGGATGTCTAAAATAAAATAGAAAATCATTTCAATATTGTGTTTTATTCATCTTCTAATATAATTAAAATGTCGTCTAGGAATTGTGCTCGTACTATATGATCTTGGTACCTAGCCCAGCTAAGGTACCTTATAATGCACATTATATGAGCACAGCAGCCTACAGTTCGTCTCCCTACAATACAATCCCTGCCAGGATGGTAGCTGGTTAGATGAGGTTAACTTACTTACAGGCTGAGGTGCAAGCCATTGCCGAATCACTGACAGAATTATTGTTCGTATAAGGGTTGTCGGTCCAGTCTATTGCAGTGACCAGTTGTTATCCCACAATTCACACAGCGATCTATAGTTTGAACAATATCCAATCCACAAGCCAGCGGTAAAATCCAAAATAATAATTCCAAAACAAACGTTAGAGCGATCTTCGGAGTTTAGAGTGAAAGCAAGGGTCGTAAAAGGTAGACAGGATCAGAATCCGTAAAATACATAGCAGTGGTCGTGGAAAATTAAGAATAATATCGGGAAAGCACTCAAAACCTTAACTCAAACGCATCGGAAAACACGTCACAAGTGAGCAAACAACAACAAAAGAAGTTGGCAACTATCTAGTGCCAATGTCAGTCAGCTGTCATGACAGTAAAAATAGTAGAATGCTTGTAATCGATATGAAATCGATAGGCATTATATTGGTTTTTCAGTAATTAATTGATATTTTATTTATTAATGCACTACATAACTGTAATTATATGCACTATATTGCATATAAGTATTTATAGTGCATTTAATTGTTTTGAGTTAAATAACTAGTGCAAAGGTTTTATTTTTGTAATTATGTAATCGATTACTCTATTGATAATCGCACGAAAACGATTTTTCTTATATTTCTCCGCTTCCAGATTGAGAATTGTGGTGATTTTTCATATTCTAAGGTAATGTTTTTGTATCATATCTCAACTTATTACATTTAGGCCCACCGTTTACCATCTTTCAATAAACGTATTGGTTGTCTTCCAGGTTACCCAAACTACACTCAACCGCAAGACTTGCTGGAGGTGTTCACAAAGTTCGGTAGCGTGCGCATAGAGCGCTGCAGCAGCCGCTGCGCGACGCTGGCGTTCGGCAGCGGCGCGGCCGCGCGCGCGGCGCTGCAGGCCTGCAAGCGGCTGCACATCTACGGCTACTTCCTGTGCGTCAAGCCCTACTCCTCCAAGGTGGCCTCCGAGGTCGCCCAGCCCACCACGCCCAAGAGGGACTTCCCCATGAGCAAACAGAAAGGTACAATAAATCTGTTAAGTAATAATAATGATAATTTAACAATCGTAGGGCAGTATGGCAAGGCAAAGTTCTTTACAGACGCTTTTGCCGGGCCGTCCGTGGGCCTGATGTAGACCTTTTGGCGAATGTATCCTGGGTTTCGGCAAACTCTTCGGGGAAAGTTTAATATTATGGATAAAGTTATCATGACGAATAATTATCGGAAATACATTATCAAGGATAGTACGGTTGACATCTGTCGGGAATGCCGCCGTCCCGGTGACTCAATCCCACATTGTTTCTGGTTGGTCTTGTCTTGCTAACGGCAAGTGCACATACATACACAATCTAGTGGCTAGGGTTATCCACGACCTGCCAGGGTTGCGATTTTGTCTGAAAGACAGGCAACTGAAAGAACACGGGTGGGTTTTAGTCGCCCTCCCGCTCCACCGGGGGAAGTTATTTTATAATTTCCAACCCAAAACAAAAAAGTTATATCCACCAGCAACTTGCCTTGCAGTACAACTTTGTGGATTCGTTGTACCATTCTACCAGTGGCGAAGGGTGATTATAGGAAAGAGGTAAGCAAAAAAATCGTTTCGATACAATACAAAATAAACTCGTCATGACGTCAACGAAATTGAACTCACGGCAAGCCACACCTACGAGTTATTTTAGAAGAAAATGTTTTATTATTGGGATAATTAGACAAAAAATGTAATGTATTCGTTTTGCAATATTTTAATTTGATGGTGTATTAAATACCTACAGTGTGCTTATATTATTTGGCATTATTAAACCGTCGCAATTTGACTATGCCAGTTTTCAGTGACGATAGAGTTGTGTTCCGAATTTCCGAAGGGAAGCCGGTAGGAATCGTGTTATACGGTGTTTTCGCCCCTGCATTCTACAGATATGTGCCCGACCCAGTTCTCGTGAATGGTCACGGCACATTGTACTGGGATCGATCTACCATCACTGACAGGACTATTGTAGTCAATAAGCCTGATATTGTGGTGATAGATCGACGAGAGCGCCTTAGCGCCGACAATGATTGTTGTCATGACGAGAATCTCGTGAAAGCTGAGAAAGATAAAAAAACAAGTATCTTGACTTAGCAAACGAGGTTGACGACATGTGGGATTATTGGTGTTTTCTTATAAAAATATTAAAAAATGTAAATAATATTATGTATTGAAAATTAAATAAAGGAATAGTAGATTTTAGTGCCCTCGCATGTTCTCGGGCACCAACATAACACGAGTGCATTAGCTTATTTAGTAATCTAAGCTGTTCGCTTTTGTTGGTAAGCTCATACTTGCATACCCAGTTCGAGGGCTTGAGGCGCTGCATGCTGAAACACGGGCTATAAACCTAGATCGGCAGCAGATGCTAATAATTTACACATTTGTAATTGATTTACTTTTAAATATAAGTATAAGAGCTAAGTCAAATTGTGTAACATGTTTACTCTTCATGTTCTAATAAAATATATAAAAAAAAAAAAAAAAAATTCACTGTAGCAAGGTGCGTAATCTACTTTTCTTTCAACTACCAATCTACCTACCGTGATAAAATATACCTACTCAAAATAAAAACGCAAGTTAATGAAAACAAAGTTTTTCACGAAGTCGATTTTTATTTTCAGCCAGTATCTTTTTGATCTAATGCATACATTTTATATTAAACTTAATGGGATACATTATTATTTCTAAATAAAAAAGAGTGCAATAATGACAAAACTGTGCAACAATGAGATTTCATATAACATTTCTGCACTGTTTACGTTCTAAGCAAAAAATACGTCCTTTGTGATCGGTTTTGTAGTGATTAATGATAACATTACTACGTAGTTGAAAGAAAATAATATTTTTTATTCCAGAAACAGTGATAAGCAGCGCAGTCACAATCAAATTTGAATGGCGTAAAACCATTGGTAAGTCATTGCAATGTAAATCTTATCTCATTGAAATAAAGTATAAATTAGCATGATTGCCGTGAATTTGCATTCATATTCATACTTTACTTTACCAAGATAAGATACTTTACATTGTAATAATTTACTAATGGTTTTACGTCGTTCGTGAAACTGCGCAATACCACAAATTTTGAGTAGGCTAGTTATCGCATGTGCATTAGATAGTATGAAAACTGAGCGTAATATCTTTTTTATACCTACGATGACGTCACCCAGACATTTAGCAATGTGCTCAACGTAAACAGAATCAATTCAATCGCTTTAAATTAATATAGTAATTTGTTTTACGTAATAACGACTAAATTGATTTAACCACGCTGGGGTCGGTGCATTTCATTCAATCATTCATTCATAAAATCGATTCGATGACAGAGGAAAAGTAATAAGTTGAAATTATTACTTTTGTATTCTCATGCCTCTGACATCCTGCCAGGGTTGCGAGTTTGTCCGAAAGGGATATCGTGGCCCTGGCACACAGGCAAATGAAGGAATACTAATAAAGGGGTGGGTTTTAGTCAGTAAAAGTCTGACACGCCCTCCCGCTCCGCCCAGAGCGAGAGAAGTTATTTCCCACCAAAAAAAAAAAGAAATGCCTCTGACATCGTAGTTCATTTTAGATAGCTGCTTACATTCTTATGATTTAGATAATATATGAAGAAATTTACAAAAGATATTAGCTGCGAATAGGGAAGCCAGTCAAGCAAGATATGCGATGATGAAGTCTGATCCTAATACAAGGGATATGCTGAAAAATCATAATAAAGAGAATTGTCAGATATGCTGTTTCACATAATCGTCTGCACTTTAAAATGTAAAAAAAAAACAATTTTTAAAATGAATAGAGCAAATTGTACTATATTTTGAAGGAAACCAGTCTATTTTACCCTTCGCTTCATTCCATTTTTCTTTACAAACGGGATCACGCGGAAACCTAAAACATGAAATTCAAATTCAAAAATACTTATATTCCATATTCCATTATTTATTCCAAAAGTCCAAAATGCAATTCCCATAACTTTGTAAATTTGTCAATAACCATTTTCGATTAATCAAATCGATTTAAAAGTAACAAGCACAAACCAAACAAGCAAGCCTAGTTCAGGCACAAATCATCGTGAACTTGACGTAGATTGAAGGAAAACTGTAAACGTTGTATCTTATATATTTTTTTTTTATCACTAGTTCAACCATTTGACAGAAAAAATATAAAAGCGTCTGTACCACGAAACTTACACTGTTTCTGTCGTTTGCATTACATTGCGTATAGACAAAGCGTCCAATGATGCTCCCTCAAAGCAATACCAGCAAGGTGAAATGAATACTGTGAAGCAGGAATTTATCTTAGTAGTGTTACTTGAACATCACAATAAATGATTTAAAAATAAATTACAGCTATTTGAGCAACAATATTACTTACCGATGATGTAGGTAATACCTCCATTGACTCGATTCACTACCCTAGAAGAGTTTTTACAGTTTATAACGGCACATTTGACAACTCGCAACTGGCGCGATCGAACACAAACTAATGTAGTAGCGCGTCAAGTTTGTGGATTCGGGCACGCTTGGTCGGACGACTTGTGGTATCTAGCCAGTAGTTGAAAAACTCTCACGAAAAAGTCTATGCAAATCTTTGTTTCCAATTTATCATATAAATCTACATAGTTTCTAGTAATAAAACAAACATCATTCATTAATTAGTTAGTTAAACAAATATCATTTTGTCAACTAACTTTTTCAGAATGAATAGTACTGTTCAAAATATTGATGTTGCTCTTTCAAACTTGATGTGACTATTTCAAAGTTAATTTCCAAAATCACATGCAGCTTACATATATTAAATAATTCAGTTACAGAAACTTGTTTGAAGCCTCTAACTCCTGAACTAGGTGTACCTGTATCTCAGGAGATACATTGCTCTTGCTCAGCATATATCTTAACGCAGTATATAACATACGTCCGGCATCACACGGAGCTCCGTGTGGATCGGGACGAAGAATAGCACCATCCTATTTCTGCCCGTGTGTGTCATAAAAGGAGACTAAGGGACTTACTAGAGAATGGGCAGCAGCGTTCTCTATGCATTTTAACACCACTTACTGCGATCGCCAACCCGCCTGCCATGCGTGGCGATTTAGCCCCCCCCCCTCCCCCCTAAACTTCGACGGATAAAACTCTCCCCAAAATTAATAAAAATCGGCACAGGTTAATAAACATTGGTTGTACTTTTAAGAATCAACCTGTGAGGATGTTCACTACGGGGGTTTACGTCTGCCAGTCGATATTGATCGCCTTAAAACATCCCATGCCGATCGATGGCCGGTCGTTCATCGATCAAGCATCGACTGCGGTCTGGTTGCACCCCAACGTATTTGAAAATAAATCATTCAAAGTCAAATCATTTATTTCGAAATAGCCCATTAATTAAGTCACTTTTGAACGTCAAAATTTACAAGAAAATATAATTGATTCTAGTTGCCCCTTCCTAAAGGTAGTTTCGTATGGAGAAGAACGGACAAGAAGCTCCATAGTTACTCTTTTCAAATGTTTTACACTATTTTGTATATAATGTAGAGACGATAATTCCACAATAACTGAACACAGTGGCAATACTATTTAGTTCATAGGAATATTTTGAAACTATCAAATAAATCTTAACATCAAAATAATAAAAAAAAAAAACTAAATAGCAAAAACAAAATAGAACACCGTTTTTAGGGTTCCGTAGTCAACAAGAAACCCTTAGTTTCGCCATGTCCGTCTGTCTGTCTGTCTGTCTGTCCCCGGCTTAGCTTAAATACTCTTAGTACTAGAAAGCTGTAATGTGGCATGGGTATAATATTAATCACGCCGACAAAGTGATTTATAGAAAGAAGCAGATAGACCGCGCGGAACAATAAAGTGAGGCCTGTTTGTAGACATGTGTGCGTAACAGCCACGTGACAGCACTATAAGAACAGGTGCCTCTATGTGTGTGTACTGTTGCCAGGATAATGAAAAAAATACCCATAATATTTCATTACATGAAATAAATAATTTATTGTCTCAGAAAAATGCAGAAAAGAGTTAAAAATATATTGTTCTCAGGTGTAAGAAAGCCGATAACATAGAAACAAGATTCCTAAAAAACAATGAAGAATGGCTGAAAAAAACTTTTGAAATACCCAGAGTGCACCAAAGCTTGGTTCGGCCATCGAAATCGTTTACAGAATTTAGCGAAAGAAGTAAAAGAATAGAAACTTTTTTACTAAGTTTTTACACGTTTTTATTAAGTCACTTTCTTTTTATTAGTACACGTTTTTATTAAGTCACTTTCTTGTTTGTCTGTCTGTCGTTCTGCCTGGGATCATGTAACTTAAATTTCGAGCACTTCCCGATTAGCTATACCGCTGAAACTTGAGATATAGCTGTTTTTATGTTTTTTTTACGTAAGGTCGGCATTGCATGCTAATAAATGGATTTAGAATGCATTGTCATTGAGTTGAGATCTACCCTGAAAGTTTATCCTATTTTTAAGAAAGATATTCCTCTCATCGAGCCCTTTTATTTACTACATCACATACCTAATGCGTTTTATAAATCAAAATCAAATCAAAATTTATTCATAAAGACAACTGATATCCATATTGTTAGTAATACCTTGTAGCTAGTGTTAGTAAGCAAAGTAATATTATTAGAGTTTGAAGCACTTTGCACAGAAGATGACCAAGCAGGGTTACAAGTTTCTCACCTGGCCATTCTCTCCACAAAATGCCTCAAAATGGGAGAATAGAAGTGTGTTGTGTGTGTGTTTGTGTGTTATAAGTGTTTTTTTCTCTCTCTAAAATCAGTTTTTTTTATTTGCAGTATACGTCAAATTAACAACACCCATGATAAACATATCGCAAATGTATTGTGGTAATAACTAATAAACGATACATTTGTGATATGTTTTTATTTTGAGACACCAACATTTTATTGTTTTTGGTAGCTATATTTACTTTATGGTGACGTCTTATAATCCATGATATAGCAAATCGATTGTATTTCGGTTCTATTAGTTTGAAAAAAAACTGTATTTGATGTTTAGATTACGTCGCGCTTTTAAAATCTTCATTTTAAACTGGATTGGATTGACTGCAGCTAGACCCCAGGTCCGCTTAATAGATAGCTATGGCATTGAGCCTTGAACACGACGCCACGACTCGAGCTTGTTGTAACTTGCAACCGCTGCCAGGGTTGCGAGTTTGTCCGAATGGGATATCGTGGCCCTGGCACACACGCAAATGAAGGAACACGGTGGATTTTACTCAGTAAACGTCTGATTCGCCTTCTCCTTCCGCCCAGAGCGGGAGAAGTTATTTGATAATTTAAGATAACAAAAAAAAAACACTATGCGGAGAGTTCGATTTGTACAACAAATTTATGAAACGCTAGCAGCTATTGATGGCGAATAAAATATTGGATGGATTATCTGGTAGTAACTCCGAAGGAGCACAGCGCCGCCGCCGCCTTCTTCTTTTGTCGAGGTGGAAAGCCGAAAAAGGGCTGGCAAATCGTACGACGTACTTTCATAAATAGAAAATAGTGGATGAGCGATTTACGTACCAATACCTCCAGGAATTCAGAAAAATAGGCTAGCGCCTTCAGTAACCTTCCTCTATTGTTAGTTCCTAGGGCGTATAGGGACAAATACCGTAAGAAATGATGAAACACAAAAGTTACAGCATTCGAAATTATATATAAAGTGAAATATACGAACCGTAGAGTGAAAAATCTTCAAATGAATATTTAGTAGAAAAAACAAAGATAATGGAGAAAATTTAGACGTAGTTAAATGGTCAAATGGTAATGGCATGGAATCAATGAAAATTATATGCTTCTCAAGTTTTATTTAATACCCAGTCTCATCTGGTATTGGAATGAGAACCGTCAAAGAAAAATGTTGACGTTCCACGAATCATGCATAGACCTGAAAATTAAAAAAATTTATTAGAGACCTTGACAAAAATATGCCAGTACCGAACTTAAAAAAAAAAGGTTTGACACTCAATTGTAGAATGATAATTCTACACTATACGGTGGATACAATGTTATGGAACAAAGTTTGTTAACAATTAAATGATTCCTTGTCCATGCATACATCTTTTTGGGTCTGACTGTACAAAGTATTAAAAATTAAGCAATGACAGATATATTAATTATGTTATTGATTAATTTTTAATACTACAAATGTAGACGGGTTTTCCGAAATTTTTAAACAAATAATGAATCAGTATGTCTTTTGAATTTGTTGTTATGTTTTCCAGGTGTAATCGTAGAGCCGAAGAAGATCGACTTGTCCGGCGACTTCCACAGCCAGCTGGACAGTATCCTGTCGTCCGTCAGACTGACGCAGGAGGATGTCAAGTGCCTCAGTCAGCTCTACACCGACCTCGAGATCGCGCTGCAGGCGCAGTGGCCAGGTTATTATTTGTTCGCACGTAACTTGCTGTGATAGGTTGAATGATTTATCAACGCAGCAGTTTACGCTCGACAATTTATCACATATACGAGGGCGGCAAAGTATAGAAATCATTAGGGCTTAGGTCGGGGCTGTAGGGCGGATGGTCTAATAATTCTATGTTTTCTTGCTCTAAAAACTCTTTTGTTCTGTGCGCGGTGTGAGAACTCGCATTGTCGTGATGGAGGATGATGCGGCGGTTGCAGTTCTCTTTACGGAGTTCAGAAACGACCTGTGGCAAACAAATGCTAGCAAACCATTCTGCATTGACCGTTCTTTGTCCCTCAAGAGGAATAGTCGTAACATGGCCGGTTTTGGAGACAAACGTGGCCACCATTTTTTTTGCAACACTCCGTGAACGAACAATTTTTGTTGGCTTTAACTCATTTTCGAACACCCAAACTTGTGACTGGTTTTTTGATTCGGGTTCGTACGCGTATATCCAGGATTCGTCACCTGATACAATGTTGTATACAGCATTTGAGGATCCTGCGTGGAATCTTTCGAGAGTTCTGACGCACCAAGTAACGCGAGCCGCTTTTTGCTCTTCACAGAGCGAATGCGGTATCCATCGGGAAAACAACTTTTTTACACCTAATTGTTCATGCAAGATTATTTGTATTTGACTCATGCCATTGTCTAAAGTTGCCTGAATTTCGCGGTATGTCACATGTCGATCTTCCTCAATCAGCTTACGCACAGCATCAACGTTTTCTTGGGTGACTGCAGTTTTTGGACGACCTTGACGGGGATCATCACTAAGCTTGACACGTCCACGTCGAAATTCAGCAAACCAGCGATAAATTGTGGTTTTGGATGGGGCTTCATCACCAAATGCAGAAATCATCCGGTCAACACACTGTTTTTGTGTTAAACCACTTCGAAAGTCATAATAAATCATCGCTCTTGAATTTTCTCGAGTCAATTCCATTTTTTCAACGACTACTCTACGACAAGTTTGACAAAACCTTGTGACAAGACCGAGTATCTTTTTTTAAATAAATAAATGGTATTCGATTTTTAAAACCAAGGAGTTTTCAATTAAAAAGATTTTAATATGACAGGACCAGTGGAAATATTCCATTCCCGATACTTTTAGTGCAGCCCTCGTATTTGCGATAATTTTCGTTCGAGGAACTTGCCCATAATCTAGCATTGCACAAATGTAACCGGCCACGCGCTTTATGCCTGGATGCTTTGACTTAGATGTCAAGTTCTGTTTAAGTTTTTATTTCTGCTGAGTATAGTTTTCAATGGTTTTGTCCACTGCTGGACATAGCCCCAAAGGGCCATATTTGCTATAATCGCCACGCTTGGCAGGCGGGTTGGCGATCGCAGTATGGTGTTAAAATGCATAGAGAACGCTGCTGCCCATTCTCTAGTAAGTCCCTTAGTCGTCTTTTACGACACCCACGGGAAGAAATAGGATGGTGCTATTCTTTACGTTCTGCACCTTCACGGTAGCCGACATTTATGGCAAATAATTTAATTTAATGTTTTCGGTTTCTTTGTTTTGTAATGTTAATTACTTTGCATACTATTTGTAGAATCAAGTTCAGACAGTTGTGAGGTTGGGCAGTTTGTTGCGCCACTTGTCCCCAGCGCAAGCTCCAGGGAGTGGCGGCGGGCGGGCCGCCGGGGGACTGTGCTATGTAGCTTGACGTTCCGAAAGTGCTGATTCACAGCCTAATTTAAATAATGAATTTTGATTTGATGCTAGGAATGTGTTTTACAATGGGAGATTTTTATGACAGATTTTACGGATAGCAGAGAAAGAGAAAAATCAAATACTTGTTTCCATTTAAACAAATATCGACCAGTGAATAATAAAATTTGTGTTGGGATTAAACTAACTTTCCCAAAATCAAATAAATTGAAAGTTGTCAAAATGAAATAAATTTTCCCTTTCAGGTTGTAAAGCGGTACCTTTCGGTTCAATAACAACGGGGCTCGGCATCAAGACGAGCGACGCCGACTGCTTCATCAACATCCCGGGGCAGTTCCGGCGGCCCGACGGCAACTACGTGAACAAAGCCAAGCGCGTGCTCATGCAGTACGGCAGCACCTTCGCCGAGATCCTCGCCATCCCGCGCGCCAACACGCCCATCGTCAAGTTCTTCCACATTCCCACCGAGACCAACTGTGACGTCACCTTCAAAACCCCCCTCGGGGCCCAGAACAGTCGCCTCATCGCCTTCCTGCTGCACTCGGACCCTCGCCTGCTGCCCATGTCCGTCCTCATCAAGTACTGGGCCAAGGTGCACGAGCTGTCGGGCTCCGGCAAGCTCACAAACTACGCGCTCACGCTCATGATCGTGTTCTACCTGCAGCAGCCGCCGCACAGCATCGTGCCGGGCGTGGCGTGGCTGCAGCAGGATCCCGCGCACGCCTACATCGTGGACCACTGGAACACCGGCTTCATGAACAATCCCGCGCTCCTGCCGCCCTGTTCCAACACGTCGTCCATCTCCGAACTCCTCGGAGGATTCTTCGAGTATTATTCCCTCTTCAACTTCGACGAGATGGTCATCTGCCCGTACCTTGGCGTGCCCATCAAGAGAGACCTGTTCAGGGAGACAGCCAACATACCCGATGAGTTCGATCGATACAAGAAGAACGTCCTCAATCATTACGTCATGCCCATCAGGTATCAATCGCCGATCGTCGTGCAAGACCCCTTCGAACAGTGTCACAATGTCAGTTCTACTGTCACCAGCAAGTTAGCTGTGGACATCAAAACTTACTTCAAGTTTTGTGCCAACGCGTACGAGAAAGATAAACTAAATTCGTGCCAAGATTTCCTTTCAATGGTACTCCTGCAGAGACCTAAACTGATTCGAGGAAAAACGCATCCAGAGTTCCGAGTCAATTTGTTCCCTAGAATTGTTAATCCTATCATTAGCTTCGACTGGAAGTCGGTAGTCAGACATGCGGTGATGGAGATATTTGAAAATATGTTAAAGATCAAGGTTGGCAAAATGGAAGAAAAGGTGAACCCTGACACTAGGAAAGAAAAAGAAAAGTATAGTGGGACCTTGACGAAACCTATATGGAAACGGAAAGCGTTCAGCAAGTTGTACAGCGTCGTGGACATGTCTTTTGAAGAAAAGCAGGGAAAGATCACCCAGGAAATTATGAAAGCTGAGAAGCAAGACCTCAATGTACAGTTCCAATTGACTTTGACTTATTGTCATGACCCAAAAAGCGCAGTGATCTCAATCAAATTAAGCAAGGGCGATCTGGATGCCTTCAGAGAATTCGGCAAGTTCTTCATATCGGTGACGCAGAACTGGTTAACTGAGTTGCTAAAACCTTTCTCGATGCCCAACTGTAAGGACACCGCAACTAAAATAGCCGAGACCATGGAAGACAATGAGAATGAAATGGATTCAGATGACGACGATGATTCGGAAATCGTACTCGTGCCGAAGTCAGAGCAAGCTGCGGAGACGCCGGCGACGAACAACATCGATCACACATTGCCCAACAAGACAGACGAAACGGCGGCTAATAGTATACAAGAAACATTAAACAGTAGTTCAATAGAAACTTTGACGAAAAAAACAGATGAAATTTTGACAATCGGTGAAGCGAATCTAAATAAAACTGAAGTTTTTACGAATCATACATATGAAAGTTTAGCTAAAAAAACAGCACAAATTTTGACGAATAATATAGATGAAACTGTTACTAGAAAAACCGTAATTTTGACGAATAATACAGACGAAACATTAACAAAAAACGCAGAAACATTGACAAATAATGCAGAAGCGTTGACTAAAAATGTAGAAAACGCCGAAAGTGAACTAACAAGCGCTGCTAACGATACGCCTACAGCTAGCGCCAGTGACGTCACACGCACACTCAAATGACACGGGGACTATGTTCTGTTTTATGAAGTTTAATCTTTTATTTATTGTGTAAATCGTTCTATCAATACACAGTGAATACAATTTTTTTTAATATTAAGCTAAGACACTACGATTTATTTTTATGCGTTTTGTAGAAATTTTTATTTCAACTGATTGCTGTTTGATTTTTATTCCACCCGACTTTTAAGGATGTCAATTTACACATTTGCATTTTTAACGGCATCTCACTGAAAGCAGAACACGTAAAGTGTTATGACGGTTCCCTGCCCTCACAACCCATCAGCACGCTTAGCATGACACTTTCTATTTCTACTCTACTGTAGAATAGAAATCGCTTGTCTACCGAAAATGTTCTACTGTCTACACGGAAACGTCATTTTGGTCTACTCTTCCTTCGACAAAACGGTTCTCGTGCTAAGCCTGCCGGTCAATACCGGTGCCCAGGTACCATACGGTAAGACAATGGGTGTTGATCTCAATCTGGCATCAGTTCAATCCGGTCAATATGATTGTGTGTTTTCTTTGGTCTGAGATAAGATAAAGCGCAATGTATAAATATTTTGCGTCAATCAAGCATTACACGATCAATCGATAATTAAACAAATATGGGCGCGCAGCAACAATCGGAACTAGCGCCGCTGAGTTCTATGACAGTAGCAGAAATACCTAATAAATTCTGTATTTATCCGACTACGGCGAAGCAAAAAGGAGGGTTATGATTTTGACCGGTATGCATGTGGGTATGTATGTTCATCTGTTCCCTCATAACTTCTAAACTACTTATCATAATTTGATAAATAGAGTGATCGCTGGCTATAGCTATTAATTATTGTCGTCTCATTAGATTGAATATGGCGCCCTCTAGATGACATAAAATCATGACCTAAAACAGATATATTGTTTAAGCCCCATATTACAGAACGTCACTCAATACTCAAGCATTACTTAAAACTAGATTCAAGGCATTTGATTGGTGGAAACTAGTTTTAAGTAATGCTTGAGTGACGTTCTGTAATACGGGCCTAAGTGTTGTATAACAAATGCTCTTTCATTTGATACCCAACTCTTAATAAATATATCTGTATTTCTGTTTATCTTATTTTTTATTAAATTTTAAAAAATATATATTCTTAACTGCAAATTTCGAAACATAAACCGGTGTAAGTTTGGTATTTTACCTATACCTACTCCATTTGAAATAAGATTAGAGATTTAAATAAACTTTTTTACAGTCCGTTCAACCGATTTTGACTTCTATTCCATAGGCGTATGGATCGCATTTAAAAGCAAAAACATGGTTACAATACCAACTGTTTATTACAGCTGCCATTTGTCATGCCACCAACGCAATAGAAGTCAAAATCGGTTGAATGGACTGTAAAAAAGGTTTATTTAAATGTCTAATTTTATTTGAAACAGAGTTTATGTAATGTAAAACAATAAAACATAAACAACCAAAAAAAATAAGTGGCTCTGCAAACACTTCATCACGAAATTATAAGGTCACAAGCATCACGAAATAATTTAAATATAAAGTAAGTTCAAAAACTAAAACCCGGCTACTGAAAAATCTCGCTCCAAAAAGTACTTAATAAACTAGAAAATATTCTCATCTGACATTGATAGCAAACTATTCAATATTAAGATTTATTATTCTATTAAATAACTTCCACGTAATCTATAAAATACACTATACTTATTCATAGAGGTGTTTAGACGATAGCCGTGGTCAAATGATTCATTTACTATGCCCCAGTTTATAGAACGTTGGATCTCCTTTGGAAACCAGGCTAAATCTGAGTCGTCCGTCATGCGAGTTGCCTCGGGTGTTTTATTCGAGGTAAATCATAATGTGATGAAGATGATCCATAGTCCATGAAAGGCGAAGTCGCTCAGAAATGGAAAACAGATAACCAAGAAACAGTAGGTATTTTTTGTTTATACATCACAAGAGAAATCTTAACAAAACGTGAAATCAAAATCAAAAGTCATTTATTCAAACTAGGCTGAGAATCAGCACTTTTCGAACGTCAAAAATTACATGAGACAGTCCCCCAAAAACGCCCACCCTTCACCACATCTATGTTCACCACTTCCTAGTGCTTTAGCTGGGAAGAAGAAGTGGCGCAACAAACTGCCCAGCAGCACAGCTGTCTGTTCGCATATAAAACTTGAAGCTATGCAGTACAATCTATAATAATTTGCATTACGCAACACAAAAAATTTAATTAAATTATTTGCCTTATGTTAGCTAGCACACACCATACAAAAAAATATATATATAGGTATAATAATCGTCGAAAACTATACTTAAGCAGAAATAACGTAAACAAAACGTATCTAAATAAAAGCCTCCAGGCATAATGGTCGTGCAGCTATAACTCGAAGTCACAAATGATAAACTAACACCATCGAACTAAAATAAAAACAGTTAATTATTAATAACAATAACAAAACCATGGTCAGCAAGACGACCAGTCAACACAAGCAGCACCCGTTCACGAGCATAACGCAAAGATCAGCCATCACCTCCCTCGCCATATTTGAGGGAAGGAGGCAACCCGACCCCCGACGCTACCGCAAGCAGTGACATCTAAGGGAGCATGACGAACTTGCTGCCGGTTGCTCAGGCAAGAATAAAGTGATCAGTTTGTTGAGGTCGCTAGCTAACCACTTATTGCAATACAACTCATAAAAGAACATTGTAATGAGTAGATTTTGTCACTAATAAATTAAAATAAATTGACTTAGACAGTCAAATAAAATAAACAAATACAGGAACTCATAAAACCTGTCAGTAGGTAATCTATCTGGAGAAAGAACATGAACATTGACTTGAGTTAATCACAGCGACCAACTGTTCTTATCGTATGAGTAGTCGGTGATAGAATAGTATGCCTTTCTATGAACAAAGATTGGATTTAACTTTAAACGCATTAAAAGGCAAATCTAGCAAGCTACCCTAGCTTGTTATAAAAAGTTATACCAAGTCCAACAAATGAGTTATGAAGCCGGTGAAACCTTGTGAAGCATGATGCTGTCACACTCAGAACTACAGAGCTATACCAGACTGCTAAGAAGGATTAAGGCTAGTGCAGAAGGCGCGGTGCGACACTGGTGAAACAATTTCTATGAAAACTTCACAGAAATTGTTCTACCCATATCGCGTCACGCCTGTTTGCTCGGGCTTAAGTTTTTCGCGCGTAATTTTGTAGGTATAATATTTGTGTGTAGGATTATTTATTCTGTTTTAATGATTGTATTTTATTTTTGTTGATACACTTGACGTTGTAAGTAAGTGTTCAGATATTTTTGGTGAGTTGTTTTTATAGAAATTATTGACAAGCTTCTGCTCAGATAATAATGAAGTAATGAATTTTCAGATATTAATGGTAACTTGTAGTGTATGGAACTTATTGACATTTTAAATTGTATAGAAGTATTTGGTCACCTTGTCTGCTACAATTTATCTGACGGCGACTGTACCCATCGCAAATTCGCTATGAATGTTGTTGAACTGTCAAAATGATAGGCATTGTCATTGTGAACTTATGAGTGAACGGTAACGTTTCAAAAAAAGTTACTGAAGTTAATATTTGACTTTTAAAATGCGCCAATTATGCGCATTTTAGAAGTCAAATAATATCTTCGTGAAAAATATGTTTAGTACTACGTCAAAATAAACGGCTCGAGGAGAAGATTCCAAAACCCTGGTGAAGTGGTGACCCAGTGAAAAAACGAAATGTAAAATCTATAGCGTAGGTACTCTCCATTGTACTGTTTATCTTGTATAATGCCTCCTTAGTTTTTTTTTGTTTTTATGGCTTTGTGCGGTTTGCACAATTAATTAAAAGCCATTGTCAAGTAAGATTAGGTAAACAAAGTTTGTTTAATGACGAAATCAATTATTACACATCATATTCAGCTAAACACAAATTTTAGAAAATAAAATAAAACTGCTAAACATGACGCTTCACATTAGCGGCAAGAATTTCCCTGCCTCCCTTTAAGGGGGATGCCCAATTTGCAAATTCATTAATCTTAATATGATTATTTCTGAAAAAATCATTCGGTAGGATTTTTTGAACTTAAGAGAGTGGTAATGCTGATTCTAATGATTATAATTCTGTAAAGCCATATTTTGCAAATTATGCCACCAACGCCAATCGCTTCCATATTTGGCAAATAATTAGTGCTCAATTGGTGCTAATTAGTGCTCGAACAACAAAATTGGTACCTTAGTAGTTTCCGAGAATATCGACTTTGAAGGTGGTCCGGCGGTAGTCACGATCCCTTCAGCAGGACCACCGTGAGCGCCGGAAAAGGGGGTGTACAGCTATTCTAAGTATAAAAATAAAAACAAAAACAGAACTGAAACATTTGTATTTACCGAGAAATCAATGATGATAACTTTCGCGCGCTCATTCAGCAGGACCATGACTCTGAATATTGATTGCAAGTTTGAGGAGCTAGCCTCCTCTTCAAACCTACATAGAAAATTAATGCTCTGCGAGATAAAATTACCCAAAATTAAAAATTACTACTCCAGTAGCTTACGAGGTAGACCATGTCATTGGTGGGGTGGAGTCACGGTGTTAAATTTTCATTTCAAGATTTCCCTAAACTCTGTGGTTTGTTCTCAAAATACAAAAATTTGTGCTCGTAAATAAGATATATAGTGACCAAAAATTCAGATTTCTAAGTGTTGTAATATAAGAGAAATAATTAGCTTTCATTACTTTTTCATACTAAATCTCCGCGTATAACCCAACCAAATTAAGTTGTCAATGATTGAGCTGTTTAGATGTACACTCGTGCACATAAATGTATGGATGCTTTTGTTTGTGCTACGATTTTTTCGATTTTTAGTGAATCTTTTTGTAAAACTTGATCGAGACTTCTTAGTGTTGAGTGTTCTCTGTGTAAGTTAGTATTATTTGTGTTTTTAACAATTTTAGTCCAAAATGAACTCCAAAGAGCCTCCTGACCCGGACCCGCCTGATGAACCTTTTGAACTTTCTCCTGTATTAACCGTTACCCTCCCCCATGACACCCAAATACTCACGCAAGACCCCATTATGGATACCGAGACCTCAAACCGTAAAAGAGTCGCTGCCTCGCCCGCTGCCACTTCAAATATCCCACGTATGATAGCCAAGAACATAATCGGCAGACTTTCATATACAGCCAGGGATAATCCGCCATTTATTGTTCACGTTTCCCTTAAGGATGATCAGACTTCAGGCACTGTGCTACAACCGGTCAAGTTTGGTATTTTTCTGACGATTAATAACGTCAATAACATGCGCCACGATGGGGTCAAACGTCGAATTCAAGTCGCATCAGGACGCAAACAGTTTCTTAATAATTTACTCATCCAACATAATTATACTGCCTCCATCCCGCAATTTAGTATAACACGAAAAGGTATTGTTAGAGATATCTCTACTGAATGGTCAGAGGAAGAAGTTATTAAAAATAATTAGGTTCCTGATGGATGTGCTCCTGTTATTAAGGCTAGGAGGACTAGCCGTAAGGTGACCTCTTCTGGTGTAGCTGAGTAAAACACCTATAGCCGCAAGTAAAATCGATTGCTCTATATCTTTAAAGAGTGTCCTTGGAGTTTCTTGCCTGTTCTTCTCCATAGAGATCTACGTTTTGGAATGGGCAAATAGCTTCAACTTTCTGACTAACTGACCGACTTTTTGACAATTCAAACCTGCCTTTATTTGGTTTAGCTGTGAGCGTGTTCACGAGGTTCAAGAGAATTTTAACAGCTCTATGCTGTCTTAATCTTGATAGCTAAACGCAAATGATTGATGAGAGCGGTCTGAGCGTTTATGGCATAATTCGGAATGTACCCAAAATTGACGTTAGTTGGTTGGTTGCTTGGTTGACACCATAGTATAAAGCAGTGTTGCAGCCAACACGTACGATAATTTGGCTATGGTACGATCTAAGAACAAGGATTATTCTAAGTGTACGATACTGAATGTCTAACGTACGATAATTTAGAGCTTTGAAGAAAAAAAAACTTCCATCAATAAAACGTATTTGTCAGAAGAAATTAAATCTAGTCCGTGTCCCGCGACGGTTGACAACTAAGAAGCTACGATACAAATGTACTCCGTGAAGCCACGCACCTTGCACCATGAAACGCTACAAGGGACGCTATGTGTAGCTTCATACTCATGGGCGTACCCAGCTTTTGGCACAGGGGGGGGGGGGGACTAAAATACTCTGTGGTTGACACTAAAGTTATATGCTCTGTGGTTGACACTGAGTTGTCAACAGGAGTAATAGTGTTCTGTGACTTCTGTGGTCAACAAACTCAATACAAAACAGTACAAGATAATAGTTTTAAAAGTTATAACTAAACACGATTTAGGGTTTTTGAAGGAAAAAGATATGAATTGTGAAGGTAAATATAATTTATTACTTAATTGCAACCATTGATTTACTAGTTTATCCAGAAGGTATGATTTTAATGGGCTATTGATTTTTCCGACCTTGTGTTTGTAAATAAATCGACACGTTTTTGGTATCCAATTACCTACATCAAGTCCGTAATCAGTATTATTTTATTCCTTTTGTAAGCGCGATTAATTTTCTCTGAAGTACTTTAAGACAAGACATCTGTTAATCTAGTAAAAAATAAATGTTAGAATGGCAGATGAATCCAAGAGTTTCTACCTATTTAACAATATAAGACAACATAATTGAGTTTTTAAGTCAGCTACCCAGATGCCAAGTAGGGAATGTAACTGACAACATCTTCACATCCTTATAGTGAAGATATGTCCACCTGACTAATCCAATGCTCTTTCTTCTAATGAAGTTAACATACTGGACACCACATATCTGCAGTTTGAAGGTGAATTTGATGATCAGGTTCAAGAAATTTTGAGTTTTGTGAGGCTGACTGCTGATAAGGTACATAACCTGAAACATTTGTTTGATGACTTAGAACGTGCACTGCAACATGTAGCACCAGGTAAAATACATAACAGCTTATAGTTTGCATGTCTAGAAACCTAAATTAAGAGGCGTCTAAAAGTTCTAATTAATTTTGTTTTCATTTTATAATGTCCTAAATGTAATTTTCTAGTTTTAAGATCACTACTGTGTGTGATCACATTACATAATTTATTTGTCATGTTTGGCAAGTTAAACTACCTAACGCCTCAATACAGACGGTAGCCATGAGTTTGAAACAGGAGAATTAATTAGTTGTGTGGTAAAATGACAAATGATTTTATTTCTGCTAACATTAATTTTGCAATCATTTGTTACAGGGTGTAACATTGAACCATTTGGTTCAGTCGTAACTGGTCTAGGAATAAAAACAAGTGATGTGGACTGTTATGTTGCCTTGCCAAACGGGGAGCAATCAAATGCAGGCCACGTCCTTCGTGCCAGGAATATTCTTAACCGATACCACAGGAAATTCTCCCAGATTTTTGCCATAACAACAGCCAAAGTGCCTATTGTAAAATTTTTTCATATACCTACTCAACGTCAATGTGATGTCAATTTTAAAAGTCCTGCTGGTGTGAGAAATAGCAAATTAATTGCATTTTTATTGCACTGGGACAAAAGAGCTCTGCCACTAGCCGTACTCATAAAGTACTGGTCCAAGATACACAAGTTCACAGGTACCAATCTAATGGGCAACTATTCTTTAATTATGATGCTGATATTCTATTTCCAACTAATGAACATTTTGCCTTCAGTCTATGAGTTACAAAGAAACTTGCCCGGCTACTATGTAGACAGTTGGAACACTGCGTTTGATGAGAGTATGACGTGCAGCGATTCAAGGAATTCTGACACACTTTATGAACTGATGGGCGGGTTCTTCAAGTGTTATAGTACATTCAACTTTAAAGACAATATGATTTCGCCGTTTTTGGGGCGCGTGATAAATAAGAAATGTTTTGATAATTTTGATCTTCCTGAAGAGTTTTCTTTGTATAAGGAACAGGTATCAAAAGATGTGCGTAAAAAGTTGAAAACCGATTCTAAGATTTGCATTCAAGACCCTTTCGAGCACAATAAGAACTGCTCACTCGGCATCTTCGATAGATTGTCGGACAGAATTCTTTCTCACTTTCAGTTTGCTTCAAAAAAGTTTGAAGAAGATCGAGGTAGCAATTTTCTAAGAGCAATCTTCACACGAGACCCGATCAGTTCACCAACCGCCCCAGGGATGATGGCTGCGAAGCATATATTCAACAACAAAATCAAAAAACCAAATCGTAAACAAAAGAAAAGAGGGATACAGCGACAGACGGGGGTACACAACATGTTTACTCAATACCAGAGCTTGGCGAAAGAAAACCGATAAATAACTCGCTCATACGTCTTCTTAGTTATACCTACTTATCTACTTACTTTTTGTGTCTCTCTCCGCCAGTTGCACGTAAGTTCATTACTTAATTTTAATTCTCCATTAAAGTAATGCTGTCATTTTCTGATACGAAGACAGAGGCGCGGTGTTACCTCAATATTCACAAAAACTGGTTTCTTGGATAGTCTAGTATGACGTAACGCAATGAAAATATCCAACGCAAAAAATACAGTGGACAGGCAAAGGGTTTATAGAAAAATTTTAACTGAATAGAATAGTAAAATATAGTTTGATGTTCCCAATAATTTTTTTTTAAGTTACTTCACAAAAATAAACTTTTTTAACAGGACAATTATTTAATATAATGTGTATATTCAGAATAATCTAAATAAACCCCGTAAATTAAATGCCCATTCGCAGCTTAGTCACATCGTCAACACAAATGTTATTCAATTTTCAACCTTATTTGAAGCGGTTGTGTGAGTGCAGTTGCAGCGTTTAAAATCGTAGTCAGGCCGCGCCTAATGGGGAATTCAATTTAATGGACTTACGTGCGGTCAGTACTTTTGTAATTGACAAGTTAATAGAAAAATCACTTATTAGGTACCTATTTGTTTATTTTTATTAAATTGTCTTCCGAGGGTTCTGTCTATTTGTTTGTACACGCATCATGCAAGGGACAACGCAGATAGAGCTGCAAAATGCTCGTGCTATTTTTCATTGTTAAATAAACGACGACTAAAAAATAATTACTTACATTTATAGTTCACAATTAATTATTTATGTTCTTTCATTGATAAAAAACCCTAATATACAATTATGTATAATATTACCTTTAGATGCGTTACCTGCGCTCAATAATGGCAAATGCCAGGCAATTGCCTGACATTTACAATAATAATTATTATTATTACGTACGCGCCAATGAACATGCAGCAGCTAGTGACGTAACTAAATAGATATCGATAGAGGTCTTTCCTTTTCTTCACGCGCTGTATGATTGTATGCAAGTACGTAGCTACAATCATGGCTTACGCTGTTTTTGAGTGCACTAATGTTCGCGTATGACGCGTCTATTTAAAATACGTCATTGCTTAGATATCAATGTGTTCACTCAAATCTTCTAAGTATGTACAGTCAGCATATCGTCGTTGATGAGGAGTTTCAAAAATATGGTACAACTGTTCAAAATATTACCATAAATATAACTTCACAGTAGGGTATATTTATGAATTGCATTTTAATGTTTATACTCTCTAAATTAATAGAGTTAATATTTTTCTTAAATTAAATTATTAATTTTGTCAAAAAATAATAAAATAATGAGGGTAAGGTGATGATTTGGTGTCAGTTTTGGTACCATACTTAAAGTCAAATGTAAACAAAACTATGATAAATTCTATCAGTCCAAATTATTTATTAGATAAATACAGTTCTTTTGTATTATTAGACTAATCAATTAGGAACATAAAATATTTAAATTCTATAAAAAATATTATTTTCATTCGGTTTTGTTACCCGGTTCCAAAACTATATTTGTTTTTCATGCTGTAAATTTAAAATGAGCTAAAACGTAACAAAAATACAATAAACAATCTCAAATTATTAATTACTTTGAACCAAGGCCCAGAATATTTGACAAAGCGAAAAAATTTATTAGCAAATTCTTCGAACACATAAATAAAATTAGGGACAGTAACCAAACCGACCGGTAACAAAATTGTAAAGCACAGTTCACATGGCCTCAATGCGAAAGAAACATTGCACTTAGTTTTTTTTTTTATATTAATCTTTACCACTCCGGTAATGATTAATTAATATACAAAGTATAAAAAAAAAAAAAAAAACATGATGAGTTAAACGCCTTTTTCTATTATAAAATCAGAGTCATTTTTTTTTAAATAACCAAGATCCCAAGATTAAAATAATCTCTTTAGTAAATCTCTATAAAAATAAAATCTAGTAAGGATTCTTTATGGCACACAGTAGTTCTCACAATCAAAACTTGGTACTTGTAATTTCTGTAATAAATGCACCGATCTAACCTAACGTTTATATTTATTAATACAAAATAATCAACATGTTCTTATACAACAGTCTTCTATAACAGTCTTCTTTATACATTATTCTAGAATTAAAAGTAATATTCTGATTAGATAAAGCACAGTAAATACACTTTACTGGCACAATTTTTGTATCAATCAAAAATAACAAATAAAAACAAAACAAAAAACATAATTTTTACGAAGCCCACCTCTGCTGGGTCTTTATACGTTCACCTTTAAAAACATATTGTACATTCATCTTTTGGATAATGATCGTAAATGGATGCATAACAATAATCACACCAAAAATTTAAATTATTAAGAAGCAACTTAATATCATTTCTAGTCATTTTTAAGGCAAAGTGAGAGCGTCGAATCCCCTTAGCTGTAATTTGTGTTATATTTTGGTGACACTCCAAACACTGCTCAGAAAGGATGAAATGTGTCTCGTCCCATGGCCACTTCAAGTTGTAGTATAAATATTGCAGCAAATCGTATTTTTTTAATACTTTATCAATGTCCACAACGATCACCATCTTTGTAGTTTCCACTAAAGGTCTATTGCTTAAAAACGTCTCAAAGATTGTTGCAGAAGCAGAAACAGATCTGCAAAAAACATTTATAAGATAATAAAAGTGACCATAGTAATTTAAAAATAAACCTAAAACAACAATGCAAGCATATTAAGTACGGTCTATATCACAGCCTTGAAGACTTAGGTACTATAATGTGATTGAAGGCGATAAATCAGGATAAGTGGAGGGAAGTCAATCTGTAAAAAATAATTAGAGTTTAGCGTAATGTGTAACAAATAAAAATACTTAATGACTAGAAACATAACTACCTTCGTCACTGGCTTGAAGGCAAATGTCACATAAATAATCCAAAAAACTAGGACCGCCGACGCAATCTTCACAGTAGAATTGTTTGCAAGCCATACATTTAGTCATCTGGCCAAGTATTGAACAATTACAGCTATTGCATTTTTGAAAATTGATCTCTTTTTTGGTTGGTTGGATTGTAGTGGTCTTTGTTAATTTCTTAGATAAACACGATTTTTGGGTTAGAAGATTATCTTTTTTAGAAATTGAACTTGGAAGAGTTTCAGGCAAAAAAAACAGAGGCATTATGTTGATATCTAGATTTGAATCTATCATACTGGTCGAACACCCCACAAAGTCGTTTATCCCTTCCATATCAACTGCATCGAATAAAGTGGTCTCTTCCATCTCTGTACGGGACAAGTCAGCTAAACGTGTAATTGGTGGTATTGGATTTTCGAGTTCAACTAAATCACGTAAGGCGACCTCATCTAGGTCTGCATGGGATGAAACTACTAATTCAGTGTTCACTTCACATACTGATAAATCGACTTCAATTTTGTCATTGCCTGTAGTTTTAGGTTTCATAAGGGTTTTATTTTCGGGAAAAGAAACCACGTTATTTTGATAGTTGTAGTTGGTGTTACTTGATAGCAAAGTGTGTTGACCTGGTGAAAAACAACAACAAGTTCCTCTCAGCGGCTCGCAAAAACAACTGACATCTCTGTATTTTATTTTCACTCCGTCGGATGCAATAATCTGGTGGATTTTCATGGTACCTGGTAGTACAGGAATATCGCCAGGAATTCGATTTGAAATCTCACGGACAGCTTTTTCTTCAATAAGATGAACCTGTATGACTGTTTCAGTCTGTTTTATAGCCTCATATGCATCTCTGGCGTTCTTTACATCTGTACCATGGCATACCTTAAAATCTAACATTCGTTTAATGGTACCTCCTATACCGTCTGCCACGCTCTTGCCATGGCCGGCTTCGAAATAAGACCACGTTGAGTAAAAGAGATTTAGTTCCTTGGTAAAAAGAGAATGTAAAAAAAAATTGTGTTTCTGACGATATTGGGAGCTTGGACCGTCGGAGTAGTAATGAATAACATTTAAGTCAGGGCATTTTTCTTTAACTGTTGCCAAAATTGGAGTTAAATGGGCCCATATTGCTGGAGGTTGGTGATTGAGGTTATCTGATATCGTGCAAAAAGACTGAGCCACTTTTCAAATAAATCATGCCAGTATGGAGACTGATTTGGGATTTTGAGGCCCCAAAATGCATGGATTGAATTTCTTCCGTTAATTTACATTCATAATTTTCTGAAAAATCACAAACTATTACAGCCTCAGTAACCTTCATATTTGAAACCGCCTTTTGATATTCTTTTTGTTGATGAATATTATTAAAGTGGTGTTTCTTAAAAGCAATAATGTCGCGGTTAAAATCCTGCATCAATTTTTGAGCCGTATCAGTTTTCATAGCTCGTACGGTCTTCTTTGTTTGGACTGTGGTTCCACCCTTTTTGGTATACACATGAGCTTGGCGTTCCCATCGGTACCAATTAACCGTTTTCTCAAATATGTCTTGATCTGCCACATATTTTGGTTTCTTGTTTTTGCATTCATTGCATGTATTGTACATACATTCAATTTTTTTTGTATCACATACCAATTCTTGCAATAATTTGTCAAAATTTTCGTTTGTTACTATCTGATTTCTTTTTAATGTCTCATATTGAAATTTTATATTATCATGTTTTTCGCATAGACACGTTGACCTTGATTGCACATGAGGTGACAACACGAAGAAAGGTTTCTTTTCATGAAACGTAGTTATGCCATAACGGCCTCCTTCAGCCCTATATTTCTTATGAAGATTAAGTATACTGTCAACAAGGTACCTAATTTGCATTTTACGTTTGTTTTTAACTCTACATTCCTTTTTACCTGACGTTATTCTACTAACATCATCTCTTACGTAGAAAGATGTTATTTCTGGTATCTCAATTTTTCTCGCCTTCTTTGGTTTTTGTCTAGCTGTCACTTTTAACCCAAGCACTTTCGATGTGTACTGTTTATTTTTTGAATTGTGGACTACTTTTTTGATCAACTGTTTTTCTGAATGTTTGGTACAACCTGAAAAGCTGGTTTTTAATGCGCTCTCTAATACTTCGTTTCGGGCTTTAACATTATCAAGTGATTTTTCTAAATTAGCAATAGACGTACTAGCTTGTGATTGCACTCTCTGTATTCTTTTTTTGTACCGTTCAACTTTAGTTTTAAGTTTTTCTATTTGAGCCTTACAGTTTTTGTTTTGTTTTAAGGCCAATTTAAGTTTTAATTGTAGTTTCTTTATTTTGCTAACTTCTGTTTTTCCACTCTTGACATTATTTTCAGCAGTACTACACATATTTTCATGCATAGGCAACTCTCTACTCATATCATGACGACGTTGCCTGCTTACTCTTTTTTCCTCTCTCCACTCTTTCCTTTGGGCTTCTGCTTCAGCGGGGGCCATTTCCGAAATTTTCTTTTTTTTAGACTTAATCCTTGCTAAATTTTTTTTACGCTGTTCCTCATACTTTTCAGGATTTTCATTTTTTAGCCTTTCTCTATACCTTCGCATCTTTTCTTTAGCTGTTAATGGCATATTTCTGAAACGAAGAAAATTTATATTCTACGTACCTAATCAATTGGTTAAGAACTCATTCTCAGAAAAACTTCTTCAGTATCTGCTAGAAAATTAACAGCAAACAGCATTGAAAAATACATAGAGGTAAAATTATTTTCTGTATTATTAAAATCGCTACTTTATTTATAAAGCTTTTTTTAACTTCTATGTATGGTACCCGTCCATCTTAAAACATAAAACCATACACAACAACAAACATTAATCAAACAAGTTCTTCTTCAACTTCAAATCGAAAACACCTACGTCCTAAACTATTCGCACATAAAATTACTTTATGCTTTTTGAAGTCGGTAGCTGTACTGTTTTTTTAAGTTTATTTTAGGGTGTTGTTTTTAAGTTTATATGCTACGACGAAGGGGTAGGGAAAGTTGTATAGTACCTCTATACAACTTTGCATACCCCTTCGTCGTAGGAGTGATATTATGTTACGTCATCGTAGAAAAAGTACAAAGAGATGCGATTACAGCAATTCCAGGAATTGGCTGTCACTTATTGAGGAGTTCCATATCTATTCCAAAGGTCTTAATTATATCTTCACTTAATTTAAATGAGAACAAAGAATTTTCTTTAAAAAAAAAAACAATGATTAAAATCGTTTTACAAATGGCGAAAATACCGCTGAACATACTTCAACAATCTTAGCACGATCATTCTAACTTTTCACTTCATAGGGTAAAAATAATTTAAATTTCGGATAAAAATGCTATGTGAAACTAGCTTTATGTTGTCGATTTTGTTACTTTTTCGGTCCATCTATATGTTACCGTACCTGAAGTAACAAAACCGAAGTAACATAATGTGTCTACCTTCAATTCAAAAAAATATATTATCAGTACAGTTTCTCAATAAGTTAAACTACATACAACAAGTTGTTCGTACAAAACATGGCATTTCTTTAGGATATTACATGCATTTAAAATGTGTGGTAAAGTTATAGATTGCAAATATTACAAACCTGACACCAATTTCTCTCCAGTCCAGCCAGCTATTGACTCACTCACTCCGCCGAAAAAATGACACTAGTGACGTTTTTTGTATAACAGCCAATTTTATTAATGTGCGTCAGTGTTACCATTTGCCACTCAAAAAATATATTTAGTAGAATTATTTTTCAAAGAAATAGTATTAACAAAACTGACATGTCCGGAGGTAACAAATTTCGGGGACAACAATTGAGTGTCATTTTAAACAGATTAAAGTTATTTTAAGCAACAAAATGAACATTTAGCAATAAGAACAAGGTCCATTTATTGTATAAACAACAAAATATGTCAAGATATTCAACAAAATACTAACGATAATTTAAGCTAAACTTTTTATTTACACTGGGGACACACCAACATTAAGGCGTCTGGTTTAGTAAAAAAATCTAGATAAATTAAATTTTTGTTCAATTAGAATTAATTTAAACTACAAACCAAGTAAACAAGCTGAATTATAATTTATATAATACATCAACTTATAATAATGTACCTAGTTTCGGAAAAAAAAACATGAACTTGAGGGACACGCCAAAATGAGCATTGTACCATATTTTTGAAACTCCTCTGTCAATACTGCAATACCGAGTAACTAACAGTGGATAATACCGCGGAAGTACAAAAGTATCAAATTTTAGATTTGGCGGCAATGAACCACCGATACCGATTGGCTACGGACCACGTTCACAGTTCGGCTTATCGCTCATTCAATACGCGACCAATCGCAACTATACTCGGAATTTTAATTCGATTCCAGATTTGACATTAGCTACTGTCATTTTGTGAAATAATGATACCACATTTAATAGTGTAGTGATGAACACAAAAATCGATAAACAATCGAGCTAAACCCTATCGAATTGATATGGGCGCAGGTAAAGGGGCATGTAGCTCAAAATAATAAAACCTTCAAATTGACAGACGTGAGAAATTTATTTCAGGAAGGCATTACAAAAATTACGGCTACCGAATGGTCTAAATGCGTATCCCATGTTGTCAAAGAAGAGCAAAAAATGAGTAGGCTAGATATGTTAATTGACAATATCACAGACACATTTATAATAAATGTTACAGAAAGTGACAGCGATAGCGATAGCGATGACGGCGACAATTTATAAAATAATTTATTACCATAATACATCTATCTATCTGTTTTATTTGTCATGTTCCTTCATGATCACATTTTTTTATTTATTTCACACACAATTATAAAAGAAAAGTCTCAGATCGTTAATTAATCGTCAAAACTAAATTATTGGTTCAGAAATATTTAATTTCCTGATATACTTAGTTTACGAGCGTAAAATTATAAACGAGAAGAATCGATCTGGAAATATTCCATTTCCATATCGAATAATTTCGCAACGTCACTATTTAGTACTTGTCATAACGTTGCAACACTGAAATTGTCAAATCTGGAATCGAATTAAAATTCCGAGTATAGTTAAAACCGCGTGAGCGAACCTGTCAAAATAATTTGACCAATACCGCGTATTCTCGCAATCTTTCATTTATTTTGTGACTGAATATTTCCTTTAATTATTTTATTTGTAAGCTCTTTGTTTTGATATGTTTGTATTAAGATCATAATAATTAATATGCTAATAAGTAACTAAGTACCAAGTTTTTATGACGAAGTTTTAATGACGAGACTGTTTAAGCTAGTTACTACCAAAGTTAAAATGATGAGATTGATTACTTGAGTAAATATAACCTCTATAAACTAAGATAATTCTGTTTTATTCTCCCTCCAATTCCGCGGTAATGCCGAAAAAAGCTCAAATAACACATGCCATATAAAATGAAAAACAGCGTAAGTGTATTTTCTAGCAAAATATTGATTGGATTGAATTAAATAATAAGTTATTAGTTAACTAATACACATTTCTAAATAGCTTAAAGCTCAGACACGTATTTGATAAGTACAGCAGAAGTTATTTAGTTTTTTCATTCTCCTGTAAAATTTGCCACATCTAAGTTACGCGGTATTGTCCGTTGTTAGTTACGCGGTATTGCAGTATCAGCGACGATATCAAGTTATCAACATTGTATGGTGTTTTATGTGCTGGCTACTGTACATACTTATGTTTCTCAAACTTGTGCTGATATTCCTCGGCCTCACAAGTAAAAGGATATCTTTATTGCCGAACAAATATTAGATATGTAGCGTTCAGGGGCAACAATGTTTAATTCTCAAAATATTATTAAGTGTTCCCAAATTGGTATAGTGGTCAAGAAGAGTTCAACAAAAACATCTATGATCATTATCATACGGCGGCAATCATACGTATAGCGGGGGGGGGGGGGGATTCACTCATTTCGTGTTTAGTGCTCTCCAGACGACGACGCTTCGTAACATTTTTTAAAGTTTGTGTAAAATTAATGACGGAGTGGAATAATGAAAATACTTTGTTTTTTATACAACTTATTTGAAGAAAGACCAGTGTTAAGGGATGCTTCATCAATAGACTAAAATAAATATAAAAGGCAAGATGCCTTTTTGGAGATAATTATCAAAAACGATTGTAATTACAAAAACCGGCCAACTGCGTACCGAACCACGCACAATGAAGAGTTCCGTAGTTGGGATGAATATATCCCAAAATCAAACTTAACGTTGTAGTTGCAAAACATCCTATCCTATAAATCGATATAAGTACGTCACGGTCAATTCTCCAACTGCAAATGTAAGTTGGTCGACTATTAATCGTTAACTTGTAACGCCTACTTAACTGTGATGGTTTTCCTTTTAATTTCGTTATAAACTACTGCCGTGATTTTATTTTACCGCTTTGTCGGCGTGATTAATTTGTACACACGGCTACATATCAAGCTATACATTTCCAGTTTAAGCTGATCTCGCATTGTATAGGATTTCCGTACAATGAGAGGTGAGCTTATACTGGCTTCCTTGTCGGAACTCATTGTTGAAAAAAGATTTTCGTACAAAAACATAACTTCAAACAAAAACACTCAAAAGTCGCAGCGGACGGGCTGGACAAAGCTGAGATGCGTAGAACATGTTCGAAACATGTACGCATACACGCAACTATGGCGCAGCAGACCCGGCTTTAGTATTACAAGCAGGGGGGACCATTTTGGTTACCCATTGAAATGGTTATCGATAGGGTTTTTCTAAACGGTTAATCTAAAACCCATTTTTGAACGGCTTAATTTATAACCCATTCAAATTTGGTTACCCGGGTTTTGATTGGGTTTTTCGAAGCAGTTCATCAAAAGCCCTTATATTACGGTGTGGCGAATAAGTAGCCAAGCTAAAATGAACTCTATATTTCATGCAATCGCTCGTCTCCGCTACTCCTGCACGACAACGCGCGACCTCATACTGCACAGCAGACGGTCTCCAAGTTACAAGAGCACTCACCAGACCTTACGCCTACAGACTTCTACTTTTTCCAGAATTTGGATAACTTCTTGGCGGGAAAAAAATTCAATACCCGAGAGGCAGTACAAAATGCTTTTGAAGATTTGTTGCCTCGAGTCCTGATTTCTTCAAGGATCAATAAATTGCCATTGCGTTGGCAAAGATGTAACGATTGCATGGGTGATTACTTTGATACCATAATAGAAATAAAATTACGGTAACTTATTTAATTAAAAACGGCAATTTCATAGGTAAAGACCTAACACAGTATATAATTACTATGAGTTCATGGGACAATTTACATTAAAATAAGATGATAAAAGGTACAGTCGACTGCAGGTCTGTCGTGATACTGACCTTGAGGTGGCCTAGCATAGTAGGTACCTACTGCGAGTTTCAATACAACTATTCTGTTGTGTTATCACAAACGTGCCGCCGACTGTACATAAGGTTTTATTTATTTATTCAAAAATCAAATTCAAATTCAAAATATAGTATCTGTAGGTACACTTGACTTATGCTAGTTATAGTTAACAAAACAGGTAGGTGTTGCAACCAGCACCCTTACTAAGTTAAGATATAACTTGTATTAAGGGCACTGGTACACACGGCTTCACATCAAGCATATACATTTCCAGTATAAGCTGATCTCGCATTGTATAGGATTTCCGTACAATGAAAGATCAACATATACTGGAAATGTATAGCTTGATGTGTAGCCGTCAGTACAAGCCCATACACACATCATTTTCACAAAGGAATTGCAGGCAGAACAAGTGTTACAAAAAGAAACAAACTAAAATTATGATAAGCCCATAATTGCAGAATTTAGAAATTACTATAATTATTTTATTTTGTTGACATTTGGATTATTCGTGTTTGTGGGTGTATGCGTGTGCGAAAGTGTGTATGTGTATAATGGTGATGGTGTGTATTGTGTCGATACACACCATCACCATTATTAACACATACGCACACACCCACAAACACGAATAATCCAAATGGCAAGTTACGTGATTATTGTTTATTTTACTTTCAATTAAATGTCTTGAAATAAAATATTAATTAAGTACTTAGTACTTATTTTTACTTTACGGTGAATGTGCTAGGTAGCCCGCGTAATTCAAAATGTGTTTAGTTTTTTGGAATAACAGCTTTGTAATAAAAAACCGGCCAAGAGAGAGTCCGGCTCACACAATTAAGGTTCCGAACCAAACTAGAACTACACTGAGCAGTCAGTGGAACGTCGCTTATAAAATATGTCAAACCTTATAAAATCTAAATCAAGATTAATCTGACACATATTCTAGATAATAAATTCATAATATTGAATAAAACATTAATAAACTAATGTAACTTTCAGTACCGAGTGTTTGTAGTTTTCAGTTTATTTTTTTAATTTGCCGCGCTTTTCAGGGATTAACTTTTATGAACCAAAGTTTAGATATGACAACCGATTTCCACTTGACTTTTCTTCATTTACTTTTTCAGATACAAAACTTGGACAGTTGGGTCAGTACCTGTTTGTTTTGGCTAATCTAGCCAGTTTTTCAGTTTTTTGTTTGCAAGTCTGCATGGTTCTTAGTTCTGACTCCCAGAAACGACTATCCCATGGTATAGTCACATAAAAACGGAACCTCTTCCAGGATAGAATTTGGTTGAACAATGGTGGTTCCAGTCTGCCTCTGGCACCTCTCTGGAGAAACGAAATATGTTTATTCAGGTATCTATATCTGAATATTACGTCGTCTATTTACGTAGATGTCTTATTTATGGGTTGTTTTTTTCAATCATTCTGTTTAATCATAGCCTGTACCTACCTACCTCAGATTATAGAAAGAACCCCTACTTACTTAATAATATTTTTTGCAGAGCTCTATGTAAGGGATTTGTTGTGTAATTTTATTTTCATCTTTTAATTTAGGTGTTCTTTGTTAAGAAAATGTCACAAAAACAGGCCCTAAAATTAATTTACCATTGTGTACTGTACCTACTGGTCCTTTTGTTTTCGCAACATTTTCGTACACTCCTGCCTAATATTTCAACATATGTACAGGATAAATGTTAACCTTATGAGGTTTATCAGAGTTGTTTCCTAATTCCATTATTTTTATTCCAAACTCATACCCTTTGAAAAAAAAATTTGGCAAGGTAGGTGTCCAGACTTGATCCTCTGTTGTTGAACAGTAGATGGCAATAATCGGCTGAGTTAAATAAAATTCTCTATCTATCAATCTTATAGATGAAAAACGACTTTCAATTTCTTTACCCCAGTCTACAAGTTCCAAAACAGCCATAGAATTTGGATTGACTTTCCTTAGTATTGCTCGCTCATATTGGTCAAGATTATCCATTTTAACAGCACATGGTCTGCCAGGAACAAAATCCTCATCCTTCATATGGCGGCTTTTACAGTACTGTGAGAAAGAAGGTTCGGCAGATCTTAACATTTTAAAATCATTAATATCAGCAACATAGAAACCAGATACTGATGTACCACTCTGCACTCTGACATGTAAGATATCTCCAACATTTAATTGTTTGTGTTTAAACTTTATCATCTGTGACAAGTTTAAAGTTGCTGTTGAATTAGCCAATCTGTTTACAGAGCACGGACCTCTGGTAAATGTGGTAAGGTCAACCAATCCCAACATTGTCGCAACATCTCGAGGGCAGTCTGCAGTTCTTAGTTCGACTACCAGCTGATCATTCATTTTACTTATCACAATAATAGTAGCAGTGTGCACACCAACAAGCTGTCTCATGGTATCAATGACTTCCAAACTAAACGTCTCACCTCTAGGTTCACATAAATGTAATCGACAATGAGTAGCCAACCCTGGACATTGGTTTTGGGGCTCAGCCCTGCTGTCTGGAGGGTGTATGTGTCTCCTTGACACAGACTCGTCAAGACATCCATAATCAATTGCATAGATGTCACATCTCACCTGCTCTCCATCAATGTTTTTTATATTACGTATCTCACCACGAACAAACTTTTCAAGTATATTTGATTTGTATACAACTCGTTGACCTAACTTCATTGAGCTAGCGGAGACACAGTTGGAGCCTGGTATTTCAATCAAATCCATCAAGTCTGTAAAATCTGCCCAACGTACAAAAAAGCTTTTAGGGTCATTGACATAAGTCACATCAACTTGATGAGTGTAACCAACTTTGTACTCATAAAAGGTGTCCATCGTGCCTGCCCTGTAATTAAAATAAAATGATTAATGAATGAGTGATCATACTACATAACATTATTGTCAATGAGTGGACATATTACTGTCAAAGCTTGAGCCCTGATAGTTTGATCTTAGATTAAGATTTCACTACATAAAGTTTGCAATAAATGTAGTTCACCAAAGATAGGTAATAGAAGGCATTAAAAATAGATAAGGGTGGTCGGTGGACAAAATGTCCTCACCACTAATGGCACCATTAAATGACTGATAATTATTTTATCTCAGTCTCGATTGGCTGTCTGGAAGGCCTCCGTAAAACGGACCAGCTACCTGCAGCCTGCACCCAGGGGTATGAGACAGTACATTTTCCTACAGCTACCGGCTTTTTTATCTACGGTACTGCAGATAATAGTAGGTAAATTAAAGATGGCAAGTCAATAATGTAAAACATTAGCAGACCACAATTCGCCTTAGATCTGTGCACTGAAATACCTGAACGGGACTTGCGTAGTATTGTAGCTTTGACTAGGATCTATTGTAATCAACGTTCAACTCGTGATTCTTTAAAAATTATATTGTCTTGAGTCACATTTTATCACATTTGGATAATGTAGTGATCACAGTTTATCTGCTGTTGTTTATTTATTTTGATTTTTGCGAGGAACTGAAGAGGGGAAAAAACACCACAGAAAAACAAACACAGATTTTTTTTTAAATAATATTTTAATGGCCTGGTTGCTGGGTCCTTTTAGCCAAGTCTTTATTTAGTTACAATACTTGTTGATAAAATGAATTATTACACATTCATATTCGGCTAAACACAAATTTTGGAAAATTAAACAAACTGCTGAACACAGAACACTATTCTGCTGAACATGACGCTACACTTTCCTGCCAAGAAGTCCGAAAAACACAGACTAGTACCACAGAGTACATTTATTTATAGGAGCTGTAAACATCTGTATAATTGACCGTATTGGTCTAATAGTCCGGTCAAATTAGGCAAAAAATAGGAGTGAAGGTACAGACGCCAGCACATCAAGCTACTACAATCTGTCAAATTTCATTAATAGTTTTTCAACTTTATCGTTACAGCTTTTAAGGTTCAAGGTTGATTGGGAAAATTTGACAGTTTCGGGTAGCTCGACCTGCTGGCGTCTGTACAATAATTCTCACCCAGCTCAAAATTGGTAGGATTGCTCAAAACACGATTAAAAATGAAATCTAAAAAGTCCTCATCGATCCGATAACTGGAAAAAAAAAAATACGGGGGGTCAAAGGCCACAAAAGAGGGGATTTTCGCCATTTTCAGCGAAACGGTAAGTTAGCTTATAATTAGTTTAGACAAAAATTGTAGATCAGATAATTATCTATAAAAATGTATTAATAGGTAGTTTTTTTCCTAAGAGCCACCGTTTCTGAAATAAGTGGAAGTAAACTTTGAACTGGTTCTAATGTATTGTTGACCAACTTCTAACCCCAGTCTTTTGGGTCTAGCTGATAACCAAGCCTCACTTGAACTTGGTAATATACCCGTAAAAGATGTTGATGACCAGCCGCTGAGGTTGGAGGAAGACAAGCTAAGCTAACTGCACTTGTTTTTATTTCGAGTATTTTTAACAAAACATGCTTACCGAAACTTATCTAAGCGCGTAGTTTTTTAATAGGAGACAGCTTGTCTATTATATGAGGGACTGGGTTTCTTTTACCTGACATTCTCATATTTATAATATTTTTTAGGTGTAAGTTACCTACACTGACCGATAGAATAATATTTTAACTTATATTACAGCTTTAGTTATGTTTATACGTGGTGTACTTAAACAGACGAATACAACTCTTCCAACTTTTCGTTATATCTCAGAAACGGTGGCTCTTAGGAAAAAAAGTACTTACCTATTATTACGTTTTTATAGATAATTAACTGATCTATAATTTTTGTCTGAACTCATTTTATGATAAAACTTACCATCATTTCAGCCGAAAGACGTCCACTGCTGGACATAGGCCTCCCCCAAGCACCGCCACTTCGACCGGTTCTGTGCTTCCCGCATCCAGCGGATACCTGCGGCCTTCACAAGGTCATCGGTCCACCTTGTAGGAGGCCTTCCAACGCTACGTCTTCCGGTACGCGGTCGCCACTCCAGGACCTTTCGGCCCCATCGGCCATCAGTTCTGCGAGCAATGTGCCCTGCCCACTGCCACTTAAGCTTGGCAATTCTTCGGGCTATGTCGGTTACCTTGGTTCGCCTGCGGATCTCTTCATTCCTGATTCGATCACGTAGGGAAACTCCAAGCATAGCCCTCTCCATTGCCCTTTGGGTGACTTTTAGCCTTCTGATAAGGCCCATTGTAAGCGACCACGTTTCAGTGCCATAGGTTATCACTGGCAACACGCACTGGTCAAGGACTTTCGTCTTGAGACACTGCGGTATGTGGGACGAGAAGATATTGCGAAGCTTCCCGAACGCTGCCCAGCCGAGTCGGATTCGACGATTGACCTCTTTCTCGAAGTTGGACCTACCTAACTGGACAGTTTGTCCGAGGTAAACATACTCGTCCACAACTTCGAGTGTAGCGCCTCCGATCTTCATGGGAGTGGGTGTTACATGGGCATTTGACATGACCTTTGTCTTATCCATGTTCATTTTCAGACCCACTCTTTCGGAAGCTCTACTGAGGTCATCAAGCATTACACTGAGGTCCTCCATAGTCTAAGCCATGACAACTATATCGTTGGCAAACCGAAGGTGAGTGATGTACTCGCCATTGATGTTGATGCCTAGCCCTTTCCAGTCCAGAACCTTGAAGACATCCTCCAGTGCAGCGGTGAACAGTTTCGGAGAGATAACGCCTCCCTGCCTCACACCTTGCTGCAGAAGGATAGGTTTCGAGGTCTGGTCCTGGAGTCGGACCGACATAGTGGCGTTTTTGTACAGACACTTCAGCACCTCGATGTACCGATAGTCGATCTGGCACCGTAGAAGATAAAACTTACCGTTTTGCTGAAAATCGCGAAAAGCCCGCTTTGGTGACCCTTGACCTCCTGTTTTTTTTTTCCAGGTATCGGATCGATGAGGACTTTTTAGATTTTTATGATATGGATAAACATCTGAATATGCATTGTATATACCATAAAAAAAATTATTTACTAACTCAGGCAACAATGATCCATTTGTTAGTTAGTTATGTACAACCTTAAAAGCTATACAGCGTGTTACGGAAAGGGTATAGCCATACAACGGGGTGAAGAGTGCATCTGGTTCAGAAGCTCTGTACAAAATTTCAGCTCAAAAGTAATAACTTTGAAAATGCTTAATATTTTGTTTATTCCATAGATATTTTAAATTTAAATCATAACAAACGTGTCACCGCACTACGAGGGTCAATAGTACACACGTACACACACTTGCGCACAGCTCTGTAACACACACAGCGCCGCACGCCACGCGGCGCGGGCGGCGGGATCAAACGAACTCAGTAGGTACCTATCTCTTCGGAAAGTCTGTGCGCCTGGTACACGCATACCGCAGTTCTGACCGGTTTTTGTGTAGGTATGAAACATAAATTAAACTTTGTCGTGGTAGGTACAGTAACGTAGACGATTTTATTAAATTAAATTACACCTAAATCACCAGCATGCAAGAAAATAATACGTTTTTCGTAAAAACGGCGGCTTTCCCTTGGTCTGCGAATCGTAAGAAGGTGACGCGCCCGCCGCTGAGCCCCGCATGTGGCGCGGCCACCTACGATTTTAAGGAAAACGTAATAATTATGTAAAAATTAAGAAGAAGAAGTTTGATAAACAAGGTTCACAGCGCCGAGCACTAATCTAGCTCGCCTTGTGCTAGTGCGTGGAGTAATATTTCGTTCAAAATATTCTAGCACAGCGTTTTCAAATCCCTCCTGCTTGGCCGACCTTCCGATGCAGGCTCATGGAATGAACCCCAGGATAGAGTACAGACGTTGTACCATCCGGCTGAAACATGCCCTCGGCAGCGGCCGCCCAGCAACTGTTCTTCCGTCGATGAATCGCTGACGATACAGCTCTCGGGCAGCTCGCAGATTACCATCCGATCCTCCAACACACATGACACAACATCACCTCATAGTATTCGCTATTACGGCGCGTGACGACATTTTCACGACAATTCCACAACGATCACTGAAATATCTGATACACAACTTCGCACCGATACGGACAGAGAGCGACTAAAAACACACGCAAAAAGTCTGTTATCCTAGCCTAGTGTCCTAGTACTAGGGTGACTGTCCTAATTATTGCTTTCGTAATTTTTTTCTTTAAAATTAAGTAAATTTACCGACTTTACGACGCCAAACACGTCATATGAAGCATCTTTCATGCATTACACGAAATTGATAAATCCATTTGAAAATTAATTAGTTTATTTTGAGATGAATATGTTAAGTCTTAGTTGCTAAAATTTGCTTAGGTACTTGGACATTGGGGATAATCAGGAAATAAACAAAAAATTTGAGCATAAAACATAAGCACTTTGTTAAGGCCGGATATCAAAACGAAAAAATAATTTAATAAAAATCAGAAAAATAAGCGAAGTGCCGAGAACTGCCTCATTGACCCTAAACATCAATGTGTGGGTAACTTTTGTTATCCTACATGATACAGAATTTAGGGTTGCGTATTATTAATGTGCAATAATTTCCGTTACTCATGAAGTCCTAGTACTTTAAATAACTTCTCTTGCATATTTGAGACATTCGCTGATTACGGAAAATTTTATCATCGACGAACGGACACCGGGACAACTGTAAACAAACTAAACAAAGTGACGTGTTTGGATTCATTTCTTTTTTATGTTATTTTATTTACACCGCTAGTAAATTTTCATTGAATAAGTAGGTAATCAATGAACATTACTAAAACAAAATTAAGTACTGAACCCTCTGACATTATTTGTACCAGGACAAACATAAGTAACGTAAGAAAGTTTTCTAGGGTTCATTTTCAAATAAATGAAACCTTTTTATTTGTATTGAGTACTTTTGTAGTTTCCTATTATTGCAATTCGCAGTTTTGTCAGCCATTTAGTTACAGTGTCAAAAACACAAAAACTGAACTTGGATAACTGTTGAGTGTAGTCATTTAATTCATAGAAAATTTGGGCTATAGCGTTTTAGTAGTAGTGCCTATTATCTGATATTTAAAGTATGATTTGATGATACTCCTACTGTACTATTAGTTACATACTCGGCGGTACGTTTTTTTACTAAAAAACAAAAACAATTTCCTAAGTTACAATAAGGTTTTTGTAGTACTTAACCCATTTGTGTTCAAGTGTTTGATATTTTGTGGAATAAAACTAACATGCGGAACCCATTTTGCAAATAGTACCAGGAGACACAAATCTTTTACAGACTTGTTTCTTTGTGTGTAGTTTATTGACACCGATCGGCTGTCTTGGTCTAGTGATGTGTAGAATTCAGTTGGAAACATTTGATTTAAATTAGTTAAACGTTTCTATTTTAACTTTATAATTATGTAGGTATAGGTATACAAAAAATGTTGCCATGTAGTTTGTTATCACCAAAAGAATCCGTGCCTTTGATATGTATATACCCTTTCCGTAACACGCTGTATTAGTGCGTACAAATGTACAATAACAAAATACAGAAAAAAAAAAGTTTACAAAAAAAAATAGTATAAGTACAAATATTTACACATAACATTCACCGGATGTAGTTCCCAACATTAATGCGCTAGCGTAGCCCGCGAAATTCAAATTTTGTTACGTTTTTTGCAATTTGCAGGTCAGTAACAGGTTGTATTTTGATTCGCGGCCATAACAAATATGGCTCTACAGAATTAAATCTTAATCGAGTAACTTATTTAGAAGTAAGAAACAAAGAAGTTTTAATATAACCCTAATTACACATGTTTTTTAAAGTGATGTTGGTTGTAATAATGGAACGCACGGGAGGGCGAAGTAGAGAAACCTACTTATTGTTTTCGTTAGATAGATAGCATTTATCAATGATTGTGAGACGCCATCCGAGGATAGATATAATTATACTGTCTATCATCAATAGCGATCTGTCTTTAACTGAAAATAAGTTATTGGGTTCGGCCGTTAATAAACTGTAGATCTGTAGACCATTTTCTATTTTGCTATGTACCTGGTACTTTTGACGGGCCTACGCTGTCCTCTCATACCTTATTAACACTGTAATTTGAAAACATTGTAAAAGCCATCTTTTTTTTAAAAGAGTATCTAACCGTGGAGTTTCTTGCTGGCTTTTCTCCATAGGAAACTACCAATTGGAACCTTGCACCTAGCTTCGGACGTTTCATAAGTGCCCATGCCCGTGCTTATGTGAAATAAAAATATTTTTGAGTTTGATTTTTGATTTTGAGCGACTCCGTTTTTCTCCTCGCCATTCCGTGGAAGTCGTGAACACGCACCTGAGCGAACATGACAGAGGCACTACAAAAGCGCGGCAGCCCCAAAAGCATTCTGAACCTGTTATTGGACCCTCAAGGCGTCCATTGTTTTCCGTGTGTAGCTGGCCCGCAGGCTGCTCGTGTAGAAGTTCTGGCAGTATGCCTTAAACAACGTTATCTTAACTTCCTTACTACAACAAGCAAACCTGCGAACCAGCATATTGCTTCTAACAGCAAGAGCCCGGCGCGGCGCTCCCGTTCAATATCTTCATGATCTTTAAGATCCTCCGTTACGTAAAGGTACTTTGTAAGTTTCACCCACCAGTTTTACTTTGTAAGGGCTGGCCATTGAGGGTGATAACTGGCTGGTATGACTGCTTCCTACCGGGGGCCTTAAGATCATGAAAAGGCTCTTCTTACAATTGTAAACCAGACCATGGCCAGCAGCACCATATTATCCGCGTAGCTGAGGTTGTTGACGCAAACGTTGCCAATCCAACAACCAACCCGTTTACTGTTGAGTCCAGCGATCAGCTCATTGACGTAAAGGTTGAAAACCTTGGGCGAGATCCGCCCTCCCTTCCTGCACAATCCGCAGAGAGCGATGGCCGTCAGAGTCATCAGGGGTTATCGCACGATCTCATACGAGGCGGCTTGTGTACTGGCCGGATCCCCGCCATGGGACCTCGAGGCGAAAGTACTCGCGTCACTGTATCGGTGGCGCGAGGAAGCGAGGGCGCGGGGCGAGTGGCTGATGCAGCGACATGTGAAGTTACGTTGGTCACAGCTTCGCGCAGCCCTGGTGGCGGAATGGCGGGACAGGCTTTCACGCCCTGCCTACCGCCTCGCTACCATCGAGGCGGTCCGGCCAGTACTCGAACCCTGGATCGGGAGGAGGCACAGCTCCCTGTCGTTTCGGGTGACGCAGGTGCTCTCGGGGCATGGTTGCTTCGGGAAATACCTGTGTCGCATAAACAGAGAGCCGGACGCCCGGTGTCACCACTGCGTCGACTGCCGGGAGGACACGGCGCGGCATACGCTGGCAGAGTGTGCCGCTTGGGAGGAGCCACGCCGTGCCTTCATCTCAGGAGTAGGCAGTGACCTATCGCTGCCGGCCATGGTCGAGTCGATGGCCGGCAGTGAAGAGTCCTGGGACGCGGTGGTGTCAGACACCCCACCCCCCCCCAGACTTGAGGTGGCCTGCCGGGGCGGGCCGGCACTAGCCGGGGATTGCGGAAGTAATAACAGATCCCAAGATTCCCGGTGTAAGTGTGGGAGGGGAATACTGGGGTGGTTTTTAGTCAGTAAGAGTCTGACAGACCCCTCCGCCCGCCCCATCCATGAGGATTTTCCACCCCGTGAACAAAAAAATAAAAAGGTCCGCCCCCCCTGCCTCACCCCACACTCCAACCCATACGCAGCAGAAAGTGAATTATTCCACTTTACATAATTCTTCTTGATTGCTTCTTGATACGCATTGGTCTCCGGATGAACTTGGACAAAACCAAGGTTATGTTCAACGAACACGTCACCCCGGGACCGATTGCTGTTAATGGCGGTGCTCTCGAGGTTGTTCGAGAATACGTTTACCTCGGACAAACTTAGCATTTGGGAAGCTTAGTCGAGTCTTCTCGTCGCGTATTCCACAGAGCCTAAAGACGAAGGTCTTCAATCAGTGCGTCCTACCGGTTATGACTTACGGAGCCGAAACGTGGACACTCACGGTACGACTGGTCCATAAATTCAAGGTCACTCTGCGAGCTATGGAACGGGCTATGCTTGGAGTCTCTCTGAGGGATCGAATCCGGAACGAGGTGATCCGGCGGAGAACCAAAGTTGTCGACATAGCCCACAGAATAACTAAGCTGAAGTGGCAATGGGCCGGCCATATTAGTTGTAGAACCGATGACCGTTGGAGTAGACGTGTTCTTGAGTGGAGACCGCGAATCGGCAAACGTAAGGTAGGACGCCCTCAGGCTAGGTGGAGCGACGATCTTCGCAGGGTGGCTGGTGGCAGCTGGATGAGAGTTGCCGAGAATCGAGCTGAATGGCGTGCAATTGGAGAGGCCTAAACGTACCCGTTCGTCCCTTTAGGTGGACGAAGTCAGGAGGACGAACGGGAATACTTACACGAATAAATTGTAAAAAGGTTTTTTATTTTTGACTTTTTAGTGGGTCAGTTTTTAATTTACCTAAGTTACAATAGCCTAATGTTAACTGCTCATCACCTTTTACAAAATATTGCTAAGGTTATCCCGATGCTGGGACGTTGATTGTTGAGGAGTTCTTCTGGTAAGAACCAGGAGAACCGCCACTCACCATGCATAGTGATGAGCATAAATTGCTTAGCAGCCACATTAAAGTACCTAATCGAATCGCAACCCGTTAAATACTTATTATTATATTGTTACGGTGGCCATCTGTGGTCTCCATCATCAATTCCACTTTACCAAATGGTGCTTTCCGAGAGCAAATGCACGAGTTACTATGTGATTAACTCATCAGATTCTGATTTGGTGGCAATGGGACCACCTCGGGAGTATACCCTTCCAAACAAAAAAAATATTTTCAAAATCGGTCCATAACTGACGGAAAAATCGGTAAACAAACATTAAAAAAAAAACAGCCGAACATAACCTCCTCCTTTTTGGAAGTCGGTTAAAAAGAGAGACAGACTTCCGAAATTAAAGTAATTTTTCACTTTGTAGTTTTTTTTTTGAAGTCGGTTGTTTTTTTCATTTTTTGGAGAACTGGCACTCACCATATGCATTGTGACGAGCATAAATTGCTTAGCAACCATTAAAGTGCCTAATCGAATCGCAACCCGTGAAATAGTTATTATTAAGTAGTTCCGGTGGCCATCTGTGGTTTCCATCATCAGTTCCACTTCACCAAATGGTGCTTTCCGAGTGCAAATGCACGAGTTACTGTAAAAATACCCAAATCGCTATAGGTGTGTCTATACAATTTGAGGATTTCCTTAGATTTCCAGGGGATCCCCTCATCAGGTTCTGACTTGGTGATAATGGGGCAACCTCGAGAGCAAACCCTTTGAAACAAAAGAAGAATCATCAAAATCAATTCATAATTGGCGGAATAATCGCGTAACAAACATACGGTGAAAAATACGAATATGATGTACTTACTCAATAACACTAATGTGTGTTTACTACATTATAATTATTATGGGTTTCACCTATCACCACTTCCGAAAAGTATCCGTTAAATTATCTGGCAGTCACCGATAGTTTAATCTGTCTCACCTTAGTTGCTTCGTAGTTACTTGTTATAATGCGATATCTACATAAAAATCTAGACAACGCTTTTATTCCGTAGCAATAAGAGTTTTCGATTTTCAAGGTTTCCACTGACTTGCGGTTGAACCTATAACGTGTATTCAATGAAGTTATTGTGTGCTACAAAGGATTTATTTTTAAATAATACGAAAATTGAGGCACCATCCTTTGTGTAAACATAACTGACGACATCTGGGTGTACACAGGTACACCTCTGCCGAGCCCTGCGCGGAACACGGCGTTGTGATGTTTTGTTGTATTTTGTAAATAAAATCAAATTTAAAATTAAACAACGTTTATTCTAGTTTTTTACAAAGTTTGAAAGCTTGTTTGTCTTAATAATAGATTATATCGAGGTGATAAAAATAAATCTTAATTTTTTTAAAGTTTTCTGTAAAAAATTAGGGAAAATCTCCGTTCAGGGTGGGAAAAATTCGTTAAAACAATACTAACTACTACTACTAGTATAATTATTATGTGAGTATTTGTTCAGTATCAAGGGTCAGGTATCTAGAAGTGAGGTATTTGTAGGCATAACCATGTGAATAGTAGGTATCTAAATAAATTATTTCTACTCGTGAATTTAAAATGACACGTTATTCACTAAGATACAGCTGTCATCTAAGCTAATTAATAATATTACATTAATATTTAACTTCGATAAAGCACAGAAATGTATCCACATCAGTACACCCTACCCATGCGGAGTAGGGGCGACTCGCTAGTCAATAATAATAATAAAAAACGTTGTACGTTCCATAGCTAACCGATACGAGCGCTGCTGGGGTAAGTTCGACCAGGTTGCCTTTAGGCAGGAATTTGCTACAAAAATAGGTGCTAATACTAAATGCTCGGCGTCACCGTCGGGCAGGAGGTATCTTCCACGGACCAACAGCTCCGAGAAGGAACCTCCGTTATCAAACCCATGCTGCGGGCTTCTCCGACATATTTGGAGCAGAGGTCGTGGACACTCAGTGCTGGGTGCATGCATGGGCTGGAGCACTCCAGAAGGAATGACAGCGGAAGAGCTCATGATGTGCCAACGGCGGCATGCACACCCTGGAAGAGGGTGACAGTGTGGGCGTCAGGTGGCAACCGGCTGTAAAAACAGACCGCCAAAACAAAACAATCTATTATTTATGAAAGCACAAGAAAAAGAGTATAACGGTTAGGGCGTACCCCTTAAGCAACGACGGTCAGATGCGATCACAGGCGAAAGTTGCTAAGATGTCCCCCGCAAGCGACGAATCAAGACGCAGCGCAAATAACTTGCGCATAGCTACATGGATCATCGGTTCCCTGACAGGTAACAACTGGCAAATACATTACATAGGCGAAATATAATCTGTTGTGTACAAGAACTTAAGCGGAAAGGTTCAAAATCCAGCGATAATTTTAGGAACTATCCACTATTGTATAACGGCACATCAACAACAAGGAACGGAATTGGCATCATACTCGACGGAACACTAAAACAAGGAATTATGAAAGTAGAAAGAATAAGCGATATAATTATGTATGTAAAACTAGCTCTGGATAACCAACCAACTTTAAATGTAGTCTCAGTATATTCTAAGTGGAATGTAGCAACGAAGACGAAAGATTTGTTCTGGGGAAGCCCAGAATACCTTATAAACAATACCCTTAGATGAGAAAAATTTATAGCGGGTGATTTGAACGGACATGTGGGTCTTAAAGCGCCAGAAAACTCAGTCATACATGGATATTTTGGGGATGACACCTCTAATAGCCAGGGCCATGACGTAATTAATTTAGAGACTCAATTGAACCTCCCAATAGTCCATTCTGTGCAATTTCTAGGACTGTAAAGTAATACTAAGGGATCCACTTGACTAACCACCCAACACTTGTGGCCAAATTGGAACCAAACATAGAAATGTTAAATATATGCCGCCCGCATAACATACACAAGTCAGAAGGCACTTCGTTCATTGTGAAGGCAGATGCGTAGTTGAAAGACACGCTACAAGACCCAAAAGATAGCAACACTCTCTAGAACGCCTTCCACCAGTTTTGCCTGAATACCGTCAAAACAACCTTAGGAAAAGTAAAGAATAATAAGGATCCTATTAGGTAGGATGAGAAAGTTAAATATCAGATATGGGAAAAAGAAAGTCTATTTCAAGAAAAGGCAAGAAACAAAAATAGACACCGGTCACTTGCATTAAAACATAATGAAGAAGAGAGCTACGAAATGTGTTACAGTAACAAGAGCATTGTCCAAGGATCACTTTTACAAAGAATTAGAGAACGCAAAAACAAACCCGGAAATATTTAAATTAGCTAAACATCGAAATAATCAAACATAGAATATCAAACGTAACAACTATATTAAATATTCATCCAGCAAATTGTTAACCACAAACAAAGAAATTAATAAGAGGTGGCAGGAAAACTACAAGAACCGCTAACACCACTGCCATGCACCGTAGGACCAGTTATTGCAATTTCACCCGAGGAAGTCAAAACAACTATCCAAAAAATTTAAAATAGGAAAGCCACGGCATCAGACGAGATTCCAGCCGAGCGATGGCAAAATCTAGGTAATACTGGTGTAGCATGGTTGACTAAGCTTTTCAACGAAATTCTTATAACCACCAAAGTACCAGATATGTGGGGAACCGCTAACCTGATACCTTTCTATAAGAATAAAGGGGACGTTGCAGACTGTGGAAATTATAGAGGAATTAAGCTAACCTCGCACACCCTTAAGATCTGGGAAAGAATCCACGTAAAAGGCTGACAAAAATAACACCGAACCAGTACGGATTTACCAGCGATGTGAGCACCACAGATGCAATTCACTCGGTGAAAGTACTTATGGAAAGTTCAAAGTCTCGCAAACAAGACCTCCACATGGTTTACATCGACCTCGAAAAGGGATTCAACCGGGTTCCGCGAGAGCTTATCTGGCAAGCACTAAGAGCACAACTAGTGCCGGAGCATTATATCGAGCTCCTTAAAGATCTTGCCCAGCCCCTTAAAGGACTTGACCTTGAAACCTCTACTATTCAACTTGGCAATGGACTATATAACTTCAAACATACAAAAGCTAGCACCGTGGTCACTGATGTAGTTCTTATAGCCGAATCGTTGGCAGAAGTGAAATCAGAGCTAACGGCATAGCACGAGTCCCTGGAAAGGAGAGAGTTGAGAGTCAGTAGATAGAAGAATTCGGTCTTCCGTCTACTGACTCTCAACCCTCTACTCTATATGTATTGTGACTTTTCGGGAGCTAATGTGGGTGTCATACCATGTCCATCCATCGAAAACAGACCTCTTAACAGAGTTGAAGGGTTCAGTTATCTCGGATCCATTGTAGCACCAAAAGTATATGTAGAGAGCGACATGCACAATAGAAACCAGGCAGTCTGGCTGAAATGGAGATCGTTATTTGGTATCCTATGTGACTCCCGTATGCCGATTAAAGTCAAGGGCAAAAGGGCAAAAGGGCTACTATATGGATCTGAGTGCTGGCTGATGAGGAAGACGGATGAACAGAAAATTCACACCACAAAGATGAAGATGCTACGCTGGTCCGGTGGAGTTTCGAAAATGGAAAAAATAAGAAACGAATATATCCGTGGTACTTTTACAGTCGCTAAGATACACGAGAAACTTAATGAAAACCGCTCACGCTGGTGATGAGGCTAAATGATGACCATATGACAAAAAGAGTCATGAATAGAAGACGAAAAAAGAATCCGTGGACGACCACCAATAACTTAAATTAACTACGAACAATAAAAAATGATATTGTAGCGAGAAACACAACAAAAGAGACAACTCACAACCATACGGTGTGGGCGCAGTACGAAGAAGTACTAGGAGGGCTGACCCCAAATAAATTAGGATAATAGCCAGGAAAAAGAATAATAGGTACAATTGATTAGGAAAATGATACTGTTTTGTTCTTCGTGAGCCAGAACGAATCGATCACCTCCCCGTGGAGGTCTACTGAAACCTGAAACAAGACAAAGTTATATTAGTTGATACAAGCTACATTGTACAGCCAGGGAAATATAATTGTTAGGCAAGTTAAAACTCTACGTCAATTTGCCGTGTTATAACCATTTCATAAAACTGTCAAGAATGACAGTTGTGATTTGAATATGCGGATAATTTAGTGGATTGTCAATTTCATCATCATCATCATTTAAGCCAAAAGACGTCCACTACTGCTGGACATAGGTCTCCCCCAAGCACCGCCACTGCGACCGGTTCTGTGCCTCCCGCATCCAGCGGACTCCTGCGGCCTTCACCAGGTCATCGGTCCACCTTGTGGGAGGCCTTCAAACACTACGTCTTCCGGTATGTGGTCACCACTCCAGAACCTTTCGGCCCCATCGGCCACCTGTTCTGCGGGCAATGTGGCCTGGCCACTGCCACTTAAGTTTAGCAATTCTTCGGGCTATGTCGGTTACGTTGGTTATCCTGCGGATCTCTTCATTTCTGATTCGATCACGTAGGGAAACCCCAAGCATAGCTCTCTCCACTGCGCTTTGGGTGACTTTTAGCCGTCTAATAAGGCCCGTCTTTCACGGAAGACCTGCCAGAAATCAGCCAAGACGAAATCGAGGCGGCTCTTAAACAGCTTAAAATGGAAAAGCCCCAGGGGAGTATGGGATTACGACCGAGCTCCTGAAAGCGGGAGGAAGTCCTGTACTGAAAGAGCTTCGGGAGCTCTTCAGCTCTGTCCTGTTCTCTGGGAGAACTCCAGAAGCGTGGCGAAGGAGTGTGGTAATTCTGTTTTTTAAAAAAGGTGATAAAACACTTTCGAAAAATTACAGACCCATTTCGCTCCTTAGCCACGTATATAAGTTGTTTTCGAGAGTCGTTACGAATCGTCTAGCGAGAAGACTCGACGAGTTTCAGCCACCGGAGCAGCCCGGGTTTCGAGGAGGATACAGTACCATAGACCACATCCACACAGTGCGACAAATTATCCGAAGAGTATAATCGGAGTATAGTCTTGCATTTGTGGACTATGAGAAGACTTTTGACTCCATCGAAACCGGGTCTGTTTTGGAGAGAGACGTTTGTGAGACAAGGGGACATAATTACCCCGAAATTGTTCTCTAACGCATTGGAGGATGTGTTTAAGACGCTAAACTGGGAAGGACGGGGCATCAACATCAACGGCGAGTACATCTCACACTTGAGATTTGCAGATGACACGTCATAATGGCTGAATCGCTGCATGATTTGCAGCAGATGCTGGACGGCCTAGTTGATTCTTCTGTACGCATTGGTCTCCGGCTGAACTTGGACAAAACCAAGGTTATGTTCAACAAACACGTCACTCCGGGACCGATTGCTGTTAATGGCGGTGCTCTCGAGGTTGTTCGAGAATACGTTTACCTCGGGCAAACTTTGCAATTTGGTAAAAACAACTTTGAGAAGGAGGTTAACAGAAGAATTCAGCTGGGCTGGGCAGCATTTGGGAAGCTTCGTCGAGTCTTCTCGTCGCGTATTCCACAGACCCTAAAGACGAAGGTCTTCAATCAGTGCGTCTTACCTGTTATGACTTACGGAGCCGAAACGTGGACACTCACGGTACGGCTGGTCCATAAATTCAAGGTCGCTCAGCGAGCTATGGAACGGGCTATGCTTGGAGTCTCTCTGAGGGATCGAATCCGGAACGAAGTGATCCGGCAGAGAACCAAAGTTGTCGACATAGCCCACAGAATAAGCAAGCTGAAGTGGCAATGGGCCGGCCATATTAGCCGTAGAACCGATGACCGTTGGGGTAGACGTGTTCTTGAGTGGAGACCGCGAATCGGCAAACGTAAGGTAGGACGCCCTCAGGCTAGGTGGAGCGACGATCTTCGCAGGGTGGCTGGTGGCAGCTGGATGAGAGTTGCCGAGAATCGAGCTGAATGGCGTGCAATTGGAGAGGCCTATGTCCAGCAGTGGACTGCTATGGGCTGATGATGATGATGATGATGATGATGAGCGACCACGTTTCATCAATATGCTTAAAAATTAATTTCGCTGACTTTACAGGGTTATACGGGTCAGTAAGGGGAAATCCGAAAACAATTCGAAATAGAGAAGTTTGTTCTAAGGAACCATGTCGAGGATTTTAGAGATTAAAAAAAATACATTCAAAAAATTATTTAAAAAAATATATGGTGGAGTGTGAGTGAACCAAATACAAAATTTGCGGAATTGTTAACTTAAATAATGAAATCGAGCTTTCCTTAGAAAAATGTAATCCTTACAATCTACAGTTCTATACATACATAGTTTGACCAATACCACTGTCCCGCGCCTTAGGAATTTGCGCGGCTCACGAGGGGACAGTGCAGACCGTTCATTCGTCAGCGCAGGCCACTCATTCGTCAGTGCAGGCCGCTCATTCGTCAGTGCAGGCCGCTTATGCGTCAGTGCAGGCCGCTCGTTCGTCAGTGCAGGCCGCTCGTTCGTCAGTGCCGGCCGCTCGTTCGTCAGTGCAGGCCGCTCGTTCGTCAGTGCCGGCCGCTCGTTCGTCAGTGCAGGCCACTCGTTCGTCAGTACAGGCCGCTCATTCGTCAACGCTCATGGCATGCCACCCCTCGCCTCGCCGCGGATTCCTAAGGTGCGGTACAGCGGTCTCGGTCAAACTATACCACCATTAATTTCGGACTTGGATGACTCCTGATACTTATGTGCCAGAGCTGTAGGGATATTAATGTGATGCTCACCTGTTCCATGTAGATATGAGTCTTGTTGAATGCCTTGAACCTGGTGTAGCCGAAATCCTGCGACCTGAACGCTGACCACTTGGGTTGATTATCTGTGATCGAACAAACAAGTTACAATTACAGTCGATTCACAGTTATTTTACCTCTCTGATATTAAATCATTGTCGAAATGAAAGTGATCTTTATTGTCGTTTCATTAAGGTTGCTGCTCTTGACAAACACACAGTGATCTTTATGTTACTTACAACAAGGTTGCTTTTGGGTTGCTGCTGTCAGAGGTTAAATAACGTGAAAGTAACGTGTAAACGAGAAAAGTAATCAGTGTTTCCATCACTGAAAACTTTGCACAGCTATTAATGTTTTTATTATTATTGAAATTTCTTTTTTTGTTCTAGTTTTGCATAAACAAACTCAATGTGACACACACAAACCTCAAAGATTGTAAACAATTTTTATTAGGACATTTTAGGCTTTTTATTTCAAATAGTCGATCAAAAATCCACTTAGAAACATAACGCTTATGTAGATACTTGAGTAAGTGGCGATAGATAGAAAATAATCTGAGTTTATGAATTTGTGTCTATACAATAGAGTCAATAGTATTGTTAATTATTATAAATTGTGACCAAAATAACTTAATTTAATTATATACATACCAAAATAATTTTCTTTAATTCTATAGATTGCAAGATATTTTTGAATAGGTACTCAGTTTAAAAAAAAAAAAATACTTACTTAGGAAATGGTCCCTTCCCTCCTGACAGCCAGCTGACCCAGTGATGATGTGGACAGGTGCTCTGAAAGTATACACCTTCAAACTAAGTGCGACACAGCATTGATGTATTCAACCGTTGAGAGGCTACACTATGAAATACGAAAGGATCTACTTTTCCATAGACAGTAATTTATTGGTAAGGGATTCCTACAAGGCATCACTATAAACATAATTACATTTAAATATTACAAGTCAGAAATAAATAAAATAATGAAGTCAATTAACTGAACAATAACACAAATAAACAAAAGATATAGTTTAAACATTAAGTCAAATAATTATCCAGAAACAATAAAATAAAATAAATTTTGATCGTAATAGTATTGTACTTTTGTAAGGAACAGTTGATTTTTATTATTAGTAGCGTTTAATTTTTTTTACTGAATTATTTGAAAAAGTTTGTCCAGGTATTTTGTTGGAACATCTGCATTAGTATGTAAGGTCCCAAGAAAATGGATCTTACATACTAATGTAAGGTCCCAATAAAATACCTGACCAACTTTTTCAGATAATATAGAACGCAGTTGTCTTCAAAAATACATCGCGTATCTTTTTAAAAACACGTCCAAGGTACGTCTTCTAATTAATAGCATGATGTGAAGAAAAAAAAAACATATTTATTAGTAAAAACTATTTATAAAAAAAAAAATACAATATGAGATTCTTGTTGTCAAGGTAACTTTCCAATAACAAAATTCATAAGATTTTTAAAACTGATCATTTAAATATAAAATTAAATTTATATAAATATAAAATTTTTAGCGTTCTTAGATTGTGAGTCGAGTTTTATACAGCGTGCCGCTACAGTGGCGACATTAATTTGACAAACTGGTTAGGGCTAGTGGCCAGTAATCATAACATTTTTTTTTTAAACAATTATAAATTGAAAAATAAAAAAAATCAAGCTAAATAATAAAGCTCTCTCTTTCCTTCAATTCGCCTACTCCTCGCACATTTTTTTTAATTTCATTGATTCGATGTTATGGTCCATGACCCCGGCTTATTACCTCTGTGCCACAGTTTTTAGGGTTCCATAGTAAACAAGTAACCCTTATAGTTTCGCCATGTCCGTCTGTCTGTCCATCCGTCCGTCTTTCCCCGGCTTAGCTCAGAGACGCTTAGTCCTAGAAAGCTGTAATTTGGCGTGGGTGTACATATTAAACACGCCAAAAAAGGCGTAAAATAAAACCATGAAAAACATTTTTTTTAGGGTACCTCCCTTGCACGTAAAACGTGGATGATATTTTTTTTTCTCATCTAATACATGGTGTGGGGTATCGTTGGATAGGCCGTTTAAAAATATTGTGGGTCTGTGAAAGCTAGTTTTCAATTCTGAGATCCGTTTGCGTAATATTGAGCTTTAAAGTGCTATTTTTTGTTAGTCAAGTGTCCCCCCCCCCCCCCTGCCAGCTAAATGATTGGTTTCAGATATGTGAAAAAATTCATGGCAGTAGTATATAACGAAATTAAAAGGAAAACTATCACAGCTAAATAGGGTTTACAAATTAACGAGTAATAGTCGACCAACTTAAATTTGCAGTTGAAGAATTGACCGTAACGTATATCGATGTATGGGAGCATGTTTTCCAACTACAATGTTAAGTTTGTTTTTGGGATAAATTCATCCTAACTACGGAACCCTTCATTGTGCGTGGTCCGACACGCACTTGGCCGGTTTTTTAAGTACAGGTTGCTCCAAGATGCTATTTTAGAAAATTGTAAGTAAATCAATAAATAATAATGTTTAATGAAATTAAAATATTTTCATAATACGTAAAGGCGAAACTGTATACGTGTGTTAAATTAATGTCGCCATTGTAGCGGCTCGCGGTTTATCGGTAACTCCAACTTAAGGCGACGGATTTTTTTTTGGTTTTACAAGATTGAATATCAAGTCACATACCTTAGTTAGATGAACATTATCATGACTACTGGGTCCAATTAGATTAACTAGCTAAACTTTTTGTTTTAACATGTTTAGATATCGAAACCAATCACGTCTGCGGAGTTATGCTAGCTAATTTATTAGAACAAGTATAATTAACCCGTTTTGACATTTAACTTGAATCGACGTAACTTTATACAAGTTATATATTTTTTGACAACTATAGTCACTGTGCCAATGAGCCGACTGATAACGATTACTACTTTCAAACTATTTTGTACAGCCTCGATTAAAAGAGATCACCTACAAACTAATTACACTTTATTTTAAATCAATTCCATTTTTTTCATGTTAATTAATGTTTAATTTCGAAAGGTTTGTGTTGATCCTGGACGATCCAGAACGAGTCGATCACTTTGCCTTTCAAATCCACATCCACCTGAAAATAACAAATTATTTTATAAATTTCGGTATGTAGTTTTTAAATAGGACCTCAGTATCCATTGGGCAGCTGTTTGGTCATTACTCAATGTTTATTCTGTAAAGAACCTTGTTGTTCCAGTGGTGGCAAGTGCTACTGTAGAGCATGAGGCTCTGGGTTCGATTCCCAGGTCAGGCAGTGTTGTTGGGGTTTTGCAACAGGAATTTCTCAGTAGCAGCCCGGAGTCTGTATTTGTGCCCGAGTAATGGCAAAAGGCTCGCCTCCTATTACATGGGACTTGAACATAACTGGCGAAATATGGGTATAAGTACACCCCTGCATAACCCTTCGGACAAAACAGGCGTGATGTTATATGTATGTATGAACAGTAAACTTATAGGGGGAATTACAGGCAATATACTATAGAAGGACATTTGGATTTGGGCGATAAATTTTGTCAAGTTTGGCTTTTGAGCTCATTACGCACTGAGTTCAATGGCTAAAAACTCTTTTCGAGATCTTAAAGTCGGGAAAAATTTGTAACAACGCGAGTAAATCGTACTATATAGCTGTACAAGGATTTTGACGCGTGACCAAAATCAGAACTAACGCCGCCATCTTGGTTTTTTAATACATTTCACAAAACAATTTGGAGAAATGTTTACCACCTCCAAGTCGGGGCCTGACAACGTCATTCGAGCGCCAAAAGATCCTTGTATGTGTGTACAATAATAAAGCTTTCAATAACATTTAACGCCGATATTTACCTGTTCCATATAGATGTGCGTCTTGTTGTGCGCCACGAACCTCGTGTAGCCGTAGTCACTACTCCTGAACGCAGACCATGGCTCCGGGTTAGCTGCAAACGAAATGGTTTGAACACATAACATAATGTTGCGCGCACAACTAAAAAGCCTACTACTAGCGCCATCTAGTATCGAGTAGCGGAACTAGTAGAGTCAAGATGCTTCTAGAAAGTTCGATTCTAGAACTATCGACACCCGGTCAGTCGGGGGCCGGTATGTACTCGAATATTCTAGATGTTTCGGGAACTATCCGAGGCCCTATATAAGGCCGGTATGGGCCGCGACGGAGTTAGTTTATTTTTGAAAACGAGACAAGCGAAAACAACTGAACGATATTTGAGAGTGACATTAAGTAATTGTGTTTAAAGTAGTAGTGTGTTTAAATTGGTGTTCTTAATTAAAATGTCTATTTTTTTAGTCATTAAATCGGCAGTTTTTATTGTCACGAACCCCAAGCTCGTAACAATAATATACTCGGCCTGTAATGTTCTCATTGCCGGGATTCAGGCCTCTCTGTGAGGGAGCGGGCTGTATAGCCTGTTCCAAAAGTATCAGAAGAAAGTGTAAACAAACCCTGTTCAGGTTAAATTCTTACGCAATCACTCACTAAAGGATAAATCAGTAACACATTTATCTGGATTTAGAAGATTTTAACTATAAATCACATAATTTTTTACGACAATTTTTGTTTGAACAACATTTTGTACGATGAAAATTTTGGTAATAAAAAAACTTTTTTACAAAATTCCGAAATAAGTTATTTTTCACTTATTATTGTTTTGTTTTTATTCCCTCTCACAGAGAGGAGGCCTGTGTCCCAGCAGTGGGAACATGACCACTACATGCAACACTGCTGATAGATTTGTTTTTTTTTGGAAATTTGTTGTTTTTTTTTTTCACTTTTTAGTTGTGGTCCTTACCCCACACCAATTCGTCCTTGCTATGTAAACAACAGTGACAGGTAGTTTTATAAAATCATCAACATACATTGAGTGGGTTAAATACGTATTATTGAAGCTAACTCAAAAACTACCCAAACAAAGTTCAAATAATGTTTGTGTGATGAACTGATGAAAGTTAAAATACAGATTGAAAGTCCTCATCAAAACTTTTGCTGAAGGGGACCATAAACCAAAACGTCATCAGTGTATTTTTTGTGTTTGTTGAATTGTTTAAAAAGCGCTGAATCAGTTTCGATAAAATTTATATGAGACCACCTCTGATGTATAACCTACTAAACAAAAAAATATTCATCAAAATCAATTCATAATTCGCGGAGTAATCGCGTAACAAACATACAAAAACATAAGGTCGAATTGAAAACCTCCTCCTTTTTTTGAAGTTCGGTTAAAAATAACCTCATTTGTCAAAATGTAAAACAAGGACACTGAACGAGACACGGGCTTTGGGCGTTTAGCGGTTCTGAACGAGTTAAGGTGATTTAAAATTAGAATTTGAGGTTTTAAGTATTTATATAATCAAATCAAAGCAATCCATTTTTATGTGCCACCACAAATTGACATTCACATGTGCGTTTTCTGCTCCATTTGTTTACATTATCATCAGATAGATCATTTGGAACAAACGGGCGGGCCTAGTGTGGGTAGGTGAATATCACATGTCTTAGAACTTTCTGTGGCTACGAGTACTATAGCATTTACCTTTGAAGGGGTCGGTGGCTTCCTGACATCCAGCTGACCCTGTCACGATGTGGACTGGAGCCCTGAAACGTACAATATACAACTTACGGCTTAGCATATTATATTATTATGACTTAGCATAAATGTATAGATGACGAGAGTGTAAGAAAACAGTGAACCAAACAAATTATTTACCAATTTAACGTTAAGTTTCATTTGTGTTTTTAAATCTCATCATATTAGGTTAACAGTAGTTATAAATAGAGTTGTTAAAAGGAAATAAAATGCTGTAAGTAATTCGCTTCTTTGGCCCACTGTAAGATCAAGTTAGTTTGTAAGCTGCTAGTAAAGTAGTTACGAAAAGCTGTTGCTAAAATAATAATAACAGTAATAGTAAAATGTACATTTATTCAGTGTATTTGTTTTTATAAGTCTTCACATATTTGATAAAGAAACACGTTTCTAAAAATATGAGTTTTCACATCAATCAAACACTTTAGAAGCCATGTTTGTTTACCAAATTAGACAAGTTATAAAAGCACACTTTACTTGAGTTTGTAAGTTTGGTTGTAGTGTTAAAACCACACCTTGCATTGTGTTGCAATATAAATTATGTTTTGTTAATATATAAAGCAGATATTTACCTTTAGAATTTTGATTTAAACAAATACTTTGATCACCAAACACTCAGTCGAAAAAATTAAATTGCGTTTATATACGAAATGTTTTAGAAATATTATGTTTTAAAGTGCACACACCATAGCCAAAAAGTTATTTAATATACTTAAATGTATAAATAACCAGGTATTAGCCACTAAAACACACTCACAAGCCGTTCCGTAAAGCATTATAATTTGAATTACTTAATAAAAGTGCCATGCGGTAACCCTCCGTGCAAGCATTTGGGGCCTAAGGATCATCTTGGATATTTGCCTTCACTTAGTTTGAACTTGTTTTCTCAACGATTTCATAGTACAGTCAACCGCACGTCCATGATATCAAAATGACATCGACAGTAACTTTATTTCCTAGCATCAAGGACGGTTTTCCCAGTTCAAGTGACCTACTGCTGTCGTGCGGCTGAGCGATGCTGCAGCGAGTTTCGGGGATGAACTCAGGCAAAATGAAGTACGTTTTTTTATTTTCTCAAAATTTTGGTTCTACGATATTCTTTATGGAGATTGTACTAATTTTGACAGGCTCCTTGAACTGTTCATCGCTAGGGTCGATGTATGAGTTTATCGAAGAGGAATCTGAGAAGTATGTAAGAAAACCGGCCAAGTGCGAGTCGGACTCGCGCACGAAGGGTTCCGTACTCTATAACCGTACCCTAACCGTAATCTATAAAAACGGCAAAAAAAATCACTTTTGTTGTATGGGTGCCCCTTTAAATATTTATTTTATTCTGTTTTTTTTTTGTATTTGTTGTTATAGCGGCGACAGAAATACATCATCTGTGAAAATGTCAACTGTCTAACAATCACGGTTCATGAGATACAGCCTGGTGACAGACGGACAGACAGCGGAGCCTTAGTAATAGGGTTCCCGTTTTACCCTTTGGGTACGGAAGCTTAAAAAACACGATTTGAGCCGAAATACGAAATTGGGATACGGGTAGGAGCATGATAATGATGACATTCTCTTGCTTCATTATTTAGGGTCGGCGCAACAAACTTTCCTCTCCGCATCCCACGCCCATACAACATGACAACTGATTTTTTTTTTTTTTTTTTTCCTTCTGGCTTCGCACGGTTTGTGCATTTTGCCAATGTCAAGTTAGTTCTTGTATAATATTGATGAAATGAATTATAAATGCATGATGATGATATCCCCGCCTACTCCCCTTGAGTTTCAGTAAAGATGTGGCACTTTACTGAGTCCTCACGCGGACTTCTTGAGAGAACTTGAAGCGAAGTTGCACTGTTTTGTTTCATTTGCCTACACTAATGCACGTTCACAAACACTTAATGGTTAATAATCCACCATTATTACACATTAATATTCGGCTAAACACTAATTTTGGAAATTTAAACAAACTGCTGAACATGACGCTTCACTTTCCCGCCAAGTCATCGACAACTGATTTATACGCAACTTTTCAATCATGGCCTCCCACAAGGTGGACCGAAGACGTTGTGAAGGCCGCAGGAATCCGCTGGATGCGAGAAGCACAGAACCGGTCGGTGTGGCGGTGCTTGGGGAGGCCTATGTTCAGCAGTGGACGTGTTTCAATAACGATGATTAGCCGACTCACCCCGGGTTAACGTAAGGGTGTTCGTTAGAGCCGTTGTAGACTTTGTTGTCGTAGAGCGGCCAGGTGCGCTCGTAGCTGTGCTCGTGCGCCCAGACCACCAGGTCCACGCCGAACTGCATCAGCAGCGGCTCCAGACCTATGCAATCATTACGAGATTGACGTTAGCAGGAAGATGGACGCGAAGAAACACAATCACGTTACACACTCCGATATGAATCAAGATTAAACATTCCAACATCTAAAAAATGAATTCTACAAGTCCCTATTTCCATAAAAATATATCCAAACTACATGAATTAATAAAAATATGTAATATAAAACCAAAACAATTTTTAAATAAACATTTAAAAATTGTTTTGGTTTTTTATATTATAGTATATTTTTTAGATAAGATGTTACATACATATGTAACGTTTTTAATAAGAAGTTACTACAATACTGTAAACGAATATTAAAACGATAAACTGTAGTGCTATATTATGTAATAACTAGCTGCGCCCCGCGGTTTCTCCCGCATAAATCTCGATCCTTGTAATCCGGGTCATGGTCTACCCGTGTGACAAATTTCATCTAAATCCATCCAGCCTTTTTAGCGTGAAAGCGTAAAAAACAAAGAAACTCACTTTAATCAAGTTAGGATTCGTTCATCGTAGACTTCATAATTAAAAAATTTAAAAGGGTTATTGCAGAAATTTGTACAACTTTTACAAGAAATCTTACATAGAGACCTCCTGTGCTAGGAGATCCCACTCTCCAATGGCAAAATAATGAATTGGTAAAAGAGGTGTACAATAAGAAAATATAATTTACACAAAAAGAAATGAAAGCAAGTAATATTTCATACTAAACAAGAGTAAATACTTTACTACTTTTAACAAAAACTCCCAGTAAACAGAAACCTCACTAAGGAAACCATTCAACTGTCTCAGTGGTTTTGAAGCAAACATAGACCATGACGTTTTAGAGCCATTCCGTGAAAAATTGTACCGTTACGGACAAAAAGGACAATAAAAATTACACACACACAAATGACCAATAATGACGACAATACTTAATATTCTTTGTTCTTTTTGAGGGAATCATTATTTAGTTACATACGCAGATGCATGTACTATATTTTGCAAATGAAAGAATGTTTTAAGAACTTACCGGTATCACGTTATAACTGTGACTATAGTGGGCTTCTTAACTGCAACGTGAGCCGCGTCACGCCTTTGGCCACCGACCAACAAAAGAAATGGCTGATCTACCATAATATTGTTACCATGAAAATAAAATAACTTCTTTTAGTAGTTTTGTACTATTGAAAGCAATTAAAACAGCAGTGACTAAAGTGGACTGTCCACCTTGGTGCTAATTTGATTATTATTTATTTCAAGAATTTTATTGTAATACAATAAGATTTGTTTAACAAATTCATTTTATAATTAAAATAAAAACAGTATTCTTTAAAAGCTCACAAAAACCCTGTAGATTGTCATAAAAACCACGAACTTCGGTTAGTTAAAGTTAGCGACAGGCGGTGTGACACGTTAAAATTACCTTTTTTGTTCCTTATTTTTATTTTTTAATCAGTTAAATTAGCAACAATTGACTCCATATTATATTAATTTTGAAAGCTAATGAACTATATTGTACAGACGCCATCAGGTCAACCTACCCGAAACTGTCAAATTTTCCCAATCAACCTTGAACCTTATGCTTTAATGATAAAGTTGAAAGTCTTTTAAAGAAATTTGACAGATAGTAGTAGCTTGATGTGCTGGCGTCTGTACATTAAAAAAAATGCACTCAATAGAGAATATGATGGTCTTGTAAATTGTTTGTACATTTTTGTGACAGTACTTTTTCCATAAGTGCAATTTTTCACGGAACGGCCCTTTATGACGTGCGAGTGACGAAACGACATTCAAACTCAGGGTGGTGACGCAATGATGGGGTACTAAGAAGTAGTTTGGTGTTGCCGGCCCCACAAACCAATAACCTGAATTATGGTGTAACTTTTGTTTATCCCGACCGGCGATACAATAGTTATATAGATTATAAATATTATAATGCTTGTTTTTCTCTTTTCAGTTTTGTGTTTTTTAAAATAACTTGCTTTATAAATTCTCTCCTTTATCAATTCAGGAGTCAAGACACATCCTACCGTTTGAAGCTACGGCACTAAGCAGACTTTTGCATAGAAAATTATATTTCATTGCTTGTTATCAAAGATCTAAATAGCATTCACCTTTGACCAATGTCGAGTTGACAATGACATCAACCTAAACGTTTTTAATGACCTGGCCATTTTAAGAAATATAAATTAAATTAAATTTAAAAAAAATTGCCAGAGTATTTCAGTGTCACATTGTTAATCATTATCTCTGATATTGTGATGCAATAGTCTGTAAACCAGATTCTAGCGTGCACTGAGCACATATTTTAGTGACGAACATATTTTAGCTGTAGAAATTTCTAACAAAATAGGCAGTATCTTTGTGCTCTTCTAACTCTATGTATTTTTTATTTTTAAATGTTTTATGTGTACAAAAATAAATACCTTCACTCACCATACACTCCCAGTAATCCAATGCGCGAATATTCACAACTGCAGTCGATGTCGTTCGAATCACTGCAGTACATCGGTCTGTGCCCGAACAGCACAATCCACGGCCGCTTACGTCTGAAACATGCACCTTATGTTAAAAGAAATAAGGTTGAGAATCCCCATGGTAACGGACAAAAAGTTCTTTGTGATATTTTTAGTTTTAATATTGTATGAATCATTTTGAACGATGAACCGCTTTACCGTGAACAGGAACCTCCCGAAACAACCGTGTCCGGTGAGTACCTGCGTCAGGCGGAAGGTGAGGACGCCGTGGCGCCTCTCTAGGCACTCCTCAAAGAGGGGACTTATCGCCACAATTATGGCGTGCCCAATTCTAGGGTTGTTTGCGTTTTCTTTTTGTTCTAAAGGACCGGCACATTACTGTATCGTGTTGCGCAGGATAGACCAATCAAAGGAATCTGGTCACGAGTTCGTCATATCACAACGAGTTTTGATTGGCTCACACAGCGTCAAAAGGCGTCACTACACGACACAACACAATAATGTGAACCCCGGGGTTATGCTCCAGGGTTCACATTATGACGAACTCCTGACCAGATTCCTTTGATTGGTCTATCCTGCGCAACACGATACAGTCGCCGAAGACGGGAGTCGCAGGCCGATTCCCGGCCACCGTAGGCGCGGGCTTGCGGACGGTGAGCGATGGGTAGCTCGCCGTCCGATAAGGACAAGGCCCGGGTCGACGGCGCGTTGTGTTCCACGCGCGCCTCAAAGAGATGTCAGCATCAACTGACGGGACGATAGGACCAATGCCTTCAGAGTTGCGAGTTTGTCCGAAAGGGATATCGTGGCCCTGGCACACAGGCAACGGAAGGAACACGGGTGGGTTTTAGTCAGTAAAAGTCTGACACACCCTCACGCTCCGCCCAGAGAGGAAGAAGTTATTTGATAATTTCCCACCCAAAAAAAAAAACAACGGCAAAATAATCTTAACATTTCTTCTCACCTATTCTCCGGCAGATTAGCCTTAGCTAAATCCTTCTTCAGCCACTCATACTGGTTAACAATGAGCTTGAGTCCGTACTGGGTGAAGTAGTAGACCTCAGTGGAGATGGACACGAAGTGAACGGGCCCGAGGTCGAAGCTGTAGAACAAGCTCGAGTCGCGGCCCGGCATCGAGAACCGGCTCGCGTAGTTGCTGAAGTTACTGCGGGTTGGATAAGGTGTTGTTAGTGTCATGCGTATTTGCTCATGGACCCCGCAGACCACTTTCATTATAATACAGATAGTTCAACTCTTCTGTGCGCGCCCCGCCGTGTGTGCGTGCGCTTGTACAGCTTTAAAGTGATACGTAAAAAAATAAATCATAGCGAACTGGGCGGGCATAAGAAAGTGACAGAGTCAATTACTTCCCCATGCGAAAAAAGAGAGCGCAAGCGCTGGAACCAAAATAAAACAACGTAAGAGCGCCAAACCAAATAAAAATTGTTTAAAAATATATTAAGCTATGTATCAAAAATATGTTCAGCCAGAGTTTTCAATTACCTAATACGCACATTTTGAATTAAATTTTGCAATGATATTACTTAGGACTTTGGAATTATAGAAAAAAACCGGTCAAGAGCGAGTCGGATTCGCACACCGAGGGTTCCGTACGTATATATGATGTTGATGATTTCCGAAAAACTGTGCTATTTAGAGATATAGTTTTATTTTTTCTGTAATTTTTACATACACTTCTATCACATAGAATAATTTCAGATTTGTATCTATGCAAACTTCGGAGATAACGGGGGAGGACGATATATTTTTTTAAATTTTTCGTCGAAAGTCGGAAACTATACTGCCAAAAAAAAAAAGAAAAAAATGTTTGAAAATGTGCAAACAGCGTTCTTTCATATGATACCCCACATGCCCTAGTCCCTTTTGCAAAAAAGATATATTTATTAATTTCTTTCTTGTATGCAAAATAGTTGAGCAAACGTCATCTAAAACTATTCTAAATTTCAAGTTTATACCATTAGTAGTTCTTGAGATATCCAGGTGTGACAGACAGACAGACAGACTTGGTCTCACCATAAGGGTTCGTTTTTTATCATTTTGGTACGGAACCCTAAAATATAAAAAAGTAGAGGTGTTTTCGGAAGTAAATTGTATCAATTGCGTTTTCCTTCAGTCAGAGTAATAATCAAATAGTCAATAAACGTATATCCAAAAATTAAATCCTTACATGTTGTAACAGTGAAATAAATAGTTACGAGAAAGCCCCCAATTTATTTTGATATCGCCATAATTTGTGAGGCAGTGACGCGGACGAGCAACACGTGCCCTTATCGCTTTATACAAGGTTTACCCACACATAGCGCCGCGCGCGCAGATGTGTTAAACTATCTGTACCGAGTGTACAAGCCTTGCGCCCGATGGGCTCTCCCATCGACAAAAAAAAGAACTTCCATACAAACTTTTATCTCCTATTTAACCCAAAAAAGGGAAAAGGGAAAGGAAGGGGAAGAGGAGGAGAGAGGAGGAGGGGAGGCGAAGCGGGAAGGGTGAATTTTCAAAAACCCTATACGTGTTAACGATATTTCAGACGTTAACTTTTACGAATTGGTAAGGTGTAAACTATAAACGAAAACAGTAAACACATTATGTAGAATACATGTTTTACACCTTGCTGTAAACGCGGGGTAATGATGCACGCTCGTGCACGCGGGGCAAGAGTCTTACGTTTTCTTATGCAATGTGAAATTTCAAAAATGTACGTAACGCTAAAAACATGTAGCGGCATCAACATCGCCACATGAGAACTACGCGTCACACTGACGTCACGCAAAATCCTGCATCGCGCAAGCAAAGTTTACCGCGCAACTAGCATATATACAACATCCCGATATCAACCGTCGGGCAGTTGCCCACCAGACACGACACCTGTCTGGTCGGAGGATCCTCCCTTTTCTATGGAGGATGAGTGAACTTTACACCCTGTTCCTCATGCCTCTCAGGATATAGGTAGTAGGGAACACAGACGCTGGCAGACAGTAGGACTGCTCTCTAGAATTTCTGCCTTTCTATGCTACTACGTTTAATATCAAGAGATCGTACAAACAAATACCAAACTTTAACGTCTCTCCTGGTTTAAATGTGTTAGAAGAAATATAATTGTTCAAGAAACAACCCGAACTGTCACTTAAGACCCAGATATATGCCAGTGACCTTGAGTGGTTAGCTTGCGTGTTCTGTACTGAGCTCACGCAACGCGTCGTACGTTCAGCCAGTAATAGGACTCGCCCATCAAGGAGCGCTGTCCCCAATTTGACGCATTATTAAATTATTATACACAAAACAAAAGGTATTTAAAAAAAACGCGTTTTAGTATACGCGTTTTTTTTTTAAATACCTTTTGTTCATCAATGATTAAATAATCTTTAAATTGGTGAAGGTTTCAGAAAAATACGCTTGGTAGATTTTGCGCCATTCTCAGTTTTTTATCCGCGTTAGACACAACTTTACAAATTATTTTCACTATGCAATATAAACATAATCTAAAATATTCACATATTAAATTATTGAAAAAATGCTCTAATTATTTTTTTTTCAAATCATTAACTCTACTCGTTTAGACGTGATCTTCAGTATAAAATCATTAAAAGTCGGTTATCGTCGCCTTAAGATACTGAGGGCCAGTTTCAAGATCGTAAATTATCGTAAAATTAATGTGACATATTGTCAAGCGCACGTAAACTGCTGTGATTGGTTGAATGATGTATCAACAGCCAATAGCAGCAGTTTACGCGTGATTGATAATTTAGTAGTTAATGTTACGGCGGCATGCTCATATTGTTTGTTCATGTTGAGAGGATGAATGAAAGGCGACTAACAAACGGTATTTTCAAGGCAGAAGTGAGTGGAAACGCTGGGAAGGCACGCCCTAGAAGGACATATTATAGTGACCTAATTGATGATGTTCTTCAGAAAGGTCAGGTGCGTAGTACTCGTAACCGGCGTGCGCGTATGACCATGTGTTATAGGAATAAGGTTCCCTTTTGATTGATGGTAATTTGGGTAATAGAAATACGTGTTTGCACTTTGTTGATTTTATTGCGACTGTTTTATAGGACAATATTCGTAAGTAATATAGGGGCACACACACATGCATACGTACTTGTAAAACTTCTAAACACATACATGGATTCTAACTCAACACCATGTATGAACGGAAACGACGCAAAAGGAGTATGTATGTAAGGAGCGTAGCAGGTCGCGTTCTATAGTTTCTGCCTACCCCCATGGGAAGAAGGCGTGAGTTTATGTATGTACAGACGGCTACACATCAAGCTATACATTTCCAATATAAGCTGATCTCATTGTATAGGATTTCCGTACAGTGCGAGATCAGCGTAAACTGGGAATGTATAGCTTGATGTGTAGCCGTGTGTAAGTACATACATATAGTATACGGCATTTTAATTTGTCCGAAGTCCATACGCTACTAAGTGAACAACCCGGACTTACTAGGCCTGCTCGTGGTTCCCGGGACACGTCATGTAGGGCACGACGGCGGCTAGCGGTTGTATCTGTCGCATGAACTCGTCGCCCACGAGAGCGTCATTGGTGTCCATGTCGTACGCAAAGTCACCCACGTGCAGGATCAGGTCGAAGCGGTCGCGTTGGGCCTCGTCTTGCAGGTATGATAGGGACTGGAAAAATCATATACAAGTACTGATAATTCTCGTCACAAGCTTGAAGAGAAATAAACTGAAATACGAATAAGCATCACCTTGTATGTTTGTTGTTGTTTTTCTGTTCCATTCTTCTTGTCTATTTATATATGGTTAAACAAATAAGGAGAAAATGTACTGAAAATTATTTCGTTGTAAAGGAAATTTTTGGATACAAATAAATTCAAGAACACCTTGTAAGTAGAAACAATTCGCAGAGTAGTAATTAAGGGGCCGTGCACGATATCGACTGATTTTGATCAATGTTTTTCATTGTTGGTGAGAATGAATGAATGAATGAATGAAATGCACCGACCCAAGCTTGGTTTGACCAGACTCGATTGCTCGAATGAACCCAAAGATTCACACTAGCCCCTGGAGCCTCATGTTTCATGGGACTACAGAGACCATTGTATATCAGAGAGTAGACCGGGGGGCGCGGTAATGGGAGGGAAGACGTGCCCTTGGGATAGGTGGGATTATTCGAGCCTACCGACTGTACAGCCTTGAGCAAGCATTGGAATAGTGGAGAGACGGGTGATATTTATCTATGGGAGGGGCATCTTTTAATAGCGTCGCCGCCGGGCTGGCTCCGGTCCTCTCGACTCTTGTCTGTGGCACTGCTATGCTGTATTACACGTTGCTGATTCCAATGTCTTCGTCTGAGATCTCACTATCCGTTTCAGATTTCTTGTAAGTCTCGCTAGCAGCGTTGTTGATCTTATCTCGGTCTTCAGCCGTGTCCATCCAAAAGTTGTGTTTCCTTGTTGAGATATGTCTTGTGCTATTTTAAGTTGTCATTCCATGTGCATGTACCGTAGGTAGTGTAATGTAGGTGTGGTTCGCGGCGCCTGTGAACGTGTGCACGATAGCACATCCTGTGATTCTAGATGCGTTTGGCTATGTTTTTGCGTCCAAGAGGTCATGTATTTTCTTCTGATTGGGTTTGTTCTTAACGTGATTAATCAAGTCTCTCGTGATAACTCCCTCATATCTTCTCGGTCTTGACCTGTTAGCTTAAGTGAGTGTCGATAGTTTCAAACCATGTATTATACAAGGTACGATCCATTCGATATATGAGTCTGGCTAGTTTCCAGTCCGAATTTATTATGGATCGTGTCGAATGGTCTTTAGTTTACGGCGTTTTTAATTGTGCTTTTCCCGCTTAATGCAGATTTTATGTGTGTGACTATAGGTATTTACTTTCGTCGACATGTGACTGTCTGTCGTATGCTCCCAGCTGGTGACAAGTTAACTTGTTCTACGTTCCTTTTCGAAGTGGGGCCTCTGACAAACACGTTAACACCCGTATTCATAAATAAGCAAAAGTGTTTACTTCAGTAAAAGTAAATACTCAAGTAATGCTTCTCGTTCTATAGTTTGGTAATTGCTTGAAGTTAGAAATGTCATTAGATGTTGATGCCGCTACATCACTCCCCTCCGGAGGCCGGAGGTCGATAGTGGGCTGAGTCGTGTATCTTGCGATACTTTCCAGTGCCAGTAGAGGGTTCCAGTGAGTCGGAACCTGGTGCCGCATAGTTCTCGGTGAGTCGGAACTGTCTGCGGTGATTCCCCAGTGAGTCGGGGTGGCGCTGCGTTATGCTCCAGTGCGTCGGATGTAGTACAGCGCCGGGTTGTGGCTGGCTGCTGGCGTCGACCAGGAGAGGCATGTTCTCTGCTTGTGGACCGGCCGAAAGTGCAGTGTGCTGAGCCAAGGTTGCTGATGAGGCTGTGGGTGATGACCAGGAATGCGCGTCCGCTGCATGCTGGTGGTCAGGATACCCGTTGAAGCCGTGTGTGCTGGCTGGCTGTGTGACTCGCCGCTCGAAAGCTTGAGGAAGTGATGATGATGACGTCACGCTGAAGTAGTTGCACGAAGGCTGCGCTGACGTTCATACTCGGGCTCACCAGTTTAGTGGCATGAGGAACAGGGTGCAAAGTTCACTCAACTTGGTGGCATGAGAAACAGGGTGTAAAGTTCACTCATCCACCATAGAAAAGGGAGGATCCTCCGACCAGACGGGTACTGTGTCCGGTGGGCAACCGCCCGACGGTTAATGTCGGGACGTTGCATATATGCTAGTTGCGTGGCAAACTCTGCTTGCGCGATGCAGGACTTGCGCGACGTCAGCGTGACGCGCAGTTCGCATGTGGCGATGTTGATGCTACAAACCCAACTACTACTATATACGAGTATCACATTAATTTAATTAATATAGGCCCAGAATAGATATTATGCAATCATGGAAATTAACTTGATTTACTTTATCTATTACTCTTTCATACAAGCACAGTCCGTGTAGTTCCGGACGCAAAGAACAGCATCATTCCAGTTCCTCCCGCGGGTACCGCAAAAGGCGACCAAGGGACCCACCGGAGAACGGGCAGCAGCGCCCTCCATGCATTTCAACACCATACCGCGATGGCACCCGCCCGCCAAGCGTGGCGATTATGGCGACCCCCCTCCCTCTGGGGGAGGCCCATGTCCAGCAGCGAGCGTCCCTCGGCTGGAACGATGAATGACAAGCACAATATTTAACATGCGAATCAAGACAGTTGTCGTCGAGTCGCTCCTTGACAATAGTCCAACGTTTCAGTTGTTTTACAACCACATTATAACTGCTATGTGACACACACGGTCACACAAGGGTCTCGTCACAATCAGCACCGGACCGTAAATTAACTTTTATTTAATTTTTAAGGGCTCACTTGCAGCAAATTGATACAAATCTCGATTTAATTAAATCTCGATTTTGCCTTAAACTCGACTTAACTTAAATCTTATTAGGCATGTCTTGCACGGTCACCTTTCACATTCGATTTAACTAAACTGAGGTTAGTCATTATTACATTCACCATTCATTCTTTGCGTTCAGTTTTAAATAAAAAGTGATGGCAACTCAGTTCTGCGTATAGAGAAAAAAATGTGAACCGTAACGGGACGCCTGGCAGATGTGAAACATCGAAATCAAATTGGTTGTAGTCTCGTGCTATTTTCTAGTTTACGTTAGCGTACCAGTAATAAATAGTGCTCTGTGATTTGTGCATAACTGAAGAAAGCTTACCTGTTAAAATCGCGTGGAAAGTTAAGGATAATTTTATCATAAATAAATGAGCTTTGTACTCTGCAAATATTCGTCATCTCGTAATGTATTAAATAAATCGCTTCTAATGTACACTACGAGAGAAAAACGGAGTGTCTAAACATTTTATGATCTCATCATCCGATAACCAATCATCATGATTAAGCGAAAAGAAATCTATTTTCACAAATAAAAAGAGGGATTTAAAATACCACTGTATTGTCTGTCTCTAAAATCGAGATAAACAACAGCTCTAAACCGACCTAGATGCCGGTTTAACTTTGACGTTTATTTAAATCGCGTGGTTAATCAAATATCAGCAGTCAATACCACTACAAACATCGCACACGTATTATAGTTCAAAGTAATGCACACTATTCAGCACATATAACCAATAAAACGAGACCCGAGTATCTGAGTCGGGTTTTTTGTTTTGGTTTTGAGTGGAATTCAACAGAATCAGCCCCTAAACAGCCCCCGCACATGGGTTGAAGAGAAAAAAAAAAGGGTCGTTGAAGAGGTCATTTGCTTAACCAGTGGCTGTTTTGTAAAGTTAATGAAGTTGTCAATTTGTTTGTAGTAATTTCTCAATGTTATAATTTTTTAAAGTTCAATAAGTTGCTTAGAACAATTATCATCCACTTCGGCGCGTGGTGTCGAGCCCCCAAGCTGCACCAATGATTTCTAGACTTATTCTTGCTCGGTCACCGAACGGAGCGCTCCGATCCAAGACAGTCCGCGAAACGTACCTACTAATTCGACCTTCCAGTACTAACAGTGCAATCAGTAGGATCAGTAGATTGACTGAGTGAGCTTTACAACGAATGCCTGGATGGTTCACAGACACATACAATTATGTTAGTTTGTTGTTGTTTTGCAACGTCCACAAAGTCGCGGGCAGTAGCTAATAATAATAATTATAAACAATAACATTTTAATATTTATAGAAGCGAATGGCAGCATTTATACCTATTTTTATCTTCCTTCATACTTCGCAGGCTTAGGACTGTTATTCTAATACCCGTTCATTGATCTTCTAAACATTAGAGCATTACGGCTATCGCCGCAGCGGGGCGGGCGCGGAGCGCGGTGTCCGACGCCACTATTTCCCGCCCAAACCAAGAATCGAGCATAATTATGCGTGACCGACATCTTAGCCAGTATATGGATCCAAGTTCAAGCGAGAGACCGGACGGAACGTGATCGAAACGAAGTACCAAATGACCAAAGCACTATTAAGCCTACGGAATAGTTCGTTCTTCCAGTACAGTGACATGAACTAATTCCTATCAGTGTGCTGCATGCATGTGCTGGGTGCACATGTACTACTCGAGCCTAGTCACTTCACAGCAATGCCATATTATAAAATAAACAACTGAAAAATCACTGAAAGATATGGACAGATCTCACTCAGGTTAACTTGCACGGGGGTCCAGCCATGTCGCTACGTCCAACGTCCGGTATTCCCTTGCCTGGGGAACGCTCGTTTGTTCAGTCCGCACTAAGTTTGCACCTCTATAATGCACTTTTACTGCATTAAATCGCGACCAAATCAAAACAAAATCAACACTCATGTTTTTCATTGTTGGTGAGAAAGGGAAAAATTCTTTAGGTAGTGTGTCTATATTCCGATTGGAATGCAGAATATCTAGGTTCCCAAATATATATTTTGAATGGACACTGATTTAAACAAGAGTTATGAGAAAAATAAGTTTTCTATAGAAATTTTAAATTCCTCATATCTCGTCTTTATATCATTGTCCTTTCAAAATATATATTTGGGAACATAGATATTCTGTAATCCAATCGGAATAAATACACACTACCTTAAGAATATGTTTGATTTGCAAATTATTTTGGTATTACGTTTGTATGAACAACGGATGATACGCCGGCCCCTTAAACAAATTGATTTGTGATTTGTAAAGTTCAGTTCTTTGCTTTGCATGTGACTAAAATAATTTTTTCCAATAAATTAATAATTCCTGGAAAATTACAAAAAATCGTAACAGGTTTTCCAAAAAATGACGCGAGAGTGACGTTTGATCTACAAGAAACTACTTTTGAGTTTGAACATTAAATGATGAAAAACCCTATATTTTTTGTTAAACCCAGCCTGTAATGTATTTTTTCCTATTATTTAGCAAACCTTATCAAGAAATATAAAAATCACACTGGGTTTCAGCTATCCTTGAGATAAAATCAAAACTTTATTTTATGAATTTGGCCATACAAAATTTCCCACACCGTATGGGTTTTTGATTAACTGCTTAGAAAAACCCTCATGTCATTTGGTTTAAATCTATTTTTATTATTTTATTGATATTTCAAACAGATTATTTTATATTTCGTGAATGCGAGAATGTTGTAGGCTTAATACACTGTAGTTTTGTAGACCATTTTCTATTTTGTTAATTACCTGGTTCTTGTTGACAGGCCTACTGTCCTCCCATACCTATTAACTGTGTAATTTGAAAACATTGTAAAACCCAATTATTTTTAAAAGAGACCAAACAAACAAACAAAACAAAACACCCCAAACACTTATACATTAAAACACCCGAAACATTTATATCTGTAACTTTTATGGTGTACATAATAAAGAGTATTCTATTCTATTCTAACCGTGGAGTTTCTTGCCGGTTCTTCGCCATAGGAAACGACCAATTGGAACCATGCACCTAGCTTCTGACGTTTCATAAGTGCCCGTATAGGTTTATGTGAAATCAAATATGTAAATTTTTGGATTTTGATTTTGAAGTGACAAAATATTTCTTAAAAACAGCCTGTCTTTTACTTAAACATGGTGTATTCTTAAGCCTTTCGAATCTGGCATCGGCATTGTTCAGTACAAGGGGGCGGTGAATTGACAAGGACTGTATATTCGTTTCTCTTTCAACATTTGCTAAAGCAACTAGCTGCATCTTTTCTCTAGCCATAATTTGTTGAAATGAAATATTCCAATATTACTCAGTATAAGGTGTTCTTGAAGAGCTTCAGCGTAAATATAATAATAAACTTACGTGTGCATTCTTATTGCCCATGTCTCCGTAGATGGCGGCCCGCACTGCCCAGTCCTCTCCCTTTGGAGGCGTGCGGAAGAAGAACTCCTCCGACCAGCCGAATACTGAGCCCGCGTGGTATACTGTGCATAAAGCCAGAAATAATAATTTATATTATTTAAAAACTGCGCTTCTTGTGGCATTTGGGGGCAAGTTTTTGGGTGCGTTTCCACTGAGATAGAGCGGAGAAATCGCCTATATTGGTCGAAATCTCGTCTCGTCTGTGATTAGTAAAATTTCTGCACCTCTTCGCTCCGCTCCGCTTGTCGCCGCTTCCGTGGAAAGGCAACCTTATGTAATGTATAATAATACGTGGGGTTTCGTCCATTGATTCATTCGTTACATGTTCTCTTTTACTATTTAAATTGAGGTCGCAAAAATACCGTACACTTACCAAATGGGAAATATTTGAATGTTTTATCATAATAATTAATTCGTAACCATTTATTCCTAATGAAAACACTAGATAACACAGCGGCGCACGGCAGTAGGATAGGGCAACGAAATTTAATCTAAAAGTGTTAAGGCGACGATAACCGAATTTAAAAATGATTTTATACTGACGATCATGTCTAAACGAGTAGTGTAAATGATTTGAAAAAAATATATGTTAAATTAGAGCATTTTCTTAATAATTCAATATGTGAATATTTTAGATTATGTTTATATTACATAGTGAAATTAATTTGTAAAGTTATGTCTAACGCGGATAAAAAACTGAGAATGGCGTAAAATCTACCAAGCGTATTTTTCTGAAACCTTCACCAATTTAAAGATAATTTAAGTATTGATCTTTTAGTATACGCGTTTTATTAAAATACCTTTTGTTTTGTGTATAATAAATTAATAATGCTTTAAATTGGGGACAGCACTCCTTGATGGGCGAGTCTTAATACTGGCTGAACGTACGACGCGTTGCGTGAGCTCAGTACAGAACACGCAAGCTAACCACTCAAGGTCACTGGCATATACCTCCGTCTTAAGAACTGGGTGTTATTATCCAACCCGAGAAAAAGCCTCGTTGTCAAACGGTCGCGGTCTTGTAGTGCCATTCTAAGTGACCTTCCGCTGTCAATCCCTAGCATCAAAAGAGATGATAGTTCACTTCACCTCAGATAATACAGTGAGATTTTTTCAGAATAGATCGGCTAGCATCCATTCCCGTGTCAGGCAGTGATAACGGATTTTCCTGTATGGAAATACTCAGAGCTGTACATGTACAGCAATCAGCTAAGTTATAGCTGGCTATAATATACAGCGTGTTACGGAAAGGGTATATACATATCAAAGGCACGGATTCTTTTGGTGATAACAAACTACATGGCAACATTCTTTTAATATTAACTACATAATTATAAAGTTAAGAAACACTTAACTAATAAAAATTAATGTTTCCAATTGAATTCTACACATCACTAGACCAAGTCAGCTGACCGGTACACGTTTTAATCCATTCGTTTGATCCCGCCACCAATCGTGCCGTCCGCGCCGCCGCGTGTCGGTGCGGTGCCGTGTCGCAGAGCTGTGGCAGGTGTGTTGTGTACTACGTGCATAGACACAGATAATGGATAATGACCCTCTTAGTGCGGTGACACGTTTGTTATGATTTAAATTTAATAAAGTATAGAAATAAAATAATATATCAAACATTTTCAAAGTTATTCTTTTTGAGCTGAAATGTACAGAGATTCTGAACCAGATGCACTCTTCAACCTGTTTGTATGGATATGCACTCCCCTAGGAAATCAGGATGGCAACCAACCGATTATCCTTTAAAGTTAAAGTTCGCGAGCACATTCGTAAGAAGCTGGCAGTATCATCACAACGGTAATGTTTTCCCATTGATTGTTTGGTTTGTTGGTATATTCGTGTATTTATGTGTATTTATAAGGTCTTATATTTATTTATAATTAGGTATATATATTATATTTAAAGTTTTTAATAGGTATATGTATGTATATCCATAAATTTAAATAAATGTTTATTCCACAATTTTCGTTATTGCACCTACCACTGCTTGTCTCTGCATCACCCAAAGGTTGACTGGTAGAAAATGCCTATGGCATTAAGTCCGCTTCTGTACATTTTGTGTGCTTAAAGTGTTAAATAAATAAATATACCCTTTCCGTAACACGCTGTATTAAGGTAAGTATAAAAATAAAATCAGTGATTGTATGACAAACAACGAAATGAGTTCACATGATAATGCCGGATGAACATCCGCCAAGTATATCGAAATACGATCCTAAACAATAACAGGAATACATACATAATATACCGAGTTACTTTAAAAATACCAAAGTTAACTGCACAGCAGTGGTAACAATAAATCAGCTTATTTTCAATTCAAACTCGAAGTTTGAATTAAAAAATAAACTTCAATAAACCCAATGGGAATCAATAAGCTCTCTTTTGCATTATGTTGTGCCTACGAACACCCTGAGACGCGCGCGCACTCGTCCTTAAGCTCGTGCCTGTCAATATCTTGAGCAGCATGGTCGGGGTTGCATTCGTTCTCATCGACGCCCAATAATTATTAAACTATTGCACGCCTCAGGTAGGCGTATTTTTCTGCCCAACTCCGGAGCCGCTGGAATCTTTCTCGAATTTCAGCAACTAATCTTTCTAATGGAGAAAACCATTTTCGTCGTAAAAAATGTGCCTTCTTATTGGACTTGGAGGTTCGATTTCAGTTCGTAAAATGAACTTTAGTTTCATAATTTGAATACTTTACAAGATTATTTAACTTCACATGACATAATAAAGATGGAACACTAATGTATTTTATGACGTCAAATCTTGCAATTCTATTTTGAACAACTCCCACCGATATAGTCCCGATGACAAGGCCTGCATAGGGCCATGGCCACCTCTGCCCCCGCACGCTACGCTACTGAGTTGACCAGCCTTTTACTCACCATATCTAGTATTAAACTTGAGGTTCTTCAGCAGTACTTTATGTATGTACTGGCTCCTCTTGAGTTTCCCTCCGTCAACGAACAGTTCGCTGGAGCCCGAGGCCTCCTTGTCCATGATGCCCTCGCCGTACTGCACGCGCGACTCCTCCGTGTCGTTGAACGTTGACCATGTTATCACTATGTCGTTCACTTTCTCTGGAAGAGTCGTAAATAGCACAAATAATTAGAGGTTCTAGACAGAAATGGAATAAGGGGCCATCCATAATTTACGTCACACGTTAAGGGGCAGGGAGAGGGTCAACAAAGTGTGACATCGTGTGACAAGGAGGGGGGCTAGTCTTAAGCTTCGTGACGTCACCTGTAATATCTAAAGTAGGTATTCAAACTAAACTTCAACTAAGTTTAACAAAAAATTCCAAATGGACATATTGAAACCCCCCTGTACCTCGGAAGCACGTTAAGGGTCAGATAATCGCCGTTGACTTTGGCCATACAAATGGACGTCGCGCTCACGCCGCGCAACCATTAATTTTCATAGTGAATAATATATTTTTAGTAACGAAAATATGAATACTTTTTGACAAAAACCCCAGATAGAATTTATAGATAATAAAACAGTCTATTCATAAAAAAAGCATGATAATATTTTAAGTAGTTTGAAAGTAATATCGTTTTTGATGCAGACATTACTTCCTGAATTTATTTCATAAAGTATTTTACTACAATACTTAAATATTTACCAGAATTGATGTGTATGAGTTCTAGTTTAACATAATTTTTTTGCATAACTTACTTGCATTAAATGAAGGCGTAATAACAGATTTAAAAGTCACTAAAATCATATAGCTGCGCCGCCGCCGTTAGTCCAGGGGGTCTACTCCGAAGCGTTAATCCGAAGTATCGGCCGAACGTTCGGTCGTTTTATAACTTCCATAGTTTCCTTTTTTGACTTTGAATCCTTACCCGACTTAAAGTCACAGTTTTGACTTTGACTTATCTCTTTGACTGTCGTTTTTTTTATTTTTTTTCGCAGTTGTCAGCCATAGTTAGCCGTAGACAAGCAACGGCCGAACATTCGGCCGATACTTGGAATATATGTTCGGAGTAGACTCCCCGGCTGTAATTTGTAGATCTTTGACAGTCGTTACGGTAGTCAGAAGCCCGAAAATCTTACCAAGTCAACCAAGGGTTATCGTGTTACCCAGTAACTGGGTTGTGGAGGTCAGATAGGTAGTCGCTCCAGATTGGAAGCCGACCCTAACGAGGGGGGACAAATATGACCACCTGTGACAAGATGGGGAGGAGCGGGTTTCAAAAAACATGAAATTCATGTGACGTAATTGCAAAAACAAATTCACCTAATGATTTGAGACCAAAGAATTATCGATACATCTAGTCAGAAGGTTATTTACTTCTTTTTTGTTACTTCTTATTATTGTCATTGCAGCACAGCTCATCTATGTCATAACAATAATAGTAATAAAAAAAAATTATAGACCGATCACGTGTTTACAGACGGTCTATAAAGTTCTTACGTCCATTTTGAGAGCTAAAATTAACATACATATAGACACCAACTCTATCATGTCTGCCTCTCAAAATGGATGTAGGAACGGGTCTCGCGGTACTAAGGAGTTACTCCTCATTGATATGGCCATTAGCCAACCAGTTCGACGTTCCCGAAAGGATCTGTCAACATGTTGGATAGATTATAAGAAGGCCTATGACTCGGTGCCACATACATGGCTCATGAGGGTGCTGGAGTTGTATAAAGTAGATGCAACTCGGCGCACCTTCCTGATGTCATGTATAGGCAATGGAGGACAGTCCTTCGCTATCCAGGATGTCGAAATATCCAGAGGAATAGCGAACCGATAAGGAACGAGCGAGGCATATTTCAGGGCCTTAGTTTGAGTCCGCTTTGGTTCTGCTTAGCCTTGAATCCTCTAAGCACACTGCTGGAGGATTCAGGTCCAGGCTATCGGTTGAGGAGAGGTGGTCAGGTTATATCTCACCTCCTCTACACGGATGACCTAAAACTCTTTGCCCCCAACAATTTGCATCTGATGGAGCTACTGAAAGTAACTGAAACTTTCAGTAGTGCCATCAGGATGGAATTTGGTGTGGACAAATGTGCGGTCATGCATGTAAAGCGAGGGAAAATTGTGGAATCCGTGGGAACCCAACTTTCAGATTCCATAAACCTTAGAGCCTTCTCCGCATCCGAAACCTATAAGTATTTGGGTATGTCGGAAGCGTTGGGCATCAATGTTACTGACATGAAGCAATCGTTGAAGGAGCGCTTCTTTGCCCGCCTGAAGAAAGTATTTAATAGTCTTCTATCAGGCGGGAACAAGTTGCGCGCCTTCAACGGTTGGGTCATGCCGGTTTTGGTGTACTCTTTCGGCATACTCAAATCTACTCAGACCGAACTTGACGCCCTGGATAGGAGGGTTCGTACGCTGCTGACTGCATATCGAATGCATCACCCACGGTCCTCGGTAATGAAACTGTATATCCCGCGAAAGTATGGAGGTCGAGGCTTTTTAAACGCTAAGACCCTCCACAATCGCGAGATATGCAGTCTCAGGGAATATTTCCTAGAAGCCGACGTGGGGATGCATCGAGATGTGGTCGTGGTGGACAAAGGCCTCACCCCGCTCTCCTTGGCTACAGAGAAGTGGCGCAAACCTGTAGTGCTTGACACTAATGATCGCAGGGAGGTATGGCAAAGTAGGGAGCTTCACGGACGCTTTTTCCGGGCCCTACATGAACCCGATGTAGACTTTTTAGCGTCCGTAGCCTGGCTGCGTTTCGGTGACCTCTTTGGGGAAACCGAAGGTTTTGTCTATGCAATTATGAACGAAGTTATCATGACGAAGAATTATCGGAGATTTATTGTAAAGGACGGCACGGTTGACGTGTGTCAGGCATGTCACCGTCCGGGAGAATCAATCCGACACATTATCTCCGGGTGTTCTCGTCTAGCTTACGAAGAGTACTTGCATAGACACAACCTTGTAGCCAGGATTATCCATCAGCAACTTGCTCTGAAATACAGCCTTGTGGAATCGGAGGTGCCGTACTACAGGTATGTGCCCGACCCAGTTCTCGAGAATGGAAATATCACATTGTACTGGGACCGATCCATCATCACTGACAGGACTATTGTTGCCAATAAGCCTGATATAGTGGTGGTGGATCGAATAGAGCGGCGCACAATGATTATTGACATCACGGTCCCTCATGACGGGAACCTCGTGAAAGCCGAGAAAGATAAACAAATCAAGTATCTTGACTTGGCTCGCGAGGTTGTCGACATGTGGGATGTGGACTCAGCAAGCATTGTGCCGATAGTTGTATCAGCCAATGGCTTAATTGCCAAGAGCCTCGACCAACACCTAAGGAGGCTCTCGTTGGGCAGCTGGATTAAGGGCCTGATTCAGAGAGCGGTACTTCTGGACACGGCTCGCATTGTTAGGAGGTTCCTCTCTCTGGAGCCCTGACAGCCGGTAGCTTGGACCGTGTTCCCGATACCGGTGGGCTACTATTTTTTATAGTTTTAAATGTTTTTATATTCTAATTTAAAAAAATATAATTTATATGTATATTTAATGAAATAAAGGAGATAATAGTAATAAGTTTAATCTTTAATTTTAAGACACTGAAAATAATGGAAATGTTATTAAAAACTGCAATACTTAGTTGAAGAAGTTGGCATTTCACTATCTCAATTGAAAGATGTCTACTTTTAAACCTTACTAAAAAGCGAGGCTTAAAATCATTCTATTAGTTTTCACCACCTGTATCAATAAAAGCATAGCGAGAAGAAGGGAAATTAAGGTTTTAAAAGTTATGTATACCAAAGAAACTTTATAACAATGCATTATTTGAATCTCATCTCGTACAATAAAACGATCCAGTCATTTTATTATGTTTTTTTACAAAAACAATATTAATTATTACCTACATGAGTCACTTTGCACAGTTTTTCCTTGTATGCTAATGTGGTATGTGCATTTAAAACTCATTCATTTTATTTTCCTTAGCAGCTGCTTTTGTTAACTTGGTCACATACAAAACAAAAAATATAGGTACAGAATTACTGCTTAGTCCAAGTCCAAGTGTGTATTCATGATTTAAATCTTTACTAACACTCTAGATGAGTGTTAGTGAAGATTCCACCAGTTTCGTGGGATTCATATTGTTTTGAATGTAGTAGCTAATCATAATCTTTTGGTTGGTTTTATTACCTATGGATATGTTAAGTAAAACCTTTAAATGGAAAATTCATGGCTCAAAGGATGTAATTACAAACTTCATAAAATAATCCAATTAATTATGCGTGTTTATCAGTTAGAACATGTTATGAGCAAAACAGTTTTATCAAATTGTTGTTATCAATTATTTAATAATATTATTTAGTTCAGCTTTAGAATGTTATTTACTGAAACATTAGGAATCAGTTTATCATGTTATATGTAAATAGGACATGCGTAATTGTTTATTGTATATCAGTTTTATATTACTCTTATTTCAATGACATAAAGTGCAAAATTAACAAAATAAAAATTTATATGATTGGTAATAATAGTTGACATTCTTTACTCACTCTTTGTTTCTGTACAATTAGTAGTACAATATATTATAAACAATTTTATGTTTTGAATATCTCCCATATGTAAGCCTTTCCTGCACAGTAAATAGTGCCAAATCACACCATTTAAAGGGAGGGGGAGTGATGCTAGCTCAATAGATTAGGGCATTCAGACATGGCCGGGATAGGTATAATGTGTGTGGCCATGACAATCTAAAAAATCGGCCAAGTGCGAGTCGGACTCGCGCACGAATGGTTCCGTACCATTATCTATAAAAATGGCAAAAAAATCACGTTTATTGTATGGGAGCCCCCCTTAAATATTTGTTTTATTTCAATTTAATTATTTATTTTTAAAGTGAATATATATCTAATATTGTGTGAATATTTCAAGCATCTCCCTGTTGCTGTTATCAATATAGGGCAAAAACAAGCAAAAAAATCACGTTTGTTGTATGGGAGCCCCCTTAAATATTTATTTTATTCTGTTTTTTTAGTATTTGTTGTTATAGTGGCAACAGAAATACATCATCTGTGAAAATTTCAACTGTCTAACTATCACGGTTCATGAGATACAGCCTGGTGACAGACAGACAGACAGACGGCGGAGCCTTAGTAATAGGGTTCCCGTTTTACCCTTTGGGTACGGAACCCTAAAAAGAGCTTCGCAGTTCCATAAAGTTTAACACATCAAGGAAAACGAAGGGTTTGTTATTTAGACAATGTTTTGTAAAACATTTACTTAACATTGAAGAACATAATTTTTTTTAAGTAGTAACTTTATAGGTTTATAAATAGTAGTTAATTATTTTGTACATTTTGTTTTTTAAGAAAATATTAACTCAAGTTGTTTATGGCGAGGGTGAACATTAACACAAACAAACAGACTGTGTAGTTGAAACTGATAATAAATACAGTATGTTTAGTTTATGTTAAACTGAATCAGAATCATCCGGTTTTTTTTAACCTTATTTAGAGACATTATGGTGAGAGTGCCTGGAGACACAACAAAGAGTGAAAGCTGTGGGGGACACTTTTGCCCAGCAGTGGAACAATTATTAGAGGTTGAAAAAAAGAAACCAGCCTTAAGTTAGTTTTAAATTTAATTTAATTTATTCATAAAACAAATTACATTGTGCTGGATTAGTTAATTATATTTAATAATTTTTAAATATTTTATTCTAGTATGTAGGTATGTTGTGTAATCTGTTCTAGTTTTATGCAAGGGGTTAAGTAACGGTAGGTACCTGTTTTTTTGTTAGTTTGTTTGAGGAAATACTCGTCAATCAACGTGAAAACAAACAGGAATAAAATATTATTATAGGTCTAAGCAAACGACTTACCTCCAAACGATATGTGCATTTGTTCCGGTTGGCAATGAGTACAATCATACGTTAGTCCCGGGTTCCCTTGAAGACCCCTAAAGCCCCCAAATAGGCTATTACCCGAACTTATCCCTAATAATAGAGAAATTATTAGCAACTTCATGTTTGTCCAAAATAGTATTGTATGTAGTTATCACTAGTATAGCATAACAAGTCGTTCTTCGTCACTGACGACTGAACGGCCAATTATTTAGTAGTTAGCACTTTGTTTGTTATTTTAATGATTCAAATCTGTTAGTTAGACGTCGCCTCGAATCGAAAAGTCCTGTCACTGAGACACTGACTGAACTGACGTCTGACGCACTGACATTCTGAAATTTAAACAATTCTAACTTAGAATCATACAAATCAAATTATCGATACCCAAGAAATAATTATACTAATCGTAATTTCTTGATTTTAAAATATTTGACTAGTACTGCTGATAAAATAAAATATTTCTTTAATAGATAACAAAAACAATATGTAAAATAAATAGTATTTGAAATGATTGAATAATAATTACAAATACACAACATTGCAAAGATTTCGAACGCATCCACGTTCCATTATCACTATAAATTTTAACTAGCTACGTAGCTATATTTTTATTTTAAACTCTGTTACACGATTTGTCGCAAAAATGCCTCTTTTATCATGTCGTTGTAGCTACTATATAATTGATCCATAATGAATTAGTCCAGGGCCGCCATTGGCAGGCCACGTTCAGTAGTTCAGAACCAGATGGTCCGACTCATATAGAGCGTTCGACTAGGTAGTTTACAGACTAATATTTATGAGATTTAATTTTGTGTTTCATTTGCAGTGCTGTCAAATTATTTGACCTGCTGAATCACTGCTGAATGCGGAGGACCACTAGGACACGTGACTTAATAAAAACTGCCTTTGAGCTCCGAGGTTAAGCTGCGGTTGCGTTACGAGTCATTATTTGCACATAAACCCGTCTTCTTTCTGCACCTTCTCAAACATGACTATATTAGAACATGACGTGATTAGTTATGTATTAGTTATATTTGTCAGGGAGCAGTGCAGGGGGGGAGCAGTGGTGGCCCAGTGGTAACGGCCTCGACTTACGAGTTGTAGGTCGTGGGTTCGAACCCAGACAGGCGCTTTACTTTGTGTAAATTATTTTCATCACTACTGCTCTCAAAACGGTGAAGGAAAACATCGTGAGGAATACCGGCATGTCCTAGAACTAAAAATTCGAAGACATGTGACATCTACCAACCCGCACTGGGCCCGCGTGGTGGATTATGGCCCACTCCCTCTCAAAGAGAGGAGGCCAGTGTCCCAGCAGTGGGAACGTTATAGGCTGATTAATAATAATAATTAATAATGATTATCGATGTTACCATTTCACATGACGAGAACCTCGTGAAAGCTGAGAAAGAGAAACAAATTAAATATCTCGACTTAGCACACGAGGTTGTTGACATGTGGAATGTGAGCTCGGCTATCATTGTGCCGACTGTCGTATCGGCCAATGGCCTGATGGCCGAGAGCCTCGATCAACATCTCTCGAGGCTCTCGTTAGGTGGTTGGATCAAGGGCCTGATTCAGAAGGCAGTACTCCTCGATACGGCTCGCATTGTGAGGAGGTTCCTGTGTCTGGAGCTCTGACCACCGGTAGCTTGGACCCTGCTCCCGATACCGGTGAACGACTATTTTTTATATTTTTAAATGTTTTTATATAGTTATTCTAATATTTAAAAATATAATTTATATGTATATATAGTGAAATAAAGGAAATAATAATAATATATTTTTCAGTAGCCCTGGCATATTAGGTACGGTAGAACTCGGATAGGCTGACTAAACTCGCCCAGTCAAACTCCTTCGGACATTTACCACACCAAAGGTAATAAAAATACCAAAACATTTGCTATTAACAATTTATTTATAAAATTGGTCTTTACAAGAAGGTAAGTAATCTAATCATTAATTTCTTTAAAGATAAGATCAAGCAAAGAATACGGTTTAATTATAACTTTAAATATCATAAGGTTTGTGTTGATTCTTGACGAGCCACAGCGAGTCGATAACTTCGCCTTTTTGTTCAACGTTTACCTGAAAACAGAAACAGTTTTAGATAGGAAAAAAAACTCAAGTAAATCCTAAAATAAAAGTAGTCTGGAAATAAAGACCGAAATTTTCTCTTTGACATACAAAAATAAACAATTGCGTGTCCGACAACGCACAATGAAGGGTTCCGTAGTTGGGATGAATTGATCAAAAGAAACACAAACCTAACATTGTAGTTGAAAAATATGTTCCCCATACAGGCCAACTGCAAAAGAACTTACCTTTGGAGGCACAATAAGCGAACTTTTGTACGCACAATATTGAGTGATTTACCATTTTATTTTAAGACCACACACTTCTTATAAGTTTTCCTGTAATCTCTATGTATAGAACCACTCTATGTATTTTTTTCAAAATTTTAGATTCAGCTATTGCTAGCTAGAAAATTTACTATTCCCCCATGATCTCCGAAACTATTTCGGAGATAATGGGGGAATAGTCAATTTTCATCTATTTTCTTTAATAATTTAAATACGAATTATTTTTAATTATAAAAAATACCTATATATTTTTGATAGAGATTTGAAATCCTCGTGACAAGTCCTTTCAATATGTCACACGGTATAGTTTTAAAACTTTTTTTTAGTTTCCAATTTTTTCCCAAAAGAGAACACCATATTCAAATTCATATAAATAAGTTACACGTCCGTGTTTGGGGTCACAGAATTTGAGTACCAAATTTCAATTTAATCGGTCAAGTAGATTCGGAGCAAATCGGCTGTGACAGACTGACAGACAGACAGACACTTAGGACAGTGATCCTAAAGGGTTTCGATTTTTTTTTTTGAGGTACGGAAAAATTGTAAAAACCGTCTTCACAAAGAACATAATAATGTGATGTGTGAAATACAAGACCTTGACTTCTTACTAGAAAATGGAGACTATTACAGCGAGATTTTTGTTTTCAGTATTATGTCTAATTATATATAAATAATTACTATATGAGTAAATGTACCTGATCCATGTAGATATGCGTCTTGTTGAGCGCCACGAACCTCGTGTAGCCGTAGTCACTACTCCTGAACGCGGACCATGGCTTCGGGTTAGCTGCAAACGTTCTTATGTTCGTTACTCTTTCAGTGGTTAGAAAAAAGTACGTTTTGATATTCTTAAGACCCTAAAAGAACAGCTAGATTCAACTGTCTGTCTCCTTGTCAATTTAAAAGAACCTGCAATTCGATAAGTTCCAATTTATGATCATAATATTTTTTTCCACGAATTTTTCGGAGTCAACCCCGAGAATATCAACATTCCTACCGACCTTTTTCTGATCTAAATTACGTACTACACCTGCTAACTACCGTCCACCGTATAGGTACTTACGTTTGAAGTGAGAGTGCCCTTCCTTGCATCCAGCCGAGCCAGTTATGATGTGCACCGGAGCGCTGGAATATCATGAACCAACGTTAGGTACTCAAGTTCTTGAGGCTCAAGAGCGAATTTTTAAAACAGACTTTAGGACCATTATGACTGACTATAGGACGGTCTTTATTAAACAAAGTGTTGGGTATACACACTTACCTAGGGTTAACGTAAGGATATTCAGTGGAACCGTTGTACATCTTGTTGTCATACATCGGGAATGTCCTTTCGTACAGGTGGTCATGCGCCCAGATCACCAGGTCTACGCCATATTCCTTTAGTAAAGGCTCCAGAGCTATGAACAAATGAGTTTTTAATAGCCGCGCTTGACAGGCTACCCGAAACCATTATTTTTCTAGATGAAAACTAAAGGGATTTTCCAGGCAACAATCGCCTTGCAAACTTTATGAACATCAGTTCGGTTTAGACGGACATAATATATACGATCAAACAACTCAGTCTATCGCAACCTACTGCTAGATAGGCCTTATATCAATTTGCGTCACAAAATCGGCCTCCCGCTTCGCATCTGTCCCGGACGGTTTTTTGTTTTGGTTCATCTAGCCAGGGGTGTTCCACGCTACAAGGATACATCCTTAGTACGATATTCCTATGCAGGATGAAGAATAAACTTGAAGTTATTTAATAGACTATAAGTAGACCCACATAACTGTTACAACTCACCCCACATTCCATGCAAGCCGACTCGCGTAAGCTCTCGTTTGCAGTCATAATCATTGCGGTCACTGCAGTACATAGGTCTGTGGCCGAATAGTACTATCCACGGTCTCTTCGTTCTGAAAACAGTCTTTCTACTGAAATAGGCTGACTGAAAATAGAGTTGATGATAGTGAGGTTCGGTCTGACTGTGCCAAAGAAATAGAAAGAACCTCAGATTTATAACCCAGAAACTTGGCCAAATATTTGAGATTCCTTGATCCTCAACGGCTAGGGGGTATCTAAACTCATTTTATTTTCGCCCTTCGCCAACTCCTGCTGTATACTCGCATGTTATCAAGTCAACCTCGTAAGTTAATCTTAGCGGATAAAAATGATGTTGTCTGACCTGTTCTCCGGAAGGTTGGCTCTCTCCAAGTCTTCCCTGAGCCAGTCGTACTGGTTGCTGATGAGTTTGATGCCGTAATTAACATAGTAGTACACCTCAGTGGAGATGGACACGAAGTGAACGGGCCCGAGGTCGAAGCTGTAGAACAAGCTCGAGTCGCGGCCCGGCATCGAGAACCGGCTCGCGTAGTTGCTGAAGTTACTGCGGGTTGATATTTTAAATATTATCGCGAGAATGAAGATTCTGATACAAGCTTTCGCTTACGGCAGATCAAGACGCAAAAACCCTTATAACAATATTTTTCGCACAAAATGTTTTTCACTTCCATTCTGTCCTATTAGCCGTCACCTTGTTACCATACGTTTTATAGGTATATCTCATACCATCCATCCATCATCATTAATTATATTCTTATATTCAACACTGTCTTTGTCACTCCTTATCATGCTTAGGTAGGTGTAATACGTACTACTTTTCCTCGTGGTTCCCGGGACACGTCATGTAGGGCACTACAGTCGCTAGAGGTTCTATCTGTCGCATGAACTCGTCGCCAACTAGAGCGTTCTTGGAGTCCATGTCGTACGCAAAGTCACCCACGTGCAGGATCACGTCGAAGTGAGAGCGTTGAGCTTCTTCTTGCAGGTATGACAGAGACTGGAAGAAAAGCTTTCAAAGTAAAATTGCCCTATTTAGAGGAGAATTCAAAGCAAGTAGGTAGGTACTAAGAACACAGCAGTAGCGTAATTCTAGAGAGGCATTTTACACAGTTTTCCTTATGATTTTGGCACTTTCCAGGCTTTGAACTTGCTTCAGGTTTTGGAGATAAGACACAGATCCGGATTATAATACTTTGATAATACCATAAATAGTGGAAAAACCTGCTAAGTAACGAAAGAGGTACCTACAATCTACTATTATTTGCTTTAAGTAAATTACTTTGTTTAAATTTTACTTCTTGTTGCAGTTTCTGTATAATGTCCTTTCTTATTAAATGTTATGTAGGTACATCTATAATTTGTGTACATTAGTAGTACCTAATATCTTTCCTATATACTATTGTAAAGAAATAAAAATAAGAAGTTAGTAACGTACTTGTGCGTTCCCGCTGCCCATGTCGCCGTAGATGGCAGCTCGCACGGGCCAGTCCTCCCCCGCTGGTGCCGTACGGAACCAGAACTGCTCCGACCAACCGTAAACAGAACCCACGTGGTAAACTGTCAACATATTACCGTATCAGCATTTATAATAATCGTAACCGCTTTACTTTGAAGTGTCAAAGACATCAATATTTCGGTGCATAATCTACATCTCTCTCCACCGAAACAACGATGGCTTCCACACCGTTATGATTCTGATGACGAGCTCATGATTATGTACCCCGATTGGATATATGTATAATACGTCAACGATTACTACTATCTATAGTTAGTTTGAATTGTTAATCATGTACGGGGGTCGAGATAACCTCAGTAAGATAAATAAAGCTTTAGTATGTCAGTCTGCCCACTCGCTAATGATAGGACTAGGTTTAAATGCAGATCACGCTAGAAACATGCACTTTTGAAAAATTAAGAAAACTTCATTTTGGACGCAAAGAAAGCGCTGTTAAATGAGAGCAGCTTTAAAGTCTTCAGAAATGTAGAGACTTGTTCTAACATAGACAATAAGTAAAAGACCTACCGTAACTGATATTAAACTTGAGGTCCCTCAACGTAACAGTATGTATGTACTGGCTCCGCTTCAGTCTCCCTCCATCCACGAAGATCTTGCTGGACCCACTGGTCTGCTTGTCCATAGTACCCTCGCCGTACTCCACGATCGACATCAGGGTATCGTTGAACGTCGACCATGTTATCACTATGTCGTTCACTTTCTCTGGAAGTTCAACAGGCAGGGTTATTAATAGGTACAGACGATTGTGAGATGACATCAACATGGATAGATAATAATTGTCACTAATGTTTTGAGGCCAGTACCCCGAGTGTAAGTTTGGAAGTGAGTAAACGTAACTAGCGCGTTTGCGTTAAGATTTTTATTCTCACTCTTATACTCTTAGCATTATGATCTATCGATCAAATTTTAACGCAAACGAAATAGTTACGTTTACTCTCTTGCAAACTTACACTTGGGGTACTGTACCCCGAGTGTAAGTTTGCAAGTGAGTAAACGTAACTAGCGCGTTTGCGTTAAGGTTTTAATTCTCACCCTTATATTCTTAGCATTATGATCTATCGGTCAAATTTTAACGCAATCAAAATAGTTACGTTTACTCTCTTGCAAACTTTCACTTGGGGTACAGACAGACAGTCGCTCCATGTAAACATGTTAGACTGGAAGCTGACCCCAACCACAGATGATTGCCCGGCTTGGGCGGAGCACCGCCGTGTCATCACGGAGGCGATCGGCGGCGGCGATCTCTCGCGTCCGGCCCTGGTTCAGGCCATGGTTCGGAGCGAGAGTGCATGGGAGGCCGTCACCTCCTTCTGCGAAACAGTAATGCTCGCAAAGGAGGAGGCGGAACGCGTGAGGGTGAGGCAGGGTTCACGCCCTCACGCCCTTAGCCGCCGCAGGAGACGCCCCGGGCGTCGGGAGTCACAAGCTGATTTCCGGCCACCGTAGGCGCGGGCCTGCGGACGGTGAGCAATGGGTAGCTCGCCGTCCGATAAGGACCAGGCCCGGGTCGACGGCGCGTTGTGTTTCACGCGCGCCTCAAAGAGATGTCAGCACCAACTGACGGGGTCCGTTAGGGCCAATGCCTGCCAGGGTTGCGAGTTTGTCCGAAAGGGATATCGTGGCCCCGGCACACAGGCAACGGAAGGAACACGGGTGGGTTTTAGTCAGTAAAAGTCTGACACGCCCTCCCGCTCAGCCCAGAGCGGGAGAAGTTATTTGATAATTTACCACCCAAAAAAAAAAAAAAACCACAGATGATGACCGTTTCAATAATTCAAAGAATGGACAACGTTTGCTTACTCGCTGGTCTTGTAAACCTGACCATGGGATTACGTTACTCGAGATCTTGTGGTGGGGCAGAAAGATTCAGGCTTTGCTAATTTGAAAAATCATTCATCAATCAATTAGCTAAATCTATAGCTGTCTACAGCTGGACGCAGACATAGTCTGTATCTTACGTGCAATTGAAATATCTAATTGAGTAACTAGCATGGGTCACTACTTCAACAAATAAGGTCAAACGGACACTGACTTACCTCCAAACGCAATATGTACTTGTTCAGGTTGGCAATCGCTACAATCGTACTGAAGACCCACACTCGCTTTAGAAAAATCTCTTCCACTACTTATACCCAACAAAAGCGAAATAATAAACAACTTCATATTCTATGTAAGTACTTTAATTTGTTGGTTAATTTAACAACTCGACCAGCATCTGTGCCTCGTACTTTATGACTAATTGGACGTAACGGAATAATAACACAAACATACAGTACCACTGTCGATAAATGTTGTAAATTGACATTATTATTTATTGTTACTCTAATTTTATGATAAATCACTTACAAGCTTCTTTCTTTGTTACGTCTATGTTTCAAAACATGATAACAAAATCTTGTATATTAAAACTTAGTTAGTGGTTAGTATTTTTAAAGCACTGACATTCAATTCTATTTCCATTGAATGTGAGGCACCCATTACCTTTTTAGGGTTCCGTACCAAAATGGTAAAAAGGAACCCTTATGGTGGCGGACTAAGCCCGTCAGAGGCCCGGGGCGGCAAAGTTGAATGAGGCTCCCCACTAGACATTGTTTGTTAGTTTCTCGATTCTATTGTATAAATAATACATATATCTTTAACGAAAGAATCGAGAAACTTTACGGTTTTTGTTGCTAGAATACCTAAATATAAAGCCTAAAGGCTTCTACATACCGGCGCGACGTGTCGCGCGACGCGACATGGCACAAAGGCCCCGCGTGTCACGGGACGAGCGGTGCCTTTGTGTCGCGTCGCGTCGCGCGACAAGTCGCGCCGGTATGTAGAAGCCTAAAAGCGTCTTGGTGATTTTTGGGGTTCCGTACCCGAAGGGTGTGTGAAACTTCTGTATATCATGTACTGCTTGTAGTCTATAAGGGTGATTTTCGGCAACTGCAAAAAACAACTTTGTAATTCACAATATCATTAATTCATTATGTTGGCAATTTCAAAAATTTTAGATGATAAATATTCTTCTTTCAAATATTTATTAGTGACTTGTGGACAGAATATATTATTATATAATTATATTATATATATTTAATATCAAATTCAGAATTGTTACAGTTGTAATGGCAATCTTGTCATTTGGTTTAAATTGGTTTTTATGGTGTTCCCTTGTTTCGCAGACAGAAATTTCATAGAATTTTGTTTCGTAGAAAATGTTTCATATAATATTTGGTCCTTGTATTTTTATTTCGAATAATATTGTTTCAACGACTATTTAGTTGGATGTAACATATTTCACAGAAACACAATTCAATGAATTTTATAGTAACTTATTTTTGAACGAATATTGTTTGTTCGGTGTATTTTTTCATGGTATTTTATTTCAACGAAAATGTAAAAATAGACATTATGCTAACCATATATTTTTTTTTTTTTCCTTCTGGCTTCGCACGGTTTGTGCATTTAGCCAATGTCACGTTTTAGTTCTTGTATAGTATTGATGAAATGAATTTTAAATGCATGATGATGATATCCCCGCCCACTCCCCTTGAGTTTCAGTAAAGATGTGGCACTTTACTGAGACCTCACGCGGACTTCTTGAGAGAACTTGAAGAGAAGTTGCACTGTTTTGTTTCATTTGACTACACTAATGCACGTTCACAAACACTTAATGGTTAATAATCCACCATTATTACACATTAATATTCGGCTAAACACAAGTTTTGGAAAATTAAACAAACTGCTGAACATGACGCTTCACTTTCCCGCCAAGAAGTCCTTCACTTTCCCGCCAAGAAGTCAACCATAATTTTATAAATAAATATCATATATATATTTAGTAAGATTAATTAAGCGTTTAAGAAGTATATAAGTAAAATAATAAAATAACCAGTGTTTTAACAAATGTTATTTCGTCGAAACAGTTAATACGTGCAATGAAGTCACTATTAATGAGAATAACAAGATTGTTTTCATGCAACCCGCATTGTTTTTGTGAACGCAGTGTTGTAATTTTATAAGACAGTATGTATTTTGTCAAAGATGAACTGAAACGTTTAGAAACTGTCAGTCGATAAAATGTTTTTCTTGGCAATAAGTTTGATATTAACTAAGCATTATGAGGATAGAGAATATTTGATTTGTTATTCTATGAAATGAATATTAAAACATAAAATTTTATTTGTAACAAAAATAATTGATTTAAATTTCTTCAAAGTAAGTATTCTGCGTATTGATTATTCTATGAAATGATAAATTATGAGAAAAAATTTATGTGAAACAAAATTCTATGGAACTTTTTTCTATAAAACAACGTACAACCGGTTATTATTTTTATTATTTTAGTAATATTTTATATAGGCTTAGATTATTTTTAAATTGTGAATTTGAGAACGTTGTAAGTTTACTAGACTGTAGCTTTGTAAACCATTTTCTATTTTGTTAAGTACTTGGTACTGGTTCCGGGCCGTCTAGGCCACATTACAATCTAGCCTATTCGCTAATAAGTGATTGAAATGTAACCTAAACTGCTAAGTAAATATAAAATTAAGAAATCGTCCAATAACGTCTTTCTTCGTCTTTATTATGTTAAGGGGAAGACACTTAAATCACGTGTTCTTTAGTCAGCACTTGCACTACAGTTTAAGTTCACTCATAGTGCACTAAACTAACTCAAAAGGTTTTACTCTTTTTAGTCTTCGCACTAATTCAGTGATGTCAAGGAGCTGGATCGCCTCGACATTCACGTGATGATGAAGTCTGTGTTCGTGAGCTTCTGCAATTTTTTTATTACTGTTTACGACAACCATCTTGAGGTTCCGGTGGAGGTCGCTGTTTCTTATGTACCAGGGCGCGTTGACTATAGGTATCCCTGAGTACTTTGTATTGGAATCGTTGTATAATTTGACGATTGCTGTGGCTGGTGCAACCCCACAGCTGGATACCGTAGGTACATACAGGCTTTAAAACTTATTTGTATAACAACAATTTGTTAAATATTGACAATGGCGACTGTCTACCAAGTAGCCAATACATTTTTTTTGTATCTAATATCTAGTTCGGCTCTTTTCTTTTTGACATGCTTTTTCCAGCGCAGTTTTGCATCCAGAGTCATGCCGAGATATTTAGCAGTATTCGCGTATGGTATTGGTTGATTATTCATGAACACCGGAAAGTATTGTGGCTTTTTATTGGTGAAGTCAATGTGGATAGACTTGCTTTCATTGAGTTTGATAAGCCATGTTGCAGTCCACTCATAGACACAGTTTATGGACTCTTGAACCTTTTCTACGGCTTCCTCGTCACAATTTCCAACAGCCATGATAGCTGTGTCGTCAGCGAAGGTTGCAATGAAATTATTTTCTAGCTCAGGAATATCGCAGGTGTATAGCAAGTACAGGACAGGACCAAGTACACTCCCTTGCGGTACTCCAGCTTTTATCTGCCGAAGGTCTGAATAAGCGTTTCTTTGTCTTATCCTTTTTTTTTTTTTTTTTGGTACTGACCTATTGCAGATGGCTCCGGAGTGCCTTTTCTGCGTAACCGATCTTTGGCGGGGCCAGAAGGGCCTCTCGCCGTGTTAGAAAAATAATTTAAATAGCACAGCTAAGGGCGTCCCATAGTGGGACTCGAACCTAGGCTTAGGGCGCTATTGACTACTGAACCATTGGGGGTATGCAGTATCTGAGTATTATTATTGGGGACATTTGATGTGATTACTTGCTCCGCACGGGCGGGCGGGGGCGAGGGACGGGAATCAATCTGTTTAATATATAGGAGTCTAAGATGTCTGAAAATTGTTGAGGCAGCATTGTTTTTAGTTTATAAATGAGGCCATCGTGCCATACCTTATCGAAAGCCTGTGCAACATCAAGGAAAACCGTGGAGCACACCTTCTTCTCCTCTAGTATTTTTTCAATAATATTAGTAATTCGGTGTACTTGGTCGAGCGTAGTGTTGTTCTCTAAATCCGAACTGTTAATCAGGGATTAGATTTTCAGTTTCAATAAGAGGCTTAACCCTCTACCGCATGAATTATGAAATAAAAAAAATAAAGTGTGGTTAATAGTTTACGTAAGTATATATATAATAGTTTAAGTTTAGTTAAAAATAATAGTTTAAGTTACGTAACAAAATACAAGAAAATAAAATTTACTTCTTTCAGAAAGTGAAAAAATAAAACTGACCATATATGGGTTAGTATGCAGTGCGGTGACTTTGCATTAAAAAGTTATGGGCCATATATGGGTTAACATGCATCAATAAGAAAACAATAATCTTTTTTTTTTATATAAGCCAATCACATTTTGAGTACGTAATTAGTAAGTTAAATATGTAATAATTACTTTATTCACTTTACTCATGGAACTTGAAGCAATTGCGTTTATCGTTATATCACAAGAACACTTTGCATTTTCTGCATTTTTAACCGACTTCCAAAAAGGAGGAGGTTCTCAATTCAGCGGTATGTTTTTTTTTTTATATGTATGTTTGTTACGCGATTACTCCGTCAATTATGAACCGATTTTGAAAATTCTTTTTTTGTTTGAAAGGGTAAAGGGTGCCACCAAATCAGAATCTGATGAGGGGATCTCATGGAAATCGAGGGAAACCCTCAAATTTTATATGCAAACCTATAGCGATTTGGGTATTTTTTATAGTAAGTCGTGCATTTGCTCTCCGAAAGCACCATTTGGTGAAGTGGAACTGATGACGGAGACCACAGATGGCCACCGGAACATTATAATTAAGAGTACCTATTTAACGGGTTACGATTAAGCAATTTATGCTCGTCAATATGGTATAGGTGATCATAATTATATGGTGAGTGGCAGTTCTCCTGGTTCTGACCAGGAGAACTCCTCAACAATCAATGTCCCAGAATCGGGAAAAGCAATAATTTGGAAAAGGTGATGACCAGTTAACATTAGGCTATTGTAACTTATACTCCGTTTGAAATAAGATTAGACATTCAAATAAACCTTTTTTTACAGTTCGTTCAATCGATTTTGACTTCTATTGCGTTGGTGGCATGACCAATGACAGCTGTAATAAAAAGTTGGTATTGTAACCACGTTTTTGCTTTCAATGCCATCCTTATGCCTACGGAATAGAAGTCAAAATCGGTTGAACGGACAGTAATCAAGTTTATTTAAATGTCTAATCTTATTTCAAATGGAGTATAGATAAATTCAAAACTGACCCACTAAAAAGTGAAAAATAAAAAACTTTTTACAAAAAAATAATAACCGACTACCAAAAATAACACTACAAAGTGAAAAATAACTTTAATTTCGGAATTCGGTGGCAAAAAACTAAAATACAGATCCAAAGACACCGACTTCCGAAATTAAAGTTATTTTTCACTTTGTAGTGTTATTTTTGGTAGTCGGTTATTATTTTTATGTGAATGTTTTTTTGTCACAAACTTGGTATTTTTGCCTCTTCTTTTGCAACTCTGGCATATGATCGACATGATCGGATCTCACCGAGGCCAGTGGCATGTCTTGAGGCCTTCCACGTTTCCTTACCTTCTTTGGTCACGTTGATGTGGCCGGATTAGACAATGCTGGACTGCTACGGCTTGCAAATCCTAATGGTGTTTCATCCCTGCTGTGGTTTCCTGCTGCGTTTGACGGTCTTCCTCTTTTGCATGAAATTGCTTTAGCGGATTTACATAAATTCTCAGATGCAGCTTGCTTGAAAGTAAAGAGGCTCATGTATTCATTTTTGTGCTTTCTTCGCCAAAGAACCCAAGCATTCACGATGCACATGTCCAGCATTGGAAAAAGATCCTTTTGTACCATTTTTTGGACGTTACATGAATGCTATATAGACCCAACATGGAATCTAGTAGGTCAACACCTCCCATGTGTTGATTGTAAACTTCGATAGCCTCAGGACAGTTCTTTTTGGGAGGGGGAGAAGCAGGAGCTACTTCCTCATCGGAGCTATCACTATCAGTCTCAGGGATGACAAGCATTTTTTTATGTAAGCAAAATTGAGTTGGAGGAACATATTCACTGTCAGAATCGGAATCAAATTCGTCATCGCTTTGCGATCCATCACCCGGTATGACATTGACATGCTGACCTCTATAAAAGCGAGCTGGATCCATTCTGCAAGCAAGCAGAAAAAAATTCTGGTAATACCCGAAAAGCCCCGGATGCATAGTGAACCATATATGGTATAGCCAAAATGCAGTTGTAAAGTCTGCGAATACATACTAACCCATAAATGGTTTACTGTAATTAGTCCTTCAAAATAATAGGTAAGCATAAAAAAAGTTACATTTCCGTTTACTAATGCTTAGAAGAAGGGTAAACGCAATCAATAACAATTTTCACAAGACAGGAACTTACCTATAACTTCCAAATAATCCTTCTTGAATAAACTCTTTTTTGACATCGACACGAACGTCACACCCCCCAACGGAAAAGTGCATGTGGAACGTTTTGAGGTTAGAACATAGACTCCTGTTTTTTTTGGTGCATTAACAAGACCATAGTTGCGTTTTTTTTCTCCTCACGTTTAATAAGTAACAAAAAAAAATCGTTAATCTAGAGAACCTTTTAAGGCTTAGTATGCGGTAAAGGGTCTCTTAAGAAATTATTTCTCAAATAGTTTTGACAACACAGGCAACAGTGAGATTGGTCTGTAACATCTTACAGACCAATCTCACTGTTGCCTGTGTGTAAGATGTTGTTTCATGAGGTGGCTTCCCAGCTTGGCTATCATAATGACTTCAGCTACTTTCCACATGTCCGGGAGGTATTTTAACCGAAATGCAGCATTCATGAGCGTGGTAAGCTTGACTATGGCTTTTAGTTAGTTTTACAAAATCTATCATGGAATTAGTACTTAGTACTTTAGAGATTGTAAGTAGAGGGGGTCGAATTGCGACCAATGGGCTACCACTAGTAAATATAATTTGCCATCAAGTTATTTATAAGGAGAAAAACACTTGCAAAATACTTTTAGGTTTTGAAATGGTTGATGGCAAAAATATGCCTGTTTAAAATAATCTAAATTCATAGGCAATTAAAGCAGCACCAAAAGGAAATAGTCAGTCTTACTGTCTGCAAGTTTATTAGTAGGTACGTATGTGTAACATCAAGTAACGTGTAACCGCGGATAAAGACCAAGTTCATTCTCAAGTCAGTCGAAAATGGTAGGGTAATTTAATATCTCCGTCATAAAAATTATCATGTAAATGCAAATAAAAATGGGCCGAGTATGTAGCTGGCCAATCCTAATCGCGGCATCAGTGACATTTATTTAAAGGGATAATTTGGAATTTTGTACACTACAACAAGTTACGAGCGTTTACGACGTACGGCATTTCATACAAACTTTCAAGCCCTTGTTTTTCGAAATGACTGAACCAATTTTAATGAAACTTCATACAGGTTGCAAAGGCCTGAAAAGTTAGTTAAGAACATTTTCGAAATGTCTTATTTAGAGACAGATAACTGGAAATCTTTGTTTCTATGGAAAATTTAAAATCGGTCTAATTTGGCTGTAACAGTATTGTTCGAAAATGTTCTTAACTTTTTAGACCTTTGTATCCTGCATACGCGTATGAAGTTTAATTAAAATCGGTTCAGTCATTTCGAAAAACAAAGCTTGAATTTTTTTTTTTTGAAATTCCGTTAGTCGTAAACGCTCTTAATTGTCTTGTCTGGAGCAAAAAGGCAATAAAAAACAACATTTTCTAACAACTGTTTATTCAGTCATAAATTCATTATGCAAAAAATACACTTATTTCCCTAATCACAATATAGCTAAATGGCGTAAAAAATATACTAAAATACACTTGGCAAAATTAGTGGAACATTAACTTTTTCACTAAAGGTCAGTGTCAGGTTGTATGTTGATTAAATATGATTCGCGGCTGAACAAATACGGCTTTACAGAATTATAATCATTAGAATCAGCAATACAACTTCATAAGTTAGTATTGGCCTCAAATGTCATGATTTCATGAAATTTTCATTCAATAGGGTAATATCAACTAAGAGAGTTGTATTAATGATTTTTTATGATTATAGTAATATTTGTTAAGGCCGCGAATTATATTTAGATCAACATACAACCTGATACTGACCTGCAAATTGCACAAAAAACGTAAGAAAAATTTTAATTGGTGGGCTACCCTGATGCTTTTGCTTTGAAAGCATCCTCATTTGGCCTGTTAGATAAACGATCTAACGTAGGAAGACAAGGACAACCCAAACATTTTACAACCAGCTCCTTAAACAACCGGTTAGTAAGAAAATTTAAATTTTAAAATTACCAATTTCGTACTTGAGAAATTAGTGGTTGGTCCATCTACTATTCAAAGCTGGGACTTCATAGTGAAGAATTAGTTATCATTATTACAGTGCGAGAAAGAGATGGACCTATGCAAGTCGAATGGCACCACCTCTTTTTCTCAATGAAACAATACAATTTGTCTTCTGAAGTTTTCACTATTCGCCCCTGAAGTGTTCTGGACCAAATCATGCGAGAAATAAGAATAGCTCCAGAATAGCTGATCTTCGTTCTTTAGATTCATGAGATTTCAAAGACAAAAGTTTTGTAACGAAAAACGTTAACATATTTTGTGTTCCACTTATTTTGCCAGCGTGTTTACTATGTACACATACTTAAAGTTAAAATTAAAAGTATATCATGCTTAACTGATTTGTACTTCAGGTGAACAACAATTAACATTGACAATGATGAATGAACACACAGTAGTACTAGTAATAATGAGAATCAGTACTGTACCTATCACATTAATTATATTTTCAGTAACCATGGTTACTTCAATAATCCCCACATATCTCTTATATCGTTTTACGAAATATCACAATTTTAAAATTCAACTAGTTATTCATTTTCGGAAAATGATAATTTGGCAATAACATATCCTTACCGTTTCGTTCAATAACAACAATATTACTAAGAAAATCTTTGCCTTTGGCAGTACTGACTCTCATTAATGTTATACCTACACAAAACTCAACAGCTAAGGCACCAAAAGAATACTCTAAGATCAAATTGATATAAAATTAACTTTTTTATGGTTACAGACTTACAACAGACCAAAACTGGCTTCTCCTTCACTTTTATTTTGTTTATTAGACTTTTTGTTGCGACCTAAACTCATTTCGCCTTCGCTCCTCAAAGGTAATATACCTGATTGATAATCTGATAGAGAAGATGAAGTGACGGACTCAGTATCTGAAACAATTGTCATTCTGCCCAATTTTCTTCTAAGCTTCAGCTTCACTTCTCCTAAACTACTAATCTCTGAGGAATCAGCTTCTAAAGAACTTGTACTTGTTACTGTAATATTACTTTGCTTTACATTTTGTATTTTCGAAGCAGTCCTCTTTCCGGTTCGAGGTTCACTATCTCCTAAATTGGATAAAACTTCTCGGCTAGTTCGTGGCAAACGTAAACTGAATCTTGGTGATGATAGGTTGATGGAAATCCCAGGATCTTCTTCGTTTTCAATTTCGAATCTGACGTCATCTTCGTCCACGACGAAAATTAATGGGCTGGTGTGATGATCAACGGTAAGTCTGCAGAATGGCGAAGTAGTTCTAGTTTTAGTTCTCGTAGGTGAAGTCATAACATTCTTCACGTGTGCTGGAGAAGTTTGTGTGTTTTTTTGTGATGCCGAAACGTTTAGCGTTATCTCAACCTCTTTTGAAGTAGACGGTTTATCAATATTCTTTTCCAATAGGTCGCCATACTCTTCAACTATGAGCTTTTTAATAAACTCTTTTTCTAAATGGAACAATTTTTCAACTTCACTTTTAGGGTCTATGGTTGGCCAAAGATCGTTGTGGATCGGTTGTATATTATTATCGTGAATGGGTGACGTTTGAGTTTCTTTAGGAGAAATTTTTCGTCCTGCGTTACTTTGTGTGGCCGAATCCTGTGTGTCAACCGAGTGCACAAATTCAAATACATCAACTTGATTCTTAAAAGACAGATTTGAAATTTTTGTGTAAGTTAGGTTTTGAATATTAGTATGCGATGAACTCGGCATGGGTGCAAGCTGTTTACTATGACCATTGTTATCACTGCCATCGTTTTCTGATGTATTACTATTTTCCTCATCGCTCAAATTCTTATCATCATTGGAATGTGTGCTATTTGTTTTCTGACTAACTGATTCTCCTGAGCGTACAGATTTGTCATCTTCAAAATCGTCAGCGTAGCTATCGTTTTCTTTAACTTCATCACTATTACTTAATTGTTTTTGTATTTTTGAAGCGCTCTTGCTATTATGAACATTTTTCGATAACGTCTCACTTACAGTCTTTTCTATATCAATTACTTCTTGCAATAAATTTTCGTCGGATGTGGTAAGAATATTGAGCTTATCTTTTGGTTTATTCGTCTGAGAGCCGATTTTACTGAATGAATTCTCCCTACTGCTCAATATTCTATCCAAGATAGGGCTCAATGGTATATCTCTGTTGTTAGGAATGTCTGATATTTCTCTTTCAATGTCACTGGCTCTTGCACCTCCTACAGTTAATTTAGAATAAGGTATGTATTCCATATTATTTAAGATATTTTGTTTAGGTGAAGTTTCTTGGTGTATATTTGATTTTGTCGAAGTCTTAGCTTTACTTTTAGTCAGAAGATGCTTACCTTTCTTTGAAGTTGTTGTTCCATAAACGGAATTCAATTTCATTCGCCACTCGTCTAAATTTAAGTGCGGTCGCTTATCAGACTCTTTCTTTATATTACTTTTCTTGCGTTCATTACGCACTGAAATTTTCGGAGAAGATCTAATGTTCGATAAAATACGCTTCTGTGTTTTTAATTTTATTTGTGTGTCAGAGCTGATATTGTTTGTAGTGGAGCCGCTACCGCTATCGTATGTAGACATTTTAGACACTTTTCTTGTTGTAATAGGTTGATTTGACTGTTGGTGTCGCGGTACTTCGTGCGATATATTTAACAATGTTTTGTTTGGTTCGTTTATAGGTTTAGTGGTCTCATGCTGAACCGCAACTACTGCTACATTTTTCCTTATTATCTCAGTTTTCTCAGATTCCTTTACCTCAGGTATTATATCTAACTGTAAAACTTTCTGCTCTTTTAATTCGCTTCTAATATTTATACTTGGCATTTCCTGAATTTGTAATATTTTTCTTGGCGTTTTAAGTTTAGGTTCTACATACTTATAAGAATATTCATTATATGCTACTGCTGGGGCGTTCACTACTTTACCATTATTAAGCTTTTCAGTCTTTGTGCTATTTGTATCACCATTTATTTGTATTATCTTAGTGCGACTCATTTCTAAGTTTCTGTTAATGTTAGATTTATTTTTTACTGGTCGAGTATTCACCGGAACGTCAATGTTTATATCTTTATAATTTTGTTTATTAACATTAGGTTTGTTATCGTCTGTTATGTGTTTCTTCGACTTGTATTCAGGCACACGTGGAGGTGATTTATCAATTATTTTGTACCCATGGAATTTGGCATTTACAATTTCCTCAATATGAACTCTTTCGTTAAATTCCTCATCTAATGGTGTGGGAGTGGCTTTGACTTGCACACCCGGCTCATGAAATTTCGACAGTTCCCCGGAGAGTAGCTTCAGGTCATCCGCAGTCGATTGCAGCGTATCATGCAGTTTTCTAAGTATTATTTCATCTTCTGGTTTTAAAGCTGGTTCTGTGTTCCATATATCGTCATCTATGATATTAACCATTTCAAACTTGTTGCTGCTCTCAACCTGCAAATTTAAAAAATATTTTGATGAACGTTTATTTATAATTTACGGTGTTGTTTCTCAGGGCAGCGTAAACACACGAGGCTTAGTTCGATCCATTAGGCCTGATTACTAGTAAAGGGATCAACTTAATACTTTCGTGTGTTCAATGTGGTAGGTAGGTTATATTGATACTAACCAAATATCGATCGACTGGGTATCTTGTCGCGACGCTTCTCATCTGTTGGTCAGGCAGAGGGGCTCCGACCTGTCCGTCGTGCTCGCACTCCGCTCTGTGCACAAACATAACGAGACTTTTAGATATTTTGATTTGAATCGAATTATTTCATAAGTATACGACACAACTTAAACTATCTAATGGCAAATCAGCAACAATCACTTTCAAACTAGTGCGAACTCAGGTAGGCTGAGTGAAGAACCTTTTAATAACTCGCAAATGGAGCGAAATAATGGATTGCTTTTTTTAGCTTTGGTCCTTTGATGAGGTACACACGGCTACACATCAAGCTATACATTTCCAGTATAAGTTGATCTCGCATTGTGTAGGATTTCCGTACAATGAGAGGTCAGCGTATACTGGAAATATGTAGCTTGATGTGTAGCCGTGTGTACATCGATAGACCCTTGAAATTGTATCGTATTAAAAAGTTATAGACAAATAATGAAATAATTTATAAAAATATAGGATAGGTATTGGTCAAATTGGGTTAAGGAAATATTTTGGTTATTTTCTTTATTTAAAGGTTTTTGCAATAATCATTAAAATACAAGAGTATATTGTTGCGCTGAAAGGACAGCTTCCTTTTTCTGATTCCTGGTAAAGGAAAAACCACCGCAAGTCACGCTTATCAGCTTTGGCCATGTACTTTGTAGTCTAGGTTTATTTGTGCATATCATCTTTTTCATCATCGTGTAAGGCAGACTACTATCTATTGACCTGTAGTTGGCCCATTAACGGCAAATGCCTTTTCTTATACGGATGAGGAACGAGTATTAATAACAGGGTAAATAAAAATGCGAAAATATACAAAATCACATCAATTGTATTTCACCAACATTTACATTAACGTCTTAATCGAAGCATTTCATTTGCTGCTTACAGTAAGAAAGAGACGAGTCTCAAAATGATACATATTAAGTTTTGTGTCGATACACGTCGACGTCTATAAACAAGCCTATGGGTAAAGGCGGACAGTAATAGTTTGATATGTTACATGTACGTTAACATGACGACACGGTGACACCCAATATTGCGCCTCTCCACAAAAGTGGACCAAGAATAAAACCCTTAAGAACTCCCTTTAATATTATGTAAAGTTTGAGATCCTTGTTACAACATTTGGCAAAATTATAAATTCATATAAAAAGCCACATTTTAACGTAGAAGAAGAACTAATCAAGCGCAATATTCTTGATATTCCAGTTAAAACAAAGGTAAGACTCTTCTCAAACGTCTCAGCAAACTCGATTTTCGACTCCGACATTGACGTACATGTAACATTACAAAACCATAAAAAGTATTATGCACAATTTGTGCTTACAATCTTTCACCTTTGCCAATCTTGGCGACAGTTAATTAATATTTGACGAACCCGTTTCGCGGGTGATTTTCACTGATAATACTAATATCAATTTCGAATCTATCAGAATCGCGACATTGAATAAAAAGCCCACTGACAATATGAAAATACGATATCATGACAACTAAATTAAATCCACTTGAAGTATATCATTTAATATAAAATGATACCCAGCTGAAATAGATTCATAGAGAAGAAATAGCTCAATACAAAAATTGTTATTAGGAAAAAGTTATATATTATGTAGGTATAGAAGTAATATTTCTTGTTAAGCACAAATAGGTATCTAATTTTAGCATTTCATGTAAAACAACGAGTAATAATATTTTCAAATAATAATATAATAATCAACATGGCTCAATGTCCTATTAATACTGGATCTATAGCCCTGATTGTATTGGCCTTATACCAATACTACTTAAATATTTACATGTAGACAAAGTATGTACAACGTATGTATATGTACATAAATAACATCTAAAATAAATAATCGACGTAACAATTTCATTGTATGCTCTAACTTTTAATATTTAAAGACACTGTATCTTCTCGATTTAAAGATTTAAAAGCTATCGAATTTAATGATATTGAAGTAGGTACGATTAAGTTTTGACAAGCTTAAATGTTTAAACTTAACAATGATCGAAACCTCGAGAATGATTCAGCAGACAATATAATTTTAAATATTACATCATAAAATCACCAACTATAGTACCAATAAAAAAAATCAACGATTCAAGATTCGATCATCATTTGTCGCACACTACAGATCTGCTGAGAAACACAAGAATATACTGCAGCTAAACGGTCGTCGTCTGATAGCTTTCGAAACTGACGTAAACTACGAATCGTTTAACATTATGACATATATAATAATAATAATATAATGATTACTTCACTTTATACAAATAGCAGCGAGTTTTAAGAGTTCCTATAACGGCCGCGTGTTCGCGGTTCTGACAATTTGACATTTCACAAAATGACTAGGTACGCCCCCTCACGTATGCAAAGCGATCTCGCTAATACTGCGCTCGCCGGCGCGCGCACTGCAACCGTGGCCCGACAAGCGACGAGCGACGGTTGCGGCGCGGGCGACACTCTCCCGTGTAAAGTATAATTTATCCTTACAAAATAATCAACTCAAAAGACGCGGCTCCCACGAGCTCTGCGTCACAAATACAATTTTGATGTCTTCTCTATTATCATTGCCGCTAAAATATAAGTTAAAAAAATCTCATATGCAGCATTTTGTCGCCAAATGCGAGACAGTAACGGAACTCGAGCCACTCTGAATAAATCGCTTCATAGTAAAAATAAGACTATTTTGCATGCGCTGTATGTGAGAAATACAATATACATCAATCTACGGTATGTACAGGGAGCGATACGCATCCGTTATTGAATAACTACGATTTTACAATCAGTACTCTGGACTACATAATGTCATGATTATTATATCGTATAATACTTGTATAGTATATAAGAATCACATAAATAAATGCCATGTTCACTATGGTTCAGGACCTAAGGGTAACTAAGAAAATGGCATCCGAAAAATGTCTGCTCGCAAAGCAGCGTACCACCCTCGAAATGTATCGACAACCCCTACCGAGGAGGACCTCAAATCATCACATTCTTCAGCGTGAATAGTGTTCACGTCAATACAACATAGTAATAATCGAAAATTCGTCAAAACAGATATGCGCTATACTCGGAATATCGCACCGCGCTCGCCGTTCGACACCAGTCGACGACACGAGCTCATAAATAAATAAAAAAAGATGCGATACGCCGAACACAGCGCCCAGCGGCACAGCCGACGCCGCTCGTCAGCCGCGAAATCCCATGTCCGTATCGTCGATGGCTATCGGTGAGCAAACTAAAGATACAGTTTACTATTTACAAAGTTATATACAAGTGATCGGTTTGTACGAACGAGGGCCCGGCCTCGCCCCGCCGCGGAGCCGCGCGTCCACTGCGACGCTTGCGGCCGCGTGCCGCGGACATACTCCTCCCGTGCACGGTTCACAACGAGAGGGACAAGAGGTAAAGTCGGAGCTGCGGAGCGCTGCCCTAGGTCTCCCGTTCCTTCTTCGGCTTGAACTCCTCGCCGAGGATCGTAGCTATTTCACCCTGCATGAAAGCCCATGGGACTGTCGAATTTGCCAATGGGCATTTGTCCCCACTTGGACAGTATACCTGTGGGCGACGAAACAATTGGTTAATATTTGTCAAATTGCCAGGAATTTTGAAATTGTATGTTATTTCACACAGATAAGTTGAAATTTGTAATAAAATCTAGAACTAACCTCTGATCCTTGTTGTCGCTTGATCGAGTCTCGGGAGCAGGGGAAGCAGAATTTGTGGTGGGGCTGACTGGGGCACTGCACGAAATGCGTGTCCTCGAGGCGCTCCTGGCAGAGCGTGCACTTGAGCAGCGGCGCGGGCGTAGGCGCCGCCGCCTCCGTACCCTCTCCCGCCTCCGTCGACGACACCGATGTCGTCGACGACACGTGCCGGGAGCCCGACGACCGCCGCCCGCCGTTCGACCCTGTCGGACCGGAATAGAATCGTTAGCTACCGTCTGCCATACGCAAGTTCATCAAAGAGGGAGATGTAAGTACAATGAGAGTGGCGTCCGCTGTCGCATTAGCCACGTGTCCAGGTGAGGCTCGTGATAGGTCAGCAGACTGTAGCTGGACGGTATAGGCGCAAGCGGTCGTCGGGCGCCGCATCTCGGCAGCGCCGGCGCTATGATCGGACGCCCGCCCGAGTCCGACCCCTCACACGATACAACACATTGAACGCGGACTACCGTTAATCTGCACCGGCAAGTTTTGCAAAAACTGACTTGTTCGCAACTACTTTCTTTTCTGTACGATACACTGACACGTTTAATTGTAGTGAATCTTTTTCAACGGTACGAATATAAAGTAGAAACTGGTTTGTCGTATTTTATATTTTCAAACAACGGCGGCATGCACTTGTACGGTTTGGGCTCGACTTTGGTTTAGTCAAGTTTATGTATTCGTACCTGATGAGTTGGGCGAGTGTTGGCTGGAGCGGCTGGCAGACCTCTGTGGAGGTGGCTGTGGTGGAGAACCGCCCGCAGACCGTGGTGAGCCTGGGGGCAATGTGTCTGCCACAGACATCAGAGCGGCCATTGGTGATGGGCCGGCCCCGGTAACTCCTGTAACCGGAGGCGAACCTGCCGTGCGACCCAGTGGTGAGCCAGCTGAGCCATTTGTCAGCGGAGTTGCGTTACCATAGCCTGCGGATAAATGGTTTTCTGGTCACGATAATGCGTGGTAACAAGAGTAGAATATATTATCAAAAGTCGATATTATGTTATATTTCTTACATAGAGCTGTCTAAAGAATTTGATGATTATAGAGTGGTTATTACTTGTTAATATAATACCTACGCATATTGCACAACATAAACAAATGAATTTCTGGCAGACATGACATAAAAAAAGAAAATATTGCTATACTTCTACAGCGATGTTGCATATCAATTCTAATGTGTAAAACGAAATAAAAGTGAAAATTGATTAATATGTCACCGTTCAGAATAGTATTTGGCACAAGACGTTGAACGCGAGGTTCGTCGACGCACCACAGCCATACGACATCATTTCAATTTGTCCGAATAACCTCACATTCAATGTTGGATGACACATCGTTAGCGGTGGACCGACGGATAGTAAACACACGTTCGCACACGCATATAATATCTTATAAATAGCATTGTGTTAATACAAGCTACGTAGTGAACGGCGATGTGTCATTGCCTGGTCACACAAAGTCGCGGCGCGCGGCAGGCCTTTCGGATTGACTCCTATAGTAGACGGGTAGGTACGTATAATAATTGAAGATACGAGTGCCACACTCGTATGTGCAACGAGTCGTGTCGCGAACGAGCCACAGCGACGTTGCCAAACATCGTGCGATGTGGGTCCCGTATGTCGCTGTTAGGCGGCCCCGTTGCTATGTTATGAAACTTTTATTGCGACTCCAATTTACGCTAACAGATTACACATGTTAAATAAACAACAAAAAAAATGCCAGCATATCGTACATAACAATATCATGCGTACCGATTTCTGACTGTGCTGTGGTGCTATCAAGAGCTTACTTACAATGTGTGATTGATAACACATATCCTATGTGATACAATTGTTTAACATTTATCACACTACAATAGCATATTCATGATATAACCTAAACAAGAATAATTGCTTTTGGGATATTTTAAATTAGCATATTGAATAGAATCAGCATTAATGATTAAGGAAAATAGAACAAAATATACGTTGTTTACTTAGACGACGTGCTAGTTACACAGCTGCTACACACAGAGTGTGGTTGACCAGAACTACTTTCTTCAGTTGTCATTGAACATAAACATTGGATTATTCATTAGAGTAACGTGCAAAAGGGCGTGTGGTATGGTCGGTTGGTTCTGTGTAAAGGCACGGCCCATATGGCTGTGGTGACGTCACGCACGGTGACCTTTTTGGCCGGTGGGTCGTGGCGAGCGGCCGCGAGCTCCCTATACACACGCCAACGGAATGTGGTCGAGTGACTCTGCCAAGCGTAGGCAGGCGCTATATTTTTTCGCCCGTCGGCCTACCTACATACGTACGCGAGCGAAAATGTCGTCACGCGACGTTGCCACACCGCCGTGTCGTGCATGCATTCACGGCGCTCGCTGTGGCGCGTTTTGTATTACGTGGGTGTTTGTACGTAGTGCCGTGGTGTGCGAGAGGCCGCGGGCGCGGGCTGGCTTTCGAGAACGCTCAACCAGTCGGACCGGTTTCGTATTTATGGACTGAGTTAATGCACCTACCTAGATATGAATCCCGTGGCGGACGCTTGCGCAAAACATCTACACTCATCCGTCTGAGCACGCTCACGTTCGTTTGCTATCGTTCATGTTATCAAACTGCGCGTGACTTTACTAAATAACTTTTTTTTACACTATGTAGGTTACATTCTGATATTTGTAAACAATGGAAATTTTGTGTTGTACCAATAATCACTCATATTTTCCACTAGAATCCAAGGCACCAACGAGAGATTCTTTAAATGCGCTGAGCATGAGGCTGAGATTTACTCTCTAATTGACCTATATCATCGCTTTTGTAATACTTATTTGTTAACTATAGCTAAACAAAACTATTACAGGGAATATTTTGCCCAGATTTGAAATGATTTTTGGTTTAGTCAATTTGATTTACGTTCATCGTCGGAAGTAGAAAACGATGAGTTTGAATTTAAACGTGACAGCAGTCTAAAACTTCAAGCCGAAGTGATTTATAAGTAACTACCTAGTGATAAGAATAGTTTTCAGAATTAGGTACTCATTCGTCTAAATCCCTGAATATGGAATCCTGCATAGGGATCAGTTAGTAGATACTCGTAATACCGGCTAATAATCGGACTGATAATCCAGATTGCCAAACATTTTATAGTGCAGTATTTTTTATTAAACTGGAATTTACAACAAAGAAATATTAAAATCTTGTTCATAGTTTAAACGTAACTAATATCGACTTTTGATACTTATAATGTCCTTAATTAACAGTGTTAAGTGATAACAGAAACAGCATCCATGAAAGAGACTCACCATTTGATTTGAACGAAGAAGCATCAAAAGAAGGTGTGCGCAATGGGTGCTTCTCTTGCTTGAACACACGGTCTGGAGCAAAAGGAGCTGCTAATGAGACTGCAGGCAGGGAATCACCACGAGTTAGCGGTGGCCGAGAGTGTTCCTCCAGGAGCCTTTTAGCGGGTTCGTGGTGGTTCTGATGGTCTTCTTCGTCCAACTGTCGTTTAAGTGCAAGGCCGGGAGCCAGGCGCGCTCCGGCGTGTGTCGACAGGTGGTGTGTCGGCAGGTGCGCCAGCCGTCTGCCTTCGTGCTCCTCACGCCTGCCACCGTACTCAGCTAAAAGTCCAGCACTTGCGGTAGGTCGCGGATGATGTAAAGTAAATCCAGTCGTAGGAGCATGGTGTGCTGGTGGAGCCGGTTGGCCCCTTGCTGCGGTTTCCGCTCCGTTCTGATGTGCTTCTAATGGTGCTCGGTGAGTTCCTTTAGCGTGAGTCGGGCCGCGGCCCTCCTGGAACCCATGGGCGCGCTTTAGCTGCCTAGCTCCATCCAGAACCACTTCGATGCGGTCTGCGCCCTCATAGTTTACGCATCCGCGACACACCGCCTCTGAAAATTCATGCAACATCGCCCACGGCATGCGGGGCAAGTCGCACAGGTAGCAGTGCTGACGCTTTTGCATCACCGACATCTCGCCGCCGGGTGTTGATCGGTGAGCGAGAGATCGGTCTTCCTCGTGTCTCTTGTAAATTGTCACAGATTTTTCTTGCTGAATACGAAAAACACCGTCACCATGATACACATAAAACACTTAACAATTTCACACTCGGTTCGCGGACGTTGGATATTTGAGGTGCGTAACGTTAAAGTCATTCGCTCGGTGAGCGGGTCGACGAGAGACTGAAGCTCGGGTCGCGGCAGCCGCGGGGGGCCGGGGCGGCGGCGGCCATTATCGAGCGGTGACGTCAGCGCGCGCAGCACGACGACGCGCCGAGGACGAGCCGTTAGCCGCGACGCGGATGCGCCACTCGCGCCACGCTGCGAGCCCGCTCGCCCTGCCCCAGCCGACATACACAACACGTTTATCGCACGATAACCAACACGATACATGCACAATATACACGCCTCAACAGATGCAACGAGTTGTATTAACATGTAACCATTTACTGAATATAGTGTGATATATTATTTATTATAACATGACCATGAAGCAGAATCAGAAATTAAGAAGAAAAAAGAGAAAAACAAACAAAGATAGTGTTATCTAACGATGCCACTCGATTAAATTGATAGGTCACATCACAGGCTTATCCTATACAAGTATATGATTAAATTTTTGGCTTTTATGTGATTTATAAGTACCTATAAAATATCGTAATTTATGATGTAAGTAAGTATTGAGGTAAAAAGTGTCTAAACACCAGTCCTGTGTCTATTGAAAAAAATAAAGTAGAAAAACAAATATGAACGCAAGTTATACATATTAAGTAGTATTTCTTTGAGATTTAGTTAACCACAGTGAAAGAATGTGTCACTGATTAGGTAATTAGAGCATTAAATAAATGAATCACGGAGTCGCCCGCCACACATACTGGCAGGTTCTCGATTCCGCTAACAACTATCTATATTATTCAACGAAAGTAAACAGCATCTGTTGTAGAATAACAATTAGTGTGAACACGTATAGCCGACGTGTTCGATGCATTAAATTTCAATCTATTCTTGCTCGGTTTCCTTTCTGACGGCTGCATTCTAAATTATTATTACCGAGCAACACGATCGGATCCGGCTGGAAGACTGGAGTGCGCGGGGGGACGACACGACCGGTGTGGCGGCCATCTTGAGACGTGACGTCACGTGACGAGTCAGCCGAGCGTGCGGTGTGGCAACGTCGCCATCGCAGTTAAGCACCGCCATGTTGCCGCTCATTTCTGTTGTGCTTTAATAATAATGAAGGCAACTCATCGGTTTTTGTATGCGACTGAGGATCGGAGGAAAAACAGTTATGCGGCCAGGTAAACGTAGACGGAGATGACGGGGAGGACCGATGATCGTAGCCACACGCCACACGTTCACTAACACCAAATCAGATTTTATTATAACTTGATCGTCACGTTTTCAAGATTACTTTCTAATTCGGTTATTTTTTGTATAAAGGAAATAGGTGAGTTTGTAGTAGTTTAAATTCCCTTATATGAGTAGATATAGGTTATCCGTAGACAATTTTAGTGTCTGGAAATAGTTGCACCGCACGCACGTACTTATACACACCATGGACGTTAAGTTTAGTTCGTTGGTAAGTCAAATAATTCAATTAGTACTACAATCGTAATTAACAATTCAAAATGTAGTAATTAGATATAGACATGAGTACGTGATGTTTTTCTTATTAAATTAGATGTTGCGGTGTTGCCCATAGATACCTATTAATTATAGCTGGTGAATCCAGTTGAGGCGCAGACAATTCGATAAAATAATATAAATTAAGCTGAACCTTTGCAAGAAGATAACGAACTAATGCGACAGTTTTTACCTTTCGAATGTGGAGAGCACCACAACAGTATTATCTATAACGTGGTTAGAGACAAATGAGATAATCCTAGAAACTAACGCAGTCAGCCCTTTGTTCCGCAGCGTAGTAGAAGCTAACAGTTTTTATGGCGTCCAAAATTCGCAATCAAGTAATCGGATTTGCCTTTGAACGGAGCAGTTTCACGTCGTCATGGATGAATAAATAATTTGATTCAGCGTGGAAGTGCAAATTACTAGCAAGCTAAATCGGATTACTAAACAGTCGCGGTATGGTCCGGTCTGCACCAGAATCGCCTAATTAATCCAGAATATACTAAAATAGATACAGTCATAATATGAAGTAACTGTGACGAACAGTCAGATCTGTGCGTGGAGTTTAAAATTTTGACGACAAAGGAAATATACGGTGCCTTTCCTGAATGTCAACTCATTGGCGAAGTTTATCGGACAATGATGCTTCACAAAAATCAGACACAAAAAATTGCGTTTTGATTGTTACGCTGCTGTGAGAAATTTTGCTGTTATACGACAACGACAGGCTTTATTGTATACCATAAAAGGAAATATAAGGTGGAAATAAGGAATAAAGCAAATACAGTTAGCAAAAATGAAGGTGGACGCAAAATATTGGTACTACCACAGAATAGATAACAGTACGTACTACGGCTTCAGCATTTCGGCGGCGATCTGCATGTGATAGGTTATGGAAAATAAACCACTTTCAATTGCATCCCCTGTCATTCAAAAAACGATATGAAAGCAATGATAACTTATTATCCAATCACGCTTGCGCAGTCCCCGATCAAAAGTATTAAAGGCACGTGGTAAGTTTATTTACATCTAGTTTGCTACAGTGAACGCACGCGATTGCGGATCTGACAATTATTTGTCGTTCAACAAGGTTTTCATTAAAACATTCGTATGTAATTAGTCGGGGCCGAGTTGCTGCAGTCGAGCCGCCCTCCGCCCGCAGGGCTATTGATTTTGGAGACCTGCATGTCTTATAGCTACAAATTGTTGTATGCTAAGTCAATTAGTATTTTGGTAGAGGGATCTTAGGTAGAATGCTATTTCCGAAAGTAATTGTTAATTAATAATATGGCGCATCCTAATGGACTTTTCCCTTAATGTAAGGCATTCAACTACCTGAAAGAAATAAAATTTAATGATTAATTTAACAAAATTCAACTTCCTAAGACGCTTTTCGAGTTTGTACTGCAATGTCTGATCAACATTACACATTAGGTAGGTACCCAAAATGATCCGCCTAAAAATTTCTAGAAAAAAAAAAGGAATATGGCGATTGTGTGGTCCAGCTAGCTTAGCATCACGTATAGTGTGCCGGGAGTGGGCCCGGATCGATGGCTAGGTGTGCAGAGCGCATGTGCCATCCCGCACCCATAAACACGTGTCAATGTTTATTTACGTTCTGTTCACGTATTAACTAGTAAACTTATACAATCACCGGCTAGGTTAACGCTTTCTTACATTTCCCTCCCTTTTTTGTGTAGCTTATTCGATTTTAACTATTGAGTCTTGAGTTTTTCATGACTGGCGTTTTATTTTTAAATAGATGTTATGGAAATGTAGTCGACTCTAGATTTAACATAAAGCAATGGAGATTTTAGAATCCCTTTTTTTCTAGTGAGTCAATACTTTCATCATATGGCTCCTTCGATCAATATTATTGATTAAAGTATGGCTCGTCGGAACGTCTTGAACTTTAGGTTCAGTTTTACATATATTTTGTTTAAATTCAGAATATTTATAATATTATGTTGAATCGCTGTACGAAATGAACGAGGTTTCAAAAGTAAAAATAAATATAATTCTTGTTTTCCTTGGTCAAGTAAACCGGTAAAGATTATAGGTATGTTTTATTTTAAGCATATTTTCCTTGAATACATGTTCTGGTTTTACAAGTTGAATTGTAACGACTTTTGGCAAAAACAACATTATTATAGTTTTTATTTTATTAGTCGATACATCGTATTCCTATTTATCGAAAAAGTTCATGTCAAACAAGAAAAAGCAGTACCTACCGTTCTGAAATAGTTATTTATGATACTAGGGCGGTAAGTTGGTTTTTACAAACGCGTAGACGAATGTAAGCCCGAGACGAAGTCGAGGGCTTACCATAGTCACGAGTTTGTAAATACCAACGTTATAATGAAACAAGCCATCAAAACATTTTAAGAGAATGATTGAGTATTTCTTCGAGTTTTCCATGATATAAAATTATTGTAAATCATTAAATAGCACTCACGCGATTTTTGCGGCTCATTCAGGTATCAGGTGCAGTAGATTCCATATTAATATCGATTTCCTCGCTTGAACTCATATTATTATTTTGTTTATAAATATCAGTCGGAGAGTCGCATCAATCTTTGACATTTCTATTAGGAAAATGGCACGAGTTTGCAAATGGCGCCACGTGTGCATGGTGAAAATGAGTACTAAGTACATCTTTCGTCTCATTTTCTCTTTAATAATAAAGTGAAATAACGTATTGAGCAAAAGCGCTTCCAAGGAGGTTCGATCATTCAGCTTATTTATTCTCGTAATTTGAAACTCCTTGGTGGGTTTTCTTATGTATTTTTTTATGGAAATTAAAAAAAACCGTAAAGGATACGCACGGCGCTATACAACGGAGGATGCGGTAAAACATGTACTTAGGTGAGAGTACCTATTTTACCGCCCATTCCGTTGTATGGTGCGTAATTTTTAACTTTCGAACAATGTATACAGGCTTTGTAAATGCATTTTTTGAGCAAATGTAGTGAAAACATCTTTTTTGGAGCCACATGAATTACAGCGTCTATTTTAGGACTACAAAGATACGTACCTAGTTACTTACATTAGTAGCTAAACTTGATCTGAATTCATTTAAATACATCGATAGGTACTATCACTTGACAGAAAAAGCCGATTATTGAAGATAATACGGAAATGAACAAGTAACAAACAATAGAAATGATTGTTCACATCTTTGGCATTCTGACTGCGGTTGATATAAAAAAAGCAAAGCAAACACAAAAGCGAGCAGGTTGATTAAGGCTAGGTTGTTGGCCGGCCTTGCCGCTTTGCAGTTGAGAAACATCGCCTGCTAGAGCCGTCTATACGCAACACTGACATGAAAGGTGAGAAACAATGATTATTCAGCACTTGGTCTGTCGTATTAATAATATTCAAGTTGACATTACCCGTATATCAAACCTAAAGCTTTAAAACCATGGCGTAGTTCTACCATTTCGTCTGGTTTCATGTCTACCCACATTTAGAGTACTATGAATCTATGATTCAACAACCTCAACGAAAATATTGCGTTACATCATCCCGTAACGCCAAGGGTTGAGGGCAGGGGTATACTATCGATTGGTGACGTCACAAACCGCCGCCCCACCCTGGCTTTGTGTACCGTTAAAACGAATTAGTTTGGCTCAGCTCTTCGATCAATAATACATTGCCAATTAAAACAAAGTAGGAGTCGACACTAAGTTATTTCTTAGGAACTGTAAGTGATGTCAAGTAACAAAGTACTTAGTTGGTCATTATGAGATCCTATAAATTGGGCTTGAATATGTGACGACGGCAATATTTATTTAATTACAAAATCCCAAGCGTATTGGGATATTGCTTGGGTTTACATTCTATACTAAATCAGATATCGATCGTACCGACATCCCCAAAGATAAATAAGAGATTGCAAAAGTAATTGACAATCACCACCAAAAGGGTTTCCATGAGTTTAAATAACTTCGGTACCCTTGTCAATTATTTTTTTAAGTAGGCGTTTCTATCAATTTCTCTTTGAATGTAATGCTTGTTTATAAAAAAAATATTTTATTAGTATTTTAAATGTTACAAGTTATTGGAAAAAGTTATCATATTTTGATGTACTTACTTACCGTGTGGTGCCGGACGTAAAGAATAGCACCACCCTATTTTTTCCTGTGGGTGTCGTAAAAGGCAACTATGGGACTTACTGGAGAATGGGCATTAGCGTTCTCTATGCATTTTAACACCATAATGCGATCGCCAACCCGTCAGCCAAGCGTGGTGATTATGGCACCCCCTCATCTTTTTGGGGGAGGCCTATGTCCAGGAGTGGACGTCTTTCGGATGAAATGATGATGATGATGATTTTGATTTAAAAATGCTATCCTGAAAGAAACTACATCTCTATCTCCGATAAAAAATAAACAATTTGTGTTTCACATGATATTAGAGTACATTTTTGATTCGGTTGGGTAACAGACAGTGAAAGGCCAAAATATCGATAATCGTCACGTGTCATAAACTCATATCACTTCCGTTTCATAAAGTAATCAAGGTTTGTACCGACGCTCGTAATAAATCGGCGACCAGCACATGGAGTGCCGGAGAGCCAGTCCATTAGTCCATTGACTGCCTGTGTGTATACGACGACAATCAATAACCTATGTACCATCCCTGATAGCGGAACTTCCAACACTAATGCCAGCTAAATTTAGCACGCGACTCAATGTCATTTACGTGGCAGCCACGTGTCCACATATCATAGGCGCTTTCACAAATGTCCAACTAAATGGAAAAAATAAGTAGATGCTAAAACCATTAGCAAAATCTATTGAATATTCAAATGTTATTAAAATATTACAAAATGGTATGTTATCATCAAGACCTATCGTAACGTTTTCGAGTCGTTTACCTCAGCGACGCAACCGAGGGGTGACGTGTAGTCTCGGTGTTTATCGAGCGCCGCCGGCACTTATGCCTACGCCTATGGCGCATGCGCTACCAAATCGATTCGGCTGTTGAGCGGTCGATGCGCTCCCATCGCAACACGCCATAGCGGAACAGATAAACAGTAGACACTTCAGTTCCACAGACATGCACACTCATACAGTTAAATGCGCCAAAATCAGTAACAGCGGTGTCCCTAAGTGCACGCTGTCAATGTCTGTGTGGGATTTGGGGGAGAGTCGCTGCACACAATGAAGTCTGCGACAGCTTTTTGTATAGATACACTGAAAGGAGATGGAGATAATGTTCACTGTCGGGCATTATGCAGTGAACCCCTCCTGATATTAAATGCAGCATCCCACATTCGAGACACGTGACAGGTGGATAGGCGAACATTAAATACTTCAGTAGCTATGTGGTCCGCTGGGTATCTCCTAAACGTCTGATTGTTAGGCAGATCTCCGTAATTGATGACCTATTCCAAACAAAACATTATGCAGCATAAAAATGTTGTAGATACCATTGTTTCACGATATTCTTTGAAGTTGCAACGTCGAATAAACGACAGGTAGTAAAACAAGTTGCTGACGATGAAGTTCGTTGGAACGGTGCTTTAGCAATTTTATTAGGAAAAGTTAGAAAGCTTATTATTACTATAATGCTGTAGTAAGCTTTTGTATTTTATGATCAGCTTAAGATAAGAAAAGCCTTCGATAATATAGAAGGATAGATTCTTTGTTCGATGAAAAAGAGCCCCACGATATGAAAGAGCAGGACACAACATTCTGGGAAGCAAAACGCAAGCCTTTTAGTGCTTTTGAGGCGCACAGCGCGTCGGTGCAGGCTGCGATCAATAACTCATCCGGTGGGATCAACCACCCTCAGTTTTGGCACTGGACACTAGGCACGGCTAAATTATGAATGTTTGTGCTTAGGTTGGAATGTCTGTATTTGTTCAATAGAGCTTGCTAGCGATACTAGCCTAAAGGAGTGCCTGTTTTAATTTAAAAAAAAATTGAAAACCGAATCATAAAATAAGAAAAAAAAAATAAGGAGAAGAGGGCAGAGCATGACACGATTTTTGTTGTCAAGTTTTTTCTTACGTTTCTTTGTTTCGGTTCGACAGAAGCCATTTCCGGAAGTGCAGCTGTCTCGTGTATTTTCCCCATCCCGGGCGAAGGATCAATAGCCTGCGCCCGGGAGATTCTTGGCCTCATTTGTCGTGACCCGGTCCTTAGCCCCGCAACCTCTCCTTCTTGGAGTACTACAGCAATGTGTGGATGCTTACTAGTCACAAACAATTCAATGAATAGGTATGGATCTACAAACAACATGCTGCCCATTAGTTAATGTTTATTACAATAATGATTATTACATGATTAGACCCTTTTTATGTTTCTATTACTGTATGTACAGCACTCGATAAGATTGTTTTTATAATTATTAATTGTTATTACCAAAGACGAAAAATCAAAACAAATGAAGGAATCCGTGAGCCTCGTGCCACCCAATGAAGAGCCCATTAGACGAAGCAGCCGGGACAGAGGTGCCTGCATCCTTGGCCCCATTGCCTATTTCGCCAAGGCCTCTACCTGTTGATCTACTTTTTGTTGTCACACCTATCATACAGCTGTCGGTTTAGGACACCGCACCGTGAGAAATGAATATATGCATACGTATATTATGCAGGTATCAAGATTTTTTTAAAAGGGTGATATTTTGTAATCGTTGTTACTATAGTAGGCTAGTCTACATCATTTATGTTTCGACAGTTTGATGAAACCAAACGCGAAAAAGACATTAACATGAGCTAAAAGATTTAGTAAGGACTTTGATGAAACCAAACGCAAGACATCATGAGCTAAAAGTTTTAGTATGGACTTTGCTGCTTGTGAATGCTTGAAATCATATTCACCACACTCATATTTAGAAATATATTAGGTTGGGGAAAAAGTCTTTTCGCATTATAGTATGTATGAACTTGTAATAAAATCTCTTTGGCTTAAATATATTTGTATCTGGCTGGTTTTGGTATCATTGAAAGTTTAAATTTTAAAGAACATAATTCCAAATTCAAATTAGGAAAATGTGTGATTTTCATTTGTTTTTCGTACTGTCAATATGAGTGAATCTAATGAAGAAATTCGATACATTTTAAAATTTTACTACAAAAAAGGTAAAAATGCAACGCAAGCCGCGATTCTTATGGACCTAGTGCAGTGTCTGTGAGAGTAGCACAAATTTGGTTTAAGCGTTTTCAATCCGGAATTTTTTATGTCAAAGATGCACGTCGCTCTGGTCGCCCTATTACGGATAAAATGGATGCCATTTTTGAAAAAGTGGAGCAAGATCGGCATATCAGTAGTTACGACGTAGCTGAAGAACTGGGAATTGACCACAAAACAGTTTTGGTACATTTGAAAAAAACTGGGTACACAAAAAAGCTCGATATTTGGGTACCTCACGAGCTCACTGAAAGAAACCTAATGAACCGTGTACTCATTTGTGATTCTTTATTACGACGTAATGAAACCGAACCATTTTTGAAGAAGCTGATAACTGGTGATGAAAAGTGGATCACGTACGACAAGAGCGTGCGAAAAAGGTCGTGGTCAAAGGCCGGTCAGGCTTCACAGACTGTGGCGAAACCCGGGTTAACTCGCAACAAGGTGATGCTGTGTGTGTGGTGGGATTGGAAGGGCATTATCAATTATGAGCTGTTACCACCAAGCAGGACCATCGATTCTAAACTCTACTGCGAACAACTGGTGAGATTAAAGCAAGAAATTGAGAGCAAGCGGCCGGAATTAATCAACAGAAGGGGTGTGGTTTTTCATCATGATAACGCTAGACCTCACACATCTTTAGCCACTCAGCAAAAATTAAGAGAGTTTGGCTGGGAGGTGTTAATGCATCCGCCGCATAGTCCTGACCTTGCACCTTCAGATTTCCACCTGTTTCGGTCTCTTCAGAATTCTTTAGGCAGTGTCAGGTTAACATCACGAGAGGACTGCCAAAACTACTTGTCGCGGTATTTTGATCAGATGTCCGAAAATTTATATAGCAATGGGATCATGTCCCTACCTACAAGATGGCAAAAAGTTATCGAACAAAATGGTACCTACATACTTTAGTTAAATGTAAATAAACTATATTAAAAAATGTTTTGAATTTTCTTAAAAAATGCGACGAAACTTTTTCCCCAACCGATATAATCCGTAGAAATGTTTAACTTTCTCTTTAAGTAACACAATAAATAAACTATTTCTCTAGGCAGCATAACTTCACCATTAGCAAAATTAATTCTATTACATGGAACAAAACGTTTATCTTAATATCAACATTAAAGTTTGTTGAAAAGTTGGTGGGCGCAGCATCTGCAGCTGGGAGATCAATAGCCGGGGCCCGTAGACCGGGTCGCAGGATCCTTGGCCTGGTTCTCGTGAACTAACCCGGCCATACACCTCTCATGTCACCTCAGTAAAAATAGGGCGATGTCAGGGCACAGTACTCAGTACCTACTCTACCAGTATTACTTAATTACCAATATAGACATATTTTTTTTATTTCATGTGTAGGAATCACCTACTTCGGGAATCCCTAAATACAATACATGTAGTTTGTAGGAAAACTACATGAGAGTGAGTGATATAATCATATTTATAATCGTCCTGATGACGACGTCATATGTCGTCTTGCTGGTCTTGGAAAGTTACATAATATGATAGAATAAACCATCTAACATGATTATGTTGTCGAAGAAGTGGAATGTGCAGAATAATACATCAAAACTCATGAGACGCGGCAACACATAATATCTAGTCAGATTCCTTCGGTCATACTCATCACATACATGTTGCCTTTGCAATAACATATACAATTTAATAAATTTATAGGTATTTAAAATGGAAGGCAATTAATGGCAGGAAAAAAGAATGTCTACGACTTCTTAGTTAGCGCTTTAAATTATATTTACGTAATGATGTAGGTGTTGTTGCGGGTCATAGTGATTAGGTTTATTCTGCGGTTTGCCTGTTTTGCAAAGAATGGAAATACAGCTTTTTCCCTGAACACGACTAATGGTGACTAAAAAGGATAAATTTATGTATTATTTATTCCATGTCGTTTGATTAAATGACGAAGTATTGCGATGAATATGAATATTTCGATCAATTAATATAACGAATGTTACTATTTATGTAACTTACTGACTGGGCAACATGACCTTATTATTATTTGGTCAATTATGTGTCAGACGGACAAAGAAAGTTACGTTAAGCTAAGTTAAATCATAGTATTACGCTGATCAATATGATGATCTTTATATACTCGTACTTTCCGAGTAATTTTTCAGGCTGCTTAAAGTCTAAAGATACCAATTTACCAGCACATGTAATATATAACCATACTTTAGTTAATTATATTTTCTCAATAAGTCCCTGACATTTAGCATAAATACCAAGTTTTGAGGAAGCATAAAACGTAACCTTCTGTATGTATTCACTACGAGGGCAAGGTGAAAAACACGTGGGTAATATTGGTTGGCGCACCCATCTATGTCAGCAGAACTTATCGATTCGCTATACCAGGTAACATGATAAGTGTAACAGGAAATCCATAGTTCGCTAAAGTAAATAAGTGCTTGTAAACAGAGGCTCGGTAGACAGCGGGGCCTTGTGTGGCGGTGTCGAATTGTGCCTCGAATTACCAAGTTACATGAGTGCGTGTACTAGGACCAAACATTTGATATTGGAATTATGACTATATTTAACACACTCATTTTAATGATATTTCTTAACGGATAAGATAACAGTCAGACACATTATGTAGATTAGTAATTCAAAGTTGTTTTTATGAAGTAAACTGTAAAATATTGAGTACAGACCAAGAACAAACTTCTGCTTGCGACTTTATAAGCAGAAACACGGATGTGGAAAGTAAAGCAAGATGATGTTGAAATTGTTACAATGCTTGAGGACTCCAGCTGTGGACGTCATTCGGCTAAATGATGATGGCAATGAAGCAAAAAAAATTGACAAAATCCGAGTATCCTAAAAAACATTTATGGCGTTTTACACAAGGCTAGCGCCACACGGCGTTACAGAATGCAAATAGCCGCGATAACTGATAACGTGGTGTGTCTGTACGCAAATAGACGCATCCTCTCTGGGAACGGAAAGTGTGGTTGACAGCCGGGGTACGATTGTAGGAGAATTGAATGCACTGCTAGCCAACGATTGATATGCATTGCTTTATGAAACAGTATCTGTTACTCATGGTATATAATTCAATAGTTTAATTGTGATTTTAAGGTGTTTATCGTAATAAATATAATTTTAGTTTCAAATAATGAAGGCAAATCACCGTTATTATGTAACCACAGTTTATGCAATCAAGCCATTATAATATATTGCAAGCCAGCAAAAATCAGGCATACATGCAAGAATAAATCGGCCAAACAAACATCAAATACAAAACCTAAATAAAAACACGGAGGCAAGCAAGTAAGCATAGCAAAACAAACAAGCAATCAACAGAGCAAGTATATGGGAAAACAAGCAAGTAGGCAAACACGAAGGCAAGCAAAAATGCAAGTATTCAGGCCAGAATGTTAGCGATTATTTGAGTAAGCAAGGACAAGGTGGGAAGCGAGAACGAAATGACGGCTCGATTGGTGCAGTGGCTGAGCATTTGGTTTCTGAGTTTGTTGAGAATTTGTGAGTTAAGCAAGCAGTAATCAGGCAAGAAATGCAAACACGCAAAATGCAAGCCAGCAAGCGGCTCAATAGGTGCAGAGGATTGGTGGCTGAGCAGTTGCTTTTTGAGTATTTCTGTGTTTTATTAGAAGCCACATAGAAGAAATCCTAAAGTTCGTGACCCTTACTAGTTGTTGCGCTGGAAACCACCTTTGGAAGCTCAATCCATAACACATTAAGGGGAGTGCTATGTTGTTATTTAATAAATTTTAATAATCATCTAAATAAAGAGATAGAAAATAATATAAGTTTATCATTTATGAAAATATTATGTACGTAAGAAAAAACCTACATCATTTCAATAAAATAAGTGATAGACATCATTTCAATACTAGAAATAAAGATAAAATAGATCAGCCATGTTTTAGATTATCTAAAGTACATACATCTTTTATGGGGTACTGTGTTAAATGTTATAACAAAATACCTAGAGATATATTGCAATTAAATGAAAGAAAATTTTAAAATCATATTCAAAGTTCACTTTGTAAACAAGCTTATTACAAATTAGAGGATTATATCCAAGATAAGAACGCTTGGAAACATGCTGGTCCAGCTCCATAGGACAATCCAGTCTAGACAAAATCTGATTGCTATTCTAACTGTATAATTTATTACTTTTATGACATTTATTTTACATTCTGTGATTACCATAAACTCACACACTGATATTACAATTTTTTTTTGTTTAGGAAAACGTTTTATTTTTTTACAATGTCTGTAAATATGTGAGAACCATGTATCTATCACATAATTAATTTATCTGTCATTGCTTCATTATTAATTCTTTTTACCTATTGTGGTATAGTAATTTTATTCTAGGTGCATCGTCTTCACATATAATTATATAATTGATGTACCTATACAAAATATTGTAAAACATTTTAAAACGATGGAGTTTCTTGCCCATTCTTCTCCATACGAAACTACCTTTTGGAAGGGGCGACTAGAATCAATTGTATTTGTAATTTTTGACGTTCAAAAGTGCCATTTATGTGCCTATTTGAAATAAATCATTTGACTTTGACAATATTACGGAAAAAATATTAGGTTAAATTGCATCATTAAGCCCAAGGCAGGGATGCTCTCAATCATTCCAAATTGTATAATAATTATTAAGTTTATGAATATTATGCGATTATTAACATGTACTGTAATTTCGGCGGTCTCTCTAGTTCTGGATCCATAGAGCATGATGGCGCACTTCTCCCAGTCTTCTCCGACTTTCGGTATCTCGGTTCACTCGTGCAAAGCGATGGCGAAGTAGATCGGACAGTTAAGCACACAAATAACACTGGATGGATGAAATGGCGGCAGGTCACGGGAACAATCTGCGACTCCCGCATTCCCCTTTAAATTAATAGTAAGATATATAAAACAATGGTTAGACCTCCTGTCTTGCATGGATCAGAATGTTGGGCCATAAAAGGGATGAATGAAAAGCAATTGCATGTAGCTGAGATGAGAATGCTAAGAGGAATGTGTGGTGTGAGTGTGACACGAATGGATAGAATAAGAAATGAGTACATAAGAGGAAGTCTGACAGTGGCACCGGTGACTGAAAAGTTGTGCGGAAATCAGTTGTTATGGTGTGGGCATCTGATGCGGAAGTTGGTGACTACCGAGATGACGACTAATAGAGAAGTGTGGAAGAAAGGGACATGTTGCGCCGACCGCAAATAAATTGGGCGGGAGAATGATGACATTAAGTCTGTCAATTTCCAACAAGGCAGGGATGCCCTCGATAGAACTTATAAGTGCAGCATCAGTAAAACTCTTCACTTATATAAACAATCATTGCACATAATAAAGTCGTCCAACAAAGAGCCAACAGCGACGTCAATGAACTTTTGATGTAGGTAAACAGCGCTGATTGATGACCTCAGCGTAAACATCATGTAGTATGCTCACAATGTGTCATGGCTGTCGCTTGATATCCAATGTCTTATTCTGCGTACCGCGCGGAAAAAGAACTGGTAATGTGTGTTATTCGGTAACATACATACAAAGGAAGTTTTCAGCTTAAATGTCTTAGGACAATCATCGTCGATCTTCAAAATCTTCGAGTGGCAAAAGTTTGGTGGTTATATGCTAATATACATATTACATGAGAAGGATGCTGCTGATTTTATTAGCTTCCTGATGTTATTATTCTTTTGTTGTCTTTAGCAATGCCAGTGTCAGGCGAGATTAACTTTGGGTTCCATAATGTTCTATAGCAAGGCTCACCAGCGTATTTGAATTTGCCCTCCAACAGCAGTCAGCTGGTCCGCGATTGTCTTTTGAGAACAGATTTCAGGATTTAAAACAGGTCGAAAAATATTTTGCTTTATAAGAATTAAGAACCCATTCTCAATTAGCCAATCAGAAATCCAATACCACAAGTCTTTGAAAAAGATTTTTACTGAAACAGTTTCATCACAACGACAGTCTTCAGTCATAAAATTTTGGAAATTGGTACCAAAAGAATACTTTCCTGCATTGTGTGATCCTGCTTTGCAGATTTGGTTCGACATATTATTCTGAACCTATAGTAGGTTACACCCACTTCTACCAAAGCCTACGGAGATTTCAGGCGTGATGATTGATATGTTAAGTATATTAAATTATTCTGAGAAAAGTTGTTTTTACCTTTCAGCTTTGTGAAAAACAAATACCGTACCCAATGCAAAACATTATATTTGCAGTCTTATCAGACTGGGTGTTACAATCGACCTGTGATATGACGCCAAATATTGATAAATTGTAAGCAACACAAAAACCTCTTCAAAGATCTTATTGAAGTTTTTATTAGATTTTTAATAATATAAAATAATTTGATATGGAAAGGAGAGTAAATGCGGGAAATAAAGTGAATGGTGCTATACATGCGATTGCGACGATGCCCAAAAAGGCTCGACTGGCTGTTCACAATGGTGTGCTGGTGCCTACGCTTAAGTATGGAAGTGAATGTTGGGTGTGGCAAAAGAAGCATGAAAATAGAATAAATGCTGTGGAAATGCGTTCCTTGCGAAGCATGTCTGGCGTGACTATGAATGATAGGCTGAAAAATGAGGCGATAAGGCAACGGTGCAATTTAAAAGAAGATGTAATAACAAAAATTTAAAAAGTATGCTTAGATGGTTTGGCCATGTTGAGAGGATGAGTGAAAGGCGACTAACAAAAGGTATTTATAAAGCAGAGCTCGCCCTAGGACGACATATAGTGACCAAATTGGTGATGTTCTTCAGAAAGGTCAGGTGCGTAGTACTAGCAACCGGCGGGCTTGTATGACTATAGATGTATGAACGTAGGCGAAGGAAAAGGAGTACCTATGTATGGAGCGTAGCAGGTGGCGTTCTATAGTTTCTGCCTACCCCCATGGGTAGAAAGCGTGAGTTTATGAGATAAAATAATTTAACTGAGCAACGTAAACTTTAGTTTAATTTTATTAGCTAGGTGGTTTATTTATATTCAATATGATTTCTATAGCAATATGAGAACATACTTTTGAAAACACACCCAGCATAAAAATAATAATATTGGCGTTTCTTATTGATAACGTAAGCAGGAAACTTAAGATTTTGTAATTCTCAGCCTCAAATCGTTACTACACTATTTGTGCATTATATTCATTGCTAAGCAAGTCGTCTGACAGTGACAGTGCTATGCTTTCCCATAAATATAAATGTCCGCCCATTCTGTATCTGCATGTCCTTGTGTTCTAAGCATTTCTTCGGGAGTCCTGAAGACGACAATAAATAAAAATATACTGTCTGGTACTTACATTGACAAGGAAAAAATACATTTTGCATAGAAAAAGTATTAGTTATGAAAATTCATTTCAGTCCATATTGTTTTGTCACGTAAGCTATGATCTGCTGGGGGATCTAGCTAACCTTCCCCAGGTTACCCTGTGTAATTTTGGATAATACAAGCATTCGTTATTGGTGTCCATTTATCAGATGACCCTTATCAGGAAATCCATAAAATTATGTAGGTAATTTGAATGATTTGTTGCTGGACAATGATGAAAAAGTACAAGGACATGCGTTGTGACAAAAATGGTGGTGAACTTTAAGTAATCAATTTAAAAAAATACTGGAAAAAGGGCTGAAAAAAATAATAATATTAGAGTAGATCCTAAGTAGGTGTTTTTGTTGTTTGCTTCCATAATCGACAAAAACGATATCTCGGAAATATACTTCGCAATAAATCTTTAAAAACAATTTTATTCCGACTTAAACCTCATCACCAGACGTTGATAAGGATAAACTGACAGTATTTATACATTTTACGGCTACACAAGCACAGATGTCAAGAAGTTCTAGAATAAACTACAAACGTTATCAACGTAGTATAGTGTTGTGCTGGTGAGTAAGGCCACTTTGCTTTATCTATGTTTCTTATAAACAGTTGGTTACATAACTACACTAAATAATCGATGTTATCAGTTGACTCGTCAATCTACGTTTGATTTAAACAGGGGCATTGCAAGTCAGATCAGCCACGGATTGTAGCTGTACTTACTAACATTTTGTGAGGAATAATCGATCCGGAGAAATACTCTGTTTTTGTTTACTTGCAAAATATCATACAGTTCTCAGTAATCTTAAAATAGGAAAATCCACCAGTTACAAAAACAAAGTAGATCAGAAAATAAACTGACACGTTGCAAGAAAAACAGATGTTACGTTCGAGCCAAATAGGTCGCGTACAAACTCTCAGGCACGATATAGCTAGAGACCTTTTTTGACACCCATGTCACACCTAATAACTATGTTTCATGAACGTAAACACCTAAAATTCCATCCGGCATTGCGGACACGTTTTGCAAATGCCAGTCTTGATTGTTCTTATTACCAAGGAAATAAGAGTGAAAATGGTAGACTTGGACAAATTTTACGAGTATCATGTGCTCATCACATTACGGACCGTGTTGTCATTGCACACGCCTTTTCCCAGAACCCTGTTTCGACATTATCGTAACGGATCACATAACGAGTTTGTGCTGTAGTAGACATTCTTTCATAGTTGTTATTCATACGACACCTCAGACGGTCAGGAATCGTTGCCTTCACTTCATGGAAATTGGGATTCACGGAGTTTTGTTACTGTTAGTAATAATTTGTCGTAAATAGGTAGAAATCTAAATGGTGTTCAGGAGAACTCTGTAGGTAGTAAATGATGGGTTTATTAAGCCTTTTCATGAACAGCACCCGGGTACGTACAAGCCTATTGGGGCTTATCTGCAGTCTTTATAATTTTGAATCACAAACCAGAAATACATTTTACAATACTCAGATACTTTTAATGAAATCATTACGAAAATTTGTAAGTACGGTAATCTTGAGTCGTCACAAGTTGCCAAGCAACAATTTCCAAATAACAATATAATTAGTAATGGTGTGTTGTCAAAGAGACCGACGCGGACGCAGGCGACCGCTTACACGTCGGCCATGCGTGTTCGATAAGCACTATCATCGCCGGCTGCGCTCCGCAGGAACTTTCCATTGCGATACAGCTAAATACGTAACTCGCAATATTTGCTATATTGATGTGTGATTTCGGATAACCGGATGTTTACATGTGACAGATAACAGTAGATAATTTCAAAGCGATAGTAGATGATCGGTACGTTGAAGCGAAATGTGTGATACGTGCCAATAATACCTATGATACAATGTCTCATGATAACTCATCGCGATTTTCAGGAAAGATACTGACCCTGCGGTTGAATCAGAAGATGATGCAGCAGATGGTATACAGATTTTTTTAGTTAGTTTGCATTAGGTAGAATTCCATGAATTCGATTTTGATGAGCAATAACTGTTAAACAACATAATAACAATAAGCGTTGATGAAGTCTGTACACTAAACGACACTATAAGAGCTAGAGTTCAAAAGAGCATTCGGTAAAAAACTTGTAGTAGGCTATATGAAGCACCTTGTGTTTTTTGAAGATTCTCCGAATAGTTTTGAGGAGTGGTAATGCTGTGATGTTTAACGCATCAACAACCGTGTCTGCTACGTAACGCGTGTACTACGAGCCACGATTGCGTATCCTAATCGAGTCGAAGCGGACCCGTTATGTATTTACAAAACAATCGCGAATCTCCGGGGTGAGCGTTATCGCCGACGACGAGGTCACCCAATTAACTCTATCTCGCATTGATAACAACTTTAATTTGCAATATTTTTCGCATTAACCGGATAAAAATAGACGTTAAGTTGTTGAAATGTTGTTTATTGCATAGAATCGAATCATAACCGAGTCATTGCTTGATGATTAAAAAAAACCGGCCAAGTGCGAGTCGGACTCGCGCACGAAGGGTTCCGTACCATTATCTATAAAAATGGCAAAACAACACGTTTGTTGTATGGGAGCCCCCCTTAAATATTTGTTTTATTTTAATTTAATTATTTATTTTTAAAGTCAATATATATCTACATGTTCTGTGAATATTTCAAGCGTCTACCTGTTGCCGTTATCAATATAGAGCAAAAAAATCACGTTTGTTGTATGGGAGCCCCCTATATTTATTTTATTCATTTTTTTTTGTATTTGTTGTTATAGCGGCAACAGAAATACATCATCTGTGAAAATTTCAACTTTCTAGCTATCACGGTTCATGAGATACAGCCTGGTGACAGACGGACAGACGGACAGACAGACAGACGGCGGAGCCTTAGTAATACCCTATTACTAAGGCTCCGCCGTCTGTCTGTCTTACCCGTTTTACCCTTTGGGTACGGAACCCTAAAAAGGATGTAAAACTTTCGCGTGATAAACTGATAATTCTAATAAAATAACAAAGTTGATAATTTCGGGTTATTCCCTGAGTACCCCGATCCCTGAGGCCCCCGTCCCGGAGGACCCCGAATGCGGTAAATATGATTACATTTTTTTTTCTTTTTTCTATTGTTTTCAACTTGTACGGTTGACATAGTCAAAGTCAAATTGTTTATTTCAAATAGGCACATATAAGGCACTTTTGAACGTCAATATTTACAAAAAAATAGAATTGATTCTAGTCGCCCCTTCCAAAAGGTAGTTTCGTATAGAGGAGAATGGGCAAGAAACTCCACCGGAAACTCCACCATAAAAAGTGCTTAAATGAAAGGAGTACTAATTTAGTAGAGGCATGGATTAACAGATTGCAATGCCATTTAGGTTCAAGCCCTACTTTGTTATTATTTTAACAAATTTTAATGATTGATATAGCAAGCTACGATACGGTACCAGACAGATTGTGATTCAAAGCGAAACCTATCACCAAAAAGAAGCGCAGAAGTATTCTCAACGAAAAAGCTATCGCAAAACTGACAAAGGACTTTGAAGAAAGACATATTTTTTCTCTAGTTAATTATTTTTAATCAAATTACTGTGAGAAGAATGATTTGACATACTGATTTTGTATGTTTTGAAAATCCTGATTGAACATATTTTGATTTTTAAACTTTTATTACTAAAGTTGATTATTTATGTAATAAAAGACATATTCAGTGTGGTCATATTTTGAGAAGGTTCTTGGAGATATTATTGACACAATAGTTCTAACAGACATATTTAATCAATGTTTAGACAGCGGTATATTTCCTAATTTAATGAAACATAGTAAAGTAGTACCAATTTTCAAATTGGGAAGTAAGAGTGATCCCTCTAATTATAGACCTATATCTGTGTTACCAGCATTGAGTAAAATATATGAAAAAATCATGCTAGACCAGATGTTGTCGCATTTTAATTCAAATAGAATTTTACATAGTAATCAGTTTGGTTTCACGAAAGGTAGGTCGACGACTGACGCAGGAGTAAAACTCATCAGTCACATTTTGGAATCCTGGGAGAAATCCCAGGATGCCATTGGCATTTTCTGTGACCTCTCAAAGGCGTTTGACTGCGTTGACCACAATACACTGATCTGTAAATTACACCACTACAGAATTCGTGGACAAGCTGCTGATCTTGTTCTTTCTTATCTATCAAACAGGCAGCAAAAAGTAAACGTTAATGGGGTGACGTCATCGGGATCTCTAGTAAGGATGGGCGTGCCTCAAGGTTCAATTCTTGGCCCTTTCTTATTTCTAGTTTATATAAATGATCTTCCTTACATGATGGCTAACTTATCGGATATAATACTATTCGCTGATGACACTTCTCTTATTTTTAAAATAGATAGAAAAGATACGGATGTCTTACACGACAACGATAGTCTGCCTGTTCTTTCGAAATGGTTCGCAGCTAATAATCTCTTACTTAATGCGAACAAAACAAAATGTCTTAAATTCTCATTACCAAATGTACCCCAAGTAGGTCTTAATTTAAAACTTGATGGTAAGAAGCTAGATGCTATTACGGAAACTGTATTTCTAGGAATTACTCTAGATTCGAAATTGCAGTGGGGTGCCCACATTAGAGCTCTTTCAGGTAGATTAAGTTCAGCTGCATATGCAGTAAGAAAAATAAGGCAGTTGACAGATATAGCCACAGCTAGGTTAGTGTACTTTGCTTACTTCCACAGTATTATGTCTTATGGCGTTCTGCTGTGGGGATCGGCAGCCGACGTAGATTCAATTTTCATTTTACAAAAGAGGGCAATCCGCGCGATCTATGGAATGGGTCCTCGTGAGTCCCTTAGAAACAAATTCAAAGAAATTGATGTACTAACTCTGCCCTCTCTTTATATCTTAGAAAGTATTTTATATGTTCGCAAAAACTTAGGACTATTCAAAATAAGAAGTGATTTCCATAATATAAATACACGTAGTAAACATGAAATTGTGTTACCCAAATTTAGATTAACTAAAACAAGCAAGTCATTTCTTGTAAACAGTATACGCTTTTATAACAAGTTGCCACAATCGGTTACAGAACTTAGTGATGGAAAGTTCAAAACGCACATTAAACGTGCCCTTATCAAAAAAGCATATTATAAGATTAAGGACTACGTTGAAGACAAGGAAGTTTGGCATTAATTCCTTCTGTACATGTGGCCTCCCTGGTACCTCATTAACGGCAAAACTATGTAAATGTCTATTAACAGCTCCCAAATTACGAAGTTATTTTTTAATTTAATTTTATCTTTTTTTTACAAACTTCACTGACATAATGTTTTTCGTACTTGACATTATATAATAATGGAGAGGAAAGGGAGCTGTTAATAGACATTTACATAGTTTTGCCGTTAATGAGGTACCAGGGAGGCCACATGTACAGAAGGAATTAATGCCAAACTTCCTTGTCTTCAACGTAGTCCTTAATCTTATAATATGCTTTTTTGATAAAAACATTATGTCAGTGAAGTTAACCTACAATTTAAATTTCAACAAGATTCTAACTTCTATTATTTTAATCATATTTTATATTGTTTTTTTTTTTGTCAATGTGAGGACGTTGTAGGCTTATTAGACTGTAGATCTTTAAACCATTTTCTATTTTGTTAAGTTCCTGGTACTTTTGATGGGCCTACGCTGTCCTCTCATACCTATTAACACTGTAATTTGAAAACATTGTAAAAGCCAATTTTATTTTTGTTAAAGAGTGACCGTGGAGTTTCTTGCCGGCTCTTCTCCATAGGAAACGACCAATTGGAACCGTGCACCTAGCTTCTGACGTTTCATAAGTGCCCATGTAGGCTTATGTGAAATAAAAATATTTTTGATTTTGATTTTGATTTTGAGACTATTTTAAAGTTCATTATTATATAATATTTGTAACGATTTTTCAAATATTAATGTTGTTTTTGTATCTTTTTTGAAAAGACTGATTGAAAATGAAAATATTTCTTTTTTTTAAGTTTTATTACTAATGTTGATTATTTTGATGTTTGCATGTTTTGAGACTTTAAAATATAAATATAATAAAATTATTTAACATATCATCTGCTGACGGTACTTTTAAGCTAAACTGACTTTTAATTGAGTTTATCAAGATAAAAATAAATCGGGATCCTCCGTGACGGGGGGGCCTCGGGGATCGGGGTACTCAGGGAATAACCCATAATTTCATAGAAACAGAAAATTATGTAATTAATTAACGTTAGTGTGACCGATGACGTCAATGGGCAGCTCATCAATCAAGATGGCTGTCTGACGATTACTATGAAAAGAAAATAATTGAAGTGCGCGACCTAGCACACTACGCGGGCTGTTTAGAGCAATTACATTAACTAAGTATACACATTGATGTATTAAATAGGAAGATATGCCACTCTCTAACATCACGTAAATATTAAATGGACCCGATGTCGTGCGTCATGTGCTCGACAACCGAAATAGAGAGATATTACGCGGGCTATAGCGGGAACGAGATCGCAATCATTGTCACTGTTACGTACCCATAACAACTCGCAAACAAACTACGATTCAGGTATTCCCCGCAAACCAGGAGTAATGTAGGTCAATTATGTCCTTTCCCCTAATTTATGCGGTCCACATCGAGGAGCGCGTACCATAATCCTCCTATTTAATACATCAATGATTATAAATGAAGAATTAACACGACCAAAAAAGAAAACTCGCGCTATTTAATGGTGATAATAATCAATTCGCTAATTGGACATAATATTAAACGAGATGTGTATCACGAAACGAGTGATTGGTGTGATTGGTCTTTCGCACATGAGTTTTTCTTAATGTTGATAAGTTTCTAAGGAAAATAAACGATTTCATAGCGGCACACATTTAAATTGACGTCAATGGGGCATCTGGTATTTGTTTTTTTTAATAAGCGCCTCTTAGGACTAGGCAAAAATGTTAGAAACCACAAAGATACCTACTATAATATTATGTAATATTAAATATGAATTTGTATATGAAAGAACTTTGTGTGTCCATAAAACAGATTAGTAATTAATAAGTACATAAAGTACCCAATACATCAATGATTGCCATCTACGACTCAACCTTGTTCATAATATTTTGCAGAGAAAACTAAATAAAGCTGTATAAACAACAAGTATTTGTCCGACGGATTTTCCAGTAACGTGTTTTTTCTACAAAGAGAGATGATTATCGGAGCGAATTCCGTTACATTGGATCGTAAATGGATGTCAACTGTTATCACGTATCACGCTGATAGCGATAGCGACGATATCAATTTATCAGTTGTTTGTGAAGTGAAGCCAACACTTACACATTACCGATGTGTATAAGCTGCGCGCTGTTTTGAAATTTGTAGGTATTTATAGGTACAATGTTTGTAAGTTGAACACACTATGCTTTTACTCTAACCCGAGAAGAATCACACGAGGTCAAAGGAGTAACAATTAATGAACTTTATTCTCAATTTCAAACCAAGATTTAAGTCTGGTACAAGTGCAATAATAGGTACAAAAAAAAACAAAGAAAATGGAGAAAAAGAGGACGACCAAGAAGAAAGTAAATCGATCAAAAGAAGAGCAAAATGAGGAGCAAATAATCTAATATTAGCATTGGATATCGCACGATGGAAACTGCTAACATACAACCGACAAGACATATAAAGTTTTCATGGATGGAATCGTCCTCATTATTGCTACGTTATCATAACTTACTCTAGACATTCTAAAGAAGGTATTAGGCAATAGCAATAATCACTTAATAACTTGCGTCACAATTTGTCATTAAAGTATGTAGGTGCCACTCGTAAAGCGTTACGTTCATAACATACGAAATCCTTCGATTTACCCGAAGTCGTGAAATAGCCAGTGGCTATATCACGACTTCGTGTAAATCCCCTACCTACCTACTTTTAATCCCATCTACTGTTGTTACACGTAAATACTATGAAAAGTTATTTCAATTCAGCAGTGGTGAGCGCTTTTGTTTTACAAACATTGTCATCAAAATTTACTAAGCAGCATTATGCAGTGCTTGCTACGCGAATAGCAGCCCACTTGAAGATACAGTGGAGCTCTCCCGGCCTTGGGCGGAGCACCGCCGTATCCTCACGGAGGCTATCGGCGGCAGCAATCTCTCGCGTCCGGCCGTGGTTCAAGCCATGGTTCGGAGCGAGAGTGCATGGGAGGCCAGTAACTCCTTCTGCGAAGCAGTAATGCTCGCAAAGGAGGAGGCAAAACGCGTAAGGGCGAGGCAAGGTTCGCGCCCTCGTGCCCCTAGTCGCCGCGGGAGACGCCCCGGGCGTCGGGTGTCGCAGGCTGATTCCCGGCCACCGTAGGTGCGGGCTTGCGGACGGTGAGCGATGGGTAGTTCGCCGTCCGATATGGACCAGGGTCCGGGTCAACGGCGCGTTATGTCCCACGCGCGCATCAAAGAGATTTCAGCACCAAATGACGCGTGACGGGGTTCGATAGGGCCACTGCCTGCCAGGATTGCGAGTTTGTCCGAAAGGGATATCGTGGCCCTGGCACACAGGCATCTGAAGGAACACGGGTGGGTTTTAGTCAGTAAAACTCTGACACGCCCTCCCCCCGCTCTGCCCAGAGCGGGAGAAGTTATTTGATAATTGCCCACGCCAAAAAACAAAAAGTCTACTTGAAGAAGCTTTTGTCGAGGATCCGAGTAATGGAGTTATGATAGGACCCATCAATTATTCCCGAAAAGCAAGATTGTATATTAGGTATACATGGAAACGATTCTGTGGAGCTTAATTGATGTATATTTTTAGAACTGCTACACATTCATGTTAAGCAAGTGTAACCGTTGGACAAAGACCTATCCAACATGGAGGTTCAAATCCATTGTTACGGTACGTCATACGAGCACTAACATTATCAATGCCAACATTTTATTGTTACTTCAACCTGTCTCTACGACCTATTGCGTGTTTAATCTCCATTTGCTTTATCAATACATTGACGTTTTCTTTTTTCCTCTTACGTCCTCTTTCAAAACGTATACAATATACATCACTGATACCTATAGAGCAATCATGGCGTGTTCAAAATAAGATTAAAAATATCGTTAGATTTAGATAAGATACCATTTGCGTCAATCGGTATTGTAGCCAGTCATACTCGTAGAACTTGAAATAGATCGAATATCAAAATAGCTTCGTTCACATATTGAGAGTATTAGGCTTAGGCTACGCAAGACTAACTTCAATATACTTATAAACATTAGCAGTATCTTATTTTTTTTAAAATTATATTCTTTTTATTAGTTTAAGGATTGTTGTCGATCAGTAGCAGACGACAAAACCGAAGAGAAAAGAACTCTACGAAGACGTAAAGGTTTCTTTCAGATTCAAGTCATGAATTAGGTTCGAAAAATTATATGCCCGGCTGCCATCAACGTGCCTCCTGCATTCCTTTGCTGGACATTGAGTGAACTGGTTGCGAGAAAATGCGCCTTTATTCAATCCCATATGTTGCAATATGTAAACCTGACACCGCCAGAGAGAGTATGCGCGCAGGTCACTTTCTTCATGCGGTCTCTCTCCGGCTGTTTCAGGCGTCGAAGCGACTCTGACGCATTGCACCAGATATAAATCTCACATAAGGTGACTTGTCAATATTTATATCAACCTAATGACATTATCATGATAGCTCAACACTATGTACGAGTATAAAATTATGAGTACATGACATGCTTGTATGATGGATCATACACGTTTAGTGGTATGAGAAACAGGGTGTAGAGTTCACTCATCCACCATAGAAAAGGGAGGATCCTCCGACCAGACGGGTGTGGCTTCTGGTGGGCAACTGCCTCGACGGTTGATGTCGGGACGTTGTATACAACCTGTTTTTTTTTATATCCCATAACTCTAGGGTTATATTCTGTAGGTAAAAATAATACTAAAACTCCTAGAATAGGTGGTCCAAAAATGCATCGTTTCGGAGATATCATCAATCATAATTAAATTAGGTCAAAAATTGTCACCAGTATGACGAATCTTTACTTTTGCGAGGTTGCCAAACTTCGAAGTAGTGTAGTAAAATAAATAGTAAAATAAAATATGTAGGTATGTTGGTATCGGGGCTTGCCGGCGGCAGCTAGTGAAGGGAAAGCTACCTTGTCGACGTTGTCATATTTCACGTAAGGGTGTTTTACATTAATAATCGTGACTTTGCCGAATTATGTTGTATGAAAAATTAAAAAAAAAAATAACAAAGGATTGGAACATAACTCATATGCCAGTTGATTCTTTGATATGGCCTCAATCATACCCTAGAGTTATGGGATATCAAAAAAACACGTTGTATATGCTAGTTGCGTGGTAAACTCTGCTTGCGCGATGCAGGATTTGCGTGACGTCAGTGTGACGCGTAGTTCGCATGTGGCGATGTTGATGCCGCTACACACGATGGTCTTCACATGATTTTAAATCCGCATAGTTAGGAAGTTAAGTAGCCTAAATATTTAAATATAGACTGTGAACACATTTAAAATTTCGGTTACTGGTAGATAAGTCACAAATAATCATTCAAAGTATATTTAATCATGCAGTTTCATGCTTAGGCGTCCGCAGGAAGGATGCAAACGCCAATATTGTGTGCTAATAGACACTGGCAGGTGACGAAAGATCTGGTGTCACACGGCATATTGCTAGAAAAGTTAGAAGCTATTGGGATTAGAGGACCAGTACTTCAGTGGTTATCGTCTTATTTAAGTAATAGAAAACAACGTGTCAATAAAAAAAACGAAAATAATGACATTATCTTACGCATCAGAATATAGACATAATAAATATGGCGTTCCACAAGGTAGCGTACTGGGCCCAATACTATTCCTTATTTACATAAATTACATTATAAAAATAACTAACCATAAATGCATTTTATTTGCCGACGATATATCTATTATAGTGACATCTAACAAAAAACAAAAAACCATTTTAGACCATGAGCTTGACATTAATTATACAATTAACAAATTACTGCATTGGCTTGACATTAACCATTTGAAGATAAATTTAGACAAATCCGTATAATATATCCAATTTAATCAATCAAATAATTATAAAAAATTATTAATAAAATCAAAGAAGTAACGCATACAAGATTTTTAGGCGTAATAATAGATAAAGACATTAATTGGAAGGAACACGTAGGCAATGTTAGCACTAAAATTAATAAATTTGTATCACTAAAACAAGTTAAAAATATAACTAACATAAAAACTGCTATGATGTCATACCAGGCGTACGTCGAATCGTTACTACGCTATGGCCTTGTAATGTGGGGTAATAGCACCGACTTCTGTAGAGCATTCATCGCTCAAAAAAAGTGCATCAGGTCAATTTGTGGTCTTAAACCTGACGACTCATGTCAACTAATATTTAAGAAACTTGGTTTGTTACCGTTACCGTCACTTTACGTTTACGAAATATGTGTGTTTGTAATTAAAAATAAACAATTATTTAAGTCTGCAAATGATGTTAATCCTAGGAACAGACGAGATCCTCATAAACTAGTGTTGAATGATTTACCTAGACTAGCTAAGTACAATAATAACTGCCTTGCAATGTGTGTGCGCATTTATAACAAAATACCAAGACATTTCAAAACACTTAATACAAGATTATTTAAAATTAAGTTTTATAATGGGTTACTTGAATGTAGTTTTTATAGTTTAAAGGAGTTTTTAGATAAAAAAATGTAATATTTTAAAAATGCTGATGGTTGATGCCTTTTTCACCTACCTTTATAATCATGCATTTTTTGCATGCTATGTTTGTATCCTAGCTAAACATGTTTGTGCCCTATAAATTTGTATTTAACACCATTTTATACCATGTTTTACGCAAATAAATATTTTGATTTGATTTGAAAGTAAAGAAAGAGAGAGAAAGGCATACAATCTCTCGGAGGCACAGTCAAGAGTAATTGAGAATACCAATGACTACTTCGCTGAAACTTACGAAATATGCCATTTGTGACAACATGCAATCATAATGAGCTCAAAATTAATGTTGCACCACTAAGTAAAAACAAACAGAAGATAATTGATGACCCACCACCTATCTTAGCAAAACATACTACGTAAGTGTAGGTTGATACTGAGTTATCATTATATTATAATGATATGGATTTTGTAAACAATGTACACGTTACGAGCATGTTGTAGACGTTGGACCTGAGTGCTTTGGAGATAGCCTTCATTGGGCTATCAGGCTAGTAGTAACATAACATCACGTAGCGTAAGGATATTTAAAAAAAATATTGTAGGTCACTAGTTTCAAACCCGTAAGCAGTTTATTTGAACTTTTAGTCAAACTTTTCCTTGTTTGATTACACAATCGTGTTGCATGTTGATCAATTCTTTATATAGTAAATGATGAATTAATAAAACTCTAATGACGATTGGATTTATAATGTAAAACCAACCAAGCTGTAGGTAACTGGAAAAATAATAACATTGTCAGTCAGTTTGGTCAGTACTCATTACTACACTTGAAACGTACTTGCCACCAGCAATACGTAATCATACCGACATTGTACTGCCGTTTTTCCTTACCGCAGTGAGGAAAAATGTATTAGTTTATTATTTGCGTACACATAGAGGAAGCTTTTAATTAATATGGTCAGTAGGTATAGGTAAACAGCTACAGTTCTAACCCTCATGATCTAACGACATGAAGAAAACAGCTGGAGGAGACAACACGGAAAACACAACTTCAACAGCAAAGAAATCTAAATAATGTTTCTAAACCTTTACCTACTACAAAACATTTGGTGTGTGCACTTGCATAGCTGGCAAGACATTGAGGAAGCTACATGAAGTTTTACGGCTCAATTTCCTTACACAACACCTTTGTAACGGCCAGAATGCTATCATAGACAAGAAACAGGACGTCATGCTCGTCAAACTTGATCTTTTGATGTTATAAACGCTTCATCCGAATGCTTTCTGGATACAATTCGTTCCGGGACAGATATTCGATGACCGGTAGTTACGCCAGAGTTAACTCAGTTTGATTGTCTACATAGACACGTTTCTTCAGACGAATGATAGTAGTAAAAACTATATGAGACTTCAGCGATAAATGTGTGTGATCTTCTCATATTTCAAGTGCTTCTTTTGGGATCCCAGGGGTACCTAGTTTGGGCACGCCACAATTGTGGCGATAAATCCCCTCTTTGAGTGGCTAGAGAGGCGCCACGGCATCCTCACCTTCCACCGACGCAGGTTCTCACCGGACACGGTTGTTTCAGGAGGTGCCTGTTCAGGATAAAGCGGGCGGAAACGCCCCGGTGTTACCACTGTGTGGATCGCCCGGAGGACATGGTGGAGCATACGGTGGAGGTCTGCTCAGCTTGGGCAGAGCACCGCCGTGTCCTCGCGGAGGCGATCGGCGGCGGCGTTCTCTCGCGTCCGGCCCTGGTTCAGGCCATGGTTCAGAGCGACAGTGCATGGGAGGCCGTCACTTCCTTCTACGAAGCAGTAATGCTCGCGAAGGAGGAGGCGGAACGCGTGAGGAAAAATTCGCGCCCTCACGCCCCTAGTCATCGCGGTAGACGCCCCGGGCGTCGGAAGTCGCAGGCCAATTCCCGGCCACCGTAGGCGCGGGCTTGCGAACGGTGAGCGATTGGTAACTCGCCGTCCGATAAGGACCAGGCCCGGATCGACGGTGCGTTATGTTCCACGTGCGCCTCAAAGAGATGTCAGCACCAACTGACGGGGTCCGGTAGGGCCAATGCCTGTCAGGGTTGCGAGTTTGTCCGAAAGTGATATCGTGGCCCTGGTACACAGGCAACGGAAGGAACACGGGTGGGTTTTAGCCAGTAAAAGCACTCCGCCCAGAGCAGGAGAAGTTATTTGATCATTTCCCACCCAAAAAAACCAAAGCGGTAACTAGTTCTAGACAAAGTTAAGTTCTGCGAGCACTGTTCAATAAAATCATATGACTATTATTTGGATGGAATCTTGAGCAGTCAGAAGATAAAACATCCATTATTTTTGTGGCATTTGCTTCCAGGAGTAATACTTGAACGCAGAAACTGGATAGTTAGATTTCTATACCTCAATTCAAAATCTGTTTTATTTGCGACTGTTTCTGTTGAAGAAATTAGTAAAATAGCCTTCAAGTCTATTCCCTGAATGGTAAGCTGAGACGGAAACGGCACCAATCCACAGTCACATTATTTTAAAACTTAAATCATGTTTTAAAGCAATCAATAAACTCGTGTAACATGTATTCGAGGAGCACCAGTAATTATGCAACGCGTTTCGGATGAGCGGCCACCGTACGGCGACACGTTCTAGAATCAAATTCAAATGTCAAGGTGAAGGTGACGTGAAAGGAAACGCACGGTGACGTCACGAGCCGCCATCTTTAGCTGCCGCGTCGCTACCAATGATACTTTAGAGCTAGTGTGTACGCGAGTGTCTCTTGATTTATTTAGGACACTACACAATCTTTGATACCATGGGGCCTACTCCGAAGCGATATTCCGAAGTATCGGCCGAATGTTCGGCCGTTTCTTGACTTCACAAGTTTGCTTATTTGACTTTGAATCCTTAGCCAACTTCAAGTCCCGTTTTCGACTTTGTCTTATCTCTTCAACCGTCGTTTTGTGTTTTTCTTTCGCCGTAGTCAGCCGTAGTTAGGAAACAGCCGAACATTCGGCCAATATTTCACGTTTATCTTCGGAGTAGACCCCCTCGTTCTATTTGCACAGCGTAACGGCGTAATGTCGATTAACTTGGGACATAATCATATATTTTGTTGGAATGGTCATTAAACCGAACCATATTTACGCGCAATAAAATTGCAAGGTGTCCCCATATTTATAATGGCTATAGATTTTAATTTACGTCGTCTGTTATTTAATAATGTAATTGAAGTCAGACTGCTTCCGCTATCATGTTTCAAACTTTTATAGTAAGTACCTAATGCCAAACCAAGTACCCAATGTAACAGTACGGTCTAAATTGTATTTTCCTGTAACCTGGAATGTCCTTGGTGCATTTAAATGTTCCTCAATCCTTATAGCACCTACCTACGCTATTAACCTCAGGATATATTCCAATAAATTTCCGACCAGATTCGAATTTAATATTAATGAATCTATTAGCATTAAATCATTTGTCGCTCGAGATGTTTAAGTACATTTCATGTAATTGCACTCGTAATTATCATCGAGTGACATCATCGATAGTTCTAATGATGACAGGAGTACTACACAGTTTGTTTAGCAACATGTCATCAATACAACCAATAGCATGCTTCACTTTATACGTCACTTGTCAGTTGTAACTGATGACACCAATACTTCAAAAAACTGTATTTTAAGGTTAAAATCAGTTATTAATACAATTTTCCTTGTTTCATTGTTGACTACTGTAGTAGGGGCTTACCTGTTGCGGCTGCAGCTTGTGAAAGTTTTTTTTAATTCATAGAAAACACCACATTTTGCCTCCGACTGGAGTTTTACTCGCTTCAGAGAAGTAGGATGATTCCTATTTCTAGTATTTTCCAGTCCTGGATTGTGATGGAGCTAGAGGATGATTTACTATAGAGGAATGTGCTGGTCTTGTAACTATGGACCATTTATAATAATCTATTGCTCAATATAAAACGATACAAAATTGCAGTAAGACTTACATTTCAACAATTATCATCATCATCATCCTAATTATCTTTCAGCCCGAGGAAGATTTTAACAATACTGTAAGTAGTATTGTTGAAATCTTCCTCGGGCTATCAATCATTGAATTCGTTAGTATTTTCACTAAAACTAACAATTAAATCGAACTAATTACTATTATACTAATTATTTCGCAAAACACATAAAAAATTACAGAATGTAAGAGAATTCCATTATCGAAGAACCGGTAATAGGAGTCTAATCAAATAAATACACGATCTCACCAAGTAGCAGTGTGAGAAAATTCTAAATTGAAGTCCTGGTTGTAAATCAAGAACAGGCAGTAATTAAAGCTCACATAAAACTGCAGGTTAGAATTGAATATTTGATAGTAGTAGCTTTACAAAAAATCTTCTTGTTTATAAAAGTTAGGAGACGTTTAAACGTCAAAAATGTATGGTTAAACAGACGGTAATCATTACTTAACTATAAGCGACGTTTATAAATAAGGAGGAATAAATGATGAATATGAATATGGAATATGTATAAGACGTCAATAAAATTATCAAAGTTGTCTAAACGAAACTACACTCATATACAAAAATCATTGGCGAGGAATGGCCAGCACTTTAAAGTGCAAAACTAAATAACTGTACAAGTTGGCAACAGTTTGAAATGAAGTCCTAAGACGGTGGAGTTCTCACGTGGTGACGACGGCGCGGGCGCCTGCGAATGCGCTAAATGTTAAACAGTTCCCGCAGACCATTGTACGAGGTGAGCCAAGTGGAAAATCTTACATCAATTACACGCCGAAACACTGACTTTTTACCAAACTGACAATAGTCTCATTTTAGCATTTGATTCCCAAGCTTTACGTTATAACAATTTAGCTTTGTATGTTTACTTGTCTGTGTTAATTTCCGTATCGCTCTCTTAACAGTGACACGCGAAACATTCCGCAATGCATTATTTTCAGATACATTAATTATAGTTTCAAGAAGTTCCACGTAATACGTTTAACGTGACATCAATTGTATGATCTTCCCAGCCGTGATGAAGTCATTTCTATTCGTTTAACCAAAAAATATGAATGATCTTAATGCAGTTCTCAAGAATATCGCTTATTCATCAAAATAATTATAAGACCATAATTTCCCTTTATAATTGACTTTTGGCATGTTTTCGTAATAACCAATTACTCAGAACCGGAAATATATAACTTTGACTTTAGATTTCTTTATTATTGTAAAAAGCAGACAAAATGACGTAGATATAGCAAGGTGGTTATCTGTGGTTAGGGGCCATGCCAAGCCAGTTCCCCGAAGAGTCGTGGGAAGCTTCCCACCGTTTGTGCCAGAGCAATACATTCACAGAGCAATACATTCACAGAGAAATACATTCACAGAGCTTTTTGTAAGCCAACGACCGGTCCGACGACGACGCTTAAAAGGAATCGTGCTCTGTGCTCGCGTAAATCATCGGCAGGTTGAGATTTCAAATAAGTTTGGACAATTTTATGAATTTTACACGAAAAGGGGGCTCCCCTTCACTTGGACTAATTGACCCTGACGGGACCAGTCGGCTAAAATATCGCTTTATTATTTTGAATCGTTTGTTAAACGATTAGCATAGCTATACATGAGAGGTTAAGTATTCTGATATTATTGTTCATGGTTCCTTGTTTCACATTATAACATCAGAATGAATAGATACTTGACAATGGTTCTCAAGCAACGTTCGTTCGTGGACATGTCCGAAGTGGTTGACCTTCGCGGACCTGTTTTGGACAGCAAACACATCTTATTTGGCTGAGCGAAAAAAAACGTGACACAGGAGGGGAACGTGACACCGGTAATGAACAGGGTGACTTGGAATTCAACTTTGAATTTTGGGGCGTGACCATGCGACCTATCAGCAACAGATATGCACCCCAACCAAACGGTCTAATAAAAATCCATAGTTTTCCAGAAACTACAAAAAAAAGCGACTATTAAATTGGATTTATCCCTGAAGTATACTGATTTTCAAAAATACCAAACAGCTGAAATTAATGATTAAGATAATTACTAATTTTGTTCTTCATTTCATTTAATCATATACCAAACGACCATTGTCGACGTTTCACGTCGACCGGTCGGTCGGTCGGTGGTTTGGTAGACGATTATCGTCGAGCTGTACCAAATTCTGCAATTTATGCTAGTTATATCTTTTTACATTAATTAAGTTTATAACGCTCAACTGTTGCATATTATTATAGGCCACACTACTGTGCATTCAAAGGAAAACGTTAACGGTATTTTTTTTCTTTAATTTATACAGGTATAAATTAAAGAAAAAAAATACCGTGGTCAAGTTTTGTCTCCCGCGGGTCTAAACTTCGTACAGTAACCGGCACGAGTGGTGAGCACAAACTGACACCTGCGCAGTAGTAAATTTTTCGGTCTCTTTGGCGGAATGAAGAAGCCGGGGCTGCACGCGATTGGTTCATCAGTCAATGCTCGTCGTCTATGGGACTCTCGCGTGGCATTCGGCTACGGTACACTTTCATGCAATTTTAGTGACTAACGTTTTAGATAAAATAGTTTATTTTTGTTATTTCGTATTTGTTAAGTGTTTGTTTTAATATAGTTTATTTTTATTATCTCGTTTTAGACAATTGTTGAGTTTTTTAATTTTTGGTTTTAAAATCGTAAAGTCACGAACTCTTCAAAAATGCTGAGGAGAAAGAATACAGTTTTAAATAGACACGCAAGGCAAATGGTGTATTCAGTATACTGCTTCATAAATAACAACGCTGTTAACTATGAGTTAGGTATTGACAAAAGTATGATGGAAATTTATAAAGACACAGCGGAGGCGAATAACACCTCAGTAGCAACTGTACGGCGGCGGCGGATCCTTAAAGAAGCCAATGATTCAGAATTTTTGATCGTATTCAGAACACCTGGAAAGAAAAGACCAAGAGAACAGGGTGTTCTCTGGGCATTTTTGAAGAGTTCGTGACTTTACGATTTTAAAACCAAAAATTAAAAAACTCAACAATTGTCTAAAACGAGATAATAAAAATACACTATTTTATCTAATACGTGTCACTAAAATTGCACGAAAGTGTACCGTAGCCGAATGACACGCGAGTCATTCGCAGATATAGATAGTTTTAACCAGGGGATTATTAAAAGGTGTATTCATAACTACCACCTCACCAATAAAGAAATGCCCACCATTGAAAAACTACGACAGAAGTTGCGGGAAGATATATATTTTCAAGGGTCTGAGCGCAGTCTTCGCCGTATAATCAAAATGTTGGGTTTCAAATGGAGGAAGACTGAGAATAACCGGAAAATTTTGATTGAACAATCCAATATTCGCTTTCAGGTATACACATATATAATATATTTATGTAATGTTCACCTTCATTTTTCAAGTCACGTAGTGTTGCTGTTAAAGCTTTAACAGTCACAAATCTTAGGTCTTGCTTGTAAATCCTAGGAGTAACTAAATAGTAAAAGTAAGGATTAATAAAAAATAGATTTGGATTTGGATTCCCAGGATACTTATCGTGAAATTTATTTTGTTCTATCGAATAATGTATTGAATAACGTATATTGCAAAAAATGCAAAAATTCCGAGAAGAGGGAAGAACAATTATTTATACGGACGAATCATATGTAGATTCATCCCATTCATCGTCTCAGGCATCGCCAGATGGCACAACAAAAGGCCTAAAAAAGCCTATATCAAAAAGGCAACGAATAGTGATAGTCCACGCAGGAACTGAGACGGGTTTTGTGCCAAATGCTCTACTCACATTTAAAGCAGAACTACGAGAATTATGAAAAATGGCTTCGCACGCAGTTAATTCCCAACATTCCTCCTAAATCTGTTTTGGTAGTCGATAATGCATCCTACCACAACAAACAGTATGACCCTGCACCAAGTTCAAATGCCAGGAAGGCGGAGATGCTGGGATGGTTAAGAGAAAAATGTATTCAACACGAAGAAACAATGCTGAAGCCCCAACTACATCATTTAATAAAAATAAATAAAGATCAATACAAGAAATTTAATATAGATAAGATTATGGATGAACATGGCCACGATGTAATACGATTACCTCCATACCACCCAGACCTCAATCCCATTGAGATGGCAAGGGTTGCAATCAAAGGCTATGTCGGCAGTAAGAATGTGACCTGGAACGTAAGCCGCGTCACAGATCTTGTTAAAGAAAAAGTAAATTTAATGGGATCTAATGAATGGACAAAATTATGTAAAAAAGTAAAGGAAGTTGAGAAAGAATACATAAAAAACGATCACATAGTGGATGCAATGACGGAAAAATGTATAATTCACGTTGGTGACGAAGATCCGAGACCAATTCGGAGGATGAGGACAGTGACGATGATGAGGAGATTAATCATCAAGTTGCCTCTACCAGCACCAACGCAGCCTCTAGTTTTATGGAAGGCATATTACCAATTCCTCCAAATTGAGACGACTTTTTTTTTTAAATTATATTTTAATAATAAAAAAGAAACAGTTTGGTACAGTAATGTAAAATGTTGTACATTATTGTATCAAACTATCTTCTAAAATTTCAATTACAACTAATATTTTAATTATAATTTGTGTACCTATCTATAATTTTAGTAAAAAACGGTACTGAATAAATTTGGCCGAAAGTGTGCATGCGCGTGCTTGCCCCCACTACTGTCAATCTGTGATTCTGTGCTCACGACTCGTGCCGGGCGGGCATTTATAGCATAGATCGTTTCTATGAGTCCCCAGTTTGTTCAGACCATACTGGGGGTCTACTCCTAAGCGTTAATCCGAAGTATCGGCCGAATGTTCGGCCGATTTTTAACTACCATAGTTTCCTTTTTTGACTTTGAATCCTTAACCGAGATAAAGTCACATTTTTGACTTTGGCTTATCTCTTTGACGGTCGTTTTTTTTTTCTTTCGCCGTAGTCAGTCATGGTTAGCCGTAGTCAAGCAACGGCCGAACATTCGGCCGATACGTCGGATTTATGTTCGGAGTAGGCCCCCTGTTTAGGTACGTTAATATTTATTTGCATTTAATCCTCTCTTGATTTATGAGTAGATGAGAAATTAGACATGTCAAAAATATTATTACAAACTTTGATTCTAGTGGCTCTCGAAAGAGCTTCAAAATATTTGATTATCGAGGGCTAAAATCATCTTTGGTAGGTACGAATGAACATGTTTAACTTTAAACAGACCACTTTACGATAGCAACTTTAATCATAGCAGCACTAATCCTGTTTTGAATGGCAATGCATCTGGTTTCCATACCGGGTAGAGATAAATTGATTGGAAGCGTCGACAAAAATAATTACCACACAGGTGTTTAGATGCAGAATATCGTAGTGTGCATTTTCAATTAAAATATGGTATAATATATTGGTTGTATTAATGAATACCTCCTCAACAATATTTATCTTGCATCTGTTATGCCACGTGATTAAGGCTGTACGAAAACACTTTTGAGTTGGTTGAAAACAAACCAAATAGGAGGGGAGCAGAAAGGAAGGGTGCAATGAAAGGAGGCAGAGAACAGGCACAAAGGGTTTCCTCCATCTTACCTGCAACAAAGAGACGCGTATTATTACTCATGGTATTGTTTGACATGAAGTACCATACAGGCATGCATAATTTGCGGACAGCCACGGAATAATAACACCGAGGAGTTTTATCGTTTTTAAAACTGTAGAACGTAGTGGTAACGTTTCACGTATTTTTAAGTTTTAGGCGAAGATATCAACAATTCTCTCTATTTATGGTAAATATTATGATAGTGTCGAAATTATAAAACTTAAAGAAAGAAGACTTATAAAAGGTCTTCAATTCAATGAAGCAAAAACGATTGATTAGCAGCTTAAGGTAGATGAGACTGTGAAGCAAGACCAAAACAAAAAAACATCAAAAAGCGCCTAAAAAGAACCGAACAATGGTAACAGCATCCATTGTTAGAGTTAAGCCCAAGAATGACGTCAGTAAAAAAGTAAATGCGGTTGTAAAAATTATAGCCACTGCTCCAACGAAGGTGTTAAAAACTTAGGTGGTCTGGGAGAAAATGCAAAAAGTGCTAACGGTAATGTACCGTACAGTAACAGTTCGGGCGAGCTCCGTGAAGGTACTGTTGATATTATGCTTCTGATAACATTTAGTGCGCAGGAGTAGAAAGCGTAGTAAAAGTGAAATAATTCCTTGGACCTTTTGTTACTGACAATTATGTTGCTAGGGGAGAACAATGGTTTTAATTGTATTCATTTGTTAAGAGTTTTAAGGGCTCTCTTTACAAGTACATATTATTATATATAAATTGCAGGTATTACAGCGCAGACAAGACAACTGCCTTTAGGTATACCTTTTATTCTATCAAGATCATTTAATTTTCATAACAGCCCTAGGAAAATCTTAACTTAGTACGTAGTTGGAGGACCACACATACGGTAAATTCTTGTACATAATTCAATTGTACTACAAATAACCTAATGACTCGCCACTGAATAGGCATTTCGCGAGATATTCAAGAGACCACGTCTTTGAGACACCAGTCACATCGCTCACGCCTAATCAGTTCCAGTGCTTTAATTAATTTTCTTTGTTCGCCGCAGCCTTTGTGAGTGTACGAAACGGGTTTATTGAAGCTATTATTTTTCAATTTTTTTATTTAAGTTTTAGACGATATCTGTCAGAGAAACCTTTAATCTCTTATTTCCGCGTTCTGTAATGTTGTGTAAGAAGGTCGTGAGATGCCATCATACACTGTCACATAGGTATGTCTGGTTGCTCTTATATTTTAAGGTCATCGGCATTGCAATAAAAACAAATCATAATTATTATACTTGGTATAAAAAAATTACAAACTGAGACTCTCCGTTCTGAGTTTACCGGCATTACGTTGAATTCAAGACTGGCTATTAACTATTAATACAGGCTCCGTTACACACAATACTGCTAATTTCCTGTCATAAAGCATTTAAAGAAGTCAAAAACTGGCATTCCCGATGATTCAAGCAGTCTAATGCATACAGTAGCGGACTCGCGTGTTGCGTGCCAAGCCTACGCTGCACGCTGGCGGTCACGCGAGCGGTTTCCGTGGCTGGCGGCTAGCGTGACGCACGTCACAGACACATTTCTATCCTCCACGGTGGAATAAAGAACAGGGTTGTTCCGATAACGCGAACTTAATGGTATGTATGTACAGGTACGGCTCGGCTGGAGGGTTTCAGATGTTATTGTTGCAGGTGAACTAAGAAGTGGGGGATTATTCGATGAGAATTCGGAAAATACTTTGGTGTAATGTGCCAAATAGTGAATTTAAATATTCAGGGTTGTATAAAAGTAGATAATGAATTCCGATTCTAACCAAAAACTAAAAGCTTTTGGAGACGGCCACTGAAAAATACCTAACATTGTTTCGCAAATGCGAATACGACTATACGAGTCTGTATTTGAATGGGTCATCGAAACACCCGTATAATCAAAAACAAATAACCAGTTTAAATAATGTTCAAGACTAATATCTTAGCTTTCACGCGAAGACTATTAATGCCCTTAGCAATTTGTGTGGAGCGGCGTTGCTTCCGCCACCCATCGGCGGACGGATAGCCGCTTGTCGTGTGCCGCGATCATTAAAGTAAAGTGTGGACGGAACACGCAAAATGAGGATAACGGTAGTCACGGTGTTTGAAATTACTATTTTTACCTAACCTATACATTATAATGTAAAGGTACTGGCATGGGATTATCAAGTGTCTGCTAAAGATTGCATTATCTAATGATTACTGGATTGACGCCAGCTCTTGCTCTAGGAGTTTTGGTATCTAAGACATCCCGTTGCTCTACAAAGGCCACCCAATCGGCTGGTTATTCCTAATCAACGAACATAAATCTTGGAACATGCAACGAACTTTTCGCCACAAAATCAGCAACTAGCGCAGAGCCTAACGCAAATTTGCGGAGTGCACGCCAGAGAGGCATTGTCACGCGAGCGATGTTAGAAAGCGCTGCGCACGCACACGATACGATACTACTGTTTTTGTGATCCAGATTGATGGACAACGCTTCATCAAGCGGTTCAACAACTACTAGGAGTAATCATTGTTAGCTATTAATTAAGAGGAGAATACCTACAACATCAGTAAAAGATTGCTGATGGATTATCTTGGCTTAAAATTCATGAATGTTATTCGTTTGTATTGTCTTCTTTGGTGGAAGCTAACTAAACTATGGACTATAAATATAAGTATGGCTATAGCTTTAGAACATTTGAATCCTATTGTTAATTTATACGACACGTTAACAAAACATGAAATATGGATTAGTTGGCCTACTGTGCTTAATGACGTTCGTAAGTTTGACGACTTTCGGCTGCGCTGGCCGCATCTAGCTCAGCGTAATAGTTACAATTGTCTTGACGGATGTATCAGTGTAACAACGGACGTGCATTTGGGCTAATGCACGACCATAAACTGTAATGGTCGGTAATGTTACCAAATGAATATTACTGCTCATGTGTTTTAGTATGACTTCCTGAAATAATGTGATGTAAGGTGAAAGTGTACTAGGGGAATTCTATGCTGGTGTATTTGAACATCAATTAAAAACTTTTATTTGAAATAATAAAAGTACCATCTGCCGCCAAGTAACTTTGCAACACAGCAACTTTGTTGTGCTATAGTTTGACGGATATGAGTGCTGCTGTAATTAGAGACACAATCATGAGGAATTTCAGCTCTGTGTCTGGGAAGTCTGTCACAATGCAGATTTCCATAGGTAGGTAAAGCTGACCGCTTACCATCTGGTGGGCCACCTGATTGTTTGCCTCGTATTCAAATAAAGAAACCAAGTGACTAACTGACATTCAATTAACTTACATTTTTATATTAATGTAAAGGATTGCGTCAAAACAAACAACATGTGTCGTATCATTAGCTCGGCCTATTTAATACGAGTGTGTTGACAGCTGGGTAAATGAATATAATTTTATTCGTTGCGTGGCCTATGTCACGTAACATTGGATTATTTTTAAATTTATCAAGACGGGTGCCTTTTAATTGGAGCTGTTGCACTGGACTCTTGGATAAGGAATGTATTGTTTTGCTCTAAAATCTGATCTGTGAATACCTAACTACGTCTTTTGTCGTGTCGTCACAAGTTAAATTTGAATATTTACCTCATGCCGTGGATTATACATTAGTAGCTAATCTTGTAATTGGCAGCTAAGAAGACTGACTACCATTGCGCTGGATGTCCTAGCTACCTTAGTACCTTCAGCATTACCCGTGCAGTCTTCTCATCAAGCTCCTCTGCGTAACATGATCAAAATCGCACTTAGACCTTCTGACCTGAGAACGATTTTGATAGGAGTTTATGAGAAGAAGTGTGTTCTCGTATTCGTAATCTATCACGCGGACACCCATCAACACACTGGATTGATGGATTTCATATCTTCGATATTTGGTACGGCCAGAATACTCACAATTTATTTCTACACAATTTTTAGAACAGTGGACGTACTTACTACAAAAACCTTTGTTACGTGGTTCCGAGTTCAACAAATTAACATTTAGTTTAACTTGGGTTACAGAATTGTGCTCACAGTATGATCGACATTGACATTTCATGTCGCTCCGCTGTTCCACATCGCCGGCTCGCGAGTCACGCTGTTCCCCAAAAGCTTTCCACCGGTCACGCCACGAACATCATTCTTGTGTGTTTCACTTCAACTTTACTGGAGCAAATGTTAACAGGGAAATTTGCATTCTACAAAGCTTTAATATCAATGAATTAGTTAATTTTATAGGCTCTATCTGACTCTATGGATACTTTTGTTTTTATACATACATTCTTCTTTTCTTAGTTGTTAGAACTTATTAAGTACGTTAGTTTTGAGCTTCGGTTACAGATAATTATATAATCATAACGACTATAATATGGAACAGGCGTTTTGATTAGAACACCTTGGATCAGGTGATGATGTCGTCTATTATGTCACATTTAGGAAAAGGGCACGACATCTATATTTCACGGAACACGAACCCTGTTTGACCCGTGACTGCTGACATTAAAATAGTGACATTTCGTGTCTACGCGCGCTTCGTGCCACTAGCGTGATACAAACAATTATACTGTTCAAACTTTTGTTATGGAGAGCTTCCATCAATACTTATTTAGGTTGCTGGCTTATTCTGCACGTAATACTGCTATTCCTTCATTTGTAAGCAATAAAACAGGTTTGAAAAAATGGGCTCCTTGATTTAGGAAATGTTTTCCATATTTAAGTACTTATTGTGAACAATAAACATCGATCCAACTGAGTAAATACATAGTTTCAGACTACATCAATTTTACAATGAGGTCATTCATTATTGACACACTCAAAATACATCAATGAACAAACGCCCTCAGCACTTAATTAAGCATCAGACATATCAATTGACGTCACTCACAAGAACAGACAGGAACTTATGCCAAACATTGAATTGCTATGACTCTATGATCTCAGATCTCTGCTTAATCATAGCTATAACTTTATTTATAGGCCTGCAAGTGGTCACAAGTAGTCACGTGTGACGACGTTACGCAGTGTGATTGCCGCGTAATCTTCTACGTGCTCATACGATACGACTGACCTAGCGAGTACCAGCTGATAATAAGTAGGGTTGCCATTGGACATCCAACAAAAAGATCATTGGAAAGCCGAAAATGCAACTGGATTTGATGCACAGGCATCGCTAGAGTTACATTTTATTAATATTGATGACACGCTGTAAGGTAACATTGTCGACTGTCGTGGTATGGGCATGAGATGCGGAGTAATGAGGGGCATCCAGCAAGCACTATGAGCGTTGAGTTTAAATTTGGATGGCTATTAGAAAAAAAAACACGAGACCGTAGAAAAGATAAATGTACTGTGTTGAAGTTGATTCGGCAAAGAAGAACTACGAAATTATAATAATTTTATTTATATTAATAATATTTATTATTAAAGGTTGTTGCATTATTAATTACATGGTACGGTACAATGAATTGTTGGGTGAATGGCTGCTCTCCTAGCTAGATCATTGAGTAAGCTGTATTTAGGAGAGACAGTTTCGACTCCCAATTTGAGTATCACAATAATCATGTTTTAATGCTTTTGGAGTTTACAAAAAACTTAAAACTAATTAAAACAAATTAGAATGAGCGTGTTGGTGTGGAGAGTCGAGCGAGTGTGTGTGCATATGAATAATTACGGCAAGTAAGTAGAGAAGAGATGTATAAGGATGATGATTTTGTTATATTATCAAATATGAGATAGACCTACTACTTTCATAAGAATTTAACATCAATGTAGGAATAATTTGGGTAAATCCTACTTTCTCGCTGATCTTACTTCCTTCCTTACAAGTAGATGTGATTCGGGGCGATGGAATGAAAGCCGTCGGGTAGTTGTTGTAGATAGCTTATATTACGTTCCAAGGTGGCACACAGAAATGATTTAAGCACAATGAATCTTCACAAACCTGCATCAACAATGAATCTTCACAAAATGCCTCGTCGGGCGTGTCTCAGCCCTGATGATGCGTCACAGAGAAGATAACTGACCCAAGGGTCGCCTCAGAAAACGGAATATTCCGCTGGCGACGATGAAATGACGACATTACTATGTAATGAGGTTTATGAGACGATTATTGAAAAATATATATTTAATTACTTAGTTGTTTCAGTTTTGATAACATAGTCGTCACATTAGTAAACATTTGTATTGGTACTTACATAATCATTAGTATTAAGTATTGTCATCCATCACCAAAGCACATACATTTTACTTTCTAGCAACTTTTTTTAGCTTTTTGTTGTCTGATACCATTGAGGTCGAGGATCATTAAATGCTAAAAACTAGTCTCCATATGCAAGCTGCATGCATTTATATTAGGTAAGTCGTAGGAACTATACCTACTTATAAATATAGTGGTTATGAGAAAATCAAAACCATAATGGCCAAGCTAAAACTGACCAATCTAACGAACCACATTTCTTACCAACCAAACGGTAAGCAAATACCATTGGATGAAATATCGTTTCTTCAGAAATGTATTCAGTAGTTATAGATGCAGTTTTTTGATTAGGTACATACCCAGCATAGTATCACATAAACATTCACACAATAGTATCTAGTTCTATAGGTATAACTTGTGTTATGTAATATTATTATAATAATACACTGCGCAATACTTCACCTAAGTACTTGGAGTGTTGTCGTGCATACTTAGTACAACAGTAGGTATAAAATCGTGTTTTCTATTTTCACACCTCCGCACCACAAATTCTCATGTTTTCAACTGAATTTATGACTACTTGTGGGACTGTTCCTTTGTTTATTGACACGAATACGTCATAGTCACAAAAGGTCTGACATTTCGTCAGTTTGTTGCAAATGATCGTCCCACTTGTTATGATTTATGGCGTGTTTTCAACCAACTGTGGCTTTGATGGCACGGATTCATTCAGTACTTTGGGCGTTGTAAATTGGCCCATTATTTAAGAGATTGATTTCTCGTGAAACACAAGGTACATTCGTCAATGTGAAATTGATTAAATAAAATGTTTTCGTATGTGTAGATCGACGAAGTACACTCTGCTTTTGCATTAATAAAGACTTTTTGCTTTTAATCCCGACATTAAAAATTTAAAATGTGATAGAATAAATTACAGTTTTTATAGGTTTTCATTGCGTAAAATTTAACAATGAGTAGTCTGTATTTCGGCCGCTAACGCGTAAAACACAATCGCAGTGATTCGATATACTCAATATGAGTTTATCCAAATCAAATTGCGGGATGGCCACCCACGTCCGTTGTAACAGGTGAAATGATTTTCTGAAGTGTGTACGGCATCCATATTTGGCAGAGCTGTTCCTTGAAGCATATCCTAGACGTGCTCAATGAGATTCAAGTCTGGCAATTAAGCACGCCGACGTTGATATTAGCTGCGGCAAGTATGTTTGCAACGACTCTGGCTGTGTGTGGACGTGCATTATCATAAGCATAAGCAGAAATGAAGCACCAAATTACAATCGTAAGTAAAAATTTTACTAATTTGACCCCAAACCCGTTGCAGGATAATATAGGAATACGACGACAGAAGATTTTAATCTTTGACAATTCAAAAGTGCCTTTAATAGGTAAACCAATTAAAGGCACTTTTGAATAGGTTTAATTGAAATAAATGTTTTGAGTTTGAGTTTGACCGATATTCAAAAACTATTCTATTTTCAAATGACGAAATTTACTAAAAAATACCCATAGGAGTTACAAGAAATATAATAAAAAAAAACGGATTTTTAGTAACTAGCAAAAACATTCTTGATCCTTAGACACTTTTGATGTGTGTATATACACATACTATACTAAGTGATTTTGAAATTCGTCTCTTCTCCTTTATTTAATTTATTCATGTGGTGACTTTTCATTCTGATCACTGTGATAATGTGACTTAATGAACTCAATAACTTTAGTATAAACTAAGATCATTGGTATTGAAACACTGTTGAATGAATGAACTGCACCAATCCCAGCGTGGTTGTACCAGACTCGATTGCTCGAATGAACCCAGAGATTCACCCTAGCCCCCCCTGAAGCCTCATGTTTTTCAAGAGACTACAGAGACCATTGTATATCAAAGAGTAGACCGGGGGGCGCGATAATGGTAGGGAAGACGTGCCCTTGGGATATGGAAGGATTATTAGAACCTACCGGATATGCATCCTTGAACAAGCATTGGAATAGTGGAGAGACGGGTAATATTTATTTATGGGAGGGGCATCTTTTAATAGCGTCACCGCCAGGTGGCTCAGGTCCTCTCGACTCTTGTCTGTGTCACTGCTATGCTGTAAGCGTTCTTAATCTTATCTCGGTCTTCAGCCGTGTCCATCCAACAATTTATTTACTTGTTGAGGTATGTCATGTCTTGTTTTAAGTTGTCATTTCTTGTGTAAATAGTTCGGCCAACTTTTTTGGATTTGGCCTTATACTGCATTGCTGCATGAGACAGGTGTGGTTCGCGGCGCCTGTGTCATTGGTATTGAAGCACTGTTATACAAATATTTTCCGACTTGAAGCTGCATTCGGTTCATTCGTTTCAAATAAATAAATAAATAAATTAGGCCAACCAGACATCGTTAACATATTAGAAATCAATTGCCAAAATTATCATACCAGGTTAGGTGTATTGTTAATTAAAATTAATATAGCATCGCGGGTCAATAGCTCAAGCAATGTGTTATGACAATATGTTACGTAAAACAACTGTATGATAACGTTCAGTTTGTGCAAGACGACGTGTACATGGTAGCTGATATTTTGCTGTTATTACGTCATAATTTAGGTAGATAACCGTAATGCTGATAAAAACCTACGTTCAATAAAAATACCATAATATAATATAATAAGTTGTGGCTTAAGGTCGAAGTTAAAAATAGAAACTATGAAGCTTGATCGACATATGGAAATGCTGTACGTGTTATAAATATCACCTTCAAAACTAGTCTGACTAGATATATTGCTAGTAGTTAATTCAATCACGATTACAAATAACTTCTGGTAATTGAACAAGATTTAGAGGGATTTTAGAAAAATACCAATTGAATTTTAAATGTCTTAACTATTAGTAAAACAAACAGGAAGAGGAAGCTAGTGAAATATAGTAAATGAGTCAAAAATCTATAAGTATGTTATCAAAAATACTGATTTGAGAGTTAACGAAACTTATTATTATCTAGCTGGCTAAAAATGGTAGCAAATTATATTATACAGAACCTGTTCTATCCTATGCACCATTGATGGCTGCACCATCAATGGTGCAGAGGAGACTAATTAAGCGTGGTAACCCGACCAAAATTAATGCAATAATCAATCTGCCTAGCCTTTTGCCCAACTATGTGGAGTTGACCACAAATAATGCATGAAGCTACTCAAATAAAACATCATGTTATAGTCATTACAAAGCCCCAAAACTGGGCGTTAGGCGCCCATTTTTTAAATTAACTAACCTAGCCAACGTCAGACGGTCCGATTACCTGCATAAATAACAAGCGGATGCAATTAGCACTTTGGCATGAGCTGTGCAGGATCAAAATATTGATGCTATGTATGAATGAACGATTACGAGCGAATACGACGTACTTCTTGGTGAAGTTCCAAGTCCTCACAATTAGTTCTTACGTGAACCGTCGGATGATGCAAGGGAAATGTTATCACATGAGTCCTGACAATGATAAGTATGAGCAACACTATTGGTATTAATTTACTATGTTTACTAAATGGCTTTGGCTTTTACAGGTTATTTGATAAGGAAGGACAAAATATATTTTTGTTAATAGAGCAAGGAAGTATGTAGTAGAAGTAAACTGCGAATGATGTGACTGATAAATATAATTTGAAAAATGACGAGTGACTTCAATCAAACTAAACACAAGATTAAATCGAATATTAATAATAGTGTTACATACAAAACAAAATATAGAAAAAACCTGCTATCCTATAATCCATAGAGCACCTTACGTAAACAAAAATGATAAAGAAACGTGGAAACATAGAAATATCTATAATTAATGAAGATATAGCATAACATGAAGATAAGTATCAAACGTTAATCGTAGAAGATAACGGAATGACATCAATGATTGTTTACTGTATTCACAAGGTTAGACTTCAGGACGCCCGAGCCCCGACTGCTGATTTTGCAGAAACTGATAGCAGATTGAGACATTGATAAATGAATGAATATAATATTTTATCAATTTGATAGTATTTGTAATTTTGTAGTGATTGTTAAATCAAAAGTAGATGGTTTTAAAAGTAAAGAAATAATGGATGGATTGTGTGAAAGATGATATGGCAAAAAAAATGCTCACTACTGAGATAAAGATATAAGGCAGAACACATTTTTTTTTGTTTTTGGTTGGGAAATCATCTAATAACTTCTCCCGCTCTGGGCGGAGCGAGAGGGAGTGTCAGACTTTTACTGACTAAAACCCACCGTCTTCCTTCAAATGCCTGTGTGCCAGGGCCACGATATCCTTTTCGGACAGACTCGTAACCCTGGCAGGCATTGGCCCTTTCTGACCCCGTCAATTCGTGCTGACGTCTCTTTGAGGCGCGCGTGGAACACAACGCGCCGTCGACCCAGGCCTGGTCCTTATCGGACGGCGAGCTACCCATCGCTCACCGTCCGCAAGCCCGCGCCTACGGTGGCCGGGAATCGGCCTGCGATTCCCAACGCCCAGGGCGTCTCCTGCTGCGACTAAGGGCGGAAGGGCGGGCACCCTGCCTCACCCTCACGCGTTCCGCCTCCTTCTTCGCGAGCATTACTGTTTCGCAGAAGGAGGTGACGGTCTCCCATGCACTCTCGCTCCGAACCATGGCCTGAACCACGGCCGGATGCGAGAGATCGTCGCCGCCGATCGCCTCCGTGAGGACACGTCGGTGCTCCGCCCAAGCAGGGCAGACCTCCACCGTATGCTCCACCGTGTCCTCCGGGCGATCCACACAGTGGTGACACCCGGGCGTTTCCTCCCGCTTTATCCTGAACAGGAACCTCCCGAAATAACCGTGTCCGGTGAGGACCTGCGTCAGGCGGAAGGTGAGGACGCCGTGGCGCCTCGCTAGCCACTCCTCAAATAAGGGACTTACCGCCGCAATTGTGGCGTGCCCACGCAATTGTGGCGTGCCCGCAGAAGACATGCTGCACCAACAGTGACAGTAAAACAAATTGTATAAGGGCAGGAAGACGATGTTGAATCAAAAGTGCTCATAAAAATTCACCTTCCTCTAATTCTAGGGATGTTATTTAGGATAGTCGGTAACTCCTCCTTAACACATTGGCCATCCGAAACAAAGTAAGCGAAGAGAGTTGGCGACTTCAATTTGCTCTTTAGTCATTTATTATCTACACACATCATAATCAGCCTCAAATATTCCCACTGCTTGAACACAGGCCTCTTCTCGGAGAGAGGGAGTGGGCCATAATCCACCACGCGGGCCCAGTGCGTGTTGGTAGATGTCACATGTCTTCGAATTTTTGGTTCTAGGACATGCCGGTTTCCTCACGATGTTTTCCTTCACCGTTTTGAGAGCAGTGGTGATGAAATAATTTACACAAAGTAATGCGCCTGCCTGGGATCGAACCCACGACCTACAACTCGTAAGTCGGGGCCGTTGCCACTGGGCCGCCATTGCTCTCATTATCTACACACGCTGCTCCCAAACTAGTGATATTAATTTCCAACAAATTGTTTATCTATAATCCATACATCAATTTAAACAAACGTCCTTTACTACATCCAAACCACCCAGCGAGGTGATTGCGTAACACACTATCAGTGGCAATGAAACCCATTGCCATTGCATTTTGACAGTTCAACAACATTCATTGCATTATTTACATTGTTGAGCAGACAGGTTTTCCCAACGTATGAAGCAATGGATTAGCAATATACTTCAAAATCATTCCGATTGTGATTCAAACTGTGTTACGCAATTAGGGTGATCCCTTATCATCATCAATTAAATTCGCAAAAACATATTTCAAACTTGTTGCGCGGGTGTTCTTGAATATAAGTAAACTATTTATATAATTTATTGATTTCAACACGCTGTCTGTGCTTTGAGATCAGCGATCGCAATTCTGATGCATTTCGATAACGTCACAGAATTAATAACTTCAAGGTGGATTGTGTTTACGAAATCCTAAGGTATTTTGTGTTTATTTGTTGCAACTAATTGTGTGTGTGTCGATGTGAGTCGTGTTACCAGTGTTACCACTAAACCCCCCACCCTCTTTACTCATCGCTGCACCATTAGAATGCTAAAATTATACACAATGTATTGTTGATGTTATACGTTGCAATTGCACAACATTTTATAAAATATACGCTATCAGCTGTATTTTCGGATAAAAGATTATTTTATAGCCTTTTTTTTTGTTTGGAAAATTATCAAATAACTTCTCCCGCCCTGGGCGGAGCGGGAGGGCGTGTCAGACTTTTACTGACTAAAACCCACCCGTGTTCCTTTCCTTGCCTGTGTGCCAGGGCCACGATATCCCTTTCGGACAAACTCGCAACCCTGGCAAACATTGGTCCTAACGGACCCCGTCAGTTGGTGCTGACATCTCTTTGATGCGCGCGTGGAACACAGCGCGCCGTCGACCCGGGCCTGGTCCCTATCGGACGGCGAGCTACCCATCACTCACCGTCCGCAAGCCCGCGCTTACGGTGGCCGTCAGTCGGCTTGCGACTCCCGACGCCCGGGGCGTCTCCTGCAGCGACATGGGGCGCGAGGGCGCGAACCTTGCTTCTCCCTCACGCGTTCCGCCTCTCCCTTCTATTTTCGGATAAAAGATTATTTTATGGTGTAGCGGCATCAACATCGCCACATGCGAACAACGCGTCACACTGACGTCACGCAAATCCTGCATCGCGCAAGCAGAGTTTACCGCGGAACTAGCATATATACAACATCCCGACATCAACCGTCGGGCAGTTGCCCACCAGACACAACACCCGTCTGGTCGGAGGATCCTCCCTTTTCAATAGAGGATGATTGAACTTTATACCCTGTTCCTCATGCCTCTAAACTGGTGACCCCGAGTACGAACGTTATCGCAGCCTTCGTGCAACTACTTCAGCGTAACGTCATCATCATCACTTCCTCAAGCTTTCGAGCGGCGAGTCACACAGCCAGCCAGCACACAGAGTAGGCAACTCGTTCATGGGTCAATGTATACGCTTTTAAAACCAACTTCCTACTGACATTCGGAACTTACCCATTAAACGATTTAAAATCTGTATTAAAACTAAACTTTGTAAAAAAGGGTACTATAAGATTTCTGATTATTTAGAGGACAAAAAAGCTTGGGATTGAGCTGCTCGCTCTGCTAGCCTTGTGATAAAACTTGACATTTTAATTATTTTGCATGATTTTATATACATATTGACATTGCAGAATATTGTATACCATTTTACATAAATGTTTACTTTGAAAAGTATTATATTTACTGCTTTAATTTATTGTGAATGTGAGCACTATGTGGGTCATTATTTTTTTTTTTTTTAATGTTTTCCTTTCTTTTCTCAGTTAAGTTTTAATGATGGTCTGACATTTTGAGCGCTTTATGCGGCCTACCCAAATGTCCTTTTTTTTGGTACTGTTCGTCGAGTCGTTGAGCTCCTTAAGTTTTGAGTTGAGCTGCACGATTACTGACAAATGCTTACACTGATTGGACAGGTCCGCTCAAATTTGCGTGGTTCTTTCCTCAAAAGACCATTTCAGACACGGATCTACATGGTCCTCACATGATCTGACCAAGATTATGTCTGGACTTTAAAAGAGACTTTGACCCCTGAGTTTGTTTCGCCATTTCTTCTCAGGGGTAGTCAGATAGGAAATGTCGGCTACATCTAGATTTTTTTTTTTATATGACGTGTAAAAGTGATTTTAATATCCTATTTACAGAATAAACGATTTCATTTCATTTCAGCACCCACGGCTTCAACGGGTATCCTGACCACCAGCATGCAGCGAACGCGCATTCCTGGTCATCACCCACAGCCTCATCAGCAACCTTGGCATAACACGCTGCACTTTCGGCCAGTCTACAAGCAGAGAACATGATACCTCTCCTCGTCGACGCCAGCAGTCAGCCTCAACCCGGCGCTGTACCACATCCGACTCTCTGGAGCATAATGCAGCGCCACCACGACTCACTGGGGAATCACCGCAGATAGTTCCGACTCACCAGGAACTATGCGGCACCCGGTTCCGACTCACTGGAACCCTCTACTGGCACTGGCAAGCATCGCAAGATACAAGACTCAGCCCACTATCGACCTCCAGTCTCCGGAGGGGAGTGATGTAGCGGCATCAACATCGCCACATGCGAACAACGCGTCACACTGACGTCACGCAAATCCTGCATCGCGCAAGCAGAGTTTACCGCAGAACTAGCATATATACAACATCCCGACATTAACCGTCGGGCAGTTGCCCACCAGACACAACACCCGTCTGGTCGGAGGATCCTCCCTTTTCAATAGAGGATGATTGAACTTTATACCCTGTTCCTCATGCCTCTAAAATGGCATAATCAGCCTATCACATTACTGGGATACAGGCCTCTTCTCTTCGAGGAGTGGGCTGTAATCTACCACGCGGCCCAGTGCGGGTTGATAGATGTCACATGTCTACCAACCCGCACCCCTCACTCCTCTCTCCCTGTCGGGCCATATCAGAATACCATGCGCTGCGGTATTAATTTTTTTAAATATCGCAGCATTATGCTGAGGTTTGAGCCATTTTGGCATCGCACAAGTCTTGATTGTTTTTTTATATTGTTATTTTGAAATGCTACTTTTTTGTAAGTATTTCTTGTGCGTGTCCCAAATAAAATATTATTCTTTCTTTCTTCGATTTTTTTCCTTCACCGTTTTGAGAAAAAGAATTAAAGCCTACATGGGGACTTATGGAACGTCAGAAGCTAGGTGCACTGTTCCAATTGGTCGTTTCATATGGAGAAGAGCCAGCAAGAAACTCCAAGGTTACTCCTTTTAAAAATAAAGAAAATGAAATAAAATAAAATAATTGGCTTTTACAATGTTTTAAATTACAGTGTTAATAGGTATGAGAGGACAGTGTAGGCCCGTCAAAAGTACCAGGTACTTATCAAAATGTATGCCTACAACGTCCTCACATTAACAAAACAACAATATAAAATATTATTGCAATTAAAATTGTAGGCATAAAATGTCAAATAAGAAAAAGATTATGTCAGTGAAGTATGTAAAAAAATGTTTAAATAAGCATCGTAATTTGAGAGCAGTTAATAGACATTTACATAGTTTTGCCGTTAATGAGGTTCCAGGGAAGCCACATTCCTTTGACTGATTCCATAACTTCATTAAGTATAACAGTTGAAGGTAGGCCAGTGGATGTTAGCCAATCATGCAGCTTATACAATCACAGCTCACAGCTCAAACGCTTTAGCGAACCCGCGCCGTTTGACCCACACCGTACGTGTATTGGCTGCAGGAGTGCTACTTGCCACTCATCGGCCAAAGTCACAACAATAGTAAGCGCGACACTACTGGAGTATAATCATCAGAAAATGATAGATCCCTTTAAGTACCTATCAATAAACGAAAATACAATCTTTCCTTTAAGCTTGGAGAAAAAAGTATAGCGTCACTTGAAAAACCTACGCAAGAAGTCAGGGACAGAGGTTACTCTCTATATTTATCAGTGAGTACTCAATTCGAGTACAAAAACATAAATGCGAGAGTTCATTTCATTTTGTAAAATAGGAATGGTAATGACTGGCATATTTTCCGCTTATTGTCGCCCATAATGACAAGATTAGCAAATCCGCCGTCTCGCCACGTCATTATTACCTTACATTTATATCATTCAGTATCACCCGCCCTCAGAAGGACGATAATGTTAATTTGTAACCCCAGTCTGTTGACACATTCATGGATTTTGTAGGGAATCTGTTTCAAATAAATATAAAAGACCAATGAATTTGAAGCGTTCTCGGAGCTTACGTCTACATCAGTGGCAATGTGCCAACTATGAAAAATAGTTCTAATATCCAGATCATGACAGATGCAAGCTTCTACACAACTGACTTGCATTATTTAACGGGGTCGTTAATCGTTACTAAGGAAACTTTGCTGTTGTTTTAGGACCATACATAATTATGTATTACAATAACCAATCAATTTTTGTTATTCATTTTAGTGACCTCTGCTCGTATGGGTCATATTCCGAATTTCCCGACTTGAACTGAGCCCTTATGAGTAAACTAACCTAACCTTGGTTACTTTCGTGAGCAAAGTCAATACTGAATTTGACCGTAAGAACTTACGCAATAATAATTATTGTAATTATACACAAATTTTCACTCACATAATTTTGTGTCAGAAATTGTGTCTTTAAATAATATTGTACATTAGCATTATGTTAATATATTGTCACATGTTTCCAATTTTATGCTTAATTTATGTTTACTTAATCGTTTGACGTCGTGTCTTAGCAATTAGCACACGTGGCTGCCAATATATTTTGTGTTTCTTGTTCAACTGGACGTGAAACGTTGCTATACATAAGATGGACATCGTGAATGATGTTTCATGTTCCTGATTCGTGTCTTAGGTAATATCTTTATCTAAAAGCCATTTCAAAATGTAAATGTTTATGAGGATACAGGCTTCATTAGGAAGGTTGATCAGTATTACCACAAGAATCACTTCCTCAATACTTGCACGTTACTATTTCTATTCTACAGCCTGTACATTTTAGGTGCAGTGTCAATATGAGGTGAAAAGAAAGTGCATGCTTTTAAGGGCCGTTTTCACCAATGAAACTGAACGCGAACAGCACAGTTCAAAAGCTGTCAGTGTCAATATTGCAGAACAATGATGACACTGAAAGCTCTTGAACGCAGTCTAGATGTGCTGATGTGCTGTTCCCGTTCAGTTTCATTGGTGAAATCCACCTTTAGTTGATTGCGGGACCAGTAGGCTAATTGCGTAACACACTATCAGTAGGAATCGGTTTCAATTTGACAGTTCAAAAACATTCATTGCGTTAGTTACGTTGTTGAGCAGACACAGTTTTATAACATATGAAGCAATGGATTAGCAATATACTTCAAAATCATTACGTTTCCGATTCAAACTGTGTTACGCAATTAGGGTGCAGTTTACTTAACAAGGATTCAAATAAAGACATGGTTAATAACGCAAGTCTCTTAAAACCACCGTATAGATTTGTCCTTGTATACGAATGAAAGACTAAGTCCAAGACAAACCGGTCAACAGAAACTAGTTTCTGCGACACAAAAAATAACTTGTTACTTATTTGCGACAAGCCAGCACTGCTCGGAAACAGAACATAACATTTTAAGCCCCCACGATATAGACGGGTTTTTTAAAGTGCCCGTGTCAGGACTTAGTCATCATAAAGGTTTAACTGTGTGTCTGACTGTTGCATCATTATCATAACTCTCAAACGGTTGACGCTTATTAAATTCACTGCGCAAGTAACTAATAGGCATTTTAGTAAGCCACTTTTTTACTGCCAAAGTCAGTCCCTACAATGTGTCCCTACAGCTACTTAAGGAAAATCCTTGGACAAAATATGACTGCAAAATTGCGGATTCACTAAAGACATCTTCAAACGCAACTGTCAAAGTGATTGTGAAACATGACTTTGAGCGCGTTTCCTACTCCGCCTTAAGGATAAGTTTGTGCAATGTTTGATGTATTTAATAGCCATGTACAATAACGATCTGCTCCATAGCTAACTTGTTACGTTGTACTCGTTTTTCGCACAGGGATTCTTGGCAGTGAACCACATAATGACGCCAGAGGAGCATGCGTGCGTGTACCACAACACGTAGATACAGGATAAGACAAACATTCGAAAGAAGATAAACAAAACACGTTTGTCAATCACAGACGGGTACAGCTACGCCAAGTTAAATAATAGAGACAGTACTAAATTCATAAATAATAGAGACAGTACTAAATTCATAAATAATAGAGACAGTACTAAATTCATAAATAATAGAGACAGTACTAAATTCATAAATAATAGAGACAGTACTAAATTCATAAATAATAGAGACAGTACTAAATTCATAAAATACTGTTTAAAGTTTGTAGTATCGCTCGTCCCACGAGAGAAGAGGTCCATGACGACTGATGATGTTATGTATTTCGCAGTTTCGCATCCGATCGTCGATTACATTAGAAAACCAATATTTCAAGTTTTTTGTGAATCTTGACATAAGCAACGCATGTTTACTCTCCACTGCCAAGTAGCCTTACAGGGTGTTTCCGCTAGTCATCGGTTCTGTTGAAACTGGATTTGTTGTAGAATTTCTGTCAACAGTCTACTCGCCTTATTCGGGGATATAGGGCAGAGATGTGTGCTCATCAAAATCTATATTTACGTATTCAAGTATCCGGACCGCGACCGGCGATCCGAGACCGGTTCTGCGAACACCGATTAGAAGTGTTACATTAACTACGCTTAAAACACGCACATTTTTAGCGAAGCGCACTTATTCATAAGCTTTATTTATTCAGAACAACTTTTATTTTCTGCTGAGGTAATTTTCCGGAAGTTTTCCGACTATTTGGCAAAGTACTGAGTTTTCGTGTGAAGCCATTGGAATAAAATACTATGCTCATGTTTTGGGAACTGTGGTTACTCTGGGATAAATATAAAAAGCTGGATAAACAATTACATAACTAGTAAACGTTGAAAATAGTCAGTTGCAAGTGATGCTGACGCAATTTAGGCTATCTGCACTATGTATAATTATGTATAATAAGGCTCGTGTATAGCAGTGGTTATAAAGTATAGATCTCAAGCGTGTAGCATACAACAAGGAAATACGAATGTTTATGAGTGTTATACAAAAATAGCGCGGGTTTGACGTCATTTGCGTTGCTCCACTGTCAAGGGCGGCAGTGAGCTCTTCACTCGCAATGTTGTGAAGATGAAAATGTATGCGGATTGCCTTATAGCCTATACCAAATCCCAAGAATCATAAAACCTGCAAATAATCTCATTTTCATTTTTTTTTAAATATGAATCGAAATGGATATCAGTCTCCAGAGTCATTAAAGGAGCCACGACAACTACCCAGTCCATGATAATTTCTTGGGAGAACAGAAACAGGCACGCCACGCGCCTCACGAATATCGATTGCCGACATGCGTCCAATTGATATTTCGTGGAAATTCCCAACAGTATCATTATTTTCGCACAACCCGCATCCAAGCTGATACTTTGTAGCAATAGTGGAACGGACCAACAGCCCGGTTACAATCAGTAGGTCAATAGATTAATGTTATTGAGTGATTTATGTTACTGTAACCTTAGTCCCGGGTATCATGAGGTACCTAAGTGTGGAGGGTGAAGGAAAAGACTGCATCCATAAAGCCAACATTCGTAGCTTAAAACAAACATACAAAATATATCTATGAGATTCTCCACTTTTATGCGAGGGGAAAACTGTGGATGTTATGTGTATTACGGAACACAATCAGTAAGATGATGATACCATGCACTTATATATACCTGAATATAAACTTGCAGCTTATTCTTCAAGAAACAACAGCAATGGTGGTATAGGTACTAATAAGACATTTAATAAACGAGTTCAAGACTATAGTGTTGTATTTATAGACCTCCCAATTACACAAGAAATGCTACCTCTATTTTCTTTGAAAAATTTAGCAAATTTTAAACTATTGCGGAAGAAACTTGGAAAAAGGGGGTTTGCTTTGCGGGGGGGGACTTCAACACCGATATTCTGCAAAAGTCGAGATTATCGACTGAATTTTAACATCTACTACTGAAGTGCAATATCAAGCTGAGTATTAAAAAAGCAGGGGGAGGGTTCCGTACCAAATGTAGAAGACAAGCCGTTCGAATGGCAGAATTATTCATAAGCAGTAGGAGAGTGACCTGACCCGTAGCAGTGGCGTGCCGCCGCCCGCACCCTTCTGGGCTACGCATTTGACCGCAAAATAAGGTTGGTACAAAATAGGAAAAAGGAGGGAATTTCAAAGAAAAAATCTGATTTATCAATTTATTGGTATTATTGTTAGTAAAATATACGTAATAATAAACATTATCACCAAATTTCAAGTTCATAGGTCAATGGGAAGTAAAAAAAATCTTCAAAACAAAATTTTGTAAGAAAAAGGGGTGGCTTCTCATTCCTTTGTTTTTCAATATTTTTGAAAACATAAAATATACAATATTTATCTACTCAACGAGCTCTAAACAAAGATATCCCACTCGATGGGGTAGGTCAATTTACTTTCTTCGCAGCCCCTTTTATCAGTACGGCTCCTTTCAAAATATAAAAAAATATTTTTGGACAACATTTTTAAGGCCCTTTATTTGTATGGCTTTGGGTCAACAAGATGCTTATACAGTGAAAATGTTAAGACTGTAGCTCCAACCGTTTGGTTGTAAAACCTGTGTGACAGACGACGGACAGACGGATACGTGAGTGAGAGCAATAGGGCTCCGTTTGGAACCTTCGGGTACGGAACCCTAAAAAGCCCACACGTGTATCTAGTAGTGTAACGTGTATCGACAAAATTATGCATAATATTAGAGATGGTACTGGTAAAATATATTTAACTAATAGGTATCTTGTGCTACTAATAATCAGTATAAGCCAGCAAAAACCTGCTGTCTTGCGCTAATTTTACCTGAACTTTGGTCGTACTCAATGCAACTCATAAATTATAAAAGTAAAGAAATTATTTTCATTGAATCCTTGCACATGTAATGGAGATTCTAAATGACACATATTTAGTTCACAAACTTTTAACACCCTTTTAAGGTGTATTCCCGTTCGTCCCACTGACTTCGTCCCCGTAGTGGGACGATCGGGAATTTACAAAAATAATATTAAATTTGTTCCCGATCGTCCCATTCATGATTTTAGGGGGACGAACAGGAATAATTTATTAATTATCTTTTAGGCCGCTTGGTCCCACCAATTAATTTCAGACTAGTTGTTTTCATGGTAAAAAAAAAACAAATTTTAAAATAAAAATCAGTCATTTATTAAGGAATAAAAATCACAGTTAATATCACAGAATCAACTTTACGTACCTAGGTATCAAAATACACATACACTGAAACATTAAAACAAAATAAAATTCTCCATAAAACTAAAAAATATGATTAAAACAGTCAGCTTCTTAAATCAGCTTCTTTTTGAAAAAAGAAAACGTCCTAATTATTACAAAGTCACACAGTTTGCTTATGTAGGTATACAGTGGCACATTTTTGCGTTAAACATTATATAAGTGAGCAGGACAGTGAACTCGTTAATTTTACACATAAATAGCGTCAATAAACAATAAACTATAACAAAATCATAATAAAAATACCCAAAATATCACAAAATCAAGAATAATATAAAACATCATAAAGAGTAACAATAATAAAAAAATTACATGGATTTAAGAAAGTAGTTGAGACCATAAAATAAAAATAAGGCGATAATAATTATTGCACACAAAGATTAAATCAACGTACAACCATCGAGCACTTTGCTTATGATTAATATTTACGTAAGTTTTTCTAGAAAATGTCCTATGGTTATTTCTGAATTTAGAAGTTGCATTTGGCAATTCATAACATATTGGTCTGTCAACATTGAATGTAGCTTACGCCGTTTTGGACTTTGTTTTATTTTCACGCTGTATAAGTTGGAGTCTTGATGTAACACCGAAAGCAATTTTAAAATATTTGTTTTTTTTTGCCTATAGCACTATTTAATTTAAAATGCCACCCTTCGGCAAAGTTATTGGTACGGTGTCGTTTACCAAAACTGCACCACACTTTTACGAAATTTGGTTGAAGCCACTGCGACAGCATGTATTGCCGAAACGGCGTAAGCTACATTCAATGTTGACAGACCAATATGTTATGAATTGCCAAATGCAACTTCTAAATTCAGAAATAACCATAGGACATTTTCTAGAAAAACTTACGTAAATATTAATCATAAGCAAAGTGCTCGATGGTTGTACGTTGATTTAATCTTTGTGTGCAATAATTATTATCGCCTTATTTTTTATTTTATGGTCTCAACTACTTTCTTAAATCCATGTAAATTTTTTATTATTGTTACTCTTTATGATGTTTTATATTATTCTTGATTTTGTGATATTTTGGGTATTTTTATTATGATTTTGTTATAGTTTATTGTTTATTGACGCTATTTATGTGTAAAATTAACGAGTTCACTGTCCTGCTCACTTATATAATGTTTAACGCAAAAATGTGCCACTGTATACCTACATAAGCAAACTGTGTGACTTTGTAATAATTAGGACGTTTTCTTTTTTAAAAAAGAAGCGGATTTAAGAAGCTGACTGATTTTTTAATCATATTTTTTAGTTTTATGGAGAATTTTATTTTGTTTTAATGTTTCAGTGTATGTGTATTTTGATATCTAGGTACGTAAAGTTGATTCTGTGATATTAACTGTGATTTTTATTCCTTAATAAATGACTGATTTTTATTTTTATTTTTTTTTTTTTACCATGAAAACAACCAGTCTGAAATTAATTGGTGGGACCAAGAGGCCTAAAAGATAATTAATAAATTATTCCCGTTCGTCCCCCTAAAATCATGAATGGGACGATCGGGAACAAATTTAATATTATTTTTGTAAATTCCCGATCGTCCCACTACGGGACGAAGTCAGTGGGACGAACGGGAATACACCACTTTTAAGGCTAAAACCCCTCAAAAACACGTATTTCCTGGAACAAGTTTTATAACATTTCCAACAAATTATGCGATCGGGAAATTTGGTTTGCAATAAATTCATGATGAAAGAATCGACATCTGTGAGCGTGGTCGTAGTGGACATGTCAGATATCATTTTTCATTCATAATTGCCAAACCTTACTCTTTCTACTAAAATAAAAATTTGAATTATTTTCATCTAAATTGTTTGTTTCTTTTTGTATTAAAAACAAAGTTCTTGTTGAGAAACCCTTTATAATGAACCTATGCATAGAACATGGTCACTTTCCAAACTTATTAAAAACGACTATAATTAAGCTACTTCATTAGAAAGGTGATAAAACAACTATTTCAAATTATCGTCCAATAGTTTTTAATACCAGTATTAATAAAAGTCTGAAAAATTAATTTATAAATCTCTTAGCTCATACTTTGAAACATGATATATTTGCTTAGGAAAATATGGTTTTCGAAATAATAATAATATCAACAACAGTCTATGAGCTACTTGCTGAAATTGCTAGTAATGTTGACAAAAATCCTATTGTCGAAGTACTTAAGGACATGTCTAAGGCATTCGATCACGGGGATCATAAAATATTACTGGGTAAGTTAGAACATTATGGTGTCAGAGGAAATATACTAGGTCTAATCCAGACTTATTAAATAGGAAGAAAACAAATTACAGTTTTAAATAGAATTTGGCCTAATTCTAAGATAGATGCTGCTCACAGTTCGTCCATTAGGTATACAACTTGTGGTGTTCCCCAAGGGTGTGTCCATGGGCCCTTGCTGTTTCTCAGATGTATTTATAAATAACTTGCCGAAATGTACTGACTATCAAACCGTCCTGTTCGCCGATTATAGTACACTTTTTATACCGTATAAAATAAATAATTCAATACATTGCATAATAAACTGGTTTCATAAAAATAGGTTAAAAATAAAGATAGAAAAAACATTTCAAGAGCGAGTCGGACTCGCACACCGAGGGTTCTGTACGTATATATATTATGATGTTGATGATTTCTGAAAAACTGTGCTATTTATTTAGAGACATCGTTTAATTTTTCCTGTAATCTTTACATAAACTTCTATCACATAGAATAATTTCAGATTTTTATCTATGTAAACTTCGAAGAAAAATGTCCCCCCTTGGGAAGGGGAACGGTATTTTTTTTTACATTTTTCATCAAAAGTCGGAAACTATGCTGTCTTAAAAAAAATGTTTGAGAATGTGCAAACAGCGCTGTTTCATATGATACCCCACATGCCGTAGTAGCCCCACTTCAAATTTTTAAGACCCCCTTTCGTCAATTTTCAAGACGTCCCTTTTGCAAAAAGATATACTTTTTTAATTTCTTTCTAGTTTGCCAAATAGTTGGGCAAACGTCATCTAAAACTATTCTAAATTTCAAGTTGATAGCATTAGTAGTTCTTGAGATATCCAGGTGTGACAGACAGACAGACAGACTTAGTCTCACCATAAGGGTTCCTTTATACCATTTGGTACGGAACCCTAAAAATACAGGTTAGTGCGTACCCGAAACCAGCAGTGCCTGATTTCTAGGACTTTACTTGAATAGTCATCTAAACTGGAAATGTCAGATAGAAACCGTCTGTAAAAAAACTAAACCAATATTCTTATGCGCTTTATAAACTTGCAAAAACAACAAAAGACTCCATAGTTTTGAGAGCATACAAACACAAAGTCTCTTCAACTTTACGTTCTGGAATAATGTATTGGGGAAATTCCACTGATAAACAAATTGCTTTTAACGCTCAAAAGAAGTGTGTACGTGCCGTCTGACAGTTGTAGTCCGTTTTTCAAGAAATAAAAACTTCTTACTTTGCCTGTTTATAGTGTTTATAATACATCTACGAGACAGCAGTATTTGTAAAACTAAACCACAGAATAAGTAATAGTACTACAAAGAGGTATGTGCTAATCCACACAAAACTGCGCTATATTAAAAAATGGCCCCCAAAATTAAATAATACGATACCCAATTCATTATAAGATCTTGACATACACACTTTCAAAAAGACTCTTCTTAATTTAATATAAAAGCATATTACACAATCAATGAGCACCGAGACAACAAATTATAACTTATTGATTTTAATTTGTTAATATTTGTGCACCGTTTGTTCGTGCAACGAATGTTTTTTTATTTATTAATTTTGATAAGTTTTTATTTTAGATTGTGTTTAGATTATAATAAGAATATTTGTGCACCGTTGACGGCAAGACGTCGACGACGAGACCGCGTTAATTTTTATTAATATTGACATTTGTACTTTTTGTTTAACTATGATCTACAAATAAACATATTTGAATTAGAATCCATACATACTTATAAAACTTCTGTAAAATTAACAAGGTTTATTTAATACATGCGTATTAAAACGTCCAACAAAACATCATAACAAACAATCTTTTGTCTGGTGAACTTCTTCGATTACAAGAGGCCACAGCAAGCACAAAGTTATTGAACGAATTAATTAGTGAACCCTGTTTAATTTAGCGTTAATAACCTTTCACACAGTGACGTCAAATAAATTATTAACAATCGATTAAACATGAATACGAGCAACGACCCATGTTTGTCGTTATGCCATCCCGTGTAGTCTGTGGCGTGTATCGACTGACGTCACGGCCCGTTCAGTGCCAAGGCTCAGAGTAACGTAAACAGAGCTCGATCACTCCCGCATCGTATACAAACTGATAACGCTGTGCGATGCGAAACGGATGCAAGTCTTATTGAAAATGTTTCTTGAAAGATACAATATTGTTTCTTGCAGTTTTGGAGCCGACGCGACGCGCCGCCCGCCGCCGCGCCGCCGACGGGACATAAATAGAAAAGTGATCTTAAATGCAATTAATAATTTCGGGGATATTAAAACAAACAGATAACCTAAAAGGAACACGAGGAACATGATTAAAGGGTACTGACAAACCTGAAACAGTAGTAGTGTTACTGTTAATGAATAGGGACTAATAAAATTAACAGGCGACAGTGAACCAAGACATACAAGTTTGATTTATCGCCCCATAAACGCAAGTATAAACCTTTCAAATCTTTGGACATAGATAACTTTCTATACAAAGAGACTCCCTTTTCATGAAACAAAGGCTGTAATAAACGCAACTCCTGAGCAGTTATTCATACAGTTCCGTAAATAACAGTGAAAGTTTCAAATGACTAAATGTAGTTTGGGAGTATTCCAAATGTCTTGTATACATCCATTATTTGTTGAGCGGAAAGAGCGAAATGAATGGGACTAATATTAACAATGTATTATTTGCTCTATGTGTTACATTACGTAGATATAAATAATGAGTTGTAGATATTTAAACAGCAGTAGGCCTGGGCCAATAGTAAGCCATTTCTACATCACAAACTACTTCTTCATCTACTTTGATGAAAGTAGTGCAAGTTGCAAAGCTGATCAAAGCTCTATCTAATTGATTTACTTCAATCCTTTACTTAAAGAAGTGTCTCGATGACCCTAAATCTTCCCTTAGTTCCTACTTTAATCCTCTGCAGACAATAACCGTATTTCAAACTCAATGCTGCGGTATTACAAATACGTCACTGTCGATAGTAAATAATGCTCACATGGCACCATTGATGTATTAAATAGGAAGATAGGCCACTCTCTAACATCACGTAAATATTAAATGAACCCGATGTTGTGAGTCATGTGCTCGGCAACCGAAATAGAGAGACATATTACGCGGGCTATATCGGGAACGAGATAGCAATCATTGTCACTGTTACGTACCCATAACAACTCGGAAACAAACCGAGAGTAATGTAGGTCGATTGTGTTCTTTCCCCTAATTTATGCGGTCCACGTCGAGGAGCGCGTACCTTAACTTCTTATTTAATACATCAATGCATGGCACGGTCAATTTACAAAACCCTGTATATTATGAAAGATGGCTATGGATGGCTAATGACTAAGCTGCGGAACGAGGATTCTAACGACCAGCCTAAACGAGCTTTACCAGACTACTATGTTATGCATTAAGCCTATTAAGAAATCAAGAATAAATTGATTCTTCAGTGGAAGTGGATCGGCGTAATACAGGGTTACGAGTCTGTCCGAAAGGGATATCGTGGCCCTGGCACACAGGCATTTGAAGGAACACGGGTGGGTGTTAGTCAGTAAAAGTCTGACACGCCCTCCCGCTCCGCCTAGAGCGGGAGAAGTTATTTGATAATTTCCCACCCAAAAAACAGAAAAGTAAGTTCAGTTAAATATAAAGACAATGGAAATGCGTAAAGTTGAACATAATTCCATAAAAGAAAGGGTTCCTACCTATAAAGTAAAGTTGTAACCTAGGGTTGTTTACAATGTCGGAGGTTTAGGAACTTCAAAGGCGGTGTTTGTTTTTACATAAAATTAAAGTCTTATTTTTAAGGAGCCCGTGGCTAAATAATAACAGTGGCAAGGGTCGATCCATCAGGTTAAGCTACGCTTGCCGGGGTGGGTCCGTGGATGGGTGACCATCATTACATACCGAGACTCCTCTGTGCCTCGGAAGCCGTTGGTCCCGGCTGTCATTCGTGGAACTTTGACAGTCATTACGGGTCCGACAACCAGTCTTACCAAGGGGTATAGCGTAGTGTATTACCCAGTTACTGGGTTGTGGAGGTCAGTTGCAATCGCGCCATGTAAAATACTGGTATTGAGCTGTATCCGGTTGGACTGGAAGCCGACCCCAACAATGTTGGGAAAAGGCGGGCAGATTGATTGATTGAAGTCTAATTGTAACGATTTCTCAGTATAATAAACTTAGATATAAGAAATTATGAAAGTACGAAGAAAACGTAAGAAGGCTAGACAGTTACAAAATGCACAACAAAATGAGAAAATGCAGCTATGGTTAAAGCAAGCAGGGCCTCAAGTCTGCTATTACAATAGTGTCCGAATGGTCGATCATTGATTTCATAATTGTTGAGTTTGACAAGTTTGGTAATCTACTATTATAATGACGTCATTATGACTTTCCAATGGTCGGCCACTGACACTACATTGAAAGAAATTGCATTTATTGGTAATCTCGTACATAATGACAAATGAATGACATTTCTACTAATGGGTTTTCTATTAATGGCAATACGACAATGCCATTATAATAACACAATTCTAGCAGATTACGAACTTTTAGCAAAATGACAATGGGATCGTGTTGGAATGACTGAATTTATAAAAATAGCAGACTTGGGCCCCAGGTAACTTGTTTTGTTATCAAAACCATAACATTATTTCTGTTTACCAGATAACAGAAAACTCTTCCTTATCTTATCTCGACAGAAAGTAACGCTAGTCAAAACAAAAGTTTCACGTCGCTTCACGCTTGTTAACGTTTTTCTTATAATCTCTCAAAAGGATAACGGAACTGAAAGAGTTTGTATCTTTTAAAACTTTACCATTTTATGGCCTACTTTTACTTTTTATATTACTGTTGTTTATTACACTCTTGCGACCCGTTCACTAAATAGTTTTACAACTGAAGTACGATCACTTTTGTTATGTCAGCACAATACTTTTGCGTCTGTTTATGAGGTTTTCGCTTTTCATGAACTGTCGCTTGTTTAGTCAGTTGGTTTTGAGAACTCATTTACTATATAAAGACAAAGAGGAAGTACAGTATGTAGGCGAAAACATGACACAGAAAGGACGGCCTACTGACGGTCGGCAAGACTTTTTGTAAAACTCGATGTGCCATATTTACGACAAGGTACTGTACATACTTTTCAATTACTAAAACCATAACCCCCTTTTTACAAAAACAGGTTTATCTTAAGACCCAGGTTTAAAACATGGAGCCATTATTGAATTTCGAACTTTATTCCGACTATGGTAAAGTTCCTAAACACAGAACTGACAACTTAGTACTGAACTAAGTTTTCAGTTTTGTATAAAGAACGGTATTTCAATCACTGTTACGTTCTTATTACAAAAACTGACTGCATGGTTTAAGCCATGTCAAAATATAAATCTTGTTTTGTAATAAGGCGGTAAACGTCTAGAGTAAATAGCTATAAACAATCTAGTTGTTATCTGGGAATACCCAAGAAATCTAGGATAATCTGGGAGTGAGGATATATCTCATTAGCAAGAACCTATATAGAATAAACACCATAAGAATTTCCAAAACAAACAGTGAGTCATGCCCCCCGGACAATGAGCAGTTGTTACTGTAGTGTACTAGGACGTTACGTAAGCCGCACCTGAACCAACATCCTTGTTTGTGCAACGTATCACGTGCTCTGATCCATAATATTTTCTGGTTCAGGCTATGTGTAGCTCAGGTATTTCATAGAAAAACTAGGTTTCATAGAAGGCAGTGAATGCTGTGATACTATTAAATCGGCCAACCTGCTGTTTAGGCTTTTTTACACGGCTGGGAGATTCAACAGAACATTGGTAATTTTTTTTGTAAAGACAAAATATTCTGCCAGATTGCCTAATAATGTCTGTCGGCTAGGCCAATTTAGTCGTCATAAAGAACAGTTAAACGCAGAAGCATCAACAAAAACGAACGTAGGTATGTGTATCCGCGAGACAAAAGTGGCAAATCAACATCTTAATTTTTCAAGGACTATTAATCTCAAGTAAGAAACGACGCTTTGTTTGAAACACACAAATTGATTCGACGCCATATTTGCGATAGTGCACGCACACTAACACAAGACGACGTACATACGTCACGGCATCAAGTAGGTCGATGACGATACAATACTAAAAACGTTGACAGAAGCATGTCATTGAGGTTTCATTACGTTACTATGTATGTCATCTTGTGCCTCAGTGTTTGCATCGCGCTGAAATCAGCATCCTGGCATCTGTCCTCAATAAGCACAACATGATGAAATGCCCATAAAATGTAATCTTGTTTGGAATTACTTGACAACGCATGTGTATGTTCATACGTTGTAATCTTAACACTGTTTGTTAACTCCTGTTATATGTATAGATTATGATGGTATAACAGAATGTCATTTAATATTGAGGTTTGCCAAAAACTAGTTTAATTTACCGTGTCGTTTCCTCAATATAGTCGGAGAAGCTGATTCACTGCAGTGAAGCGCTGCGGTTTGCCGAGTTCGAACACGAAGGCCTTGCAGCGCCTGCGCCTATGCTTGATTCATGAGTAACATGCGTGCGCAGTTTTTATGCCCACATAACTCGACTTGGGAAATGTGTAATTGTGTATTGTTCTAGGTCAATAACACCACTTATTTTTCAATTCTGTAATAGTAACTGAAAATAGTACGGTCCACCCCGCACATCAGTAATAACTACGTAAACCATTTACTGCTACGAAATAAAGGCACTGTCAAAGCCAAATTGTTACCATGTACGTGCGGTTGACCTTACTTAGCCTAGACCTCTATTCTGTAGCTTTAGTATTACGGCTGTAAGTTAATTAATTAGCGAACCCCTATAATGTCTGTTTCTATTATGAAGGAAACTAAACGAACAGGAAAATAAGCGGAAGCTGGAAGCGAAGGGGACGAGGCCAGATCCTTGATTTCAGTGACGTCATAATACTACGGAGATGGGGAGCTGTTTACAACTGTAGTACTATGTACAAGTTTTATGGGGCAGACTCATCTATTTGTTAAGCAGATTTTCTTACGCTTACAATACTCCAACATTACGACATTGCAAGTTAGGCGCCAAATAATAACAGTTGGGCGCCAATAGTGAACGGGATTTGTATACAGAGTGGAGACGTCAATACAACAACAAATTAAGCTTCGTATATCTGACTGATTACGTTCTCGGTTTACAAACAAAGAACCAATCAAATACATAGTATACAAAACAAGGCTGTTTTGCAAAACCCATAGTCTGCCCGTCTACTATTTAAATTGTTTATTTTAGTTATGGATAAATTTGATGGTTTCAAATTACTCTTATGCACTAGTATTGCCAGTGTTTTCATTTATTGTCATCCCCAAATAGCATATTAGTAACATAACTTCCTGGAAAAATATCCTCAAAGAACAAAGGCCACATCACATATTTCGCTCGATTAAATGAAATGCTCATCCCATAATGTAGGTACTTATTAAAGCGCTGGAAGATCTGCTACTTGTATTTTATTAATTGTCTTGACTTACTAAGATACCTAGTAACAACATACTTTGGAAATAATATAAATATTAATTATGTTATGAGAAATACACTAAAGACACTGATGACGAATAGTTTACAAAGCTGCACAAACTTCAGCACTTGAATATTCACATACATTATTACATTATGTTTATGGCAATGACGGCATCGACCATCTGCCGCCGCAGCTGTCGCCAAGGTTAACTTCACAGCCTTATTTTGTGCCACTGGTCCTTTTTATAGGATTCTGTAGCTAAAGCTTCACCATGTTTCTGTGTATGTCACAACCGTTCAAGGGCGTATTCGAATGTAACGTACGTGAGCGGAGCATAACGGCACATTTTTGGGGTGTCTTTAGATACTATCGTGGTGATTAAAAATTCTTATACTTAGCTGTAATGATTACGGAACCCTACTCTGTGCGTTGTCCTAAACGCACTTGGTCGGTTTCCATTCAAATCAAAGAGTTTATATGTACTGCACACGTTTGGTTGAACTTGCTACTTTGTAGGAGTTGAATGTTGTTTTATGGATATTTAAGTATGTTGCCGAGTGCCATTTACTTCGCACATGTTGGTAGTTTGTTCAGCTTCAACTGCTCTTAAACTGTTTCTGAGGAATGGAAGTGTAAATTGGATGGAAAACGATAACAACAATTTCGTTTCTTTCCGTGGGTACCAATAGTGGCGGCGCTGTCGGTGCACAAAAAATTACAGGTCTTGTGAATTTTCATAGTGATTTCGTCAGTTTTAATTAAACTCACCGTGCCAAGCCAAATAAGCCTGCTGCACCATACACACGTGCATAAAGGCAGTGCTCGCAAACATCAGTCAAAGTCAGTCAAAGTCAAATTGTTTATTTCAAATAGGCACATAAAAGGCATTTTTGAACGTCAATATTTACAAAAAAATAGAATTGATTCTAGTCGCCCCTTCCAAAAGGTAGTTTCGTATGGAGAAGAATGGGCAAGAAACTCCACCGGTACTCTTTTAAAATCTAGTACAATATTTTTATAGGTACATTAATTATATAAATTATATGTGAAGACGATGCACCTAGAATAAAATTACTATACCACAATAGGTAATAAAAAGAGTTAAGGATGAAGCAATGACAGATAAATTAATTATGTGATAGATACATGGTGCTCACATATTTACAAAAATTTAAAAAAATATATAGGTACGATTTCCTAAAAAATAACAGTATCAGTGTGAGTTAAGGTAATCACAGAATTTAAAATAAATGTCATAAAAATAATAAATTATACAATTAAAATAGCAACCTGTTTGATTTTGTCTAGACTCTAGATTGTCCTATGGAGCAGGACCTGCATGTTTCCAAGCATTCTTATCTTGTATATAATCCTCTAATTTGTAATATGCTTGTTTGCAAAGTGTTCTTTTAATATGAGTTTTAAATTTTCTTTCATTTAGTTGCAATATATCACAAGGTATTTTGTTGTAACATTTAACACAGTACCCCATAAAAGATGTATGTACTTTAGATAACCTGAAAACTGGTTGATCTATTTTGTCTTTATTTCTAGTATTAAAATTATGTCTATCACTTATTTTATTAAAAAGATGTAGATTTTTCCTTACATACATAATATTTTCATAAATGAATTGGCAAGGTACCGTCATGATATTAATATTTTTAAATAGTTCCCTAAGAGATTCGCGGCGACTTAGATTATAAATTGCTCTGACAGCTCTCTTTTGCAAAATAAAGATGGACTCAATGTCAGCAGCCCGACCCCACAGTAAAATGCCGTACGACATAATGCTGTGGAAGTAGCTAAAATAGACCAAACGCGCGGTTTCTACATCTGTTAACTGTCTTATCTTTCTAACAGCATAAGCCGCCGAGCTTAGCCGCCCCGCAAGAGATATTATATGTGGTCCCCATTGTAATTTTTCGTCTAGAGTGATTCCTAGGAAAACCGTTTGATTAATAAATTCCAGTTTTGCTCCATTCAATATGATATTACATTCACTACTTCTAACATTAGGTAATTTAAATCGAATACATTTGGTTTTTGCTTTATTTAGTACCAAATTATTTACCGTAAACCAATCTTGGACCTGAAGAATAGAGTTACTAACGTCGTCAAGATTTTGTGACCGTCGGTCTACTTTAAATATCAATGATGTGTCATCTGCAAATAACACCATCTTCGGTTGATTTTGAAATAATTGGGGTAAATCGTTAATATAAACTAAAAAGAGGAATGGACCCAATATTGAACCTTGAGGAACGCCCATTGCCATTTCAGACCCCAATGAGTTTACGCCGTTCACTTGAACTTTAACCTTTCTATCTTTCAGGTATGATCTTAGTAAATCAAGAGCTGTATACCTAATCCCATAGTGCTCTAGTTTCAGCAAAAGTGTCTCATGGTTTACGCAATCGAATGCCTTAGAGAGGTCGCAAAAGATTCCAATGGCATCTTGTGCTTCCTCCCAGGCGTTAAAAATGTTCTTTATTAGGGAGACACAGGTCAGTGGTACAACGCCCTTTGGTGAAACCGTACTGTTGTTCATGAAAGATGGAATTTTTATTAAAGTGACGTAACATTTGATTGAGCATCAACTTTTCAAACACCTTACTGAGAACTGGCAGAACTGACACAGGCCTATAATTGTTGGGTTCTTTACTATCTCCGGATTTGAACAAAGGAACTACTTTACTGTGTTTCATGAGATCCGGAAAGACTCCTTGGTCCACACTGGTGTTAAATATGAAAGCTAAATAGGGCGCAATGGTTTCTATGATAGATCTACAGACTTTTACAGACATCCCCCAGAGATCTTCTGTTGATTTAATTTTAAGATCTTTAAAAGCTTTTATAACAGCCTCGGGGTTTGTATGCTGAAACCTAAACTCCTTTCAGACCAGAAATCAGACCTTTTTGATACTTCTTGGCCAGGTAATGTTGATATTGCAGCACATAGAATGAGAGACCAATGATAGACCATTTTAATAGACACCATCCCCTTTATTAATAAACACGAAGTAAAGTCAAACTTATTTTTCTATAAATGTATTGATAATCTGGAGGTTATTCTGGTTCGAACTTAATCCTCGTCCATTAGTAAGAGGTATAAACTTTATTTTCAAAACATGTGCCATGTGGTGCCGTACGTAAAAAAAAAAAAAATGTTTATTTCAGTTACATATTGTATAGCTGACATGTTTTAAGCAAAGAGATGCTTGTGTTAGGTGACTCCGCTCTTCCACTTAACATAACCGTGTATAAAATATAAAAAACCGGCCAAGTGCATGTCGGACCACGCACAATCAAGGGTTCCGTAGTTGGGATGAATTTATCCCAAAAACAAACTTAACATTGTAGTTGAAAAACATGCTCTCCCATACATCGATATACGTTACGGTCAATTCTCCAACTGCAAATTTAAGTTGGTCGACTATTACTCGTTAACTTGTGAAGCCTACTTAGCTGCGATAGTTTTCTTTTTAATTTCGTTATATATACTATTGCCATGAATTTTTTCACATATCCAAAACCAACCATTTAGCTGGCAGGGGGGGGGACACTTGACTCTAACAAAAAATAGCACTTTAAAGCTTAATATTACGCAAACGGATCCCTTAATTGAAAAATTGTTTAGCCAAACCCATAATATTTTTGAACGGCCTATCCAACGACACCCCACACCATGGAACAGACGAGAATAAAAATATCATCCCCATTTCACGTGTAAAGGTACCCTAAAAAAAAATGTTTTTCATAATTTTATTTTACCATTTTTTCGGCATGATTAATATGTATACCCATGCCAAATTACAGCTTTCTAGAACTAAGCGTCTCTGAGCTAAGCTGGGGACAGACGGACGGACGGACAGACAGACAGACAGACAGACAGACAGACAGACAGACGGACATGGCGAAACTATAAGGGTTCCTTGTTTACTACGGAACCCTAAAAACATATCATATTAAAAAGAAAAATATAAAAGTACAAAATACAAACAAAAATATAAAAACAAAAACAAAAAGGAGCGCACATGGGTGGTGAATACGAGTGGATTTTTGAGTGCATGTGCATGTGTGTGTGTGTGTGAGTGTGTGTGATAGTGTGTGTGATAGTGTGAGCGTACATTGTTTATATGACTTTTGTTCATTAAAGAATAGCACCATCCTATTTCTTTCCGTGGGTGTCGTAACAGGCGACTAAGGGACTTACTAGAGAATGGGCAGTTGGGCAGCAGCGTTCTCTATGCATTTTAACACCATACTGAGATCGCCAACCCGCCTGCTAACCGTAGCGATTATGACAATCCTTCCCCCCCTTTGGGGGAGGCCTATGTGCAGCAGTAGACGTCTTTCGGCTGAAATGATGATGATAATTTTATAAAATTACAGAAGGTAAAATAGACGCACAAAGAAAAACAGACTACGGAAAAGTATACAGACCAATTCAAGGAAAAGGCTAAGGCAGAGACGAGACGAGAAGCAAAAAGTATACAGACCAATTCAAGGAAAAGGCTAAGGCAGAGACGAGACGAGAAGCAAAAAGAATTAGCATTGGATAGAGTAGATTTGAGGTTGCTACTCCGACAAGTGCCCAGCACTAAAGTTTTCGATGGCTTAGGATCTAGCTAGATATTTTGTTTAAATTAATAACGAAATTACAGCGGAAAAAATATATATACAAAACTGGTTTTGACAAAACTTGCGGTACAAGAATATCAAAACAAAACACGTAGAAACCCTTCAGTTTTAGGAAAACGATAATAATTAAATTATACCATAGGAAATGTTTGTAATAGGTGTGTGAGCCGAGACTGCACGTGTTTTAAAATGATAATCCCGTTTTTAGGGTTCCGTACTCAAAAGGAAAAAACGGAACCCTTATAGGATCACTCGTGTGTCTGTCTGTCTGGCTGGCTGTTTGTCTTGCCGTCTGTCACAGCCGATTTGCCGGAATTCAACTTAATCGGTCCGACTCTACTCGACCGATTAAGTTGAAATTTCGTACACATATGAACTTCTGTGACCTAAACACGGACGTGTAACGTAAATAAATAAGTTTTGATTATGGGGTCACTTTTGAGGGGCAAATTAGAAGTTAGCAAACTGTACCGTGTGACATTAAATGAAAGGGCTTGTTGTAAGGATTTCAGATATCTTTTTTTTTATAATTTTAACATAAATAGTTTTGTAATTATTTAAGAAAATAGACGAAAATCAACCATTACCCTTATCTCCGAAACTACTGAGCCTAAGATTTTGAAAAAAATATAGAAAGAAAAGAAAGAAAGTTTTTTTTTTATTCTTCACAAACAGGACACACACAGGAAAACCACACCATTTACTTATACAGGAAAACCTATAAGTCTATGATCTTAAAACAACATAGTAAATCTCTCAATATTGTGCGTACAAACTTACATTTGCAGTTGGAATGTATGAGGGAACATGTTTTTCAACTACAAAGTTAAGTTTTTTCTTAGGATAAATTAATCCCCACATCCCTTCATTGTACGTGGTCCTACACCGACACGCACTTAGCGTATCTTGTTTTCACTATGGTACGTTGACGCCCGCGGCACATGCTACTAATATACCTACACTACAGCATCTATAGACTTCTAAAACGCATCTTAGTCTGTTGCTGTATATCATACTGACACTATGAGGAATCAATGATGTTGCATTGTTTTTAAAAGAGCGCTACCCTATCTCACTACTAACCAGAGCTACAGCAGAAGCAGAGTGAGATAGCGATTTCATGAGCAAACGACGCACTGACAAAATTTAACTACCCACTCAAAAATCTATCAAATAATATGGGAAACGCACTTACTTGAAACGCTTAACAATACCGTTTCGAAACGGGAAACATATTTGAAAGAAAATCGAAACGAATTCCCATCACAGAGTGGCTGGAACAATAAATCCATCGGGTTTGCATTACGCGCCATTTGGCACGCACGGCGCGTATTACCAAGGACCCATGTAGGCAGCCTCGTTCGGCATTCAGCAGGGCGCGCTGAACTCGCATTAGTATGCCGAACAGGACTGAGCAGCTTTGGCATTCGCGAAACGTAGCGACACTACGTCATGCTTTAGTCGAGGTATGTACGTGTGGTGAGATGCAGGGGCGTACTTTGACGATTGTGTATTGTTTCAAACCGATAGGCCTGACCCGCATTAGCAGAGAACAGTGCTGTGTAGAAATGGGAGAGTGGGGCCTTTGCCCTGAATCGGGACAACACACGATAGATATAACTTGTGTAGGCAGTGAAACATTTCAAACACAGATATATTCTTTCCCCATTGCAAAATTCAATGCTGATGCCACGCCGCGCCCGTCCGGTTCACTAACGGAAAGATAATTTTGCACACATGCACATGTAAAATTTGTCACGACGACAACGGTAAATAAACATAACATTACGCATTAAAAAAAAACGCGGTAATGACGAGAGTAATGGAAGAAAACGGTTGATCAAAAATTGTAAACGAAAATAAGACTAAGTGTCTGAGATATGTGATTGTGTATACAGCTAATAAGAACGGATGAAGTCCGTGAGGATCGATTAACATCACATGTTAAATGTATTAATGCGTTTGACGTAAAACGAAAACTTAGGCCAGTTCTCGTACCATCGCTAAATGAAGTACACACATAGATTGACGCAAGTCGCTCGTTACCCACCGATGTTTATCTGTCAACGTGGTGTCAAACTGATGTGTCGCGGTCTTTACCCTGTGTGGCACCGGCACGTGATATTTTTTCTCACTAAAATACACATTAGCTGAGCACGAACTACGCTTGTAGGTGTATCGGCAAGACATCATTTTATAAACATCAATTTTGATAATTTGTATGGAAAACCGTAGTATAGAGTGGAATGGGAATTGTTGATTTTTTTTGATAGGTACAAACTTTTTGTGGGAATTCTGAGATTGAGAAATCGGAGGATTAGGGCGAAAGATGAAACTTCAAAGAGCCAAACTTCTTAAAGCTTCTTCTACCAAAAACTGGCCTTCAGTCGACTTTTTCTTGAATGGGTAATTGTCATATGTGAGCACACCCAGTTCGTAAAAGTAAACTCATAGCTTTTTAAAATTATCGGATGCATACTTTCAAGAAGCTCTTCCAGTGGGCATGATTTTATGATTACATTTTCCTCTAGCCACGTGCCTCCACATCAAGTCTCAGCTATTCTGGAACGAAAACAGATGAAACCTAAACAATTATAATAACTATTTAGCTATACATGACGGAAACGTGTATGCATTATAATTAAGGAGATTTGGCAAAGCCGATAAAACTGCGGCGGCCATTAAAATTGACACTGGTTTGATTATACCGATGTTATTGTAGCAACGGTGCGATTTGCGAACCTCGTGAATGAAAATTCGTTTGAAGGTTACGTTGTACTCATTACAAACGCAATTAATAGTCAACAAATTGGCAGCCGGAATCTTGTGGATAAAAATGAAGATGAAGCTGTATCGATTTTAAAGGCACTCCTTGGTTTTGGTGTACGTTAAAAAATTACTCGTGCATGCCGCGTCCGCGTGTTTACGTTCGGGTGAAGTTAGAAAATTCAAGCCGTTTTATGGCCAATATCATTAAAATGTTGCTGAACAGATGCAGAAAATAGACAGAAGTATGGTGCATGAACGGAAGCTTTATAACTGCTGGATAGATTTTGAGATTCTAAAATACCACGTAATTTTGAGCCTGCAGAAAAACATGAACCACTTAGTGTAGCCGCACACTAAGCAGCTCGTAGCTGCCACAGCTCTGCCTCAACCTCAAGTGGCAGTCTCAAGAAAAGGTAGCCTAACTTTTCATGCACCAATAAAGTGTAAACTCAGTCCGTCCCTGCGATTCACCTCGCGTAGTTTCGCACGAAGGACGCAGAAGCACGGCCGGGACAGATGTGCTCGAGAAAATCGTGATCCGAAATTCCCCTTACCCTTCACGCCCCCCACATTGCTTTTATCGACACCCAGTATTGTGTCAGCATAATGGTAACACATGGTAAGGAGGAAAGCGTACGAATGTTTTGAATGACAATGAGGCACTTGCGTTCTTCTGTGAAAATTGTATGGTGGCTACAGAATTTTGAAGTGTCGCTTGGGGCAATTATAATTGGATTGGCTTTTTGTGAATGTGACACGGAATGTGAGAGATACGTGCTTTGTTAAGGCAGTTTTTAACGGATCATTTAGTTTCGTTGTTTCTATTGATTAGAGCATGGCGGGTTCTTGTGCGCGTCGGAAGGCGTCGCTGGCTACATCGTGCATCGGTCACGCGCCGCCGACTGTCGGTCAGTGGCGTGTCGGTCTCACGCCGGCGGAGCCCGGGCAGCCGCCGGCCGTCGCGACAAGCTCCGCGAGCCAAGCGCAAACTGCTGATGCGCTTTCTAACGCTCTTGGATATTAGCCATGCGTGTGATAATTTAATACAAAGTGCATGGGAAGGAGTGGCTTTATAGTTTCGTGAAATCTTATGTAGCGTGCATAATTGGGGGTTAGCAGAAGAATGGTTGGCAAGAACACCAAAATGACAATCAGCGATTCTAGATTTTTTCAGTTCCGCCCCTATTCCATTTTATTCAGCGTCGTCGCAGCATGAATTCCTCTTCCATAGATCTCTTTTAGTGGTCATCTTCAGTAGTAACCACTAACCATATCATCTATCACACATTCAATCCAGCATTTATTCAACACTCTAATACCGACGAACATTCATACTCAAAACTTTCTTCACGATAATATTTCCCTGATTGCTCCGCATCACCGATACCATGACCGATTTCTATACAATTTCATCAGAATTTAGATTGTTTAAAATCGTTCAAAATTATAATACATGTTTAAAGTTTCTTATTAAAACTGACAAAGCATGGCGATTGGTGTGTAAGAAAAGTATAGTTTGGTTCGCTTGCAAGGGAAACGTAAGTATACCAATGTAAATCTTAATCAGATAACCTGCAGAAAAATTTTGTTTTTTTTTTTAACAGAACTAAACTAACCACATCTCGTATAGCTACGTACTAGCCTACCGGTTTAAAAGCGAGATTCCAAGGGGCAACAAAAAGCTTGGGCTAATAAATAAAATGTATCAGATGCGAGTCATCGTGCCGGCCAACGGAACGGTCACGGTCGGTACTCGTCGCGGGACGTGACCACGTGACGCTCAGCACACGCCACGCTCCGCCGCACCACTGTGAACTAGCTTATTTTTGCATAATACCTACTTTTTAATTTACTATTTAGACGTTATTTTCTTATATTACTGAGTTTGAGCAGGTCTTACTTTTGCGTCCGATTTTCGTCTTTGATGAAAACCAAGATACTGACTGTCTGCATGACAATGGATTTCAGGAGCAACGACGCTATGTACGCGATGAGTAAGTAATGTAGAGGTATAAGCCAATAAGAACAGGGTACAAATCAGCGACAGCAATCTTTTAAACCCAAGCCTGTTTATAAACAAGCAGAACAACTCGTGACTTATGATCATGAATTCATGATTATGAAACTAACCATAATGTTAGCAACGGCAGTATAAAAACTGGCCTGCATGCCGATGACTGACGTCATAGTGAAGTAATTCGTTAAACCTACATGAGAGGTAGGAATTCGTAGAGCAAACACTTTCTCTGTTAGTACTGCTCCGGCCACACGATAACGCGATAAAATTGTCAAGCTGGTGATAAGGTTGCCGCGCCGCCGCCTGTATCAAATAGTAATATCACATGAGCATGCAACATGCGTCACTGGCTGGATTAAGTTAAGCTCTGTTCACTGTTCCGAGAATGTTCTAATATTACAATTAACAAGACTATTATGAATGATTGAAACAATCTATTTCGACGCTGCACAAGCGTCCTATCGTAGGTTTACTGGCAGACATTTCCGATATAGTGCACGTAGAATACGTAGTATAAGTAGAGAAAACAAAAAGATATGTAGGTAGGTACTTAATAAAAAAAATCTGGCTGGGGTACATAGTCCATAGAAATAAGGGGAGCACACATATAGAATATTGATAACGACTAAGTTCTGCGAGGTGTAAACCGCCCAAGGGAGGACACACCGTGGTAACGGCACAAGAGACCACCACCGATAGGTTATTTGAAATAGGTCGCAGATTTCGGAAGTAATACAAAGTAGGATCTTGAGAGGCGGCCTTACATAACTGCCTTGTGTATTTACGGGCCCTGGAAGACCTCACTTTGTGGTGGAAGCTGTCAAAATCGTCGTATAGTCGACAATAAAGTAGGTACCTGGGACTGGTTGGCAAAGAGATTGCATTAACAGTGGATACGTATGGTAAATAGAACAGGGTAGATTCTTTATTGATTAATTGTTATAACAACGGCTATAAAAAGACACAAGGACGAGTACAGACATAAATAAACAGACCCAAACATTTAGTCAGCTACACTAGAGTTGAAGGAAAAACGTACAATGTTGTCAATCTTTAGCTGGAGCTGACAATATTGAATCAGTTAGTTGATTATTATGAAGATAAATAATGAATACTATAATATGAATTTGCACTGAGTACGGTGTTATCTTATCAATGCATGAGTCGTTTTAATAGGAACCCAGACATCACAAATGATGGTACTTACATACACTTTAGACAATAGCGTCGCCAAGGGGGGGCAGGGAGGTGCAAGGGGGGGCAGGGAGGTGCAACTGCCCTAGAGATACGAATAAACGTTAAGTAATGTACTTATTTTTACGTTTTAGCATTAGAATTTGTTTAAATATCTGTTCTATCACCTTCACTTAAAAGGTACCTGTAAAAAAAATCCAACGAACGAACCAAAATCCAACGAACCAAACACGCACACACAAGTCATGGTGTGAAGGCAACCGAGTTGCACCATCCAAGTCAAGCCATTCTTTAGAACGGGCTATCATAATTTAATGCGTATACCTATAAAATTCCTTGCCTGTGCTGTTGACCGCTCGCTGGGGAGATTTTTCGTATGGAGCCAATCCTGGGTCAGAAGAAAAAGTCATGGCGTATGAATGCGTATATAAAACTTGTTTGTCTGTGCTATTGACCGTTTAGCAGTTCCCTCGACTGGAGCCATCCCTGGGTGCAACATGTAGGTCATAGTGGACTTTAGAACGGGGTAATATAATTGAATGCATGCGTATATAAAAAATTTGAGTTTGTACTGACCGTTGAGGAGTTCCTACGTCTGGAGCCAATCCAAGGTGCAGCAGACAGGTCATGGGGGACTTTAGCGTTCTAAAGTCCCCCATGACCTGGCTCTTTATACGTCTCGTCAACGGTTCTTTACAAGTCTAAAAATTCTTACCTTGTCATCGCTGTACATACACGAAACAAATATGTTTGTCAAATCTAACATTTCACTATACAAAATAGCTACAAAAAGTTACTACAGAAAATTACGCGAAAAAAATATGTCTGAACTCGAAGTGACTTATGGAAAAACTGCACTGACGAATAGAAGTACCTTCTGTATGGCCGAATGAATATTTAACAAATTACCTGAAAAAATTAAAACGTTAAATCTGGACAATTTGAATACAGAACTATTAAGAGTTTTGATAAATAAATGCTATTACTCAATACAGAAATATTTGGGCGATAATTCTATAATTACTGCTTCAGAAAATTGTACATCCTCACCTATATTGACGATTTTGTTTGACATTAGCATTTTTATGACATGTAACTTGAATTTATTTGACATTTATTGAAATTGATTATATTTTAAATTTGTATTGTTATGCATGTATGTACCTATTAATATTGACTTTATTACTAATGAGACATTTTACATAATTCTACCATACATATCTTAAAAATTAAATTTGTGTTAAAAAGTAAAAATTTCGACAATGTTATTTTTTTTTTTATATACAATGACAATGTTACATTTTATTAAATATATTTGTACGCCTCTGGGCAAAACATAGAGGATCTACCAATCTGTAACATCTCGCACACTGTTGTAATTTGACCTATGTTTACAAATAAACCGTACTGATTTGATTTAAAAAAAATTGTAGGTCTCTAATTTGTTTCGTACCTAATTATGGTTTCGTTTTGTTGATTACTTTAATTTCGTGTTTATGTATGTCGCAGGCAATTTGTATGATTCCGCTTTTTACAAACGGCGTCGTCAAGTTTGCAGTGCATTTGGAGAATTGACCGTGATTTTTTTCAACTACAATGATAAATTTCTTTCATTCCAACTACGGAACCCTTCATTGTGGTCGGCCCGGCTGCACTTGGCCAGATTTTTTTTCTACTTTTCTGTTACTTATTAATTAATGTCTGAAACTTTGAATCAATAACATAGGTACACACGGCTACACATCAAGCTATACATTTCCAGTATAAGCTGATCTCGCATTGTATAGGATTTCTGTACAATGAGAGGTCAGCGTATACTGGAAATGTAAAGCTTGGTGTGTAGCCGTCTGTACAAGTGGGGGAATTCTTCAAAACAAACAGCACGCAGTATTTTAGGCAGGCAATGCACTAGCTCAAATTACCTACACGTTAGCATAGTTCTACTATTCAAACATTTGATTACTTAAGTAATTAAATTAGTGTAATTTATATTTTCATAACAAACTCTATGTATGTATGTGGACTTGACTAAAATGTGTATCTATTGCACTTAGCAGACACAATTGCCTAAGCAAATTCCTAAAACAGAATAATAATTCAAAGAATGGACTTGTAGATCTCAATGAACATAACGTGTGATGTGTCAAACTGGTCTGGTTCGCAAAACACGTAGTAGAGTAGTATATGTGAACGTGAGTTATGTGGATGAGGTTAATTCCACGGCGAGCGGACGAGAAGTGGATGAAACAAAAAAGAAAGTCTAGTTTACCGTTCGTCGACCCACATGGCTGAGCGCTGAGCCGCTCGGCAAGGCGCGTCGCCGCTTCGCTGCCCGCGCCGCGTGAGCGTACGTGACTCCTGCTAAAAACGAAATTGAATTGCCCGAGAATTGACATCCGATGAATTTTGATACACTAGCAGCATAATATTATGATGACCGTGATTCGTGATTTCGTCCGCTCCCAATACTAAGCGTTATAGAGAAATATATGAGGTCACGCAGCTCAAGATTTGTCAAAAATCTAGGACAGCTGAGGTATTTTATATGCTACGACGTAGCAGCTTATGATCCCTAGTGATGCTACGACGTAGCAATTTATGATCCTACTGATAGTAGTACATACTCATGTCTGCGATCTACAGCGTAGCAACTAGCGATCCCTACTGGTTTTCAAAATTTCATATCATAACATCACGATTGTTTTTCTCGAAGGGTTAGTATTACACAGGTGTATAAAGTACACCCACATTTTGTCAGTTAAATTAATTTAAGCCCCATGTAATAGGCAGCGAACCTATTGCCATCAAACGGGCACAAATCCAGACTCCGGGCTGCTACTGAGAAAATTATCCTAATGATGTCTACAATCTACGACGTAGCAGCTTGTGATCCCTACTGGTTTTTTACAATTTCATAGTTAAAAAATAGCTCGAGTTACAAAAGAACTTACTACTAATACTTTGTCCAGAAGTGTCAAACATATCTCATGTTTCCCGAACAAAAATGCTTAAAGAAGTTGTAAATAACATCATTCAATTAATAAGAATCAAACAAGTTTTAACTCAGGCCAAAACATTTTAGGTGTTTTAAACATACATAACACCACGCCTGTAATCCCGGAAGGATTAGGCAGAGGTGTACCTATAGCACACCCACATGTCGCCAGTTATGTTTAAGTCCCATGTAATAGGGGGCGAGCCTATTGCCATCAACCGGGCACAAATCCAGCCTCCGAGCTGCTACTGAGAAATTCCTAGTGGAAAATCCCAATAACACTTTGCCCGATCTGGGAATCGATCCCAGGACCTCATGCTCAGCTGTAGCGCTTGCGACCACTACACCAATGAGGCCGTGAGGAATGCGGTGTTTTAAACCGTAGTCGTAGGCTAATTTAGACGTCATGCGACACAAATTGATTTTAGAAAAAAATACTAAGAATAGACCCAAAAACAACATCGGGGAAGTAGGATCAATTCGAATCGATAGCCACTTGTCAGATGACGATGAAAAAACATTTATTTATTTCAACATAGAGTTGTGTGGGGCGTGTGATTCCAGCAGTAGCCAGTTCTACTATTTTATTTTATTAGTTCCGTTTGAAAGAGGACAGATTGACAGACATATTGTAACCTAGTGTCTATAATCATCAAAAATAATCTTGAAACTAAGGATTCATGTGGCTTACACTACGGAAGTCTAAGCGAATCTTACATTATTCAACAAATGACCATCCGCAACGTATTTCCTTCAGACGTTATATCAGTGTTGAGTGTACCCAATACAAAAATTGTGTAACTTCTGAGTTTACGTGTCTCCAGCAAAGAAGGTTTCATTCAAATCAAATAAATAACTACTCAACCAACTGCGATCAAAATATCGGATCTAAAATTCCTTTGCATTTTCAAATGCAGCGATTAAGCAACGCGCATCGATAGGCCACGATTACTTCAGGTAAGACCACCATGGGATCATTGTCCGCGTTAGGCACCTTCGAAGGCAAGGCCTCTACCAAGCAGCGTCGCCTCTGACGTAGCGTGCGGGTAGAAAGTTGCCTGCTTGCGTCACGGCACAGCGGGGTCGATGACCAGCGCACGCGCTGCTTCAGGGCTGACACGCGGGATTTCTCTGGGATTTGTAAGGAAGGTTAGTTATGTCCAACTATTTTGAATTAAAATGCTAAGCGATTTAAAGTGGTACACGGATTAAGTGGAATACGGAAACATTGCCGCTTATGATAGGCTTCAATGCTCAAAGTCATCCAAAGACAATCAAGAGGGCTATGTTAGGAGAAATGAGGAGGTTCGCAGAACTATTCTCCTGCGAACCTCTTCATCAGATTACCGACATAGTCCGAAAAATTGTCAAACTGACATAGCAGTGGGCGGGTCGCAAAACGGATGGCTGGCGGGGCCTATAGTTTCTGACCGACAGCAACACACAAGCCATATTTAATATTGTTTATTTCCACCATTATTCTACTAGCGGCTAACCCTACAGCAGTCACGAAGCGACAACGTAGCGACCTCGTTCGCGTCCGAGCCCGCCCCCCGCACTCCACCTGCGCCCGCGCTGCACGCCGCCGCTACGACCCACCAGCTGTTCCACTAGGTATAACGACAAAACAACACTTATGCCTGATGTAAGTTGTCATGTAACAGCTCCTAAATTGGACTTCACCTTAATGACATGTCCAATTTTGGCAAAAGATCCCCAATTATAATAGATAATAGAGAGAACTTATCAAGCGTTGACAAAATATGATATTTAATTAATTATCTAATGTTGGGAGACCCCCTAGGGGCCAACGCGCATCACAAAGTGCCAACTGTATGTTCCTTCGCAGCAAAACCTGGAATCCAGTTTGGCTGAATAGGATAGGCAACAAAACCGATACCTACATAAATATAAGCAGAAGCAGGACTATAAGAATGACCGGTTTTTTCGCTTTGACCCAACCACGGAGAAGATATAAATGACCCAACATCACATACCCACGGAAACTATATTTCTGCAGTACAGCTTTGTTATATAAGGTAGTTGTAATGCATTCTAACTTAACAGACGTGACGTGTTGCTGGGAAGTTTGTTCAGCTACTTTTTCCCAGCTGACTACTAGGATAGGATGTGGTTAAAGGCAGCCGTTTTGGAGGCGGTCTTTCGATATTCAAAAACCGGACAAGTGTGAGTTGTACTCGCGTAGGGACGGTTCCATACATTGAATATGTTATCTACCATGTTTTTTATCCCAAAATAATTTATCCCAAAAACAAACTTAACATTTTAGTTGAAAAACAACTTCTGACGGATGGAAGGATGGACAGATAGACAGACAAACACACACGAGTGATCCTATAAGGGTTCCGTTTTTTCCTTTTGAGGTATGGAAGAATGGAACCCCCAAAAGTACTGATCCTCATTTATAACTGGAAGTGAAGTGGAGACGAAAAACAAGGACGTATGACTCTTAGACGCGGCTAAATTAAGGCTGTAGCCTTAATTTATCACTCACGATCACTCGTGTGTGTTTGTCTGTCTGTCTGGCTGGCTGTCAGTCTGTCTGTCCATCCTCGTCGTTACGCATGTTTTGTTCAATGACGGAAATTAGATGAGTTGCTTCGACGCTAAAAGCGATGCCAGATTACAATGATATGTTTAAAATTGTATATACGGTATATACCTTTTATTGAATGATAATGATTTTAAAGGCAATACCTTTAAGATTAGGGACACGCATGGCAACACAGATAACATTGTTACTAGCTGCATGACCCAGTTTATTACTGAGAGATAATGTTGATAGTATAGTTTTGTCTTATCTTACCATTTGCCGAAAGCGCTTGATAACCGATAAAAGAAACATGGACAACTGGATTCTTAGATAAACTTATTTTAGACAAAAGGTACCTATGTATTTTATTTACACTAAGGCCCGTATTCAAGAAGAATACTTAGATAAGTATGGCAGCTACACTATGCTAAGTAAGGCATTTCTCACTGCGTTCATCATGGCAGGCCATTCAATTCACAAACAATACTCAAGCGACACTTTACTATGCGAACGCATAGCGTCGAGTATAGATCTGTGATTGGTCCGTTTCTGTTGCTAAGTTCGCTTAAGTGTTTGGCAGATGTGTGGACGACATAAATATAACCTTTAAACGTGTTGTCAGTTGTGAAATATGAACCATAAAGTTAGTGTGGTGATTTAGGTAATAATAAAAACTACTCTGTTTTCAAGGATCGACAAACAAAAAAATGATTAGTTATCTTCAATTGATTAGTCATCAATGGATGTGCATATGATTTCGAATTCTCCAAAAACAAAAGAAGCCGTCAATAAATGTTTACTGGTTTTTTTTAATGATTTTATAGTATTATTACTAAATAATAATTAATTACATTTTTTGATAATTGTACTTATACATCTTACAACAAATTTACTATCTACAATGATATAAAATCTATTCTATTTTGATTCAGTTTTAAGAAGCTAGCGTTTTCTGTTTCGGAACGATAGCTCTTTGTACTTAGTATTAATGCGGGAGCGGCCTATCTAGAAGACAAACGGCCACACGCCAAAATATTGAATTAAAAAAGTTAAAACGAATAACAAACTAAAATATCACAAATGGATACAAAACATACAAAAACAACCACATCTGTGGACCACATTATCGCGTAGGTTAAAATAGCTGCCCAGGTACTTTACGTAAGGGTCCTTCTAAGTGAACGCATAGCGTTGCACATCACTCAAGTATTGTTTATGAATCGGATTTACCGGCCCTATGCGTTGATGGGCACTGTGAGACCTCATAGTATCGTTCTTGAATACGGGTATTAGAATGTACAAGACGGTCCCCGATGACGCGACGCTTCGAGCGGCTTGTGAGGTCTTTCTCTTTCGTCCCGGACGAATCCAAAATGAGTAACATAGCATTTAATTTCGGCAATTCAATAATTAATATCCATTGCGTCGTATATTTTAAAATTCGTGTTAACTACTGAATGGCAAAGGGAAAGCGATTGTCATTAGGAGTTCGTTGCGCAATTTTAAAGCTGATGACGTCGAGATCGGCACTGTCTCTACGTAAACGTGATGACGCGGCAGCAGCTGATCAGTCTTTGTTGTAGTTTCACAAGACGGTACGGCCCACCATAATATGTGCAGGGCAGGTGACGTGCAGGGCAAACCATAGTTATGACACTTCGCAATGACCACTTCCTAATGATGATATAAGAGAGGAGATATCCAACTGAGACTTAGCTTCACTTCACAATACTTGGAATACATACATAAACTCACGCCTTCTTCCCATGGGGGTAGGCAGAAACTATAGAACGCCACTTGCTACGCTCCTTACATACTCCTTTTGCTTCGCCTACGTTCATACATCTAGTCATACACGCACGCCGTTTGCGACTACTACGCACCTGACCTTTCTGAAGAACATCACCAATTTGGTCACTATATGTCCTTCTAGGGCGTCCCCTCCCGGCGTTTCCACTCACCTCTGCTTTATAAATACCTTTTGTTAGACGCCTTTCACTCATCCTCTCCACATGACCAAAACATCTAAGCATACTCTTTTCAATCTTTGTCACTACATCTTCTTTTAAACTTGGAATACATTAGCCAATTACATTATTATTGGACTAGAGCTGATTAAAAATAATGAACCCTCGCGATATAATAATTCTCCCCTTTTACCACTTTTAGGTTGCAAGATTGTATACCTATGACAGTCGAGCAATAGTAAGTAGGTATATGTATAGTAGTAATAGTAATATAAGTTTAGTCTAAAATAGCTTATAATTGTAGATAACAGTTCAATTGTTATTTAAACCAATGCAAATCTCTTAACATTCTTCTGCACCCCGATACCGTCAATCCACCTTCTGTGATTCATCCCGTATCAAAATAAGTGAATGTCTTATTCCGAAACACTAATTAAAAATCCAAATGCTGTTAACATTTGTAGATACAATATTACGTAAACATTCACCATCTATAGTCAATCCTCATAGAGTTATTCTCAACGTATATATTCAAGTTTTGTTACTAATAAACTTGATTCAGAAACTGGCTCTAACCGGCGCGGCACGGCGTCATGCTAGCCACATACTTGGAGCAGCAAGTATACCTTTCTCTTTTGCCAGTTATTCAGTTCCTTTCACGCACTCAAAAAATCCACAATCCTGCATCTAACCAGTCTATGGAGACACATGAAACGTCTATATGACTGGAGTTTTGTATTGATTATGTGTAGAGGTCTGTAGGAATATGGGTCTTACGTATTTTGTGTAAAGCCAAGTATCGGTTCGACGGCCGGCCTTAGCCCAGTTGTGTGACGTGAAGGGGGCCCAATTATGCTCCCCACTAAATGCCACGCGCTGAGAACGTTCTCAAGCGCTCCAACCAAACGCTCGTGGTTCAATGAAACAGGGTCAGACCGACACGGTTGTGTGAATGCATGTTTTATCTACGTACACGTGGGAGATAAAGCAGGTGTTCGTTTTTTTCTTTACATTAAAGGTATGTTGGATTAGGAAATAGTGAACGTGCTAGCAGAAACCGTTAGAGCCGGGTACATAAATGTCTTCAACTAACAACATATTTTTTTTTGTTTTTACGGATTTTTTTAAATATTTTACGAAGAATATAGTTTAGAGTTGGCCATGCACTATTAATACCAAAGGTTTTTAAATTGTTTCATGAATTTGATACGCAAGAAGAAAACTGGCAACAGGCTTGTGTAGGTAGCTAAGACGTGAGGAAGTTACGTATAGCAAGGTAATCTTATATATAAAATTCTCGTGTCACAATGTTAGTTACCATCCTCCTCCGAAACGGCATGACCGATTTTAATAAAATTTTATATATATATACAGTAGGTCTGAGAATCGGCTACTATCTATTTTTAAGGGTGGCCTTCCCACGGGATCGAGACTTACGCGGGTGAAACCGCGGGGCGCAGCTAGTTATTATATAAATATTACGCAACCAATGTTAGCATTGGTTCTAGCGCTAACATGAGAGGAAAGGTACAGATCAATGCATGCGCATGGGCAGTGAGGGAAATTGATAAAGTGTGTATTGAATATACAGACAATTTCAAATGATAGTCAATTTGCTCAACTATCCGCATTCCTTTTTTTTTTTTTTGGTGGGAAATTATCAAATAATTTCTCCCGCTCTGGGCGGAGCGGGAGGGCGTGTCAGACTTTTACTGACTAAAACCCACCCGTGTTCCTTCATTTGCCCGTGTGCCAGGGCCACGATATCCCTTTCGGACAAACTCGCAACCATGGCAGGCATTGGCCCTAATAGACCCCGTCAATTCGTGCTGACATCTCTTTGAGACGCGCGTGAAACACAACGCGTCGTCGACCCGGGCCTGGTCCTTATCGGACGGTGAGCTACCCACCGCTCACCGTCCGCAGACCCGCGCCTACGGTGGGCGTAAATCAGCTTGCGACTCCCGACGCCCGGGGCGTCTCCTGCGGCGACTAGGGGCGTGAGGGCGCGAGCCCTGCCTCTCCCTCAAGCGTTCCGCCTCCTCCTTCGCGAGCATTACTGCTTCGCAGAAGGAGGTGACGGCCTCCCATGCACTCTCGCTCCGAACCATGGCCTGAACCAGGGGGTCTACTCTGAAGCGTTAATCCGACGTATCGGCCGTTTTATAACTTCCATAGTTTCCTTTTTTGACTTTGAATCCGTACCCGACTTAAATTCACGTTTTTGACTTTGGCTTATCTCTTTGACTGTCATTTTTTTTTTCTTTCGTCTTAGTCAGCCATAGTTAACCGTAGTCAAGCAACGGCCGAACATTCGGCTGATACTTCCGATTTATGTTCGGAGTAGACTCCCAGGGCCGAACGCGAGAGATCGCCGCCGCCAATCGCCTCCGTGAGGACACGGCGGTGGCCCGTCCAAGCCGGGCAGACCTACACCGTATGCTCCACCGTGTCCTCCGCGCGATCCACACAGTGGTGACACCCGGGCGATTTCTCCCGCATTCCTGCCTGTACATACACATTTTAGAGTAAGTTTAAAATTAAGAGCATATATTTAGATTTCAGAGTGGAAAGAAAAGAGGGAACATACTTTGACTGTCCATTGAGTAGGTTAATACTGTAATTTAGACAAAATACTCATTTAACTGAAATAGCTGAATTCATATACCAATAATCGTGCAGTGTCTTTAAAATAACCTCTGAAAGCATGCAGCTGCAATAATTATTCCACTTAAATAAAATATACAACGTTATACAGTCATTCAAGGAATATTTAACAATTTACTGGCGTATATGTATAAAGATAACAGTTTGCCTTGAAACAAGTCCTGCGTTTCATTTTCCTTATACCTACTGGTATCAACATTTACCGACTTCTACTTTATTTACATTTACCTAATATTATGTACCTATACATATTCGAGGGTGAAAGGCTATTTGTTTCAAGCGACATTTTACGAACTATACAGCAGAGCCATTTAAAGATTCAAAATTGGAAAAAAATATCGTTATTAAAAAACTACTGCTCTTACTTTAATGGAGATCGGAGATCTTTATTGCAAAAAATCCCTTAATGTTTTGGTATAATTTTCAATAAAAAAATTGCTATAAGTTCCAAGATAAAGGTCGCATAATACAAAATGATCTGTATCGCCTTATTTATACAGTAAAGAAAAATGGTTTAACATCCAATTGTGTCACCAATCAGCAGTAGGCAAAATGGTTTAAAGTGACTTTACAGTGTTATGTAGTAGAAAGCAAACTGATTTAATCGACGTAACTCAATGACCTATAGGCTTTTTTGTTTAACTACCAATTGGATTTTGATAATACAGGCAATTTTTTTTTTCTTTGGTTTCACTGCGAGTTCCCCAGGCGCTCTAAGTAAGAAGCCTTTGCCAGAAAAGGCACCGAATAGGGCTGATGATGAGGGTTTCGTGACAGTGCAAAGGAGGAAGTGCCGATCACGAACAAACAAGAACCGCTGCGGCAAAGCTCCTAAGGAGCCCGAAATGAGCTTGCGTGCCGCTAAGCCGAACACACCGGTGTACATCTCCCGCCTACACCACACCACTATGGCGGAGGACATCGTGGAGTACGTGCGCCAGAAGACGAGGTACACGCCGAGGGTGCAGTTACAGGAGTCGCACGGCAACGACAACTTCAAAGCGTTCGTGGTGCGAGTACCGAATTGTTTTCTGTCCGTCGTCATGGAGGAAGACTTTTGGCCGCAGGACGTGGTGTTTCGTCGCTTCCGCGGACAAGTGCCACAGGACAGCACAAGGACAAGCTAGTGAAGTGAAGTGCCACTAACATAGTTTTAAGCTATATTTATTAACATGACTTTTTGTTTTATACTTTATATAAGCACTCACCGAGATTCACACGGATTATGATTCACACACATTATACACTACTTATCAATACTAGGACAATACAAAACGTAACTAAACCAAATATACACTCGGCGTCACAAAAATCGCAACTCTTTAAGAATTCCCTTCAAAGTCATTTTAACACTATTAATCAATGGTAGACATATGACTATAAGGTATCATTGGAATGGCAATTTATTTAAATTTCAGAATAAATCAATAGATTTGGTTTTTTGTTTACCAGGGAATAAAAAAGCAAGCTAATGCAAATGATTAAAAAGTTAAATTTAATTATATCAGCAAAAATATTTAACATAGTCCATAAAAACAACTTAAAACCTAGTGGTCCCCCCCTAGCTCTGATGACTGCTTCCATGCGTTCTCTCATGGACCTAATTAATGTGACAACAGTCTCTTGAGGAATGGTGTCCCATTCTGCAACGACGGCATCTTGGAGGTCTTGGAGAGTGGTAGGGGCAGGATCACGTGCCCGTACTCGCCGTTTCAGTTCATCCCAAAGGTGCTCAATAGGGTTCAGGTCTGGACTACGCGCCGGCCAGCGCATAACAGGGATCCCAACTTCTTGCAGGTAGTCACTTACAATTAATGCGGTGTGACAGCGGGCGTTATCGTGTACTCACTGCCAACAAAACCCGCATAAGGGACAACCTGCTCCTCTAATATCTCTGTTATGTACCGATGAGCAGTCAGCGACCCTTGCCCGCGAGCACTTCCAGTCCGAGAAACACACACAAGGTTCGTTTTGCCGTCGATTGACATGCCGCCCCAGAACATGCACGAGCCATCCCCGTATTCCACTGTCTCTTGAATACAGGCTTGTGCGAATCGTTCCCCTTGCCTCCTGTACACTCTTCTACGCCTGTCGTTGCAGAAAAGGCACACCCTCGTCTCATCCGAGAAGAGCACAGCTCTCCATTGGTCTATTGTCCAATCCACATGGTCACGGGCAAATTGCAACCGGTCTCTCCTATGCTGTGCAGTCAATTTTGGCCCTGTAGCAGCCCTGTGAGCTGCAATTTTCTTCTCCCGAATTCTTCTTCTAATCGTGGAGACGCTTACAGAAGTTCTGCGAGCTGATCGCAGTTGTTGTTGCAGCTCAACAGCATTGGAGAACCGATTACGTAAAGACGTCGAAACAATGAAGCGATCGTCTCTTTCGGATGTGCACCGTTGTCTTCCAGATCCACGTCTTCGGATATAGCCACCAGTCTCTTGGAAGCGTCGGAACACTCGTCGAACGGAAAAACGACTTAAGTTCAGTTGCCGAGCAACATCACATTACCGCATCCCTGATTGCAGTATTGCAATGACTTGAGCGGCTTCATCTGCAGTGGTATCCATTTCTGGGGTATTTTCTTGCTGTAGCTGTTCACGTGTGTTCACTTCAAAGGTTGGATATCGAATGACCCACATTTAACCCGGGTCGCCCTTTTTATACTCTTATAGAGGTGCAATTAGTGGCCGTTATAATGCGTATTTTGACAACATTTTTTTTAACGTTACGTGCTTATATGATCTGTTGTGTTTAGGCATTCTAACTAATGTTAATTTAAAGGTCGTTAAACATACTTTCAATTGATACTAATATTAATTAGGTTTAATGTATTCTTTGATGGTGGGACATGGTTGAAACTTATTTTCGAAGAGGTGCGATTTTTGTGACGCCGAGTGTATCTTAGTTTGTAAGGTATATATCTATGGGCCATTGTAGCCGTTGTCGTAATGTTTTATTATTATTATTATTAATTTGACATAAGCAACTATGAACATTCTTAATGAGTTGTTTGCATGGTGTCTAATGTTTGGAAAAACATTAGACAAAAACGTAAAACATGGTTGTTGATACAAGTTAGGTAATAATGACAGATTTATGAGTAGGTAGAAGTTGTAGTATTGAAATGGGTGAATAATTATTATGTCAGGAATAAATAAAAAGTTCTGTTAATTAGAAAATATTTTATTACGTACCTAATACTTTAACTTACATAACATTCAGTATGTTTGAAGCTCCAAACAGAGTGCAAAATAGTTGCAGCGAAAAGGGATAACTGATTTTATTTCTGTAAGTAGGTTCGTATAAACAATTTTACACATCAATGACACTTTTACACTTACACGTCAATGGTTAAACCGACATGTGCTAATGAATTTGGCTGACGGCAAATTGGTTGAAGCGACATTGCATGGTGGTAGTAATGGAAAGCAAAATGTATGAAGGGACTTTTCACCTAAAGTTAGCTATATCGAAAAACGCTTTATCTGAAATCCAACTGAAATTTTAGAACGATAATGACGACTTATGCTCCAATTCTCTATTTTTGGGTACAGCTTTAATAAAGTACTAAAACATTATGGCAAATTTGATGTCGGATCATTTATGTCGGATCATACATCATGTTTGAGAATTATGCACTAAAATTGCAATGTCTTAAGCGCCAGAATTGTACGAACGACGACAGCTAGAACCAGAGTACTTTATACAACATGTCCTAGAATTAACGCACAACCCCTTAAGGGGTCATTGTACTCATCATTATGAACAACTTTTACTATGGGACCAAACATGAAATCGCGAAAAAAAAATCTGCTTTTCCCTACATTTATGTTCTCATAACTCGTCAAAATGTAGGGAACAGCAGATTTTTTTTTGAAAAATGAAAATTGAATCTACCTCCGCTGCCGATCCACAGCTCAGCACAGATGCCACAGCAGAACGCCATAAGACATAATACAGTGGAAATAAGCAAAGTATACTAACCTAGCTGTGGGTACATTGTCAACTGCCTTATTTTTCTTACTGCGTATGCAGCTAAACTTAATCTATCTGAAAGAGCTCTAATGTGGGCACCCCATTGCAATTACAAGCCCCCACAGATAAATACAAAATGAGTACTCCATCATAGTCAAAGTCCCGTATTACAGAACGATTTTACTGTTTACATATAAACTGCGCACTGCAGACGCAGCAACTCTAGTTGCGAGTTTCGATGATCGACAACAGTTTTCAGTTGCTGCACTCGATTATTATTATTTATTTATAAAATACGTTTACAAAAATCTTTACATAAGGACTTTGCCCCGCAAAACCGTTCCGACAACCTATGACAGAATCTTTTTCAAATTGACACTTGCAACTGTCTTTGTACTAGTTGTGTCAAGTTGCTGGTTTGTCCCAATCGGCAATAACAACGCGTCGAGCGATTTCACTCCCAGTCCCTGCCCATCCCCCACACCCACAGCGCCATTCTTGCTCAACGTACGGTGTTCACAAGTCATAGATAACCCCTAGAAACTGAAAAGTTCTTATGTTATAAGCAAACTGTACAGTTTCCTCAGCACAGAACACAATACACTAACTAATAGTCAACATGTTGTTTATGTACGCAAATTCATAGTTGGTCGTGGTTATTATAAAAGTAGGTAGGTACGGTATGAGTCATGTTTAACCTTGGCAAAGACAAAGAACGCACTATTGTGCGGGACAAACAGTATTACCGATAAAAGTATACCTAAACAGGTAGCACACAGCGTGTTCAGAATTTATATTGTTTGTTGAGCGTCGGAGTTTTCGCAAGTTAATGAAGGAAGTCGCGATGTAACGAATTTACAATGATTATTGTCAAAGCAATAATTATGATGTGTACCTGCTTGTTCAAGCACCTGGGGGCCTAAAATGGACGCTTTGGCAGAATCATACTATGATCTGCGTACAATTCATACATCCCGCCATTCATCTGTTTGACAGCTGCTATTTGACATTCGACTTCATTACAGCAATTCATAATTTGTGGACCATTTTACGAAACTTCCTATAAAGCGTTGACAACCAGCGCTTGTCGGCGCTGACAAGCTCATATCGGCGCCGGTTACCAGCGTTCTACACGAATACACCCCTTCTTAGTAGGTAATTCTCAAGCGATTTGAATGAACGTGAAAAGATGAAGGATTTGTTTAGCATGATTACCAATAAGTAATTAGTTGATTACAATAGGTACTATAATGTGATAATTATTCCATACTATGTAACTTGTTTGTTATATATTAATAAAACGTGATATAAGATTAAAAAACTGTCAAACAGATGAATTGCGGGATACGAATTGTACGCAGATCATATTATGATTCTTCCAAAGCGTCCATTTTAGGCCCCCAGCAAAGACAAAAAATTTTTTTTTGGTCACGTTTGTATGTCATAAAACGAATTCTTAACATAACTAGGTAACCTTTTTTTTTTTCTTTTTTTTTTTTTTTAAGTAAGTAGTTTGAAAAACATGTTCTCCCATAAATATATCGATATATATGTCACGGTCAATTCTCGTAAGTTGTTCGACTATTACTCGTTAACTTGTAAAGCCTAGGTACTTAGCTGTGAAAGTTTTCCTTTTAATTTGTTATATTTATAGTAGTGCCATAAATTTTTTCACATATCCAAAAACAATCATTTAGCTGGCAGGGGGGAGACACTTGACTCTAACTAAAAATAGCACTTTAAAGCTTAATATTACGCAAACGGATGCCTGAATCGAAAAATGGTATTCACAGACCCGCAATATTTTGGAATGGCCTATCCAACGATACCCCACACCATGGGATAGACGAGAAAAATAAATATCATCCCCACTTTACGTGCAAGTGAGGTACGCACGGCTACAGATCAAGCTATACATTTCCAGTATAAGCTGATCTTCTCGCATTGTATAGGATTTCCTTACAATGAGAAGTCAGCGTTAACTGGAAATGTATAGCTTGATGTGTAGCCGTGTGTACCCAAAAAAAATATGTTTTTCATGATTTATTTTACCACTTTGTCGGCGTGATTAATTATGTACACCCATGCCAAATAACATTTGATAAACTCCTTAATTTACGATATAATTCGGTAAACAATGGCGTCGAAGGCGGAACGTTTGCCTTTACCTCCGCTCGTGCAATGTCATTGTCAAGGCCGCGCGATAAGGCATTCATTCGTCACATCGCCTCGTTTAATTGCATTCCAGCGATATCGCGCGTTACATCATCGCAACGTGATGTTGGTGAAATGTGATTTTTAACTTCCTCGCAATTTATGTACGGTCATTTTCTCTGCTTCACAGATTATAAATAGTCACGGTGGTACAATCACCATCGTATTTGCTCATTTACATTTGTTCATAATAATTTTATTTTTCTGCTTATTTTAAGATCCGTAAATGACAATTACGCGTGTCTGCCGGTTCACTCGCAGAGGCACCGCGCCGACGACATTTAGATTATAAAGGAGTTGAAATAAGACCTGGGCCTCAAGTCTGCTATTACAATAGTGTCAGAATGGTCGATCATTGATTTCATAATTGTTGATTTTGACAAGTTTGGTAACCTAATGTTATAATGGCGTCATTATGACTTTCCAATGGTCGGCCACTGACACTACATTGAAAGAAATTGCATTTGTTGGTAATCTCGTACATAATGACAAAAGAATGATATTTCTACTAATGGGTTTTATAATCATGGCAATACGACAATGCCATTTTAGGTAACACAATTCTATTACGAGAACATTGACCGACCAATGATCGACTATTATGAATTTAACTTTTAGCAAAATGACAATGGGATCGTGTTGGAATGACTGAATTGAGAAAAATAGCAGACATGGGGCCCTGGTAATACCGGACTGAATTTTTATAACATCGGTAAAGTACCTACCTATAACCAAGGCCCATGCGTGTAAAATAAGTACCTACATAGCTCTCATGACAGCAGGAATTTATGAAATTACGGGTTAGCCGTAATGTTCGTATGGTACAATAAAAGGTTAAGTACCAAACTACGTAGTTATTTTAATCTAGTTACTACTTCCAAATAATATTTTTAAATCGTCCTGAGTACCGTTATTAAAGGTTTTGAGGTTGTCATGTCAACGTCTAAAATATGGTCTAATCCCAAGTTTTATTATTTGCTGGATTGCGCTTGAAAGTGACATTGCGATTTTATTTTCTAATCGAAGTGAGTGCAATGTAATAATGCCAGCTGAAAGTCACCTTCAGTAAGTTGTTATGTCACACGTTTATAGCGCATTCCAATACCGAACCATGTGTAAGTAACTCTCGATACGGAACAATCATCGTGTACACCGTAAGCCTGTATTTTAAATTTTTAACAGATACAAGAATTACTTTTGTAGGATTGTCAATGATTTGACACTGTATTTAATTTTCAAACTCAAACTCAAACTCAAAGCATTTATTTCAATTAAACCATTGACAGGCACTTTTGAATTGTCAAGAAGTCGGTCAGTTACAAATATGAAGCTAGTTGCCCATTCCAAATAGTAAGTTCCTATGGAGAAGAACGGGCAAGAAACTCCACGGACACTCTTTTAAATTAAAATATTGATTCAAAATATTGGTTACATCATTCATATTGAAGTTAAACATGTGAGAACGATGCAATACGTCAAAAGCGTCCGTGATAAAAAGATAACAATTCAAAACTAAAATAATTAAAAATAAGCCGTGGCAGCTAAGAGATGACCAGTCCCAACTGACAGCGCCCGTTCACGAACATGACGCATGGACCAGCACCATTCAGCTCAACCATTTTGAAGGGAGCTAAATGATCCAACACACACGCCACCATCAGCGAGACATCTGAGTGAGCATGACATACTCTCAGCCGCCAGGGCACATTTAAGTCAATGAAAGACATAATTACCCGGTAAATGGTAGCTCTATTGTACATAGTACTCACACCTGTGATATGCAATTATATAATACAAAGGAGATTCGAGTTTATACAATGAAAAGATAGTCTTCCAATCTTCATCAGCTCCAACAGTATTTTCAAATGTTAATAAATTAGTTGTGGTTGTGGAGCTGGACCAGCATTGAGCCAAGCATTTCTATCAGCGATGTAATCCCCCAACCTATAATATGCCTGCTTGCATAGTGTGCGTTTTATAAGATTTGAATTTCGTCTCATTCAGTTGAAGTATGAGGGGAGGGATTTTATTATAACATTTTAAACAGTACCCCATGAAAGATGAGTCTACTTTTGCCAGTCTGAAACCTGGTTGAGCTAATAGATCCCTACTTCTAGTACTATAATTTTGTCTTTCGCCTCTTTTACTAAAAAGATGTAAATTTTTTCTTACGTACATGATGTTTTCATAGATATATTGACAAGGCACCGTCATGATGTTAATATCCTTAAACAGTTCCCTAAGAGAATCGCGCCTGCGGAGATTATATATGGCTCTGATGGCTCTTTTCTGCAGAATAAAAATAGACTCGATGTCTGCAGCCCGTCCCCAAAGTAAAATACCGTAAGACATGATACTATGAAAGTAACTAAAATAGACTAGCCTCGCGGTATCTACATCAGTAAGTTGACGGATTTTTCTAACAGCATATGCTGCTGAACTTAGCCGTCCTGCAAGAGATGTTAAATGAGGACCCCATTGAAGCCTAGAGTCGAGCGTGATCCCCAGGAAAACAGTTTTATCGACGAATTCTAGTTTCTCTTGATTCAATACTATCTCATAATCACTACTTTTTACATTTGGTAAAGAAAATCGTATACACTTCGTTTTTTTTTTCCATTTAATACTAAATTATTGGCAGTGAACCAATTTTGGACCTGCAGCAAGGCGTTATTTACGTCGTCAAAATTTGTAGCACGTCTATCTACCTTAAAAATCAAGGAAGTATCGTCAGCAAATAACACCATTTGTGGTTGATTATTTAATAAATGGAGTAGATCATTAATATACACTATAAAGAGGAAAGGACCCAATATCGAGCCTTGAGGAACACCCATTTTTACTTTTAAACCGAGTGAATTGATTTTACTAAACTAAGCGCAAGTTTTCCAAGTCCGTAATGCTCAAGTTTCAATAGCAAGGTTTCGTGATCGACGCAATCAAATGCCTTGGAAAGGTCACAAACGATTCCTATGGCATTTTGGGCCTCTTCCCACGCGTTAAAAATGTGTCTTAATAAGGTTACACCGGCGTCGGTCGTACAACGTCCTTTGGTGAAACCATACTGTTGATCGTGAAGGATTTTATTCGAGTTGAAATGATTGAGCATTTGATTAAGCATTACCTTTTCAAACACCTTGCTGAAAACCGGCAACACGGATACGGGTCTATAATTATTTGTGTCTTTACTGTCCCCGGATTTGAAAAGTGGTATTACTTTACTGTATTTCATTAAATCCGGGAAGACTCCTTGATCCACACACAAATTAAATATTAAGGCTAAGTAAGGCGCAATAGTCTCAATAATGGACGTACAGACTTTAATGGACATTCCCCAAAGATCTTTGGACAATTTGATCTTGATTTGCCTAAGAGCTTTTAATACTATTATTGGGTTAATATGCTTAAAGTTAAATTCAATAGAGCAGGCTGAAACGTTCGCCCTTACAGTGTCAAAAGCGAGCGAGGGCGAGGAATTTAAAGTTTCTGTAGTTTTCAGTGGGATACTGGTAAAGAAATTTACAAATTCTTGAGCAACTTCTTTGCTATCGCAAATGAGACCACATGACGTCTCCAGTGCGTAATCAGAATCATGCTTTTTGTTCCTATTCGTTTCATTATTGATAATTTTCCAAACAGTTTTAATTTTATTGTCTGCTGACTTAACCTTGTTGCTAATGTATAAGGCTTTAGCTGCCTTGCAAGTGTTTTTAAAAGTTCTGGAGTAAGTAGCAACATATTTATTAAAAGTTTCCGTGTTTATATAAGGCTTATGGCCATACAGCTCGAAAAGTCTTTCCCTACTTTTCCTGAGTCCTTTAGTTGCCCAGTCACTAAATAAAAACCTAGGGCTGATAGTTTTAGTGTTCTTTTTAAAATAATTATTGAACTCGGTTTGGACTACCGAAAAGAATTATTTATACAAAATGTCAACACTGTTCATTGAAAGGTCCATAACACCTAACTTACAAATTAAAGTGCTATTAAATTTATTTAAATTAACAGATGTTATTGGTCTGAATTGTATCTGCACTTTTTGTATTAGTATGTTGGACTCAAAAGTTACGGTTTGACCACTGTGATCAGAAGGGAGATAATTAATAATAGCTTTATCTGAATAGTCGCAGCAACAAAAAACATTATCAATACATGTAGCAGTAGTCGTAGTTATTCGAGTTGGTTCTACAAACACATTTGACAAATTAAATGATTTAAACAGATTTAACAATCTACTGGTATTTGAATTATTTTCTAAAATATTAATGTTAAAGTCACCACAGATAATTACTGATTTATTCCCAGTTACAAGTTTTGCCAAAACATCTTCCATAACAGACTCAAATAGAGAGTAGTTTTGATAGTTTGGGGGTCTGTAAACGCACACTATAACATGCTTATCTAGCTCAACACAAGACAGTTCAATGCTATGTTCAACCGACAGTTCAACTATGTCTTTACGAGTTTTTGATTTAATACAACTTCTAATTAAGATTAGTGAACCACCACGCAGCATTGATTTCCGGTTAAAACAAATGGCCATACTATAATTCTCATAATTAATTAACATTTCATAATCTTTTAGCCAATGCTCAGTTAAACAAATAATGTCAAACATTGTTTTTTCTAAAAACAATTCGATTTCCAATTGTTTGGAAGAAAAACCTTGAATATTTTGATGAAATAACTTCAAGGATTTCTGCTTAGCTCCCTTTCTACTGTTAACTATGTTAGTGCTAGAAAATACCTTTTTGTTATTAAGTGTAACTATACTGTTAGTGGTACCTTCTGTTGTCTTACAAACTAGTTTAAATTATTAGAACTAACCACCTTAACATTAGTACTATTACTAAATGTGGTGCTAATTATAGACTTCGACATACTAGTTATGTCTGGGTTAATATTAAAAGCTAATAGCCTAGCTATTTGACGTCTAAAACTAATGGGCAGATACACAGTATCCCTAGTCGACCTTAGCTTATCAACAAAAATGTTGGTGTCAAAAAATATAAACTTGTCACTATGGTGACTAACTAAGAAATGAAATTTCATCCTTCAAATCAGTGTTATCGATAATCAGAACTGCATAATCATCAAATAGATAGAAGATCCAAAATTTAACTTTAAGCTTTACCCCCGCCAAGAAAGTGAAACAAATAGACAAGAGCAAATAAACTTTAGACGTAAATTAATAGATCGATAAAAATCGCGAAGTAGGTATCCAGCGAATGGCAGAAATATAATCGGATTTCTCAATAAATATATAAAAAAAACAAATTTGTCTCCAAATACCGACTTATCTCTAAATACCAATTAAAATTAGAGTAATAATATATATAAATGAGATACCAAGAAAAATAAGTGATACACATAGTATCACTTATTTTATTGAAAAGATGTAGAATTTTTCTTACATAAATAATATTTTCATAAATGAATTGGCAAGGTCCCGTCATAATATTAATCTTTTTAAATAGTTCCGCAAGAGACTCGCGGCGACATAGATTATAAATGGCTCTGACAGCTCTCTTTTGCAAAATAAAGATGAATTCAATGCCAGAAGCCCGACCCCGGCGGCGCCCAAACTGGCGATACGTGGGGTTGCAAAAATCGTCAATAGGATCCGGCAATTGGGACTCGAGGTGGCTTTGCACAAGTCCGAGGCTATGTGTTTTTATGTTCCCCAGAACGCGTCACTTTTGGGTTCCCAAATAACATCCGGAGGGTTTCACATCGGCGTCGAGTCGATGATAAAGTACCTGGGACACGTCCTCGACAGCCGGTGGAACTTCGTGGAGCATTTCCGACATTTGATTCCCAGAGTGCAGCGGGGCGCGGCTGCCTTGAAGCGACTCCTGCCCAATCTAGGGGGTCCAAACGCTTCCTGCCGGAGGCTCTACGCGGGGCACCGGTGTGGGCGCGTTCTCTGAGGATGCGACCAGCCGCGGTTTGCGGTTGAACGCGTCCCAAAGGGTCATGGCCATCAAGCTGGTCCGGGGTTACCGCACGGTCTGCGGCGACGCGGCGAGCATCCTTGCCGGACTACCACCATGGGATCTGGAGGCAAAAGTCCTCGCGCACGTTTGGGAGTGGCGCGAGGAGGCGAAACGCCGGGGCGTAATTTCGCTGCCGCGAAAAATCACGGCACAGCGGACAGAGCTCCGGTGAGATCGCATGGCGTCATGGAGAGTGCGATTGTCGCAACCCAGCGCTGGGCACGCCACTATTGTGGCGATAAGTCCCCTCTTTGAGGAGTGGCTAGAGAGCGTCCTCACCTTGCTGGTTGTTTCGGGAGGTTCCTGTTCAGGATAAAGCGGAATGAAATGCCCGGGTGTTACCACTGTGTGGATCGCCCGAAGGACACGGTGGAGCATACGGTGGAGGCCTGCCCGGCTTAGGCAAAGCACCACCGTGTCCTCGCGGAGGCGATCGGCGGCGGCAATCTCTCGCGTCCGGCCCTGGTTCAGGTCATGGTTCGGAGCGAGAGTGCATGAGAGGCTGTCACCTACTTCTGCGAAGCAGTAATCTCGGCTAAGCAAAAAAAGCTCGTGAACGAGGAGGCAGAAACAGGCAAAATTCGCGCCCTCACGACCCCAGTCGCCGCGGTAGGCGCCCCGGGCGTCTGTCGGGAGTCGCAGGCCGATTCCCGGCCATCTTAGGCGCGGGCTTGCGGACGGTGAGCAATGGGTAGCTCGCCGTCCGATAACGACCCAGGCCCGGGTCGACGGCGCGTTGTATTCCACGCGCGCTTCAAAGAGATGTCAGCACCAACTGACGGGGTCCGGTAGGGCCAATGCCCGACAGGGTTGTGAGTTTGTCTGAAAGGGATATCGTGGCCCTGGCACACAGGCAACTGAAGGAACGCGGATGGGTTTTAGTCAATAAAAGACTGACAAGACCTCCCGCTCCGCCCAGAGCGGGAGAAAGAATTTCCCACCCAAAAAAATTATATAAAACATCCGAACCCACAGTAAAATGCCACCCAACATAATGCTGTGGAAGTAGCTAAAATATACCAAACCCGCGGTTTCTACATCTATTATCTGTCTTATCTTTCCAACAGCATAAGCGGCCGAGCTTGGCCGCTCTGCAAGAGATGTTATAATTATGTGGTCCCCATTGTAGTTTCTCGTCTGGAGTGATTCCTAGGAAAATCGTTTGATTCATAAATTCCAGTTTTTCTCCATTCAATATGATATCACATTCGCTACTTCTAACATTAGGTAATTTAAATCTAATGCAATTGGTTTTTTTTTTTCTTTTTTCTGTACCAACATATTTACCGTAAACCAATCTTGGATCTGAAGAAAATAGAGTTATTCACGTCGCCAAGAGTTTATGACCGTCGTCGGTCTATTTTAAAGATCAATGATGTGTCGTCATCTGCAAATAACACCATCTTCGGTTGATTTTGAAGAAATTGGGGTAAATCATTAATGTAAAGTAAAAAGAGGAATGGACCCAATAACGAACCTTGAGAAACGCCCATTGCCGTTTCAGACCCTAATGAGTTTATGCCATTTACTTGAACTTTAACCTTTCTATCTATCAGGTATGATCTTAATAAATGAAGAAATCCCATAGTGCTCTAGTTTCAGCAGCAGAATTGTCTCATGGTTTACGCAATCGAACGCCTTAGTGCCAAATTCACCAATGAAACTGAACGCGATCAGCACATAAACCACGTTTGAGAGCCGTCAGTCAATCATTATTTTCTTTGGAATATTGACACCGACAGCTCTTGAACTCGGTTTAGATGTGCTGATCGCGTTCAGTTTCATTGGTGAAATTCGCCCTTAGAGAGGTCGCAAAAGATTCTCAATGACACCAGAAATAAGGACAAATTACGTGCTGCATATGACCGACTTCATAAGGTTCATAACTAATTTTTTGGTCTTGGTATAACTTTTTATACCAAGCTACCCTCTTCTTTGCTTGACTTTATGAGTTCATATTATTATTGCAAATAATTTAATTTACTTTAATGTTTTGTGTTGCGTAATGTAAATTAATTTGCATACTATTCTATAGAATCAAGTTTTTTTCCAACTGAACAGACAGCTGTGCTGCTGGGGATTTTGTTGCGCCACTTCTTCTTCCCAGCTAAAGCACTAGGAAATGGTAAAGGGCGAGCGTTTTTGTGGGACTGTCTTATGTAATTATGACGTTCGAAAAGTGCTGATTCTCAGCCTAGTTTCAATAAATGACTTTTGATTTTGAATGTCATCTTATGCTTCTTTCCCAGGCGTTAAAATGTTCTTTATTAGGGTGACATCGGCGTCAGTGGTACAACGCCCTTTGGTGAAACCGTACTGTTGTTCATGAAAGATGGATTTTTTATGAAAATGACTTCACATTTGATTGAGCATCAACTTTTCAAACACCTTACTGAGAACTGGTAGAATTGACACAGGCCTATAATTGTTGGGTTCTCTACTATCACCGAATTTGAAAAAAGGAACTAGTTTAATGTGTTTCATAAGATCCAGAAAGACTCCTTGGTCCACACTTGTGTTAAATATGAAAGCTAACTAGGGCGCAATGGTTTCAATGATAAATCTACAGACTTTTACAGACTTTCCCCAGAGATCTTCTGTTGAATATTAAGACCATTAAAATCTTTTTGAATAGGCTGGGGGTTTGTATGCTGAAACCTAAACTCCAAAGGGCATGCCTTTAAACTCTTTCTAAGTAAGGCAGCAGAAAGCGCGGGTGAGAAATTTAAAGTTTCAGTAGGCTTAAGGGAAATATTAGCAAAAAGTTTTCAAATTCCAGAGCTATTTGTATATCTGAAGCTGAAGTGATGGGCTCATGTGCAGTCTCTAAATTAAATTCAGTATTCGGTGGCAAAAGAATACAAATAGCTCATTAGGCGAAAACAAGCGAATAGAAATCAAAATCCACGTGCGAAACGGCATTAATGAATGGAGATATGACACCGTGATCCGATTGTGAAGGCATTGTTCAAGAATCATCTCGGAAGTCACATTATAACGTGGAAGTCGAGTTGCGACCTACGTCGAATATTAATACATTAACGCAACCTTCTGCAAGTTTAGCAGGTGAATCATTAATTAATTGCTAACCTAGCGACTAGCCACCCACCCCTGCTTCGATACAACAATGTACTAACGTAGCGACATGTGGAACCTTTGAAATTTCTGAGTCAAATATTAAACTTATACCGCCTTATTACAAAACAAGATTTATATTTGACATGGCTTAAACCATGGAGCCTGTTTTTGTAATAAGAACGTAACTGTGATTGAAATACCGTTATTTATACAAAACTGAAAACTTAGTTCGGTACTAAGTTGTCAGTTTTGTGTTTAGGAACTTTACCATGGTCGGATTAAAGTAAGTTCGAAATTCAATAATGGCTCCATGTTTTAAACCTGGGCCTGAAGATAAACCTTGTTTTGGAATAAGGGGGATAATGTTGTGTGTCTTCCGGAATAAATATTCTCTAAATGATGGTGAAACCCGAATCAAAATCCATTGTGCAGTTTAGAAGACCTATGTGATCTTCATGTCTGTCACTGATCAAATGCAAAGTAACTTTGTTTTATACTATACATACATACTCGTATAATATATGCCATTAATTTCAGTACGCTGAATGATTAAAAATTTTATGAAACCCACACCCACTCGTAGCCCGTATGAGATGAGGAGCCCGGATTACTATCAGTCAAGACTTGGACTCAATGTTCGATAAGAGAAAGTAGCTATCAAAATCAAAAGTCATTTATTCAAACTAGGCTGAGAATCAGCACTTTTCGAACGTCAAAAATTACATGAGACAGTCCCCCAAAAACGCCCACCCTTCACCACTTCCTAGTGCTTTAGCTGGGAAGAAGAAGTGGCGCAACAAACTGCCCAGCAGCACAGCTGTCTGTTCGCATATAAAACTTGAAGCTATACAATACAATATAAAATAATTTGCATTACGCAATACAAAACGTTAAATTAAATTATTTGCCTTATGTTAGCTAGCACACACCATTATACAAATATATATATATAATAATCGTCGAAAACTATACTCAAGCAGAAATAACGTAAACAAAACGTATCTAAATAAAAGCCTCCAGGCATAATGGGCGTGCCCGCTTAAATAAAGCTAAAGCTATAACTCGAAGTCACAAATGATAAACTAGCACCATCGAAGTAAAATAAAAACAGTTAATTATTAATACTCGTAACAATAACAAAACCATGGTCAGCAAGACGACCAGTCAACACAAGCAGCACCCGTTCACGAGCATAACGCAAAGATCAGGCATCACTATAAGGCGGAGATGGACTTGCAACGTTTGTTTATAATGTATCATCCGAGGCGACCTTGTTACGAAACGGCGATACACAAGAAGCGGCGAACGCTGGATTGGAGCACATGGCTCAAGCGCGCTCCATTTCTAAAAAACAAAACGGCGATTCACTAAACGTGGCGCTCTTCATGGAGTTCTGCCCCTTACGTAAGACGGAGACCTTTGTCGGTCTCTTACTCATTTAAATTTTAGAGTGTTTATAGTCTTTATAGGAACCAACTCCCTCATAATACCCCGCCGGCGCGCGGCGGCCCAGACCAGTATTTTGGCTCGCTGACTATTATTGACTTGGATTATGATCACACGGCGAACTTTCTGAAATCATCACCCAGACTAACTTTACAAGCTGCTCAATTACATTATTCTTCTGCTTTATGGTTAAAGAAATTTATTTCTCAATAATAAATAACAAGGGTTTCATTCACTTGAAAACATTTTTAGAACAAAATATAAAAACTTTCGACATTCAAACTTTTCAAACGAGGTCGGTATTGTTGTTAACTCTTGACTTTCAGTTTATTCAGACGTATAATACATACGATGTATGTTCACTATACCATATTTACACCTCCAAGTCTTCCAACCTTTTAGAATATTATCTAAGAAGACGATTAACAATTTTATCAGTCAATGCAAAAAGAATGCACACTGGATCGGTCGGTCCGACCGCCCTCTGTAGCCTGTATTACTTGTCAGTCCGCCGGCCGGTGGGCCGCATCGTCCATCCAGCTACGTGAAGGCGTTACAAACCGTTTATTGATATTCCCCTCGACTCGGGTGAGGCGCGATTATCAATGTAAATGTACTGGATGGGCAGACGAAAGATTTTCTTGGTGACAATTGTGTTACCGTGTAACGGAAGGAGAGACGGCGACTTAAGCACTGTGTTGGTTCAGTAAAAGAGGTGAAAGACACAATTATGGGACTAGAAATAGGGATGAATTAGTTCAACCAGGTTTCAGACTGGCTAAAGTAGACTCATCCTTCATGGGGTACTGTTTAAAATGCTACAATAAAATACCTCCCCACATAGTCCAACTAAATGAAACGAAATTTAAATCTTTTATAAAACGCACACTATGTAGCCAAGCATATTATAAGTTGGGGGATTACATTGCTGACAAAAATGCTTGGCTTAACGCTGGTCCTGCTCCACAAGGGCGCATAAACTAATTGAATAGCATTCAAATATATTGTTGGAGCGGCTGAAGATTGTAAATACTATCTTTATATTGTATAAATTCAATCTATTAGTATTGTATAATTGCATAGCACATGTGTGAGCACTATGTACCTACCATTTTCTGAGTACGTCTTTTATTGACTTGAATGTGCCATGGCGGCTGAGAGTGTCATGCTCACTAAAATGTCTAGCTGATGGTGGCGTATGTGTTGGATCATTAAGTTCCCTTCAAAATGGTTGAGCTAAATAGGGACTGGTCATTTCTTAGCTGCCACGGCTTATTTTAACTTAGTATTTTAGTTGCTTTTTAAATTTTTATTACGGACGCTTTTAACGTGCACGTCTTTCTACATTGTTCTCACATGTATAATTTCAACATAAATTATGTAACCAATACTATGTAACAATATTTTGATTTAAAAGAGTGTCCGTGGAGTTTCTTGCCCGTTCTTCTCCATAGGAACCTACTACGCTTTGGAATGGGCAACTAGCTTCATCTGACTGACTGACCCCTTGACAATTCAAAAGTGCCTTTAGTAGGTTTATTTGAAATAAATGCTTTGAGTTTGAGTTTGGAGTTGGGGTTGTTTTAATTAAACATTCCAACTTCTTTCACTCGCAACGGTAATTACGTGCATTTAGTTGCATTTTAAGAACTGCAGAAGTGCAGAAGTTTTGAAAAAGCTCCAATACAGACAGATTGTATTAACTATACAAACAACAGTCACAAACCAACATTGCGTATATAAACTGCAAAATCCTACGACAAAAAAAATCGCACAGTCGCAGGAGTAGAGAACCTCGTCTATTTTCAGTACATGTACGAATGCAAATACAGTTGCGGGAGTATCCTCCACCCCGGGCAGGTTTGGCGACGGAATATCAATTTGCGATCAGGCGTGCTTGTACTAAATGTGCCTATGATCGACTCCGTCAATACCTGCAGTTTGTATAGATCTTCAGAGTAGCGCAGAAGATAAGACGGGCTTTTGCCAAGCATTGGTAAAATACACACAGAATAAGGGTGCGTTTCCACCAGAGATGAGCGAGGACGCATTCAACATGCGTTGAGCCAACATCTCACAAAAACGGCATATTTACGCGATTTATTTTAAGGCTTATTTTAACGCGACGCGACACAAAGGCACCGCTCGTACTGCGACACGCGGGGCCTTTGTGCCACGTCGCGTCGCGCGACAAGTCGCGCCGGTATGTAGAAATCTTTAAGCCCTTTTCTAGCCTAACTTAAGCCCAGGTAAGCACAAGCGATTTTTGTCGCGCACTTGATTTTCACGCACTGCTTAGCGCTCAGAGTTGAAAATCCCACTGTGTTTTTTCGACGCGCATGGATGCACTCTGTTGGATTCTAAATGCTCGGGCTAACATTGCGAGTGGAAAATCTAGTGCGCGATATAATCAGCATTACAACTCAATAAGTTCAAAAAATCCTACTGAACGATTATTTCTGAAATTTTAATTCAGTAGAATTTTTTTACGTTTCCAGTTCCGCCAGTCAATTCAACATCGTTGTAGAGAAGCCAGAACTGCCGAGTCAAAAGCTTTCTCGTAAAATAAATTTATTAAAAAAAATATTCATAAACAAAAAAAAAAGTCTTTGGTGCAGTACCTACCTACAGCCTACACGGTCAAAATTTATGGAACCACCGATTTTTTTTCTTAATAACAACGAACAATTTCAGAGCTGGTGGGTCTAGTCTAGGATCATGTGTCCTGAATTAATGGTAAAATTAGGTATGTAAAGTATTTTTCAGGTATGTTTTTTATATTTTTATTTTAATGTTATGAGTATTTGAAACACATAATTTCATCTTTTTGTTTTTATAAGCTGTAGTTATTTTTTTTAAAGTATTGTTCGTACTGACGTCACTAGTAGCTGAATAGCTTAGGATCTTTGCCACGTTTAACACTTATTTAAAACCAAAATTCAGTAAAGTCAAACTGTCAAATTTGACAATTAATTTGTTTACATTTCATATTTTACCGATTTCCGTACTTTAGTTTAAAGTTATGGCATATTAATAAAATGAATGGATTCAAAGACTACTTCTGCTAAGTTCTTCATACCGTCAAGTATAAACACCACAACAAACAGCCGACACAAATTGATTGTTAGTAAAAGAAACCTTAAAAAGGAAATGGTGCGAGGAATTAAATGTTTAGTACAAGTCTGGGCGGCGACTGTTTTATTGTGAAGATCATTTTAACGTAAGTTAAGTTTTACTGAGGCGGTGAAAAACTACACTATTTACATATCTGAATAGAATACGAATAGGTGCTTCATGTAAATTTGACGTTGGCATGACACTTGACACATAAAGAATAACTTAATTACAAGAGGCACTGAAAGTTTCCAATTCAGGCTGCTTTGTGACGTCATTTAGAGGTCAAATAAAAGTCAAGTGATTTTAAGTATTTTTGTGAAAATAAATACGATCTTGTAATTTTAAGACCTATTAATAGAAAAATAAGTCTTAGAAGCTTAAAATCTCGAAATGGTTTTGGAATCGGCATAGGTTAATTTTTACTTTACATACCCAATTAACGCGTCGATGTCTCTTCCACCCTGTATTTATTACTCGGTTCTGAATGGCCGACAAGCCTACACGTGCCATGGTCGGCTACTCGGGTCGTCACGCACACTCGCACGATCAAGGCCGCACTACTCGCACTAGCTATCACTAGATATTTCGCGCTCGCTATTTACTAAGGGTCAGTACACACGTTATATAAAAGTACTCCTACTCTGTGGTTTACACCGAGGCGCGACACGACCGTGTATTCCCGTTTGTCCCCCTGACTTCGTCCACCTAGGGGGACGAACGGTAATTTACAAAAATAATATTTAATTAATAGTTCCCGATCGTCCCCCTCTGGAGTTTAGGGGGACGAATGGGAATATTTTCTTAGATTAGTGCCATTCAACCCACTAAATAATATTGTGCATGAAATATTAATATGTCCGTGATTATCGGGCGACCACATATTTGGCAAATAATTAGTGCTCAATTGGTGCTAATTAGTGCTCTAACAGCAGAATTGGTGCCTTAGTAGTTTTCTAGATAATCGACTTTGTAGGCGGTCCGGCTAGTCACGCTTCCTTCAGCAGGACCACCATGAGCGCCGAAAATGGGGGCAAGCTACAGCTATTTTAAGTATACAAATAATTAGTGCTCTTAAATTAATGTGATTCATTTCGTAACAAAAACAGAACTGAAACATTTGTATTTAGCGAGAAATCAACAAGTTTCGCGCGCTCGTTCAGCAGGACCACGACTTTGAATGTTGATTCAAAGTTTCAGGAGCTAGTCGCTTTCCTCAAAACTACATAGAAAATTAGTGCTCTGCAAGATAAAAATTGATACCCAAAATTCAAAATGACTACTCCAGTAGTTAAGAGATATACCATACCATTGTTGGTGGGGTGGCAGTAGTCACGGTGTTAAATTTTCATTTGAAGATTTCCCTTAAAAACTCTCATGATTTCTTCCCAAATTTATACAAAAATTAGTGCTCCTAAAGAAGTTATAGTGACCAAAAATCCAGATTCCCAAGTGTTGTATTTTAAGAGAAATTAGCTTTCATTACTTTTCCATACTAAATCTCAGCGTATCATCATCATCATCATAAGCCCATAGCAGTCCACTGGTGGACATAGGCCTCTCCAATTGCATGGCAGGGGGATATGCTCAGTTCGCCGATTCTGAGTTTGGACGGTCATAGTCGCGTTGTCATAAAGGTTAAAATTATTTAAGGGGACAAATGGGACTCAAAAAAAAAACAATATATCTTTCAAGTTCGTCCCCACCAACAAAATGAGGGAGACGATCGGGAAAAAAGATTACGAATTCCCGTTCGTCCCCCTAAGTGGACGAAGTCGGGGGGGTCGAACGGGAATACACGGACGCGACATGTGACCGGCGAGACACTCCGCAACGACCGCCCGTCATCGCGTCAACATGCTTTAGGACTCACTGAAATGATGCCTTTGTTGTTGTTATTCTGAATTTATTTTTAATTCGAATAAAAAGGTGTGAAATAAAATTACTTAACAAGAATCAAAATTTACAAAGCACATTTTTAGCTTCTAGTTCTTGAAAGTTTGGATGTTTGTGAGTTTGGTAACATGAAAACAAAGGTATTGTTGTACTGAACATCTAATGTACTACATTATGATTTGGAAAAGGAGTGAATAATCCATTTCCAGATTCTGTGAAATATGAAATAACATTTTTTTAGAAAGAAACAGTTGAGTTGGAAACATTGCGAGACCGTTCTAACCCATTCCAAATGGCTGAAAATTTTATGTGGCCTACCCAAATGTCCTTTCTTTGGTATTGTTCGTTGAATCGTTGAGCTGCACGACTACTGACAAATGAGTGCACTAACTGGACAGGTCCCCTCAATCTGTGTGATTCTTTCATCAAAAGATCATTTCAGGCACTAATATACATGATCTTCACATGATCTGACCAAGATTAAAAGACTGTGACCCCTGAGTTTGTTTCGGCTTTTCTTCTCAGAGTAAGTCAGATAGGAAACGCCGGCCTCATCTAGTTTTTTTTTAATATGATTGACGTGTAAAAGGGTTTGTCTTTGTACTGTAAACCTACTTACGTTAGGTATGTGATTTTACTCTGTTTTTTTGCACTTCGGATCATTTCGTTCACTTTCATTCACTCTTAATTTCCGACAAATCTTGGTCTTTGATCTACTTAACTTAGCGATTGTCAAACTCGATTTTAGTTATGTCAAAATTATTTTTAAGTGGAATCTTGTTTGCAGAATAGCTTTTATGATTCTCTTAACCAAAAATAAGAAATTATAGTGATAGTTTAGTTCGGTGTACAAGAGAATCGGCAACAATGTGTCGCTATCTTAAGTCTTAACACATTCAGACGAGAGCAAAGCGGTGGCGTGCGCGGTTTTATGGCAGACAGTCACAGAGCTCTATTACGGTACTTAAAAGCGCGCAGTGTCGCGTCGCTTAGCGCCATGTCACGTCTTGGTGTGAACTGATCCTTATGCGAGCGAATGTTTCGATTATTGCTTTTTTCAGGTCTTCGGGATGTTTGTCAATTATACATACCTACCTACCTAAATAAATAATAATAATAAAAAAAATATTTATTTGGTGGTCTCATTGTTGCTGCATGTAGCCAAATTATTAGTCTACGTTACGTTTTTTCAGTTAATTTAGCTAATCTGGTTTTTGGGTGTAGGTACATTTGAATTTATTTTCTAATAAAGAACCAAACTGTGCCATTATAAGGAATATAACAAGATCGTCTTTTTTGTGAGGGCTGAAATGTGCGGACCGACGATCTATTTCGAAGGGACCACAAGTAACACGGAATTAAATAAAGAAGATTATAATTATTTGCAATTGATAATGCTGGGTATTGAAAGTCCCATAGTGGTTAATATTTATTTGATGTTGAGCTCAACACACACAGAACGCCGGTGTGGGTCAGGCGCGGGACGGGCGCGCGGTTCAGGACGGCAGTACGGCGGCTGAATTCTCTGTATTTATATGAATGACACCACAGCGGGTCGGATGCGGGAGGCACGCACGCGTTTCGTGTACTACCGCCCTGAACCGCGCCCGTCCCGCGCCTGACCCGCACCCGCGTTCTGTGTGTGTTGAGCTGAGCTTTAAGGAGAGGCGTACCTATAGTACCTACACACACATTTCGCCGGGTAATAAGGGATGAACCTATTGCCATCAACCGGGCAGGAATTCCAGATGGAAAAACATAATAATATTTTTCCCGACCCGACCCAGGGACCGAACCCAGGACCACATGCTCAGCAGTACCACTTGCGACCACTACACCGCTCCTGTCGGATACCGGTAGTCTGACCGGACAATAACCCCCCCATACGTACCCGGTGCCGACTGAAAAGGCACTTAAAATGTCGGCCATAGGAAACAAAAACAACCAACAAATTACTGTAAGTAATTCATAATATTAAATAAATCTATAAATATTAAAGATAAAAATAATAAAAATACATTACAAGCTTTGCTAAACGCAGCTCTGTTACAATAACGGCCAGGGCACACGCAGACGTGGTAGCGGGCGAACAGCGAGATGCCGCGTGAGAACGGAGTCAGCGACGCATGCGGGCTGGTGATGCACTGATCCTTATTGTGCCGCAGCAAATGTTCCAACCTTAAGAACCTGTTGCCTGCCGCCCCACCGGCGCCATCCGGCCACCAATTGCGACAACCTCGAGCGGTGTATACCGTCCCAATATCCAAAAACCTCTTATAACATCCTGGTAAATGAGCCCCCAACCGCCCAATTTTAAGTCCCGGATCACTATCATATTTATAGTCATACCACCAGTACTCCTGAATCCTGGTTTCTCCTCTGTTACGCCACTTCCAGTTGTAATGACAGCTGCTGCGAAAAAACCTTTTCATGGTTCTCGCTCTCCAGTCTTGTGAGTCAAAAAGATCGTGACATAATGAGCTTCGAGGTACTAATCTCTGCGGGTTGTGGCCGCAGGTGTAGCAGGTTGCTACTTGAGGAGAGGTGTCCCAAGGAGGCGGGAGCCACGAGTCAGGTAATAAATCAGTTATAAACTCCGGAAAGAACCATTTTCGGGTATCATTATGAGTTTGGTTACGTATTATGAACGGCAGCATCCGGGACGAGCGCGCTGCTGCGCTACTGTCGGTGCTGTTGTTCCCGAGCCGATCGGGTTGGTTGGTGTACTGCACAATTGCACTCATAGTGTACTCCTCGTTCTCGTGGTCCGCCTCTTTCCTGCGGTGTACTCTAGGGAACTCAAACTCATGATAAACGGGCAGTTCGCTAGCGGACGCTGTGGTTGTTTGCCTCGTGTACGACGTCTTAGGGCGCACAAGTTTTGTTTTTCTTAAAGGACCTAGAATTGGCTCCAGTTCTGGTCTCTCATCTAATAGGTTCTCGTACATGTCATCAGGCAAGTCTTCGGGTAGCAATAAGCTCTCCGGCGGGGCTGTATATTCGTTCGGGTATCTGAACCTCGATAAAAGGGAACAATTCGTCCATTGTAAAATTAAAAATAATATTATATATACAAAATATCCGAACGACATTTTCAAAAAGTATAATAACCACAGAACACATATAGGTACTCCCAACGGAGAATAACTGTCAACTTTGTTTTTTTTTTTAAACCTATGGAGGATTCATGTTTACGGCTTCTTATCACTATTACTCCTAGCGGAGGCCAGACCTCCCGAAAAACGTGTGATGACGTCACTTGATACATACTTTAGTTATTTCCATAAACTATCGGAAGGTACTATTATTTTAGTAATCGGTTTAAAATAAATAAATGAACGGGACACAACCATTTTACTGTGTTATCAATTTATCATTGATTGATAGAAATCACCACTTTGAACGCAAAAAAATCAAGTCGAAATCATCGAAACAAAGAAAACTAAGTACAAAAAGTAAATAACGCTAGCGATGCCTCCTGTGAGGATTGAACTCACGACCCCTGGTTTACGAGACCAGTGCTCTACCACTGAGCTAAAGAGGCGTTGCGAAACATTGCGAAATACTGAACCCTTAACTACGGATATTCAAAAACTCAAGTAATAACAATACAAAAAAAAAAAAACGGTCAATAGCGAGTCGGACTCGCGTACCAAAGGTTCCGTACGTATATATGATGTTAGTGATTTCTGAAAAACTATGCTATTTAGAGACATCGTTTTATTTTTCCTGTAATCTTTACATACACACACACTATCACATAGAATAATTTCAGATTTTTATCTATGCAAACTTCGTAGATAAGGGAACGGTACTTTTTTACATTTTTCATCAAAAGTCGGAAACAATGCTGCCTAAAAAAATAAATGTCTGAGAATGTGCAAACATCGTTCTTTCATATGATACCCCACATGCCCTAGTAGCCCTACTTCAAAATTTTAAGACCCTCTTTCAGTCCCTTTTGCGAAAAAAAGTATATTTTTTTATTATTATTATTTTTTTTTTATTTCTTTCTTGTTTGCAAAATAGTTGGGCAAACGTCAACTAAAACTATTCTATATTTCAAGTTGATAGCATTAGTAGTTCTTGAGATATCCAGGTATGACAGACAGACAGACTTAGTCTCACCATTAATTCATCCCCCGGACCACGCACAATGAAGGATTCCGTAGTTGGGATGAATTTATCCTAAAAACAAACTTAACATTGTAGTTGAAAAACATGTTCTCCCTTATACCGACATACGTTACAGTCATTTCTCCAACTGCAAATGTAAGTTGGTCGACTATTACTCGTTAACTTGTAAAGCATACTTAGCTGTAAGTTTTACTTTTAATTTCGTTATAAATGTACTACTGCCATGATTTTTTTCACATATCCAAACACAACCATTTAGCTGGTAGGGGGGGACACTTGACTCTAACCAAAATTTGCATTATAAAGCTTAATATTACGCCAAGATCCCTGAATCAAAAAATGGTTTTCACAGACCCTCAATATGTTGAACGGCCTATCCAACAATACACCACATCATGTGATAGACGAGAAAAATAAATATCATCCCCACTTTACGTGCAAGGTAGGTGTAACCCAAAAAAAAAATTTTTTTCAAGATTTTATTTTACCACTTCGCCGACATGATTATTGATTATTAAATATACCCATGCCAAATTACAGCTTTCTAGTACTAAAAGTCTCTGAGCTAAGCCGGGGACAGACAGACAGACGGACATGGCGAAACTATAAACCCCTTGATGATTACGGAACCCTAAAAAGGTTCAAACAAAAGCATCCTTATTCCGAAATATTTTAAATAAGAACGAAAGTTAAAAAAACTAAAACCCGACTACGAGCTGTGGTCGTACTCTTGGGCCAGCTTATTACCTACCTAGTCAGTATTATGGCGTTAAGCAACAACGGCTATACCATATTAGACAGGAATATTTTTTTGTTTCGTGTTTTTCACTTTTTTCATTTTTCTCTTTTTTTTAATTTAACTACTAGTGCAAAAATGAAGTCATCATGAAATATATAAAATGTTTGTTGTCACAGTGATTATTAACCAATTCCGCTTACCTCATCGCCGTCTGTCCAGTGTCTGTAACAAACAAATATAAACTAAATTATTCCAAAATAAATGCCGAAACCCGGGATCGAACCAGGGACCTTTAGATCTTCAGTCTAACGCTCTCCCAACTGAGCTATTCCGGCTTGATAGGGGTGAGTGAAATTTCCCCTTCGGTGTGAAATTTCGCATCAATACGAGCTTACCCCGGCGCGGCGGCGGCGCGCGACGCCAGCCACAATTTTACATACAACACCAGCTTTAATTTGCCACTTTTTTTTAAATTACTGCAAGACGCAAAGGCAAACTGCAGAATATTTGTATTAAATTAATACAGACTGAATAATTGAATACAGAATGTCACATACGAGTAGCTTACTTAAGGCTTCTACTTACCGGCGCGACTCGCGACGCGACACAAAGGCACCGCTCGTCGCGCGACACGCGGGCGACACACAAACGTCACGCACTTTGTATCGCGTCGCGTGTCGCGCCGGTTTGTAGAAGCCTTAATGCGACTTTTACCAAATGTTTTGACAATAAATAAAATATGATTGTCGCGATAGTGTCTACTATCCACCAACCCGCACTGGGCCCGCGTGGCGGATTACGTCCCACTCCCTCTCACAGAGAGGAGGCCTGTGTCCCAGCAGTGGGAACATTATAGGCTGATTATGCCATAGTGTTTGCAGATACTGTACACGGTATACGAAGAGCAGCGACACATCTGCCAAAAAAAAGTTGCGACGGAAATTTCCGCGGGCCTAATTCAAAAAGCATTGTCGGCATGAACCTGCCATTTAAATTATGTACATACCTACTGTCTGTTCCAAAAGTATCTCATAAAAGTGTAAACAAACCTTGTTCAGGTTAAATTCTTACGTAATTACTCACTAAAAGGAAATTAGTAAGTAATTAGCACATTAATCTGGATTTTAGAGTTTTCAACTTTAATCTTATTATCTTACCACTTTTTCCACTAAATTCATCGACTAAAATTGAGGTTTTAAAATTAACCTCAAACTCAAACCGCCTTATTACAAAACAAGATTTATATTTTGACATGGCTTAAACCATGCAGCCAGTTTTTGTAATAAGAACGTAACAGTGATTGAAATACCGTTCTTTATACAAAACTGAAAACTTCGTTCGGTACTAAGTTGTCAGTTTTGTGTTTAGGAACTTTAGCATAGTCGGAATAAAGTTCGAAATTCAATAATGGCTCCATGTTTTAAACCTGGGTCTGAAGATAAACCTTGTTGTGTAATAAGGGGGAAAGCATTTATTTCAATTAAACCATTTACAGGCACTTTTGAATTGACAAGGAGTCGGTCAGTTAGAAATATGAAGCTAGTTGCCCATTCCAAAGAGTAGTAGGTTCCTATGGAGAAGAACGGGCAAGAAACTCCACGGACACTCTTTTATTATTCACTTAACACATTAACCTCAATTATTGTCAAATGGAAAACATCTTTAAAATTATTAAAAATTAGAAATCAAAGCACTCAATTAGTAAGTGGCACTAAAAATTGTCATCCACAGGTACGTGCCCTGATCCATTTGTTTACATTTTCGTTAGATACTTTTGGAACAGACCACACCTAAAACATGTTAGGCCGAATTTTCGTCGCGTATTTTCGGCAAGTGTCGCTACTTTGACCGTACCTACCTATTTGAAACTAACGTCTGGACTGAGACTAAAACTAACAATAAAATTCGTTAACAAATTGTCAAGCGCGTTTGACTGAATTATCAACAACCCGACCGAATCACTAAGCAAAATTGAATAACCCGCCATCAAATACAAATCCTGTAATTCAGTTAATAAACCATTATGAGCAAATGAAAAGCATCATGCTTTTCATTTTGACATATCGTCACTGATACTGCAATACCGCGTAACTAACAACAGACAATACCGCGTAACTTAGATGTGGCAAATTTTACAGGAGAATGAAAAAACTAAATAACTTCTGCTGTACTTATCAAATACGTGTCTGAGCTTTAAGCTATTTAGAAATGTGTATTAGTTAACTAATAACTTATTATTTAATTCAATCCAATCAATATTTTGCTAAAAAATACACTTACGCTGTTTTTCATTATACATGGCATGTGTTATTTGAGCTTTTTTCGGAATTTCCGCGGAATTGGAGGGAAAATAAAACAGAATTTTCTTAGTTTATAGATGTTATATTTACTCAAGTAATCAATCTGATCATTTTAACTTTGGTAGTAACTAGCTTAAACAGTCTCGTCATTAAAACTTCGTCATAAAAACTTGGTACTTAGTTACTTATTAGCCTATTAATTAGAATTACAAAACAAAGAGCTTACAAATCAAATAACTAAAGGAAATAATCAGTCACAAAATAAATGAAAGATCGCGAGAATACGCGGTATTGGTCAAATTATTTTGACAGGTTCGCTCACGCGGTTTTAACTAGTAGTGATTGGTCGCGTATTGAATGAGCGATAAGCATAACTGTGAATGTGGTCTGTAGCCAATCGGTATCGGTGGATCATTGCCGCCAAATCTAAAATTTGATACTTTTGTACTTCTGCGGTATTCACTGTTAGTTACGCGGTATTGCAGTATCAACGACGATATCATTGCTTTTAACCCCCATAGAACCGGGTGAAAGTCTAGCGACGCGCAAACACATACTGGGCTTCAGCTATCCTTGTGATAAAATCATTTTTTTTTATGATTATACAATATCTTTATTAAGTAAATCAACGGCGAAATAATTTTCGAGAGCGCAAGTGATGAGACTGACACGAATGGTTTAGCACCACGAAACCTGTACTTTTTAAGTTCATAATTTCAGCCGAAACACGTCCACTGCTGGACATCGGCCTCCCCCAAAAAGGGGGGGGATTTGCCATAATCGCCACGCTTGGCAGGCGGGTTGGCGATCGCAGTATGGTTTTAAAAATGTATAGAGAACGCTGCTGCCCATTCTCTAGTAAATCCCTTAGTCGCCTTTTACGACACCTATGGGAAGAAATGGGGTGGTGCTATTCTTTACGTCCGGCACCACACGGAATAAACTACTTACTAAAAAACTTTTAAAGTTACACAGACTAATGTTTCAATGATTTCAAGCTTTCTCACAATTAGATAATAAATAAATTGACGAAACATTTACGAAAAATGGTTTTTTGTGCACGCAGCCTGAAACATTTCCTGGAAATCAAATAGCTCAGTTATAGCTTAAGATTTTAATACTGAAAAGTGGGTATTTTCAAAAAATACAGGTACGCTGGGAAAGGTACCCTCCTAATGCTGCATTGTTTCACAAAATAATAGTGTAGGTCAGGGATAGCGAACGAATTATTCTGTTACGTGTCACCAATGGCACACGTGCCATGTGTGTGCCCGTGGTGACAGTAACATACTAATAATTCGGTCAGAGGCATTTCAGTATCAAAATCAGGGATGTCGCGGACATTCGCACCCGCATCCGCAATTGCGGAGCTTCCGCCTCCACATTAAGGCTCGTACAGACTGGTGCGATATCGCAGACGCGACGGGCAGCGCGAGCCTTGTCGTGCCCGCGATATCGCCCCAGTCTGCAGGAGCCTTTAATCAATGAAGCACTCATGCGGATGCAGATGTGGAAAAGGGTGAATATATTTAAGTAATATCATAATCAACAAAGCGGAAATTATAATCATTTAATTAAATCATCAATTAAGCTCTTAAATCGCCGCCGGATTTTCACGAAATAGTCTTTTTACCCATCAAACATTATAATTTCGAGAGCTAAATGATTATAATTTAGTCATTATATTATTGTAATTGCCGCGTATTGAATTATGATCAACAGACAAAGAAACAGCGCTGCAATTTGCAAAAAACGTTACAAAAAAAATCGCCTTGCCGCATTGACGGATCCCTTAAAAACACTTGAGATTCGCATCCGCGGGTGTAAAAAATCTGCATCCGCAACATCTCTAATCTATGTCATCTAGGTCGCAACAGCAGGGGGGCTAAAATGGACGCTTTGGCAGAATCATATTATTATTATGATTTGCGTACAATTATTACATCCCGCAATTCATCTGTTTGACAGCTGCTATTAGGCATTAGACTTCAATGTATCAATTCATAATTTATGGACCATTTTACGAAACTCATCCAAGTTTTATCAACATTTTTGAATGTAAATGAAATCAAAATGTAGTTTGGTGTATGTAGTAATTGTCGGTTGTGGTGTTTAAGTATTTTAAATGTATATACAAAATATATCTATGTTTACTAACAAAAATTGTCTCGTCCTTTCAGCTACTAACATAATATCTAGATATCTACCACGAAGTGCAAAGTTCGACGGCTCACCTTGCTGCGTTGCCGTCACCACGTGACGCTGGCAGAATAGTCGACATCGGCTCAATTGCAAAACGAGAAAAAAAAAAAAAAAACTATACAAAACTGTCAAACAGATGAATTGCGGATTATGAATTGTATGCAGATCATATAGTACGATTCTGCCAAAGCGTCCATTTTAGGCCCCAAGAAGTCTCCTAATTAGATTAGTTTATTTAAATAAATATAAAACTGTAAATAACGTTACTATTTAAGTAATGAAGGTATTATTGTATGACCTACAAGTAGTTGTTTCGGGTCTGGCTGTTTGTGTATGTGAGTTTAAATGTTTGTAAACGCACCCACAATACAGGAGAAATTCCTAGTGTGGGGCAACGTTTAAAAAAAAAAAAAAAAAATTGTGAAAGTATATAATTGGAAATAAAGAGGTACTTATTAATGAATAATATAGCTTTTTCCAGTAGTCACTAAGTCAAGATTGTTTGATGGCACGCCATGGCCACATTCAATATTTAATTGTAAAAAAATTGCGCGTAGATATACATAGGTTCGCTATCCCTGGACTGTAGGTAGTAATACTAGTTGATAGAGTCACTATTGTAAACATTCATACTCTACTTTTGATACAGCGAGCGCCATCTAGTTCTTAACACAAGAACTTCATTGTGGTGAACAACAGATGGCGTTTTACATAAGCACAGTACCACAGGATTGATATTACACAGATGTCCAGAATACCAGGGCATCAGAGTCACAGGTCATCCGCTTCAGGTTCCAGGCATCTAGTGGGTGACACCCTTTGCCACTAGTATATGTATCATAGAATAAACAAGCTAATTCTAGTAAGTAATAAAATAGCTCACAATCAGTAGTTTCTTCCACAAGTTGGGCCTGCACAGCTTTATCCTCTGCCATGTTCCCCACATCATCCAGCACTACACCACACTTCTTGAACAAAGAACTCCGCAGCCTCATTAACTTCTCTGCCTCTTTGTAAGCTTTTATTTCATCCTGAAATAAATCAAAACAATTATGTGCCATTACATAAACATTTTATTTTATGGAAATATTACAGACAAATAAAATCACTAACTTAAAATATAAAGTATTGTACAGACAACTACTCATCAAGCTATACATTTTCAGTATAAGCTGATCTCGCATTGTATAGTTTTTCCGTACAATGAGAGGTCAGCGTATACTGAATTTGTGTAGCTTGATGTGTAGCCATGTGTACCAATTACAAATCTTCACAAATAAATAATGGAAGTAAATGAACAAAGATAAGGTAAGCAATAAAGCTGCATTACATAAAATATCAGTGCAGTATTTATTAGCCATCAAAAATAAACAAAACAGAGTGCTAGTGCTGTTGACAATAGTGATTAGGAATCTAATCATCAAAGAAGTTACTGGCAAGCTATTAGTTTTTAACTGAAGTAGTGGTCAAAGCAAGACAGTTCAATTGCCCAATAACAATTTGTACTGGAGCATGATAGGGCCAGAACTTGATAAAATACATAATTAAATATATTCTGAAACACTATTGAAATCCTGTTGCACAGTACTGTTGATGTTGAGTTACTATTAGGAATCTACATAGAATTATCTTAGTTTTGGACCCAGACATCATTACAGCTGCATTATGTTCACTGGTATACTATCCCAAAATTATCATCAACTACATTCTTATCATATCTCAGAATCATAGAATATAAAATATGATAATATAAATATTTGTGACTAAGCCTGATAGATCAGCTTTGAAATAATGTTTAAAGATGTTAATCATAAAATAATTTCAATTATTTTTACCTTTAGATCCTTCAATCGTGAATGAGATCTGCTAGACAAACACTCTCTTAAATGTGTGGCAGACCACCTTTCTCCATTGCTGTATAAAATCGAAGGGGCAGATTCCTGAGACCTAATATTCGATGACTTTTTAACCAAGTCCCTTTGCTTAGTACGAGGCGGAGAGGCTGCGAGGTCCAAAGATTTAATAGTCTTACGAGGCTTTACCACATACGTCCGTTTAACTTTCTCATGACTAGATTCTGGTACATAGTCATTCAAAAAAGTTGGAAGTTCATTAAAAACTCCTGAGGAGCTCACGTTCAAAGCAACTGGTTTCGCGCCAACTCTTACAGACGACGGTATATCATGGCGTGTAACAAAAGAACTCGATTTTAGGCTGATGCGTGACTGATTGTGGACACGAGGCATAACTCTATCATATTTGTTGTTACGAGTTCTGTTCCCTGAATCCATTACTTTTGAAAAGTTATGAGTTGGGCTATGAAATCGAGTTGTTTTGCAAGCAAACGTAAATAAACTAATTTGACATTGACATGATTGACAATCAGACAATCAGTTGATTTTTTAAACTGCCTGTCAATGTAATTTTGATTTCTTTGAACTGGTAATTTGTATTTTTGCACTCGCACTATGAAAACACAATAATTTATTCAGAGAATAATACATAGGTATAAACAATAATAACATTAGTCCACCAGTATCAAAAACAAGGTATACAGCATCAGAAAATGTAACACTTCATTCTCCTGACGTCAATCGTGTCTTGATCAGTTTCCCGCCAAAAACAAACTTTCTTAGCTTTTTAGATACTAGATGCTGCCTGCGGCTTCGCCCATGTGGCTTTTCCTAAGTAATATATATACTCTAAGTATAAATATACTCCTTATAACTTCAGCTATCTGCCACTGAAAGTCCCGTTAAAATCGGTCCAGCCGTTTCAGAGATTAGCCGGAACAAACAGACAGACAGACAAAATGATTAAAAATTTTCGTTTTTAAGTACCGTTTATAAATAATAATAATTTTAAAAAGCCGTTAATTTGACATTACAAACAGACACTTCAGTTTTATATACATACATGGAAGTATGGATAATACAATTAAGTACCGATATTTTTTATAACAATTACCGATGAAATGATAAGCCATCTTTCCAGAAACTCGAAGTTTGGCTATTGTTACCACACCAGCGTATTGTGCAATTCCATTATAATATTTATTTTCACTATTTTTTATTGACTAACGCGGAAGTGTTTACGGCTCATTACGGCTCACAGAAGTTGTCGAAACTGAATCGAAATTGTTGAGTGGCGACCTGTATCCTGTATCAGATCTATAAGTCTGATGTGTTGACAGACATTGGTCGCCTGTTATTAGGCGTATAGGGGTTTAAGGTCGTTGAATTAACCGAACAAATTCGAATGCCTTTAGAAGTTGCCGCGCAGTACATTGTGCCAACCTTCTTAATCGTGAAATTTCTTTCTGTGTAGTTTTTTCAGCTGAAACTTTAAGGATATGCAATTGAATAAAGGTACTAATTATTTGTCGAATCATAATTACCGTCACTTAATAATAACTCATTTATTGGAGTGTTACATTTTAGCGCAGCCAGGTTTTAATTAAAATGGAATATCTCTCGAGGAGTGTTGGAATAGAAACATCTAACTTCGCATGATGCTTTGAGTTAATAAAAGGTACAAATTACCATAATTGGTAAGTTTCTAGGGTTTCTCGTTGAAGCGCAAGGATCGATTTTAGGGTTTTTAAAAATCAATTTTTTATTTTCCAATGGTGTTGATTATAGAAAAAATAAAATTGCACAGCATAAGCACAAATTAAGACCCACCGTAGTAAAAAAAATCGTAGTTGCAAGTCATGCCGTTTGAGAGGTACAGCCTTTTGCTAAACGTTACCGCCCATCGGCATCTTGAATAACTCTGAAACCTCAAGACTCCCAAATTTAATTTTTTGGGCACAATTAGGCACAAACGTGATCTATCTAAGTAGCTAGTTTGTACTCAGCTACGACCACCAGTAAAAAAAACATTCCGCTGGCGTAATGTTACTCCAGCGGAATCTGTTTTTTAACCGACTTCCAAAAAGGAGGAGGTTATATGTTCGGCTGTATGTTTGTTTTTTTTATGTTTGTTCACCGATATCTCCGTCAATTATGGACCGATTTTGAAAATTATTTTTTTGTTTCAAAGGGTATGCTCTCGAGGTGGTCCCATTGCCACCAAATCAGAATCATGGGGGATCTCATGGAAATCTAGGGTAACCTTTGAATTTTATAGGCAAACCTATAGCGATTTGGGTATTTTTTATAGTAACTCGTGCATTTGCTCCTGAAAATCACCATTTGGTGAAGTGGAACTGATGATGGAGACCACAGATGGCCACAGTTCTCCTGGTTCTTACCAGGAGAACTCCTCAACAATTTAACGTCCCAGCATCGGGAAAAGTAATATTTTGTAAAAGGTGATGAGCAGTTGACTTTAGGCTATTGTAACTTAGATAAAATAAAAACTGATCCACTAAAAAGTGAAAAATAAAAAACTTTTTGTAAAAAAAAAATAACTGACTTTCGAAATTCTGAAAAGCGACAACATTCCGCTGGCGTAACACACACTAGAAATGACATGACAACATTTTTATAAGATTTTTATTTTTTGTTATAAATTCTAAATCACTCAACCCTAACTAGGTATTAATTATTATCTGTTTCAAGACTTTCCAACCAGTTCATTATGTTTTAGGTCATAAATATGTTTGGCTTGATTCTGGTACTCATCACATATAGCGTTGATTTGTTTAGTTACATTAAATACCAAATCTTCAGACACACTATTTTGATTCTTAACTTTTTTGGTGAAGTCTGCTTGTACATCTTTGACTGAATCTCTACATTTTATATACAAAGCCTTCGCATTCTTTGCCAATGCTTCCCTGTGTTCTTTTGTGACCTTGGGTACAGGCACATACAGTGTAGTTCCATCTTGCTGAGGATTCAGATTCAGCCCAGATCCTTGAATGGCTCTCAATGCATTTGGTATAGCTTGTGGAAAGGAAGCAAAGTTTATAACCATAGTTTTAGGGTTTTTACGCACTATTTGAGCAAGTTCCTGTAGCTCGTAATCTTTACCCTCAAACTTCACAAACAGTGACTCTATAGAGCCAGTTGTGGATCGCAAGGACAGGTTCTTAGCAAAATCTTCCTTCATTCTGTCGATAGCTGAATTGCATCGTTCTTTCATCTTATCCACAGGCACGATCTCAGATATTGCTGCGACGTTAATCTCCACTTTAGCTCCTTTACCTTTTTTGTCTCTTCCTTTGTCTTTGCTCTTAGCATAATTTCGAGCTGCTGTAAAATTCACCGCATTGGAATAAATAATCCTCTCGTTGCCTCTAAGTACATTTGGATAGATTGTGGTCAAGCAGTTTAACGCTGGAGCTGCCAGTCGCAGTAGTATCCTAGTACCCATTTGGAACTAGATCCTTTATTTTTTTTAATTAATACACTCATTCAAAAATGGTACGCAAGACGGTAATGTTAACATAACCTGACCTGAGTTGACCTGATGTCCCTGACGAACATTTTTATTTTCGACTTTTTGTCATAACATATGTCAAGTTTGACAGGCAGTCAGTGTTGCCACTTTGCTTTTTATTCACTAGTAAACTGTAAATTACATTGCATCTCAGTCGTTTAACTTTAGATAAAAAAAACAAAGGCAGTCATGGGGACTGCCTTTGTTTCGCCGCCGACACTGAAGTGAAAACTTGCTCAACGCATCTTAAAGAAGTTTTCACTTTAATAAAATAATGACTATCTAAAATTCATTGACCAGCCCTAAATAAAAAAATATAACAAATAACAAAATTTGTTATATTTTTTATTTAGTTTTTATGATCGACAGATCATTTTTATTCGTGAAATAAAATGTCTTACAGTTTTTATAGGGAAGAACTGTAAAAAATTCCTCCGATAAAATTATCTGGTGTTGGGAAATTCAGCCCAATTTTTTTTGGGTTTTATCTTTTGTACGCACGGCTACAGATCAAGCTATACATTTCCAGTTTAAGCTGATCTCGCATTGTATAAGATTTCCTTACAATGAGAAGTCAGCGTAAACTGGAATGTATAGCTTGATGTGTAGCCGTGTGTACGATACTTTTGCCCCGCACAAAATGATAAGGCTTGTCTTTTATAAACCGGACTCTTGATTTTTTTTTTGTGGACTGTGCTTAATAACTTGACCAATCTCACAATGTTTTCAAGTCTCCAAAAAATATCAAACTTTGATATATAAAACCTCAACTTTTGCATTATTTTATTGCTTTTGACGTAACTTTGACAGAAGGTGTTGCTATTTTAGGGAGTTTTAATTATGCCTTTTGATTTTGCAAATAATAATTAGACGCGCACTTTGTTCTTTTTTGAAAATTCACATTATGTTTCGTTGATTTATTTGGGTTTAACAATATCACAGTGATTTGGGTGAAAAACTACGAATTTTTTTAATTTTGTGGCAATTTAAATGATAATATTTTAATCCTGAAGACTGCTCAAGGTGAAACGAATCGCAAACGCATTATGGCAGCCATTTTGTGAATTTTTGTATAATAAAATTCAATGTCTGTACTTGCGCTTGACAACAACCTTGAATACCTGCCATCATGTCTTCATCCTCTGAATCAAGTCCGCTGCGAGCAGCAAGTAGTGCAAGTGAAGTGACGCGTGTGTAACTCTTAACGGATGCAAGAGCGAGCGAAGCGAGCTCGGAACTTAGGGCACCCCGACTCGGGACAGGTTAGGTTAGAAGGGGATGGCGGGGTCGAGAGAACGAGCGAAGCGAGTGAACAGACTGATACGAGGGGGGATCTACACCCCCTCCCCCTCAAATATATATATATACCCGTTTATAAAAGTCCTTCCAATGATAATTTTGACGTCGGAACTCGATAATTTGAACTGTTGGTAAATGATAAATAATTTTTATTTCTGTAAGTAGGTTTGTACAAACACTTTTACACGTCAAAAGTTGGAGTTGGCAACACTGTACATAATTGACAGTTCTCTGAAGTCTGACTGGGGCTGCATTCCGAATTAAGACCATAATCGCTGTAATCGATTTTAGCGCGCTAAACGGTAAAAGGGAACACGCAAACGCGCTAAAATCGATTACAGCGATAATGGTCTTAATTCGGAATGCAGCCTACTTCTGTGGACTAGTTATCTGTGACATTTGTTATGACAGCTTGACAGGGGTCTAAAGTGAAAATGTCTGTATTATTTAAAACTTTAACTATAGGAAAAACTATTTTTTTTAAGAAACTACTGAACTGTTCCCAATCTTCATGTAAATGCCTTTATTTACGGAAATCATCAGGTACTAGTTGCTAATACTTTTTATGAGATATGGATTAGAAGGTAACTTATAGGTTATGTAAATATTTTAGGTATTGCCAAGAAATTTGTGCCATTTGAAGACATTGTGGCCCAGAGGAGAGCTGAAGCGAAACGGAGTATCGTCGTGCAAGTCAACTCAGAGGCTTCGTTCAATGAATTACATGGTTACTGCTCAAAATATGCCATCATCGATGGAATACATCATTACAAAAACACTGGTGGAGAGGTACTTATTTGAGTCTTTAACACTGCATGAGCCAATAAGATACCTTTTTGTAGATAATATATGTGTTATTTGATCCAAATGAATATTTATTTTTAGCACTTCATGCTCATTGAATTCAATTCGGAAGAAAACTTGAAACATGTGTTTCAATCATGCAGTACTCACCAGAAAGACCTTGACATTATGGCTCTGAAATCCCCATTCCTTTGGTTTCGGGCAGCTCCGGGAAGAAAGGAAACATTTACAATACCTAGTGTAACATTGGCATCTGTAAATGGAAATGAACAAGTTGATGAGGACAAACTCTTTAAAGATTTAATGAACTGTGAAACAGTCTCGGATCAGATACAGTTGTTGTATGATAGAACTATGCTAAATGATTTGAGCACTAGGCTAAGATACATGGTGGCAAGACAGGTAAATTTAAAACATTATTTTTTAAATTGAAAACAGTCTTACTATTTATTATTTTAGATTAAGTATGCATTAACATTATTTTTGGACCAATGCAGCAGATTAAACAGCATTCAATTTTAATATGCTTAGAGATAAATATTTTCGTGCAATCTTTGTCCACTTTTAAAGTTCTGGTAAAAAACGGTTCCTCTCTCCTTAAACATCATCATTACATAATACAGTTCTTTGCTTCTTTTCATGTTTATTATTGTATGTATATTATATATAGTTAAGTGTATGCTTTATTTATGTATGTATTTATTGTATAGTTGTAAATGATACAGTATTGTCTCTCCTTCTGCCTTTGATCCATCCAAAGGTTGTCTGTAAAAGGTTTTTATGGTGTCCATATTATAGAGTTTTCATTCTATTCTATTCTATTTGTGATATCAAAGGAAGTTAAACACATCAAGTACATTAGTTTCTTAACCGAAACTACCTCAAAATCTCAAACTACTATTTTGACATTTCTTTCAATAAATTGGCCAAAACAAATACTTTCAGATTGAGTGTGTACTTGAGAGCCTGTACGCTAACATAGCTGTGAGACCATTTGGCTCATCCATCAATGGTTTTGGCAAAATGGGTTGCGACTTGGATCTTGTGTTGACCAATACACTAACAGAAGAAATGGTAAATATTCTATTTTGATTTCTATTAAAAAAATATCTTGCAGTTATATGCATAATTATACATAATTCAGGCTATTGGAATATGTATGTAGCGAGCAGACAAGTGTTTTTTTAGGGTTCCGTACCCAAAGGGTAAAACGGGAACCCTATTACTAAGGCTCCGCCGTCTGTCTGTCTGTCTGGCTGTCCGTCTGTCACCAGGCTGTATCTCATGAACCGTGATAGCTAGACAGTTGAAATTATCACAGATGATGTATTTCTGTTGCCGCTATAACAAATACTAAAAAATTGAATAAAATAAATATTTAAGGGGGCTCCCATACAACAAACGTGATTTTATTGCTCTATATTGATAACGGCAACAGGTAGACGCTTGAAATATTCACAGAATATGTAGATATATATTGACTTTAAAAATAAATAATTAAATTAAAATAAAACAAATATTTAAGGGGGGCTCCCATACAACAAACGTGTTTTTGCCATTTTTATAGATAATGGTACGGAACCCTTCGTGCGCGAGTCTGACTCGCACTTGGCCGGTTTCCTAATAATGATTAGCAAGTATATCATTACAAAGCTTAAAAGTTACGTCCTCATATCTGGACCCGGTTAAAGACACGATTATCACCAGATGTAACGGGTCGGCGCGAAATATAGCGCCGCGGGACGAATGCTATAGTTATTATAGTAATAATATACACTTTGGACGAATGCGCGCGTCTCTGAACTCATTCCTCTAAGGGCCTGTGCACACCACGTTTTTTAAACGCGCCGTTGATGCGCGTTTGTAGCGATACAGACGCGATACGCACGCGAGTCAGACGCAGCCTGTATACATTTGTAGGCCAAAAGCGCGCCGTCGACGCACGTTTCTAAAACGCGCGTCAACGGCGCGTTTAAAAAACGTGGTGTGCACAAGCCCTTAGTGTATTGTATTACATGCAAATAATAATGAAATTTAATTTTTGAATGGGTCACTGAACTTCCGGGATTGCATTGTAAAATGCGCTCCGTCAGCTGTGTATGAACAGGGGGTCTACTGCGAAGCGTTAATCCGAAGTATCGGCCGAATACGTTTTATAACTTCCATAGTTTCCTTTTATATATATATATATTCTTTATTTCGGACTACACATACATGTACACACAATCCATATACTATTAGTAACAATGACTTACAAGTTATGTTAGTAAATTAAACGAAAACAACTAATAACTACGTGGCCCAACACACGTCGGCACGTGCCTCCGTACCCAGTGCCTTACGAAGGGACTGTCCACTTTGTCAAATAATGTTTTTAGGATGCCGTTGGAGCTTCCGCGCAACCTACCCATTATTGACGCTGTTCTTTTCCTTATAATGGCATGAAAATCGTCAACACGGGCTTCCGCGAACATCTGCGAAGCGCTGCAGAAGCGCGGAAGCCCCATCAGCATCCTAAAACCATTATTATACTGCACGCGGAGGACGTTGTAGGCTCTCTGCGTATTTCTTTTATGACTTTGAATCCTTACTCCGACCTGACTTAGTCACATTCTTGACTTTGGCTTATCTCTTTGACTGTCGTTTTTTTTTCTTTCGCCGCAGTCAGCCATAGTTAGCCGTAGTCAAGAAACGGCCGAACATTCGGCCGATACTTCGGATGTATGTTCGGAGTAGACCCCCTTCACACTAGCCCCCGTCGCACGGACGATTTTTTATCGCGACGCTGTTTATTGCACACTGGATTTTCAACTCTCGGTGTTGAGCCTTGAGTGTTGGGGGTGTAATGCCCAACAGTGAAAATGTTATATGTACATGTTATGTATGTTATGTTATTTAAATGAGTAGACGAATGATCCCCTTGATGGATTTCTTGCTACTGAATATAATTACACAATTATCACACTTAAGTAAATGTTATGTTGGAGAAATGCACATCTAAACAATATTGATGTGTATAAATGAGTTCTATAAATAATTTACAATTCATTCTGTTGCAACCCCGCATAACCCTTTAGATTGAAATTAAAAAACGCTGAAAAGATAAAATGTACTCGTCCAACACCCGCTTGTCGTTTACAAAAAGATTCTTTTATCATTTAGCTACGGTAGAATACAATAAACAAAAAATGTCCAATATACAATAGATTGTTTTATCATAATTGTACAAATACCTTCCAAATAAAACCTACGACGAAACGGAAATATTTAATTTAAGATATGACAAGTTTGTATATTGTACCACTCGCCCAAAACATTGACCCATACTAATCCAATCCTCTTACTGACGCACGCTGACACAGCCGCACGCTCACGCACAAACAGACCCATTCACGCACACAAAGCACACACACGCACGCACACTCACACACACACACACACACAAATGCGTTCGCGCACTAATATCTGTTTAAAAAAAATTTACTTGTAAATTAAAATTGTACTTAGTAATACAATTAGGGGGGATCGGCACTGTTGAGTTTTAAACTGTCGGCGCAGTGCGTTGAAAAGCCAGCGCGCGATAACGAGTCGTCCGTGGGTGCGAGGGCTTAGAGTGTAGGTGTGTGTTTGTAGTGCTCGCCTGGGCGTCGCCTGGTGTACCAGGACAAGCGCGCGGAGGGCGGGCGGGCGCCCTGGGCGCGCCACATGCAGAGCGTGGCCGAGCTGCTGGAGCTGCGCCTGGCCGGCGCGCGCCGCGTGCAGCGCATCCTGCACGCCCGAGTGCCCATCGTGAAGTTCGCGCACAATTATACCGATCTGGAATGCGATTTGTGCTATAATAATATGTGAGTACAGCGTTTTTTTTAATGAAAATGATCCGATGTAGGCTGTTCTGCCAGTCTTAACATGAAGGCAGCGTAGCAAGATAGCCATGGGATCTGGAGGCAATAGTCCGGTGAAAGGGGGTGAAACTCTGTTGCCGCGAGAAATCACGGCACAGCGGACAGAACTCCGACGGGATCTCATGGCGACATGGAAAGTGCGATTGTCGCAACCCAGCGCTGGGCACGCCACAATTGTGGCGATAAGTCCCCTCTTTGAGGAGTGGCTAGAGAAGCGCCAAGTAGTACTCACCTTCCGCCTGACGCAGGTCCTCACCGGACACGGTTGTTTCGGGAGGTTCCTGTTCAGGATAAAGCGGGATGAAACGCCCGGGTGTCACCACTGTGTGGATCGCCCGGAAGACACGGTGGAGCATACGGTGGAGGTCTGCCCGGCTTGGGCGGCGCACCGCCGTGTCCTCACGGAGGCGAACGGCAGCGGCGATCTCTCGCGTCCGGCCCTGGTTCAGGCCATGGTTCGGAGCGAGAGTGCATGGGAGGCCGTCACCTCCTTCTGCGAAGCAGTAATGCTCGCGAAGGAGGAGGCGGAACGCCTCAGGGAGAGGCAGGGTTCGCGCCCTCACAAACCTAGTTGCCGCAGGAGACGCCCCGGGAGACGGGAGTCGCAAGCCGATTTCCGGCCACCGCAGGTGCGGGCCTGCGGACGGTGAGCGATGGGTAGCTCGCCGTCCGATAAGGGCCAGGCCCGGGTCAACGGCGCGTTGTGTTCCACGCGCGCCTCAAAGAGATGTCAGCACGAATTGACGGGGTCCTTAGAGCTAATGCCTGCCAGGGTTGCGAGTTTGTCCGAAAGGGATATCGTGGCCCTGGCACACAGGCAACGGAAGGAACACGGGTGGGTTTTAGTCAGTAAAAATCTGACGCTCCGCCCAGAGCGGGAGACGTTATTTGATAATTTCCCTAACTAAAAAAAAATCACAAATGATGTATTGCTGTTGCCGCTATAACAACAAATACTAAAATCCTTTTTATAAAAAAATAGTAACCGACTACCAAAAATAACACTACAAAGTGAAAAATAACTTTAATTTCGGAAGTCGGTGTCTTTGGATCTGTATTTGAGTTTTTTGCCACCGACTTCCGAAATTAAAGTTATTTTTCACTTTGTAGTGTTATTTTTGGTAGTCGGTTACTATTTTTTTGTAAAAGTTTTTTATTTTTCACTTTTTAGTGGGTCAGTTTTGAATTTATCTAAGTTACAATAGACTAATGTTAACTGCTCATCACCTTTTATAAAATATTGCTTTTCCCGATGCTGGGACGTTGATTGTTGAGGAGTTCTCCTGGTAAGAACCAGGAGAACTGCCACTCACCATATGCATAGTGACGAGCATAAATTACTTAACCGCAACCCGTTAAATAGGTACTCATTATTATATTGTTCCGGTGGCCATCTGTGGTCTCCTTCATCAGTTCCACTTCACCAAATGGTGCTTTCCGAGAGCAAATGCACGAGTTACTATAAAAAGTTCCCAAATCGCTATAAGTTTGCATATAAAATTTGAAGGTTTCCCTCGATTTCCACGGGATTCCCTCATCAGATTCTGATTTGGTGGCAATGAGACCACCTCGGAAGTATACCCTTTCAAACAAAAAAATAATTTTCAATATCGGTTCATAATTGACGGAGTAATCACGTAACAAACATACAAAAAAAAAAAAAAAAAAACATACAGCCGAATTAAGAACCTTCTCCTTTTTGGAAGTCGGTTAAAAAACAGAATAATCCCCCCTATTTAATCCTTTCAGGGGATGATTTTTTTTTAACTATAGAAGCATGAGGAACAGCACGTGTAGCATGACCATCGTAGAAACAGGTTTTGTCGACGGAAGAATAGACGAAATGACAGATTGTAGAAAGATTTCTACCGTCCTAAGCATGGCGATGTTAAAACTGAAGAGAAGAAATGTTTCTATTCTTCAGTCGACAAAAGTCTTCAATGTCAAGCATGACGACCAATTTTTGTCTAATTTTGTTTTGACACTTGGGGTAGAAACATTTCTACTCGACAAGACGTGTTAAATAGTCTACATCACATTGGACCTAGACAAGAATCTTTACTGATTTTAAAAACTCAACTCAATATTTTCAACGTCCAAACTTCTCACTGAATAATCTGGTCAGTGGGCCGTCTTAGGGGCGGAGTTGTAGGAGTTGGAGTATATGCTTAGGGGCACTATGAGCAGCAAATAAAACAAAAAAAAATGGGAAATAATCTGGGAAAGCAATAGTTCTACTCGAAAACCATTCATAAGGTGACGTAAAAAATCCAGCGAAAAATAAAAAAAAATACAGTATTTTTTCCTTAAATTCATGTTGGGATGCTGCTTGCATGTGGGTGACACAGAGGGGTTACATTTCTGTAAAATTTTGCTTAGGACGCACCGTTTTCGTTATATATTTTTTTGTGTTAATAAAAAAAAAAACCGGTAATCGCTGGTTTTTATTAATTAAAAACTTGACGTATCGTATCGTAATCGTATATTTCTTAGTTTATCTACATCACTAGCTACCTCCCCGTTGCTAAGGAAATAATAAAATATGTCTGTCTTCATAGAAACGCGAGTCTACGAGTGGCCCCGTGCTCGGGCAGAAGAGATATCGAGTTGGATAGAAAGAATTTTGTCTATTCTTGGTAGAATAGAGATATTCATGCTACGCGTGCAGACGGGTGTTTTGTTTGGTGGGCAACTGCCCGACGGTTGATGTTGTACATTTGCTAAATGCGCGGTAAACTCTGCCTGCGCGATGCAGGATTTTTACGTGACGCGTAGTTCGCATGTGGCGATGTTGATGCCGCTACAAAACCTTTTTGAGTGCTCACTTTCGTTAAATAAGGAACTCTTGTGCAAAATGTTGTCTTTTAGTGAATGAATGAATTTAAGAATTAGATTAAGTAGTGATTGCGGCCCAGGTCGGGCGTGCACATGAGCGGCCTGCTGTGGCAGCTGGGCGCGCTGGACGCGCGCGCGCGGCCGCTGTGCGTGGCCGTGCGGCGCTGGGCGGGCGCGGCCGGCCTCACCAACCCGCACCCCGGCCGCTGGATCACCAACTTCCCGCTCACCTTAATGGTGCTGTTCTTTCTGCAGCAAAAGACCGCTGACGGATATGTACTGCCGACCTTCAAGAGTCTCGTTAGGAGAGCTGGTAAGTGGGGCTAGTTACATACATACAGGGTTATTTTTAATACGTCAATAACCTCTTTAAGGGGTTATTGTACTCATAATTATGAACAACTTTTACTATGGGACCAAAACTGAAATCGCGAAAAAAAAAAACCAGCTGTTCCCTACATTTATGTTCGATTCGTTAAAATGTAGGGAACAAGTGATTTTTTTTCGCGATTTCATGTCTTATTTGTTTGATTTAAAACTTTTTCTAAAACTTGGTGCCGCATACCGTACAACTGCAATAATTTAATGTTTTCAATATTTTTCCACATATAGGCAAAGACGATATCAGAATAGCAGAAGAGAATCTCAACTGTACATTCCTTCGCGACATGAACAAACTTCCTTCAGAGTGTTACGGGCAAAACAGCGCGAGTCTCCAGACCTTACTCCTGCAGTTCTTCGAGTTCTATGCGCAGTTCGACTTCCAAGACAAAGCGATCTCCATCAACGAAGGCGTGCCCGTAAGGAAACCGAACGCGCTACCACTATACATTGTCAATCCTTTAGAACAAGCTTTAAATGTTAGTAGAAATGTTAGTTACGAGGAATGTGAGAGACTAAAATCAGAAGTCAGAAATGCTGCATGGCAACTAGACGCAGGTTTGGATGGACAGAAAGGAGAAGACTGGGGACTGTTGGGTCTTATAGAACAGAAGACCACGCGAGGGCTGAAGAAGTTACTCCGAGCTGGGAACTCTCACAGACTAGTTTCAGTTAAAGATTTATTTAATGATTCCGACGAAAATGGACCACAAAACAGTGTGAAGAGTAAACTAGAAAGACTGGCGCCGAAGAGTGACAAGGAAGTGCAATCAAGTGTGCAAGAGATGAAAGATGAGCTAGTGAAGGAGAAGAGACCGCAACGAATGAAGTTCAAGAACAGTTCGATAGCCAGCGAAGTGTTGCGGATACAGAGAGATAAAATTGTTTGAGATATACTTTGTACATAGTTTTGTTGTATTAAATGCATCAAGGAGATTGTCTTACCACAATGTTTGTTTTCCTTGCATATAAACAGGAAGGAATAGGAGAATCCTTTAGTCTGAAACAAAATCTCCAAATCGGGTTATGTACTGAGCCCTCGCGTCGGATACGTGTCGGGGCTCGTGCAGTATAAAGTACTATCTCTTGTATTTATGAACGAGAATGGCATTTTATCCGACAATAGGCGACACGACGGAACTAACGTAAGTAATGCTACTTGGCATGGCATTGGTAATTACAATTAACACCATGAAAAGAAGTAGGTAAGGTCGCGTATTCGCGCGAAAATAAAACAAAGACTAAAATTGTGTACTAATTATTATATATTACAATCGTTTGTGTATCTTAAAAGTGTCATTAAAATAACGCAAATTATCGACGACTGTTTCCCCATAATGTTCTCTAGCGATACTATTATTTAGATTGTACAGACGGCTACACATCGAGCTATATTTTTCCAGTATAAGCTGATCTCGCATTGTATAGGATGTCTATACAATGAGAGGTCAGCGTATATTGGAAATTTATAGCTGATGTGTAGCCGTGTGTACGTAGTTTGCAATTTAAATATTTTATTTATAAATAATAGAATAAAAAGGAATACAAAAAAATAAAATATTATAATAGAAAGACGTGTGAAATATCTCCCTCTCACCTACAGGAGGCCTGTGTCCCAGCAGTGGGAACACTAAGGCTGATTATGCATAAAAAAAAGCGACAACAGACATCACACCACTGTCGCTATTAATATCACCTCAAATGAATATTTACAATACGTAAGTACAGTCCGCGAGGCCTAAGCGGAGCTTTGCATTTGTGTGAGTGGTTACCAAAAGTAGAGTATAAACCGATAAAAAAACCGGTATAAACCGGTTTAAACCAAACAAAGGACGCATCGCGCTCTAGGCCGACGTCACACTTACACTATCTATATGTGCACTCACAAATGCAAAGCTCAGCTTAGGCCTCGCGGACTGTACCTACCTAATACGACTTAACTGCGAGTCAAAATAAGGGGATTTCTTGTTCTATAAAATATTTGTGCGGAGCACAGCACGCACGGTGTGCTAGCGACCCTGTGGAAGACATTTAGATAGAAGTACAAATATTCCTACACCTTACTTACTAAATGTAACTTATTTACAAATAATTCTATTTTAGGATTCAACGCGTCATTTCGCGGTAACTTCTGTCCAGCGGCCATTTTTTTGAAAACTTCTACATTTTCTTTGCACAGCTTGTCAAAGGTTTCTTTATAGGCCGGTTTGTTAATAATGATCGACAGTGTGACGTCGTTGATCTTGTAATCATTTATGAGAATGTCTGCGCATGCGATTGTCCAAATAGTCTCCTCTAGGAATATGTTGTATCTCTCGTTTTGATCAAATACTCGGCACTGGAACAAGACAGATTTAACGGTTAAAATGTGAACTAGATAAGTAGTCCCATTCATAGCATAAACAACCTTCAATACTTCGTTACAGCAACACAAATTCATGTTGCCGCAACAACGTTGCCGAACTTTTGTATACCATAAATTCGAAGCTTATAAAATCATAATCACATCATCACACAGAACATCACGCCTGTTGTCCCCGAAGGGTTTGAGCAGAGCTGTACCTATAATCACATCATCACACAGAACATCACGCCTGCTGTCCCCGAAGGGTTTGAGCAGAGCTGTACCTATAATCACATCATCACACAGAACATCACGCCTGTTGTCCCGAAGGGTTTGAGCAGAGCTGTACCTATAGTACACTCACATTTCGCTAGTTATGTTTAAGACCCATGTAATATGGCCGTAAATGTAACCTGGCAGAAATTCAAACTCCGGGCTGCTAGTGCGCCATTCCAGATAGAAAACCGAAATAAAATAAAAAGAAGCAAATATTTTAGGAACGTTTTTTCGATTGTGTGAGTACGTGAGTCTTATTTTTAGGGTTCCGTACCTCAAAAGGGAAAAAGGAACCCATATAGGATCACTCGTGTGTCTGTCTGTCTGTCACAGCTGATTTGCTCCGAATCTACTGGACCTATTAAGTTGAAATTTGGTACACATATGAACTTCTGTGACCCGAACACGGATGTGTTTGGGTCACAGAAGTGAAATTATTTAAGATAATAGATGAAAAATTACCATTCACTTACCTTTCCTTACCTAGTGAGCATAAAATTTTGATAAAAATACAGAAAATAGTTCTTTGCCTATAGATTACAGGAAAACCTATAAGAAGTCTGTTATCTTAAAATAACATGGTAAATCACTCAATATTGTGCGTACAAACTTACATTTGCAGTTGGAATGTTTGGGGGTCATGTTTTTCAACTACAATGTTAAGTTTGTGTTTTGGCATAAATTCTTCCCAACTACGGAACCCCTCATTGTGCGTGGTCCGACACGCACTTGGCCGGTTTTTTTGTTCACGACCAACCTATTTTATATGTTAGCGGGTTTGGTTTCCGCACTTAGTCCTTCATGTGGACTATTGTGCGTGGGTCATGGCGGCCGTTGGTGGTTATTCCAACCAACCCACCTCCCTCCAGAAGCTGATCACGCGCTGAAAAAAATAGTATCCTTAAATGCTTACCTCATCACTGACTTCATCAGCCACTACTACGACCGACTGGAAGTCTAGCAGCGCGATGAGTGCGAACAGGGCGAGCCGGTCCCCGGCTCCCAGATGCCCCGGCTCCCGCATGAGGTTCAAAGCAATTTCACAACTCCTGCTAGGAGTGACCTTCGACGAGGATAGCACGTTAGATACTCGCTGTCGAATGGCGTCCTCGTCGTCTTCCAGTAATGTTATTATTGTTGCCCAGATCGTTGCTAGTAGTTCAACTGGAAGAGGAAGTAGTAGAACATGAATTTGTGTGGGGTACAAACAGGGGTATTAGCAAATATTGTTTTGGTATCCATACATGCATAGCATTATGCCTGTATGCATCAATGGTTAGGCAGGGTTCTAACGGGCACAAATCCGAACATAACGCTTTTGAGAAATTCCCGGGAATCAAATCCCGACGCGTTTGTGACCACACGACCAACGAGTTATGGCATCTTATACTTCAACACAAATGAAGGGTAGGCTTTTAAACGTATAAGTAACATTCACTTACAGCTTTCTGCTTCGCTCAGTTCGAGAACTCCGCGCGCGCTATACCCCAACAACTGACGGATATTTTTCTCTATGAAGCCAACGACTACCCTTCTAGTGTTCTCACAGTTCTCCGACGAGCTGCACTCGAATACCACTCTTATGACATCCAGCAATACCCGCAAACAAAGACTAGAATCCTGCAGCTGGTCCGTCACAAAGTTTAGGAGACTTTGTAAGTAAATATGAGTTACTGTTTCATGTTCACTTTGAATGAAATCAATCAATTTGACTGTTATCATGTCGTCGGTCACCGTTACTCCCATTTTAGTTTCTATGATGTTCCGCTGTGTGTTGCCTTCTAACATCAAAATCTTCAAACTTTTCTCCTGACATTCCAAATAGTTGCTCTTTAGGACTTTACATAACAATTGGATGTAGTTCTCATTCTTTATCTTATTCAGAGTTGAAGTATCAGCTATAGATTTTAAATGTTCCTGAAAATTGCAACTTACTGTTTCTAAATCATTATGGAGTATTAGAAGATAGTTTAAGACGGATAGAACAACCTCGTACGAGGAATGTTGCAGTCCTTTGTAGACGAGATCACGTGTACCAGTGTGGTTATACTGGGTTGCCAGTATTAGGTAAAGGTACATGGCATTAGATAGGCAGATGTCTCTTCCGGGGCTTATTGTCGTTGGTTTGGGCTCAAATATCAGTGTATGTAGACTGGAGCAGATGTCAGTTACAGTTTCTTGTGGTACAGTCGGGGATCTGAAATGTTAGTAATTACAATATAACATTTTTTATAATATTTTTATTAGACCAAGAAGAGTAAACATGTTACACAATTTGTCTTAGCTCTTATACTTATATTTAAAAGTAAATCAATTACAAATGTGTAAATTATTAGCATCTGATGCCGATCTAGGTTTATAGCCTGTGTTTCAGCATATAAATGAATATTCATCATTCTAGCACCCATAACCCATGCATGGGTGATTATGCCCCGAAGCACGAGCCGTTACCTTCTTGTATTTGAATAGTGATATTATTTCAATTCAATTTAATAGAATTTCTTACACAATCATAATAATCATACAATTAGCAAATGGTACTACGGTCGCGTTACGCAACAAAATATGTCAAAAGTCAAAGTCAACATTTATTTCAAATAAGCACTTAAAAGGCACTTTGGAACGTCAACATGGTGCTTGTCATTGAATTTGCGTACTTTTATACAAGAACTATCACGAAGCCGTCATCTACGTTTTACACATACTACATAAATAATTGCTGGGAAACGACTTTTAATTTTGGTGTTATAATTCGAGGTTTTCGCGATAGTTCTAGTGCGCAATGTAACGCACGCTAAACATTGAGCTTACGGGTGCGTGCAACGGGATCGTGGGATTATTTACAGTAAGTCAGTCGTCAAGTTGGAACCTGTACCTTCAATACGTCTGTAACCAGGGCCCTATACCACAAAACTTTTACAATTACAATTTACAAATTTGTAAATCGTACAAGTGCCACTCCAACATAGAATACTCATTATTATGTACACCATAAAAAATACAGATATGAATGTAGAAATTTTACATAGGGTGACACAATGGGCGGTCTTATCGCTTTATGCGATCTTTTACAGACAACTCAAAGTTAGTCTATTGACTAACTTTCAGTTGCACAAAACCAACATTAGTTTAACGGAGACTTTAAAATCATGCGATTTCTTACATTTTGTATAAAAAAAACTGATAGCATCAATTTAGTCTCCGTGAAACTAATGTTGGTTGTGTGCAACTCGCCGTAACCCACACAATTGTAGCGGAAAACTAATGTTGGTTGTGTGCAACTCGCCGTAACCCACACAATTGTAGCAGAAAATTAATGTTGGTTGTGTGCAACTCGCCGTAAGCCACACAATTGTAGCGGAAAACTAATGTTGGTTGTGTGCAACTCGCCGTAACCCACACAATTGTAGCGGAAAACTAATGTTGGTTGTGTGCAACTCGCCGTAACCCACACAATTGTAGCGGAAAACTAATGTTAGTTGTGTGCAACTCGCCGTAACCCACACAATTGTAGCAGAAAACTAATGTTGGTTGTGTGCAACTCGCCGTAAGCCACACAATTGTAGCGTAAAACCTTACAAATATATAATTTGTAGTGACAGGTTTACAATATTGTAACTCGCACAATTTGTAATTTCTGTTACGCAATTTTTTCTACAATTTGACAATTTTGTACAATTGTAGACGTGTAAAGTTTTGTGGTACAGGGCCCTGAAGGTTCCCAGGAATACAAAAAAAATATCATAATATCAGTATACACGTCGTATTAATGTTGAAATAAGACAGTAGATCCTCACCTCATAAGCAGCAAATTAACAACCTTCACAAACTCGTCAGCGATGAGATAGCAGGGCGGCCGGGAGTGCGGGGCCCGGCCAGCCTGGCCCAGCAGCCACGTGGAGTGCGGGGCCTGGCCAGCCTGGCCCAGCAGCCATGCGGCGCGCGCGGCCCACGCCGGCCACTGCGCCGCCAGCGTGGCCCCCCCCTCCCCGCCGCGCGCCTGCAGCAAGCGCACAAGCTGCAGTAGGATGCCGTGGCAGTAGTTCCTCTTGATGGACGGCTCGTGCAGCAGTTCGAACATTGACTGTATGTGGGGGATGTATCTGTCAAAGTGAAATAATAATAATATCAGCCTATTGTTGTCCCACTGTGGGGCAGTGGCCTCTCCACTTACATGAGCATTGATCATTTTAAATGATTGTAAAGTTCATAAATAGGCTGATGGAATGTGGCTGCAACTAGTTCTTGCAACCGGTACAAGTTCAACATGGTTCCAGTACGAAAACAACAATGTCTAGTAAAGTGGTCTTTCTTTTTACCGACTGCGGCGAGGCCAAAAAACCGGTCAAGAGCGAGTCGGACTCGCGCAACGAGGGTTCCGTACGTATATATGATGTTATGATTTCTGAAAAACTGTTCTATTTAGAGACATCGTTTTATTTTTCCTGTAATCTTTACATAAACTTCTATCACATAGAATAATTTCAGATTTTTATCTATGCAAACTGCGGAGATAAAGGGGGGGGGGGACGGTATTTTTTTTTTTACATTTCTCATCAAAAGTCGGAAACTAAGCTGCCTAAAAAATTAAAAATAAATGTTTGAGATTGTGCAAACAGCGTTCTTTCATATGATACTCTACATGCCCTAGTAGCCCCACTTCAAATATTTAAGACCCCTTTCAGTCCCTTTTAGATTTTTATTTTTTTTTATTTTATTTCTTTCTTGTTTGCAAAATAGTTGGGCAAATGTCATCTAAAACTATTCAAAATTTCAAGTTGATAGCATTAGTAGTTTTTGAGATATCCAGGTGTGACAGACAGTCCAGACAGACAGACTTAGTCTCACCATAAGGGTTCATTTTTACCATTTTGGTACGGAACCCTAAAAAGGAGGGTTGTGTATGTATGTCCGTCCCTAATTCCCTCGTAAATACTAAACGGCTGAACCGATTTCAATGAATGATATGTCGTTAGAATCGTATTTACTGCGCGAGTGTCACTGGGTATATAAAAAATATTTAAAATTAAAATAGCGGAATTTTGGCGCCCAAAGGTGTTTTCGAAAAAAAAATATCTCCCAAGCCTAACGAGTGGGGTATCAAAATGATGGGTTTTAAAAGGCGATTACAAAAACATATACTATGTTTAAATGTAATTTAAATGAGATATGCTAAAAAATCTAACCCGAACTTTTGGAGTGAGTGAGTAAGAGGCCGTTATCACCCGCCTGCCAAGCGTGGCGATTAAAGTAAGCGAGATTAAAGTAAGAAGTATGGCAAACCCCCCTTTAGGGGAGGCTTATGTCCAGCAGTGGACGTCTTTCGGCTGCAATGACGATGATGATGATGATCACCCGATTATTAGTGAGTAAATAACCTATTTTATATTATAGTCTTATAATCCTAACTAAAAAGTGAAACAGTAAAAAAGTAAATTAAAAAAATATAAAAACCCGACTGTGTAAAAAATTAACTTACGGCTGTTTGTACGTGAGTTTAAATATTTGTAAACGCACCCACAATACAGGAGAAATTTCATGGGTGGGGCAAAGTTAAAAAAAAAAAAAAACCCTCGTTTTTTGGCTTCGCCGCAGTCGAGTAAAAATTGTTTCCATCTCTTTTAAGTTCACTTTTTACGCAGTCGGGTTTAAAGATTTTTTTAATTTACGTTTTTATAACATTGTTATTTTTGTTTCATACCCTTTACCTACAAGCCAACATTATCTTTTTTAAATCTCTAAGAGACACTTCTTCAAACTGTGTGCAGTTTTTTTTTATTCTTTCCTTCCTCCTTGGCCAAACCCACAATATATTTTGCATTACAAGTATGTGTAGGTATATTTAATACTTTAGTTTAAGACGTTTTGTCCGTTTGGTGCCAGACGTAAAGAATAGCACCATCCCATTTCTTCCCGTAGGTGTCGTAAAAGGCGACTAAGGGACTTACTAGAGAATGGGCAGCAGCGTTCTCTATGCATTTTAACACCATACTGCGATCACCAACCCGCCTGCCAAGCATGGCGATTATAGCAAACCCCCCTTTAGGGGAGGCCTGGGTCCAGTTGTGGACGTCTTTCGGCTGAAATGAAGACGAACATAATCTTATTCTTCTCTTCTTGTTCTCGCAACTCAATCTGCTTCCAGTCTAACCGGGTGCAGCTGAATACCAATATCTTACCCATGCCCTGTTGTTCTCATACACTATTGTCTACAATTCTTTTTTATTTCTCCTTTCGCAGGTCTTCTAGAACAAATATCTCAAGAAATAGGCGGAAGTTGTTATGTCGTTTCTCTATACAACATTATTTTTAGTACATGTGAAACCTGAAACACGTGTCTAGTATTACATATTAAACACGTGTCTAGTATAACAAAATTTAAAAACAGTATCATGAAAAATCACAAAGTTATAAGGTTGTTATGTTACCGGGTTGTCCGTACAAAAACATGCTAACGGCGCCTCCGCGCCTCCAGGGTCGTCTTGCACTCATTGATAATATTTTGGCAGTTAGTACCTAACCGTACGGCGATTGTATTGTAATTAAATGGTGATAACATTTTCTATCACACTTAAATATTTTTGGGACAAAATATAACATGGTGTAAAAATTATTGAAATCGATTCAGTTCCTTATTCTGAACAAACTATATTCAGTTTTGCATATACTAAAAATAATGTTGTATATACAGTGTGTGCATAAATAAATAAAGCTAGTACTGACTGGTCGGGAGAGATGAGCGGCACGACGGCCTTGGCGGCCAGCTGGCGCGTCTTCAGCACGCTGCTCCTGGCACACGCCAGCACGTGCGGGATGAATGCTACCAACTGCGGGATACAATCACTTACACTTGTTTATCATATTTCAATTAATATGTACTTTCGGAGTCTATCTTGAACATCACTGACTTTGGTGAAGGAAAAACATCGTGAAAAAACTTGGACTTATAGTTAAGGCGCTGACAAGAGGCAAATGATAAAAGGAGGCTTGTCTTAAACAAAATAATTGCCAAATCTATATAGTTTATGGTAGCAGAAAATTTATGATATTTTTGAACATATTTCTCAGAACTTGGTTGTTACCAAAACACGTTTAGAAAAACAAATCTTGATACAAATTAACGGTAAACTAACCTTGTACTTTGAGTTTGTATTAAATATCAAAGTACGATTGATATTTAATTAATAATGTTACGAGCTTGGGGTTCGTGACAATAAAAACTGCCGATTTAATAACTAAAAAATAGACACTTTAATTAAGAATACCAATTTAAACACACTACTACTTTAAACACAATTAAAACACAATCACTTAATGTCACTCAAATATCGTTCAGTTGTTTTCGCTTGTCTCGTTTTCAAAAGTAAACTAAACTCCGTTGCTTTTTTTTTTTTTTTTTTGTGTATGGCATCTCGTAGCAGACCTAGAGAGGTCGTTGCTACTTAACCGGATATTCCTGTGGCTGCCCTAAGGTTTTTAATCTTAAAGCCTCCAGCCAGGGCGCAAATTATATATATTAAAAACTAAACGACAGCGCACTAAGGGCACCCCCTGTGGGGTACGGACCTCGGCTCAGGGCGTCGTTGGGGGATCACAAAATTAGTAGCAATTTGGGGACGGGCTGGATCAACATTTTGATCATGATTATTATCAGGGGATATTATATTTATTGCTACGGCGCTCTCAGCCTCTAACCGGGCGGCTGGCGCATCGACATTCAAGGGACGGGGGGGAGGACTTTTATTACCATTTACTCGGGAAGTTCGCGTGGTACCTCGGCGGCGAGGACGGAAGGTCGGTTTGTGTATTTTGTGCACTGTACTCGTGGCCCTATTGCTTTCCTGAAGGAGAGTGACGGGGTCATCCGGATCTAAGAGAGTGTGCCTCGGTCGGCGAGTCTGACTAATGGCAGAGGGCCTGTAACTAGCGGCCTGCACAACCAAGGGGTTGCGATGACGTTCCGCGGATTCGAAAAAGCGCTTTGCAAGGCGCTTCATAAACTGTTTGATGGTAGGCATCTTAAGGTCTACGTGAAGTTGTTCGTTCCGAACGAACCAAGGAGCCTTCGTAATTCTACGGAGAAATCGGTTTTGAAGCGTCTGCATCTTATGAATGTGATATGACTTTGCGTGAGCGAAGACTACGCAGGCGTAAGTCATGATCGGTCGAATGCACGCGGTGTAAATACGCAATTTGCACTTAAGGGACAACTTGCTGCGCGGGTTGAGTACGGAGTGTAGTCGGCCGAGAGCAAAACTGGCGCGCGAGCGCACCTGTTTTATGTGCTCGCCGAACGTCATGTGATGGTCTAAGACCACACCGAGATATTTGGCTCGCTTCTCCCAAGGGATAGGCTTGCCGAACATGGTGATCGGTTGGGGCAGGGCGGGTGATCGCCGGGGCCTACAGAATAGGACCCCCTGGCTCTTATCAGGGTTGACTTCAATCCTCCACTTCCTGAACCAGGCCGCGAGTCTGTTGACTTCGGCCTGAAGGATGCGGGCGATATTGTCTTGCCTGAGGCCGGAGTAGTAGATGGCCGTGTCGTCTGCGAACAGAGCTAACTGCGTCTTTCTACATTTGGGGATATCACTAGTGAATATAGTGAATATCAGCGGTGCCAGCACAGCGCCCTGAGGGACGCCTGCACGGAGCGGATGGGGGGAGGATAGCGCACCCTCGATGCGATAGCGGAAGGTGCGGTCCGACAAAAAGTCTCGTAAGATGAGCACGAGACGATCGGGCACACCGAGTTTGTAGAGCTTATATATTAAGCCGTTGTGCCAGACTTTGTCGAACGCTTTCGCAATGTCGAAGAACACAGCACCCGTCATGAGCCCACGCTGGAAGCCAGCGCTTACATGCTCGACGATACGGTGGACCTGTTGTACGCACGAATGTTGGGATCTGAACCCGAACTGTTCGTTTGGGATGAGGCCCTTCGTCTCGGCATAGTCTCTGAGACGCTTATAAATAAGCCTCTCATAGACTTTGCCGAAGACGTTGAGCAGACTGATGGGTCGGTAACTGGAAGTCAACTCCGTTGCGGCCCATACCGGCCTTATATAGGGCCTCGGATAGGCGATTAACACACGGCACCGCGCACCGCCGCGGTTTCATATGGTGAGAGCACCGCTCAACCGCGCGGTCGGGCGGTGTACGTGTGTTAGGCATCAACGGATTTATTAGAGGCTAAAGCGACGTTGAGATCCGCTTCACCGCCTACCGCGGCGGTGCGCGGTGCCGTGTGTTAATCGCCATAGTTCCCGAAACATCTAGAATATTCGAGTACACACCGGCCCCGACTGACCGGGTGTCGATAGTTCTAGAATCGAACTTTCTCGAAGCATCTTGACTCTAGTAGTTTCGCTACTTGATACTAGATGGCACTAGTAGTAGGCTTTTTAGTTGTGCGCGCAAAACTGCCCCCTCCTAAGACATGCTCGTCCCGAGCATTATCGGCCTCATGATAACGCGCCAGTCGATCCACATGGACGATCTTAGGAGTACCTCTTGCCCCTTTCTGTATCCGGTAGGTTACGTCATTGATCTTTGTCACAATCCGGTACGGTCCGTCCCATTTAGCTTGAAGCTTAGGAGATTTCCCTTTGCTGCGGACCGGGTTGTGCAACCACACTAGTGAACCTTCGTCGAACCCTTTATTGTTCATTTTGCGGTCATAACGGGTTTTCATCTTTTCAGACATTTGCTGGCCTGATTGTCTGACGTGCTCATAGATGTCATTCATTTTGTTCCGCAAGTCATTCGCATAATCGGTAATACTGCGTGGGGGGGGCATCAGGTGGTATTCCGGTGATCAGGTCTGCAGGCAGCCGTAATTCCCTTCCAAAATTTGCGAAAGCTGGTGTCACCGATGTACTTTCGTGAACAGCACTTCGATATGACAACAAAAACGGTTGTATGTGTTTGTCCCAATCTCGTTGCCGATTTCCCACAACTTTTGCCAGGTATCGCTCCAATGTCTGATTAAATCGCTCCACCATTCCATCCGATTGTGGGTGGTAAGAAGTTGTTCTCGTTTTATGAGTACCCATTACTCGGCAAGTTTCCTGAAATATTTGGGACTCAAAATTCCTTCCCTGATCGCTGTGAATTTCCAAGGGTACTCCAAAACGGCAGAAGACTTCATGAACCAGTTTATCTGCAACTGTTGAAGCTTCTTGGTTTGGAATGGCGAAGACTTCCGGCCACTTAGTGAAGTAATCCATCACAACCATGAAATACTTGTTACCACTTTCACTCTCCGGAAATGGCCCCGCAACGTCAAGGGCTATCCTTTCCCATGGTGCACCAACATTGTACAATTTCAATGCACCTCTACTACGAATCTGAGGTCCCTTGACAGCTGCACAACTTGTACATTTGCGACACCAGTCCTCGACATCGTCCCGACAGTGGACCCAGTAAAACCGCTCCCGTATCTTCAGTAGAGTCCGTTTTACTCCCAGATGACCTCCTGAACAACCATTATGGTACAGCTGTAGAACGTCCGGTACTTGAGCTTTGGGGACAACCATTTGCAAATGACAGCTGTCTCCCCGAGCATTTTCCCATTTACGGCACAGGACTCCATCCTGAATCGCCAAGCTGTCCCATTGGGCCCAATAGCTTTTTGTGATCGAACTCATCGCTGAGACGTCCCTCCACCTGGGCTTGGGAGCTCTGGCCTTTATCCACTCCAGAATCGGCTTGATGTCCGAATCTTCCTGCTGTGTACGTTGTAGGCTTTCCTTCCACTCGTTGCTGAGGTCTGTCCTGAGCATTCTCAAAGGTACCACTTCCTTACCGTCTTGCCTAGTCCAATGATTGCAGTCTTCAGGACAAGGTCTTCTTGACAATGCATCCGCGTTGCCATGAGATTTCCTTGGGGCTCTTTGAACATCAGCCAGCACCCGCCCCGCAGTCCTGGCTATTACTCGTTTCCCTGCTGCTGGTGGGTGGTGCTGTTAGCCGCACTACCCTCTGGAGACCGGCCATCTTCCTTTTCTGTAGTTCGCTTAGGGCAACTAGATCAAAGGTGGCCCCTTTCCCCACAGCCGTAGCACCTAGGGATGTATCCTTTACGATCGCGAACTGTAGATGCTGCAACCTCCCTGACGCGATGGGAACGATGATCCTGCCGCACAGCTTCCACCTCCAGTGCATGGGCCAAGGCGTCCTTAAGCGTCCCGTGGTGACCGAGCCTCACAGCAGCTCTAACTTCAAGGTCGCGGATGCCGTCGATGAATGCCTGCACCAGGTTCCCATCAATAAGCGCAGGTACGGACTGGTAAGCTTTACGAACCAGCTTCTCCACTTCAAGAGCCCACTGATGCAGGTTTTCGTTACTGCGTTGCACACGATCCTTGAGCTGCGCACGAAACACGTGTTCCAAGTGAGCATCGCCATACCGAGCCTCTAATGCCTCAAGGAGCTGCTCGTAAGTCACTTCCTTACCAAGAGCTTCCAGAACAGTTAAGGCCTGGTCGCGCAGGCCTAGGGTGAGGGCAGTCATGGCCTGACTGTTATTCCACCCGTTCGCCTTCATGACAGCCTCAAACTGGATTTTGTAGGCTGACCAGGAAGAAGTTCCGTCGAACGGTGGCACTTTGAATCCACGTAGCGAAGGTGTTGTAGCTACGGGAGCTGCGATTCCATCCCCAAGTTTAAGGTTACCCAACTCCTGCTTTACATCAGCAATGACGTGATCTGAGTTTCAGCTTCTGACAGGCGGTTGTCATGCTGGGCAACCTTCTCCTTCACCTCCTTCACGTCTTTCCTGAAGGTTGCGTGAAGGTCCTTTATGAGGAGCATCTGCTCTTCCTGGCGGCAAGCCTGTTCCTTCTGACGGCGGGACTGCTCCTCCTTATCGCGCTGGAGCTGTTCTTCCAGCCGACGAGCCTGTTCCTCCTGACGGCGGGACTGCTCCTCCTTATTGCGCTGGAGCTGTTCTTCCAGCCGACGAGCCTGTTCCTCCTGACGGCGGGACTGCTCCTGCAGCATCATCACCAGGGCAGCAAAGTCTGGTGCTGCTGATGCTGGAGCTGCTGCGGACGGGTCGGCCTCCGTGGTCGGTAGCTGGCCCTCCGACCTCTGTGGCGTAGCTCCACGAAAACGTCTCTGGTCCGTCACCTGTTGGCGTTGACTCCGGGCACGGATACCCTCCGTGTCGTCTTTAGGTAAAATTAACTTGGTTGTTTTTTATTTTCGATTACTCAACTCATTTTTGAGTAAATGATAATTGCTTCTTATTTTGGAATAAATTACAAGCGTTGTGTCAGCGCGTTTCTTTTTCATTTGTATGCAGTCTGACAGTAACTGCGATTTAGCTGTTGTCAGCATTTTAATATAAGTCTGAAGTCACCAATCCGCCTGGAGCAAGCGTGGCGATCAATGCTCGTGCCTTGAACTGTAACTTCAAACTGTAATGTGACAGTAGCATTGCAGTCTGTAACATTTATTTAGTCTTGTGTTTATACTTCGATCAACAATACCAACTAGATAACGGGTCACGTACAAAATCAAAGCTAAATTCTGTCCGCGTGAACATTATACTTGTATAGCTACATTTGTTTACTAACGAACTGAGACAAAAGTTTTAAGTTCAATCTAATTACAACCATGGCACATAGTACTAAAATCTAAAATAATCTACTCTATGGATCTACTGTACTGCTACACAAAAGTTTGCGCGGGATTGCCCAACCTTGGCCAAACATTTGTAGCGGTGGTTTAAAATCGGTAATTTTGTTAAAAAAATTATATTATTTGGTATTTTATAGCTTATAATATAACTTATTCTACATGTATTTACCGAATGACACTCCGCCCGTCAAATTGCTTTATCGGGCATTATTTTTGCTACTTTTGATTACACATTATGGCATTGTGAAACGTGTTTACATTGGCTGTGTTTCAAGCGAACTAAACAAAATAAGAGCTCACGTCTCAAGTGCGCTGTTATTTACCGAGACATATTTTTTGCGCCGGCCCGATATCTAGTTGGTACTCGTATTGTTGATCGAAGTGTTTATAAATAACTAGCGGCCCGCCCCTGCTTTGAGATTTCATTATTATAAGTTAGCTTATAGCGCGACCCCCAATGATATTTTATTAAACAGATATGTTGTGAGCGCGTAATTGTGAAGACTCGAAAACGTCCTAATTGGGACGTATTTTACTTGTAGTGAAATGTAAAATGAATGGAAAGTGGGGTGTGCTGGCGCTGCAGCGCGGCACACTTGTTTCGGTTGTTTTGTGAGTGTATAACATATCTGTTTAATATAATATCTTTGGCGGCCCCTATTAGAGCCGAGTCCCCGCGCTTCTACAGTTGGTCGCGAGCCGCCACGTGACGGTGCAGCACTGGCCTGCGGGGTCCGTTTTGATGTACCATCGCGTTAGTTCCCGGTAGACCACTTTTCACCCTTATTACTATGGGAATAAGGGCGAAAAGTGGTCGACCGGAAACTAACGCGATGGTACATACCTATCTAAAAGTTCTATGTTACTCGTAATAATAAGCAACGTACTTATTTTCCTGTACATTTCGTTGTATCATAATAAACACAGTTTACACGCACAGTTCCGTGTGGTGCCGGACGTAAAGAATAGCACCAACCCATTTCTTCTCGTGGGTGTCGTAAAAGGTGACTAAGGAAATTACTAGAGAATGGGCAGCAGCGTTCTCTATGCATTTTTAAAACCATTCTGCGATCGCCAACCCGCCTGCCAAGTGTGGCGATTATGGCAAGTCCCCTCCCTGTTTGGAGGAGGCCTATGTCCAGCAGTGGACGTCTTTCGGCTGAAATGATGATGACGACACGCACAATAGTTGACCCCGACTGTAAGTTTCATATTTAAACGTATTATGCACATAACACTTTCAGAACAAATTCTCTAAATGGTAATGAAAACCGCATCGAAATCCGTTGCGCAGTTCGGCGATTTTTGTCAGAATGTATATTGTACATTTGACAAAAATCACCGAGAAAATCGCTCGTAGGTGAGCACCGTTAAGAAAAACAACGCGGTCACACAATCAGCCTAGATAAGAAAAGTGACTTTTTCATACTAATTATATATAAAAGTAGTTTCTGAACTAAACAATGGATTCCGATGCGGTTTCCACCATTTTTTAGGGTTCCGTACCCAAAGGGTAAAACGGGAACCCTATTACTAAGGCTCCGCCGTCCGTCTGTCTGTCTGTCCGTCTGTCACCAGGCTGTATCTCATGAACCGTGATAGCTAGACAGTTGAAATTTTTAGATGATGTATTTCTGTTGCCGCTATAACAACAAATACTAAAAAATAGAATAAAATAAATATTTAAGGGGGGCTCCCATACAACAAACGTGTTTTTTTTGCCATTTTTATAGATAATGGTACGGAACCCTAAGTGCGCGAGTCCGACTCGCACTTGGCCGGTTTTTTTAACATTTATTCCGGAAAATTTAGCATAATCAGCCTAAAATGATCCTGCTGGGACACAGGCCTCCTCTCGGTGAGAGGGAGTGGGCCGTAATCTCCCACACGGGCCCAGTGCGGGCTGGTAGATGTCACACTCACATGTCTTCGAATGCTTGGTTCTAAGTCATGCCGGTTTCTTCACGATGTTTTTTCCGGTTCCTTCACCGTTTTAAGAGCAGTGGTGATGAAATTATTTACACAAAGTAAAGTGCCTGCTTGGGTTCGAACTCACGACCTACAACTCGTAAGATGGGGCCGTTACCACTGGGCCGACACCGGAAGGTTTATCTATGTTTCATCATCATCATCGAGACGTCCACTGCTGGACATAGGCCTCCCGCAAGCACCGGCACTTCACTACTACGGTAGCGGTCAACACCGCTGCCTTGACCGCTACCGTAGCCAAGGGTAGGCGGGCCGCCGGGTACTGGGGCCGTTTTTTCTTAGTGCTTGTCATTTAGCGGGGGGGTTTGCCATAATCGCCACGCTTGGCAGGCGGGTTGGCGATCGCAGTGAGATTTTAAAATGCATAGAGAACGCTGCTGCCCATTCTCTAGTAAGTCCCTTAGTCGCCTTTTACGACACACACGGGAAGAAATGGGTTGGTGCTATTCTTTACGTCCAGCACCACATGGGACGACGGGATTATCTATGTATAATACATTAATATTTAACTTTAATAAAATTCTGAAATCTTCAGCGAAGTAAGCGGGTCGCTTATAATATGTATAGATATCGAAATGCTACCAAGTAGTAAGATACCTTGAGGTTGGACACCGTGCCTTCCAAAGACGAGGGGTACAGTCTTGCCAGCAGCAGCAGCACCGGGTACAGGGACGGCTGCAGCACGTCACTGTCAGCTTCCAAGCTTACGTCTTGCAATTTCTCCTGTCAAAGTGAAAACATTTAATTAATTAGGAACTTTTGAAAGTCAAAAATTACAGACACAACTGCCTATTCCAATCAGGGACCGCACAACCCCGGATAAGAGTTATGCCGTATAAAAGGTTACCTTTATCATGAAGTATCTCTTTGAATGGAATTTTGCTTGAACCCTAATAAAAGGAAAACCCAGTAAAAACCCTTATCGTATGGGTTTTTGATTAACCGCTTAAAAAAACCTTATCAAAATACTTTCAATGGGTTAAGCGAAAAAAGAAAAAAAAAATTTTCCCTTAAATTAATGTTGTTTTTTTTTTACTTAAATTCATGTTGGCATGGTGCTTGCACGGTTGGTCACACAGGGGGGTTAAATTTCCGTTATTTTTAACTAGGACGCAAGATATTTGAATTGCTATTTTTTTATTAGTTTAAAAAAAAAACATCTATGATCATTATTGCATATATTAAAGATTTCATTTTAGCTTGGCTATTTAGTAGCCACACCGTATGGGCTGTTGATTAACTACTTAGAAAAACCCAATCAAAGCCCGGGTTACCAAATTTGAATGGGTTATAATATAAATTAAGCCGTTCAAAAAGGTTACCCTTATCGTATGGGTTTTTGATTTACCGCTTAGAAAAATCCTATCGAAAACCCTTTCCTCACCAAAATTGTGCCTGATTCCAATATGTAGTTTACAGTGATTGCTGGCCAAGAAACACTGAACATCAGTAATGTAAGCCATACACCATGCCGACTTCTTCTTCGGTATAAACTAATTTCTAATGTTATCTTCATTTTAATACAAAATGTTCAACAGCTAGTTCGGGTAGAATTAGCTGTAGAACATTTTGGAATCAAGCCGGTTGTTGTTAAGTCACTGTACGGTCTACCTGTGCAGGTGCGCCTATCTGCTGTGTCTAGCATAGACTCTAAAACGCAAACAACTGCGCCATTTTTTAAGATATTTAAACAATTTTCTTTTCAAATTTATTTAAAAATCCAGTCAAATACCTTATTGACTCAAAGGGAATGTAAGCTAATTATCGTTACCAGCATGAAGTCGTAGACCTCCGGGTATCGCAGGAAGAAGATCCGGCCGGTCATGGTGGAACGCTGCACGCCGAACACGCGCTGCACCAGCGCGCTCAGCAGCAACGTGGACGAGTTGCGCTCCTGCCGACAACATCGACATTTGGTTGAATTAATATTAACATATTTATTTATTACGTAACTATTTTAGTCCACAATAGGTGTTAGTAGCACTTAATATTATGTTATTCCTTAAGAGGGCGTAGTAAACCAGAAAAAAATAATTTTCACCGACGCGGGCGCCTCCTACCTCTCATCAAACACGACGAAACAAAACACAATCCCTTCCCGCCAGCAGAATCTTTCCGCCCGTATTTGAATTTGAATCTTTTGTAGTAAGTATACGCAAAATAATCAGATGAAACGGCTGTATTCAAAATATGATCGCTGTCATGTGTACAAGTAGGTATATTATTCAATATTAGAATAAGAATAATTTGATTTAGCAAAAAGAAGAAATACAATGCATGTTACTATAATATGATATTACATTATTTGTGCTCAATTTTTGTGAATAATGACCCCGATGCTAGGAAAATCCTGTGTTATAGGGGCCATCCATTCGTCCGCTTAGATTATTTAACAAAATTAGGGAAGCCAAAACGTGTAACAGCAGCAATAGTGTGTGAGTAAGCGCGTGTGATGTGTAATGGGAAACGTGTAAGAGTGTGTAATGTGTGTATGAGTGTGTGATGTGTGTAAGAGTGTATAATGTGTGTATGAGCGTGTAATGTGTGTATGAGTGTGTGATGTGTGTCGTGTGTGTGTAGAGAGAGAAGGTGATTTGGGGTGTCTGTGGGTGTGTAAGCGTTCGTCGGATACTAATAATTATTTATTTGCAAAGGGGTTTCATCAATGCTTCTGTTTCATCATAATCTAGGGTGAGAAGGAATTCTTTAGTTACTTTTTAACATTTGTGTGTGTTTAGTGTATGTATGTTATGTTTTTGATGTATAGTCGTCTAGCAAATGTAGTTTTTGTATGTGTTTTCGGACAAGCCGATTTGGGTCTTCTTCTTACTGTTGGGCTGTTATTTATGCTGTATGGAAGAGTCGCGTGTTTTCGCATGACTGTAGTTTGTAGAGTTGTCGAACCGTTGGTGTTTTAAAGTCCCTGTAAAGTTGCCGCGTTGGGAATCTAAAGAATCTTTTTAGAATTACTTTAATTACGGCTCTCTGGGCTCGTTCCACCTGTATAATGTCGGTCTTGGCGGCTCCTCCCCAGGCAGTAATGCAATAGCTCAGTACAGATTCGGCTAGTGCCGTGTAAACAATAAGCTAAAGCTTCTTAAATAGAAAAATAAGTTTTCGTGTTCGTGCGGACACTGTTTGTAAGTGTGTTTTCCAGGATAGGCAGGCATCTAATTGAAGGCCGAGATATCGTACCACTGATACTCTAGTTACAACGGGGCATCAGCAAAGGGGAAGAGGTTTGGAACATTTGTGGGCTTTAATAAGTAGTGAACCGTCTTGTGGTAGGGTGGAACGTCTTGAGCCAAAGGTGATAAAATTAGTTTTCGCAACATTTAGTGTGAGACTGTTTTGCTCTAGCCATAACATCACTTCAGCGAGCCCCTTTTCGGCGGTCTCTTTAGCTGAGGCCCAATCACGGCCATATGATAGAACTAGCTGTACCCGCGCGGTTTCACTCGCGTGTTTCATACGTTGGTGTTTATGAGATTTAGTGGTAAAGTTTAAATTAGCCGACGGAATTAAAACATCAAAATTACCTTCACTAAAGTTTCCTGAGAATCGGATTATTTTGACTCCCTGCCGTGCTTTCCCAAAAACCAGCAATAAAAGTACCATCCTGAAGCACCTGGAACTCAAATGGGAATAGTTCTTCCGCTGCCATGAGTTCACAGGTGGTTCCGTAGGTGCCATGGCAAGACATTTCAGCAACATATTTACGCTTCGAACCATAAACAGCTCCTGAACCATCCTTTTTTTTTTGGGTGGGAAATTATCAAATAACTTCTCCCGCTCTGGGCTGAGCGGGAGGGCGTGTCAAACTTTTACTGACGAAAACCCACCCGTGTTCCTTCCGTTGCCTGTGTGCCAGGGCCACGATATCCCTTTCGGACAAACTCGCAACCCTGGCAGGCACTGGTCCTGACGGACCGCGTCAGTTGGTGCTGACATCTCTTTGAGGTGCGTGTGAAACACAACGCGCCGTCGACCCGGGCCTGGTCCTTATCGGACGGCGAGCTGCCTATCGCTCACCGTCCGCAGGCCCGCGGTGGCCGGAAATCAGCTTGCGACTCCCGACGCCCGGGGCATCTCCTGCGGTGGCTAAGGGCGTGAGGGCGCGAACCCTGCCTAATCCTCACGCGTTCCGCAGGAGAACGAGGTGACGGTCTCCCATGCACTCTCGCTCCGAACCATGGCCTGAACCAGGGCTGGACGCGAGAGATCGCTGCCGCCGATCGCTTCCGTGAGGACACGGCGGTGCTCCGCCCAAGCCGGGCCACCGTATGCTCCACCGTGTCCTCCGGGCGATCCACACAGTGGTGACACCCGGGCGTTTCCCGCTTTATCCTGAACAGCAGGCTTAGCACGAGAACCCTCTCTACGCGTTTTGTCGACGGAAGAATAGACAAAAATGACGTTTCAGTGTAGACAACAGAAAGTTTTCTACTGTCTGTAGCACGGCTATTACAAAACCAAATGTGAAGAGACTTGTCTTCTCTACCCTAGACAACTGTCTACAACGTCGAGCACGACGTACAATCTTTCTCCGATGTTGACAGCTTGGGATAGAAACTTTTCTTCCGAAATAGTCTACATATAAAATGACCTAGACAACGATTCGTCAGTTGTTTTTTCGTTAATTCGAGTAATTTTAGGCGGTGCTTTTTTACTTTTATCATATTAAGCTGAAATTAACATGTTGGGTTCAAATTGCGCTTTTTATTTAAGTTTTTTTATAGAAAAACTTCAGCGAAGATGGGAAAGAAATACTATTAGAGAGCTTGCTTTGCTTGTTTGGGAGCCTTTGATCTCACGGGAAGTGAGTTCTGTAGAATTATAAAATAAGCAAGGAGATAGTGCAATCAATGTTTATGCGAAGAACTCGGCTAGGACCTGTCGCCCAAAATAAATAATAGATTTTTGGAATTAACAATAAAATAAGAACAACATTATAGGTATCCTACAGTTTTTACACTATGTTGTCCCTTAACTTTGATTTATTAGATACCTACATTCACAGGGAATATAAAACATCTGATTATGAGCCAAAATCTCCTCATTGAACACTAAATTATTTATTTATGATGTAGTAGCTGCCGCCCGCGGCCTCGCCCGCGTTGCATTAAGGCTTCTACATACTGGCGCGACACAAAGGCCCCGCACGTCGCGTGACGAGCGGTGCCTTTGTGTCGCGTCGCGAGTCGCGCTGGTCTGTAGAAGCATTTACTATGTAGTGATTATTATTTTCATTTACTAAATCTTACACACTCAGTTTTAAATGGAGCATTTACCTACTAATAAATAAAATATCGATAAACAACAATATAATAACAATGTCGAGTAAAAACAAGGGCTCCTGCACCAGGCGCGACGTGATAGCACGACCCGCCAGTCTGCAGTACCCTTTAAAGAGACTTCTTGCGTGACGCCATCAAAATAGTATAATTATGGCTCTTTATTTAAATACTGCCTGTACATTATATGCAATTACCAATAATATATAGTGATGCCACAAAACTTAGTGGCGCCACAGCCAATGATGTATTACCTATAATAAATACGTCATTGGCTACAGCCATTTAACAATATTTTTAAAAGGGAGATGCGCTAAGGTAGCCCGTGAAATTCAAATTTTATTACGTTTTTTGCAATTTGCAGGTCAGTAACACGTTATAAGTTGATTTAAATATGATTCGCGGCCGTAAAAAATATTTCTTTACAGAATTATAATCATTAGAATCGGCAAAACAACTAACTCTTTTCAAAAAATCCTTAGAATTCAAAAAACGTTCGAAAATTTGAATTTCGCGGGCTACACAGCGCATCCCCCTTGACCATTTGCGTTTTGTAATTGAAGAAATATTCGTTAAAAACACTTTGCTTCATAGATTTGTTTGAGAACGAAACGCAAAAGTACGGTAAAATTGGGTAGTAATACACACCACTAGCGAATACCCCGTTGCTATGGACAAGTCACTGTCTACGAAGAAACTCGAGTCTAGATGTGTCCTCGTGCTCGCGAAGAAGAGATAACGAGAAGTGTAGACAAGCGATGTCTATTCTATAGTAGAGTAGAGATCGAAAACGCCATGCTAAGCCTGCAGGAAACTCCCAATGAAAATTATTTCAAATCAAATTAGTAGTAATAACAAAATATCGCAGAACAGAAATTTCGGTAAAAATAGCTTGAACTTGTATCGCATAGGTAACTTCAGGTTTTACAGTATTCTGTATTCTGTGATTGATACATGACTTCGTTTTTTGAAACGATCGGCTTGCATGCCGCGACATTTTTTTATACATTGTGAAGTTTTCCCCTTGGCATTCTCGACTTTATTGCTATAACTGCAACGTTCAAATTACCTGAATACCAATTAGAACCTCATTTAATTATCTTTTAGCAGACGCCTGCATACTGAAAAATACTGGCCACCTAGAACTGGCATAAAAACTTTAGAACGTTATCACGCCTGCATATTACTGAAACATACTAGCCACCTAGAAATAAACTAAAGATAAACCTCAACAAACTTCCAAAAATTCTTATTTCAATGTAAAATATGCATTAACGCGTTGTCGTAAAATTCAATTTGGATCTTTATCAGCCTCCGAATTCTAATTTCAATGTAAAGTATGCAATAACGCGTTGCCGTAAGATTCAATTTGGATCTTAACTGGATTTGGTACATTTTTCATACAAACATTAAACACCCTTATTTACACCCTTAAGGGCCGAATTTCATAAAATCCTTTCTTAGTGAGCACCTAGAAGCCAAAAGGAACAATCAGGCCAACATTCATGTCTCTAACTTTAAAAACATAGGACTTTCATACAAACTTTGACACCTCTTTTCAACCCCTTAAGGTGTGAATTTATAAAAATCCTTTCTTAGTGCGCGCCTGCACCCCATAGAGAGTGCTTGTGCCAAATTTTAGACTTCACAGTCCAGTAGTTTCCGAGATTTCGTGATGAGTGGTCAGTGAGTGGACTTCTCTTTTATATATATAGATTGCCGTGTCATCCGCATAGGCTATTATTTTTGTAAATGGAAGGGATAGCTGACAGAGTTCGTTCACATAAATCAGAAAAAGGAGAGGACTGAGCAAACTTCCTTGTGGAACTCCGACAATCACAGGATTTGCTTCGCTAACGTACTACCCTATCCTAACGCATTGCATCCTATCAGTAAGGAAGTTTTTATATTATTGTATGTCCGTGAACCTGTTACCGATGCTGGTGAGCTACTTTTTTAAACGTTTTTATTTACCTGAACATAATTATTATCTTACATTCCGGCGTTTATTTGTCAGTACTGTTATAGGTCTCCGCGTAATTGGCTTTTAAAAAAAAAGAATGATTGATTTCAGGACGTTATATTTCAGGATATTACAATTCAGGATATTTAAGTTAAGTACGCGAGAGACCCATGGGCAGAACCGACCGCTAAGATGGTTGAACTTCAACTGGTCTGTCAAACATGGCGACTCTAGCCGTCAGGAAGATTACTAGCTGGCAGCGCCGACGAGGTGCTGATCCAGCATTAACCCCTACTAAGTTAGGGTATAACACCTCCCCCCTTAAGAAATAACTTTGGGGTTGCTATGAAGTTATTTAATTATATAAGTGTAAAATCAAAGCAATAAGTGTTTTAAACTTTGGTTCTGATAGCTGGATGGGAGGTTTCCTCAATATCGGAATTACTGTTTTCAGTATTAATTTTACAAATTGATTCCGGTTTTGATGAGAAAGATACTTTAATTGGGGTTCTGCTGCCGGGTCGTATACATTTATAAACTTTAAAACATACATATGCTATTATAAGGAATGTAATTAACACAGTGACAATAGAGTAATGCATCCCATATTTTAAGACGACGACGACGATTTTAAGGACGTTGTCTATATTACTTAATTGTTTTAGAAAGATATGCTTATTAAACTTCAGGTCGTCTAGATCAGTGTTTAGTAATTTAATAGGGGATACATTGTTAATTGATTGGTTTAATCTCATTACATTACAGCAAGTGTCATTTAATAAGTTAAAGTCAGGATAGGCAATGGGTATAGATATATTTAACGTTATATATTTTGGGACCAAAGTGGTGCCCTTACAATAACCTATGCAATTTTGAGGGATTGTAAGTATTCCGGTACCTAAAATATTAATTTCAAATAATGTTGAATTTCGGCATTCTATTGAAACTCTATTAGACACTGACTGTATGTAAATCCATTTATTATTTGCTATGGGTTTCCAAATATCTAAATTACCATAAATAAATTTAGTTTCACAAAATTTTGGAGTTTCACTGATCACTTTTGACATATATTCACTTTCACATATAGGTCTGATATCTGACGCATACACGGTTGATATGTCGCACACATAGTTTCCCGCAGTGATAATTATGCAATTTTCCAAATCGTTTAAAGTGCTGTATTGGGTTTTGTCTTTGGTCATTGCAATGTATTTGGAACTGGGTAAAATTAAACTAAAAGTATTAGGCTTACTTAAATCATGAGGAGTAGGCAGAGCAATGTTATGAAATAATACATATTCTTTGATGGACACTAAGGGTATTTGTAACACGAAAAATATCTTATTACTAGTATAATAACTAACTACTCTAGATACATTCAAGATTAAATGAATAGAACTTAAATCTAAATTAACAGGTAGCTTCAAATCATTAGGTAAGTATTGATAGTTATCGGCAAGCTCCCGGAACAATTGCTGTGACGTAATCATCGATGGGTGTACAATATTTTGGTTACTAAATAGGACTGCATTTGTTATGTCTTCCAGTTGGAATGACATGACTAAGATTGACACTTCTAGATTGTTAAGTATATGAACAATTTCTAATCGTTGCATTAATTCATTTGTTTCGTTAGTTATAGTTATTAAATTGGTCGAGAGTTTGTCGATAGCTTCGTTTAGGTTGATTTCATTAATTTTAATTTTATTAATTGAGTTATTATATGATGAAATTGTCGATGTAGTTACTAAAATATTTTCCTTCATTAATGAAACCAACTTCTTCTCATTATTCTGTAGTACATTTATAGCATCATTAAACCTGAGACCATCGTTTTCGTCCAGATTACCAAATATTTGTTTAATCACAGTACCTAGTCCTCCTACCCAAGCGCGTTTTGACCGTTTTTCTAACATGTGTGAAATAGACAAAAACTCTTTGTACATGTCGCTGTAGCGAGCATATAAGGGTTCTATTATGTTATTACAACTATGTTCTATCAGACCAATTCTTTTACATAGACGTTTAGTAGTATTAAGAGCGGAGTTTATATTTTCAATATGAGGTCCGATGTGCGAAATATCTAAGGGCATCAACACGTTCAACTGTCCACTGCTGATTTTCAGTGTGCCGAGGTAATCGAAATAGAGGCCAGGGCTTGACTCTATCTGCTGGACATAGTACGAGTAGTCTTGTTGGCTTCGAGCCTGACTCGGAGTTCTGCAAATTAATAGCTACGTTAAAGGAATATATATATGATTACTTATATAGTAACTATACCTACTTTATGTATTAATACTTAAGCCTAGACCTATAGCTATTTAAGATACTATGGGTTACTTCCTACATCGGCTGGCTTCACCTCATCAAAATGATGGGTGACATGACGCCCATTAATAAGCAAGGTAAGCGTATTATTACTATTAACCTTTACTATTTTATAAGGACCTTTCCAGAGTGGAGAGAGAGCTTTACGTAATCTCAAATGATTTTTGAGATATACGAATTCACCGACTTTGTAACTGACTGAGCGAGTATGGTTATCGTAATAAGACTTGGAGGATTCCTTGGATTTCCTCATGAAATCTAATGCTTTTTCACGTGAATATTTTAAACGGTTCTGTAACATACGAACATACTCGGGGTAAGTAGCTCCTGGGGATTCATCATAAATAGAGTTAGGGATGAATGGTTTGCTACCGAACATTAGTTCATAAGGTGTAAAGTGAGTCGTGGAATGAACGGCAGTATTGTAAGCGAGCATGGCTGTGTATATGTAACGAGGCCAATTTGATTGTTCATTGTTAATATAAGACTTGAGGTATTCTTTAAGAGTAGAATGGCTTCGTTCCAGGGCACCTTGGGTTTGTGGATGATAGGGTGAGGACCACAATTTTTTTATTTTAAGGAATTCACATGTTTTCTTAAAGAGTTCTGACGTGAAGTTGGTACCCTGGTCGGTGAGAATCATTTTGGGGATGCCGAATATAGATATATAATGGAGCAAACACTCGCTTGTTTCTTCTGCTGTAGTACTACGAATGGGATACGCAGAAGAGAACTTGGTAAGATCATCTTGGATTGTTAATATATATTTTAATTTTGCAGGACCTGCTTCGGGGAGCGGACCTACGATGTCCAGAGCAATTCGTTGGCACGGTTCGGTTGAAGTACTAGTAATTTGCATAGGAGCGCGATTAATTTTTCTAAGTGCTTTATTTTCTTGGCACGACTTACATTGTTTTACGTATGATTCTATATCGCTACGCATACCTTTCCAATAATACGTTTGTTTTATCCTGTTATACATTCGTGATGAGCCTAAATGTCCCGCTATGGGGATATCATGATTATCGTGTAGGATCTTTTTAATTTCAGTTGGAGCAGGATATATAATGTTGTTATGAAACACATTGACCTTGATTTGCGTGTCGTGGAAAAGGTAAGTAAGGATATTATAAACTTTAACAAATGAATGTTTCTCAAACGGATTTTTTAAATCAGATATGCCGATTTCATTAACATTTCCAAATATTAATAATTCATTTCTTATTCTTTTCAGGGTTTCGAAAACTTCCGGATAGGAGGCTTCGTCAAAGTAATGAACCTTGATAAACAACAGGTAATATATTTTATTATTAACTTCTATTTTCAAGGACGAGAAAAGCTCTTTCTCGGAATCATGTATTCTAGTGCTAATTTCGGGATCAATTAATATGTCTTGGATATAAGGATTAGATTCATCCAGGTCAATTGACGTGGGAACCAGAATTACTTTTGCATGACATTTTAAAAGGCTTTCATTGTGTTCTACAATTTCAGTGTTAAATGATTTATCTTTATTAGCCATAGATTTCAGGAATGTGGGATAATCATCGACAGGAGTATTTGGACTTGCACTTGTCGATGGCCTGGGACTATGACCAAGTTGGGGATCGAAAGCTATAGGTTCGTCCAATACGGGATCAGGTAATGTGATTGTTTCATTCTCGATTTCTTCTCTAAGGGTATCTGGGACGTTAGATGGTAAGTTTATATCGGATAACGGCAAGAGGTCATCGGTTGGATCGAGAAGATTCGGAGAAGTTTGGATATCTGCATCAGCATTGAACGAAGGTGGGTCTATCAGTAAATCCATTAGGTCTCTATCTAACTCTTGGTTGGATTCTTCTTCACCAATAGGGTTAGGGATTACAGGATCCGTTTGTTGGACAGGATTTACCGGATAACGAGATAGGGCGTCAGCGTTAGCGTTAACTTTCCCTTTTTATACTGGATATCGTATTCAAATTCCTCTAATTTTAAGCGCCAACGGACAAGTCTAGATCCTGGGTCTTTACAGTTGAATAGCCATTGTAATGGTTTATGGTCCGTAAGGATTTTAAACCGGTGACCGTAGAGGTACGGTCTGAATGTTTTGGTGCCGAAGATAATGGCGAGGCATTCTTTTTCCGTGACGCTATAATTGCATTCAGCTTTATTAAGCGTGCGGGATGCATATGCAATAGGACGGTCTTGTCCTATTTGGCCCTGGGATAAAATTGCGGATATTGCATAGTTTGAGGCGTCACAGGTTAGAAGGAAAGGTTGCGTGAAATCTGGATACGCAAGGACTGGGGCAGAAACGAGCCTGGACTTTAAGGATTCAAAAGCAAGTTGTTGCTCATTCCGCCACTCGAAGGCGACGTCCTTTTTTAGCAAGGAGGTCAAAGGTTTAGCCAACTTGGCAAAGTCGGGTATAAACCTTCTATAATAGGATACTAAACCGAGGAAAGACTTTATGTCTCTCGGAGATTGAGGGACTGGATAATCTGTTTGACGTGTTGGGTTGGACGCCGTTCTCGTTGATAATGTGCCCTAAGTAGGCGACTTCTTTGCGGAGAAATTCGCACTTTTCTGGCTGTAACTTTAAATTGAATTTACGGAGTCTGCCGAATACGGCTTTCAGATTATCAACGTGTGAGTTTAGGTCATTTGAATAGATCACGATGTCATCTAAATAGACAAAACATCTTGTACCTTGTAGGCCAGTGAGGCAATTATTCATTAGTCTTTGGAAAGTGGAAGGTGCATTTTTTAATCCGAATGGCATTCGCGTAAACTGAAAGTGACCCTGAGGTACGGAAAATGCAGTTTTAGGCGCATCATCAGGAGAGATAAGTATTTGATGGAAGCCGGATGTGAGATCTAAAGTCGTAAAGTATTTGCTACTTCCTAATTGATCAAGGATCTCGGATATTTGTGGTATAGGATATGTTTCACCGATAGTGACGTCATTCAACTTCCTATAGTCAATTACTATTCTCCATTTTCTTTGCCCTTGAGAGTCGGCTTTTTTGGGAACTATCCAAATTGGTGAGCTCCAGGGTGAAGATGACGACTCTATAATATTTTGACTCAACATTTTACTGATTTGAGTTTCGACTTCCTTCTTGTGACATTCTGGAAATCGGTACGATTTTGTATGGATAGGGATATCGCTGCTAGTTTTGATTTGATGGTTGAGGGCTGTAGTATGAGTTAACTGATCATCTGGTAGATGAAAAATATCAGAATATTGGGAGCAAAGCTCTGTGAGGGCTTCAGCCTCTTCTTGATTTAGATGATCAGTTCGTAGGGAATTTAAGACTTCAAAGGTTCGATTTGATGTTTCTTGGATATTCATGTTGACCTGAAGGGCAGCATGTAAAGGCTTGATTGCTAGTTTTAAATTGGGATCGATTTTTATGAACAACCCTGAAGTATTGGCTATCGTTAAATTAACACGATGGTTATCTTTGACCTTTACTATACAATTAGATATTAGGACACATTTCGATAGGTGTTGATCCATAATGATACCTTCTTTTAGATCGGTATCCTGTACTGAACACTCAATAACACTTTCAGTACGTGGCGGGATAATATAGAATGGATCATAGAAGTATAGTTTAACTTCGGATTCTCCCATTTTGAGGGTATCGGTTGTATAATCGATTTTACAGCCGAAAAAGGTCAAGAAATCTGATCCTATAATACCATCATAAGGCAAACTTATATCTTTAATGACATGAAATTTGAATGGCGTGACTTTACTATCGTTTAATTTTAATTTTAATTGGAAATGGCCTTCAGTTTGAGTCGGTTCGTCACCCGGGTCAATACCCTTAAGCTTGATTGGTTCTTTCACCAGTCGTTGAGTTTCCTTAATACTGGATAATTTCAATAGGCATATGACGGAGCCTGAATCGACTAATAGGGATAAAGGGATATTTGAAACTTGTGAGTTTAAAACTACATGTGGTAGGAACCTCTTGGATGTATCTAGATTTATTTCATATATCTTGTTATTGGTTTTGTTGGATACTGGCGAGACTCCTGAATTTTTGATTATATAACTGTCGATTCGGCACTGATTACGCTGTCGTTTGACCTTGGATATGTTAATGATAGGACCGTCTGCTTGGGGCTGGTTACCCTGTCGATTGGTCCGTGAAGAATCTAAGTGAAGGTCGTCAGTTCGGGGCTGGTTACCCAGTCGGTTGACCTTCCTTGGATGAGGATTAGGACTGTCAGTTTGGGGCTGGTTACCCTGTCGGTTGGTCCGTGATGGATCTAAGTTAAGGTCGTCTGTTTGGGGCTGGTTACCCTGTCGGTTGACCTTGCTTGGATGAGGATTAGGACTGTCGTTTTGGGGCTGGTTACCCTGTTGGTTGGCCCTATGAATAAGTTTTTGTTGTTGGGTGCCGGTGATTATGCTTCGTCCCGTGCGGCACCCTCGCGAGACTCCATTTCGTTTAAATCATTGGAGCCATGGATATAGGGTAAAGAGAAATCATCCGTTGGTTCGTCGTTGGATGTTTCGCGGATATGGCTGACTTTATTATTATTATTTGGTTTGAATTGAAATTTGTTATTATAGAATTCGCGTTTTGTACAATCTTTGATTTCGTGACCAGCAGTTTTACAATACCGGCAAAACAATGCGTCGGTTTTACTCGGATTTGACGTAGTGGATTGTGAGAGCGAGTTTGGTTTTGATGGCCCTGGTTTTGGTTTGTTATTATTAACGAACTTTTGTTCAACCTGTGGACGCTTATACAGGCTTTGTTGAATGCGTTCTTCCGAAATCGCTAAATTAATGGCTTCGTTTAATGTTTTGGGAGATCTACACCTCACAATGTTTGATATACGGGGGTGTAATCCCATTAGAAAATGATGGAGGGCTAAATCCTCCATAGCTGCAGTACGACCGGGCAATTCTTTTGCCTTAGTATTAGATAAGGATATTTCTGTTAACAATTGTGAGAGGCAGGTCTCCACGCGAAGCGAAAATTGGCTTACATTATCCTGCGGACTTTGCCTGCTCTCCTGAAGGTCAGTGAGAAGGTGAGCGTAATGTTTTCGCTCACTAAATTGTGCTTTTAAAAATTCCCTGAGTTGTTCCCATGATGTGAATTCTTTTATGGAACAGGCAATTTCCGCTTTTCCACCCAACTGGCTGAGGATGTATTTAAAAAGGATTGGTCTTTGTGGTTCTGATGCAAGATCATACGCGTTATTACAATTTATAATAAACGAGTTGACAGTTTCTCGGCTGCTGTCAAATGATTTGACGAATTTAAACAAAGTGTTTAAGTCTAGTTCGGCCATTGCGCTACGTGCAATAGCAGCCCTTGTGACCCTGGGACTAGGAGATCTGATAGGCGATTTTTCTGAGTCACTTCGGGATTGTTCTGAAGTTGGGATATCAAGTTTTAATTTACTTTCTTCTGTTTTAGCAACTATTGGCATAATTATGTCGTTTAACCATAAATGAAAGAAAACGGGTCACGGTAACATAAGGTTTTACAACAGTAATTACAGTAAATAAATTCGGATAATAAGTCGCAAGTAAATAACCTTGTATAGAGTTAAATAAAATCTCAGCCTTAGACTAAACAATGACCAAAGACTCACAGTACTAGCAATGCGTGGGCGACGGATGTTATGGCGAACAGGAACATTCCGTTGCGATAAGCCGCGTCTCTGCGGCTGGAGTTCGACTCGTCGTCGGGTCTTGAATAATACGGTCAATTATTTGGCATTGACCTCGGCTTTGGATGCAGGATTAAATTTGCAGGAATAGCAGTTACGCGACGCGATGCTCAGGATAACTGACGGTAGGTAGACGTTCACTTATTTATTATTTTCAAGGTACATCAGGTTAAAGTCCACGTTCACTACGCACTGGATTTTGCAGGATATTTAAGATAGCGGTTACGCGACGTGACTCAGGATAATTGAAGGTAAGTAAATGTTCACATTTAACGTTATTTTCCAGGGTTTAACAGACAGAGCACAGTTCACGTTCACTAGGTACACTTTTGATTTTACAGGATGTTTTAACTACACTTTCACACACTTGGATGGTAATTTTATGTATGGTTTTAGGCGTTTCACTATGCACTGGATATTAGCTGGTGCACTGGCGAGTTAATGTTTTTAAGGACACTGGGGATTTTCGTATCCCACCGCTGCCACCAATTGTTATAGGTCTCCGCGTAATTGGCTTTTTAAAAAAAAGAATGATTGATTTCAGGACGTTATATTTCAGGATATTACAATTCAGGATATTTAAGTTAAGTACGCGAGAGACCCATGGGCAGAACCGACCGCTGGTCGCTGGTCGCTGGTCTGACAAACATGGCGACTCTAGCCGTCAGGAAGATTACTAGCTGGCAGCGCCGACGAGGTGCTGATCCAGCATTAACCCCTACTAAGTTAGGGTATAACAGTACGCATTGATTTAAAAAAAACCCACGCACGTACGAGTCACCTCAAATTCCGGATTGAAGAACAAACTTAACTATGCAGTAAAAAAATTACTTTGTATAGATTGGAGAGTAGACCGACTTGAATGCAATAAAGACTGAACGTTACTTAATTTTCGACTTCGAATTTTTAGAATAGAATAGAATAGAATATTTATTTATTGTAAAACATGAGTATACATCAAATAATATGTGCAAGGCAAAAAAGGGTTAAAATAGCAGGTAGATCTACATGTTTTGCCATTTCTGGCGTACAAAATAAAATATTTTTGGTTTAGAATAAACCATAAAAGATTTGAGTCTACAAAAAAATAACTATTAAATCTATTAACTATTAACTTAAGTAAAAAAGTATTGGTTTTGCAGAGCAGTAGGCATTTGTCTAATAGATTTTGGAATTTTATTATAAATGATTGGTGCTAAACAAAAAATACTTTTACGCATCAATGCCGTGGTTGATCTTGGTACGCATAATTTATTATTATCCCGCCGATTACGAATACAGACGATAATTCGAATCATAGATATCAAAGATAATTTCTTAAATAGGTTAGGATTGGTTTGTACAAAATTAGCTATTTCATAAATAAATAAGGAGGGCAGACTTAAAATGACTACTAAAACTACTGAAAATACTGTTTGCAACTATCATTTTTTTCCAAACCAAACATAGCCCTAGCACACCTTTTTTGTGACCTAAAAATTATTTCTTTATTAGTAGAGTTTCCCCAAAATATAACTCCAAACCTCAATATCGAGCCGACAATACCATGGTAGGCAGTTAAAAGCGCATTGGTACTTATAATAGGTTTTAGTTTATATAGGGCATAGGCAGAAGAACATACTTTTTAGGGTTCCGTAGTAAACAAGGAACCCTTATAGTTTCGCCATGTCCGTCTGTCTGTCTGTCTGTCTGTCTATCTGTCTGTCTGTCTGTCTGTCTGTCTGTCTGTCCGTCCGTCCGTCTGTCCCCAGCTTAGCTCAGAGACGCTTAGTCCTAGAAAGCTGTAATTTGGCATGGGTATACATATTAATCATGCCAAAAAAGTCGTAAAATAAAACTATGAAAAACATTTTTTTTACCTTACACGTGAAATGGGGATGATATTTTTTTTTCTCGTCTATTCCATAGTGTGGGGTATCGTTGGATAGGCCGTTCAAAAATATTGTGGGTTTATCAGAACAATTTTTCAATTAAGGGATCTGTTTGCGTAATACTAAGCTTTAAAGTGCTATTTTTTGTTAGAGTCAAGTGTCCCCCCCCCCTGCCAGCTAAATGGTTGGTTTTGGATATGTGAAAAAATTCATGGCAATAGTATATATAACGAAATTAAAAGGAAAACTATCACAGCTAAGTAGGCTACACAAGTTAACGAGTAATAGTCGACCAACTTAAATTTGCAGTTGGAGAATTGACCGTAACGTATATCGATGTATGGGAGAGCATGTTTTTCAACTACAAAGTTAAGTTTGTTTTTGGGATAAATTCATCCCAACTACGGAACCCTTCATTGTGCGTGGTCCGACATGCACTTGGCCAGTTTTTTTATTTAATTCTGTGTGCGCTTTTCAGTTCAGACGTTTGTCAACGGTTAAACCTAAAAATTTAGCTGTATCTACCTTTTTTATAACAGTTAATTTATGTTGAACATTAATATTTGGTGCTTCTAAACGTTGACTGAAGAACATAATTTTTGTTTTAGCAAGATTGATTTTTAAATTATTGTTATTTAACCAGTTAATTATTAAATTGATTGTATTATTAATTTCATGTTCATACCTATCTTTATTTATAGAATTAATAGTAACTGTACTGTCATCGGCAAAAAGTGATACTGGATAATTAGTTACTAATGGCAAGTCATTTATATAGATTATGAATAACAAAGGACCCAATACGTTCCCTTGCGGGACTCCATATTTGACTATACGTTTTTTTGATGCATATGTTTCTTCTTTTTTGGTATTAATGTTTATTTTAGAAATTTCTATATATTGTTTGCGATTTTTTAGATAAGATTCTATGAGATTTTGTATATTGCCTCTAATGCCATAAGCTTCCAGTTTACGGAGGAGAATGTCATGATTAACATAATCGAAAGCCTGGGTCATATCGCAGTAAATGGAACATACCGGCGTCCTTTTATCCACATTACCCATGACGTTATTTATAAAATCAAAAATAGCCATGTTTATTGTTTTTTTCTTGCGGAAACCCTTCTGATCCTCTGTAAGAATGTTGAATTTTTCTAAATAGTTATAAATTTGATTAGATATGTATTTTTCAAAAACTTTCGAAATTATAGGAATAAGTGCAATAGGTCTGTAACAGTTCATGCTCTGCTTATTATCTTTTTTGAAGATGGGTTTAACAATAGTAGTTTTTAGACTTTCCGGGTATGATCCAGTAGTTATACACATATTAATAATATGGCTTAGGTGGTCACAGATATGATAAGCGATATATTTTAGGATTCTAGTAGAGATCCCATCGTATCCAACACTTGTAGTATTTTTCAGCGATATTATAATTTGAAGTATGTCATATGGAGTACATGGCGCCATGAACATAGATTGACTTGATTTAGAAATATTAACGGTTACGTCCTTACCAGCGTCTGGCATTGGTTCTATCTTTTCTATAAAGAAATTGTTAAAGGCATTCGCAATCTCTCGTGGCCTGGTTACAGTTTTATGGTTTTTTTCTATGGAAGTGATACTACCCTTTGGCAATCGCCCATGTAGCTTTGGATTTGTTAGTAGATGATTTTATTTTATGATTGTTTTGTGCTCGTTGCGTTAAATTAATTATATTTTTATATACTTTAGAGTATTTTTTAAATTTAGTTTTATTTACATCATTACGATTTAGCCTATAGTTCCACATAAGCTCTCTCTATTTTTTGCTACAGACTTTTATGCCACGCGATACCCACTGAGGTTTGACTTTGGTTCTTATTGTAATGTCATGGAAAGGAAAGCATACATTATACAGCATCATGAAAGCTTCCAAAAATGCATTATAAGCTGCACTAGGATCATTTGTATTATAGATTTCAGAAAAAGAAAAATTTTTATATAATTTTTGAATATCTGCATATTTTCTTTATTATAATCTCGTATATTTGTTCGCCAATAGTTTATTAAGATTTTTTTATTAACCGGTAATTTAAGTACTTGTGCTGTGTGGTCTGACAGGCCGAAGTCAATTACATCAGATTTACACTTCTTCCCCACATTATGTGCAAAATTGTCTATACAAGTGCCGCTCGCGAGTCGAGTTGGCTGATTTATTTCTAGCTTTAAATTATAACTTAATAGTAAACATTCTAGATCTATCAAAGTATTATTACGCTTAAGACGGTCAATATTATAGTCACCTGCAATTACGACATTTCGTTTTAAATTTTTGTTAAAAATGGTACATAACACTTTCTCTAATTACTCAAAAAATATAGGTAAGTTATTGGACTTTGGTACTCTATACACACAAACAATAATCGTATTATACATTGTCAAATCAATAGCGCAACATTCGAATATTCCATTTATGGAGAGTTTCGCTATATCTTGAAGCTCTTTAAACTGGTGACCTTTCTTTGCAAGGATACACGTACCACCTCTCTTACTGTCCTTTCTGGAGTAGCAAGCCGCCAAAGTGTAATTAGGAATGTACAATAATTGTTCATGGCCAGCTATCATGAAGTGTTCAGATAAACAGATTAAGTCGACTTCGGTATTTTTCTCTGACATCTCTTCAAGACAAACAATAAGCTCGCTACTCTTATTCAGTAAACCCGCAATGTTTTGATGGATCACGTTAAGGTGCTTATAATCGAAAAAACTGCTCTGTCGTTTTTGATGTTCATCCATATTGTTAGTTTTCTTGCCTTCTGTATTTGCGGAAGTATTTTCACGTATATAGTTCACAAGTGCGGTGATATCTTGGAAAATTATTTGCATGCCGTAATTATTTACTGATCCTGTATTTTGTCTGTACATTTTGTAGTCCCACGTAAGGTTCTTATTAGAGTCAATAAAGTAGGCATGTTCGTGTGCTAAGAGTAGAAAATTTTAATAATCTGCTATATCGAGACATGATATAGCAGATTATTAAAATTTTCTACTCTCATGTTATACAAAGTAACATTACTGATACAATGACTATAGGTCGGCGGCATGCAGAGAACAACATTTGTGTGTAGAATTTTTCCGAGAACATTTCTTATGTGGAGAATGATACTAGAATATTCTTTAGTAGATTTGAAGTCTGTTTAACCAATTAAGATAATACAGAAGTCATTCATAGTAAAAATCTTTACCTTTGGTTCCAAGTCGCGAAACATATTATTTATTCCTGAGTATGGTGTTAGGTAATGACATAATTCATAATTTTCAAACTTATTTTCTGCAACTGTACGTATTTTATTATATTTATTTTCGCTTATAATACAGATTTTACTAACTTTTTTCACCGGGTCTTCATTATGGCGTTTTGTTTGAACGATTACTGGTGATACCGCACATTCTTCATTAGATAACCCCTTGGTATCCAATTGCATTGCAATTGCTTGACTGCCCTTACTATTTTTCTTCATAACAGACGTATTTACTTGCTCCGTTTGAGTGGTTTTGCTAAGTAATGCTTCCCTTTTTTTTGGAGTAGAAGATTTTTGTCTGGTTTTCTTAGCAGGCGTGTAGTTGATTTTTTTGTAAAGTTCATTTTTCTTTTCCAACTCCTGGTTTGACTGTTTAAGATTACTATTTTCACATGTAAGTATCTCAATTTCTTCTTCTGCACTACTTAATTGAAGAGTTAGTTTCTCAACTTGTTCCTTTAGTTTAGATATTAATTCGTGATCATAAGTGTCGTCGTTGCACCTCTCAGGGAGACTGGTAGCGGTGTCATCCAGTGTTTCGTTTTCAATGTGACTGATATTACTTTGTGAGTCTGACATTGAACGAGTACGACGAGTGCCTCGAACACGAAACGTAATGTTCTCCAGAAAGTTCATAGTACAAGACTCAAATTATTTAATTAATTCTGAGTTTATTTTCTGTTACTAATTTATGTTGTCTTTATAATTTGTGTTCAACAATGGTATACCACTATTATGAAAATACAAAAAGAGATCACTACTTGCGAGATTCGAACTCGAGACGAACACGTTGCACCTGAGTCGGTACCCAAACTAATTAGCTATTTGAGCAGTTAATGTTTTCAGCGAAATACGGATATGTATTCGTCTTTCAAGAGTTCGTTATTCTTTAATGTGGGTGGAAGTAATTTTGAATTTTTGAACGTTGCTGTTATTTTCACTTTTGATCGTTTTATTTGTTTATTTTAAGTTTTTCCAAGATATTAGTTTACAGAATCTGATTATATAAAGTTTTCACATGTATGTTAGTATTAATGAGCACAGAAAACACATAATTGATGCACTATTTGATACTGAGTTGTTGTTGTGAGTCCAGATTCTCTTTCACTTTAGAACTTCGTTGGATATTATTTTTAGGCTTGGATAACACTTTTACCGGTATTACACAATGCACGCTTTGTTATTATCACTAGTCCGAATGGTTTCACTGTGTTTATTTATTTTTAAAGTAAAGATTTTACGGAGCTTAATGTTACCGTGGCAAGTGTCAACTGAATTGAAGGACAAACTTAACTATGTAGTTGAGAAAACATTCTCCCGTACGATAAGTAATACAACAACAAATTAACGATTTTAGCATATTTTCCTCTACCTATTTATGCTGTGAGGACCTTGCTTCTTGTTATATTAATGATATTATGATTTCATGAACCGAAAAAATAGAGTTTATGTTGGTAAAAACCCATAGGTTGGTATAATACCTTCCCGGCTTGCGCGAAGCGCGAGTAGACGAAAATTCCCGCCGAAAGCATTTGTGTGCCACAAACATTATTTAGGATTCTCGTTTGAACTTTAGTTTTGAAAACTTGCCAAGTTACATTATACATTTTCTTTCAACTTTATAGAACTTAGCACCCATTTAGATCTCAATTGTTTTGCCGGCGAAGCTGACACTCCCAAACATTGTGATCCGTCACAACCTTTACTCATACCCACCATAAAAAGGGGGCTAGTCATGAGAACACTATTCGTATGTAAAATGTCAAGTCCCGTGCACACCGTTTCTTACTTTTGTTCACAATAAACCCATTACCTATTTTAGTTTTCCTATTTATTTCTTTTGTATACTCCAATAATAATATTCCAATAACCTACCTTTATGCTAAACGAGTTTCAACTTGATTGTCAAAAGTCGGTCGAAATGGTTCGTGTAAGACTCAAACCGTAGGACGGCTTAAACCAAAAAGCCATATAATAAGAACGTAACAGTGATTGAAATACCGTTCTTTATTCAAAACTGAAAACTTAGTTCGGTACTAAGCTGTCAGTTTTGTGTTTAGGAACTTTACCATAGTCGGAATAAAGTTCAAAATTCAATAATGGCGCCATGTTTTAAACCTGGGTCTGAAGATAAACCTTGTTTTGTAATAAGACGGCAAGGGTTACTTTGTACGGGGTTTGTCAACAAAAGTGGGATTAAGAGAATTTGGATCCAGAGTTGATCACAATAAATTCGAAAATCTCCAGCACGAACTTTCAAATGAACGTGGAATTGGGTAGTTGGCTGAAAATGTATGTCATCTTGAGTTTTCAAATATCAAAATTCAATTATTTATTTTATTTTATAGTTTAGCCTCGGTTTCTATTTAGTTTACCCATTCTTAACGTTTTTAATAACCGTTTAAGAAGTGTTTTTTTTTCATGTTTTCTATTTCACAGTATATTTCCTACAATGTGATAAATGACGAAAATATTATAAACTAGATCTTAGCGCAGGCGAAAATTTGAGCGCAGTCCTCTCGTCTCAACAGAGCGACGGCGACTGATTTGTGAAACAAAAATATGGTTGAAGTTCCTGCAACATGCGACGGACGATGACTTGTTCCACGAACTAAGAACGTCGTAAGTGCTAAACGCTTGTAATCGTAATAAAACTTTAAATAAATAGAATTTCAAAAAATACCTGACAAAATTTTTCGCCTTGAAAATACGTGAAAATTTGAGGTAACTTCGTGATGACGTGAAAATTCAAAACCCACATCAAACGTGTCCTTATCACAAAAGTATATTATAAGATTAAAGACTACGATGAAGACAAGGAAGTTTGGCATTCATTCCAGCACATGTGGCTTCCCTGGTACCTCATTAACGGCAAAAATATGTAAATGTCTAATAACTGCTCCCAAGTTGCGATGTTTATGTTATTTATTTTGTACATACTTCCTTGACATAATCGATGTTTTTTGATTTCAAAAAGGCTCTAACTTTTATTATTTTAATCATATTTTATATAGTCTTTTTGTTAATGTGAGGACGTTGTAGGCTTAATATACTGTAGATCTGTAGACCATTTTCTATTTTGTTACGTACCTGGTACTTTTGACGGGCCTACGCTGTCCTCTCATACTTTGAAAATATTGTAAAAGCCAATTTTTTTTTTTTTTCTAGAGTAACCGTAGAGTTTCTTGCCGGCTCTTCTCCATAGGAAATGACCAATTGGAACCGTGCACCTAGCTTCTGACGTTTCATAAGTGCCCTTGTAGGCTTATGTGAAATAAAAATATTTTTGATTTTGATGTTTTTTTATCGAGAAAATTTTAATGTTGTGTGTTTATGTTCCACAAAAAGTTGGGAAATATTATGCAGTTACTCAAATAGTTTGTATTTAATTATTTTTGTCTTACCAATTTAACGAAAAATCAAATTGAAGGTAGACAATTTTGGTTACTACCCCCTCTTAACTAATATAAATAATAAGATTTTGGACTTCTTGGCGGGCAAGTGAAGCGTCATGTTCATTACCCGAATATTAATGTGTAATAATGTGGATTATTAACCATTAAGTGTTTATGAACGTGCATTAGTGTAGGCAAATTAAACAAAACAGTGCAACTTCGCTTCAAGTTCTCTCAAGAAGTCCGCGTGAGGTCTCAGTAAAGTGCCACATCTTTACTGAAACTCAAGGGGAGCGGGCGGGGATATCATCATCATGCATAATATAATTCATTTCATCAATAATATTAAGTTTTGTAACTAAATAAAGACTTGGCTAAAAGGTCCCAGCAACCAGGCCATTAAAATATTATGAAAAAACAAAAAAAAAATAAGATTTTAATATCTATTATGTTAAATCAATTATTATCTAACCGTTAAAAATTTGTTACAGTTATAAAAAAAATATGCTGTTTCTTGGACTACAAAAGTGCAATACCGACGCGGTTAAAATGTATGGAACAACTTTTTTTTTAATAACCGACAAATAATTTCAACGCAGGTTAGATAACTGATTTAGGGCTGATTTTAGCAAATTCAGATTTATTTTATCAACAGAATAAAATTGACATTTGACAGTTTTCGTATGGATAAACTGTCAAAAATTCAAAATGTAAGTTATAGTAGATAGTAATTCAAAAGTAAACGTCGCCGCGTCGTTTCATTTATTAAGCCTAGCAAACAGTTCAGTAGGTTTATGTGGTAACAGTACCTAATAGATTTTAAGACAGCCTGCGAACTGCGTACCTCTTCAAACAGTCAATACATACAAATCAAAATCAAAAATATTTTTATTTCACATAAGCCTACATGGGCACTTATGAAACGTCAGAAGCTAGGTGCACGGTTCCAATTGGTCGTTTCCTATGGAGAAGAGCCAGCAAGAAACCCCACGGTTACTCTTTAAAAAAAAAAAAATGGCTTTTACAATATTTTCAAAGTATGAGAGGACAGCGTAGGCCCGTCAAAAGTACCAGGTACTTAACATAATAGAAAATGGTCTACAGATCTACAGTATAATAAGCCTACAACGTCCTCACATTAACAAAAAAAATTTATAAAATATGATTAACATAATAAAAGTTAGAGCCTTGTTGAAATCAAAAAACATCGATTATGTCAAGGAAGTATGTAAAAAAAAAAATTACATAAACATCGCAACTTGGGAGCAGTTAATAGACATTTACATATTTTGCCGTTAATGAGGTATACAAAAAGAAAAGTCCTGGCTCACTCACTGACTGACTGATCAAAACCCAGCCTACCTCAACCTAGAAAGCTGAAATTTTGCACAGTAGTTTCCATTATGACGTGAACGAGGAATTGCCCAATAAAGGGTGACGAAGTCGCAGGTACAATACAAAAGAATTAAAATAGATTCACATAATTAACAGTAATATAAAATTAAATTAAAATACAATAAATTAAACATTGTTTTATAAAAGAAATAAATTAAATGAAATGTGCGTGTGTAAATGTCAAATTGAGGGACAGTCATGCAGTATAACATAACGTAAGGTGTACAGGGTGTATACGTACGGCCCAGCTGTGCGCGTCGAAGGCGTGCAGCGCGGCCACGAGCGTGCGCGCCACGTGCGGCGCCACGCGCTCCGCCAGCGCCGCGGGCCGGCACAGCGCGCGCAGCACGTGCAGCGCGCGCGCCGCGCCCGCCGCGCCCGGCGTCGCGCACTGCTGCAGCAGCGAGCTCATGCAGCCGTGGAAGCAGAGAGGGTTGCCTTGGACTTGCAGCTCGGTGGTTACTAGAGCCTGATACGGGACAAATTGCTTTTAAGTATGTGCTCTATTATCATAGTGTTAAAATTCACTGTACTTGTATTCGTTTCTGATCTGAATAAACTGCATTTTTATGGTTCCATAACCAATGTGTTGTGAATTGTGTTATTTTCATAGTTTTCGGAAGTGCTAATATCGAAATCACAACGATTGCAAAAGTTTTCGCCAAGAATGTATTTGATCGACCTCGAGCGACCTCGACCATAATAGCTACATACTACAGATTTTGGTTCAGACCAGACGGATCTGTAGGTAGCCTTAAAAGTAGTATAAGATGTGACCTGTATAATGAAGGGCACGCCGGCGCTCCTGCGCGTGGCACACAGCGCGCCCTGGCCGCACTGGATGGCCCGCATGAGCTGCGCCAGCCAGCGCAGCGGCAGCCCGTGCAGCGCCGCGCTGCGGCAGCGCCACAGTCTGACAACACGATGCACATTTAACGAAGTTTCGAAGCATTAAAAATTGGACGGTACATTCTAAATATCAAAGTTTAAAAAACACTTAAACTCATACCGCCTTATTACAAAACAAGATTTATATTTTGACATGGCTTAAACCATGAAGCCAGTTTTTGTAATAAGAACGTAACAGTGATTGAAATACCGTTCTTTATACAAAACTGAAAACTTAGTTCGGTACTAAGTTGTCAGTTTTGTGTTTAGGAACTTTACCATAGTCGGAATAAAGTTCGAAATTCAATAATGGCTCCATATTTTAAACCTGGGTCTGAAGATAAACCTTGTTTTGTAATAAGGGGGTAAATATCCAAATCTTAATATTTTGTTATTTTTGTACATCGTATTTTATGGTTATTATTCTTTTGTTTTTAATATTAATTTGCATTATTTTGTACCATTACTGTTTTGCATATTTTTTTTCCTTTGTATGATTTTCGTCCATATTTGTATGAAAATATTAAAATGAATCAATCATTTTAATTTTTTCGTCCTTGTCAAAGTAATTGTACCAAGGTTTTAAGTGAATAATGTGGTCTTACACATAATTGGAAGCGCACACTAGTATTTGTCCCTGTTCTTGTAAACTAGCAAGTGTAGCCTCTGTTGAAGATCTAGTAAATAAATAACACGACGACGAGCGCAAAGAGCAAGCGAACTGGCGTCTAGCATTCGTAAGTTTTAGTGCGTTAAACATAACTAATTTAAAAAAGTACATAACATCGACTTGAAAGGAAGAAGTGAGTTGAATTTACAGACATTGACAATGACATGTACTTTCTGTCTCCTTTCATTAAATAGAAAGAAAAGAAAAGAAAATACGTTTATTTGCGGTAAACATAACGCAAAAAAAAAATACAAACACGAAAGTACAAGTTGAGGGAAAATATGCGTCACATTCACGCAAAATGTCCATCGCTCAGCATAATGCTGCGACCCTATCCGAGACAGAGCCCCAGCGCTGGTTTTCAGCGACAGCGAAATCTACTTAACAGCGCACAACCTAAACCGCTGGGTTTAGAACCATGAAATTTTGCATAAGAGTTCCTTATGTAGTTAAAGTGAGCACTAAGGAAGGATTTATTTAAATTCTTCCCATACAGGGGTTAAATAGGGGATGGAAGTTTGCCATTTTTACCGATAGGAAATTCTATCGGGCACACGGCTTGTAAATATATTAAATGATGTGAAGTAGCTCTACCTGTCGAGAAGCATCGTGAAGCCCACATAAGCTTGTTCGAATGCCCCCCTGTGCTTGGTCTCGGCCAGCAGGCTGGTGAAGTGCTCCCCCACGCGCGACAGCTGCGCCGCGCACAGTGTGCCCCGCTCTGTGGCCAGTTCACCCTCCCCGTTTCGGTCACCGTCTGTGTCTCCGTCACGCTCTGTGGCCGCGTCTCCCTCCCCACGTATGCTCAGTCTCGCGCATATCCCGCCCAGCAGCAGCGATACCTGACCAGCAGTCAAAAAGCCGATAAGCTTACAGCCCCTGTTAGGACACAGTGTGAATCCTATTCCAATAGTAATTTTTTTATTTCCAATTAAACAAACATCAACTTTTCTAATAGGTTTTTACAAATAACGACCAAATTTAGTTTTTCGGCCAATCTACAAATCTGGAAACAAACCTGACCCCGGCAATTACCGACCAATATCCGTCTTACATGTACTATCTAAAATTTTCGAAATAATATTTAATAAAATCTAAACATCCACCGACATGAAACTAATAGGTTTGGGTATCTTTATCGATTTGAAGAATGCATTCGATACCGTTAGTCATTCCCTCTTGCTCAAAAAACTCAGCAACATGGGAATAACTGGATCTGCATAGTATTGGAATCATATCTCACTTACAGATTTCAAATAGTTAAAAAAAGCAATTATGAGAGTAGACTAGCTAGATTTAATTGTGGAATACCACAGGAATCAATTTTAGGGCCTCTCCTTTTTTTTTGTTCATGTGAATAATATAAAAAAAGATCAACATTACTGGCACACCTCTTTGTAGGCTGACGACACCTGTCTCTTTTATTTTGGAAGTGATGTTAAATTAGCTAGAAAAACTCTGCAGAAGTGATGGGTATCGATATCTAAACACGATACAAAGATTAAATAAATGCGCGTGCAACAAGAATACGAGGGCGGCACTGAAAATTTCGGGAATCAAGGAAGTGACACAACATTACTATTTAAAAATGTATTTATTGCTTTTCGAAGTATTCTCCGCGAAATTTGACACATTTTTCCATACGATGGAACCAATCATTGAAACAACCATTCCATTCGGAAGTTGGGGTCTCCAAAATGGCCGTTTTGTAGGCGTCCACAGCTTCTTCAGGTGATGAAAATCTCTGTCCACGCAATTTATTCTTTATTTTAGGGAAAGTATAGAAATCATTAGGGCTTAGGTCGGGGCTGTACGGCGGATGGTCTAATAATTCTATGTTTTCTTGCTCTAAAAACTCTTTTGTTCTGTGCGCGGTGTGAGAACTCGCATTGTCGTGATGGAGGATGATGCGGCGGTTGCAGTTCTCTTTACGGAGTTCAGAAACGACCTGTGGCAAACAAATGCTAGCATACCATTCTGCATTAACCGTTCTTTGTCCCTCAAGAGGAATAGTCGTAACATGGCCGGTTTTGGAGACAAACGTGACCACCATTTTTTTGCAACACTCCGTGAACGAACAATTTTTGTTGGCTTTAACTCATTTTCGAACACCCAAACTCGTGACTGGTTTTTTGTTTCGGGTTCGTACGCGTATATCCAGGATTCGTCACCTGATACAATGTTGTATACAGCATTTGAGGATCCTGCGTGGAATCTTTCGAGAGTTCTGACGCACCAAGTAACTCGAGCCGCTTTTTGCTCTTCACAGAGCGAATGCGGTATCCATCGGGAAAACAACTTTTTTACACCTAATTGTTCATGCAAGATTATTTGTATTTGACTCATGCCAATGTCTAAAGTTGCCTGAATTTCGCGGTATGTCACATGTCGATCTTCCTCAATCAGCTTACGCACAGCATCAACGTTTTCTTGGGTGACTGCAGTTTTTGGACGACCTTGACGGGGATCATCACTGAGCTTGACACGTCCACGTTGAAATTCAGCAAACCAGCGATAAATTGTGGTTTTGGATGGGGCTTCATCACCAAATGCAGAAATCATCCGGTCAACACACTGTTTTTGTGTTAAACCAATTCGAAAGTCATAATAAATCATCGCTCTTGAATTTTCTCGAATCAATTCCATTTTCTCAACGACTAAACAAGTTTGACAAAACCTTGTGACAAGACCGAGAATCTTTTTTTAAATAAATAAATGGTATTCGATTTTTAAAACCAAGGTTTTCAATTAAAAAGATTTTAATATGACAGGAAAAGTGGAAATATTCCATTCCCGATACTTTTAGTGCAGCCCTCGTAAGAGAGAATTAGTGTGAGAGACAAAGAGTTATATCTTTCTTTTAAAGAAAGAAAAGAAAGAAAGAAAGAAAATACGTTTATAACGGTTATACGTTTTCTTTAATGTAAAGAAATGTGCCTAAACGTGACGCGTCCAATTATCGAATCGTTATCTAAGAAGTTTCTCTTACTTCAAGTACCTACACTAGCAGCCGCTATCCCCCAAAAAAAAGAACATACAATTTTTTTTTTTTTGAATGTGTAAAGATTTTGATACCCATCACGTCTGCTGAGTTAGGCTAGCAAATTTTATTTGACCTAATACTGTAGCGGCATCAACATCGCCACATACGAACTACGCGTCACCGCGTTTACCGCGCGACTAGCATATATACAACGTCCCGACATCAACTGTCGGGCAGTTGCCCACCAGACACGACACCCGTCTGGTCGGAGGATCCTCCCTTTTCTATGGTGGATGAGTGAACTTTACACCCTGTTCCTCATACCACCAAAATAGAATTAACGCACAACCTCTTAAGGGGGTTGTACTTATCATCATGAACAAATTTTACTTGACTTAACTTTTATGATGAGTACAATGACCCCTTAAGAGGTTGTGCGTTAATTCTGGGATATATTGTATATGTCGCAGGCAGATTGTATCAATCAACTCAGCCTATAGCAGTCCACTGCTGGATATAGGCCTCTCTCAGACTGCGCCACAACACATACGGCAGATTGTATGATTCGTCATAATTCACCGTCCATTTACTAACGCTCGCAGTTATGAAATATTATTATGCCGAAGGCAAATTGGCAACTCGTTCAATTGTTACAATTTCGACATTGTTTGTTATTGTAGATTCGGTTGGAACTGCGACCAACCACGCGCGACCCGCATTGGTCGCAGTAACTAAGCCAGGGCACCCCGACCAGATGGGTTAGTTTAGGTTTGAACTGTGAATAACCGCGCGCGAGCCGAGCGAGCGAAGCGAGCATTGCCACGGCAGCGGCCGGCGAGTGCCTTAAGAAATAGAACTAAATACTTCAATTTTCCGAAGCATTGTAATTGTCCATCAAATGTTGTGGCATACTATATCTTACAAGCACTTCACACACACACACGCATACAGCACGGCGTGTGAGCCCCACCGTCCGCCCAGTCGCAGTCGGCGCCACCGGTCATTATAGCTAGTCGTGAGTCGATCTCATAAATGTAATTTTCTTTATTGTAAAAGTCATAATTTCATTAAACTAGTCATTATTGTACTTGGCGTCTCATTGAGAAAAGTCCCGGTAGAATCAACGAGTCCACCCCTTCGCTGCCAGCATTCCAGTTCTACATCAGTTCTTCTCCATAGGAACCTACTACGCTTTGGAATGGGCAATTAGCTTCATCTCTCCGACTGACCGACCCCTTGACAATTCAAAAGTGCCTGTAATAGGGTTGTTTCAAATAAATTCTTTGAATTTGAGTTTATGTATAGTGACAAGGCAATTTATATTTTGTCTTCGGTATATTTCATAACTGCGAGCGTTTTTGAACGGACGACGCCGATTGTAAAAAGCGGAATCATACAAATTGCCTGCGACATATACGATACTCATCGACGAGTATATGGAACTGCGAGCAATGGAGCGTACTGTACCTCTTTGACGGCCCGCCACGCACACAGCAGCACCATCTGCGCCGTGACCTGCCTGCCGTCGTCCAACGTCACGTTTCTGGTAAACAAACGTATCCATAGTCGTTACTAGTAAAAAAAAACCGGTCAACAGCGAGTCGGACTCGTGCACCGAGGGTTCCGTACGTATACATGAAAAGTTTTTAACCAGTGCGCAAATTTTTTTGGTGGTTCAATATCAGTAACAGAACACATTTCCATTATTTATTCAATACTTTTTTTTTTTTTGTCCTACTTTAAATCAGCAAAATATGGACACAATCTATTCGTAATAATATCAATGGGCGCGCGCGGCGGCCGGCGCAAGCGGCGGTGTTGCACGGGGGTGAACCCCCTCCCGGGCGGCAGGGCGCGCTGGGCGCTGTGGCCGACAGTTCGCTCATCGCACGCGCTGTCGTGTGACGTCGCGTCTAATCGATTCCCGCGCAAGCGCCGCGCCGCACGTGTGCCGTGCTACCGGTCACGATGTTGGACTTCAGTAACCGCGAGTTTTACGAGATGGTGCGAGTGTATGTACTGAGTGATAAAAGTTTGCGAGCAGCTCGCAGAATGTATGCGACGGAGAGCATACCTCGAATGCGAGCCCATGGAATCCTTAACCCCGAGGTCCCTAATGAAAGGACCATTTTAGCGGCCACTCAAAGGCTGCTTGATCACGGACAGTTTAGAACCCCGAATAATGCACGAAGGTCTGACAGACCCCGACTGGCGATCGAAATCGAAGAAGCCATCCTAAGCCCATTAAAGTATGAAGGAAAAATTGGAATTACTCTTCAAATAACTACAGGTCACGGCCTAAACATAAAAAAGTCTAGTTCGAACCTGATAAAATTAGCGATCAGTACATTGTAACCCACGTAAATACCTACGCCGGCGAATCGAGCGAGCGCACAGCTGATAGGTACTTTCGCGCGTTCCGCTTCGCCGCGCGCCGCCGGGTAGCCATACAACCACTTTTAAAGTAAACATCTTTCGTTAACGATATTTTTTGTTTTTTGTACTAAGACGTATCAAAATAAAAAATATGTGTTTAATAAAACTCGTTTAAGTTTCACTTGTCAAAATTTGCGCAGTGGATAAAAACTTTTCCTGTATATGTTGTTGATGATTTCTGAAAAACTGTGCTATTTAGAGATCGTTTTATTTTTCCTGTAATCTTTACATACACTTCTATCACATAGAATAATTTCAGATTTTTATCTATGCAAACATCGGAGATAAGGGGGGGGGGGGGGGGCGGTATTTTTTTGAAATTTTTCGCCAAAAGATGGAATCTAAGCTGACAAAAAAAAAATGTTTGAGAATGTGCAAACAGCGCTCTTTCATATGATACCCTACATGCCTAGTAGCCCCACTTAAATTTTTTAAGACTCCTTTTCAGTCCCTTTTGCAAAAAAGATATATATTTTTTAGTTCTTTGTTGTTTGCAAAATAGTTGGGCAAACGTCATCTAAAACTATTCTAAATTTTAAGTTGATAGCATTAGTAGTTCTTGAGATATCCAGGTGTGACAGACAGACATAGTCTCACCATAAGGGTTCCTTTTTACCATTTTGGTGCGGAACCCTAAAAATCATCTGGACCTGAGCGATCGTATCATACACTGTCAATTTCAAAATGCGCGCCACACTGATGCAAAATACCGGGTTTTTAAAAAATTCCCACCGCATAGAGAATTATTTATCCATGGATATAATAAATTAAAGTCGCTTGTCGTGTCTGTCTGTGTGGCCGCGTTGTTCTTCTAAACTACGCACTAGATTTTGATGCGGTTTTCACCATCATTTAGAGAAATTATTCCCGAAGGTTTATGTGTATATTACATGAATATTTAACTTAGATATATCATGTAAATCTTGACGTTTTGATATATCTCCCCATTAGTAGATTGCAGCCGTGCGAAGCAAGAGCGGTTACTAGATATAGCGCTACAAGTTTATTGTGGCTCGTGGCCAACATCGGAACTAACGCCGCTTTTTAGGGTTCCGTACCCAGAGGGTAAAACGGGAACCCTATTACTAAGACTCCGCTGTCCGTCCGTCTGTCACCATGCTGTATCTCAGGAACCGTGATAGTTAGACAGTTGAAATTCTCACAGATGATGTATTTATGTTGCCGCTATAACAACAAATACAAAAAACAATAAAATAAATATTCAAGGGTGCTCCTATACAACAAACGTGGATTTTTGTGGCTGCAGTGGACGTCTTTCGGCTGAAGTAAAAGTGTACGTGTGATTGTGTGCCTAGCTGCCTCACCCAGTGTTCCCGTGGTCGGTGAGCTGCACGGTCCGGTCCATGGGCAGGTGGCCCTCGGGCGACGAGTTGTTGACCACGCACGCCACCGCGTCGTTCACTTCCATGCACGTGTCGATTATCTCTCCCACCAGTGCAGTCCACTGTTCATCCGACGAGATTTCTCTGTACACATATTAAAAATCAAGTCATTAATTTAAACTAAGCTTAGAATCAGAACTTTTCAAACGTCAAAATTACATAAGACAGTTCCCCAAAACGCGCCCGCTTCTTTATCATTATTTATTTATTTGGGGAAAACATGCTCAACATTACAAACATAAATTATTGCACAGTTAAATTTTAATAAACAACAGACATAATACATATAATTATGATAGTTCTTAGTTATATTCTGGTTTGGTAGACTGCTATTGTTTATATGCGTCCCCGTCCTTCTGCTCTACTCTTTCGATGCCAAGAATCCAGAATATGGTTAAAAAAATGTTTTTTATTGTTAATATTTTGCTGAAAGGCCAGGTGCGTAGTACTCACAACCGGCGTGCGTGTATGACTAGATGTATGAACGTAGGCGAAGCAAAAGGAGTATGTAAGGAGCGTAGCAAGTGGCGTTCTATAGTTTCTGCCTACCCCCATGGGAAGAAGGCGTGAGTTTATGTATGTATATTTTGCTGAAATATTCACATTTTGAGGAGAATAAACCACAAGGAACGAACAATACTAATTGATGGTTTCTCAAAAAATGTCAACTGGCCTATTTTAACTGCTTCAAAATTAAAAGTAACCGGAACCTGGAGATTTTATTTAAATAGTACGCGGCTGTCAATAAGGTATATGGAATAGTAGACAGAAACCGTCACACACGTAGGAGTGACAGAGATGACGCTATGCATAGCAAAACTTGTTTTAAAACTCGAAGTACGATATCAACGGTCGAGTACTGTGACCAGGGGGTCTACTCCGAACATAAATCCAAAGTATCGGCCGAATGTTTGGCCGTTTCTTGACTACGGCTAACTATGGCTGACTACGGCGAAAGAAAAACTACAGTCAAACAGATAAGCCCAAAGTAAAAAATGTGACTTGAAGTTGGGTAAGGAGTCGGGACTTAAATTCAAAAAAGGAAACTTTCGGCCGTTACTTCGGATTATCACTTCACAGTAGACCCTCCATTACGAGGTACGAACCCAGACAGGTACTTTGCTTGGTGTAAATTATTTTATCAGGAATGTTGTTAAACGAAACTGGCATATCCTAGAGCTGAAAACTTGAAGACGTGAGATCCATCAACCTGCAGTATTATAGCGGATTACAGCCCACTTCCTTTCACAGAGAGGTCTGTGTCCTAGCATTGGGAATCTTATAGCCCGATTATGGTATGCTGTTAGCAGTGCACTCGGAGGTAAGTAAATTGTTATGAAAGAAGTCTCACAGACGCGGCGCTGTAGGTATGCGACGGAATCATAAATGTTTACAGGCACTGGTTAATAAAATGCACAATCTTAAATAGAAAAAGGTGTTTAGGGCAGGAGGGAGAGTCGTTGTTGGAAGACTGCAATTATGTATATAATAATAATTAGTTCTAGTTATTGCCACGGAACTTCTCTCGTGAGTTGGACTCTAGTGTAGCGTGTGAGTGACTGACCGTGCGTCCACGTGCAGCAGTGCGCGCGCCAGGCAGTGCAGCGCGCCGTACACGGGCGCGCGCGTCGCCGCCAGCACGCTGCGCGCGCACACGTGCAGCTGTGCGCGCGCCGCCAGCAGCAGGCGCGCGCACAGCGCGAACTGCACGCGCGAGGCCCGCCCAGCACTGCGACGTAAAAGGAATATTATTACGACAGGAGAAGTCACGGCAAAATGTAGCCAATCCCTTAAGATATGTATATATCCGATACAGTCGCGAATCATATTTTGATCAAGATACAACCTGACACTGCCTTGCAAATTGCAAAAAACGTAAGAAAATTTGAATTTCGCGGGCTGCAACTGCGGATTTACCTTATGAATAATTACTTTTTAATTTCTCATACTCGTAAAGTGGTGTTTGATTGATTCAAGTAACGGGTGGAAGACGCTGCTTTCCACCCTTGGGCGGGAACCTTAGTAATTGCTTCCCTCTCTAGGGCGGGAATGAATTTAAAAAAAAAACTAAACTTGGTTAGGTAGTCGGCTACGAAAATGTTTTCATAATTAACAAAAATATCGATTACAAAAAAAAAAAATGCTGTGGTCATATGAGTGTATAAACAGCCAATGTGAGTTTAAAAAAATACCTATTAAGCGGGACGGCCCGCGGCGGTGACGCGGTGTGTTCCATGTTTAATTTTTTTATAAAAAGCCATATCATTTTTCAGGATAATAACTCTGTCAGTTGCACCAAAATTCAAAATCTCGGTTTTATAGACTAATATTTGATTAATACAAATGAGTTCTAGCGATTCTGAAACGTTGACCTCAGATTCCGTTAAAAACGAAGCAAATACATATAAAAAATAAAATATGATTTTATGAAATGGCGAGCAAACAAACAAAATTAAATATTTTAGAAAAACTATTTCTTTTTACTTTCTTTATTTTTGTAGAGTGTTTAACACTGGTGAAAGTAACCAATTCCTCCTTTCGACCCTTGTATAATAATCTACTATTTCATATTTGTAGGCTCGTTGATAAGTTGATAACAGACAAAAAAAATAAAAACTTTTTCCCTAGAGAAAAATATATTGCTATTTTATTCCCGCTCTGGTATGCTACAATGGCGGACTTTTTGAGCAAAAATATTTTTTTGACTATTTTAATTCTATTAACTCTGAACTGACTAACAATTGGCAAAAATGGTGTCAGTAGCAAAGGTTCTCTTTGAAAAGTTCTTTCCATTGGTGTATATCTTATGGCTATTAGGCTTTAGGGCAAAAACCCATAGTTCGGTGTCCATTCCCCTTTACGATTGGCCATTTTGCTGTGTTTGTTGGTTTGTCCTTCTTTTACGCAGCAACAGATCGTTACAGAGGGTCGCTAATCTAGCCTAAGTATTAATATAATAAAGCTGAACGCGCTAATCTCTGGAACTACCAGTTAAGTTTAACACCACGCTACTATACTATCCTTAGGTACCGAGCAAAAAGAAAAAGGTCATAAAGAACGCTAAGCGAATTAATAATGTGAGCGGGCGATGCGATGAGACGCGGTGGATCGGCAGCCACGAGCGGCCGCCTGACGAGAACCGAGCATTCGAAATCAAAAGTCATTTAATCAAACTAGGTCGTTTATTCAGTCAAGACAGTCCCCCGGCACGCCCCCCTTCCCCCCTCCCTAATGCTGTAGCTGGCAACAAGTGGCGCAGCAAGCTGTCATGTCTTACCGAGAAGAGCCGAACTGTGCGTGCCTGCGTCCACGAGGTACCATCCCACGCGGCTCAGACGCTTTATTATATTCACGCGAACGAAGTCGCGGGCAGAAGCTAGCATAAAATAAAACGAAGTTCTTACCACGGTTCATCTTGCAGTATGTAGTCAGGGAGTCTTGTCCTCAACAAATCTAGTTTATAACCCGCCGAGACACACTCAGTGGGCTTCAACGACGACGCTTGGCGGAATATGTCTTCTATGTCTAAGCTGATAGAGTAGTTTTTACTCTGAAACAATATGACATGCTGAATGAAGAAAATTTAGTGGCAAATTCATGGTATCACATGACTGCAGTAACTGGCATCGTATTATACAGTGTCAAATCTGTGTTTAGCCTGGAATTGTTGGTAGTTGAATATATCGTATAGGGGTCCTATTATTGGCTATATCGACCGGGAATGTAATCTTACTGTCAAGAATATTCGACATTGTAAAAAAATGCAAAATAACGTTTATGTTTTGTGTAAATCATTATCATCATCATTTCAGCCGAAAAACGTAGGCCTCCCCTAAAAAGGGGTGGGGGGATATGCCATAATCGCCACGCTTGGCAGGCGGGATGGCGATCGCAGTATGGTTTTAAAAATGCATAGAGACCGCTGCTGCCCATTCTCTAGTAAGTCCCTTAGTTGCCTTTTACGACACCCACGGAAAGAAATGGGTTGGTGATATTCTTTACGTCCGGTACCAAACGGAACCTGTAACCTTTGTGTAAATACTTTGGGCATATTGTGCGATGTGTTGTTAATCTTGTATGGGGGCCTTCTGGTGAATGGCGTTAGTGTTGGCTTAATAAACGATGTTGTGAAACATGGCGTGTCACATGCACGGGGGTTTTGGTGTTGACAACCATATTAATTCTATGTAGTTAGAATTCTATGGACGGGAAGAAATAGTAGTTGTTCCGGGCCTGGCTGTTTGTGTATGAAAGTTTAAATGTTTGTAAGGGGCAACATTAAAAAATAATAAAAAGTAGCGACGTGATAATTGAAATGTGAAATGTTAGTTATTTGAGAAGTAAAACAATGATTGGCAATAAGTTTTTCATTTGAGTGCTTTGTGCATCGACTTGTAGTATTGGTATAACTAAATTACGCGCGGTAGAAGGAGCATAACAAATAACTGCCAATACTTTCAGTAATCCCCGAAGGGTTAGGCAAAGATTTTTTTCTTATTTTTTTAAAACGTTGCTCCACACTAGGAATTTCTCCTGTATCGTGGGTGCGTTTACAAACATTTAAACTCACATACACAAACAGCCAGACCCGGAACAACTACTTGTAGGTCATACAAATATTTGTTCCGTGCGGGAATCGAACCCGAAGATGCACCTATAGTACACCCACAATTCGCCAGTTATGTTTAAACCCCACTTAATAGGGGACGAATCTATTGCCATAAACCGGGCATCATACTGCAGCTGAGAAATTCCTGATGGAAACTCAGTACCACTTTACCCCACCTGGGAACCGAACTCAGGACCTCATGCTCACCAGTAGCGCTTGCAAGCACTGGATCACCGAGGCACCTAGTAATAATGAAAGTGTGCTGAGCATACCCTGAGCAGGTGGTCGGGACAGCTGGCCAGCACCTCCAGGGCGAAGGCTTTATTGTTCTCGTAGCTGTCCTCCAGGTGCAGCAGGAGTTTCTCCACGTATTCCGGCTCCCAACTCCTGTTGAAACATTTTCCGCCTTATTACAAAACAAGATTTATATTTTGACATGGCTTAAACCATGCAGCCAGTTTTTGTAATAAGAACGTAACAGTGATTGAAATACCGTTCTTTATACAAAACTGAAAACTTAGTTCGGTACTAAGTTATCAGTTTTGTATTAAGAACTTTACCATAGACGGAATAAAGTTCGAAATTCAATAATGGCTCCATAGTTTAAACCTGGGTCTGAAGATAAACCTTGTTTTGTAATACGGGGGTCAGTGTTTAAAATCAAATAAAAAAAAAATACATATATATATATATATTTGTAGAACATAGGTATGAAACAATTGAGATGTTATTATTATATTGTTTGTGCTATATAATACATGCAAAAAATAAGCAAGTTTGAGTAAGCAACTTAAGTGGCATTGGGCTGGCCATGTTTGCCGAAGGACCGATGGCCGGAGACCGCGTATCGGCAAGCGTAGTGTGGGAGCAAGCTAGATGGACCGACGACCTTAAGTAGGTGGCTGGGACAGGCGGACAACTGGCTGCTGTGGCGCAGCCTGGGAGAGGCCTATGTCCAGCAGTGGACTGCTGTAGGCTGAGTTGATTGATACATGCAAGACTTGGACAAAGTGTTTATTATCAATATCAGACCCTAAGAAAGTGCTATGGAATTATATAAAAGTGCAATTTGACACTATTTTTTATTGTCTTTTACCATAGTCAGCCACATAGTCAGCCGTAGTTAGGGAACGGCCGAACATTCGGCCGATACTTGGGATTTATCTTCGGAGTAGCCCTTTCTATTGTAATTGTTGTGTATCTGTTCTAATTATAATTTCTTACTATTACAAAAAAATAAAACATTCAAAATTAATAAATAAAACTCTCCTGAAACGCATAAACTAAGTTACCTGGGCGTTAACATGACACATCGAGCTAACAAGAAACTGTTACAAAGGTATGAGTGACACTGACGTCACTCTATGACGTCACCTCAAAAACATTGCCTGTTTGTGACCGCGTTATATTTAGTGATTGGGCAACTCCAGGTATTTACAAAAGTAGGCAGAGGTTATATGAATTGTATCATGAAAAAACATATAACCATGATGCATTATTTAAAGAATTTGTTAAAAAATATTCTAAAACTTTTAAAAGAGCCTGTTCTTCAGCAAAAGCCATACACATTAAAAATAAAATAAAATCTTCTGGAAATAAAATTAAAACAACTTGGAATATTATTAATTCAGAAACGTGAAGAACGACAGTACGGAATCGTGACTTCCATCTAAAAATCAATGATGTAGATATTAAGGCAGACGTGGAGGTGGCAACTGAGTTTGAAAACTTCTTCACTAATATTCCCATTTTAACAACTAAAACTCTGTCATCGTCGTCCTCCACTTCTGCTTACTCAATACTAAAAGAATGTGTACCAGAATGTGATAAACACTTTAAATTCACGGTTCGTAATGCTAAAGATATTATAGAATCTTTTAAAGATCTTGATGTAAAAAAAACTGCGGACCTTTGGGGATTGTCAGTACATACTATGTCTTCAATAATCGATGTTATTTCACCGTTTTTAGCAATTGTTTTTAATTCTTGTATTGCATCTGGTGTATTTCCTGATCTGATGAAACTTAGTAAAGTGATTCCACTGTTCAAATCTGGCAGCACGAATGATCCCACGAATTTTCGGCCTATACCTACATTGAGCAAAATCTTTTAAAAATTAATTTTAAAACAAATGTTAAGACATTTCAATACACATAATTTACTTCATTTGAAACAGTATGGTTTTACAAAGGGTCGTTCAAATACAGATGCGGGCGTGGAATTACTGAAGAGCATATTCGGGGCCTGGGAGGAGTCACAGGATGCTCTTGGCATTTTCTGTGACTTGTCTAAGGCCTTCGATTGGGTTCATCATGATACACTCATCAGAAAACTGCACCACTATGGTGTGAGGGACAGTGCTCTCGACCTTCTGACTTCTTATCTAAACAACAGAATTCAGAGGGTTGATGTTAATGGCAAGAGATCTGCAGGATCTGCGGTCACTATGGGCGTTCCGCAGGGTTCAATTCTAGGTCCTTTCTTGTTTCTAATTTATATAAATGACTTACCTTATCACATAAGGGATAATCACAAGATTGTATTATTCGCAGATGACACTTCACTCATTTTTAAAATCAAACGTCAGCTAGTCAATTTTGAACATGTTAACGATGCACTCTCTAAAGTTATCCATTGGTTTAATGTAAATAATCTTCTCCTAAACGAGAATAAGACTAAACTTATTAAATTTTCAATGCCAAATGTCAGGCAGCTATCTACCAATGTTCAACTTAATGGAATAGAGTTGGACCCTGTTGAGTCGACAGTTTTTCTTGGAATAACTATTGACGGTAAATTATAATGGGGCCGACACGTAGAAAAATTTTCAGGAAGGCTTAGTTCGGCCGCCTATGCCGTTAAAAAAATTCGACAGATAACTGATGTAGATACTGCCAGAATTGTTTATTTTAGTTATTTTCATAGTCTTATGTCATATGGGATTCCTCTCTGGGGAACCTGTGCAGACATTAATAATATCTTTGTTTTACAGAAAAGGGCTGTTCGAGCCATTTACAATCTAGGTCCAAGAGATTCACTTCGTGAAATATTCAAAGAAATAGCTATTCTGACTGTAGCCTCGCAATATGTATTTGAAAATCTATTGTATGTACACAAAAATAAATCAAATTTTAAGAAAATGTCCGCTATTCATAGTTTAAATACCAGGAATAAACACAATCTTGCTGTACATCGCACTCGCCTGCACAGAGTAGGCAACTCGTTCATGGGTCAATGTATACGCTTTTACAACAAACTTGCCACTGACATTCGAAACTTACCCATTAAACGATTTGAAATCTGTATTAAAACCAAACTTTGTAAAAAAGGGTACTATAAAATTTCTGATTGTTTAGAAGACAAAAAAGCTTGGGATTGAGCTGCTCGCCCTGCTAGCATTGTGATAAAACCGGAAAACTTGACATTTTAATTATTATGCATGATTTTATATACATATTGACATTGCAGAATATTATATACAATATTACATGAATGTTTACTTTGAAAAGTATTATATTTACTGCTTTAATTATTGTGAATGTGAGCACTTTCCTTTCAGTATTTTCCTTTTTAATTCTTTTTCTCAGTTAGTTTTAATGATGATCTGGCATTTTGAGCGCTTTATGCGGCCTACCCAAATGTCCTTTCTTTGGTATTGTTCGTCGAGTCGTTGAGCTCCTTAAGTCTTGAGTTGAGCTGCACGAGTACTGACAAATGCTTGCACTGGTTGGACAGGTCCACTCAAATTTGTGTGGTTCTTTCCTCAAAAGATCATTTCAGACACGGATCTACATGGTCCTCACATGATCTGACCAAGATTATGTCTGAACTTTAAAAGAGACTTTGACCCCTGAGTTTGTTTCGCCATTTCTTCGCAGGGGTAGTCAGATAGGAAATGTCGGCTACATCTAGATTTTTTATTTTTTTATATGACGTGTAAAAGTGATTCTAATATCCTATTTACAGAATAAACGATTTCATTTCATTTCATTTGACATTGGTTGGGTAAATGATAAATGATTTTTATTTCTATAAGTAGATTAGTACAAACACTTTTACACGTCAATCATATTTTTAAAACTAGATGAGGTCGGTGTTTCCTATCTGAATACTCTGAGAAGAAAAGCCGAAAAACTCAACGAGTTCAGTCTCTTTTAAAGTCCAGACATAATCTTGGTCAGATCATGTGAAGACCATGAAGATTGGTGTCTGAAGTGGTTTTTTGGTTGTCGTAAGACATTTCTAAATAAATAAATAAACTTTTTCCGAGACTCGACGTGCCATATTTACGGCCGCGCACTGTACCTGCTCTATTTACCTTTCATATCCTTCCAATGTAATCTGTTCGCACCACGCAAGTATTTGTAAGGCAACAAATCGCCTGCTATAGTTGGTTCCCGGTATCAAACTGTCAAAGCACTGTCGACGTAAGTCCTCGACGAATCGCAAGTAATAAGCAACCTTATCACTCATGCCGTTAGGTTGCTTTTCCCGCTTTATCACTTTGTAGCTTTCTTCTAGACGTTTTATAAACTGCAAAAAACAAATATTCATTTTTAGGTAGTCTGTAGAATAATATTGTAATTTATTTCTTGTCAAATCTATTCAAAAAGAGCTAGTTTATTCTTTGTAAACAGGGACTAAAATAGCTCTTTTATCCCTAGGCATTACAGACTAAAAGTCATTTGAATTCGGAATGTGGATATTGTTAGTAAAAGTTTTCATCACCAAAGAGATCAGTCACGAACATTCTATGAACAAGTAACAGGTTGTATGTGTTTATAGAAAACCGCGCACGAGACAATAAAAAAAAAAAGTTTGTAAAAAACTGTGCGTTTATTTCAATTACAAAGGACATATAGATACATGTTATTGGAGATCACCTTTTAAGCAAGGAAATGCTTGTGTTGGAACCGTAACGGATGGTAGTAATAAAATTGTTACGATGCACTTACATAATTGTTCTAATATGAACATTACCCTTTAATTATTTCTATGTTATGTCATATTGTTCCTAAATTGTATGTACAGTTGCACTTAGTTATTTTCTCATAGCTGATAAAAACTAGCGAGTGTCCACCTCGGGACTAACACTATTTTAAGCTCGAGTGACGTACTTTGAATCCCTCGCTGCGCTTAGGATTCTACTTTAGAATCCTAAGCTACTTTAGAATTATAAACCGTCGACTAACAAATTACTTAGAATCAAACAATCTTCTTTCACGCAATCAATATGGTTTTCGTAGTAAAAAGTCAACTAATGACGTGGTACACAATCTATTACACTCTATCATTACCAACCTAGACCAAAGGAAAAAATGTTTGACAATATTCCTTGATCTGGCAAAAGCCTTCGACACTGTCTCTATCCCGCACCTACTCCAAAAGTTAGAAGGATTTGGTGTAAGAGGTATTCCATTACAACTAATGAAGGACTACCTTACAGGAAGAAAACAAAGAGTTAGGATTGACAATAGATTGAGCGATGAGGCATGTGTTGAATTCGGTGTGTCTCAGGGCAGCATACTCGGCCCAACGTTGTTCTTTGTGTATATCAACAGCCTCTGCCAACTCCAACTCCACAAGGGTATAATTGTTACCTTTGCTGATGACACTGCCCTCTTTTTTAGTGGACAGACCTGGGAGGAGGTCTTTGATACTGCCCAAAAGGGTTTTAATCGAGTATGCGAATGGCTCCGATCGAACGTTCTGACGTTAAATGTTAATAAAACCAAATATGTTACTTTTGCCCATAGGGCAAATCAACTTCCTCCATCATATTTTAGCTTTTACTCTCATGTTTGTGTTCCTGATGTCTCCGCCTTGTGCTCCTGTCCAGGTCTCCAAAGAATCGAAGATATCAAATACCTTGGTATCATTATAGACCAATTCTTGACCTTCAAACCACACATAAAAGTCCTTGTAACCAGGTTGCGTAAACTAATCTTCATCTTCAAAACTCTTAGGCACGCAGCGGACCGAAGGATTATTAAGATGGTTTACCATGCTTTATGCCAGTCGTTAATAGACTACTGCATTACATCTTGGGGAGGTGCTGCCAAAACCCACCTCATTGAAGTTGAGAGGGCACAGCGAGCCATCCTCAAAGTGGGCGCCAGTCTCCCCTTCCTATTCCCAACCGTAGACCTTTTTAGGGACTGGGATTTACTCACTGTTAGGCAGACCTTCATACTGCGGACGGTGCTTCAACAACACTCATTGTTACATTACGATCCGAATCTTAGTAGAGATAAGCGCTGAAAAGGCAGAGTATGCCTAACACAACCTTCCAGCTTTGCACACTCGCGTAATTTCTTCTTTCTCGGACCATACCTTTATAATAAGTTAAATAACAATCTTAATATTTATCCTCTAACTAAATTCAAATGTAAAATTTCAGTCACTACCTATTTAAAAACCCTAGACTATCAGGGAACCGAGAGCTTGTTGATTCCCCTTAGATAGACCATCGTTATACTAATTACTCATCCCCTCTGCTGCTTCTGCATACTATCAACCATACTCGCACCACACCTACTCAATCAACCTCACACTAACACTCTTACATCTCTCTCATACACTTTCTCCGGTTACTAACACACACTCTGGTATTTCGGCACACACACAAACTTTTGTATTTTTTTTGTTTTTTGTATTTTAATATTTTTTTTGCTCTTTTTATTAGGCACTAAATTTTATATTATGTCCCTTAATTTATTTTTCGTTTATTATCCTGCATTTTTATTGTCATGTATCCAATTAACAGGCATCTAGCCGCGGGAGGGCCCTGGTGACCTGTAATACAGGTTTTTATATAAACCTACCACAGGCTCTAGTCTCTCACAAAGTTAGTTCCTTGTTCGTACACTACTGTCAAAGTCTAGAATTAAGTTTATAACTTGTGTTAAGAAAATAAACGTTTATTTGATTTTTATTTGATCCTTCGCTCCGCTCTGGATTCATAGAAGTTTTTGCTCAGGGAGCAAACAATCTACTATTTCTTTCAACTTTTTTTTTGTGGCTTTTAATTTGCCTTTGCCAATTGACTGCTGGCCAACCTGCCTGATGCTAAGTGGTGGGCATTGCCTCTGGATATGTGTGGTACCAGAGGTGTCAGGTGCCGTGCCGACCCACACACAGAGCGAAATTATTTATTTATTTTTAACTTTAATTAACACGGTTAAACCAATTACATTAATTAAAGGCAGAGACACACACATAGTAAAGAAAATATAAAATTTTAAAGTTCTGGTAAAAACATAAAAAAAATTAATAAAAAAGAAAAAAAAAACAATACTTTCATGAATCCCTCTCACAGTATTTCAGGCATGCTAAATGCATGTTGAGGGACACATACCACCCGTTTTCAAGTTATTTTGGACGACTAGTACGTATTACTTATCCTATTAATACAGCGTGTTACGGAAAGGGTATTACATATCAAAGGCACGGATTCTTTTGGTGATAAAAAACTAAATGGCAACATTAAATACCTATACCTACATAATTATAAAGTTAAGAAACATTTAACTAATAAAAACCAAATATTTCAATTTTTTTTTTTCTTTTCTTAAAAAAACGTTACCCCACACTAGGAATTTCTCCTGTATTGTGGGTGCGTTTACAAACAATTAAATTCACATACACAAACAGCCAGGCCCGGAACAACTACTTGTAGGTCATACAAATATTTGTTCCGTGCGGGAATCGAACCCGCGACACGCAGCGCAGCAGTCAATCGCTTAACTAACTGCGCCAACCGTGCCGTCGAATTCAATTCTACACATCACTAGACAGCGTCACACGTCAGCTGATCGGTGTCATTAAACTACACACAAAGAAACAACTCCGTAAAAGATTTGTATCTCCTGGTACTATTTGCAAAATGGGTTCCGCATGTTAGTTTTATTCCACAAAATATCAAACACTTGAACACAAATGAGTTACTACAAAAACCTTATTGTAACTTGGGAAATAGAGTTTTGTTTTTTAGTAAAAAAACGTACCGCCCACTATGTAACTAATAGTACAGTAGGAGTATAGAGTATTTTTTTTTCTTTCATAAAATCATACTTTAAATATCACATAATATGCACTCCTAAAAGCTATAAGTAGTCCAAATTTTTTATGAATTAAATGACTACACAACAGTTATCCAACTAAGTTCAATAAATTTTCTGTCTCGGCAATAATAACAGTTTTCCTGCAAATCTCCTTTAACATAATCATCCTTTTTTGAGTTTTTGACACTGTAAGTAACTGATAAATGGCTGACAAAAGTGTGTTAATATTGCAATAATAGGAAATAACAAACTCTATACAAAAAAAAAAGATTTAATTTATTTGAAAATTAACCCCAAAAAACTTTCTTACGTAACCTACGTGTGTCCTGGTACAAATAATGCCAAAGGGTTCAGCAATTAATTTTATTTTTAGTAATTGTTCATTGAATTAGTAGGTGTTCTGGCTGTAGTTACTTCTTAACACCGCTAATAACATCAAAAAGAAATGAATTATTAAATGTATCCAAACACGTCACTTTGTTTACAGTTGTCCCGTTGTCCAATCGTCGATGATAGGCGTCTGCGCCGTGTTTGAACGGGAAGTGTATAATTTTTCCGTAATCAGCGAATGTCAACTATGCAAGAGAAGTTATTTAAAGTACTAGGACTTCATGAGCAACGGAAATTGTTGAACAATAATAATACGCAAACCTAATTTCTGTACTTTTACAATCATGTAGGATAACAAAGGTTACCCACACAGTGATGTTTAGGGTCAATGAGGCATATTTCGGCACATCGCTCGCGTCGCTCCTTTTTTCAGATTTTTATGAAATCATTTTTTCATTTTGATATCCGGCCTTAGCAAAGTGCTTATGTTTTATGCTCAAAACTTTTGTTTATTTCCTGATTATACCCAATGTAGTATATAACCCATGATTGGACGTATTTAGCAGTGAATGTCTGTATACGCTCGCTAAATCGGCACGCGATTGGTTGTGCCGTAACCACGAGGTACTGGACATCATGGTGAATAAGCGACGCACGCGCCATCTGAAGGAAGCTTGGCATGCGCATGGAACCGACAAGTCTGTCGTCGCCATTGACCCAATGAACTGTCTAATTTTGACTCCGTGAGTGTAAAATAGATTAAACAGGAACAAAGTATGCATTACCGTGTGGTGTCACTCGTGCCAATCTCAGTGGTCAACGGTCCACTCAAAAGACCGTCTCAGATCAATTGGGAGCCCGCTGCAGCAGGAGATAAGGTGAGTCGTACTCAGTCATCTCTCTGTTGAATTAGTTTCTGGATTGGGTGAACGGCTACCTCCCTTCATACAGAGCAACCTCATCTTATTCGATCTACAACCAGCGTATCTTACAGTCCACTCCTCTAGTCCACACTCAATATCCAAGTAAGCAAAGTTTAGCAACTAAGACTTACTTGTTCATCTCAAAATAAACTGATTAATTTTCAAATGGGTTTATTTATCACTTTTGTGGACGCATGAGAGTTGCTTCTTATGACGTGTTTGGTGTCGTAAGTCGGTCAATTTACATATTATTAAAGAAAAAAAATATGAAAGCAATAATTGGGTCAGTTATCTTAGTACTAGGATAGTAGGATGTCCGACTTAGTCGCTCTCTGTCCGTATCGGTGCGAAGTTGTGATTATCAGATCAATGATCGTTGTGGAACTGTCGTGAAAATGCTGTCACGCAGTAATAAGAATACTATGAGATGATGTTGTGTGTTGGAGAAACGGATGGTAATCTGCGAGCTGCCACAGAGCTGTATCGTCAGCGATTCATGGACGGAAGACCAGTTGCTCAGCGTCCGCCGCTGCCATCGAGGGCATGTTTCAGCCGACGTACAGTACGACTGTACTCCAGGGGTTCATTCCATGAGCCTGTATCGGAAGGTCAGCCAAGTAGGAGAGATCCTGGATTTGAAGATGCTGTGCTAGAATATTTTGAACGTACTCCACGCATAGCACAAGGTGAGCTGGATTAGTGCTGGGCGCTGTGAACCACGTCTATTAAACTTATTCTTAATTTTTACATAATTATTACGTTTTCCGTAACATCGTAGGCAAAGCCCCGCGCGGCGCTATTTTTTTTTTTTTGTTTTTTAAAAAAACGTTGCCCCACACTAGGAACTTCTCCTGTATTGTGGGTGCGTTTACAAACATTTAAATTCACATACACAAACAGCCAGACTTGGAACAACTACTTGTAGGTCATACAAATATTTGTTCCGTGCGGGAATCGAACCCGCGACACGCAGCGCAGCAGTCAATCGCTTAACTAACTGCGCCAACCGTGCCGCTTTCTTACGATTCGCAGATCAAAGGAAAGCCCTTTCGATAAATGTTTATTATTTTCATTAGTGATAGTATGATGGGGATTTAGGTGGGAAATTTAAGAAAATCGTCTACGTTGCTGTACGCGTATCACGACAAAATATTATTTATGTTTCATACCTAAACAAAAAGCGGCATGCGTGTACTAGGTGCACAGTTTCCGAAGAGATAGGTACTGCATGGGAACACGTTTTAATCCGTTCGTTTGATCCCGCCGCTGTGGCAGCTGTGTGTATTAGGCGCAGACAGAGTACATAGATGACCTCGTCGTAGTGCGGTCACAGTACGTTTGTTATGATTTAAATTTAATATACTATCGAAATAAAAATATATTGTTTTACAGAGATTCTGAACAAGATACACTCTTCACCCCGTTTATATGGATATACCCTTTCCGTAACACGTTGTATAAATGCGAAAATGTATTTTTTTTTTGGTTTTTTTCTGTGGTATTCCCGCCCCTCCGCTCCTTTTTCATCCCGAAAAAGTACACGGCTCCGTGGTAGTTCACGGGAGCAAAGCCGCAGGTAAAAGCTGTACTTGAATTCATCATCTCAGATAATTAACATTCTTCTTACTCAACTATTTACTTTAGTAATGTGTATTCTAAGTAGGTTTTTGAGTGACCATTTGTTATAAAAAGATCCTTAAAATTAAGGCTGCAACAGAATTTGAACTTTATCTTGTTTGTCATTCAGTTTTTTGTTCCAAAACTTGATCTCAGATTCTGATTTTAAATAAAGTATTTTAATGAAACGTACCTTCTTCATAGCGGACATGGTGAGCTGGCGGAAGTTGGGCGCCTGCGCGTTGATGTTGTACGTGAGGTAGTGCAGCACGAAGCGCAGCTCGCCGGCCGCGAATAACTCCGTGCTCTTCGGGGACTCCACGATCAGCGAAAGGGACAGGATTCTAGTCTGGAAACGGAAAATAACTCTATTGTCAACACAGAGACAATAAATAAAGATGAAGTCGGTTAAAAATGTATCAAATAGGGAATCCCACAGGATATTTGTGGACCACGATTACTGACAAATGCTTGCACTGACAGCACAGGTCCACTCAAAACTGTTTGGTTCTTTCTTCAAAAGACCATCTCAGACACTAATATACATGGTCCTCCCATGGCCTGACCAGGGTTATTTTATATTTAGAGACTTTTGGGGGCTTGGGGATCAATTTAAAGAAAAATTTAATATAATTTTCTTTTCAAATGTTCTTAAAAAAGTTACTAATTTTTACTTTGAAGACAAATTAAAGAAAAAAATCCCAATAATCCCATAAAGTTTAATAATAATAAAACGAAAACGCGAAACCGTATAAATGTGTAATGAGTATAGTATTAAAGCGGCACGCTGTATATGTGTATACATGTACTATCGCGAACGATGCCGATCGCCCACTTTTCGCCCTTATGCCCATAGTAATCATTATTTATTTATAATTCAGATAACATGATCCATTATGGTTAGTAACAACACGAGCTTATAAACTATGTTAGTATGTAAAATTTAAATATAAATAACAAATTAATACACATTCTATTTTACCGTCCCAACCACGATGCTTACCCAGAGCGAGTGTATGGGACACTGATATTTACCCGAAACAATCTTCAGAATGTTGTTGCTGCTGCCGCGTACTCTGCCCAATAGTGATGACACACGCTTGCGTCTTATTGCGTAAAAGGCAACCGTACGCGCTTCGGCAAACATAGCGGACGCACTGCAGAACCGCGGCAACCGAAACAACATCCTGAAGACGTTATTGTATTGTACCCGCAGAGCGCTGTAAGCCTTTTGAGTGTAATTAACCCACAGGCTACTCGTGTAAAAACATCGGCAATATGCTTTGAATAGCGCTAACTTGACTTCAGCTGAGCAACGAGCAAACCTGCGAGCCAACATATTACCCCGGACCGCCAGCGCTCTGCGTTCACGTTCAATGTCCTCGTTGTCCCTTAGATCATCGGTGACAATATGCCCAAGATATTTAACCCTTTTCACTCTAGTGAGAGGAGTAATAAGGTTGAAATGTGGTCAACCGGGAACTTTCGCGGTGGTACATTCGCTGCGCATCGCCAGTCTGGCGCAACACGTCTATTAGCATGTCGAGGTTATCATGTCAATTTTCCCCTACCAAAAATTAAAGAAGTTTCACTTCAAAAATTGCCACAACACTGGAACTAAGAGGAATTTTTAATAGACATTTTGAAAGTTAATTAACACATCGGTAAAGTTGATTTTGATTAAGTGGAAATAAAATAAAATTACCTCATCCACAGCATCCACAGCGGCTTGCTTCAACAACTCATAGCTGATGACGCCCTTCCACTCTTGCGCATTCGTGTGGGATAGTGTGTCGGTGACACACGACTTGCGAATCACACGCAATAGCATTAAGACACATTTTAGATCGCACGGCTGTCCTTCTGGCTCGCCGGTTTCTTTTACGTAGGGCAGGCTGTTAAAGAACATTGATTGAACATCATAGAAAGAGGAAATATTTGTACGTTTTTCTTTGATATCTTAAAAAAGCATAACTTATTTACAATTTCTGACAATTTGTACGCTTTCTGCCATGACTTATTTTCCCGTACCTATGTTAAACAAATCAATAAATGACTTATGACTTATGAAAGATAATTCCCCAAGCATCGCCACAACTTTACTGCCATTATAAAAACAAATGCTTATGCCAAAAAGGCCTGAGCTCAGCATATTTCTCCATCTTTATTTCGATGATTCCTTTTTCATACTTACTACCACCAGACGTTTCTTTCAGCTTTAACCCGCGAGTGCCAAGCACTCATATTCCATTTGAAATATGATTAGACATTTAAATAAACCTTTTTTACAGTCCGTTCAACCGATTTTAACTTCTATTGCGTTGGTGGCATGACAAATGCCATCCTTATGCCTACGGAATAGAAGTCAAAATGGGTTGAAAGGACTGTAACAAAGTTTATTTAAATTTCTAATCTTATTTCAAATGGAGTATAGGTATGCTTAAATATAATAAATCTGAAAATGTATTTGTTGGTTATGCTACTTTTACGCAGCAACGGGGCGTCGTGATTTTTTGTATAACGACAATCAATGGACCAGAAATTGACATAGTTACTTTTTACAACAACAAGTTTTGTATAAATATAGTAGAGTATTCACTTATGAGATAAAGCACTGTCATATGTTACGGGTTCTATATTGAATCCCGAGCGCAACGATGGGTTCTATCGCCCTCGAACGTAGCCAGGGAGTTAAGACCAGCAGTGCTATTCTGCAAAAAAACTCTCCGTGAAATCTTGCGTGGAGTGAGCACTCAGTGTCATCTCACTGATGCTAGGGATTGACCAAGCATTACATTTATAATCATAATCGAGATTTTAATAATATTCTTTATACTAAGTCTGTTGATAATTTTATATTATTTCAATGCTAGTATTTAAGTGTCGAAACATTACTAATTAGGAGGTTTTTAAATAAAATAGCAAAACAGTCAGAAACTTAATTTTGTTTTTTCCATTTTTTTCCTAGACTAGTCCTTAAACATTACTATGTTTAGACACTTAAATACTAGCTTTGAAATAATATAAAATGATCAACAGAATCAGCATATATTTTTTTTTTAAATCTTGATTAAGATTGTAAATGTAATATTTGGTCCATCCCTAGCATCAGGTGGGATGACACTGACAGCTCACTCCACGCTCACTTCACATACGTTTTCACGGTGAGATGGTAACAGAATCGACATGCTGAATCCTGAGTGCAGTGAGGGATTGAAGCTCGCCCAAGACGAAGATACTTTGGTCCCCGAGGAGAATACTTTACTGTGTATGTAGGGTGTCTGAGAGGTAATAAATAGTAGATTGTACCATAAGGGACCAAAATAATGTATTGAGAGCGATTGTTTGAATTCAGAGCGAAGCGAAGGATTCTAGAGTAGTATCCTAAGCGTAGCAAGGGATTCAAAGTACGTCACTCGACTTAAATAATTTTGGTACCGTGTGGCACACTCTGCTTTTCATTCCCCTCTATGATAAAAATAAATAAGAGATGCTTTTAGTATATTTAAATAACCAAATTACAAATTTATTGTTTTCGCAATTTGGGAAGTTTATTGTAACTGTTTTATTGGGAACAGAAAATGTCGTTGACTTATTTATTAATTGGGTATTCGTAATAACTTCAGACTCTGTATGAAGTTCCCGTGTATTTTTGTTTTACCAATTCCGCGTCGGCAGGCGCACTTTTTTATTACCGGCCAGGACTTTATCGAAGCGAACTGCGTTAAAACTTTTTAATGAAATAGTGTTCCAAATTCAAAAGTAAGTGCGCCGGAATGACCCATTTTGCTCGAACTTATCGAGGAACCTTTCGGCTCTTTTCAAATGAAATGAGGATGAAAAAGCTATTCAATTTTTTTTATTTTTTTTTGTAAAAGTTTTCAAACGGATACTTAGTTGAGGTTCCAAATTTAAATCTCATTACTGACCAGCGGGCTATAACGAAATTCAGTAAAGTATACGGCTACACCGCGGAGAAATAATGACTTACTATGGGTTAGGTTTGCATGACATATAATTTGACACTATCGAGCAGGTGGTGTAAAAAGTAAATAATTTGAATGGAGTGCTACTTACATGACTTGCAGCAGGTCGGGTCTCCGGGCGCACGCGCGCGCGAGCACGCGCTCGAGCGCGGCCAGCTGCGCGCTGTCCGCGTGCGCGCGCGCGCGGCGCACGCACGGCGCCACCAGCTGCGCGCGCAGCTCGTCCAGCGAGCACTCTGCGCACAGCTTCACTAGCATAGCGTCCAGTGCGGCGCTCGCCTAGCGAACATGCATACAGACCAGATCACTATTTCAAATTATAATAACTTAGAGGTTATTTTATTACATTTTTATGGTCGCTTTTAACGTGCACGTTATTCTACATAATTATATCGTTCTCACAAGTATAATTTCAACATGATTGATGTAACCAATGTTTTTAAAAGAGTGTCCATGGAGTTTCTGGCTCGTTCTTTGCCAGAGGAACCTAAAAAAAAATCCTCCAGACCGTACCAGACCTGCCATGGCAGCCAATCTTAGCGGAGACTAGCCATGTACGCGGCAGATATTATAGTGCAGGCGTGTGTGCGGAGTGCGCGCACTCGTGCGCTCTCTCTTCCCACACTGTCATAGTCCCCAGGGACGGCAATCCGACACTCACTCTCGCTAGAGCGAAAGCGGCACCTCATCTCATTGGTACACCTCTGCTTAACCCTTCGGATACAGACGCGATGTTATATTATGTTAAAAAGTTATGTGTGTGTGGTACTCACAGTGTTGCGTAGAGGTTGGTCGGCCAGCGCGGCTATGACGTCAGCAGCCTGCACGAGGGCGAGCACGTGGCGTGCGCACAGCTCGGCCGCCAGCCACGCCACGCACACGTAGAAGCTCTTGCGCGAGCGCTCTAACGATTGCAGCGCCACACGCAGCGAATCCAGCGCTGCGCTGTCGCCTACACCATATAAATAAAGATGAAATGCTGTTCGTTAATAAGCGCATGACTTGAGAACAGCTGGGCCGATTTGGTTAAGTTTCTTTTTAGGGTTCGGTATCAAAATGGTAAAAAGGAACCCTCATGGTGAGACTAAGTCTGTCTGTCTGTCACGCCTGGATATCTCAAGAAATACTAATGCTATCAACTTGTTTAGAATAGTTTTAGATGACGTTTGCCGAACTATTTTGCAAACAAGAAAAAATAAAAATAAAAATTGTGCAAAAGGGACTGAAAGGGGGTCTTAAAATTTTGAAGTGGGGCTACTAGGTCATATGGGGCATATGAAAGAGCGCTGTTTGCACATTTAAAAAAAAACCTATATTGGAAAATTCGAGAAATACTGAAAATGGTTTTGGCTATGGGTTGTATGAATTATCGAAATTAATTTGAATTATTTTGTTTTGTATGAATTATTGACATTTGGATAGTATATAATGTCTGTCGGTCGGCTAGTACAATAAGTTTCTCAAGACGGGTTGGCGATTTGAGACTTATAGTAAACATAAATCCAGGTATCCTCACGATGTTTCGCCTTCACCAATTTATTTATTAATCAGGAACAATTTATATTGTGTTTGATACATTACATACATAATAATTCTTAATTTTAATTATGTATTCTGAGTATGTGTACTCGATAATGTGTGAGCTGTGGTACCTGTAATTGAGTGTGTATTACAGGATAATGTATGTATATTAGACAAGTTTTTATTATTGTAAAATATAATTGTAATGTATCTCGTTGGTAATCCTTAAATAAATAAATAATATTAACATAAATTCTAAAAGTGCACTTGCAGCAGTAATAATAAAAAAAAACATGCTTACAAAAATCAATAATAACAAACAGATTTTTTTTTAAGTAGAAAATTGGTGTATTAATTTTAAATTACAGTTCGTCCATTGAATACAAGTTTTTATCTAACAGATATGCTTTGAGCTTAGCCTTAAAAGAGCTAGTGTGACACTAACAAACATTGACAGTCATGACCAAGATAAACTTAGAAAGTATACATGAATTAAAAAACCGGCCAAGTGCGTATAGGACCACGTAGCACAATGAAGGGTTCCGTATTTGGGACGAATTTATCCCAAAAATAAACTTAACATTGTAGCTGAAAAACATGTTGTCCCATACATCGATATACGCCACGGTCAATTTTCCAACTGAAAATGTAAGTCTGTAATCGCAAAAAAAAATTATTTATGTGATAAAACTATTTTCGTTGCTTTTCCTTTACTTCTGCTGTGCTGTAAGACCTTACCTCTTGCAAAATTTCATGATTCTAGGTTAACTAGAAGCACCCTATAGGTTTAGATTTATTTGCGAGTATCAAAATAGTCACATTAATCGCTGTATTTTTTTATTGCGTTGACTTAGAACATTAATTTTTTTTGAGCTCCAAAGGACTGTAGACCTAGGTACTTATTCGAAATTAATTTAATTTGATACCGCCACGTGCTTCTGAGAAAAAGGGTCTTGACAGACTGACAGACGGACAGACAGACACGGACAACGAAGATCCTATAAAGGTTCCGTTTTTTCCTCTTGAGTTACGGAACCCTAAAAAGACAAATTGTATTTGCTTGATTTGAACCGTCGCGTCGCACAGTGTAACTGTGAAGAAATGTTGTCCTTCCAATAAAACCGTATCAGAATGAACTGCAACGTGTGACCTGCAATCATTAGTTGATCACAGTATCGAATGAGTTTTTGCATCTCAGAAAGAGGTTCTTGGGTTAATTGAGGACTTGCACAGTGGAGTAAAGGAACTTTCACTGTTAATTAAGTGGGGTTGTGATGGAGCACCCACCAATACCGACGTACTTAATAGGCTTCTTATATCATCAGACCCCTTCATATCCAGCTTAAGGCTTATAATGAAGAGAAAACGGAATCCTCTAGATCCTGATGTCCTAAAATTGCTTTCTGTACCCATCGTAAATGAGGCCGAAAGTGGAATTAGTGACTAAAATAAAAAATTGATTCATATCGCATTTTTTTTATACAACTTTATTTTCTGTCACTATTTAAGTATTTTTATTTATTTAAATACCAATCAATATTATTTTTTAACTTGTAGCTTTTATTTCATTCAATTTGGTATATTAAATCCCCCTAGATTGCGAGATTCCCACACTGTGCGTCGGTTGTAACCAAGTGCATGCAAGGCTAAGCCTTAACCACTTAAAGGGCATGCGTAGTTCATACAAACGTAATACCAAAATAATTTGTAAATCAAACATATTCTTAAGGTAGTATATATTTATTTCGATTGGATTACAGAATATCTATGTTCCCAAATATATGTTTTGAAAGGACACTGATATAAAGACGAGATATGAGGAATTTAAAATTTCTATAAAAAACTTATTTTTCTCATAACTCTTAAAATCAGTGTCCATTCAAAATATATATTTGGGAACCTAGATATCTTGTATTCCAATCGGAATAAAGACACACTACCTTAAGAATATGTTTGATTTACAAATTATTTTGGTATTACGTTTGTATGAACTCGGCATCCATCGCCGGCCTCTTAAACACATTATACACCTTTTTAAAACAGTATATTTACCAGCCCTGTCCATTTTGGCGCAGTATTTGACGACGCAGCCCAGCATCTGGCCGGCGAGATGTCTGACGCTGTCCATGTAGTGCTCGAGATGGCCCCACGCGAACAGCAGCAGTGCGTGCACTAGTGTGAGCCCCGCGGCGCTGTCTGCCAGCTTGTCCATAAGCTTGCTGATCTGAAGCAAAGTGCGCGCTACGCCCAGTATGTACGCGGATTCTGATGAACTCCTGAAAATGTACATTATTTTTTGGTATTGAATATGAAATGTGAATTTAGTTTAAGCTTGAATGTTATACTGTTTTTTTGCCTCTTCTTTGTTTTGTTGTGTGTGTTGTGCTGTTCACACTCTTTCTTTCCAATCTGTTTTTAGAATTGAAGCCTTTTAATTGGCTGTCAGTCTCACATACTATTTTTATTCTGTTTTTTTTAGCTGTAAGTCTTCCATATTTAACAAATAAATAAAAATAAATTTCAGTTACACACACTGAGAGCCACTTTGTACACTATATACATATTTTTTATTGATTTCATGATACATGATTAGATTTATCTCATACTGATTTTAGATTTTATTTTGTTTTATTTGATCTCACGGTGATGGCAATGTATCTTTTAAGAATTGTTTTATTTTGATTGATTTTAGGTTATTTCCGCGGACATGGTGCTGCATGTCCGTGCTCTTTTGACTACGTTTATTGTTTAAGTACAGGTTTCTTTTATTTGTCTTACTCCTACGCCGGACAACATTACACTATGGTTACTTAACTTAAGTCTACGTGAGTCCATTGATACATACATTTTTTTTTATCAACTTATTTACTCATAGAAATTACTTTACTTCTCTTTTTTGTTGTTAACGTTGCCCCACACTAGAATTTTTTCCTGTATTGTGGGTGCGTTTACGAACATTTAAACTCACATACACAAACAGTCAGACCCGGAACAACTACTTGTAGGTCATACAAATATTTGTTCCGTGCGGGAATCGAACCTGCGACATGCAGCGCAGCAGTCAATCGCTTAACCACTGCGCCAACCGTGCCGTCGCGTCGTTTACTGTTACATCTTAACTACCTATGTTTACATGACTGTTATGTAATAAGCACTATATACAAGCCCTAACTGTGAAAATTACACAATTCCGGCCCCCTAAGATATAGGCAAATGCCTAGTTAGGTAGCCTAGGGGTCACCGTTCAATCTGTTCTTGTATCTAATATTATAAACGCGAAAGTGAGTTTGTTTGTTTGTTTGTTACGCTTTTACGCTAAAAATGCTTGAAAGGATTTGGATTAAATTTGGCACATGGGTAGACGACCATGACCTGGGTTACGACATGATACTTTTTATCCCGATATTCCCTCGAGATATATGCGGGTGAAACCGCGGAGCGCTTCTAGTAATAAATAAAATTTGTTTTTTTGAGTTACGACTATCTCGTTTGTCAAGTGGTCACGAGGGACATGGGAAACGTAACTGGACAAATGTGGGAGTACATAACACATCTGCCTACCCCTTACTCTTATCAAAAAAGCATATTATAAGATTAAGGACTACGTTGAAGACAAGGAAGTTTGGCATTAATTCCTTCTGTATTTGTGGCTTCCCTGGAACCTCATTAACGGCAAAACTATGTAAATGTATATTAACTGCTCCCAAATTACGATGTTTTTTTTTAATTTAATTTTTTTTTTTAAACTTCACTGACATAATGTTTTTCTTATTTGACATTATTATACCTACAATTTTAATTCCAACAAGGTTCTAACTTGTGAGGATGTTGTAGGCTAAATAGACTGTAGATCTGTAAACCATTTTCTATTTTGTTAAGTACCTGGTACTTTTGACAAGCCTACGCTGTCCTCTCATACACTGTAATTCGAAAATATTGTAAAAGCCATTTTTTTTTAAATAGTATCCGTACAGTTTCTTGTCGGCTCTTCTCCATAGGAAACGACCAATTGGAACCGTGCACCTAGCTTCTGACATTTCATAAGTGCCCATGTAGGCTTATGTGAAATAAAAATATTTTTGATTTTACGGGCAAATAGTCATGTTGTTATCTTAGATGTTCTTCATTTCATGTATATGATCTTCGATCAATAATAGCACAAGGTCCAAAAAAAATCTGGACTAACCTTTACAACTCATGAACATTTGAACAACATGACTAAAATGTCTGGAATTTTTTATCTATATCTATAAAAATCAATACCACTTTTCATTGTAATTTTATTACTCAAGAAGGCTCACCTATCAAAAAAAAAGTTTAGGCTTTGTTCGGACTATTTAGTAGATGGTTTATGTGAATATTTACAGGATACAAATATTATATAATGTGTGTAAATTTGCATGCCTTACGGTAGGCTATGGCTAATGGACACTATTGTTTGTTTTAAGACCTTCTTTTTGTACCCATATTCGCCAATTAATAAATGATTATGATTATGATTATGAAGTTTTTTAGGTAGGGTAGGTAGGTAGGTAGGGTAGGCAGGTAGGGTAGGTATTCTTTTACCCATAGAAAGCCACGTTATTTGTGAGTGTCATGTGTTAAATATGGGTTATGTTGGCACCTGAATTAAATGAATTTTATTTATTTATTTTATAGAGTAAAAATGTTTACCGCACGTGTGTGTGGGCACGGGTCAGCTAGTTTTTCATATTTGTTAATTTTCATGAGTTACTACTGTAAAAGCTTGTCCATGTATTTAGTTGGGACCTTATGAAGCAAAAATCGGCTGCTCCGTTCGTTTTGTCGACCTAAAAGAACACAAATATATGGAGCAGCTGATTTTAGGGATGGCCCTATAGCAGATGTTATTATTCATAGTGATGAGTACAATGATTCCTTTTTAGGTTTAGGGTAAGCAACATCTAAGATTGTATACTCATATCAAAACATTGTAAAAGTCAATTATTTTTAAAAGAGTAACTGTGGAGATTCTTGCCGGCTCTTCTCCATAGGAAACAACCAATTGGATCCGTCCAGCGAGCACTCTGCGCACAGCTTCACTAGCATAGCGTCCAGTGCGGCGCTCGCCTAGCGAACATGCATACAGACCAGATCACTATTTCAAATTATAATAACTTAGAGGTTATTTTATTACATTTTTATGGTCGCTTTTAACGTGCACGTTATTCTACATAATTATATCGTTCTCACAAGTATAATTTCAACATGATTGATGTAACCAATGTTTTTAAAAGAGTGTCCATGGAGTTTCTGGCTCGTTCTTTGCCAGAGGAACCTAAAAAAAAATCCTCCAGACCGTACCAGACCGGCCATGGCAGCCAATCTTAGCGGAGACTAGCCATGTACGCGGCAGATATTATAGTGCAGGCGTGTGTGCGGAGTGCGCCCCTAAGATATAGGCAAATGCCTAGTTAGGTAGCCTAGGGGTCACCGTTCAATCTGTTCTTGTATCTAATATTATAAACGCGAAAGTGAGTTTGTTTGTTTGTTTGTTACGCTTTTACGCTAAAAATGCTTGAAAGGATTTGGATTAAATTTGGCACATGGGTAGACGACCATGACCTGGGTTACGACATGATACTTTTTATCCCGATATTCCCTCGAGATATATGCGGGTGAAACCGCGGAGCGCTTCTAGTAATAAATAAAATTTGTTTTTTTGAGTTACGACTATCTCGTTTGTCAAGTGGTCACGAGGGACATGGGAAACGTAACTGGACAAATGTGGGAGTACATAACACATCTGCCTACCCCTTACTCTTATCAAAAAAGCATATTATAAGATTAAGGACTACGTTGAAGACAAGGAAGTTTGGCATTAATTCCTTCTGTATTTGTGGCTTCCCTGGAACCTCATTAACGGCAAAACTATGTAAATGTATATTAACTGCTCCCAAATTACGATGTTTTTTTTAAATTTAATTTTTTTTTTTTAAACTTCACTGACATAATGTTTTTCTTATTTGACATTATTATACCTACAATTTTAATTCCAACAAGGTTCTAACTTGTGAGGATGTTGTAGGCTAAATAGACTGTAGATCTGTAAACCATTTTCTATTTTGTTAAGTACCTGGTACTTTTGACAAGCCTACGCTGTCCTCTCATACACTGTAATTCGAAAATATTGTAAAAGCCATTTTTTTTTAAATAGTATCCGTACAGTTTCTTGTCGGCTCTTCTCCATAGGAAACGACCAATTGGAACCGTGCACCTAGCTTCTGACATTTCATAAGTGCCCATGTAGGCTTATGTGAAATAAAAATATTTTTGATTTTACGGGCAAATAGTCATGTTGTTATCTTAGATGTTCTTCATTTCATGTATATGATCTTCGATCAATAATAGCACAAGGTCCAAAAAAAATCTGGACTAACCTTTACAACTCATGAACATTTGAACAACATGACTAAAATGTCTGGAATTTTTTATCTATATCTATAAAAATCAATACCACTTTTCATTGTAATTTTATTACTCAAGAAGGCTCACCTATCAAAAAAAAAGTTTAGGCTTTGTTCGGACTATTTAGTAGATGGTTTATGTGAATATTTACAGGATACAAATATTATATAATGTGTGTAAATTTGCATGCCTTACGGTAGGCTATGGCTAATGGACACTATTGTTTGTTTTAAGACCTTCTTTTTGTACCCATATTCGCCAATTAATAAATGATTATGATTATGATTATGAAGTTTTTTAGGTAGGGTAGGTAGGTAGGTAGGGTAGGCAGGTAGGGTAGGTATTCTTTTACCCATAGAAAGCCACGTTATTTGTGAGTGTCATGTGTTAAATATGGGTTATGTTGGCACCTGAATTAAATGAATTTTATTTATTTATTTTATAGAGTAAAAATGTTTACCGCACGTGTGTGTGGGCACGGGTCAGCTAGTTTTTCATATTTGTTAATTTTCATGAGTTACTACTGTAAAAGCTTGTCCATGTATTTAGTTGGGACCTTATGAAGCAAAAATCGGCTGCTCCGTTCGTTTTGTCGACCTAAAAGAACACAAATATATGGAGCAGCTGATTTTAGGGATGGCCCTATAGCAGATGTTATTCATAGTGATGAGTACAATGATTCCTTTTTAGGTTTAGGGTAAGCAACATCTAAGATTGTATACTCATATCAAAACATTGTAAAAGTCAATTATTTTTAAAAGAGTAACTGTGGAGATTCTTGCCGGCTCTTCTCCATAGGAAACAACCAATTGGATCCGTGCACCTAGCTGCTGACATTTTATAAGTGCCCATGTACGTTTATGTGAAATACAATATTATGATTTTGCTATCTTTGGCTACTTATTTCTTTGGATATACTTTTTCCTTCTTTACTAATCTTTACAATTTTCAGGATAATCCTTTTGAAGGAACATAAACTGTACGATCGGAAATAATAAAGAGTTTTACCAACCTCTCTCCTATTTCCAAAATCTTGTTGGTAAGAGTGACAATAGCGGGGCCATCGTGCACAGTCTGTGTGAACAGATGGTCCACTGTGACAACAGTGGCGATGGCCGAGTACAGGCTGAGGCGGCCCGCTTCTAAGCTCAGTAGGTTGGTCAAATAACTGTCAGTAGTGCTCGAGTTAAGTACCTGTAATTCAGAATTTAGGCTTTTAAATAAAGACAAGACAAATACAATTAAAATAAATACATCACGGCCGTGTTCCCCGAAGGGATAAGCAGAGGTGCACTACTCCCACATTTCGCCTTTATGTTTAAGTCCCAATGGGTAACAGGGGGCGCGCCTATTACCATCAACCTTTTACCAACAAATCCAGACTCTGGGTTGCTACTGAGAAACCCCAGGTGGAAAAACCCAATAAAACTTAGCTCGACCCGGAAATCGAACTTAGGACCTCATGCGACTGTACAACTAGGCTGTACAGAAAAAATAACTTTCACTAAGTATAATATTTGAATACTCAATCTTAGTTACCTTAATCAACTATTTACTTTAATGTTATGTATTTTAGGTTGATTTTTGATTGGCCGTTTGTGCTGGCGATTGTATCGTGATTAAAGTCGCGTCAAAATGGCGACTGACATGTAACTTTTGGACGAAATGTAATATGTTACAAAGTGAACAAACGTACAGGTATTATTTACTCAGTCAGTCAGTACCTACAGTGAGATTCTGTTCATCAACTTATTTACTTTTCCCAAATTTACCAAATTTTCCGCAAAAAATAAACGTTTTAAAGGTTTCTTTTTCAAAAAATCATGCTGTGGTAGATTTTCATGAGGTCATATTATAGTGTTTTTGTTATGAAATATTCACAAATCAATACTTACTTCAATCCAACTGTCTGCTCCATTCTCCGCAATATGCATAGTCAGGCACAATATTCCACTCACAGACTTAGTATCCATAGGGACATCATCATCAAACATCAGCTCTTGCATTACCAACCTTATCCCGTCGAACATAAAGATCAATTTACTTATATCATCAGAAGTAGCTTTCTGGACAATGTGTAGAAGCAATCGTAAGGAGATATGTGCTAATGTGAATATTTCGTTCTTTTCCATTGGTGATAAGGTATTCTGTTCCCTGAAATTATTATGAAGAGTTAACACATAAAGCCATCAATTGATCTCTAATACTCTTTTCTGTATTAATATTAATAACGCCTGAAAGTATGTCATCTAAGGGCCGCCACTCACTGCCGGCACGGCACGGGATGGCATGGCAAAGGATTTTATTACTAATCAAGTTATTTTGAATCTTATTTCAATGAGTTTAGAGTTCATGTTACTTTATTTCGATACCACGATGCCGCGACGTGCCACGGGATGCTGTGGCATGACGCGACACGCCCCGCCATGCCGCGGGAAACTGCGGCATGACGAGTCATGCCGTTTCATTCCACGGGTTGCCGCGGCACGCCATTGCATCTCGCGAGACGTATAGGTAGTGTCCAGGAATTATGATTGCTATTGCTAGCAGAGTGGCTGGGCTTGCAGCAGAATGCCACGGCGGAGCACAACCTGCAATGCCACGGCATGCTACGGAACGCCGCACAATCTACCGTGCCATGCCGGCAGTGAGCGCCCGCCCTAAATCCACCTTCAATAGCAATATCAATAAGAGGTAAACTTTGTTTTATTGTAAGAGGTATAGGCGCCGGCACGTAACTTGGCAAGGTTTTGTCGCAGTGGGAGTAAGTTTACGCATGTTACATTAGTACAACGAAAAAATATCACTTTTATTGTTTGTCATTATTCTATGCTTATTGCAAGAATTTATTTTTAAATGTCTATGTTTTGAAGAAAGTTAAAGAAAGGAGAGAAACATCTAACGATTCTTGCCAAGTTACGTGCCGGTGACTTTAATCTCTGGATGTAATGATGCGATTTAAAAACCTCTTTCACCGATACACAAGAAGCTACACTATTGCTGACTGCCATAGGATTACGGTATAGTTGTTGTGTATCGGTATACCTATAGTTAGAAGTTAATGTGGTTATAGCTAAAAATTTTATCTACTCACTAGCTTCAGCCCGCAACTTCGTCAGCGTGATTTTATTTTAACATAAAATACTGAAACTTGGCACTACTGTTTTACTGTGTTAATTTTCGGAATCGGATCAGTATTTCCGAAGATTACCCCTTACATACAAACTCACAAATTTTACCTCTTTATATTCTAAGTATTCATAGTATAGATTTTTAGTTTGTGTTATTATGTGAATGAAGATAGAAATGTAGTCTCATAATAGTTAAAAATTAGATTAAACTGTACCTCAATGTTGTCACACAGCACTCCAAACAGCCAATCAAATACCCTCCGAGAGTCAGTTGGACTGCCCTCAACGCGACCACGCCAGCTTGAAAGTTTTCAATACACGTGAGTAGCTTGTTGACTATGTCTACATACTGTTTGTAGTTAGACGGTTTCTTTGACATGAGTACTGAGATCTGCAACACCAGAGCATCGGAGAATGGTTGCTGTAAGTGCTTGTTTTTGATTATGTGCCTGGAAATGTTCAATAGTATCAAATAGAATATGGAAATCTGGTAGCAAAAGATGCGAGTTCCAAAAAAAATTGCAATAAATATGATACAACAAAAAAAATTTGATTTTTGAATTATATTATAAATTTAGTACTTAGTCGTTTTTTATCCTATTATTCTGTAGTAATGTTTAATTTGTGTTTGTTTATACAAACCTTTGATGGGGATGTCAACATGAAAAATATGCCACAATAAGTAATATAGATACCTGGATATAAAACATTTTATAGGATGTTTAGGCTCCGCATGAAAGAAAGCAGCGACAAAAAACTTCATAACATCGTCATCACAGGAATGCTTGTTATCTATAATCTTCTTCAGAATCGTTAATTGATCATCTGTAGACGGCGAGTTGACAAAAGCCTGAATTTCAGTAATATTATCAACTGAAAATTCAAAACACGTTCAATTCTTTATTGCATTCCATATGTATTTATAGATGGTATAAAAAAAAGTAAAAGATCAATATGGACCCTGTCGGGCACAGCAAACATTAGGAGAGAGGAAGAGGGCTAAAGTAACAATAAAATTCAAGCAATTCATTATTATTATAAATTATTAATATGTGTTTAGTTGGGTGCATAATTATGTGTAGGTGTATATATATATATTATTAGGTTTGTGTATACAGGTATAGTAAGTATATTAGTTATTTTTGTTTTTGCGAATAATGTAGGTAATTTTTATGAAATTATTATTATTAGTTATTATTATTAGAAGTATGTTCATTTTTATTTATGTATTCATATTTTTATTTGATTTTCTATAATCCTATTTATTTATATAGATTTCATAATGTTTGGTTTTTATGGAGAATTAATTATATTTTGCAATAGTTTTGTCATCTAAAAACTCATTCACTGAGTAGTATGACTTGGATTCCAGAAATTGTTTCAATTTATTAATAAATACATTTGTTTTGGTAACTTCTCTAATGTCATTTGGCAATTTATTATACATTTTTATAGACATAACTAAAGGACTAGTTGAGTGCATTTTGAGTCGGGATTGAGGTATGTTTATTTTGTTTTTGTTGTGTCGAAATTGTATTTTGTTTGTGTTTCTTCGCAAGTGGTGTAAAAATGTGGGTGTTTTCTGACAAACTTACATAATTCATAAATATATAAACAGGGAAGTTTGAGTATTTTGTGTTTTCGGAAGTGTGGTTTGCAGCTAAATGTTTGATCTATGTTGGTGATTATTCTAATTAACTTCTTTTGTAAAATAAATGTGGTTTGTGAGTCTGTACTGTTTCCCCACAACATAATCCCATAGCTGAGCCATGCCTGGGCATATGCGTAGTAAGTGACAAGTGCAGTTTTATAAGTTCGGCATTTCTTGAAAACATGAAATTATTACGGACCATTCACAAATGTGACAAAAATTTGCATGCATTTTCGGTACATTTTGCGGCAAAATTAAACTTAACCAAATTTAACTAATAATTGCCAAAGATAGATTACTCCTTCATCTCAAATAGTAGCAATTTTTTATTCGAAAATGTTGGTTCATATTATTGTAAAAAATAATTTCCGTTGCCTCTTCACACAATATGGACGATATTGAACATTTTTCTTCAACATAATAACATAAATTTAGTTTTTGAAATATTTTATAAAAGCAGACATGTTCAACTCAAAAAGGTAGCAAAAAGAACTATCAAAATGTTACAAATAGTCTCAGAAAATAATGTTCAAAAAACCTATATTTTTTTTCAAAACACTGTCGGTAATGTTTTTGTTCCTATTATTTAACAAACCAAACCTTAACAAGAAATTTTGTAAATCAACGGCGAATTTTATGCTTTAATTTTGAGAGCGCAAAAGTGATGAAACTATTATCATGTGCTGAAACTGACACGAATGGTTTATCACCACGAAAACTGTATTTTTTTAGTTACACAGACTTCATGTTTCAATTATTTGAAGCTTTCTCACAATTAGATAAGAAATGGACGAAAGAAGTTTATTTGTGATAGCACCCTAACTATTTTAAATATTCACCCTTTCACTGAATATAAGAGTTAATGGTGAGTGATAGAGAGCTCATGTAGATACATTTTATTTATAAATCCGTGTATTTACCTGTATTTTCAAATAACGAGGTTGGTATAGCAATAGGAGAATACCCAATGGAATTCTTAGATTTACCGCCCCCGCCTCGATTTATTCTCAGCGCTAATCCATTCATTGTGATAATACGTATAATATATTGATGTTTATTTAATAAATATTTGGCCTATCCTATTTAATTTATGTTTACGCCAATTAACAATATTTTCATAACCTAAAAAAAATTGGTCACGTTAAATGTCATCATGACGTTTAATTTTTTCTCAAATCATTCTTTGTAAACAATGTCTAAATAGAAAAACTGTACCTTTTCTTGTTCTAGGTGAACACTTGACATTATTATAAACTAGCTGTCATTATTGTGTAAGTTAATTTGAGGACGTTAGGAAGATAAATTAATGTTTTATTATGCGCAAATGCATGGTATTGAATAGGTGACTCTGTAAATAACAAGCAATGGCATGGCTGCTTTCAGTTCTTTCATGGCGTAGTTCTCATATTAGCTACTCTGTTTTTGCGAATCTTCCTACTAGTCAGTTCGTTTCCTCAGTTTTCTTTTGACATTTAACTGTTTTTATTAGGAGCGAGTTTCGCAAAGCGGCAATTTATGAAATAAAAGTGACAAATGACTTCGTTCACGGGGTGGAAAACCCTCTTATATGTCCTCCGCCCTGGGGCGGGCGGAGGGGTCTGTCTGTCAGACTCTTACTGACTAAAAACCACCCCAGTGTTCGGGGTCCCACACTTGCACCGGAGATCTTGAGATCTATTATTACTTCCGCAATCCCCGGCTAGGGCCGGCCCGCCTCTGCGGGCCACCTCAAGTCTGGGGAGGGGGGTGAGGTGTCTGACACCCCCGCGACGTCTGAAAGGGACGCGCGTGGTACACTACGCACCGCCACCTCGGGTCCAGTGTGATAGGGGGCAGCGGACGTCCCCAAGTCCACCGTCCCTGGACCCATTTAGAGGGGCCGGAAGAGGGCAATAACTGCCCTCTGCCGACGCCATCGCGCCTGCTGCGGGCCGGGTGAGCGTACGAGATCTCCCGTTCCCTTTCCGCAGCCTCCTTCTGCGACACGACTGTTTCGCAGAAGGACACCACGCGTCCCAGGATTCCTCACTGCCGACCATCGACTCGACCACGGCCGGCTGCGATAGGTCACTGCCCACTCCTGAGATGACGGCACGGCGTGGCTCCTCCCAAGCGGCACACTCTCCCTGTCCTCCCGGCAGTCGACGCAGTGGTGACACCGGGCGTCCGGCTCCCTGTTTATGCGACACAGGTACTTCCCGATGCAACCATGCCCCGAGAGCACCTGCATCACCCCAAACGTCAGGGAGCCGTGCCTCCTCCCAAGCCAGGGTTACAAGCTAACCTAACCCATCAAATTTTATTTTTTTCCAACACTTTTACAATTGAATAAAAATTAAGGTCTTTCATTTTAAACCCAACATCGTTAAAAAATAGAATTCTGTAGTTCATGATTTTATGTCATCTAGAGGGCGCCTTATTCAAATCGTCAAATAGCCTTTATCCAGCGGACAATCAAGACGCTTCCGACGATATTCTATTCATCAAATTATGACAAGTAGTTTAGAAAGTTATGAGGGAACAGATGAACATACATACCCACATAAATACCGGTCAAAATCATAATCCAAGGAGGATTATGATTTTGACCGGTACTTTGCTTCACCGTAGTCGGGTAAAAACAGAAATTATTAGGTATTTCTGTTACTGTCAACGAACCTAGCGGCGCGGCGCTAGTTTAATTTATTTTATTCTGCCCGTATTTGTTTTATTCTGCTGTGGGGTAAAGCCGCTGGCATTAAAAATATATAGATTTTTTTAAAAGTTATAGGTATTCTCACAGTGGCATCACAACCTGTGGCCTACGGTAGCCGCGGTATCAGGCTAAGATTCTCGGCGCCCGACGCGTCTCCCGTGGCGACTAGAGGCGCGAACCTTGCCTTTCCCTCACGCGCTCCCCTCCTTCTTCACGAGCATTACTGCTTCGCAGGAGGTGACGCCATGCACTCTCGCTCCGAACCATGACCTGAACCAGGGCCGGACGCGAGAGATCACCGCCGCCGATCGCCTCCGTGAGGACACGGCGGTGCTCCGCCCAAGCCGGGCAGACCTCCAACGTTATGCTCCACCGTGTCCACCGGGCGATCCACACAGTGGTCACACCCGGGCGTTTCCTCCCGCTTTATCCTGAACAGGAACCTCCCGAAACAATCGTGTCCGGTGAAGACCTGCGTCGGTGGGAGGTGAGGACGCTGTGGAGCCTCTCTAGCCACTCCTCAAAGACTTATCGCCACAATTGTGGCGTGCCCACTGATTCTCAGTCTAGTTTGAATATATTACTTTTTATTTTGATTTTAATGATCGATTGAACGTATAATGCTTGATCGACGCAAAATTACGGGTATTTTGCATTGCGTTTTGACATATCTCATCTCAGACTAAAGAAAAGTCTCAATCATATTGACCGGATTGTATTGAAGCCAGATTGAGATCAACAGCCATTGTCTTACCGTATGTTTCCTGGGCACCGGTATTGACCAGCAGGCTTAGCACGAGAACCGTTTTGTCGAAGGAAGAGTAGACAAAAAAAGACGTTTCCGTGTAGACAGTAGAACATTTTCGGTAGACAAGCGATTTCTATTCTACAGTAGAGTAGAAATAGAAAGCGTAATGCTAAGCGTGCTGATGGGTTGTGAGGGCAGGGAACCGTCATAACAGTTTACGTGTTCTGCTATCGGTGAGATACAGTTAAAAATGCAAATGAGTAAATTGTCATCCTTAAAAGTCGGGTGGAATAAAAATCAAACAGCAATAAATTGAAATAAAAATTTCTACAAACCGCATAAAAATAAATCGTAGTGTCTTAATATTAATATAATGTGTATTCACTGTGTATTGATAGAACGATTTACACAGTAAATAAAAGATTAAACTTCTTAAAACAGAACATAGACCCGTGTCATTTGAGTGTGCGTGTGACGTCACTGGCGCTAGCTGTAGGCGTATCGTTAGCAGCGCTTGTTAGTTCACTTTTGGCGTTTTTAAAGATGTTTTCTACTTTTCTTTTTTCGTTTATTTTTTTTATTTTTAGTCATCGTTTCTGAATTTTTAGTCAATGTGTCTGCATTTTTTTTCAATGTTTCGTCTGCTTTATTCGTCATAATTACGGTTTTTCTAGTAACAGTTTCATCTGTATTTTTCGTCAAAACTCCAAAAACTCCAGGTTTATTTAGATTCCCTTCATCGATTGTCAAAATTTTATCTGTTTTTTTCGTCAAAGTCTCTATTGAACTACTGTTTAATGTTTCTTGTATAATATTAGACGGCGTTTCGTCTGTCTTGTTGGGCAATGTGTGATCGATGTTGTTCGACGCCGGCGTCTCCGCAGCTTGCTCTGACTTGGGCACGAGTACGATTTCCGAATCATCGTCGTCATCTGAATCCATTTCATTCTCATTATCCTCCATGGACACAGCTATTTTAGTTGCGGTGTCCTTACAGTTGGGCATCGAGAAAGGTTTTAGCAACTCAGTTAACCAGTTCTCCGTCACCGATATGAAGAACTTGCCGAATTCTCTGAAGGCATCCAGGTCACCCTCGCTTAACCTGATTGAGATCACTGCGCTTTTTGGGTCATGACAATAAGTCAAAGTCAATTGGAACTGTACATTGAGGTCTTGCTTCTCAGCTTTCATAATTTCCTGGGTGATCTTTCCCTGCTTTTCTTCAAAAGACATGTCCACGACGCTGTTCAACTTGCTGAACGCTTTCCGTTTCCATATAGGTTTTGTCAAGGTCCCGCTATACTTTTCTTTTTCTTTCCTAGTGTCAGGGTTCACCTTTTCTTCCATTTTGTCAACCTTGATCTTTAACATATTTTCGAATATCTCCATCACCGCATGTCTGACTACCGACTTCCAGTCGAAGCTAATGATAGGATTAACAATTCTAGGGAACAAATTGACTCTGAATTCTGGATGCGTTTCTCCTCGAATCAGTTTAGGTTTCTGCAGGAGTACCATTGAAAGAAAATCTTGGCACGAATTTAGTTTATCTTTCTCGTACGCGTTGGCACAAAACTTGAAGTAAGTTTTGATGTCCATGGCTAACGTACTGGTGACAGTGGAACTGACATTGTGACACTGTTCGAAGGGATCTTGCACGACGATTGGCGATTGATACCTGATGGGCATGACGGAATTATTGAGGACGTTTTTCTTGTATCGATCGAACTCATCGGGTACGTTGGCTGTCTCCCTGAACAGGTCTTTCTTGATAGGCATGCCAAGGTACGGGCAGATGACCATCTCGTCGAAGTTGAAGAGGGAGTAATACTCGAAGAATCCTCCGAGGAGTTCGGAGATGGACGACGTGTTGGAACAGGGCGGCAGGAGCGCGGGGTTGTTCATGAAGCCGGTGTTCCAGTGGTCCACGATGTAGGCGTGCGCGGGATCCTGCTGCAGCCACGCCACGCCCGGCACGATGCTGTGCGGCGGCTGCTGCAGGTAGAACACGATCATGAGCGTGAGCGCGTAGTTCGTGAGCTTGCCGGAGCCCGACAGCTCGTGCACCTTGGCCCAGTACTTGATGAGGACGGACATGGGCAGCAGGCGAGGGTCCGAGTGCAGCAGGAAGGCGATGAGGCGACTGTTTTCCGCTCCGAGGGGGGTTTTGAAAATGACGTCACAGTTGATCTTGGTGGGAACGTGGAAGAACTTGACGATGGGCGTGTTGGCGCGCGGGATGGCGAGGATCTCGGCGAAGGTGCTGCCGTACTGCATGAACACGCCCTTGGCTGCATTCACGTAGTTGCCGTCGGGCCGCCGGAACTGCCCCGGGATGTTGATGAAGCAGTCGGCGTCGCTCGTCTTGATGCCGAGCCCCGTTGTTATTGAACCAAAAGGTACCGCTTTACAACCTGAAAGGGAAAGTTTATTTCATTTTGACAACTTTCAATTTATTTGATTTCGGGAAAGTTAGTTTAATGCCAACACATAAAGTTTATTATCCACTGGTCGATATTAGCTTAAATGGAAACAAGTATTTGATTGTTCTCTTTCTCAGCTATCCGTAAAATCTGTCATAAAAATCTCCCATTGTAAAACACATTCCTAGCATCAAATCAAAATTCATTATTTAAATTAGGCTGTGAATCAGCACTTTCGGAACGTCAAGCTACATAGCACAGTCCCCCGGCGGCCCGCCCGCCGCCACTCCCTGGAGCTTGCGCTGGGGACAAGTGGCGCAACAAACTGCCCAACCTCACAACTGTCTGAACTTGATCCTACAAATAGTATGCAAAGTAATTAACATTACAAAACAAAGAAACATAAAACATTAAATTAAATTATTTGCCATAAATGTCAGCTAGCACGCGCCAATATACCAACAAAACCATTGAAAACTATACTCAGCAGAAATAAAAACTTAAACAGAACTTGACATCTAAATCAAAGTCTCCAAGCATAAAGCGCGTGCCCGGTTACATGTGCAATGCTAGATTATGGGCAAGTTCCTTTAACGAAAATTATAGCAAAATTAATGTGACGAATTGTCGAGCGCGCGCAAACTGCTGCGTTGATAAATCATTCATCCTATCACAGCAAGTTACGTGCGAAGATGTAATAACCTGGCCACTGCGCCTGCAGCGCGATCTCGACGTCGATGTAGAGCTGACTGAGGCACTTGACATCCTCCTGCGTCAATCTGACGGACGACAGGATACTGTCCAGCTGGCTGTGGAAGTCGCCGGACAGGTCGATCTTGTTCGGCTCTACGATTACACCTGAAGAACATAACGACAAATTGAAATGACATACTGATTCATAATTTGTTTAAAATGTTCGGAAAAAAGTAGAAGTATTAAAAATTAAGCAATAACTTGATTTATCTGTCATTGCTTAATTAGGATTCCGTACCAAAATGGTAAAAAGGAACCCTTATGGTGCGACTTAAGTCTGTCTGTCACACCTGGATATCTCAAGGACTACTAATGCTATCAACTTGAAATTTAGAACGGTTTTAGATGACGTTTGCCCAACTATTTTGCAAACAAGATAGAAATTTAAACAAAAATATATTTTTTGCATATGGGACTGAAAGGTGTATGGTCTTAAAAATGTTTAGTGGGGCTACTAGGCATGTGGGATATCATATGAAAGAACGCTGTTTAGGCACCATGGTTTCCGACTTTTGATGAAAAATGTAAAAAAAATACCCCCCCCCCCTTAGCTCCGAAGTTTGCATAGATAAAAATCTGAAATTATTCTATGTGATCGAAGTGTATGTAAGAATTACAGGAAAAATAAAACTATGTCTCTAAATAGCACAGTTTTTCAGAAATCATCAACATCATAATATACGTACGGAACCCTCGGTGTGCGAGTCCGACTCGCTCTTGACCGGTTTTTTTATACTTTGTACAGTCAGACACAAAAAGATGTATGCAAGGGCAAGGAACCATTTAATTTTTAACAACCTTTGTTCCATAACATTGTATCCACCGAATAGGTACAAAACATAGTATACAATTTATTGAAGTGAAAACTTCTTTAGGCGCGTTCAGCACTTTTTGGTTAAAAAAAAAACATGGAACTCGCGTCATCGTCACCGAACGCTTTCCATGAGCTATTTGTATACTGTGTACTATATAAGTGTACTTTTTGGGTGAACAAAAATCATGGAACTCGCGTCATCGTCACCGAACGCTTTCCATGAGCATGTATACTGTTTTCACTTCTATCGGCAGTCCCCAAAGACTACCCTTTTTTGTACACCAAAACAAAGTAAACTTTTGTCTCAAAACATTGTAGATGTTCACACTATGACCAAAACAATGTACACAGTCATAGTTCCAGAACAAGGTAAACAGGACCGACAACGTCATACGACTTATTATCAACAATAATTTAAAAAATTAATAATTTACTTCTAAATGAATAAAGAAACCAAATGCATTAAGTTTACGCTACCTCACGTTAGGCAGGTGAAAACTATACTATAATTCAAATCATTCATTAAACGTAAGTTGTGCCAGAAAGCCTTTTATACCATTAAAGATTATATTGAGGACAAAAAGGCTTGGGATTGAGCTGCTCCAATTTTTTGCATATTGAGGTGGTTTATTTTTATTGTTTGATGTTTTTTTTTGCTAACTTTATTATTTTATATACAGTGACATTTCATTATTATTTTATACACAATGACATGAATATTTACTTGTAAAGTATTATATTATTTTAATTATTGTGAATGTGAAGACTATGTGGGTTATTGCATTTTTTTTTTCCTTTTCTTTTATTCTCAGTTAGTGTTCATCATGGTCTGGCAGTTTGAGTCATATAAGTGGCCTACCCAAATGACCTTTCTTTGGTATTGATCGTCGCATCGTTGAGCTCCTTAAATTCTGAGTAGAGCTGCACGATTACTGACAAATGCGTGCACTGACTGGTCAGGTCCACTCAACCTGTGTGGTTCTTTCCTCAAAAGACCCTTTCAGACACCAATCTACATGGTCTTCACATGATCTGACCAAGATTATGTCTGGACTTTAAAAGAGACTGTGACCTCTGAGTTTGTTTCGGCCTTTCTTCTCAGAGTAGTCAGATAGGAAACGCCGACCTCATCTAGTTTTTAAAATATTATTATGATTGACGTGTAAAAGTGTTTACCTACTTACGGAAATAAAATTATTTATCATTTATCATAAGCAACCATTTTAGTAAATATGTGAGCACCACGTATCGATCACATCATTAATTTATCTATCATTGCTTCATTATTAGCTCTTTTCATTACCTATTCTGGTATAGTAATTTTATTATAGGTGCATCGTCTTCACATATAATTATATAATTAATGTACCTATAAAAAATATTGTACAATATTTTAAAAGAGTAACGGAGAAGAATGAAGAAAACTCCCTTCATTCTTCTCCATACGAAACTACCTTTTGGAAGGGGCGACTAGAATCAATTCTATTTTTTTGTAAATATTGACGTTCAAAAGTGCCATAAATGTGCCTATTTGAAATAAACAATTTGACTTTGACTTTATCGAATGACACGATTTCTCAGTGATTACTGGGCTGATTTATGCGTTTCCTTTTCATTTGGTAGATGAAGCTTGGGCAGTGGCACATAATAAATAAGTAATAGTACTAACGTTGCGGTGGTCCCATATGAATTATATTCAAAGTCAAAGTCAAATTATTTATTTCAAATAGGCACATAAATGGCACTTTTGAACGTCAAAATTTACAAATAAAATAGAATTGATTCTAGTCGCCCCTTTCAAAAGGTAGTTTCGTATGGAGAAGAATGGGCAAGAAACTATACTACTATTTTTAATTTAATTTCATTGCAATTTGTTATTTATATATTATTTTCAACACAATGTTTCCATATTGTTATGAAATAAATGACTTATGACTTATGACTCCACCGTTATTCTTTATTTTAACTTTGCTTGGGTAGTTGTTGAGTGAGCTTCAATAATACAAATTTTTCTATTAGTGTATGTTGATGATCTTATAACAGGGACTCAAACTCTAAACATTTATTTCAATTAAACCTTTTACAGGCACTTTCGAACTGTCAAATAGTCGGTCAGTTAGTCAGAACGTTGAAGCTACTTGCCCATTCCAAAACGTAGATCTTTATGGAGAAGAACAGGCAAGAAACTCCAAGGACACTCTTTTAAATCAAGATATTACAAAATTCCGGGTACATTATTCTGGTTGCTTCTATAATTATGTGAGAACAATGTAAAAAATTAAATTACTTATTTAAAAAAAAAAACAATTCAAAATATAAAATTAAAAGATTACAAATAAGCCCTGGCAGTTAAGAGAAGACCAGTCTCAACTGACGGCGCCCGTTCACGAACATGACGCGTAGATCAGCACCATCCAACTCAATCATTTTGTAGGGAACCGGATGATCCAACACACGCGCCACCATCATCAGCGAGACATTTAAGTGAGCATGACATACTCTCAACTGCCACGCTTATTTAAGTCAACATACATCTTATCATAATAAACGACTCCATGGTACTCACATTTGGACCATTTTGGTTACCCGTTGAAAGGGTTTTCGGTAGAAACCCATACGGTGTGGATAACCCTTTTGAATGGCTTAAATTAAGCCGTTCAAAACGGTTATCCACACTTTCAACTCTTAACAGTGTAACATTCAAATTCAAATTGTTTATTTGGAAGAAAATGCAAGATTTACAAGGGAAGATCTAGTCACTGTATTCTGCCTGCGAGCAAGCATGCAAATTATTCATGATTTTAATTTTAAGTCACATTATTATGCAGATTCTATTAATACCTAGTACATTATTGTCACTTTATTATCACGCATTATTATTACATACAAATGTCCTATAAACTAAAATAAATTCACTAACTAATTACTCAGATATTTTTATCTGTCCACTGTTGACAATCGGGGAAAAAAAGTTCCGTTCGTTCATAGTGTTGACGAACGGAACTTTTTTTTCCCGATCGTACATAAATGCTTAGTTCAAGGGCAAGGTGTAGAAAAGTGGAGATGACGCGGATTTTTAAAATGCTTTAAACACGACTTTCAAAGCAAAAAATTAACAACAAAATAAAAAAATACTTCTTTTTTTACTTTACAATCAGTATCTTACCTATGTTTTACAGTAATTACAATAATAATCTGGGCACGGCAGTGCCCCCGCCAAATCGAGCAACAACAAGCGGCACGGCCCACAGTGGGCTGAAAATCGACTTTCATAGACATATAATACTTTTTTCCCAAATATCCACTTTTATGACTGGAAAATGTTTAGGAATACTAAATACATGCCTAAAAATATCAACATTATGGAAAAGAATTGCATACAACGCACACAGAATTTTTTCTCTAAAAATTACTATGGAGCTGGAATGAAAGTCTCATATCTCCGGTGTGGATTGATTGGCCCTAATTATTTTTCAGGTCATTAATCCTTCAATCATTTACAATTGTTTGACATATTCCCCGAAACGACAAGTAGCTGGAAAAAAATAGCTAAAAATCGCTTAAGATTTCATATGTAAAAAAAATTTAAAAAATAATATAAGGTAGCTTCACAGCTGACAGTAAATAAAACATTTAGATTGTTCAAACATTACGCCAATTACGAAGTACACAAAAAAATAAGAAATACAAAGAGAGTGACATAGGTAATTATTAATATTTAAAGTGTGTGTGTGCGCGTAACTGTGTGGTGTAGGTGCTGTACATGTGTGTGATGATGTGTGTATGTCTGTGTAAGTCTAACTAAAACTGGCACTGCTAAGTTAGCTGGGTTTCCGGTTTTGAGTTTTTTGATCAAATGAATAACTTAATTTAAGTTTAACATCTACTAAGACTACTTAAACGATGAACCCGATCACTATTTTGTGTAAACACGCCACATGATCAAAAAAAATAAGTTCCAAAGACCTAATTATGTAACTATCGCTTTATCCCAATCATCGTCATTATTTGATGAGTTTAAGTAGGTAGTATTGTTATTCATATCTATTCTATTAATTAGGTAATGACGGGAGTAAGTAAATTAGTTGAATGATCACACTAAATTAACATCGTTGGAAAACTATTAATAAGCTAATGAGGGTAGTAAGTGAATTAGTTTAATGATCACTCTAAATTAAGATTGCTGCAATAAATGGAGGACTCAAAATAAAGAATGTTGTCCATCTGAACCCGAAAATTCCATCACGGTTACAGATAGCTCAGTCAGAATTTCGGTACTAAGTTGTCAGTTTTGTCTTAGGAACTTTACCATAGTTGGAATAAAGTTCGAAATTCAATAATGGCTCCATGTTTTAATCCTGGGTTATCTTCAGACCTTGTTTTGTAATAAGGCGGAATGAGACTGGGCGAGTCGGCTTTGAGAGAAACTGTAGCTGAAGCTCAAGAACGGAAAAGAAAAAAAACTTTTTACAAAAAAAATAATAACCGACTACCAAAAAGATTTTTATTTTTGACTTTTTAGCGAGTCATTTTTGAATTTATCTAAGTTACAATAGCCTAATGTTAACTGCTCATCACCTTTTACAAAATATTGCTTTTCCCGATGCTGGGACGTTGATTATTGAGGAGTTCTCCTGGTAAGAACCAGGAGAACTGTCACTAACCATATGCATAGTGACGAGCATAAATTGCTCAAATCGCAACCCGTTAAATAGGTACTCATTATTATATTGTTCCGGTGGTCATCTGTGATCTCCATCATCAGTTCCACTTCACCAAACGGTGCTCTTCGAGAGCCAATGCACGAGTAACTATAAAAATAGGTACCCAATTCGCTATAGGTTTGCCTATAAAATTTGAGGGTTTCCCTCGATTTCCGTGAGATCCCCTCATTAGATTCTGATTTGGTAACAATGGGACCACCTCGGAAGTATACTATTTCAAACAAAAATTTTTTTTTCAAAATCGGTCCATAATGGACGGAGTAATCGCGTAACAAACATACAAAAAAAAAAAAATCTGTCGCCGAATTGAGAACCTCCTCCTTTTTGGAAGTCGGTTAAAAAGAGGAAGATTACATACAAAAATAAGAAAATCTACAAAAAACAAATTATTAAAAAAAAAACAAAAAACCTGACTGCAATAACTTGCCTCCGACTGCATTTATTTATTTTTGGTACCACAACATTTTATAGTTACCATAGCAATATCAATATTAAAAATCTTTTATGTTTTAAATAAATAGAGTGACTTTGCAATCGCACTAAACAATCTAATTTAATATAATATGTATTACTTGTGTGTGTATGTGTACATTGTGTTTTTAATAATTAAAAAAAAAATGTAAGTACATTTTGTTTTCATGCGATGTCCAAGTCAATCTATTTATTTAAATAAAAAAAAAATATATATATATTGATATGGTCACTTTATGATGTTGTTAAGTTAGCTAATTACGTAATAACTTAAGACAGAAGGATCCTTAAGTAGGGACTGACTAAATTGACCGACTTATTATTATATGGATCTCACAACTTTTTACGATATAAAAACTAAGTTGCGAGACTTGTTTTTTTTTTACAATTTATGTTTTTGATGGCATATTTTTATACTTTAAATTGGTTAAGGTAAGTCCACCAATCTAAGTATTTATAAAAAAAAAACTAGCAGCTGCCCGCGGCTTCGCCCGCGTGGCATTTTCTAAACAAATAAACCTTCCTCTTGAATCACTCTATCTATTAAAAAAACCGCATCATAATCCGTTGCGTAGTTTTAAAGATCTAAGCATACATAGGGACAGACAGACAGCGAGAAGCGACGTTATTTTATACTATGTAGTGATTAAGCCGTTACGGGACGACTGGTAGACTGAAACATGGCACTACACACACTTCTACATATAGACTGTATATGTAAGTGTATAGTGGCCGATCGCCACGCGGCATGCGTCACCCCGCCAGCAATTGGTTTTACGTGCGCATACAGATGTTTTACATCAAAATGAATCCCTATTTCCCTCTTGGTCACGCCATAACTTGAGAACGACTTTACCGATTTCATTCATCAAGTTTTCTAATACTTTGTGGTGTTCTGTTTCTCTTACGGAAAGAAAAAGTAAATTAGAAAATTTAAGAAATATCAAATAATAATTTCTCTGTGCAGTGACCTAACATACAGTACTAGGCTTGCAAAAATTCAAGATAGTATTTCAATCATTAGTATTAACCCACTAAATTAGGATTTGGATGAAATAGTTCATCTGGATACTTTTTTTCCCGGTAGTAGATACGTTGCATGCATACAAGACGGTTTACTCTGTTCACGACACGACACGTTGAGCACAATTTCGAGCAGTAAACTACTAGACTTGCATGAATTCACGAATCGTGCAATAAATAATTTAACTTTGACTATCGTGAATCACGATAGTCAAAGTCAAATTATTTATTTCAAATAGGCACATGAATGGCACTTTTGAACGTCAAAATTTACAAATAAAATACAATTGATTCTAGTCGCCCCTTCCAAAAGGTAGCTTCGTATGGAGAAGAATGGGCAAGAAACTCCACCGTTACTCTTTTAAAATGTCTTACAATATTTTGTATAGGTACATTAATTATATAATTATATGTGAAGACGATGCACCTAGAATAAAATCACTAAGTATACCACAATAGGTAAAAATAATTAATAATGAAGCAATGACAGATAAATTAATTATGTGATAGATACATTGTACAAACATTGTAAAAAAAAGGAAAATAAAACGTTTTCCTAAAAAATAATAATATCAGTGTGTGAGTTTTAGTAATCACAGAATGTAAAATAAATGTCATAAAAAATATTATTTTAATGACATTTATTTTACACTAGCTGCGCCCCGTAATAGCAATCAGTTAGATTTTGTCTAGACTCTAGATTGTCCTATGGAGCTGGACCAGAATGTTTCCAAGCGTTCTTATCTTGGTTAAATTCCTCTAATTTGTAATAAGCTAGTTTACAAAGTGTAGTATTTCAATAATTAGTATTATGCTTGGGAGGCCGTCACTTCCCTCTGTGAAGCAGTACCTAATGCTCGCGAAGGAGGAGGCGGAACGCGTGAGGTAGAGGCAAGGTTCGCGCCCTCGTGCCCCAAGCCGACTTCCGGCCACCGTTTACGGTGGCCCGAGGGCTTGCGGACGGTGAGCGATGGGTAGCTCACCAATTAAGATAACCTCTCTGTATTGTAATTTCTTTAAATAAATAAATTAAAAAAAAAAAAAGGCTAGCATGAGTTCACGATAGTATTTCAATCATTAGTATTATGCTTCATCGATATAAGTTTACGGTCAATTCTCCACGAAATATTTAATAAGTGGTTAATGTAAGTGAAAATGTAAGTTGGTCGACTATTACTCGTTAACTTGTAAAGCCTACTTATTTTTGAAAATACGCTTGCCACACCCGGAAACCGAAACGACTAAAATCCGAAAAAATAGCACCTGTACTTTTATGGCACCAATCGATAGGGTCAACATTTTCGAGCCAACATGGTAAACTACTACTTAAACAAAAACCATGAAATATAAATTTATTTTATTCGAACGAAAAAAACGAGTAAATTAACTAATTATACTCGTTAAAAACCGAGTCGTATGGTTACTTCACTAGTTACGTCGCGATTGACCATCGCGCATCGCGACGTAACTAGAGTATCGTGTACCGAGTCGTATGGTTACTTCACTAGTTACGTCGCGATTGACCATCGCGCATCGCGACGTAACTAGAGTATCGTGTACCGAGTCGTATGGTTACTTCACTAGTTACGTCGCGATTGACCATCGCGCATCGCGACGTAACTAGAGTATCGTGTACCGAGTCGTATGGTTACTTCACTAGTTACGTCGCGATTGACCATCGCGCATCGCGACGTAACTAGAGTATCGTGTACCGAGTCGTATGGTTACTTCACTAGTTACGTCGCGATTGACCATCGCGCATCGCGACGTAACTAGAGTATCGTGTACCGAGTCGTATGGTTACTTCACTAGTTACGTCGCGATTGACCATCGCGCATCGCGACGTAACTAGAGTATCGTGTACCGAGTCGTATGGTAAGTAACCACACGACTCGGTACTCGATACTCACGGTAAATCGATTCAAGTTAAATGTCAAAACGGGCATATTATCTTTTGACAAGTTTAGTTGCTCGAAATGAGCTCCATTTTCTTGGACGCAAAAAGGAATTTATTTTGAGTAACTTTTAGTAGCGCGTTGTGGTGAATATTGAAAATTGTATTGTGAACCTCAGTTTTTAGCTCGTTTACAGTTGTACAGACGCCAGCACATCAAGCTACTACAATCTGTCAAATTTCTTTAATAGATTTTCAACTTTATTCCTACAGCATAAGGTTCAAGGTTGATTGGGAAAATTTGACAGTTTCGGGTAACTTGACCTGCTGGCGTCTGTACAGAATTTTTGATAAATTTGATTTTTTACATATCACCTAAAAACAAAATCTAAAGGGGTGAGATCTGGGGACTAAAATGGACGCTTTCGCAGTGTAGAAAGTAGTGCTCGGCGCTATGGTGACCAAACACACCTTTCTCGTATTGATAGGATATGGTATATATGGTAAAAGTTAAAGTCTCGTATTATAAGGGAAATAACTATATTAAATCACTAACACTTAGTTACAAGAACTGGTATAAAAAGGTAAACTATATAACTAACTTATTGGTGAAATGTATGGTAAAATGGTAATGGTAATGGTTTTGAGTCGTGGTGTCTCTAATGAGATCTGAACGCGAACTGGCCCACATTTAGGTGAACGAGCGAATGTGCATATTTGCGTTCGATGCAATTATGCATTTTCGCTGAGTGTTCGATTAACTCGAACACGCAGAATCATATTATGATCTGCGTACAATTCATATTCCGCAATTCATCTGTTTGACAGTTGTGTATGGAGTTTCGTAAAATGGCCCACAAATTAAGAATTAATATAGTGAAGTCTAATGTTAAATAGCAGCTGTCAAACAGATGAATTGCGGGCTGTGTGAATTGCACGCATGATTCTGCCAAAGCGTCCATTTTAGGCTCCCTGGAGATCTCGCAGGCCATCTGATTGTGCCGTTTGTACCAATCCAGATGATAGAATGGTTATTAACATAGGCAATGGTGATTCTGCTATTATGGGCCGGAGCACCATCTTGCTGTATGAATTATACGGTTTCTAACTTCCTCGGGTAAAACATTTAACTAATTTCTCTGGAAGATACTTGACAGTGTTTAGATGACCTTCGTAATAGTGGACTAACACAACCATGTTCCTCATAATTCTACACCAAACGTTGAACGAGAGTCTTACTTGACTGTTAGTTTCATGAATACGAACAGGATTTACTCGAGACTAATATTGGTTATTGCGGCGATTGTACATATTACTAAAGTTGGTTTCGTCAGACCGCACAGTGTCACCCAAAAAATTTGGGCTACGGGCAATTTCTGTTTGCATGTTTTGACAAAATTGTAGTCGTCTCGTCTCTCACGATCACCAGGATGCAATTTTTGGACCAACCGATCATCACGATAACACTTAGACTTAATTAGATACTAATTAAAGCATAATATTTTGTGATAGCAGTATTTTATTGAATGACATAAAAGTAATCAACAAAGCCTCCGCCGTGATTCCCAGGAATCAGAGGCGCCGGGAGCAGCTGCTCGAGGTGGCGCAACCATGTGCGTCCACTGTTGGTCTCAATTTCATAGTGGAGGTTTCCCAGTCGACGGGTTACTGTACCAAACTCCCACTTCCTTCCTGACACAAAGTAGTTGCGAGCTTGCACTCTGCTACCGACTGCAAACTATCTCACTCCTTCACTTCTGTCCCTATGTAGTGCCTTGCCCGGTGAAGATCTAATCTTGACGGCCAATCTCGTTCTTACCTCTCTTCCAAACATGAGCATCTAGGGTGAGTCGTCTGAGATGACTGGCGTAGCCCGGAGGAGACTTCTAACCGTACGGACTTTGTGCAGAATCCCACCACTATACTTTTTCAGCACTTTAAGTACGCGACTATGGGTGGTTCCAATTTCTGCGGCAGCTACTCTACTTGAAGCCTTTGGATATGCTTCAAAGTATGTTAAAACACTTACATCAAGATCGCAATAGTCCTGTTGTGGGCGTTGCTGTCGCCGTTTATAACTACCGGTATTTATTCAATTATCCGGTAATTATCCGGGCTGGTATCGGAATTCGCTTCATAACGCCTCGTGGTGGTACTTGTCGGTGCCGATATCTCTCTCCATACCACTGCAGACTAAATTAACATTTTTGTGATTTAAAAAATAGGCTTCCAATAAATCAAACTGGTCTTGATAAGCCATTGCTACGGTTAGCCATTGTTACGATTAATGTAAATAACAAAAGACTTTAGCTACACGGCGTCCTATTTCTCTATTCGATTTTCAATTTTCTAACAAAAAAATTAAAAAAACATTCCATATTTAAATTACTCTTGCCTCACGCATTTATTTCGCATCTAATACAGAGACGTGTAAAGACGTACGTTACAAACACGTGTAAAGATAAATGCAATTTTCTTATCTATGTAGTTCTTAAGACGCAGATATAGGCCAGTGATTTTGAGTGGTTAGCTTATGAGTGTTAGCTAGGCTGAACGTACGACGCAACGCGTCGTACGTTCAGCCAGTAATAGGACTCGCTCTTCAAGGAGCACTGTCCCCAATTTGACGCATTATTAATGTATTATACACAAAACAAAAGGTATTTTAATAAAACGCGTAGGTATACTAAAAGATCAATAATTAAATTATCTTTAAATTGGTGAAGGTTTCAGAAAAATACGATTGGTAGATTTTGCGCCATTCTCAGTTTTTTATCCGCGTTAGACTTTACAAATTAATTTCACTATCACTCAGTTGCAGAAAGCTCACCATTAACACTTCATTACATAAAGCAGCATTATCGCTAATAAATTCATTACTTTAATGAAGTTGCACAAACAAATTTTAGATGGCATTAGACATTTTTAATGCCAGTTTAGTTAAAGAAGACTTTAAACAATATTGCCAGGAACAAATTACCATATTGAACGAAAAGAGTGAACATTTGCGTTCTGTTATTATCCGTACGTACAAGTACACCACAATTTTAGCATAAAATAAAGTAAATGTAGTTGATTTATGTGTATTCAGTGTACTCTGTGGTTTAATCTAGTTTAAATAATCTGGTTTAAGGTGGATGCGCTAAGGTAGCCCGCGAAATTCAAAATTACCAACGTTTTTTGCAAATTTTATACTTCTGATTCATATTCTAATGATTATAATTCTGTAAAGCCATATTGGTTATGGCCGCGAATCATAATTAGATCAAAATACAACGTGTTAAGGTTTCTACATACCGGGGCGACTAGTCGCGCGACGCGACGCGACACAAAGGCACCGCTCGTCCCGCGACACGCGGGGCCTTTGTGCCGTGTCGCGTCGCGCGACAAGTCGCGCTGGTATGTAGAAGCCTTTACTGACCTGCAAATTACAAAAAACGTAATAAAGTTTGAATTTCGTGGGCTATCTTAGCGCATCCCCCTTATTCTAATAATTTTAACATGTGTGCAGTCTAGAGCTCCTGCCATACGTGGAAATACATCAATTTCATAAAAACCTTCTGCAACTCTACGTAGTTCCGTCCGGTCTGGCATTTTAATATAGAGGTGGCTTAATTTTACTAGTTCACGGGATACTTTTTGTATAAACAAACTGACAAACAACCCGACCCAACCTGTTTCCGACAAACTGTTGATTTATTTATGTTTAATAAATCACCCAATACTTGCTGGAAATATCCAGTGGCGAAAAATCTCAAACATATTAAAGCTGTGTCAGGCCATTAATGGATTTATTTCTTTGCGTCACTGGTTCAAAATCTTAATCAAGTAGGTTACAAATTTGAAGAACTGCCTCCTTGGAAATTCTATACCTTACACGAAACTCTTCTCCATCATGTTTTAAAAATAAATTCACTCGGTCTGGGATTCGACGGCGAGGTAAATCTACTAAATAAGAATCAGATAATGACGAAAGACTGGTTAAAGACATCTTTCAATTACAGAAATGCATTCAAGTACCGTAGAAAACACTAATGTTGCTCTTTAATGGATGCTTTTCGGCCCATTAAAATTAAAAAATCTGAAATGTCATACTTAAAGTTCACCACCTGCTAATGGGCGCTAATGAAGTTACGTGCAACGTAAAAGTGTTTAAAATGGCCGGTTTCATTAGGTTTGACATTTCATTAGTTAAATTTAATGGAGCATTAAAATAAAATAAAAAATGGTTTTGTGCAATGATTTAATGCTACATTAGTGTTTAATGTAGTCTTTAAAATTTAAAGATCGTTTCTGCAACTGAGTGTATGTAATATAAACAATCTAAAATATTCACATATTAAATTATTGAGCAAATGCTCTAATTTAACAGATATTTTTTTCAAATCATTAACACTCACACTCAGTTGCAGAAACGATCTTTAAATTTTAAAGACTACATTAAACACTAATGTAGCATTAAATCATTGCACAAAACCATTTTTTATTTTATTTTAATGCTCCATTAAATTTAACTAATGAAATGTCAAACCTAATGAAACCGGCCATTTTAAACACTTTTACGTTGCACGTAACTTCATTAGCGCCCATTAGCAGGTGGTGAACTTTAAGTTTGACATTTCAGATTTTTTAATTTTAATGGGCCGAAAAGCATGCATTAAAGAGCAACATTAGTGTTTTGTACAGTACTTGAATGCATTTCTGTAATTGAAAGATGTCTTTAACCAGTCTTTCGTCATTATCTGATTCTTATTTAATAGATTTAGGTACCTCGCCGTCGAATCCCAGACCGAGTGAATTTATTTTTAAAACATGATGGAGAAGAGTTTCGTGTAAGGTATAGAATTTCCAAGGAGGCATTTCTTCAAATTTGTAACCTACTTGATTAAGATTTAGAACCAGTGACGCAAAGAAATAAATCCATTAATGACCTTACACAGCTTTTAATATTTTTGAGATTTTTCGCCACTGGATCTTTCCAGAAAGTATTGGGTGATTTAATAAACATAAATAAATCAACAGTTTGTCGGAAACAGGTTGGGTCGGGTTATTTGTCAGTTTGTTTATCCAAAAAGTATCCCGTGAACTAGCAAAATTAAGCCACCTCTATATTAAAATGCCAGACCGGACGGAACTACGTAGAAATTGATGGATATCCACGTGTGGCAGGAGCTCTAGACTGCATACATGTTAAAATTAATATAACATAATAAGGGGGATGCGCTAAGGTAGCCCACGAAATTCAAATCTTATTACCTTTTTTGTAATTTGCAGGTCAGTAACACATTGTATGTTGATCTAATTATGATTCGCGACCATAACCAATATGGCTTTACAGAATTATAATCATTAGAATATGAATCAGAAGTATAAAATTTGCAAAAAACGTTGGTAAATTTGAATTTCGCGGGCTACCTTAGCGTATACACCTTAAACCAGATTATTTAAACTAGACTAAACCACAGAGTACACTGAATACACATAAATCAACTACATTTACTATATTTTATGCTAAAATTGTGGTGTACTTGTACGTACGGATAATATCAGAACGCAAATGTTCACTCTTTTCGTTCAATATGGTAATTTGTTCCTGGCAATATTGTTTAAAGTCTTCTTTAACTAAAGTGACATTAAAAATGTCTAATGCCATCTAAAATTTGTTTGTGCAACTTCATTAAAGTAATGAATTCATTAGCGATAATGCTGCTTTATGTAATGAAGGGTTAATGGTGAGCTTTCTGCAACTGAGTGTTAGTTATTTTTTAGATAGCATTAGACATTTTTAATGCCACTTTAGTTAAAGAAGACTTTAAACAATATTGCCAGGAACAAATTACCATATTGAACGAAAAGAGTGAACATTTGCGTTCTGTTATTATCCGTACGTACAAGTACACCACAATTTTAGCATAAAATAAAGTAAATGTAGTTGATTTATGTGTATTCAGTGTACTCTGTGGTTTAATGTAGTTTAAATAATCTGGTTTAAGGGGGATGCGCTAAGGTAGCCCGCGAAATTCAAATTTACCAACGTTTTTTGCAATTTTTATACTTCTGATTCATATTCAAATGATTATAATTCTGTAAAGCCATATTGGTTATGGCCGCGAATCATAGTTAGATCGTGATACTTGACCTGCAAATTGCAAAAACCGTAATAAAATTTGAATTTTGCGGGCTACCTTAGCGCATCCCCCTTAATCTAATAATTTTAACATGTGTGCAGTCTAGAGCTCCTGCCACACGTGGAAGTCCATCAATTTCATAAAAACCTTCTGCAACTCTACGTAGTTCCGTCCGGTCTGGCATTTTAATATAGAGGTGGCTTAATTTTGCTAGCTCACGGGATACTTTTTGTATAAACAAACTGACAAACAACCCGACCCAACCTGTTTCCGACAAACTTTTGATTTATTTATGTTTATTAAATCACCCAATACCTACTTGCTGGAAAGATCCAGTGGCGAAAAATCTCAAACATATTATAAGCTGTGTCAGGCCATTAATGGATTTATTTCTTTGCGTCACTGGTTCTAAATCTTAATCAAATACGTTACAAATTTGAAGAACTGCCTCCTTGGAAATTCTATACCTTACACGAAACTCTTTTCCATCATGTTTTAAAAATGAATTCACTCGGTCTGGGATTCGACGGCGAGGTAAATCTACTAAATAAGAATCAGATAATGATGAAAGACTGGTTAAACACATCTTTCAATTACAGAAATGCATTCAAGTACCGTAGAAAACACTAATGTTGCTCTTAATGGATGCTTTTCGGCCCATTAAAATTAAAAAATCTGAAGTGTCAAACTTAAAGTTCACCACTTGCTAATGGGCGCTAATGAAGTTACGTGCAACGTAAAAGTGTTTAAAATGGCCGGTTTCATTAGGTTTGACATTTCATTAGTTAAATTTAATGGAGCATTAAAATAAAATAAAAAATGGTTTTGTGCAATGATTTAATGCTACATTAGTGTTTAATGTAGTCTTTAAAATTTAAAGATCGTTTCTGCAACTGAGTGTAACACTACTCGTTTAGACGTGATCTTCAGTATAAAATCATTAAAAGTCGGTTATCGTTGCCTCTTAATAAATTACGTCAGAGATAATTGTTAATTACAAACTTAGTTAAACTCGATGGACCCTTGAGTAAAAGTGCTTCATCTTGTCACATTGAATTTATAAGTTTGGATTTTATGATTCTCCTTGAAATGTTTGCTAGGGACAGTTGATCCGTATGATTGACCCTATCGATTGGTGCCATAAAAGTATAGGATGCTAGTTTTTCTGATTTTATTCGGTTCGATTCCCAGGTGTGGCAAGCGTATTTTCAAAAATCTTTAAATGCAGTTTTGATTCTTTTTAAAAATAAAGGAATGTTTTCTTTGAATGAAAGCTCTCTTCAGTATTTAGAGTACTTTTCCAACAGGTACGCTTCGAAAACTGTATACTACTGCCATGGTTTTTTTCACATAACCAAAAACAATCATTTAGCTGGCAGGAGGGCGGGGGGGGGGACGCTCGACTCAAACTAACAAAACATAGCACTTTAAAGTATTACGCAAAAGGATCCCTGAATCGAAAAATGGTTTTCACAGACCAGGAATATTTCTGCACGGCCAATCCAACGATACCCCACACCATGGGACAGACGAGAAAAAAAATATCATCCCCAATTTACGTGCAAGGGTAAGTCCCTTGCACGTTTTAACGTTCAAGTGCCTCTTATGATATAAATAATTTGACTTTTTTTGACACGTAAAGTGGGGATGATATTTTTTTTTAACCTAAAAAATATTTTTTTCATTATTTTATCACTTTGTCGCAGTACTAAGAGACTAAACTAAGCCGGGAACAGACATACAGATAGACGGACATGGCGAAACTTTATAGGGTTCTTTGTTGACTACGGAACCCTAAAAATGGTGTTCTATTTTGTTTTTTTGATGTTAAGATTTATTTGAGAGTTTCAAAATATTCCTAATTTCCTATGAACTGTAGTATTGCCAGTGTTTTCAGTTATTGTTGAATCGTCGTCTCTACATTGTATGCAAAATAGTGTAAAACATTTGAATATTGGAGCTTTTACATCGCACTCGCTTCCACAGAGTAGGCAACTCGTTCATGGGTCATCAATGTATACGCTTTTACCTACAACAGACTTCCTACTGACATTCGGAACTTACCCATTAAAAGATTTAAAACAATATTAAAACCAAATTTTGTAAAAAAGGGTACCTACTAAAAAAAATCTGATTATTTAGAAGTCAACAAAGCTTGGGATTGAGCTGCGTGCTCTGCTAGCCTTGTGATAAAACTGTTAAACTTGACATTTTAATTAATATGCATGATTTGACATTGCAGAATATTATATACAATATTAAATTAATATTTACTTTGAAAAGTATTATATTTACTGCTTAAATTTATTGTGAATGTGAGCAATATGTGGGTCTTTTTTTTCTCTTTAAATATTTTTCTTTTTTTTCTTTTTCTCAGTTAGTTTTAAGGTCTGTCATTTTGAGCGCTTTATGCGGCCTACCCAAATGTCGTTTCTTTGGTATTGTTCGTCGAGTCGTTGAGCTCCTTAAGTCTTGAGTTGAGCTGCACGATTACCGACAAATGCTTGTACTGATTGGACAGGCCCACTCAAATTTGTGTGGTTCTTTCCTCAAAATACCATTTCAGACACAGATCTACATGGTACTCACATCCAAGATTGTCTGGACTTTAAAAGAGACTTTGACTTGAGTTTGTTTCGCCATTTCTTCTCAGGGGTAGTCAGATAGAAAATGTCGACTACATCTAGCTTATTTTTTTGTATGATGTGTAAAAGTGATTCTAATATCTTATTTACAGAATAAACGATTTCATTTCTTGTCCATTCTTCGCCATACGAAACTACCTTTAGGAAGGGCAACTAGAATCAATTCTGTTTTCTTGTAAATGTTGACGTTCAAAAGTGACTAATGGCTACTCGACATAAATGATTTGACATTGAATCATTTATTTTCAAATACGTTGGGGTGCAACCAGACCGCGAAACATATCGACGTAAAACCATTAGTAAATTATTGCATTTTTTCTGGGCTATAGAAGCTCTCTTGGCGTCTGTAGAGTTTCTATTTTATTTACTACTTATTTAAAAAACAAAGATACCTACCATGTTTAAATTCATGCCACTTAAAGGCTCGTGCAGACTGGCACGATATCGCGGGCGAAACAGGCAGAGCGACCCTTGTCGCGTCCGCGATAGCGCGCTAATCTGCACGGTCACATTATATATATATATATATTATATATATATTCTCCTTTATTTCGGATCACACATAACATACACATGTTCCATATAATTAGTAACGACAACTTAAAAACTATGTTAGTAAAACTTACAAACTAACCTAACAACTAATACCTACGTGGCTCAACACATGTTGGCACGTGCCTCCGCACCCAGTGCCTAATAAAGGGGCTGTCCACCTTATCATAATGTTTTTAGGATGCTGTTGGAGCTTCCGCGCAATCTACCCATAATTGACGCTGCCCTCTTTCTCATTATACCATGAAAATCATCGACACGGGCTTCCGCGAACATCTGCGAAGCGCTGCAGAAGCGCGGAAGCCCCATCAACATCCTAAACCCATTATTATACTGAACGCGTAGGGCGTTATAGGCCCCCTGCGTATACTTCACCCACAAGCTGCACGTGTAGAAGGTTTAGCAGTAAGCCTTAAAAAGATACACCTTCACTTCCCCACTACAGCGCGCAAACCTGCGGGCTAACATATTGCACCGAACCGCCAACGCTCTACGCTCCAATTGCACAGTCTACACAGCCTTGACATAATCTTTTTTATTTATCATTATACAGGCACCTACAATTTTAATTTCAACAAGGTTCTAACTTTTATTATTTTAATAATATTTTAAATCGGTTTTTTTTAATTTTTTGATATTGTGTAAGAGGCGATGATGGATGCGGCGTAGTTCATACAAACGTAATCACAAAATAATTTGTAAATCAAACATATTCTTAAGGTAGTGTGTCTTTATTCCGATTGAAATACAGAATATCTAGGTTCCCAAATATATATTTTGAATAATAAGTTTTCTATAGAAAATTTTAATTCCTCTTAGCTCGTCTTTATATAATTGTCCTTTTAAAATATATATTTGGGACCATAGATATTCTGTAATCCAATCGAAAATATGTTTGATTTACAAATTATTTTGGTATTACGTTTGTATTAACTACGCATGCTACGCCCGGCACCTTAATAGACTAGATTTGTAAACCATTTTCTATTTTGTTAAGTACTTGGTATTTCTGACGGGCCTACACTGTCCTCTCATACCTATTAACGCTGTGGTTTGAAAACATTGTAAAAGCCAATTATTTTTAAAAGAGTAGGTAACCGTGGAGTTTCTTGCCGGCTCTTCCCCATAGGAAATGACCAATTGTAACCGTGCACCTAGCTTCTGACGTTTCATACGTGCCCATGTAGGCATAAGTGAAATAAAATATGATGATTTAGATTTTTGGTTTTTGTAGACTGGAGCGAAATCGCGGGCGCGAGAGGCAGCGCGACCCTCGTCACGCAAGCCTGTTATCGCCCCAGTATGCACGAGCCTTCAGAATTAAAATAACAGTGATTATTTAGGTTATTACGGCCGTGTGGTGCCGGGCGCAAAGAATAGCACCATTCTATTTCTTGAGAGAGGAACTCACTAAGTATGCGAGCCGTGTCCAGGAGTACCTACTGCTTTCTGAATCAAGCCCTTGACCCAGCTGCAAAATGGGAGCCTCCTGAGGTGTTGGTCGAGGCTCTCAGCTATAAGGCCGTTAACCGTAATGGTTTTCGGTACAATGATGGCAGAGTTCACGTCCCACATGTTAACAGCCTCGCTATGTCAAGATGCTTTATCTTTCTCAGCTTTCACGAGACTCTCGTCATGAGGGATAGCCATAATCAACATTAATTGCACGGCGCTCTCGTCCATCTATCACCACAATATCAGACTTATTGGCTACAATAGTCCTGTCAGTGATGATAGATCGATCCCAGTACAATGTGCCGTGACCATTCTCGAGAACTGGGTCGGGCACGTATCTGTAGAATGGTACTTCAGAATCCACAAAGTTGTACTGCAAGGCAAGTAACTGGTTGATAATCCTAGCCACTAGATTGTGTATGTGCAAGTATTCGCCATTAGCAAGACGAGAACAGCCAGGAACAATACGTCGGATTGATTCACCGGGACGGCGGCATGCCCGATAGATATGAACCGTACCGTCCTTGACAATGTATTTTCGATAATTACTCGTCATAATAACTTTATCCATAACATTAAACCTTCGGTTTCCCCGAAGAGTTTGCGAAACCCAGGATACGTTCGCCAAAAGGTCTACATAAGGCCCACGGACGGCCCGGCAAAAGCATCTGGGGAAGTCCCTATTACACCTAAAAATATAAAATGTAAACTTAGGTATTTTAAAGGAATGATTGTAACCACTTAATGACCTAAAGATTTTATTAATTGTATGGTTTGAGAATGAGATAGACTCACGATAGCATAAGTTTAAACCTTAGTGGTTTTTGATTGCTATCTATTATGTAATCCTGTGTTCTGTGTATATATGATTATTAAATAAAAAATTAATCTGTAAAGCTCTTAACCTTGCCATACTGCCCTACGATCGTTAAATTATTATTATTATTGCTTAACAGACTTATTGTACCTTTCTGTTTGCTCATGGGGAAGTCCCTCTTGGGCGTGGAGGGCTGGGCGACTTCGGAGGCCACCTTGGAGGAGTAGGGCTTGACGCACAGGCCATAGCCGTAGATGTGCAGCCGCTTGTACGCGGCCAGCGCCGCGCGCGCGTTCTCATCGCTGTTGAACGTCAGCGTCGCACATTGGCTGTTGCCCCTGTCTATGCGCACGCTACCGAACTTTGTGAACAGCTCGAGCAAGTCTTGTGGTTGAGTGTAGTTTGGGTAACCTGGAAGAAAACGGATACGATTATTGAAATTTCTGATAGTCGGAATTTAAGTATAATTATTTGCATAGTCCATCCTGTAGTTACTAAACTACCTACAGTCCTGTCCTACTAATCCGGTGACAGCAAAGACTTTAATAATTATAGACCCGTATCGGGTTTGCCGCTTTTCAGCAAGGTGTTTGAAAAAGTAATTTTAAATCAAATGCTCAATCTCTTCAATCGTAATGACATCTTACACGATCAACAATATGGTTTCACCAAAGGACGTTGTACAGCTGAGGCCGGGGTCACATTATTGAAACACATTTTTAACGCATGGGAAGAGGCACAAGACGCAATAGGCATCTTTTGTGACCTATCCAAGGCATTTGATTGCGTGAATCACGAAACACTGCTCTTGAAACTTGAGCATTACGGACTGGGACGTGTGTTGGATCATTCGGTTCCCTACAAAATGGTTGAGTTGGATGGTGATGATCCACGCGTCATGTTCGTGAACGGGCGCCGTCAGTTGAGACTGGTCTTCTCTTAACTGCCAGGGCTTATTTGTAATCTTTTAATCTTATATTTTGTATTGTTTTTTAAATAAACAATTTAATTTTTTACATTGTTCTCACATATAGAAGCAACAAGAATAATGTACCCAAGATTTTGTAATATCTTGATTTAAAAGAGTGTCCTTGGAGTTTCTTGCTTATTCTTCTCCATAGAGATCTACGTTTTGGAATGGGCAACTTCAACTTTCTGACTAACTGACCGACTCTTTGACAATTGAAAAGTGCCTATAATAGGTTTAATTGAAATAAATGTTTTGAGTTTGAGTTTGACAGTGTTACGAATCTTCTGGTCATGAATGTCAAAACTTTCTCATGTTGCCAGCAACAGCAACACCGCAACATTGAGCATAAAAGTGATAAACTTAATTTATATTACGAACTTATGAATTACATCTTGCGCTAACAGAACACATAAAACTAACTTTGTGTAGTGTTTGGGTCACCAAGATACAGGCTGTGCCTAGTTAGTTTGGGACCGCAGTTTCTTTCTCTGTCTCTAAATCTGTTTAATTATTCTGTTAATATATAATAATAATTAAGTCTCTTTAAATCATTTAATTTGTCAAATGTGTTTACAGAACCAAACTGCATAACTACAAGTTCTGCTACATGTACATACGTCCAACACACCATTACAAAAAAATCAGACACAATGTAGACAAATAGCACTCAGCAATCTAAATAGATTTAATAATAACTTAATTACTAAGTTATGTATACCGGGCCATAATAAAAACAATGTAAGTAAGTAAATGAATTATACTCGTATGAGGAATTATTTTTGGTAGTGCGCACCGAGTTCAATGATACTTTAAAAATGAAAACCAAAACTGTTGGCCCAAATTCTTTGTTCAGTGACTGGACATCTAAGGGTATTAGGAAAAGTAGGGCAAATTGTTTGAGCCGTATGGACTTAAGCCTTATATTAATTCTGAAACTTTGAATAAATACATTGCTAGTAACTCTTATTTTTTTTTAAATTCCTGCAAGGTAGCTAAAGCCTTGTACATAAGCAACAAGATCAAATCAGCCGATAATAAAATAAAGACGGTTTGGAGAATTATCAATAACGAAACTAACAGGAATAAAATACAATAAAGATTTCACTCTAGAAACTTCACGTGGTCTAATAAGCACAAACAAAGAAGTAAATTTCTTTACCAGTATCCTACTTAAAACTACTGAAACCCTAAGTTCCTCGCTCTCGCGTTCTATTGATATATTAAGAGCAAACGTTTCATTCTGCCCGATTTAATTTAAATTCAAGCATATAAACCCCGTATCAGTAACAGAAGATCTATAGGGAGTGTCTATCAAAGTTTGTACCTCCATTATTGAGACTATAGCGCCGTACTTAGCTTTAATATTTAATATGTGTGTTGATTAAAGTGTCTTCCCGGAGCTAATGAAATATAGTAAGGTAATAAATACTACTTTTCAAATCAAGGGAAACTAAAGACACCAATAATTATAGAACCGTATCCGTGTTGCCGGTTTTCAGCAAGGTGTTTGAAAAGGTAATGCTTAATCAAATGCCCAATAATTTATTACCACTAAAATCTTACACGATCAACAGTATGGTTTCACCAAGGGACGTTGTACGACTGACGCCGCCGCCGGTGTCACCCTATTAAAACACATATTTACGGCGTGGAAAGATGCCCAAGTCCCCATAGGAATCTTTTGTGGCCTCTCCAAGGCATTTGATTGCGTCTACCACGAAACCTTACTCTTGAAACTTGAGCATTATGGACTTGGAAAACTTGCTCTCAGTTTAGTAAAATTTGAATTAAATGATAGACAGCAGCAAGTTCAAATAAATGGTATCAATTCACTCGGCTTAAAAGTAAAAATGGGTGTACCACAAGGCTCCATATTGGGTCCTTTCCTTTTTTAGGGTTCCGTACCCAAAGGGTAAAACAGGAACCCTATTACTAAGGCTCCGCCGTCTGTCTGTCTATCTGTCCGTCTGTCTGTCCGTCTGTCACCAGGCTGTATCTCATGAACCGTGATAGACAGTTTAAATTTTCACAGATGATGTATTTCTGTTGCCGCTATAACAACAAATACAAAAAAATAGAATAAAATAAATATTTAAGGAGCTCCCATACAACACACGTGATTTTTTTGCTCGTTTTTGCTCTATATTGATAACAGCAACAGGTAGACGCTTGAAATGTTCACAGAATATTTAGTTATATATTCACTTTAAAAATAAATAATTAAATTAAAATAAAACAAATATTTAAGGGGGGCTCCCACACCACAAACGTGATTTTCTTGGCATTTTTATAGATAATGATACGGAACCCTTCGTGCGCGAGTCCGACTCGCACTTGGCCGGTTTTTAGTATATATTAATGATCTACCACATTTTTTTAAAACCCAACCACAAATGAAAATGGTCTCATCAATTATACTCTTCTGCGACAGACATTGATTTGATGTTTTTTGTTAACATAATAGAACGTAATGTCTATGACGTCAGCCAAACATTAATAGAAGGGTTGAATGAATGGGTTAACAACTGAAAACGAAAGAAACTTTGAAAATAATTGACCCTTAAAACTATGTACATTCTGCTATCAACGATAATACTCAAGAAAACGACATTTTTATAGTTCCAGACACTGAGCTAATAACGTAAAATATAGTCGTAATGGCAAAAATAATAGAGTAGAAAAAAATAATATTATTTGCAATGAATAAAAAGGCTTCAGAGAAAAAAAGACGATAAACATGGCAATTTATGATTTTTTACACACGGTGATGACAAATATGGACTATAATATCCCAGTTTGTGCTATATTCTGTGATATGATGCAGGCTTTCGATTATGTTCATCACAACATTTTGATAAAGAAACTCGAAGCTTATGGAGTTAGAGGAAATGATCTATAATTATTTGAGTCATACCTACAGAAATGAACGCAAATTACGGAATTTAGTAGAATAAATTTGACTACGAAACGAGAAGAAATCCATATATCCCTAGAACGTGAAGTAGTGTATGGTGTTCCACAGGGAAGCGTATTGGGCTCTCCCCTTTTTACATTATATATAAATGATTTGTCTAAGTCCACAGAACAACCCATGAGCCTATATGCTGATGACAATGTTGTGACGATTCCATGTAAAAATAGTAACAATATGAGAATGATATTAGTGAATCCCTAATTTCAAAAATAAAATGGTTAAATAATAATAATTTAACAATGAATTTAACTAAGACTAAAATCATGCACTTCAGGCAACGGCCATTGACATTAAGTAATAAACTGGACATAAAATACAACAATATAAACATTGACTCGGTTGATACCACAACATTTTTAGGATTAATTATTGACACGAAATTAAATTGGAAAGCACATATAGAGACCGTAACTAAGAAAATTTGTTCCTCAGCTTATGCTCTGTATACACTGGCTGAAATAACTAGTGTAGATGCGTTGCTTACCGCATACTACGGGTTGGTGGAATCTGTCCTAAGATACGGGATTATCTTTTGGGGTAACTCAACTAATAAGGACACTATATTCAAAGCACAAAAATAATGTATTAGGTCCATGTTCAAACTAAAAACCACTCAGAGTTGTAGGCCTTATTTCGAAAAATATAAAATTTTGACATGTAAGGTCCAATCCTAATCTGTTTCCTTGCATGGCTGAGGTGTTTCCACGCAACAGACGTGACAACACTCAGATTTGCGTACAACGAGCCAGAACTACTCTTATTATGCGGAAGAGTGTCTATTGCATGGCTGCAATAATCTATAATAAATTGCCAAAAAGTTGGAAGCTTTTAAGTGACGTGCAGTTTAAAGTGAAAGTAAAAAAAATGTTAGCAGAAAGAGCTTATTATACCATTAATGATTTTATATTTGAAAAATATTTTTGAATGATTTATAATTCTGACCTACTCTAAACAAATATGTTTTGACTACTTAATTTATTTATTTTTTCTATGTTAACTGTGAGTGTTATATTTTAATTTGGATAATTGAATTGTTGTTGTATTATTTAAATAATTTTCTTAGCTTGAGTACTTAATTTCAATAAGTTAATAATGTTTGCATAGATCAACCTACTTATCTACTTAAATATTTGTATGCCATTGTATAAGGCAAGCATGACGACCTGTATAAAATACTTTTAACAACTTGCATGCTGATTATTATGTTTGGACAAATAAATTATCTTTATCTTTGTGGTGTTAATTCAAATTTCAAAATTAGTAGACGCAAATATTGACGACGCGCGACGTAAATAACGCCCTATTGCAGGTTTAAAATTGGTTCTCTGCTCACAATATAGTAGTAAATGAAAAAAAAAACTAAGTGCATAAGATTTTCTTTACCAAACGTCAAAAGTAGTAAATAGGAGATAGTATTGAATCAAGAGAAACTAGAACTCGTCGATAAAACTGTTTTCCTGAGGATCACGCTCATATAACATCCCTTGCAGCACGGCTAAGTTCACCAGAATATGCTGTGAGGAAAATCCGTCAATTTACTGATATAGATACCGCGAGGCTAGTCTATTTTAGTTACTTTCATAGTATTATGTCATACGGTATTTTACTAACGGGACGGGCTGCAGAAAAGTGCCATCAGAGCCATAATTATATGGCCTCCGCAGCCGCGACTCTATATGGGAACTGTTTAAAAATATTACAATAAAATACCTCCGCACATACTTCAATTGAATGAAACGAAATTTAAATCTTGGTTATTTAAATACCATTTAGGCGCCGTCGGTAGGTACTGGTCATCTCTTAGCTGCCATGGTTTATTTTAAATATATTTTTTGTTTATTTTTAATATTTTTATTACGGACGCTTTTGACGTTTTGCATCGTTCTCACGTGTACCTATAATTTCAACATGAATGATGTAACCAATATTTTGTAACCATAAAGGCTTCTACATATCAGCGCGACTTGTCGCGCGACGCGACACGGCACAAAGGCCCCGCGTGTCGCGGGATGAGCGGTGCGTTTGTGTCGTGTCGCGTCGCGCGACAAGTCGCCCCGGTATGTAGAAGCCTTAATGTTAATTTAAAAGAGTGTCCGTGGAGTTTCTTACCCGTTTTTCTCCTTAAGTACCTACAACGTTTTGGAATGGGCAACTAGCTTCATCTTTATGACTGACCGACCCCTTAACAATTCACAAGTGCCTGTAATTAGTTTATTCGAAGAAAATAGTTTGAGTTGTTAGTTATTATAATTTCATACCGTATCACTTGTATGTTTAAGAAGTTAAAACTTGCATAATCCTCACCAGAGACCAGGATGCTGCGGCCGGGCGGCGCGTGCGGGAGCGCGTCGGGCGCGTGGCGCGGCGACGACGTCGACGACGACGGAGTGGACTGCGCCCGCGATGTCTGCTCCATGGCTCATGGGTATAGGTATAGATGCTCACCTGTACCAAAAAAAATATAAAATCTTTTGCAGAATACCCTGACAACAACACTATACATACAGCAATGATTTTATTTCTGTAAGTAAGTTTATACAAACATTTTTACACGTCAATCATAATTTAAAAACTAGATGAGGTCAGCGTTTCCCGTGGCGTTTCCTATCTGACTACTCTGAGAAGAAAGGCCGAAACAAAATCAGAGATCTGTGATCTCTTTTAAAGTCCAGACATAATCTTGGTCAGATCATGTGAAGGCCATGCAGATTGGTGTCTGAAATGGTCTTTTGATGAAAGAACCACACAGATTGAGTGGACCTGTCCAATCAATGCACGCATTTGACAGTAATCGTGCAACTGAACTCAGAGCCTAAGGATCCCAACAAACAATACCAAAGAAAGGAATTTGAGTAGGCCGCATAAATGCCTCCATACCCTGATAAAAATTAACCGAGAAAAATAAAACATAAAAAAAGCAATGACCCACATAGTCTTCACATTCACAATTAAAATAATATAATACTTTACAAAGTAAACATTCATGTTGTTGTACACACGGCTACACATCAAGCTATATATACATTTCCAGTTTACGCTGATCTCGCACTGTACGGAAATCATATACAATGCGAGACCAGCTTATACTGGAAATTAATAGCTTGATGTGTAGCCGTCTGTACATACACACATCAAAAAATTCTAAGCAACACGCAACATTTATAGAAACTGCATGTTTAATTTTTTTCTTAACAAAGTAGATTGGTATATATATCTACAATATTCTTGTTCTCGGAAACAATTACTGGTTGATTTTAAAAATATAAACTTTTCGATTGTGTTTTGTTTTCATTAAGGCTCATACAGACTAGTGCGATATCGCGGGCGCGACGCGACACTAGTAGCACAATTTCTGTTTATTGCCCGTGGTTCGACCGCGTAGTTCTACTAGTAGGGTAGGACCAAGGGTATTTTTTCTTTTCGGTGGTTCTATCAATCGGACCATGGGTAAATCAAGTTCTATCAATAGTAGGTACTAAGGGCAGCTTTGTTTACCCGTGGTTTCATTAAATCTAAAGTGAGTATTGATAGTCTCGCTAAAATTGGTATGAACGTAACAGAAGCAAAAGGAGTATGTAAGGATTGTAGAAGGTGGAGATAGGTTCTCAAAAGGACAGGAGTACCTACACGTAAGCAGATGAATGACAAATGATTTATTACAGCGAACAATCTTTAGACAATAAACATTTAGTCTAATATTTGTAAAAAGATTGATATACAACATTATTTTTAGTATATGCGAAACCCGAAACACGTGTCTAGTTTTTTTTATGTAAAGAATATAATTATGTACAAAATTTCAAAACTGTATCATGAAAAATCTCAAAGTTATAAGGTCGTTATGTTACCGGGTTGTCCGTACAAAAACATGCTGACCGGCATCCCTGCGCCTCCAGGGTCGTCTTGCGCTCATTGCTAATAATTTAGCAGTAGGTACCTAATCGTACGGCGATTGTATTGTATGTAAATAAATGTTGATAACATTTTCCATCACACTTATATTTTTGGGAAAAAAAAACACGGTGTAAAAATTATTGAAATCGATTCAGTTCCTTATTCTGATCGAACTATATTCGTTATTCTGAACGAACTATATTCAGGTTTCGCATAATTATACTAAAAATAATGTTGTATAATGATATTTTTGATTTGTTATAAGATTATTTAGAAGTTGAATAACTTTTCGTAAATGTTAACCCTACACTCGCGAGCAATAAACTGGAATCACTTCATCGTCCGCTGCTCGAAACAAATGTTTACAACTTCTATGTAATGATTTAATGAACTATAAATAAAATAAAAAAAATTAATTCAGATAACTTGATCCATACAATATTACTATATAAATAAATTAAAACACAATACCACACTCAAATTACCCGCTCAATAAAGGATCTCCATAGCGGAAAAGAGATCCTGTCGGCTATAGTCTTCAGAATTCCGTTGCAGCTGCCACGCATTCTGCAGATCAGGGATACGGTTTTCTTGCAGATGACGGCATGAAAACCATCAGTGTGATACAGCGCAAACATCCCCAATGCACTACAGAAGCGAGGCAACCCCAACATCATCCTGAAGATGTTGTTATACTATGGATTATGGCATATCATTTAAAAAGGCAACTTTGGTAGCTTTCAACCTCTTTCAATATCATAATCAAAGATTATTCCTTATGTCATGGAACTTAAAACAAAAAACATAAATTTTTAAAACAAAACACATTGTTTGGTACACAGTCCTGAAACCCTATAACAAGGGCATGAACAAGGGGCGTTTATGAAAATTGATCATCAGTCCAATATTTCACGTCACTAGGAATACTGAAGCTATAAGAAAATGAAAACCACACCTATAGAAGCCGCTCAAGCCGTCATCCTAATCCAGCAAGGATTGTCTCAGCGTACTATCGCTCGACAGCTTCATTTGCGCCAGTCTTGTGTCTCGAAGGTATACAAGAGGTTCAGGGAAACTTAGTCCGGAGGCCACTCTGGAGGGCAGCGATGCACTTCGGTGAGAGATGACCGAATTATTGTCATTTATTCTCTCCGAAATCGACAAGTTACCGGCGTGGAGGTCCAGCAACAGCTCAGAAAAGTTCGAGGGAAGGCTGTCAGCGAGTGGACAGTGAGGCAAAGACTCAAAGAAGTGAACTTGACCCCGAAAAGGCCAGCCACGGGACCTAAATTGTCTCCAGCCCACCGACAAGCCAGGCTTCAGTTTGCTCGCGATCACTTAGATTGGAATATTGAGCAATGGAGGCGAGTCCTGTTCTCGGACGAATCCAGGATGTGCCTGCATGGTAGCGACCGTCGACAGAGAGTCTATAGGAGAATGGGGGAGCGATTTGCTCAATGCTGTTTTGCAGAAACAGTGGCATACGGGGGTGGGTCCTGTATGATGTGGGTGGGGATATCTATTGAAGCAAAAACGGAGTTGATATTCGTACCTGGTGGAGTTCGGGGGAGGGGCTAACCGCAGAAAGATACATCAACGACATTCTGCTAGGCCATGTGCTGGGTTATTCTGCCAGGTTTATTGGCGAAGATTTCCTGCTAATGCACGATAATGCCCGCTGCCACACCGCTGCAGTGACTAGACAGTACCTCGTAGAACTCGAAATTCCTACACTAGACTGGCCAGCCCTCAGCCCTGACTTAAATCCGATTGAACATTTAAGGGACGAGCTGAAAAGGCGGGTACGAGGAAGATGTCCAGCTCCAGCGTCAATAGAAGACCTGAAAACTGCTTTAGTCGAAGAGTGGCAGGAAACTCATTCGGCCAATGAAAAACGTTTACAGGCAGTCATTAGGGCCAGGCGGTAACACAAAAGGTTAAATAACATAAATTGTGAATAAAATTTGTACCTTTTCATATTACTTATTCATTTACGGCCGAACCCAATAACCTATTTTCAGTGAAAGACAGATCGCTATTGATGATAGACAATATAATTATATCTATCCTCGGATGGCGTCTCACAATCATTGATAAAGGCTATCTATCTAACGAAAACAATAAGTAGGTTTCTCTACTTCGCCCTCCCGTGCGTTCCATTACAACCAACATCACTGTAAAAAACAACATGTGTAATTAGGGTTATATTAAAACTTCTTTGTTTCTTAGTTCTAAATAAGTTACTGGATTAAGATATAATTCTGTAGAGCCATATTTGTTATGGCCGCGAATCAAAATACAACCTTTTACTGACCTGCAAATTCCAAAAAACGTTATAAAATTTAAATTTCGCAGGGTACCTTAGCGCATTAATGTTATTTTTTTTTTACTTAAATTCAAGTTGGAATGGTGCTTGCACGGGGGGCGTTAGTAAGGTGGGGTTAAATTTCTGTTATTTTTTGCCTAGGGCGCACCGTTTTCGAGATATTTGAATTAAATTTTTTTTTTATTACTTTAAATAAAAAAGAAACATTATTGCAAGTACTAAAGAGTTCATTTTAGCTTTGCTACTTTACGTTTATCCCAGCAATTCGGGGAATAGCCAAATCTGCCATCTGTAGTACTGTCCTTTCAAACAAATCGTAGGATATTGGGACGCATACTTTGGCATTTTAATACAAAGAGATATCTGTTGTAGGCGATACACCCTCCCATCAGTAGATAGCGTGGGCCGGTATGATTCCTAGATTATTGGGACGTTAAAACCATCGATAGATATATTTTTCTATCTCCAGTAGACCAAAACTGGTGTTTTGTGGGTTATTGGGTTCGGCCGTTAGACGTCACAACTTCGACCTATTGCAATAATTCTTGAAATTTTTGTAGAAAAATTAATTAATTTTAATTTTAAATCTTTTTGATATCATTTGAAAGCTAACAAAAGTACCTTTCAGGTGATATACCACAATCCACAGCTCATTGCATAGAAATTGTAAAAAATTGTCTTGAGCAACGCGCGATGAAGTGATTCCAGTTTATTGCTAGTGAGTATATTATTACTTGTCGATTTACGCCATAATAAAAATATTAACGTTTTATTGAAAAAAAAAAAACAAATTAAAAACAGACTTCAAATACTAACTCAAACTTATTTATTCACTAAAACAATACATTAATTATAATATTTTTTTTTTGCCAAATACAAAAACCAACTTGGGCCTATCACGGATTTGAACGCACATGTCCTTTGGGAACCACTTAATGGAATTGTGTGTAACCTACCTTAGCATGTACACCCACATAATCTCCAATAAAAAAAAACCGGCGAAGGCGCATACTCATTGCAAACCCGTGCGCGATTGGAGGACGCGTACTCTTAATTGAACACGTGTTTGGAACGTCATCTGTTCTTCCAAACCCGTGCGCGATTGGAGGACATGTGCCTTGAATTGAACACGATTTTGTAAAGGCAGTTAGCGCGACAAACCCGTGCGTGTTTCAAGGCAGTACTGCCTCCTAATGTACATGGATATGGAAATACGCTTCCCGTACCAGTACTTAAAGATGGTAATAAGTTCATTCGGTATATGAGCTGCTTTCATTTTATCCTACAGGATATCATAACAGACCAGGTCGAAGGCCTTGGAAAGGTCGAGGAAGCAGGCGTACACAGATGTTTTCCTCTCAGTGTAATATTTGACAGCACTCTTCAGACACAATATCGCGGTTTCCGTGGACAGTCCTGGTCGAAACCCGAACTGATTATGATGCAATTTTAAGTATATGTTTAATTGTGTATTCAGAATGCTGTCAAACACTTTCGCACCTACTGTTGCTAAGGAAATAGGTCTATAGTTAGATAAGTCTGACAAATCTCCCGCCTTGTTTTTCACTACCGGTACTACGATAGTCCTCATCATGTCGTTAGGTAGGTATGAGTTGGGCACGCCACAATTGCGGCGGTAAGTCCCCTCTTTGAGGAGTGGCTAGAGAGGCGCCACGGCGTCCTCACCTTCCGCCTGACGCAGGTCCTCACCGGACACGGTTGTTTCGGGAGGTTCCTTTTCAGGATAAAGCGGGAGGAAACGCCCGGGTGTCACCACTGTGTGGATCGCCCGGAGGACACGGTGGAGCATACGGTGGAGGTCTGCCCTGCTTGGGCGGAGCACCGCCGTGTCCTCACGGAGGCGATCGGCGGCGACGATCTCTCGCGTCCGGCCCTGGTTCAGGCCATGGTTCGGAGCGAGAGTGCATGGGAGGCCGTCACCTCCTTCTGCGAAACAGTAATGCTCGCGAAGGAGGAGGCGGAACGCATGAGGGTGAGGCAGGGTGCCCGCCCTTCCGCCCTTAGTCGCCGCAGGAGACGCCCTGGGCGTCGGGAATCGCAGGCCGATTCCCGGCCACCGTAGGCGCGGGCTTGCGGACGGTGAGCGATGGGTAGCTCGCCATCCGATAAGGACCAGGCCCGGGTCGACGGCGCGTTGTGTTCCACGCGCGCCTCAAAGAGACGTCAGCACCATTTGACGGGGTCCGAAAGGACCAATGCCTGCCAGGGTTACGAGTCTGTCCGAAAGGGATATCGTGGCCCTGACACATAGGCATTTGAAGGAACACGGTGGGTTTTAGTCAGTAAAAGTCAGACACTCCCTCCCGCTCCGCCCAGAGCGGGAGAAGTTATTTGATGATTTCCCACCCAAAAAAAAAAAAAAAAAGGTAGGTATGAGTGTGATATGCAAAAGTTGTACAACATGGCCAGCACTCTACACATATGAGGCCCAGCGTGCTGCACATGTTTCACACTTAAACCGTCATGGTTAAGTAAAGAACCATCCTGTATTTTTTTCAACATTTAGTAGTTTCGGAGGTATGGGTGGGAATGGTAATTTTTCATCTATTTTCTTAAATAATTTTAAAAGTATTAATTTCAAAATTATAAAAAATATATATATGAAATCCTTTAAACAAGCCCTTTCATTTGATATATCACACGGTAAAGTCAGTAAAACTTTTTTTATTTTTCTAATTTGCCCCCCAAAAGTCACCTCCATATTCAAAATTAATTTATTTACGTAACTTGCCCGTGTTTGGGTCACAGAAGTTCATATGTGTACCGAATTTCAACTTAATCGGTCCAGCAGATTCGGAGCAAATCAGTTGTGACAGACGGACAGACAGACACACGCACGAGTGATCCTTTTTATGTGATATGATAAGATAATGATAAGGGTTCCTTTTGAGGTACGGAAACCTAAAAAAATGAACATATAAAAATAAAAATATATTATACCTACTAGTTTTTTAATCGTACTGCCTAATCAAACATGCTAGCTAGTTAGCTCATCAAACTGAACAATAAATACTTATACAAGAGCGTCATCTATTGGTTCATTGTTTATTATTGACCGCTTCACTTCATTTTTTACTTGGTAGTTCGCTGTATCACCGCTCTTCAAGAATGGCGATAGTATAATATAATATCGCAGAAATAGTGGGCGTGGCTAAAATACCGAAACATCGAATCTCAATAGCCCTGTTGTCAGCGTCTTAAGTAGAAACGAAGAATTGCATCAGCTATGTCCAGCAGTGGCCGTCTTTCGGCTGAAATGATGATTCCAAACCACAGGGTCGCAGAATCCCGCCCACCTCGTGCTTTTGGAGCAGTATCAGAAGGAAATGTCTTTGAAATCGAATGGGAGAGGACGGGTAAAATCTGGAAACGTACACGGGCAAAAACATTGATAGGCAAGTCTATTTGGACACAAGTACAACCGCGATCCGATCTCTACTTAAACTAGGACCTTTAATAGTTATTAGCTTCAGTAAAATTACACTTCTTACCGTCATTTCGTCAATAACTTAGACCTTTTTTTAACGAACTGACGGTAAGAAGTGTAATTTTACTGCAGCTAATTAAAAGTCCGAATTTTGTGTTTATATTTTCATTCACCTTGAGCCTACTCTTTTAAATTAACATAAGAGAAGAAAACTTTGTCTCTAACGAAAGTATTAAATTACTTATCTACTCACGTAAGCCTATCGTCACCACTCACCACAACCAATAGCCCAGCACTTTACACTTATAAAACTTATTTTATTTATTTATCGCTTAAATGTCTGCACTTCGACATTCACATAAATAATAAATACAAAATACTGAGTCTGTGACTCACGCTGACTGACGCTACTATTTATCTGTTTACTAGCGATGGGCGTTGAATCAACGAACTAGTTGAATCAACCGTTGATCTCCTGTCAACAAATTAATGTTATCTATATATGAATCAACTAGTTAAATTCGTCAACGACGTTTATGAGTTTAACGCGTTGAAATCGTCAACGACGTTTATGAATTTAACTCGTTGAATTCGTCAACGACGTTTATGAATTTAACTCGTTGAATTCGTCAACGATGTTTATGAATGTAAACTGGTTGAATTCGTCAACGACGTTTATGAATGTAACGCTTTGAATTCGTCAACGACGTTGACGAATTCAAAGCATGTTTGTATATGCCTCCAGTTTATACTGTAAGACGTAAAACCATAAATCAAACGTTTTCCAACACATACATTGAATCAAATTGTTTCTAAAATATCAAGTCAGTTGATGTAGAGTCGTTGAACGTCGCAGCGTTTAATAAAAACAGTTCAATGAATTAATGGTTTATGTTGCTAGTTGACATCAGTGGCACGTTAACCCTTAGAATAATAACAAGCATAGAAGGATGATTAAAATAGCAACTGAACTCAATATATTTGCTTCATTTTGACTTATGGAGCCGCTATGATGTTAGAGAAGGACACGTATACAGAAGACGTTTCGAAATTTTGTAGGGTGTCACTCTTTTTATTCTGACTAGTGATGTGACCCACAAAATTTCAACGTCGATAGAATTTACAATGACATTATCTTATAATTCCAAAAATGATAACCGTCTCAACTTGAGGGTAGGCCTTCCAGTCCAGGCGGTGCTGACGTTCTGCACCTATAGATTCCAGATCGAAGACGGCTACCTGCAGCTTCTATGTTCCAGTATTTATGACGGGAAAGAGTTTGGAAAAATGTCGGAGTAGGTTTGACAACTGTTCGAGGAGTACGTTTTGACGTCGTTTTTAAAGAAATGTTTTATCTGAATAATATACAAGTCTTCACGAATCTTCAGGAAGCAATTTTCGGGACTCTTCAGAAACACTACAACTATATTGAAGCTTTGTGCTATTTTACACGCTTGCTTAGTTATGTACAGGCCTACTTTACCTAAACAAGAGCCGCTAATTGCTTCCTGTTAGTTTTATTTAATCTATTTCTCATCAAGATTACATCACTTTAATGCTTATAACACATTAACTATAAGAATACCTACATAAGGCATGTTACATAACATTGGATTTCATATCAAATTCTCTGTCTCCGGAGGTATCTTTAGCGGTTCACCCTTGTTTGGTCGAACAATGTTTCGTCGAAAATCCCTTCGGCGAATTTTAGTTGCAATAAAGTCATTTCGTAGAATTATTCATTTGACCGAATAATTCATTGGTAAATTTTTATTTAGCATAATTATTTATTTGAACTAATTTCATTTGAACAAATTTCATTTCACCGAATTTTCAAATGCACTAATTTTATTTAAACTAATGTTTCACTAGACTAAAATACTTCCCGTTGTCCCCGTGGTTTGGTTTTACATTCAAAAATATGTTTCTGGCACTCGCCGGCCGCTGCCGCGGCACCGCTCGCTTCGCTCGCTCGGCTCGTGCGTTGTGTGGTCACAGTTCTAACCTAACCTAACCTAGCTGTTTCGAACTTTCGATTTGTCCCCGTTAGCCGAATGTACGTTATGGGGACAACGGGAAATAAATTTAATCACGTCCCGCTGTACCCGTGACGGGGATATGGCATACTTGAATATTCGATAAAATACATGTTATACCATCTGAACATTACATCAAATGAACATTATACCTTTTGATCATTAGCACAAATGTTGTTATAGCAAATAAATATTCGACGAACTGAAAATTCTGTCAAACGATATTATACTAAGTGATGATTTTCTTAAACGTTGTTCGATTTAGTAATATTGTATCAAACGTTGTTCGACCAAACAAGGGTGAACCATCTTTAGCAGCTATTTAAATTTCCACTGAAAGGGTATTTCAGAGGAAACAGAAAGAATTAAAACTGTTTAACTTGTTGATTTTCCCAAAAACTACTAAACCGATTTTTAAACTAGTTATAGAACTTCAGGCCGGTCTATAGACCTAAATCAATCTAATATTTTAAATATCACAACTATATTTTTCAAAGATAAAAAGATGATTGGCAAACCAAAATAATAAGATTAACAATCTAAAAAACACGACATACAAACTCAATTAAATGGGCTTTCTCAAGAGACTAAATACATAAAAGTTAGGTCCAGGGCTAGGTCTCGGTCTAGGTTACCTGGACGCACTAAAAACTATAAATTACGGCTATAAAGCCCACTAAATTGAGGTTTGTTAGGGTCGTACTTACGATTTTATGTACTAAACACTGTTTTTTGGCGGTATGAAGAACAGGGTGTAAAGTTCACTCATCCACCATAGAAAAGGAAGGATCCTCCGACCAGACGGGTGTCGTGTCTGGTGGGCAACTGCCCGACAGTAGATGTCGGGACGTTGTATATATGCTAGTTGCGTGGTAAATTCTGATTGCGCGATGCAGGATTCGCGTGACTTCAGTGTGACGCGTTGTTTGTATGTGGCGATGTTGATACCGCTACATCACTCCCCTCCGGAGACCGGAGGTCGATAGTGGGCTGAGTCGTGTATCTTGCGATACTTGCCAGTGCCAGTTGAGGGTTCCAGTGAGTCGGCACCTGGTGCCGCATAGTTCTCGGTGAGTCGGAACTGTCTGCGGTGATTCCCCAGTGAGTCGGGGTGGCGCTGCGGTATGCTCCAGTGCGTCGGATGTAGTACAGCGCCGGGTTGTGGCTGGCTGCTGGCGTCAACCAGGAGAGGCATGTTCTCTGCTTGTGGACCGGCCGAAAGTGCAGTGTGCTGTGCCAAGGTTGCTGATGAGGCTGTGGGTGATGACCAGGAATGCGCGTCTGTTGCATGCTGGTGGTCAGGATACCCGTTGAAGCCGTGGGTGCTGGCTGGCTGTGTGACTCGCCGCTCGAAAGCTTGAGGAAGTGATGATGATGATGATGACGTCACGCTGAAGTAGTTGCACGAAGGCTGTGCTGACGTTCATCACGTCGGGGTCACCAGTTTTGCGGTATGAGGAACAGGGTGTAAAGTTCACTCATCCACCATAGAAAAGGGAGGATCCTCCGACCAGACGGGTGTCGTGTCTGGTGGGCAACTGCCCGACGGTTGATGTCGGGACGTTGTATATATGCTAGTTGCGTGGTAAATTCTGATTGCGCGATGCAGGATTCGCGTGACTTCAGTGTGACGCGTTGTTCGTATGTGGCGATGTTGATACCGCTACAGTTTCACCACTGTTTTTTGTTTAACTATCACTGTTATAATTCCGAATATCAAAAACACTATTTGGTGACGCATCGTCGCAAACATTAACCATTTCACAGTTTCATTACATACAAATGAATTCAAAGTAAAATGCTTGGAGCATAATAATATGTGACTGTGCTTGTCTTTAGGAAATCTGTAAAAGAAAAGTATCGACAACATTATTTACATCACTATGTATGATCATGATAACCTCAAAACATTTTCCAAATATTCGCTAATAACTTCTATTGGAATAGATAATACGTCTGGTTTCCGCTGCAAAGCGATTCAGCAACATTTGTTATGTATTTATATTAATTCATCAGCTCACATTCAACACAAAATTGAGCAAAAACTTACCAACGGAAGAACAATTTTTTTTGTTTATTTTCTTTTCGTGATTAATGGGTCTTTCAGCCCCCAACCACACAAGACGTTGCTCCACAGCATCCATGCACTCACTATTTGTAGTTACTCAAAGAATTCGTGCAATTTAACAGTAGAAATATTATTAAAATATCGAAAAATTGTAAGAGATTACGACGAACGCATAAACAAAGAATACGCGAACAAGTTAAGTACTTCAATGAACGAACTGTCAGACATTGAAGTAAAGTAATATCAAATTTGGTCGGGTTGAAATACCATTATAACCAAATGGCATGTACATCTTGTGACATGCCTAAAAAGTAAAACAAAGAGAAAATCATTTATCTCTTTCCCACATTCATCTTCGTGCCATAAGATAGAACGGGAACAAAGGTAGTTACAGAGTTGTTTTTATAATCATCCTTCTATGCTTGTTATATTCTAAGCGTTAAATCGTTGACGAATTTAACTAGCTGATCGACTAGTTCACGAACGTTATCAACGTTAACGAAACGTCAACGTTGATAACGTTGACGTTTCGTTAACGGAAAAACCGTCAAGACCCATCACTAATGTTTACTATCGTGTGTCGTATCAATAGTACGACGAATAAACATGACAACAGAAATATTAGAGCTTTATGAGTTGGGGCTTCCCCGAAAATGTATGACACACATGTAATATTAACAGAAATACCACTTCAATCAATTTTAAAACCAAGGAAAGGGGAAAGGATGGATTCATCAAGAATTTGAGATATTTTTGTTATGCGTGCCCGCTTAAGTAAAGCTACAGCTTTAGGGGTAGCCCTAAAGCTGTAGCTTTACTAGCGGGCACGCCCATTATGCCTGGAAGCTCTTATTTAGATACGTTTTGTTTACGTTATTTCTGCATGAGTATAGTTTTCGACGAATATTATATATAAATAATATATATATATATAATTGTATAATGGTGTGTGCTAGCTAACATAAGGCAAATAATTTAATTTAACGTTTTGCGTTGCCTATTTTACATTGTATTGTATAGATTCAAGTTTTTTATACGTTCAGACAGCTGTGCTGCTGGGGAGTTTGTTGCGCCACTTCTTCCCAGCTAAAGCACTAGGAAGTGGTGAAGGGTAGGCGTTTTTGGGGGACTGTCTCATGTAATTTTTGACGTTCGAAAAGTGCTGATTCTCAGCCTAGATTGAATAAATTAATTTTGATTTTTTTATTTTTATTTTTGAGGTCTACCCTTAGAATACTTGTTCTTAGGGACTACCCATATGTCAAAAAAGTTTTTGACACTAAGGCTCAGTTATTGGAAAGCTTTAAAAAAATATCTCATCCTTTGTTTACAAGTTGGCCTTTTGGATGTGAACCTTCTGAATCGTTCTGCTTTTGCAAAGTATTTTGGCTCCAAATATCCTTTTCTGTTAGGTACCACTGGTTAGGATGACACCATTTTCTAACTCATAGAATTTGACAGCATCAGCTAAGGCACTCCAGGCAAGGTTTATGTTTTTTTAAGTGGACTTCAGTGTCCAGGCGAAGACCACTGATCAGGGAAGCATCCCCCAATGTTCCTTTAGCTAAATGTATGTTTACACTTCATACGACTAATGCCTTAATTTTTTTGTTGTAGCCAGCATTTAAAAAATATGTGCCATGGATAACTGTATTGTATTTGGGCTGAAAAAAAAGGATTTTGGTAAAATTGTGCTATGGCATGCTTTCATATCCAACAATACATATTAATTATACAATATATATTTTAAAACAAACTGAATTAAAACCTCAGAAATGGGAGTGAGGTCAGTGTCAGAAACTTCAGTGATTGTGTGCCCTTGGTTAGCCTTGATCTCCAGACAGTTGCTGGAAGGGTATTGCCTCAGTTTGAACCTCTGCTTATCATTGTTATTTACTACTCATTCAATGTCCGATGTACTGTATTTACCACTGAATAATTTGTGCTTCAATATTTTGTTTACGTCTAAATATCCTTCTGGGCTGAAAAAAAAATAAAACTCATTTTATTTAAAACTCAAGTTGCTGTTATTAAATGTTGTAAATCCTTGGCTCAATATAATTGCATAGCACAGGAGTGAGTACTATGTCCAATAGAGCTACCATTTACCGGTGGCTGAGAGTACCTATGTCATGCTCACACATCTGAGTGAGCATAACATACTCCAATGAGGAGCTAAATGGTGCTGATCCATGTGTCATATTCGTGAACGGGCGCTGAAGTTGAGACTTGGTCATCTCTTAGCTGCTATGGCTTATTTTATTTTTGAATTGTTTGTTTTTGTTTCAATTTGCGTTTTTTTACATCGTCCTAGTTACAAATTCAATATTATATATACAAATATTTTTGTAACAATATATTAAGAGTGTCCATGGAGTTTCTTGGACATTCTTTTCCCTATGTACCTACTAAGCTTTGGAATGGGCAACTAGCTTCATATTTCTAACTGACCTACTCCTTGACAATTCAAAACTGCCTGTAAATGGTTTACTTAATTGAAATAAATGCACATTTCTTAGAGTAGAACTTAACATTCCAAATAATGTTCATTTAGGTTTTCACATAGACAGTTGTTTGCACTTGTCAGGATAGCTACTTCTTCTATTAAATATTTACGATTTACACATTGATTGCTTAATCACTCACTTTAGTGAGATTAATTTGGATTAACTAAAATGTCAAGAGATGTCCAGAATTCCATAGATATTAAAAATTGACAGAATATTATGGGCACATTGTAATAGATCACCCGCGCGTGCGAATCTTCTCAATTTTTTTTTGGGTATTTGATCTTTAGGTAGAACACTTGCGTAAAATTTCACACTGTAAACGCTTGGTTTTTGAGAAATATATCATGAAGTAAATGAAGATAGAGTTTCAGAAATTCTAGCACCTTCTTTTTTTTAATAATATTTTAATGGCCTGGTTGCTGGGACTTTAAGCCAAGTCTTTAACCTCGACGCAAAAACGACGGCGTGTTATTTAAGTTTGACGTGTCTGTCTGTCTGAGTGTGTGTGTCTCTGTGACATCATTTCATTCACAACCGATTTTGTTTTTGTTTTTTTTATTTGAAAGGTGAATTAGTCGGGAGTGTTCATGTTTCATGGAAATCGGTCCAAGATGGCCGTCGCCGCCGCCACAAAATGACGGATAACATATTTTTCACAACTCCCTGATTTTATTTAAATATTCTAAACTATGACAATTGTAAAATCCAAGATGACCGCCACCACAAAATGACGAACATTGACATATAAACCTAATAACTATTTGTTTGTCACAACTCCCTAAATATGAGTATCCAATGAAAGGGTTTGACCATAGATTACTTAAATATACTTGTCTAGATGACGCATTGACCGTACCGAACGGCCCAAGTCTAATAGATTCTATTATAGAGTCTACTATATTTGGTAGACTCGCTTGTCACTTACGTCAGTGTCATTTGAATCACTGGTTATCTTACTCACGAACAATAATTGATTATGAATATTATTATAACATTATTAATTTGTGCTGTCAAATTGTGTCGCAATTATGTGGGAAAACCGCATAATTATTAACACCAAGAACACTTTCCATCGGTAAGTATTGTTATTAACCACTATTATTTTAACTAAACACGATTTTTTCATACGTTATTTTTTAGTTTAGTCTGATTAGCCGGTGTTGTTAGTTTATTACTAGGGAGATTTGGCGAAACTATGGGAGACAAAATACAAATATCATTACATCATCATTCGATCAGGAAAACATTATAAATGTTATCTTACCCACATAAAATAAATAAAATGCGGCGTCAGCGTACCAGACTACGCTGACGCCGCTAGGGAAGTCGGCACGCAGCGCCCAGTCGTAGCCCAAAAGATGCGGCCCCAGGACCGATCCCTGTGGGACACCGCATGACATCTCTCGCCGGTTCCACTCTCCGTGATTACCGGGGTAGGCCCTACTCGTACTGACCAGCCGCCTGACAAGGCGGTCTGCGATGACTCTTTCAAAGAGCTTGCCCACCTCGTCGAGCAGCACGATGGGCCGGTACGCGGACGGAGAGTCCACCGGGTGCCCTGGCTTCTTAATGAGGACCAGTTTCTGCATCTTCCAACGATGTGAGAACTGGCCCCTCTCAAAGCATGTGCTTAGGACCCCTTAGTCGAGGCCCAAGAGCCTCCAAGCAGCCCAGGCTTTTCCAGGTAAGCCGTCGGGTCTACGGTACCACCACTCTCAAATCTACCTCAGTCACCTTCGGAGTATCGTCATCGTCGTCATTGGTGAGGTCCGCATCGGGCACCGCAGGAGGCGGAGCCATGGGCGGGGGAGTAGGTATGCTCCCCTCGCGAAGGGAACAGAGTGTCCACCACGTCCTCCATGAACTGGGGCTGGAGATTCTGCGTCAGCGGGGGAGCCCATGGGCGGAATTTTTCTCGCACCTATTTGTGGGGGCGTCCCCACGGCATAGCTATTCACAACCGATCGACAGGCTATCGTGTCGAAAATGACTTATTGCGATTACCTGATTTACCTTGCCCCCAGCAAACAGCTGTCGAAAGGATAGCGGTCGACTATTAATTGATTTAAAAGTGACAACATTTTCGTGTTTTCGATTGATTGATGTTCGATTCGGCACGGAATCGTATCGAATGGTTGTGAATAGCTATGCAGGTCTCTGTTCAGAGTCTTCAGCGACTCCTCGCGGGCCAGTCCTCTGGCCCGCTCGATCTCCGCTTGGAGGGCGGACTTCGCCATTCTGTACCCGTCGTACAGCTCCGCCTGAATCGCTTCCGTATCCAGAGGGCGGATAAGGAGCCTGCGGTGCCTGGCGTACCGGTGGCGCGGAGCAACGCACGCCTCGCGTAAATCGGTCAGCTCACGCGACCACCAGCACACCTGGCGCTGGGCACGTCCGGGCTGGACCCGGGGCATTGCCACGTCACATATATCGGACATGGCCTCCCGGAACTACTCCGCCTCGTCATTGATGTTGGCAGGACTGTCCGGTGATGACACCCCCAGGCCTGTACGATCGAGGCTTCCAGGAGGAGCTCCCGCTCCAGCTGACTCGCTAGAATAAATATTTACGTAGTAAGCAGGATACTAATGCTTGTTCTAAATCTCTAAAGAGGTTTCATTATTTTGTACAAGTTACAAATAAAAAAAAATACATTCAGCATTATGAAAAATTTTAAATTTTAAAATTTGGAATAGAATATTTTTTCTGCTTTTGTTTCAAACCGAGCTGTCATTAAAAATGGTTCCTTGGATTGATCAGAGTATTCAGTGCAATATCATATCGTTAACACCGGAAGAATGTGTACACGGATTATTACCATGGTACAAGAAGGAAGTACCATGTAGTGTAGTATTGCCCGTTTGGTGCCGGACGTAAAGAATAGCACCATTCCATTTCTTCCCGTGGGTGTCGTAAAAGGCGACTAAGGGACTTACTAGAGAGTGGGCAGCAGCGTTTTCTATGCATTTTAACACCATACTGCGATCGCCAACCCGCCTGCCAAGCGTGGCGATTATGGCAAACCCTCCCTTTAGGGGAGTCCTATGTCCAGCAGTGGACGTCTTTTCGGTTGAAATGATTATGATGTAGAAGGAAGAAGTCAGCGTAGCACTGCTAGAACAGTAGGTGTATCTTTATCAACGGTCCAAAGAGTACTCCAGCGATTTCAAGAGAGTGTTTAGACGACCAGGAGAACGGTATCATCAAGCGTGTTTTGAAGAAAAGGTGCCATTCGGAGGGGGATTAATAATGGTTTGGGCTGGGATATCTTCAGAGAATCGCACGGACTTGGTGATCATAGAAAACGGTTCTCTGACTGCTGTCAGATAAATAGAAGAGGACCCATATTCACTAAGAAAAGACTAGCATGCTCATTTAAAAGAGCATGCAGGTCCTTTCTTAGTAAATATGGGTGCAAATTCCATTTTAATGCACGATGCATGGGAGATGCGTGAGACAACGTTCTCCTGCTCCCGAAATAAAGAATGGGCAAACAGAGACTAAAATCTTATTAAAAATTTGAATTACAGCATGCCAAATCGTCTTAATAAAGTGGTACAGGCTCGTGAAGGAAATACAAAATATTAAATTGACAAACAATCTTTTATTTTTTTAAACATTTACTACAAAGTGTATTTTTGGGGTCCATATTGGCTCAACTAAAGTTCTTTACCCGAAATTGTTCTTCCTAACGATTTGTAATCCGAATGATCACTCTTCCTAAAATTTTTCATCCTAAAGTTTTCATTCATACTATTTGAAGTGCTACCGGCGATGTTCATAACACTCATGTTTCCGAAAATTGTAATTAATAATATCATTAATGTAAATATATTTAAACTCCTACCTCCTTATTACAAAACAAGGTTTATCTTCAGACCCAGGTTTAAAACATGGAGCCATTATTGAATTTCGAACTTTATTCCGACTACGGTAGAGTTCCTAAACACAAAACTGACAACTTAGTACCGAATTAAGTTTTCAGTTTTGTATAAAGAACGGTATTTCAATCACTTTTACGTTCTTATTACAAAAACTGGCTGCATGGTTTAAGCAATGTCGAAATATAAACCTTGTTTTGTAATAAGGCGGCTACTGTTTTTTATCATAACGCTTTTATCCCTAAAACTATAACTATACATGAGATAATTATGTCTAAAAAACCAACTGTTTAGAATGATTCACAGATTTTTGTCTTAAATGAATGAAATTCAGGTCAGAATGTCGTCTTGGGGGCACTATAAAAAAATACTTATAAAAATTTCGCGACCAATTTCGAGGTAGCGCTCGCCGGCCGCTGCCGCGGCACCGCTCGCTTCGCTCGCTCGGCTCGCGCGTAGTTGGTCACAGTTCTAACCTAACCTAACCTATGGATATCTTTGCAGGTACACACCGCTATAAATAAAATTAAAATATGACTGAATAATATTGTAAAAGATGGTTATGTTGAGAAAATATAGGAAAACAAATAAAAGTCATTAGATGTTTATTGCTACTGACATTATGAAGTTAAATGCTTCGGAATGATGAACATTAGAGACAGAGTAGTTAGGAATTGTAATTGTTAGGATAAAAAATGTTAGGAAGAACATTTTCGGATTTCCAATTATCGGAGTTGAAAATTTAGGTGAACTTTGGCGCACCCGTATTTTTGTTGTCGTTAGAAGCGAAGTTTTCTTATTTTTTTGTAAGTATTTAATTAAAGATATAAAGTGAACAAAACGTGTTACACATTTTTTGATATAATATTAATCAGTCATCTACGATATACTTACTATAGTTTCGCAAATTAGTCATATGTATTTAAGAAACTATCACGCCATTTATTAGCGACCCGGAATTTTTGCGATCCAGTATATTTTGCTGTGCCCTGTCGCTCGGGCACATGATCATTATGGACTCGTGTCGGGTACATAATCACATATAATTTTAAGTTACCATCTCACATTGTGGAATGCAAATAAAGTTATTTTTTTTTGTGCCTGCTTTTGGTTCGAACCCTCCACCAACACAACTCAAGTCGCGGCCGTTACCACTGGGCCAGCACTGCTCTGCCTCCTCAGGACAATAAAAACAATAATAAAATTCAGTTGAAGAAAACTTTAATTCTCGTCATCATTGTATTTTATTTACATTAAATCTTAATAAATAAATATTTCTACACTTAAAAGTATCACACTATGACTTATTCAGTCTTGTCAACGACCTCTTCGGTCTTGTGTTCTTTAATCTCATCTTCTGAGGCCTTCTGAACCTCTGGGACCTTCTGAACTTCTGGAACCTTCAGAACTTCTGGAATCTTCTCAATTTCTTCTTTTACTTGTTCTGGTTGTTCTAACCGGCTGTTGCTGCTGTCGTTATTATCCCCTGGGAATACCAAAAATAATCATTAGTTTTCTGAAACGAGCAATGAAGGCTTTTAAGACCAGCGCGACTCGCGACGCGATTCAAAGGCACCGCTCGTCGCGTGACACGCGGGGCCTTTGTGTCGCGCCAGTTTGTAGAAGCCTTGATGAGTTCGATGGTTATACAACAGTGTTAGAAACAAAATTACCTACGTAACAATTTGAACCTCGATGGATAAAAAGATAAAAGTAAGTACTTAAGTACAACCACTTGGCACTTAGTACCTACGTTGTAAAGTCAACAGCCAGTACCTACATGAGATGTGCCAGGAGATTTACTGATGGCCTACTATATATTACGTTGATATACACTTGAGGAAAAACAACTCGTTAGCCTACATATTGTCTTGAGAATTAATATCTACTTACTAAAAGTTTTCCTGTTCTTCTAACAAGTGGTCAAGTCAAGACACCGTTAATCCATAAAGATGAGCTTTGACAAAGACATTCTTAAGTGTCATTCTTACTGTAAATAAAATATACCTGCTTTTCTTGGACAAGTTGAAAGTCAGTTCGCATGAGGGTGCTAACTATATGCGAAGGCATAATGTTTGGTTTCATTTACTGTGTGCCAAATAAAATTCCATGCAGTAACTTTCTGTGCAAGTATTTTTAGCCTATTAAGAGTTTGAGGCTCTATTGCAGTTCGGCTAATTTTCATATAAGTACATTGATTTTAATACTTGGAGTATTTTGTTCGTTCTCAGTAGCATGTGTTGCATTGCTTGATAACCCTGTAATTACCTAATCTAACGCTAGAATAGTTACAAAAAAGAACGGACTAATGTACCTACTGATTACAGTATAATTACACATAACTCACTTATACATAATGTACTGGTATTGGCATGACTCCATTTTAGTTCTACAGTTCAATAGTTAGCCTGATTCCATTGCGTTCATTGAAAAATGATTAATTACAATATTAATAAGTGTATTCCTAAACATAAAATTATCCCTAATACCCTTATTATTATTTTTATACCTAGAACAAACTATTAAGTAAAATATGATAGCTAGATAATTAATTACGTATTATTATATTACAGTCATAAAAAAACACACATATAGTACACATACCTACATACCTACTCATAATATTATTATGTTATAATTATTATTTTGAATTTTATTTTATTTTCTCGGCTAGCCGGAAAGACCTGGGGGCCTAAAATGGACGCTTTCGCAGAATCATATTATGATCTGCGTTCAATTCATATCCCGCAATTCATCTGTTTGACAGTTGTGTATGAAGTTTCGTAAATGGTCCACAAATTAAGAATTAATATAGTGAAGTCTAATGTTAAATAGCAGCTGTCAAACAGATGAATTGCGGGCTGTATGAATTGCACGCATGATTCTGCCAAAGCGTCCATTTTAGGCTCCCAGGAGGCCTAAAATGGACGCTTTGGCAGAATTATAATATGATCTGCTTACAATTCATACATCCCGCAATTCATCTGTTTGACAGCTGCTATTTGACATTAGACTTCAATACAGCAATTTATAGTTTGTGGACCATTTTACGAAACTCCATACAAAACTGTCAAACAGATGAATTGCGAGATATGAATTGTACGTATGATTCTGCCAAAGCGTCCATTTTAGGCCCTCTGATAACACGGGCCTAAGCCAAGTGGTTATCAGGGGGCCTAAAATGGACGCTTTGGCAGAATCATAATATGATCTGCGTACAATTCATACATCCTGCAATTCATATGTTTGACAGCTGCTATTTGACATAATAATGTCAAATAGCAGCTGTCAAACAGATGAATTGTATGTGTCAAATAGATAATTGTTGTGTGATGTGGACCATTTTACGAAACTCCATACAAAACAGATGAATTGCGGGATATGAATTGTACGAAGATCATATTATGATTCTGCCAAAGCGTCCATTTTAGGCCCCTAGATGGATTAAGTGCGGTCATGTGCAGAAGATTGCACAAAAGATGGTGGCGTATTTGTGTTTATTATTATGTTGCCGTGTCCTAACCGGGTTTCATGTTGGAACTTACTATGTTGTAAGTAACAACTAAATGTACACATAAATGAAATAAAGAATTTGAATTTGAATCTTGTGTTTAAAAGCTGCCATACGTTGTAGGGCTGTTTAGAGCAGTGCCAAATTAAGCAAGCGCGGGGCCCGTAGCAAATTCTATTGAGGGGCCCTTGATCTGCTATGAGTATGACCTATATAAAGTGCTAAAAAAAGTTAGGCTCGAGAAAATAAATTTTGACTAAATTATAATAAAAATAATGTAGACTGTAAGTAAGTGTAAGTATGAGGCATACAGAAGAAATAGGCAATTTAAAGACATAGGCAAATTAAAGAAATAGGCACGTTCAACATTTTGAATCGAGCCATCTTCGATCAATATTGATCGAAGCGAGCCATTTCAATATTGCTACGCATCCACATTCCACACTGAGTGTCGAGTAAGACTAAAGACACCTCGGACTTTTTGTAGAGCCGGTTTAAATTCTATACGAGCGACTATTTGTAGAACTTGTGCGTTTACCGTATGAAAACCTGTTTTATTTTCGCCAGCAAAATAATTGGTTACCGATTGTCTGACGTGGATTGTCTTACAAAAGGTGTTACGTTCCACGTTTTTGTGACATCAAGTAAGTTTGTGTGAAAATTACGCTCAGGCGGAGGTGGGTGGTTTTAGATACGCGGGGCCCGTAGCAAGTGCTACTCTTGTTAAGTGGTTAATTAGGCACTGGTTTAGTGTTCGCTGACTAGATTCCTTTGTTTATTATCAAACTCAAATTATGAGTTTTTTTAATTACGTGTCTACAATTGATGTATATTGGGAGATTTCAACTAGGTCAGCGGTGAAAAATGAAGTAGGTGAGAGGCAACTGATGGGTGAGACAATTATCGCAGAAACTCGCTTCACTACTCAAATCTAGTTTTATCATCACTGTTAAGCCCTGGCCCATGAATATAATTACACACAATATAAGCCTCACAAAGAACTGGCCCAGAAGCACACTGTAGTCACAGGAACCCTGCTACTGATGCGAAAAACACCGACAAAAGCGACACATCGAGCAAAAATGTTATTTCACAATGTACACCAGTTACACACAGTGGCACAGCACACACATAACTCAGAAACTCTTCGTTTCGGTACCTGAATATTACCGCCAACTGTATTTATAGCACTGTTAACTGCTGTGCTGATGGTGCCAGCGGTACCATTTATAACAGCACCTATGGAGCCTATCAGACTATTGATGAAAACCCCCCACGCTGCCACTGTTGGAAAATTTATCAAACAATGTATTTAGTAGTATAATGACTAATAAGGGTTAAGTTAGAGTATGTGTGTTTTCTTACTCACCCGTATTTGGACCGCCACCTTTTTTAGATTCAGGATCAGCTTTGTCCTCATCTAGTTTTTTGACCAGTTCTGCGGTTTGTTCGTCTCTTGGTTTCTCGGGATTGTTAATGTTCTGTAGCCGCTGCACGGCGCCGGCTATGCCCTGCGTGATGGGGTTGTTCTGCAAGATCTGCCGGATAGGGCCGGCGGGGGTGACGGCGGTGGCTTGCGCGGGTGTCTCCGCGCCTGTAGCTGGCTTGGCTGGCTCTGCCTGTGTTTCAGGTTTAATGTCGGGCTTGATGGCAGCTTCTTCTGGCTTACTAGGCGTTTGTGCCGGCTGGCCCGAGGGTGCTGGTTGAGTGCCCTGTAGAGCTTGACCCTCAGGCTTGTTGGGTTGGAAGATGTTTATTAAATTATTTACTGCTTGTGCAACTGGACCGTTGCCCCAGCCTTGCGTAGGCGGCTGTGCAAAAATTCCTGACTGACTTTGGTTTTGTGCTTGAGATGGATTAATTATGTTACTAATTTGGTGTTGGAAATTTTGAAAGAAGTTTGTGGTGGATGTTGGTGGAGCAGAAGTCACTTGAGAGTCACTCTGCACTCCCGCTGGGTTAGATGGCGTAGCTGATACCTGGTTGAATGGGTTCCAACTTTGACCTTGAGTGTATTTGTTCATTGTTTCTGAGAAATTACCCAAAGCATGTTGAAATTGATTTCCCATGTTCTGCACTATCTGGAGGATTGGGAATACGACTTGTGAAGGAGTGGAGCTGGCAGGATCGACAGAGGTCGAGCCAGAGCTTTCATTAGGCGTTTCACTGTCAGCCTTCAGAGCTGCAACCACCTCGACACCACCAGCTAAAGTGCTCACTCCCCTGTTGAAGTCATTTCTAAGTTTGAAAAGGCCTTGTTCAATTTGATGGAAACCAGCTTTAGTCTGCTCTACAGCAGGCTTATCAATACTTGCACTTTCTGTGTTTAGGTAACTTTGAATGGTTCCATTAACTTTAATAATTTGAGCAGTGAAACTGTCTCGCAGAGACTGGATGTTCAGTTGTAATGTTTGAATCGGCTCGTTAGTTTCTATGATATTTTGGATGCTGTCGGTAATTCCCTGGAATCCTTGCTTTAAAACATTCTGCGCATCGTTTATGCTTTGTTTGAAGAGCGCGACTGTCTGTTGTTCAGATGCATAATACTCAGGATTTTGTGTCTCATGTTCTTGACGTTGAGGTGGGCCAGGGTTCCGCAAGTCTGGAACTGGTCTGTTTATATCTTCATCCTGTTCTTCGTCAGTTAAGAGCGCGAGCTGCGCATTCTCGACGAAGACTTTGACGGGGATGTCCTCTGGTTTAGCGCGCAACTTGTTATCGACATCCTTGATGGTGTTTGCTTGATCGATGAGTTCCTGTTCACTGGATGTATTTTCTGGTAATTTATCGAAATTATCGGGGACGATGTCAATAATTTTTTTCTCTGTTTCCACTGCAGGGATAGAGGCGGCACGCGCACACAGCGCGGCTCCGGCGACCAGTAGGAACGCGTATAGTCGCATGGTTGGTGTCGCGGTGAACTAAGGCGGCCGGGAGGGGTTCTTTATTTATACGAGTGAGCTAACGGTGTCCGACCGGTCGCCGCCGCACATCCATGTTTACGCTTTCCGTACGTTCCGTCCGCGCTAAATGTTTTTGTCATTATTAGTATTTAAATTGCCTACACCGCCATCCGTTGTCTCCTTGAAAATGAACTGTTTATTTCATGACACTATTATGTTTTCTTTTTACTAACCGAGTAAAGCTTTAATTAAGGTATTGATTATATGAGTCATGTTTCATATCAGTGCAGTGAGTGAAGAGAGACGTTTTAAGGCTCAATTGTATTTTCAATGGATAGGTAGTTAAATAAAGGTCAACAAATCATAAAAAGGGTTTTTATAGATGACACTTTCTTGTTTAAAAAAACGTTGTAACTTATAACCAAAGTAAATTTATTTTGAATGTTTACGATAGTTTCCTCTTTTTTTACTGTGTGTTAAACTTTATCATTTATTCATAAACTACTCTTCGTAGATGTAATTGCTTGAGCACATTTTTTTGTTAGATTTATAATATTATTATAATATTTTGTAATCTGTCTATTGTAAAGAGCCCAAAAAGACAGGCCCTCTAAACGTCAACGAAATAAAACCTTGCTAAATTGAAGAGTACAACTGTGACGTAGCATGACAACTGAAGTGACAGGTATTACGTTTAGTCGGTTACTTACAGCTCTCTTGTCACGTGATTTTTTTTGTTTACCTTTATTTTACTACCTAGTCCTAAACCAACGGGAGTATAAGTACTCCGAACATAAATCCGAAGTATCGGACGAATGTTCGGCCGTTTTTTGACAACGGCGAAAAAAAAAACACGACAGTCAAAGAGATAAACCAAAGTCACAAATGTGACTTGAAGTCGGGTAAGGACTCAAAGTCAAAAAAGGAAACTTTCGAAGTTAAAAGACAGCCGAACATTCGGCCGATACTACTGGTTATCGCTTCAGAGTAGACCCCGTGGATACCATCTCAACGCGATTTCAGGAATAACAAGTTTATTCAAGGCTAACCACGGGTCCTAAGCTCGTTAGAGGAGCAACTGGTTTCGCTTCACGTGCCCTTGTTGGAGTTATTGGTTTTTAGTATAAAGTTTGCGCACTCGGACCAGCGGGTAGCTGCGTAACACACTATTAGTAGCTTAGCTGCGCCCTGTGGTTTCACCCGCGTAAGTCTTAATCCCGTAGGAATATTGGGATAAAAAGTAGCCTATAATAAAATCCAGGATGTCAGCTACCTCCATACAAAATTTTATCAAAATTGGTCCAACCGTTTGAGCGCGAAGAAGTAACAAACACACACACAGTCACAAACTTTCGCCTATATAATATTTTATTTGTGTGATGGGTTAGCAATATCCTTCAAAATCATTGAGATTGTGATTGATAGTTTGTTAGGTACGCATTTCGCGCGTTTTGCGTTTGTCGCGTTTTGATTTAGGGTGCTGATGCAATATCTTACAGAAAAGATAGCGCCATACAAAGTTAGGCGTTATTTAAGTAAACTCTCAGGCCCGGCGCCCATTGGTGACATGACATGGCAAGGTATTTTTATGCGACGAATATAGTATGGAAATAAAGTTGAAATTTCAATGTTAACGGTCGTAAGTACAAAAACAAGGCTTGACATTGAAATTTCAACTTCATTTCCATACAATTAAGTTATATTTTTATTCGTCGCCTAAAAATACCTTGCCATGCCGTGCCGCCAATGGGCGCCGGGCCTTATACTTACCTACTCTAATTTCGAACGCATTAAGGCTTCTACAGACCGGCGCGACTCGCGACGCGACACAAAGGTACCGCTCGTCGTGCGACACGCGGGGCCTTTGAGTTGCGCCGGTCTGCAGAAACCTTATGTAAGTTCAGCGTGTTTCTGCGCCATATTAATAAAATTAATTTGTTCAGACAACAATGATCCACAGGTTAGTTAGTTACAAAACTTGTGTCCGTATGGATTGAGGAGCCATGTCTCATATTTAAAAACTACCAGTACCTATTAGTAAAATAGCCGATTGTGTAGGCCCGATCCAGGGAGTCTACTCCGAACATAAATCGGAAGTATCGGCCGAATGGTTGGCCGATACTTGACTACGGCTAACTATGGCTGACTACGGCGAAAGAAAAAAAAACGACAGTCAAAGAGATAAGCCAAAGTCAAAAATGTGACTTTAAGGGCGGATTTTACCAACGAAAACTGAACGCGATCAGCACATCAGTGTCATTATTTTCTTTGTAATATTGACACTGACAGCTCTTGAACTCGGTTTAGATGTGCTGATCGCGTTCAGTTTGATTGGTGAAATTGGCACTAAGGGCGAATTTCTCCAATGAAAACTGAACGCGATCAGCACATAAACTACGTTTAAGAGCTGTCAGTGTCATTATTTTCTTTGTAATATTGACACTGATAGCTCTTGAACTCGGCACTAAGTCGGGTACGGATTCAAAGTCAAAAAAGGAAACTATGGAAGTTATAAAACGGCCGATCATTCGGCCTTTACTTCGGAGTAGACCCTCAGGAAGTTGTAGTAAAACCGTTAAAAACGTTAAAGGACGTTTAAGGTGGTTCCTCAATCCAGACGCCTGGATTGAGGAGCCACCTTAAAACTCGAAAACTAGCTGACGGATATTTTTGAAAATTTGGTTGGATTTAGTAGTGTTTGTGCCTAATCTGTACAAATACTGGCCAAGTGCGAGTCAGACTCGCGCACGAAGGGTTCCGTACCATTATCTATAAAAATGGCAAAAATAAACACGTTTTTTGTATGGGAGCCCCCTTAAATATTTATTTTATTCTGTTTTTTAGTATTTGTTCTTATAGCGGCAACAGAAATACATCACCTGTGAAAATTTCAACTGTCTCACTATCACGGTTCATGAGATACAGCCTGGTGACAGACGGACGGACAGACAGACAGACGGCGGGCGGAGCCTTAGTAATAGGGTTCCAAATTTACCCTTTGGGTGCGGAACCCTAAAAATGAGTTTTGTACGGGTGAATTTAAGATAGCTACAATTCTTAGATATTAATGGCTAATTTACTACTAAATATTGGTAGTACCCGTGATTGAATAAGAGACATTGCTCCTCAATCCATACGGACACAAAATAAAAATTAGTCTTCGAATGATTACCTACTCCATACATAGCGGATAGGTAGGTACATAAATACTTTTTAGGGTTTGTAGTCAAAACTATAAAGGCTTCTACATACCGGCGCGACCCGCGACGCGACACAAAGGCACCGTTCGTCGCGCGACACGCGGGGCCTTTGTGTCGCGCCGGTCTGTAGAAGGGGTTTCTCCGTATAGTTTCACCATGTCCGTTTGTCTGTCTGTCATCGGCTTTGCTCGAGACTCATATTAGTTCTAGAAAGCTGTAATTTGACACCGACAGTCTGTTGTTAAATTTGAAGTTGAAAAAAAAATATGTTATTGTACCTTCCTCACGCGTAAAGTGGGGATGATATTTTATTTTTCTCGTCTATTTCATGATCGGGTATCGTTGGATAAGTCGTTTAAAAATACTGCCCCCCGCCGCTGCGATTTGAAATGTTTGTTTTTGGATATGTGAAAAGTTCATGGCAGTAGTACATATTATATAACGAAATTAAAAGGAAAACTATCACAGCTAAACTGTAGCCTTTACAAGTTAACAAGACCGTGACGTATGACGATGTGGGAGAACATGTTTTTCAACTACAATGTTAAGTTTGTTTTTGGGATAAATTCATCCCAACTTCGGAACCCATCATTGTGCGTGGTCCAACATGCACTTGCCCGGTTTTATACAATATTAGTTTTAGTATAATTATGCGAAACCCAAAACACGTCTAGTATTTTTATGTAAAGAATCTATGTACAAAATTTCAAAACTATATCATGAAAAATCAAAAAGTTATTTAAACCTTATAACTTTTTGATTTTTCATGATACAGTTACCGGGTGTTACCGGGTTCTCCGTACAAAGTTAAAACATGGTAACGGCGGCGGGCGGTGGCGCCCCCGCGCCTTCAGGGTCGTCTTGCGCTCATTGATAATAATTTGGCAGTAGGTACCGTACCCGTACGGCGATTGTATTGTAAGTAATTAAATGATGATAACATTTTCCATCACACTTACATATTTTTGGGACAAAATATAACATGGTGTAAAAATTATTGAAATCGATTCAGTTCCTTATCCTGAACAAACTATATTCAGGTTTCGGATATATAGGTACTAAAAATAATGCTGTATAAGCGTTATTTTTGCCAGATTCTCTGGTTATTTTTGTCTTCTGGGTGAGCTCACTCCATCGTCGACTTTGTCTCTGTGACCTCTGCCCTAGACTAAAGTCAAGAGCACATCCATCCTAAATAAAATAAAATACTTACCCGTATCTCTAACTTGTTATCAGCCACACCATTGACACCTAGATTACTTGTTTATTTTCTAAGCTTCTTCTTTTTTATTTTCCTTGCCAAGTGAAAGTTTTTCCTAGAACTTAATACTAATCAGTTTTGAAATTAATTAAGAATCCTGATCTAGGTGAGTAAGGCGCTATCGAAGCGATCCAAATAACTTGTACCCATTACCTAGTGGTTGTTCCACATCAAAAATAATTTATGGAGGTATCTATTATAACAGCATTCTGCTCAAAGCACTTCTTAGGAAAAATATCGAAATTAGGTTTTTAGGATTCCGTAGTAAAAAAGGAACCCTTATAGTTTCGCCATGTCCGTCTGTCTGTCTGTCCGTCCGTCCGGCTGTCCCCGGCTTAGCTCAGAGACGCTAAGTCCTAGAAAGCTGTAATTTGGCATGGGTGTACATATTAATCACGCCGAGAAATTCGTAAAATAAAACCATGAAAAACATTTTCTTTAGGGTTTACCTCCCTTGCACGTAAAACGGGGATGATATTTTTTTTTCTCGTCTAATACATGGTGTGAGGTATCGTTGGATAGGCCGTTCAAAAATATTGGGTGGGTCTGTGAAAAACATTTTTCAATTCTGAGATACGTTTGCGTAATATTAAGCTTTAAAGTGCTATTTTTTGTTTGAGTCAAGTGTCCCCCCTGCCAGCTAAATGGTTGGTTTTGGATATGTGTAAAAATTCATGGCAGTAGTATATATGACGAAATTAAAAGGAAAACTATCACTGCTAAGTAGGGTTTACAAGTTAACGAGTAATCGTCGACCAACTTAAATTTGCAGTTGAAGAATTGACCGTAACGTATATAGATGTATGTCCTCCCATCCATCGATGTACGTCACGGTCACTTCTCTAACTGAAAATGTAAGTTTGTAATTGTAAAAAAAAAAGAAGAAAATGAAGTGATATAACTACAAATTATAGATTTTCGGACTTTTTCCTTTACTTGTGCTGTGAGACCTTGCTTCTTGCCAAATTTCATGATTCTAGATCAACGAGAAGTACCCTAGATAGGTTTTGATTTGTTTGCGAGTAAGTATCAAAATATGTCCCATAAATTGCCATATTTTTTTATTGCGTTGACTTGGAAGCTAGATTTTTTTAGAGCTTCAAGGGACCATAGACTTACGTATTTGATATTAATTTCAACTTCACGCGTTCCTGAGAAAAGGGGTCTTGACAGACTGACAGACAGACAGACAGACGGACAACGAAGTGATTCTATAAGGGTTCCGTTTTTTCCTTTTGAGGTACGGAACCCTAAAAATGAAAATAGAAGGAGAACCTAAAGATATGTTATAGATAACATTAATATTATGATAAAAAATGATGATAGATGGCACACTACCTAGTTATTTATCAAAAAGTCTTGGATCAGATCCTTCGCCGTAAGAATGTCTCAAATCTAAGCTCGGCAGACGTCGGGATAACTTTTTACTACGGATTAACTTTTGTCAATTATGTGCCCACACATGCAAATTAATTATTTGGTTCCTCAGATGATGACGAAGACTAAGGACCTCTGAATATAACAATAGAAGTAAAAGTTGGTAAACGAACGACAAACGTCACCTTACTAGTGCAGTCTGTGTAGCGTCGGTATGTAGGTAGTGTGTTTTGATATTCGTTGAAACTAGTTGCGTCGATCGCGTGCTCTACTTAAGTGCAAAGTGCAGACGCAGCAAACCAACCGCGCCGGCCGCACCGCGCTTGCCACGATGTCACACACAATTACGTAAGAATTGACCTACATTTTAATTATAATTGTTATTCATTATCTCGCCACTAAAATGGCTGAGACCACCAAAATTAAGGTGAAAACCGAAAATGAACAACTGCTGTACAAATACTACAGCGCAGAAAGAGCAGATAATGAGCAACTGCGAAATGTTATTTCTGATATGGAAAAACAAATAGAAAGCCTCCAACAACAAGTGAGGTACTTACAACATAAAGCAGACCAAAGTACAGCTTCAACCAGTAAGCCAGCTGAGCCAATGAATAGTCCAACACAGTGTCCTGAATACTGTACGGACGAGGAGGAGCTAGCCAAGGAAACTCAGTGGATCAGGCAAAAGAGCAGAAAAAAAAGAAAATTAAACACATCGCCCACTCACACTGCCAACATTAAACACGTAGAGACTATTCAGTCTGAGAAAGTTAAGATCAAAAAGATTCCGCCACCTCCGCCTATTGTAGTAGACGGCGTCGAGAACTACCAAGCCTTGTTTGACTTATTGTCAAGCTCTGAGTCTGGTGATAAATTCACGACTAAAATGTTGAATGGAAAGTGCGTTAAAATAAATGCAGTGAACGACTTATAAGACTATAACAAAGTTATTGAATGAAAATAACTTTCTCTGGCACTCGTACGAAAATAAGCAGGAAAGGCCAATAAGAGTTATGGTAAAAAACCTTCATTTTACATGCAAGCCTGACAGAATTATTGAGGACTTGCAAAATAAAGGCTTCCAGATTGAAGAAGCTGCAAACAAATTGAGGTGGAAAAATAAGGAGCCCCTGAACATGTTTATGCTTACTTTCAGAAACGAGGAAGACATAAATAAAATCTATAGCATTAAGTCAATATTAGGATGTAAAGTAGAAGTACATCCTCTCCATATTTCGAGGCTAGTACCTCAATGCAAGAGATGCCAGGCATACGGACATACACACAAATACTGTTCAAAGGAACCTAGATGTGTCAAATGTACAGGCAAACATCTCACTGCTGACTGCAAAAAACCGGCAGACGAGAAGCCAAAATGTGTCCATTGTGGGGAACCACATCCTGCTAATTATAGAGGATGTATAGTAGCCCGGGAAATACAAGGCATAAAAAACGATACTATTAAGAAGCAGGCAACAAAAAGCCAGCATAAAATCAATGAAAAAGTGCAAACTAGCTCACAAACGCAAACCCATTACGTGACACAAAACCCTCACAAGAAAACATACGCACATATTACAGCCAAAACTGTTAACCTTGCGAATGTTCGTGAGAATGCTAATGCCGATAAAGGTATGGAAAGTTGGACGAAATTATTAAATTGATGTCCTCATTTAACGCTCGTTTGAATAGACTAGAAAATAGCGCTAAAAATGCTATTTCCAGGCAGAAAAAATGAATCCATTAAAAATAATGGCATGGAACTCAAACGGACTGCTTAAACATCAACAAGAATTAGAAGTAGTCCTGATCACAGAAAACATCGATGTTTGCCTTATATCCGAAACTCACTTTACTAAGCAATCATACATAAAGTTTCGAGGTTATACAGTGTACCATGCACTGCACCCTGACAATTCTGCCCGAAGTGGTAGCGCTGTTGTAGTCAAAGATAATCTTTGTCATTATGAAGAAGTTAAGTATGAATGTCATGAAATTCAAGCTGTGGCGATTTGTATTCAATCACAACTGTATCCAATCACCGTAGCGGCCATCTACTCACCTCCGAGATACAATATAAAAAAAGACCAATATGTGAGGTTCTTACAGCAACTCGGACAAAGATTCATCTTAGGTGGCGACTTCAACGCTAAAAACACGCATTGGGGGTCAAGACTAACCACCACTAAAGGAAAGGAACTTATGAGTGCCATGAAAGAGCTAAAGTGTGAAGCTATTTCTACCGGAAAACCAACTTATTGGCCAAGTGATCCTCGCAAAGTCCCAGACCTAATAGACTTTTTTATAACTAAAAATATCTCTAGTAATTACTTGAGCATCGATGAATGTTTTGACATGAATTCAGACCATTCACCAATAATTTTGTCAGTATGGCATCGGATCCTACGCATTGAGAACAATCCTACACTTGTAAATACTCATACAGACTGGGAAAGTTTCAGAATAGACTTGGATAACACAATAGAATTAAGAGTTCCATTAAAAACTCCAGAACAGCTGGATTTGGAAATGAGTAAATTTACAACTAGTATACAGCAAGGTGCCTGGAAAAACACTCCGGAAAAAACACACCGGGTTAAGGCAACCGCATACCCAACAGGAATTAGGTGTCTTATAACTGAAAAGCGGAAACAAAGAAATAGATGGCATCAGACCAGATGTCCACGAGATAAAAAACTGCTGAACAACCTTACAAAGCGTCTTACGAAAGAAATTCAGCACTACAACGACTCCTCAACAAACAGCTACCTTAGCCAATTAATGAGTGATACTAAAACAGGCTACTCGCTATGGAAGGCAACCAAGCACATAAAAAGACCGACCACACAAATTCCTCCTATTAAGGAAGAAAATGGAAAATGGGCTGTGACGGACGAGCAAAAAGCCCTAAGGTTCGCTGAGCATTTAGAACAAATATTCCAACCAAATGAAGCCCGGACTCACAATACGAGAATAGTTCAGGGTGTACAAATTAGTTCAGATATAAAGTTGGTTACCCCAAAAGAAGTATCTAGAGAAATTAAGTGTAATTTTAATCGAAGAAAATCCCCTGGTTACGACTTAATTACAGGGGAAGTTTTACAAAATGTCCCACGCAAAGCCATAGTCAAGCTTACCACGCTCATGAATGCTGCATTTCGGTTAAAATACGTCCCTGACATGTGGAAAGTAGCTGAAGTCATTATGATAGCCAAACCTGGGAAGCCACCTCATGAAACAACATCTTACAGACCAATCTCACTGTTGCCTGTGTTGTCAAAATTATTTGAGAAATTATTTCTAAAGAGATTGAAGCCTCTTATTGAAACTGAAAATCTAATCCCTGATTACCAGTTCGGATTTAGAGACCAACATTCTACGCTCGACCAAGTACACAGAATTACTAATATTATTGAAAAAACACTAGAGGAGAAGAAGGTGTGCTCCACGGTTTTCCTTGATGTTGCACAGGCTTTCGATAAAGTATGGCATGATGGCCTTATTTATAAACTAAAAACAATGTTGCCTCAACAATTTTCAGACATCTTAGAGTCTTATATATCAAACAGATTGTTTAGGATACGAAAAAGAAACGCGTATTCAGATCTTAGGCAGATAAAAGCTGGAGTACCGCCAGGGAGTGTACTTGGTCCTGTACTGTACTTACTATACACCTGCGATATTCCTGAGCTAGAAAATAATTTCATTGCAACTTTTGGTGACGACCCAGCTATCATGGCTGTTGGAAATAGTCATGAGGAAGCCGTAGAAAAGGTTCAAGAGTCCATAAACCGTGTCTACGAGTGGACTGCAACATGGCGTATCAAACTCAATGAAAGCAAGTCTATCCACATTGACTTCACCAATAAAAAGCCACAATACTTTCCGGTGTTCATGAATAATCAACCAATACCATACGCGAATACTGCTAAATATCTCGGCATGACTCTGGATGCAAAATTGCGCTGGAAAGAGCATGTCAAAAAGAAAAGAGCCGAACTAGATATTAGATACAAAAAAATGTATTGGCTACTTGGTAGGCAGTCGCCATTGTCAATATCTAACAAATTGTTATGGTACAAACAAGTTTTAAAGCCTGTATGGACCTACGGTATTCAGCTGTGGGGTGGCACCAGCCAAAGCAATCGTCAAATTATACAACGATTCCAAAACAAAGTACTCAGGGATATAGTCAACGCGCCCTGGTACATTAGAAACAGCGACCTCCACCGGGACCTCAAGATGGATGTCGTAAACATAGTAATAAAAAAATATGCAGAAGCTCACGAACACAGACTTCATCATGAAGTAAGAAATAACCTGATAACACCCGTTAATTCAAGAAAACTCAATAGTCAAGAAAATAAGGACATTAATAAAAACAAGGACATTAAACAGTTTTAAATAACTTACACCTAAATCAACTTTAATGGTCTTTTAAGCAACAGTAAACGATTTAAAGGAAAGTTATTTTGCAAATTCTGTTATCTATTTCTATGGTGAGATTATTTTATCAGCCTACGACAAAATAGCCTTAAAATTGTACCGACAATTTTACTACCTGTAGTAAAAAAACCGGCCAAGTGCGTGTTGGACCACGCCCAATGAAGGGTTCCGTAGTTGGGATGAATTTATCCCAAAACCAAACTAAACATTGTAGTTGAAAAACATGTTCTTCCATACATCGATATACCTACGTCACGATCAATTTTCCTACTGCAAATGTAACTTGTAAAGCCTACTTAGCTGTGATAGTTTTCCTTTTAATTACGTTTTTAAATATACTACTACCATGATTTTTTTCACATATCCAGAAACAACCATTTAGCTGCAGAGCTGCACTTGACTCTAACAAAAATTTGCACGCTAACGGATCCCTGAATCGAAAATCGGTTTCCACAGGCCCGCAATATTTTTGAACCGCCTGTCCAACGATATCCCACATCATGGGATAGGCCTAGGGATTCCCACTTGGGTCCGCGCCCACTCGACCCGCTTAGACTCGACCCGAAGAAAATACCTGGATATTTCTGTTTTGATAGGCGTAAAAACTTCGATGTATAGAAGGAAAGTCAAAAGGAAAAGTGTCGATTTAACGCTTGCACAACAGAGAATGTAAAATTTGAATAATGTTTGGATAAATAAATCAATAATTGAACAAGTAAGTAAGTACTAATCCTTTTTTAATATACCCCCTCCCCCCTCCCACCCCCTCACTTTTTTGTACTTTTTAGTAAAAATCACAGATTATTGTTAATTATCATTACAATCTTATAGCTAGTGGCATGCTAGAGGTAGAGGCTATCTTTATAAAGCTACAGTTTTGAAACGAAATCACCGACCACCAGGATAAATCTTAAATATTCTATGTAATAAGTTAATATCACTTTGCCTGACTGCACAAATGGCACTGAATAGTAAAAATCTGGTATTATTCTTCGGGTTACGTCTAAGCGGGTTGAGTGGGCGCGGACCCGGCCACTTTACGTGCACGAAAAAAATGTTTTTTAACATTTTATTTTACCATTCTGTCGGCGTGATTAATATATATAGCCATCCCAAATTACAGCTGTCTAGTACTAAGAGTTTCTGAGCTAAGCCGGGGACAGACAGACAGACGGACATGACATGGCGAAACTATAAGGTTTCCTTGTTTACTACGGAACACTAAAAATGGTTTACTTCCAAGAGGACACAACACATGGCTCTCCGCAGTTTCTACACGAATTGAATAAGAAATTGAGGTAAGTAGGTCTAGTGCTTGAGGTGACAGTTGAACTGTCACTCAGACAAGTGTGCATCAGCTGTTACCTACATTGTAGCTATTGTTAGCCTTAAACTTACTTAACATTCTGATCGATTCCCGGTATTTTAGAAAACAGTGGGGTCTAAATTTAGACAACGTTTAGCATATATTTTATGTTGCGTTGAGGACAAAATCTGGTCCTACTTCCGATTCCAGTCCACTTGTTCGATTTGGAGAACAGCTGGAGACCAATAATCAAGCATCATACTAACCCACGTACGATTCTTATCACTTTAAAATACAATTTAAACTTCGCATTGATTTTCTGAGAGCGTAACAATAATTTGCATCGGTGGGTTCAAGACAGGCTAGATAACCGTTGTAGGCTTGGCCTAGATGGAAAGCTTCGGTACTAAGTTGTTGATATTCTCGAGACCAACTCGTGGAAACATCAATTTAAGGTTGAGATAGTAACGGGCTGTTTATGTGCTTTGGTCCTTTGAGCACATAAGCCCAAGAGGACCACTTTTTGGGCGCATGTGCTCATTTGGACGTTTTAACTTTGGTTATTTTAATTCTTTAAGATTCGTTCTAGATTCATCTTCAAAACACAGTTGTAACATTGTCCTAGAAAGCTTTATACAAGAGGTTGTTTATTGATATTCTGGTGAGCATCGCTAATCAGGTGTTTAGGTGGCCATAAATTGTGGAAACGCATAAATTTTATCAGTACACGCTCGTCATGGTAACGGTTCGTTTATGGACACCATAAATGGTGAGGCAACTCATACTAGCTGTGGATTCATGCGGCGCTACTGACCTTTATATTCATTAATTTTGGTCTTTTTGCGTGCTCTTGGTAATTTAAAAGATTCCAAAGCGGTTTCTTGAAAAAAGGAACATAAAATAACAGCAGGGCTATTTTCTGCCTCAAGCCTACCCCATAACGTCAGCAGCATCAAGTGTTAGTACCGCTGTTAAATATTGCAGCAGGTCAAAAAACCTCATGTGCTGGAGGCTTTTGATTCTTTGAGAATATCCAGAGAGAGCGGTGTATGCGCTGATTCGCCCTGATTCTGGAAGAGATTCGGGAAAAATCTTGCTTAATCCCTTAGTTGCTTTACTCTCACACTGAATGGCTTTCAATATAACTTAAAAATTGGTCCTACATGTGGAATACTTATTTTTGCAGTCCGTGTGAGTCGTCTCAACATTGGAAATACCCGGCGGCATATTCAAATATTAGCTGTTCTGAACTACGCAAGCGCCACACTCGATGTGCGCATACATTTGAATATATTTCCCTAAATTATTTCTGTATTAATCTCGCAATGTCTCCAAATACTGGTTTCCTTTAGTTTGGGCTACAGAGAACATTGACCCCCGAAAGTATGCATAATTTAAGATTTTTGTCTTTTTGTAAGCCTTTTTAGGAAACAGAAATAACTTGAGAAATTGTACGACTCTTGAACATTTCCGAATACTTCGGATTATACAATTCCACTCAGCCATCGGATACAATCAGACGGTCACTTCATTGCCATCGATTTATCTCGATTGTACTACATTGTTGTTGAAGAGAGTGCCTCTTGCTCTTGACTATTGTACGCTACAAGCACATCAGACACATGACATGCGGCTGACACCTACATACCTTTTTTTTTATTTTTTTTTATTATATAAAGTATCACAGCTGGTGATACCTTATTCACATTACAATCTAGCCTATTCGCTAATAAGTAATTTAAATATAACCTAAACTGCTAAGTAAATATAAAATTAAGAAATCGTCCAATAACGTCTTTCTTATTCACTTTATGTTAAGGGGAAGACACTTAATTCACGTGTTCTTTAGTCAGCACTTGCACTATAGTTTAAGTTCACTCACACTGCACTAAACTAACTCAAAAGGTTTTACCCTTCTTAGTCTTCGCACTAATTCAGTGATGTCAAGGAGCTGGATCGCTGGATTCAAATGACATACCTAAATACAGTTAATAAGATATTGAGATTTCGAGAGGATAGTTAACGAACTACTAATAAAGGCTTATACAGCCCGACGCGACACAAAGGCCCCGCGTGTCGCGCGACGAGCGGTGCCTTTGTATCACGTCGCGTGTCGCGCCGGTCTGTAGAAGCCTTAAAGCCTGACGCGATCAACACGAACCGCGATTTTCATTATATTACGAAAAAAAACACTACAATGTGAAAAATGACTTTAATTTCGGAAGTCGGTGTCTTTCGATCTGTATTTTATTTTTTGCCACCGACTTCTGAAATGAAAGTTATTTTTCACTTTGTAGTGTTTTTTGGAAGTAAGTAGATGTTATTTTTCTGTAAAAGAGTTTTATTTTTTGCTTTTTATTAGTGGGTCGGTTTGCCTAAGCTGTTATCTAAGTTAGAATAGCATAATATCAACTGCTGATCACCTTTTACAAAATATTGCTGTTCCCGATGCAGGGACGTTAATTGTTGAGTTGTCCTGGTAAGAACCAGGAGAACTGCCACTCACCACATGCATTGTGACGAGCATAAATTGCTTATTAAAGTACCTACCTAATCTAATACTATTATTAAGTATTTCCGGTGTCCATCTGTGGTCTTCATCGTCAGTTCCACTTCACCAATTGGTACTTTCCGAGAGCAAAGGCACTAGTTACTATAAAAAATACCCTAAGGTGTGCCTATAAAATTTTAAAATTTCCCTCGAATTCCATGGGATCCCCTCATCAGATTCTGACTTGGAGATAATGGGACTACCTCGGGAGCATACCCTTTCAAACAAAAAAGTAATTTTCATTTTCAAAATCGGTCCACTATTGAAGGAGATATCGGTGAACATACAACAAACATACAGACGAACATAAGTAGTTGGTAGTCGGTAAACAAGAAGATTGTATTAGCTTAGTTTTCATCAGCTGGAAATGTGGGAGTAGTAAACACTTCCTCTCTCCTTAAACATCATCATTATATAATACAGTTCCCTGCTCTTGTTTCATGTGTATTATTGTATTTATGTATATATTTATTAGATAAGTGTATGCTTTGTGTATGTATGTATTTATTGTATATGTTAATGGTACACCACTGACTACCTGAAGTATTGTCTCTCTTGCTCCCTTTAATCCATCCAAAGGTTGTCTGTAAAACATCGCTTTTAGCGATAAGACCGCCCATTGTGTCACCCTATGTAAAATTTTAACATTTATTTATATAACTTTTATGGTGTACATAATAAAGAGTATTCTATTCTATTCTAGGATCTACTATTAATCGCTGTTACTTACCGATCTTCAAACATCCAACACAAATCACAATCACTCATGGTACAGCGACGTTCGCGTCAGGCAACGGGACCATCTTGCTATGTGTGCCTATAGTAATCAAAGACATGACAAGTTCAAACACTAGTGCCCAGTATAACTTGGCATTTGGCAAACTACAATGTAGGATACTATATTTACTGATTGAGAACAATGTGTACCTGTGTAAGTAGCGGTGCAATGAGGGGTCAAATCATACAGTACCCCGAGTGTAAGTTTACAAGTGAGTAAACGTAACTAGCGCGTTTGCGTTAAGATTTTTATTCTCACTCTTATACTTACTCTTAGCATTATGATCTAACGGTCAAATTTTAACGCAAACGAAATAATATCTCTCTGTGGAATGCGCTTCCACAGGAAATCAGGATGGCAAGCAACCGATTATCCTTTAAAGTTAAAGTTCGCGAGCACATTCGTAAGAAGCTGGCAGTATCATCACAACGGTAATGTTTTCCCATTGATTCTTTGGTTTGTTGGTATATTCGTGTATTTTTAAGGTCTTATATTTATTTATAATTAAGTATATATATATATTATATTTAAAGTTTTTTAATAGGTCCTAGGATCCTTATATTTAAATAAATATTTATTCCACAATTTTCGTTATTGCACCTACCACTGCTTGTCTCTGCATCACCCAAAGGTTGACTGGTAGAAAATGCCTATGGCATTAAGTCCGCCTCTGTACACTTGTGTGCTTAAAGTATTAAATAATAAATAAATAGTTACGTTTACAACGTACACTTGGGGCACTGGATCATACAGAAATGTCCATCAGGTTGTAAGCTATCACATTCTATTCGTGTGTTGACCCTCGTCCGCATGCGTCAATCATGCACTATATTAGTGCTTACTGCATTAATAATAAAGTCTAATTTACAATTTTGCTTTCATCATCATCCTCAGTGCAAGTTCACCCACTACACGTATAGGTCTCTCTTTTCCTCACGCTCCTGTGCCAGTATCATCACAAGGTTCTATCACCTAGTTTTGTATTACTTATATTTTTTTATGATTGATCGGTCTCGAGTACTAAAATATCAATAACAATATGCGGAGGTCAATTTTATTGTCGTCTTTAATATTTGCGAAGCTTTTTGTAACGAAAGAGTGTTTCAAGTGTGACCGTTTTATGTAGCATTTTGCTGTTTCTTGGATTAACACTGACGGGGCCTAAAATGGACGCTTTGGCAGAATCATAATTATGATCTGCGTACAATTCATAGCCCGCAATTCATCTGTTTGACGGTTTTGTATGGAGTTTCGTAAAATGGTTCACAAATTATGAATTAGTGAAGTCTAACGTCTAACGTCTAAAGTTAGTGAAGTCTAATGTCAAATAGCAGCTGTCAAACAGATAAATTGCGGGATGTATGAATTGTACGCAATAATTATTGTGAATCTGCCATAGCGTCCATTTGAGGCGCCCGCGCGCCCGCGCAGGAAGATGACAGTGCCATTTCATCAACTGCGTTGCGTCATGTCGTCCGGAGTATTTTAACTCTATTTTGCGCAAATTACGTTGCGTTTTTTAAAATGGAAATCCATCCAAGATTAAATAGCTAAAACATTATCCACTAGGTCTTTAATTGATCCGTTTCAGTGAAAGTTATTATTCTTATTATCCATTTATTCCGGACAGAATCTTCTATAAGCGTAAGTAACCATTTTCTTAAGATATACCTACTTAAAATAATGTTAGTTGGTAAATAATATATACCAATATTTTGATATAATAATTATTGTGATATTTTCTTACTCATAATGTTTTCTGTCTATAAAGTACTTACTCACATTCTATGTATCGTGATCAGTCGGATAAACTGTTTCTCCCTACATGCTCTCACAGTGTTATCACGTTGCGAGGTCATTGCACCCGATGCAAGGTGCAGGTACTCGCGGTCCCGTTACATGATGCTGCCACTTTTGGAGGCACTTTTTATTTGAGATCGCTTTTTACGTATCATTGGCCGGTAACATTCGATACTGACGATGCTGGAATGAGAATTATAAGCTGCTGAAGTGGTAAGTTTTTTTAAGCACGCGAGAAAGTATTATTCTGGTCTCCAACTTTTATAGGATTTCATTCAGTACAAAGTTGTATTGAATATAAGCATTCTGTTCATGAACAGCACCCTAATTGCGTAACACAGTTTGAATCGGAATCGGAATGATTTTGAAGTATATTGCTAATACATTGCTTCTTATGGTAGAAAAAAATGTCTGCTCAACAACGTAAATAACGCAATGAATGTTGTTGAACTGTCAAATTGAAACCGATTCCTACTGATAGTGTGTTACGCAATTAGCCCTCTGTTTGATATAGACCAGAGGGCTAATTGCGTAACACACTATCAGTAGGAATCGGTTTCAATTTGTCAGTTCAACAACAATCATTGCGTTATTTACGTTGTTGAGCAGATATTTTTTTCTACCGTATGAAGCAATGGATTAGCAATATACTTCAAAATCATTCCGATTCCGATTCAAACTGTGTTACGCAATTAGGGAGCAGACAGAGGAAATAAGAAATAAAGGTTTAAAGGAAAATCAAGAGAAAGATTAAGTTCACAACGAAAAAATGTGTAAGTAATAAAAAATAAAATGTCCAATTTTCTAGATTGTCCAAGACCAAGAGTCACTTGAGTAAACTGACTAAAACCCCATTTACACGGTGCAAGTTTCTGGAACGTTCAAGAGCAATAGTCGCATGCTGTAAAGCACGTTCAATTATTGCCATTCAAGAATTGCATGCAAGTGTTTACACGCGTCCGATTTCCTTAAAATGGCATACAATAATTGAATGCAAGTTTTGCCATTCAATAATTATTGTATGCGACTTCTGTTACACCTCCTGTTCCTTTTGAGTTAGTTTAGTGCAGTGTGAGTGAACGTAAGCTGCAGTGCCAGTGCTGACTAAAGAACACGTGAATTAAGTGTCTTCCTCTTAACATAAAGTGAATAAGAAAGACGTTATTGGACGATGTCTTCATTTTATATTTACTTAGCAGTTTAAGTTATATTTAAATCATGCAAGTTTTGTCTCGCCTAAACACAGAGTTGTACGTTCTTGTACAGTTGATTCAAGGAATACCTGTATGTGCGCTACGAAATATTTCTAAAATGCTAAATGTATTTAAATATGCTAAAACCCTGTTTTTCATTACAGGCTACTTTTTTCGTAAACAAACCCCTAACAAATGACTGAGTAAGTTTGTACCATTAATTATTGAAAACAAAGTTGCAGCGTACAAAATTTAGTTTAAAAGTAAACTTACGAAGCGCTTGTAGCAGCTAAAGCTCGTTCCGTATCGGAGGACCAGTTGTTCCGTTATTTGTCGGGTCAGTAACAGTCGGGAAGTGGGTCGCATATTAGGTATGGTTCGTTTCAAAAGTATCTGATCAAAGTGTAAACAAACCCTGTTCAGGTTAAAATTCTGACACAATCAGGTAACTAGTAAAATATTCTTGTTTTCAGAAGGTTTCAACTTGATATCTCACCATTTTTTCGAACAATTAGTGTTTAAGACGGAGATATATGCCAGTGACCTTGAGTAGTTAGCTTGCGTGTTCCGTACTGAGCTCACGCAACGCGTCGTACGTTCAGCCAGTAATAGGATTCGCCCATCAAGGAGCGCTGTCCCCAATTTGATGCATTATTAATTTATTATACACAAAACAAAAGGTATTTTAATAAAACGCGTATACTAAAAGATCAATACTTAAATTATCTTTAAATTGGTGAAGGTTTCAGAAAAATACGCTTGGTATATTTTGCCCCATTCTCAGTTTTTATCCGCGTTAGACATAAGTAACTTTACAAAGTAATTTCACTATGTCATATAAACATAATCTAAAATATTCACATATTAAATTATTGAGAAAATGCTCTAATTTAACATATATTTTTTTCAAATCATTATCACTACTCGTTTAGACGTGATCTTCAGTATAAAATCATTAAAAGTCGGTTATCGTCGCCTTAAATAGCATTATTATTTAAATTGTAATTTAAACCTCGTCGACGAAAATTGAGTTTAAATGAACCTTAATTTATTATTGTTCCGTGTGGTGCTGGACGTAAAGAATAGCACCATTCTTCCCGTGGGTGTCGTAAAAGGTGACTAAAGCTCACACAGAAGGCGGGTGTGGGTCGGGTCGTTTCCTTCGCGTAAGACGCGCTGTTCATTGCTTTCACACAAAGCGCGGGCGCGGGTCGGCGGCGGGTCGTGCGCACCTTGCCAGGCGGCAGCGGTTGCAGTGTGATTAAAAATGTCGGGTGATTCGGACACGGACGAAGAGTTATTAAGCTTTGTCAGGAATTTTGTCAGTAAGCTCGTACAAGCAGGAGTGTTTACGAACACATTCAATATTTTTTTCATTGAGATCCATAGCCAAATAGATTTTTTTTTTTGTAAATATTCACAAAACAAATTACGACACGCGCTGCGCCCGACCCGCGCAGGCCCCGCGCACGCGTCAGTGTGATTGCCTATCGAACAATAGGTACGTGTATTGCGACGAATGTAACGGCGCTACACCCGCTCCCGACCCGCTGTGGTGGCGGGCGACGGGCGCGGCTCACGCCGCCGCCGCCGACCCGACGCGCGCCCGATCCACGCACGCGTTTCGTGTACGTCATTCATATAAATACATAGAATTCAGCCCGCCGCGCGCCGTACTGCCGTCCCGACCCACGACCGACCCGCAGCCGCTGTCTGTGTGTGTTGAGCTTACGGGCCTTACTAGTGAATGGGCAGCAGCGTTCTCTATGCATTTTAAGACCATACTGCGATCGCCAACCCGCCTGCATGGCTGCACGCGTGACGATTATGGCGACCCCCCCCCCACCCCATTTTGGGGGAGGCCTATGTCCAGCAGTGGACGTCTTTCGACTGAAATGATTATTGTCAAATGAAAAACGCCTCTAAGGTGATTTAAAAGTATAATTTTGGCTTTAAGTATTCAAACTGCAAACAATTAAATCGCACACAATTTGGAATCCTCAGACGCACGTTTTCTGATCAATTTGTTAACATTTTCATCAGAATACATTTTTTCATCAGTTACTTTTGGAACAGACTGTAAGCATTTGATCACTCATTATTTACTGAATCCACCTGCATAGTTGTCACGGGCTCACGGCACACGGCACCTAGACGTATAGATGATAGTTCCCCCGTTGGTTTAGTGGCCGGAAGTGCGGCAGCTGTCCTCATTTCGGTTTCGGTCGGGCAAAGTGTTTGGGATTTGAGTTAGATTGATGGCAAAGGCACGCCAACTGGCGAAATGTGGGTATAGATACTAGACTAAAACAAACCCATGTTCCTTCCGTTGCATGTGTGCCAGGGTCACGATATCCCTTTTAGACCCCGTCAGTTGGTGCTGACATCTCTTTGAGGCGCGCGTGGAACACAACGCGCCGTCGACCCGGGCCTGGTCCTTATCGGACGGCGAGCTACCCATCGCTCGCCGTTCGCAAGCCCGCGCCTGCGGTGGCCGGGAATCAGCCTGTGAATCCCGACGCCCGGGGCGTCTCCTGCGGCCACTAGGAGCGCGAGGGCGCGAACCTTGCCTCTCCCTCACGCGTTCCGCCTCCCTCTTCGTGAGCATTAATGCTACGCAGAAGGAGGTGATGGCCTCCAATGCACTCTCGCTCCGAGCCATGGCCCACCAGGGCCGGACGCGAGAGATCACCGCCGCCGATCGCCTCCGTGAGGACACGGCGGCCCAAGCCGGGCAGACCTCCACCGTATGCTCCACCGTGTGCTCCGGGCGATCCACACAGTGATGACACTGGTACTTTATCGTCGACTCGACACCGATGTGAACCCCTCCTGCCGTTATCTGGGAACCCGATAGTAGTGCGTTCCGAGGACCATAAAAACACATGGCCTCGGACTTGTGCAAGGCCACCTCGAGTCCCAATTGGCGGATCCTATCGACGATTGTCTCAACCCCACGTGTCGCCAGTTCGGCCGCCGCCTCATGCGACCTCTTCTGCGGCAGGACCAGCGTGTCGTCAGCGTAGTAGACTATGCTGACGCCGCTAGGGAGGTCGGCGCGCTGCACCCAGTCGTACGTTCTAAAACGTCCTAATGGGACGTTTTGTCTTTAGTTAGTCAAATAATCCATGCGTCAAGAAGGGCGTCGAGCGGTCACTTGTTACCAGATTTTAACGTCGCACGGTGGGGCAAGATGAGATGTCTATACATAAAATAAAAATAACTAAGTATATAATAATTTTACGCTAGCAGGTAGCTTTGTGTTCTACAACATAAAGCTGTGGTACAACACCGCAGGTAAACAGGCGCGACCCACCCAACCAAGTTCTTATCCTAGACATATCCTACCTATCTTTTTTTTTCTAAACCTATCTCGTCATAATTACCATGTCCACTCTTAAATATAATTATGAATTAACGACACATTTTAATAATCTTGCCCCACTGTGCGTCGGTTACTATGAACAGTATGAACGATCTTGTGTAAAGTATCGTTGCTACAACAACTATGCATAGGCATTTAAATACTCTCTCTCTGCGAACGTGCGCGATGCTACGCACAAGCGATTATTACAAGTGTTAGTATCGTGTTCAAAAGATTAACACTAAGCTGAACTGTCCTCAGTAAGGTTATGTAAGTACTTTCACTGAAGAACTTTCTTTTAGTTATTATTGTTACGTAGTTACCTTCCAAAAAGAGAGTTAATTTTTAGGGTTCCATACCCGAACCATACCCTCCGCTGTCCGTCCGTCCGTCTGTCTGTCAGCGGGATGTATCTCCAGGTAAATAGTTGAATTTTTCACAGATTATATTTGTATTGTCGCTTTAATAATAAAAATAGGGACCCCTTAAATTAACTTTATTTTATTTTTACATGACACAAGAAACGTTTTTTTCTGCGTATTTTGCTAAATATTTTACGGTGGTACGCACGTGAAATAGGTATCAAACACTTAGACATACGGTTCCTTGGAGCTATAAAGAAAATCAAACTTCCAAGACAACACAATAAAAAATGCTGCCATTTATATCGCACATAGAGACACTCGCAAATAAATTGAAATAAACTAAAGCCTTGATGGTAAGTACGTACTTCCCGTTGACTTAGCAGCATAAAGTTTGGCGGAGAAAAATCAGAAAATTGGTAATTTGTAGTTATTATAACAACTGCAAAGTTACATTAATTTGTTCTTCAATCTGGGATCGGAAATTCATGTGTCTTGAAGTAACATTTAGTCTGCATTCAAGTCGGTCCCCTCCACTATTTAAAGTTCATTCAACTAAAAACATATGTTTGTCCTGAAGTACAAACTTGGATTGAAATCCGGAATTGGATATTCGGACAGCCGAGCGAGCACAGCTTTAAACGGCACCAATCAATCAATCAATCAACTTTTATTTTTCTCACCACAATATATACATAGTTATTTTACATTGGTCAGATTCGACAATTATACACAATTCAGGTAACTATATATTGTGGGAGCCTGGTGCCTAAGCTAGGCTCGTGGCCTGTGTTTCAAGACACCAGGATCCCACCCCTTTACATTTTCATTTTAATAAATTATGTACTAAGCGCACTGACAGAATTTAGTAAGGAATCATACGACATTTTATAGTTTTATATAATATGATTAATATCTTTTAGAAGTATGCGAGACGAATGTTAGTAGATGTGTAGTGTGGGTGACGTGTGAGTGTGTGAGTCTGTGTCAGTGTGTAGGTTGTGTTGGTGTTTAGGTCATTATAAGGATGTTTTCAGTATCATTATATTTTAATTTTAGTAGCCAGTCAGGTAGCCTCCTTTTGCATTTATTCTTTGTGATACTAAAGATATGTAACACCTTATGAGTTTTATTGTATAAGTACCAACCAAGATAGCAAAAGAAACGCCTTGCAAAAATAGTTTTGTGAGGTTGTTAATGGCGCTCCACTGGGTCATATCGTCTTTTCCCCCTGGACAGCGTTGGATTATAAACCAAAAGAGTATGCTGTTTCAGCAGAAAGTGCAATGTAAACAGTTGACGCACGACAGAAGAAGACGAGCAAAGCTAATGATTTTGCCATTGGGGATAGTAAGCGTACCCAGATCGTTGATATAAATGAGGAATAGTTATGGTCCGAGGACACTACCTTGGGGCGTGCCGTAGTTAATTATTTGTTCCTCACTGATGAATTCATCTATCTTAACTCTCTGGGTACGCTCACTCAGGTAGTCTTTAAAGAGGTCCAGTGGAAGACCAAGCTATCCATCTTGAGTACAAGAATTGGGAGAGAAACCGTGTCGAAAGCCTTAGCAAGATCTAGAAATATGGCCATAACTTTATCCCCACTATCCATGTTAGTGACCACATAGTCTGTCAACTCATGGACCGCGTCAGAGGTAGATTTGCCGGAGCGAAACCTAAATTGCGCTGGTGCGATGAGATTATTGGTTTCCAAGTAGCTCACAAGTCTGCTATTCATTACCCGTTCCAGTATTTTGGAAAAAGCAGTTAGCACAGATATAGGTCCGTAGTTATCAACACGGCTCCTCCCCACTCTTGTAGATCGGATGAATTATGACTTTTTTGAACCCGTTAGGAAATTTACCTGTGGAAAGCGCAAAGTTAAATATTATGTAGGTACGTTAACGGAGGCACAATGATGGCTGCATGCTTTTTCAAGAGGTCACCGGATATCCCATCCCATCCCGCGGCACAGTTATTGCGGAGTGACATTAATATTCCGGCTACCTCTTCCTCATCTGTTGGGAGCATTAAGACCATGGATTGCGATCCGTTAGTAAGGTTTCCCTTTGTAGCTTTTGTTTGTGTACTGTTTATATTTTTAGCTAACTTTTCACCTACTTTGGCAAAAAAGTCATTGACATTGTTTACAGAATTTTGTGGTGTACTTGATGAGGCTAATAGTTGTGATGATGCATTGGTTTTCCATGTCGACCTGCTTGAGATATTATTTATAGCCGACCATAACTTTTTTGTGTTTTTTCCAGCTTTTCTGATCTAATTTTTTTCAAAATCTATTTTTAATTTCCTTTAACTTATTACTTACAATAGTTTATGTACCTAATAAAAGTAATTTTTAAAATATCATTATTAGGCGCCTGTTTAAATTTTCTATGCAATGTGTCTCGATGTCGCATACAGCGAAGTAAACCAGGAGTAATCCGTGGCTTTAATATTTGTTTACGGTTCAGATTTAGAGTTTGAGTCTATGACGTGTTTTATTAATCTAGTAATTGTTTCCCCTGCCACATGAGGATCTTGGGGCTTGTATACTTCACTAAAGTCTAGTTGTTTTAGGTCTGTCTCTATCTTATCATAATTAAAACGAATACAATTGTTTGTAATTATTTTAGGCATTTGCTTTGACACCCTCAGGGAACGAGTTCTACACAAACGTCCCGTAAAAAAATAACAGGTTCAGGGTATTCTAAATGCTATAATTAAAATAATAATTATTAATTTTTAATAATTGTTATGACCATTAATTTGTAATATACAACATTAGTTTATGTTTACACTAAATCCGAAAAGGGGTCATTGTACTCATCATTTTGAACAACTTTTTATATGGGACCAACCTTGAAATCACAAAAAAAAACAGCTGTTCCATACATTTTGTCGATTTAGTGAACACAAATGTATGGAACAGCTGATTTTTTTTTATGACTAAGACTTGACCGAGTAGGCCGGTTTTAATTAAATAAAGAAATGTTAACTAAACTAATAAATAAAATTGATATTTCAGTCGGGGGACCTCATAATTAGATTAAAAAGTGTCCACAGAACAGTCCCCCGACAGCAATGACAATTTTGTATAATTCATTAAAGTTTTAATATTACTTCAAGATACGGACTATGACCACAGTCTAAAAAATCCTAGACTATATTATTATTTCCAATTTCATATAGCTCTAGAAGTAAACAATAAATTCAGTTTTACATGTGAAATTTAAAATCATCCCCTCTATTTTGGGATGAGATAACAAAAACGCTGAAACACAATGTTATTCTTTATTTCTTACCAAAAGCATGAATGTATTATATCCCTAATTTAAGAAATGTTGGGACACCTTGTGTTGTCATCTGACATTATGCTGAGCTGAGGCCCTTTTGGCATTATAATAATTGTTTTCTGTTTTTGTAGTTATAAGGTGTATTTTTTGCTACAATGCCAATAAACGAATTTTTCTTTCTTTAAATGCTGTGTTCCCCATACAAACATCACCCCTTTAGGAATGTTTTTGAGACAAAACGTAGCCCCCCCTCCTAGCCCCGTAGCCTTCCCCGGGATGCTATCTATCTCCTTGTCAATTTTTATTGAAATCTGTTCAGTGGTTTAGTCGTGTAAAGGTAACATACAGACAGACAGACATGCAGAGTTACTTTCGAATTTATAATATTATGTATGGATTAGGATAAGGATATGGTACAGCAGAAACACATAGTCACGACTTCAGGAATATTTTGAATCTTTGAATATCGGCATAGCGCAGGCGCAACACCGGCACCGTGCACCGGTTCAAGTTCCATCGCGGGTCTTGGAGCACCATCTCAAGTGCCAAGGATAGTTCCGTGTGTCCAGAAGTCTTACATAGTCCTTGTTGCCCAGATGGCAGACGGAGAGTACACATGACAATTTTTTACAGGATAATTAAAAAAATTACAGGTTAATAGGACAGTTCCTACATAAAATTTATCCACTGCTGGGAATCACGCCTCCGTGAGAGGAAAAAACTTATGGAACATTATAATGTGGGCGTCCAAGCAAAAAGGGTCCAGTTCTCGGCATTTAGTTTCCGAGGGTTCCGTTTGGTGCCCTAAAGAATAGCACCATCCCATTTCTACCCGTGGGTGAAACGTGAAAAGGCGACTAAGGGACTTACTAGAGAATGGGCAGCAGCGTTCTCTATGCATTTTTAAAACAGTACTGCGATCGCCAACCCGCCTGCCAAGCGTGGCGATTATGGCAACCCCCCCCCCGCCCCCTTTTTTGGAGGAGGCCTATATAATCAGTCTATGGTAAATTTTCTAATACAAAACTGACAACTTAGTATCGAACTAAGTTTTCAGTTTTGTAAAAAGAACGGTATTTCAATCACTGTTACGTTCTTAATACAAAAATTGGCTCCATGGTTTAAGTCATGTCAAAATATAAATCTTGTTTTGTAATAAGGTGGATACCGTCTTATTACAAAACAATGTTTATCTTCAGACCCAGGTTTAAACCATGGAGCCATTATTGAACTTCGAACTATAGTCCGTCTATGGTAAATTTTCTAATACAAAACTGACAACTTAGTATCGAACTAAGTTTTCCGTTTTGTATAAAGAACGGTATTTCAATCACAGTTACGTTGTTATTACAAAAACTAGCTCCATGGTTTAGCCATGTCAAAATATAAATCTTGTTTTGTAATACGATGGATATAGGTTTTCCCAAATCAAGCTTTTTCAGAGTTTCAACTTCAAATGCATGATGAAAAAAAAATTTGCCTGTTTTTGAATATTTTTTTAAATCCTTATTATCAATTGACTGTTCTAGATACCGAATCTAGTCTTAACTTAATACCCCGCTACTGGACCCTTTTTGCCTTTTTAATTACCTTTCTCCTCTTCTTCAGGTTTCGATCAACGATTTATAAGAAAACGACTGTCAAGTTTCAGTAACATTAAAACTAAACTGTTTAGTTACAATATTTATTATGTTACAAAATTACTTAAACTCTTCCCGTCTTCTTACAAAACAAGATTTATATTTTGACATGGCTTAAACCATGGAGCCCAGTTTTTGTAATAAGAACGTAGCAGTGATTGAAATACCGTTCTTTATACAAAACTGAAAACTTAGTTCGGTACTAAGTTGTCAGTTTTGTGTTTAGGAACTTTATCGTAGTCGGAATAAAGTTCGAAATTCAATAATGGCTCCATGTTTTAAACCTGGGTCTGAAGATAAACCTTGTTTTGTAATAAGGGGGTTCTTTTCTAATCCTTTATTCTGTCACAGGAGTCGCTGAATCTCATTCAATGAAAATGTACGTTGTCGCGTATCGTAGGGACACAATGAAAAGCAAGAGATGCCATGAGGCGCTATAATTTAATTAATAGAGTAATGTACAACTAGGTGTAAACTTATCAGCTAAGTGGTGACTGGTGAGGGATCAGTAGCGCGACCTGCGGCCCTTGTTGCGGACGGTGTTCGCCAGGCACAGGCCGAATACTGCCGCCATGAGCTGCAGACGAAGAACATGATATTAGTATTTACATAGATTAGATAAGATAAGATAATAATTTATTTGCTAAACATGAGTACAATACATACAACACAAATTGTCAGCATGCAAGAGATGTAAAAAGTAAAGAAAAACAGATCATCACGTTTGCCTTAACAATGGCATGCAAATATTAATAAAATTATGAATAATGTCACTCGGAGTCTAATTTAAAAATGTCATGATAATATAGAGATCATTATAAATAATAAATTAGTAAAACATAATCAAAATCTATCATCTAAAAATTCATTTAAATTATAATAAGCTTTATCTGCTAGAAATTTTTTGACTTTCTTTTTGAACGCAACGTCATTTAACTCCACACATACATAAACTCACGCCTTCTTCTCATCGGGGAAAGCAGAAACTACAGACCGCCACCTGCTACGATCCTTACATACTCCTTTTGCTTCGTTTACGTTCATACAGCAGTACCCCAAGTGTAAGTTTGCAAGAGAGTAAACGTAACTATTTCGTTTGCGTTAAAATTTGACCGATAGATCATAATGCTAACAGTATAAGAGTGAGAATAAAAATCTTAACGCAAACGCGCTAGTTACGTTTACTCACTTGCAAACTTACACTTGGGGTACCGGTCATACACGCACGCCGGTTGCGAGTACTACGCACCTGAACATCATCATCAATAAGTTCACTATTTTCATGTGAAATCCGGTAGAATTTGCATGATGCTGGAACATACATTCAGACAAACAGACAAAAATTCTAAAAACTATATTTTCGGCATTAGAATTGTTCCCAGACCTCATAGCAATTACTTTTTCAATAATATTCAATGTACAGTTTTGACTTCGCTACGATTTTATTATATCTAAGTATATATCTATATTTTTTCGGGCTTCTATTAATAGTACTCAACCATACAATTACAACAGCAGTCTTTAAAGTACAGATATAATAAGTAGGTTATCGTATACATAGATTAGCTGATAAACACAATTGATAATAATACCATACTGCACGCGTGGCGAATAGCATAGACAACATAGAAAGTTAAATGTATGTACTCGGAGCTTGGAGTCAGGATACTATCCTTGGTATTTGTATGGAAAACTGACAAGTGTTGATATCAAATCATAAACAGTAGATAATACTATAATCACGTCGTATAATATGCCTTGCGACTCATGCGTCAAATCCATAATGGCGTGTCATGTTCTTTTATTTTGGAATAGCTCATGCCGAATGCCGAGCTAAAATTCAAAATGTATTCACCAAGGATGCCACCATTGCTAGCACAGAGTTACCTACCCATACATGGAGAGATCAATCTGAAGTTCTGAACAAATGAATCAGATCCGAGCAGTCTGACCAGGATGCCTTATGCATTTAAGCAAATTAAACTATCAGACCTCGTACTGACTGACAGTAACTTACCCATACATGGAGAGATCAATCTGAAGTTCTGAACAAAGCGGGAAACGAAACCGATCAGACCTCATACTGACTGACCGTTACTTGTGTACATGGAACAGATTATGTAAAGATCTGATCTGAAGGAAGAACAGACTATGACCATAAAAAGTTAAGTACTTAATATATAATGTAATTTTGGTATTGTGTAAATTAATTTTAATTTAATTTTATGAAATGTTAGTGTATGTCTACCAATTGTTTTTAATTTAATTTAATGTATTGTATGGATTATAGTTTTCTGAAATACATGAATTAATATTAATGGTACTTGTAGGGTATCGCAAACTTGGCATATTTACCTCGATTGAGACGATGACAATCATGACCGATCCGATGGCGATGCCGAAGGTCTGGAAGAACTCCTGCACGTGGGTCTCGCAGCCGTTATATGAGTTAATTAAGGGCACACAAGGTGGGGTAGCGCAGCAGGTATCCGGCAACACGGGACTAGGCAGGTAAGCCTGGGGGCCGGTGGTACCGCAGCACGCAAACTGGAATCATGAGATAAGTAGTTTTTCACACCACCTGCTCGATAATGTCAAATTATATTATGTCATACAAACCTAACCAAAAGTAAGTGATTATAGCCCTGCATGGTCTAGCCGGGCAATGGCATTGTACTGAATTTCGTCATAACCCGCTTGTCAATATTTTGATTAGAATTTGAAAACTAAAAATTCGTATGGAAACTTTTAACTTGTTCGAAAATCGAATTGCTTTATATTATCTCGCAAAAGGTGTGAACAGTAGAGTATTCACTACAGAGGTCGGGTAAAGGTGTCTGTGTCTCGGGCAAGCTTGTATCCCCCGCTACACTCGGGATTCTAGTCTTCTCGCTGCGGTCGGGTGCTCTAGAATCCTTCGTGGCGCTCGGGATTCAATATGGCGCCCGGGACAAAAGACACTGCTTTATGCCTTTGGTGAATAACGTGAAGTGACAACTTAAAATTTTGGAATAACATACTACACATAACACATAACATCACGCCTATAATCCCCGAAGGGTTAGGCAGAAGTGTACATAGAGTACACCCACATTTCACCAAAAACAAAAAAAAAAACATACCAAACTAAAACAACATGCATATATGTATAACATACTATACCGCGTAATATACTGCGCGTTGCCAGTCTGGCGCAACACGTTACATTAGCTTGTAGCAGTTAGCATGTCGGGGACGCGAACCCATACGTTTTCCCATACCAGATATAACTCAACGCGCCTAAAGAAGTTATCACTTTAAAAAAAACTAGCCGGTAAGTCGGTGCTACTGCTAAATAATAAAACACCTTGGCTATTGACCACGTAAAGCAATAAAAATGTACCACATTGTCATTGTAAAACCATCTGGGCACATACTAACATTTGTTTCAAGTAATAAATTGTAATATCCCGATACATTAAGCAATGCAATAATTATGCGTCTGCAAACGATATTCGCGTTGCTGAATTTTGGCCAATTTAATTTAAAAAATATGGGTACTTTAGGTATTGAATGAGTTATTTTTGCCATCGGTACCCTAAGAGAAGAAGAATATCCAATGTAGTAAGTATTTTATTAACCGACTTCCAAAAGGAGGAGGTTATCAATTCGGATGTTTATATATTTTTTTTATGTTAGGGCATAACTCCGTCATAATTATACCTACAGACGAATTTGCAAATTATTTTTTTTGTTCGAATGGATATGCTCTCAAGGTGATCCCATTGTCACCAAGTCAGAATCTGATGAAAATCGAGGAAATTCCTCAAATTTTATAGGCACATTAGCGATATGGGTATTTTTTATAGTAAGTAATTCATTTGTACTCGGAAAGCACCATTTGGTGAAGTGCAACTGATGATGAAGGCCACAGATGGCCACCGGAACTACTTAATAATAAGTATTTCACGGTTGCGATTCGAAACGGCACTTTAATATAGTTGCTAAGCAATTTATGCTCGTCACTATGCATATTTTGAAGTCACCATCAGTTCCAGTTCTCCTGGTTTAACCACCAATTAACGCCTCTGCATCGGGAAAAGCAATATTTTGTAAAAAGTGATGAGCATTTGACATAGGCTATTGTAACTTATATATATTATTACAAACTGATCCACTAAAAAGTAAAAAATAAAAACCTTTAACAAAATAAATACAACCGACTTCCAAAAATAAACACTACAAAGTGAATAATAACTTTAAATTCGGAAGTCGGTGTCTTTGGATCTGTATTTTAGTTTTTTGCCACCGACTACCGAATTTAAAGTTATTATTAAAGAGTAGTTTTTTTTTGTCAATTAATCCTCATAATCATGGTTTAGTAAACAAACACAATTCGGATGGTCAAACAGAATTGCTAATAATTTTCCTCAGTTGACGAGGATCACTGCAGTCGACCGTCTTCGACCAGTGTGGAGTTTCTTGCCCATTCTTCTCCATATGAAACTACCTTTTGGAAGGGGCGACTAGAATCAATTCTATTTTTTTGTAAAATTGACGTTCAAAAGTGCCTTGTATGTGCTTATAGTTATATTTAGTTGAAATAAATAATCTGACATTGACTTTGACAGTCAACATTAATTGCCTCAAAACATAATCGACCCTCAATTCTTTCATGTTGTTTTAATTTTTAAACATACAGTGGTTGATCTACTTCAAAATGGATCGACGTCGGAGAAAAACTGTCCCCGTCGATCAAGTGGATCAATGTCATAAATCGACCTTGTGTCCTGCGCCGGCGCCGGGAGCGATAACGATAAAGACCGAACGCAGCGGGACCTCCTTAGTGAGTATACTTGACCATCTTCAATAATATATTCTAAACTTTTAGGGAGACTCACTATTGGCGTATGTTGTCATTCTTCATAAACTACTTCCTATTTACAAAATGCAGCCTAAACATATCAGTCTATTCACGTACCGTCTTTTCAATAGCCTGGAAGGCGATCCTGTCGTTTTTGAAGGCTTCGTTGAGCCACCTGGGCACCTCGGCCACCACGTTGTCCAACTTCACGAAGATCAGGATAGCCAGGATCAGCTTCACAACCATCAGGAGCAGCATGAAGATCGCGTACTGGAATCATTGTTTTTATTTTTGTTAGAGCTTTATAATATAACTAGCTGACCCGTGCCCACTTCGTTGGGCGGTAAACATTTTACCGTCTTTTCATTTTTCGGATTAAATTATGGCCTTATGTTATGACACTCACAAAATAATAACGTGGCTTTCAATGGGTAAAAGATTTTTCAAAATCGGTTCAGTAGATCCAGAGATTACCCCTACAACCTCACGAACGATAAAATATTAATGTAAGTAGATGAAGCAACGGTTTAGCAATATCCTTAAAAAAAAATGACTCGCATTCCGTTTGCTCACTACCTATAGGCAAGCGACTTCTCGACAAAATCAATAGCAGTGAATTGGGACTGGGATTGTGAATTCAACTGCACATTTACCGCTGAGTCGGTGACGGTCGGTGATTCTTCAATTTTGCCGGCGTGAGGGGTCAAAAGATATTTTTAGAGTTCCGTACCCAAAGGGTAAAACGGGAACCCTATTACTGAGGCTCCGCCGTTTGTCCGTCTGTCACCAGGCTGTATCTCATGAACCGTGATAGTTAGACAGTTGAAATTTTCACAGATGATGTATTTCTGTTGCCGGTATAACAACTAATACTTAAAAACAGAATAAAAAAAATATTTAAGGGGGCTCCCATACAATAAACGTGATTTTTTTGCTCGTTTTTGCTAGATATTGATAACGGCAACAGCTTGAAATATTCACAGAATATTAAGTTATATATTCACTTTAAAAACAAATAATTAAATTAAAATAAACCAAATATTTAAGGGGGGCTCCCATTACAACATACGTGATTTTTTTGCCATTTTTATAGATAATGGTACGGAACCCTTCGTGGGCGAGTCCGACTCGCACTTGGCCTGTTTTTTTATTATTTAAATTAGCCAACGGAATTAAAACATCCAAAGTTTCCTGAGAATCGGATTATTTTAACTCCCTGCCGTGTTTCCCCAAAACCAGCAATAAAAATACCATCCTGAAACACCTGGAACTCAAATGAGAATAGTTATGCCGCTGCCATTTTTTTTTTTTTTGGGTGGTAAATTATCAAATAACTTCTCCCGCTCTGGCCGGAGCGGGGAGGGCATGTCAGACTGTTACTGACTAAAACCCACCCGTGTTCCTTCAAATGCCTGTGTGCCAGGGCCACGATATCCCTTTCGGACAGGCTCGTAACCCTGGCAGGCATTAGCCCTTTCGGACCCTGTCAATTGGTGCTGACATCTCTTTGAGGCGCGCGTGGAACACAAAGGACCGTCGACCCGGGCCTGGTCCTTATCGAACGGCGAGCTACCCATCGCTCACCGTCCGCAAGCCCGCGCCCACGGTGGCCGGGAATCGGCATGCGATTCCCGACGCCCGGGGCGTCTCCTGCGGTGACTAAGGGCGTGAGGGCGCGAACACTGCCTCACCCTCACGCGTTCCGCCTCCTCCTTTGCATGCATTACTGCTTTGCAGAAGGAGGTGACGGCCTCCCGTGCACTCTCGCTCCGACCCATCGCCTGAACCAGGGCCAGATGCGAGAGATCGCCGCCGCCGATCGCCTCCGTGAGAACATGGCGGTGCTCTGCCCAAGCAGGGCAGACCTCAACCGTATGCTCTACCGTGTCCTCCGGTTGATCCACACCCGAGCGTTTCCTCCCGCTTTATTCTGAATAGGAACCTCCCGAAATAACCGTGTCCAGTGAGGACGTGCGTCAGGCGGAAGGTGAGGAAGCCGTGGCGCCTCTCTAGCCACTCCTCATAGAGGGGACTTATCGCCACAATTGTGGCATGCAAATTCTTTGCCAAATAGTAAATATCCCTGGCGATGGCACATGCTTATTTTCATCTCTCTCCTATTTGGTGAACAGTAACGTGGCCATGTCATTGTCTTCTCAAATTCGAGACAGCATTGTGCGCCACGTGTCTAAAAACTGGGAAATATTCCAACCTTTCACCCAGGATTGGTAAGGAGGAGCTGTTTATGGTTCAAAGCGTGAATACGTCGCTGAAATGTCTTGTAATGGCACCTCCGGAACCACCTGTGAACTCACGGCAGCGGGAGAACTATTCCCATTTGAGTTCCAGGTGTTTCAAGATGGTATTTTTATTGCTGGTTTTGGGGACGCACAACAGGGAGTAAAAATAATCTGATTCTCAGGAAATTTCAATTAAGGTCATTTTGATGCGTGTCAGACTTTTACTGACTAAAACCCACCCGTGTTCCTTCAAATGCCTGTGTGTGCCAGGGCCACGATATCCCTTTCGGACAGGCTCATAACTCTGGCACGCATTGGCCCTTTCGGACCCCGTCAGTTGGTGCTGACATCCATTTAAAATGGGAATAGTTCTCCCGCCTTTTTCCAACCCTTACAACACCAGCCTAAACCAAAGATACTAAGCAATAAAATTAAAATACGAACGTAGGTATTCAAGGACACTTTTTTCTAGTAAGAACGACTAATACTAAAAACTATTATAGTAATACCACAGTGTGAAATACCTACACAATAAGTAATTCGCAAAGAAATAGAAATAACAAAATTCCAACCCGGCAATAGGTAAAAACACATTTATTATCCTCTAATTTAAAATTAGGAAGCGAAACAAACCAAAACGAAAACCAAACAACGACGATGAAAAATATTTCAAAGCAAATTAGTAGGAAGTACTCGTAATAACAAAATATCGCAGAACAGAAATTTCGGTAACTATAGCTTGAACGTGTATCGCTTAGGTTTGTATTCTGTGATTGATACATGACTTCGTTTTTTGATACGATCGGCTTGCAAGCCGCGGTTAAGGTTAATCTTTGTGAAGTTTTCCCCTTGGCATTCTCGACTTTAATGCTATAAATGCAACGTTCAAATTACCTGAATACCAATTAGAACCTCATTTCATTAACTTTTAGCAGATGCCTGCATACTGAAAAATACTGGCCACCTAGAACTGGCATAAAAACTTTAGAACGTTATCACGCCTGCACTGAAACATACTGGCCACCTAGAAAAAAAACTAAATATAAACCTCAAGAAACTTCCAAAAATTCTTATTTCAATGTAAAATATGCATTAACGCGTTGTCGTAAAATTCAATTTAGATCTTTATCGGCCTCCGAATTCTAATTTCAATGTAAAGTATGCAATAACTCGTTGCCGTAAGATTCAATTTGGATCTTAACTGCATTTGGTACATTTTTCATACAAACATTAAAAACCCTTATTTTCACCCTTAAGCGCCGAATTTCGTAAAATCCTTTCTTAGTGAGCACCTAGAAGTCGAAAGGAACAATCAGGCCAACATTCATGACTCTAACTTTAAAAACATAGGAGTTTCATACAAACTTTGACACCCCTTTTCAACCGCTTAAGGTGCGAATTTATAAAAATCCTTTCTTAGTGCGCGCCTGCACCCCATAGAAAGTGCTTGTGCCAAATTTTAGACCTCAAGGCCCAGTAGTTTCCGAGATTTCGTGATGAGTGGTCAGTGAGTGGACTTCTCTTTTATATATATAGACTAGCTGACCCGTGCCCACTTCGTTGGGTGGTAAACATTTTACCGTTTTTTCATTTTTCGGATTAAATTATGGCCTTATGTTATGACACTCACAAAATAATAACGTGGCTTTCAATGGGTAAAAGATTTTTCAAAATCGGTTCAGTAGATCCAGAGATTACCCCTACAACCTGACAAACTATAAAATATTAATATAAGTAGATGAAGCAACGGTTTAGCAATATCCTTAAAAAAAATGACTCTCATTCCGTTTGCTCACTATAGGCAAGCGACTTCTCGACAAAATCAATAGCAGTGAATTGGGACTGGGATTGTGAATTCAACTGCACATTTACCGCTGAGTCGGTGACGGTCGGTGATTCTTCAATTTTGCCGGCGTGAGGGGTCAAAAGATATTTTTAGAGTTCCGTACCCAAAGGGTAAAACGGGAACCCTATTACTAAGGCTCCGCCGTTTGTCCGTCTGTCACCAAGCTGTATCTCATGAACCGTGATAGTTAGACAGTTGAAATTTTCACAGATGATGTATTTCTGTTGCCGGTATAACAACTAATACTAAAAAACAGAATAAAGTAAATACTTAAGGGGGCTCCCATACAACAAACGTGATTTTTTTGCTCGTTTTTGCTAGATATTGATAACGGCAACATTTAGACACTTGAAATATTCACAGAATATTAAGTTATATATTCATTTTAAAAATAAACAATGAAATTAAAATAAACCAAATATTTATGGGGGGCTCCCATACAACATACGTGATTTTTTTGCCATTTTTATAGATAATGGTACGGAACCCTTCGTGGGAGAGTCCGACTCGCACTTGGCTGGTTTTTTTATTATTTGAATTAGCCAACGGAATTAAAACATCCAAAGTTTCCTGAGAATCGGATTATTTTAACTCCCTGCCGTGGTTCCCCAAAACCAGCAATAAAAATACCATCCTGAAACACCTTTTTTTTTTTTTTTTTTTTTTGGTGGGAAATCATCAAATAACTTCTCCCGCTCTGGGCGGAGCGAGAGGGAGTGTCAGACTTTTACTGACTAAAACCCACCGTGTTCCTTCAGATGCCTGTGTGCCAGAGTCACGATATCCCTTTCGGACAGGCTCGTAACCCTGGCAGGCATTGGCCCTTTCGGACCCCGTCAATTGGTGCTGACGTCTCTTTGAGGCGCGCGTGGAACACAACGCGCCGTCGACCCGGGCCTGGTCCTTATCGGACGGCGAGCTACCCATCGCTCACCGTCCGCAAGCCCGCGCCTACGGTGGCCGGGAATCAGCCTGCGATTCCCGACGCCCAGGGCGTCTCCTGCGGCGACTTAGGGCGGAAGGGCGGGCACCCTGCCTCACCCTCATGCGCTCCGCCTCCTCCTTCGCGAGCATTACTGTTTCGCAGAAGGAGGTGACGGCCTCCCATGCACTCTCGCTCCGAACCATGGCCTGAACCAGGGCCGGACGCGAGAGATCGTCGCCGCCGATCGCCTCCGTGAGGACACGGCGGTGCTCCGCCCAAGCAGGGCAGACCTCCACCGTATGCTCCACCGTGTCCTCCGGGCGATCCACACAGTGATGACACCCGGGCGTTTCCTCCCGCTTTATCCTGAACAGGAACCTCCCGAAACAACCGTGTCCGGTGAGGACCTGCGTCAGGCGGAAGGTGAGGACGCCGTGGCGCCTCTCTAGCCACTCCTCAAAGAGGGGACTTACCGCCGCAATTGTGGCGTGCCCAGCACTGGGTTGCGACAATCGCACTTTCCATGTCGCCATGAGATCCTGCCGGAGCTCCGTCCGCTGTGCCGCGATTTGTTGCGGCAGCGGAGTTTCACCCCGGCGTTTCGCCTCTTCGCGCCACACCCACATGTGCGCGAGGACTTTCGCCTCCAGATCCCATGGCGGCAGTCCGGCAAGGAGGCTCGCCGCCTCACGGGAGACCGTGCGGTAACCCCGTACCAGCCTGATGGCCATGACCCTTTGGGACGCGTTCAACCGCTGGGCTGGTCGCAGCCTCAGTGAACGCGCCCACACCGGTGCCCCGTAAAGGGCCATGGACCGCACGATCCCCGCGTAGAGCCTCTGGAACTCAAATGAGAATAGTTCTGCCGCTGCCATTTTTTTTTGGACATGGCGGTGCTCCGCCCAAACAGGGCAGACCTCAACCGTATGCCCCACCGTGTCCTCAGGGCGATCCACACAGTGGTGACACCCGGGCGTTTCCTCCCGCTTTATTCTGAATAGGAACCTCCCGAAACAACCGTGTCCGGTGAGGACGTGCATCAGGCGGAAGGTGAGGAAGCCGTGGCGCCTCTCTAGCCACTCCTCATAGAGGGGACTTATCGCCACAATTGTGGCATGCAAAATCTTTGCCAAATAGTAAATATCCCTGGCGATGGCGCATGCTTATTTTCATTTCTCTCCTATTTGGTGAACAGTAACGTGGCCATGTCATTGTCTTCTCAAATTCGAGACAGCATTGTGCGCCACGTGTCTAAAAACTGGGAAATATTCCAACCTTTCACCCAGGATCGGTCAGGAGGAGCTGTTTATGGTTCAAAGCGTGAATACGTCGCTGAAATGTTTTGTAATGGCACCTACGGAACCACCTGTGGACTCATGGCAGCAGAAGAACTATTCCCATTTGAGTTCCAGGTGTTTCATGATGGTATTTTTATTGCTGGTTTTGGGGACGCACAACAGGGAGTAAAAATAATCTGATTCTCAGGAAATTTCAATTAAGGTCATTTTGATGCGTGTCAGACTTTTACTGACTAAAACCCACCCGTGTTCCTTCAAATGCCTGTGTGTGCCAGGGCCACGATATCCCTTTCGGACAGGCTCATAACTCTGGCACGCATTGGCCCTTTCGGACCCCGTCAGTTGGTGCTGACATCCATTTAAAATGGGAATAGTTCTCCCGCCTTTTTCCAACCCTTACAACACCGCCTAAACCAAAGATACTAAGCAATAAAATTAAAATACGAACGTAGGTATTCTAGGACACTTTTTTCTAGTAAGAACGACTAATACTAAAAACTATTATAGTAATACCACAGTGTGAAATACCTACACAATAAGTAATTCGCAAAGAAATAGAAATAACAAAATTCCAACTCGGCAATAGGTAAAAACACATTTATTATCCTCCAATTTAAAATTAGGAAGCGAAACAAACCAAAACGAAAACCAAACAACGACGATGAAAAATATTTCAAAGCAAATTAGTAGGAAGTACTCGTAATAACAAAATATCGCAGAACAGAAATTTCGGTAACTATAGCTTGAATGTGTATCACTTAGGTTTGTATTCTGTGATTGATACATGACTTCGTTTTTTGATACGATCGGCGTGCAAGCCGCGATTAAGGTTAAACATTGTGAAGTTTTCCCCTTGGCATTCTCGACTTTAATGCTATAAAAGCAACGTTCAAATTACCTGAATACCAATTAGAACCTCATTTCATTATCTTTTAGCAGATGCCTGCATACTGAAAAATACTGGCCACCTACTCGTAGAACTGGCATAAAAACTTTAGAACGTTATCACGCCTGCACTGAAACATACTGGCCACCTAGAAAAAAAAACTAAATATAAACCTCGAGAAACTTCCAAAAATTCTTATTTCAATGTAAAATATGCATTAGCGCGTTGTCGTAAAATTCAATTTAGATCTTTATCGGCCTCCGAATTATAATTTCAATGAAAAGTATGCAACAACTCGTTGCCGTAAGATTCAATTTGGATCTTAACTGCATTTGGTACATTTTTCATACAAACATTAAAAACCCTTATTTTCACCCTTAAGCGCCGAATTTCGTAATATCCTTTCTTAGTGAGCACCTAGAAGTCGAAAGGAACAATCAGGCCAACATTCATGACTCTAACTTTAAAAACATAGGAGTTTCATACAAACTTTGACACCCCTTTTCAACCGCTTAAGGTGCGAATTTATAAAAATCCTTTCTTAGTGCGCGCCTGCACCCCATAGAAAGTGCTTGTGCCAAATTTTAGACCTCAAGGCCCAGTAGTTTCCGAGATTTCGTGATGAGTGGTCAGTGAGTGGACTTCTCTTTTATATATATAGATAACACGACCGTTTATCGTCAATTGTATGAATGAGCAGCGAAAATGTTAATTGTATACTCTCGTTGTAATAGTAAAAAATGTTGAGGGTGTCATAACTTAGATACAATGAAAACCGTTAGTTTTGTCTGGCTTGCCTTAATTATTGGGTACGAAATTATTGTAATTTTCATCTAAAACCATTAGAAAGTCATAACAATGTTACTCTTATCTCATTGTCATAAAGTATAAATTAGAATGATTGTGAGTTTGATAAAACTCTCGGCAATAATCTACAACTTAGCTTACCGAGATAACAGTTACATTGCAATGACTTCCTAATGTTTTACGTCATTCAAATTTGATCAAAACCCAAAATCCATCGTAAATGTCCAAATGAACGTTCTGCAAAGAATAAAAACAAGACTTACAGTGACAAGCATGCAGTTACTCTCCCGGATGGCGCCACAGCATCCGAAGAACGCGATGAAGAAGACAATGCTTCCCACCACAATCGACGTGACCGGGGCTATCTCCAGGCTGAAGTCTGCTATCTGTACGATGTCCGTCATCTTGAGCTGCACCGCTATGCCGAGACCCAGCAGGGCTAGACCGGCCAGCTGGAAATGTAGGTTTCATATTTAGTGGAAGATGAGGGGCTCGTGCATAAACGTCGCACGGGTCGATTGACCAGGCTATGCTACGCTCAGAAGCTCGAAAGTCTGACAATCAGTTTACCAGTGTTAGCAATTGGTATCGTATTACCCAGTAACTGATAGACGGACCCTCCATGTTAACATACTGGTATTGTTATACTCAACATAGTTGGAAAAAGACTAGGCGAGATGATGATTTAGTATTAATCTTGCTAGACAGGAATCGGCTAGAGGCGGAAAGTACAGCATCGGTTGTTGGTTGTGACGACGCTTAAGGGAGGCCTTAGGCCTCCTAACAGTGGATGTCTTCCCACTAAATTTTGACGATAATGTAATGGCGAGACACCAAGGAGGTGTCATAATGTGTCTTGTGACTAATAGCTAGAGATCGGATATTCGGATGCATATGCACCTAATAGCTAGAGATCGGATATTCGGATGCATATCCACCTAAGGTTTGAGAGTTGACTAGTGTGGAGTGCGCTTCGGTACGGGAAAAAGTGTCTGTTTCCAGGACTGACGAATGTTTAAGAACTACTCTTTTGTACTGTGGATCCCCGAATAAATATATTTAATTTTAGAATAAAAGCTTTTGAAGAAATATTAATAGTGTTTTTTAAACTTGTTATTTCCACAAAATTATTGACTAGTTCTAAATAGATATGAAATATTTTTTATACTTAGGAATACAAAATTGTTTACCTAAACACTGCTATTACTGAAACCTCGCGATCCCGGAATAAAAATATATTGTTTCCATACTTTTGTATCATTTGCCGGGAAAAAAACGTACTATAGGTAAATATGCATCCGAATATTAATAGGACTACTAATAGGACAGTAATTTTTCTACGCTTAGATTTTAGGAAACCTTTTATTTTATAAAAAAAGAACGTGTAAATGTTAGGGTGCCCTCGCATCTTTCGTTAAATTGGTTGAAGTTCGTGTTGACTGCGCTATCCCTTTATTAAACTTCATGTGAAGGGTGCCCTTAGCTGCAGCTCGGGAATTTACGGACACGAGTGTGTTTCTAAGCATAATAAGTTTTTTTTTAGCTTAAAGACATACCTAAATATCCACTGTATTTTAAGACCTCAAACTTATTTTTTCTTCCGACCTGAACTGAACAACTATATTATCATAAATACATATTATGTCATTCCTTTAAAATCAAGTTTTGATCGGTCATTGTTATGACTGAAATGTTTTCTGTTTATTTGTAGTCCGCATACCGAAGTCCTTCTGTCATTGACTTTAGCTGACGCGACACAAAGAAGATTATGAATGTATGTGAGTGGCTGGCGAGAAGCAATTTACTATAGTCATCGTGAGCTTGTCAAGTACAAGGAGTGACTGCAATAACTGAAAACCTCAGAAACCCGAACCAAGTAGGTAATAATTATTGAAATATAGGAACTTGGGGCCTAGCCTTTTCCCAAGTTCTGTTTTGAGATCGGATTAGACTACCCGTAATGAAACTCTCAAATATACCTAGTACGAATGCAGTGAAAGTAATATTGTGACTTGAAGTGTGAGTTGATAGCGATAGAGCCATGTTTCAGATTATCTAAAGTACTTACAAACATCTTTTATGGGGTACTGTGTTAAATGTTACAACAAGATGCCTTGTGATATAGTGCAGTTAAATGAAAGAAAATTTAAAACTCATATTAAAAGTACACTTTGTAAACAAGCTTATTACAAATTAGAGGATTATATCCAAGATAAGAACGCTTGGAAACATGCTGGTCCAGCTCCATAGGACAATCTAGAGTCTAGACAAAATTTAACTGATTGCTATTTTAACTGTATAATTTATTATTTTTATGACATTTATTTTACATTATGTGATTACCTTAACTCCACTGATAGGTACTTTTTTTTTTTAGAAAAACTTTTTTTGATTTTTTGATTTTACAATGTTTGTAAATATGTGAGCACCATGTATCTAACACATAATTAATTTGTCTGTCATTGCTTCATTGTTAATTCACTTTAACTATTGTGGTATAGTAATTTTATTCTAGGTGCCTTCACATATAATTGATGTACCTATACAAAATATTGTAAATCGTTTTAAAAGAGTAACGGTGGAGTTTCTTGCCCATTCGAGATCTTCTCCATACGAAGCTACCTTTTGGAAGGGGCGACTAGAATCGTTTCTATTTTATTTGTTCATTTTGGCATTCAAAAGTGCCATTTATGTGCCTATTTGAAATAAATTATTTGACTTTGATAAAATCTGTTGTATCGTGTATCGATACTCTTCACATCTGCGAAGTTTACACACAAAAAAAACTGATTTTTAAAACGATATTTTAAGTGACTTCACTACCGGACGATGACACCAAAAAAAATCATCGTCAAATTAATTAATTTTTTGTTTTTATCATGTTTAGATATCGATACCCCTCAGATCACGTCTCCGGAGTTTCGCTAGCTGATTTACATTGACTCTGTATAGTTATAGCTTCATTGGAAGCAGGACAATAACCTGCCTACATTATTAGTCAAACATTATAAATAACATCTGGCAAATATTTCCCACTTTTTCCTGTTAACGTTCATGCTTCATAGCCATGTGTCATTTCAGTATCACCACGGAGGGACATGTAAGGTTTAATTCACAGAATTTTAGCATACCTAGCTTGTGTACAATCAATATGAGTATATCTGTAATTGAGGCGTTATCTCTACCTTATGGCGAGCTGTTATCACCAATCTTATCATCGTTATCACTATGTTTTAGGTGCGAGTGCCGAGACGCACCTAAAAACGTTATGGAAGTATTTTTTTTTGTATCGTACTATGTGGGTGGTACATTAGAATATTAAGTACTTATTGTATTGTTTTTAAATAAAATCACGATAACGTTACCATTGTGGTTTTGATATTACCTATATGTGATAGGATTTTAAATATTGTTTCAGGAAATGCTTGCGTCAGTGTTTGACTTTGATTCTGTAAATTATAAATGTGTGAGTAAGATGACGTTGGTTAGTCATGAAATGGTCACTCCACTTGTATTGTTTATGGTCGAGCAAATTGACTGAACAAAGTTATAAAGGAAAGGCAAGTTTTCGCCTTTCCGTAGCACGAGTCAAATCACACAAAAACACGACATAACAACACGCCTGTAATCCCCAGAGGTGTCCTTAGCTATGGGGTTGCCAACTTTATTTAGAAGAAATACAGTATTTCTGATTTCGGATAACCTACAGTACCTACAATTCTCTAAAATATAGTACGGTCGGCAACCCTACTTAGGTTTTCTTAGGTAGTACACTGTACACCCACATTTTATTTAATTTCACATGAAACAACCGAATTTTTTTTTACATTTTACCTAACATAAAAAAAAATGGTGGGTCAAAACAGTAGGTGCTTATTACAACATTACCCATAGTTCTGTCACAAAACAGTAGGTGCTTATTACAACATTACCCATAGTTCTGTCACAAAACAGTAGGTGCTTATTACAACATTACCCATAGTTCTGTCACAAAAGGGCTTACAAGCAGTTATAAGACTATGTTTCAAGCACCTAACTAGTCATCTTTCAATCCATGACCTACTTGTTACTTAGACAAATCGATCAAATGCAGTAAAGGGTGCTTTCAGAGTATCACCGTACACAGCTCAATATTAACTCATTTGATAGTACTTTTAGATACAAGCCTGGTTATAATCAGAAGGTTATCATCGTATGAACTATCGAACGTCTTGAAGGTTGGCAATTAACTCATCAGCAAACAGGAAGTGGCAAAGAGGAGGTTTTAAGGACTGCCTTTTGTAACGTTTGACGTTCGAAAAGTAGGTACCGACATACTGATTGTTAGAATAATTTTAATACTTAAATGAATTTAAAAAACCCTGGGTTACAAGTTGTGTCTATCTATTAGGGCGTGGCCAGAAGTCGCGTCAGCACCGGCCAGTTTGTCGACTTATCATCATCCACAGGCTATAGTATCCACTACTGAGTACCGGGCAATAAGTCTCTTCAATCACATGACATGTAACTTGAACCTCAAGTTCTGTCATTCAGACCTCAGACATCATGCTTTCGAACATCGTCGCTCCCTGTGACGTAGCCTGAAAACGAGGGCGTCCTACCCTACCTTTGTTGATTCGCGTCTTTCACTCATGAACACGTGATCCCTGATTGCCAACTTAGGTAATATAAACTATCATCATAATAAAATATGACGCATATAGTATATATTCTATTTTTGTAGATATCTAAGAAATATTTAACCGCTTAAATTAAAATTATATCATTGTTCCATAACAAATCCACAATAGATCGTTAAACTGTTTGCTAATAACGTTAGTTAAAATACAAATAGCTTGTTTAAAAATCCAGTAACAAATAAGGTCCAAGCTGTGATAGACTCTGTTCGACAGGGTCGGCGGCATACCTCCTTTGGTTTTCATTAATCTATTTTAATTACTTATCGTATGAATAGCAGTACGAATAAGTGATGCTGCATTTCATAAGAACAATATCCACTTCGGTCTCGTGTTGAAAACAATAAACTGTAAATAAGGTGTGTCTAGCAAATAAAGCAATATAAACTGAAAACAATGAACGTGCTGCAAGTCTACATCGATATCATTATAGATATAGGGTGTAACCCGTGCAACACGACTTTATAGATCATTTTGTATTTTAAATCACAAACTATTTCATAGTAATTACCTACTTAGTAAAGAACCAGACAGCTGTGCTGCTGGGGAGTTTATTGCGCCACTTCTTCTTCCCAGCTAAAGCACTAGGAAGTGGTGACGGGTGGGCGTTTTGGGGGACTGTCTCATGTAATTTTTTGACGTTCGAAAAGTACTGATTCTCAGCCTAGTTTGAATAAATGACTTTCGATTTTTTTTTTTTGACCACATAGTTCATATTCTTCCCTAATTAAGTGTAGCACTAGAGATAAACAACAATCAGGCTAAACACACCATCTGAAACAAATCTCAATCTTACCTCACACCTCTCTCATCGTTAAAATCACTAGCTTTTAGAAAATAAATAATGAAAACACTTACTGCAAACACCAAGTTGGCGAAGAACAAGATGTATTTAACCACAAATTCACCGCAACCCATTTTGAATGAGTATTGAAACAATTAATTAAAAAAAATAAGCACTATGTAAAGTACGTTCGTTCAACTACGACGTTATACGTAGACTGTGCGGGTGTGCGAGTACAGTACTCGTACAAGCCTCGGATCATCGGATGATAGAAAAAGTTATCGGCTGTTATCGAATGTATATTATGTACAAATTGAATTTTTATAATCGCTACAGTAAAGTTTATTTTTTGATTTTGATGGGAATCCGAAATCTTTTTTTTAAACCAACAGGTAAAACTGTGTTTAACAAAAAAATACCGGTCAAGTGCGTGTTGGAACTCGGACCACACCCAATAGTGAATAGAGGGTAGTTCCGTAGTTAGGATGAATTTATCTAAAAACAAACAACATTGTAGTTGAAAAACATGTTCTCCCATACATCGATATACGCCACGGTCATTTTTCCAACTGCAAATGAAAGTTTGTAATAGCAAAAGAAAGAAATTGGTAAAACTACAAATTATACATTTTCGGACTTTTTCCTTAATTGTGCTGTGAGACCTTACTTCTTGCTACATTTTGATTCTAGGTCAACGGGAGGTATCCTATTATAGGTTTTGATTTATTTGCGAGTATCAAAATATGTCGCATAATTTATTATAACGCCGAATTTTTTTATTGCGTTGACATAGAAGCTTGATTTGTTTAGAGCTCCAAGGGTCCGTCGACCTACGTATTTGATATTAATTTCAACTTGAGATACCGCCAAGCGTTCCTGAGAAAAAGGGTCTTGCCAGACTGACAGACAGGCAGATAGACAGACAACGAAGTGATCCTATAAGGGTTCCGTTTTTTTCCTTTTGAGGTACGAAACCGGAGTTTGGAAGCTGCTGATGTGATACCCCCGTGCCTCGATGCGCACGTGGCACTCATCTCCGGCCGTGTCGGATTGCCGTCCCATCGGATTAAGAGACTGTTAGATCGGATTGTTTTAAATATAATCGTAGACTACCATAGTTTAACATTTTTAACCGACTTCCAAAAAGAAGGAGGTTATGAGTTCGGCTGTAGGTTTTTTTTTATGTATGTTTACCGATTTCTCCGTCAATTCTGGACCGATTTGGAAATTCTTTTTTTGTTTGAATGGGTATGCTCCCGAGGTGGTCCCACTGCGTGGCAAAAAGCTAAAATATAGATCCAAAGACACCGACTTTCTTAATTAAAGTTGTTTTTCACTTTTTAGTGTTTTTTTGGAAGTCGGTTTTTTTTTTTTTTTGTAAAACGTTTTATTAAATTGAAAGGCTAGCCTTTGGGAAAACCTTGGGAAACTGACATCATTAGCCTATAGATTAATGATGTCAGTTTTCCTTTTATACTTCCTCTCAATGACGTCATAGCTGTCTCATCAGCAGTAAAACAAATGAAAGTATCGGAATTGATTCGTAAACGTACGAAAATGTGGGTGAGTAACAAAGTTAACACTCGGTAATCTTATCAGACGCTGATTGTGTACAACGTGGTCGAGGTATTGTGCTCGCTAATATGAAAATAGATGTGATGCTGATTATTATTTTTAACATATGTAGAAAATCAGACATGAAGAAAATACAGAAAATTGTGCGGGATTGGAAAAAGAATTGTTACACAATTCCAAATATGGCAAGCGATTGCGAGTGGACTTTCCTATGAATTGGGCTCCCGTTCTAAGCGAAAATGTGTTTATCCTGCAGCACAGTCACTTTAACTCTTTTAATCTACGTGGAAATAAATTCAAAATGCACTGACATGTACTTTTATAGCATTCTAAATCTAAAAACTGCATATAGGTGGCGTGCCAGTTTTCTCGAAGGTAAAAAGGTGAAATACTAAACTCATATTTGACCAAATTTAATATATTATGTGACGAACAAATGGGATTCCGTAAGAATAGAAGCGTCAATATGGCAATATGTATAATCTTATCAATCATATAATTTCTAATGTTGACAGAAACACGCCAATATTTACTGACATGACAAAAGCGTTTGACTATGTAGATCAAAAGACACTAATTGAAAAACTAAACGCTTACGGTATATGGGGAAATGCTTTGGAACTACTAAAATCTTATTTAACTGACCGCAATCAATATACAGAAATAACTAAAGTCAATTTAAAAACTAAACGGGAAATAAAATACCTATCAAACTGTAGGAAACTTTACTATGGGGTACCACAGGGCAGTGTGCTTGGGCCACCATTATTTCTCGACAAATAAAGCATCCAGTGATCCTCTTCGCTGATGACAGTACGCAATAATTAAATTTTCCAATAATCACACTTATACAGAAGATATAAATAACACCCTTAAAAAAAAATTGATTGGCTCGACAGAAATAACTTGGTTATTAACATACAAAAACCAAGTAATTGCATTTCTACCAAAGGCTAAAACCCAACCATTTTTAAAATGTTACTTCGAACGGACAAAGTGTAGAAGAGGTAAAAGTAGCAAGATTTCTTGGCATTCTTGTTGACAACCAACTGATGTGGAGGATGCAGGCAGACGACTTATGTGCGAGGCTAAGTAAATCTGGTTATGCTCTTTTCATCTTGGCAAACAATACTATACTACTAAACATTACAAACAGTACTTATAGCATAGACATGCATGCCGCAAATGTTTCCTCAGTATTGAGATTTGGCATAATATTTTGGGGCAACTGTGCTGAAAGAGAAACTATATTTAGAACACAAAAAAGATGTATACGATGTATGGTAGGCATAAAAACTCTGATAGCTGTGAGCCTGTCTTTAAATCATTAAAAATCTTGACTTTCCCATGCCTACCTATACAGGGTCAAATTAAATTAGCTAGCGAAACGCCGCAGACGTTATGGGTATCGATATCTAAACACGACAAAATAAAATAAAAAGGATTTAATCATTTTTTTTTGGGTTCAGCTGTTAGTGTTGTTACTTGAAGTATGGGTTGTGAACAGGCTTCTTCTGGGTAAGCTTACTCCATCGTCGACTTTATCTCTGTCACCTCTGCCCTAGACTAAGGTCAAGAGCAAACCCATCCTAAATTAAAAAAAAACTATTTCAAAACAGCTGTCGGGGTTCACGTCTATGTTTGGGACCATGACTCCTAGAGAGCATCAATATTGGTCGAAAAGCGAAGCATAGTGTCATGCGAGGTTGAACCTGTGCCATGCAGTGAACTACTCAAACGATTGAGAAGAAACATACCTCAGTTACTAAGTGAGGCTAGCTGCTATACAACTGCATAGGTTTCATTTAAGGCGACAATAACCGACTTTTAATGATTTTATACTGAAGATCACGTCTAAAAGAGTAGTGTTAATGATTTGAAAAAAATATATGTTAAATTAAAGCATTTTCTCAATAACTTAATAAGTGAATATTTTAGATTATGTTTATATTACATAGTGAAAAAAAACTGAGAATGGTGCAAAATCTACCAAGCGTATTTTTCTGAAACCTTCGACAATTTAAAGGTAATTTATTTATTGATCGTTTAGTATACGCGTTTTATTAAAATACCTTTTGGTTTGTGTATAATAAATTAATAATGCGTCAAATTCGGGACAGCGCTCCTTGATGGGCGGACTCGCCCATCAAGGAGCGCTGTCCCCATATTACTGGCTGAACGTACGACGCGTTGCGTGAGCTCAGTACAGAACACGCAAGCTAACCACTCAAGGTCACTGGCATATATCTCCGTCTTAAATCCTTCTGTTCTCACGTGATGCGGTTACAAACTGACAGACGGACAGAGATTTTATTTTGGGTTCGAGATTCGTCGACGATTTTTTTTTTGCGTGAGCTTTCTAACATAATTATGGCAAATAATTTAATTTAAAGTTTTGTGTTGCCTATTGCAAATTAGGGGGGTTTGTTGCGCCACTTCTTCTTCCTAGCGAAAGCACTAGGAACTGGTGAAGGGTGGGCGTTTTTGGGGGACTGTCTTATGTATTTTTTGACGTTCGAAAAGTGCTGATTCTCAGCTTAGTTTAAATAAATGAATTTGATTTTATAGATTTTTGGTTTTTATTTTAGAATAGTAGCGCCCCGCGGTTTCAACCGCGTAAGTCTCGATCCCGTGGGAATATCGGGATAAAAAGTAAATTTTATCAAAATTGGTACAGCCGTTTGAGTCTGAAGAAGTAACTCAAAATAAAAAAAAAACAAAAATATTTTTATTTCACATAAGCCTACATGGGCACTTATGAAACGTCAGAAGCTAGGTGCACGGTTCCAATTGGTCGTTTCCTATGGAGAAGAGCCGGCAAGAAACTCCACGGTCACTCTTTTAAAAAAATAAAATTGGCTTTTACAATGTTTTCAAATTACAGTGTTAATAGGTATGAGAGGACAGCGTAGGCCCATCAAAAGTACCAGGAACTTAACAAAATAGAAAATGGTTTAAAGATCTACAGTCTAATAAGCCTAAAACGTCCTCACATTGACAAAAAAAAAAACAATATAAAATATGATTAAAATAATAAAAGTTAGAATCTTGTTGAAATTTAAATTGTAGGTATAATAATGTCAAGTAAGAAAAACATTATGTCAGTGAAGTTTGTAAAAAAAAAGATAAAATTAAATTAAAAAATAACTTCGTAATTTGGGAGCTGTTAATAGACATTTACATAGTTTGCCGTTAATGAGGTACCAGGGAGGCCACATGTACAGAAGGAATTAATGCCAAACTTCCTTGTCTTCAACGTAGTCCTTAATCTTATAATATGCTTTTTTGATAAGGGCACGTTTAATGTGCGTTTTGAATTTTCCATCACTAAGTTCTGTAACCGATTGTGGCAACTTGTTATAAAAGCGGATACTGTTTACAAGAAATGACTTGCTTGTTTTAGTTAATCTAAATTTGGGTAACACAATTTCATGTTTACTACGTGTATTTATATTATGGAAATCATTTCTTATTTTGAATAGTCCTAAGTTTTTGCGAACATATAAAATACTTTCTAAGATATAAAGAGAGGGCAGAGTTAGTACATCAATTTCTTTGAATTTGTTTCTAAGGGACTCACGAGGACCCATTCCATAGATCGCGCTCTCTTTGTAAAATGAAAATTGAATCTACGTCGGCTGCCGATCCCCACAGCAGAACGCCATAAGACATAATACTGTGGAAGTAAGCAAAGTACACTAACCTAGCTGTGGCTATATCTGTCAACTGCCTTATTTTTCTTTCTGCATATGCAGCTGAACTTAATCTACCTGAAAGAGCTCTAATGTGGGCACCCCACAGCAATTTCGAATCTAGAGTAATTCCTAGAAATACAGTTTCCGTAATAGCATTTAGCTTCTTACCATCAAGTTTTAAATTAAGACCTACTTGGGGTACATTTGGTAATGAGAATTTAAGACATTTTGTTTTGTTCGCATTAAGTAAGAGATTATTAGCTGCGAACCATTTCGAAAGAACAGCCAGACTATCGTTGACGTGTAAGACATCCGTATCTTTTCTATCTATTTAAAAAATAAGAGAAGTGTCATCAGCGAATAGAATTATATCCGCACAGCAAACACACACACACACATACACTCACAAACTTTCGCCTTTACAATATTAGTGTGATGTGATATTGTGTTGCGCACGTGAATGACTCGAGGAGCTCGTGGCTAAGTCATAACAGCCGCACGAGTCGATCCATCAGGTTAAGCTACGCTTGTCGGGGTTGGTCCGTGGATGGGTGACCATCTTTACATACCGAGACTCCTCCCTGCCTCTGAAAGCACGTAAAGCCGTTGGTCCCGGCTGTCATTTGTGGATCTTTGACAGTCGTTACGAGTCGTCAGAAGCCCGAAAGTCTGACAACCAGTCTTGCCAAGGGGTATCGTATTCCCCAGTTTAGCACACTAAAGAGTTGCGGAGGTCAGATAGGCAGGCGCTCCATGTAAAATACTGGGAAAAGGCAGACAGATTGATTGACGCACGTGGATGACTAGAATACAAGGTTTTTCATCAACGCCAACCACGCCACCACGCCACGCCACGCCTCCTCTAATGTCAACTGAAGCATAAAATAAAAAGCTTTTAATTTTTTAATTACTTTTTTTTTCTCTAGAAGACGTGTTGGTACTTCGTTAAAACAAATCAGATTTCAGATTATCAATTTAATATTAAAATAAATAAATAAAAATAAAAAAGCCATATATTTCTTGCGTTTACAGTAAAAACTTAATTCTAGTAGGTATATTAATTGGTTATATTAACTTAGACTAATTGTTAGTTTATTAATTACAATCTAATAACCGTTTTTCATCTATAAATCTATATTTATGCAAGAACCCCAGTTTGGGTAAAGGCCTCCTCCAAAGATGCCTATTTGTCTCTGTTTTGAGCGACTTGTCTCCAGTTTGGGCCTGCTGTTCTTGTGATCTCGTCTTCCCACCTTGTCAGTGGTCTCCGTCTGCCTCTTTTGCCTAGCGGGCCTTTCCATCGGGTTACTTTTACGGTCCATCTCTGGTCTATAAGCCTCGCTACGTGACCTGCCCATTTCCATTTTAGTTTTTGTGCATAGCTCAAGGCGTTAGTTGCTTTAGTTATTGTTCTAACTCTTGTGTGTCTTATTTTATCTATTCTCCTTATCTTGAGGATGCTACGCTCTAGTGCTCGCTGGCAGGTATTGATTTTGTTTTGGCCGTGAATTTCCACGTCTGGCACTCGTATGTAACATGCAAACAATTAGTATGAAAACTAGGGTCATGAACTCCAGCCTCCTACCGGTTTTGACATACAATTTAATATTAAGATGTTTTAATCAGTCGATTGTTAGAAGTAGATTGTAGGTACTGCATGATGACGTGCACCAGTGCAATATTATTTGTAATAGGTGTTCTATTCATAAGTGCCAAGTGATGATAAGTTGATAACATATCGGTGATTCGGAGATAACCTACCTTTTTCCACTTACTTAAAAATACATATTTATTTATTTTTTCCTAGGGAGCCCATGTTTTTGTAAACAACATACAATTAACATTTGCAATAGTCGTCAAAATGGTTGTTTGATGTTTTTAGGGTTGTGTGTACTCACTAAGGAATAGTTTCGCCATGTCTGTCTGTCTGTCAGTCCGCGGATTAGCTCAGAGACTCTTAGTACTAGAAAGCTGTAATTTGGCATACCAACCCGCACTGCGCCCGCGTGGTGGGTTATGGGCCACTCCCTCTCACAGAGAGGAGGCCTGTGTCTCAGCAGTGGGAACATTATAGACTGATTATGTAATTTAGCATGGGTATACAGCGTGTTACAGAAAGGGTATATACATATCAAAGGCACGGATTCTTTTGGTGATAACAAACTACATGGCAACATTTTTTGTATACCTATACCTACATAATTATAAAGTTAGAAACATTTAACTAATTTAAATCAAATGTTTCCAACTGAATTCTACGCATCACTAGACCAAGACAGCTGATCGGTGTCAATAAACTACACACAAAGAAACAAGTCTGTAAAAGATTTCTGTCTCCTGGTACTATTTGCAAAATGGGTTCCGCATGTTAGTTTTATTCCACAAAATACACTTGAACACAAATGAGTTAAGTACTACAAAAACCTTATTGTAACTTAGGAAATTGTTTTTGTTTTTTAGTAAAAAAACGTACCGCTGAGTATGTAACTAATAGTACAGTAGGAGTATCATCAAATTATACTTTAAATATCAGAAAATAGGCACTACTAAAACGCTATAGCCTAAATTTTCTATGAATTAAATGACTACACTCAACAGTTATCCAAGTTCAGACTTTGTGTTTTTGACACTGTAACTAAACGGCTGATAAAACTGCGAATTGCAATAATAAGAAACTACAAAAGTACTCAATACAAATAAAAATGTTTCATTTATTTGAAAATGAACCCTAGAAAACTTTCTTACGTAACTTATGTTTGTCCTGGTACAAATAATGCCAGAGGGTTCAGTACTTAATTTTGTTTTAGTAATGTTCATTGATTACCTACTTACTCAATGAAAATTTACTAGCGGTGTAAATAAAATAACATAAAAAAGAAATGAATCCAAACACGTCACTTTGTTTAGTTTGTTTACAGTAGTCCCGATGTCCGTTCGTCGATGATAAAATTTTCCGTAATCAGCGAATGTCTCAAATAAGCAAGAGAAGTTATTTAAAGTACTAGGACTTCATGAGTAACGGAAATTATTGCACATTAATAATACGCAACCCTAATTTCTGTACTTTTACAATCATGTAGGATAACAAAGGTTACCCACACATTGATGTTTAGGGTCAATGAGGCAATTCTCGGCACTTCGCTTATTTTTCTGATTTTTATTAAATAATTTTTTCGTTTTGATATCCGGCCTAAACAAAGTGCTTATGTTTAATGCTCATTTTTTTTGTTTATTTCCTGATTATCCCCAATTTCCAAGTACCTAAGCAAATTTTAGCAACTAAGACTTAACATATTCATCTCAAAATAAACTAATTAATTTTCAAATGGATTTATCAATTTCGTGTAATGCATGAAAGATGCTTCTTATGACGTGTTTGGCGTCGTAAAGTCGGTAAATTTACTTAATTTTAAAGAAAAAAATGACGAAAGCAATAATTAGGACAGTTACCCTAGTACTAGGACAGTAGGCTAGGATAACAGACTTTTTGCGTGTGTTTTTAGTCGCTCTCTGTCCGTATCGGTGCGAAGTTGTGTATCAGATATTTCAGTGATCGTTGTGGAATTGTCGTGAAAATGTCGTCACGCGCCGTAATAGCGAATACTATGAGGTGATGTTGTGTCATGTGTGTTGGAGGATCGGATGGTAATCTGCGAGCTGCCCGAGAACTGTATCGTCAGCGATTCATCGACGGAAGAACAGTTGCTGGGCGGCCGCTGCCGAGGGCATGTTTCAGCCGGATGGTACAACGTCTGTACTCTATTCTCGGGTTCATTCCATGAGCCTGCATCGGAAGGTCGGCCAAGCAGGAGGGATTTGAAAACGCTGTGCTAGAATATTTTGAACGTACTCCACGCACTAGCACAAGGCGAGCTAGATTAGTGCTCGGCGCTGTGAACCTTGTTTATCAAACTTATTCTTCTTAATTTTTACGTAATTATTACGTTTTCCTTAAAATCGTAGGTAAAGGGGCCGCGCCACATGCGGGGCGCGGCAGCGCGTCACTTTCTTACGATTCGCAGATCAAGGGAAAGCCGCCGTTTTTACGAAAAACGTATTATTTTCTTCAGTGCTTGTATGATGGTGATTTAGGTGTAATTTAATTTAAGAAAATCGTCTACGTTGCTGTACCTATCACGACAAAATTTAATTTATGTTTCATACCTACACACAAAGCGGTCAGAACAGAAAAGCATGCGTGTACCAGGCGCACATACTTTCCGAAGAGATAGGTACCTACTGAGTTCGTTTGATCCCGCCGCCTGCGCCGCGTGGCGTGGTGCGGCGCAGAGCTGTGTGTATTTCAGAGCTGTGCGCAAGTGTGTGTACGTGTGTACTATTGACCCTCGTAGTGCGGTGACACGTTTGTTATGATTTAAATTTAAAATATCTATGGAAAAAACAAAATATTAAGCATTTTCAAAGTTATTACTTTTGAGCTGAAATTTTGTACAGAGCTTCTGAACCAGATGCACTCTTCACCTCGTTTGTATGGCTATACCCTTTCCGTAACACGCTGTATACAATATTAGTTTTCGTAATTATGCGAAACCCGAAAGTGTGTAGTATTTTATGTAAAGAATCTATGTAAGTACAAAAGTACTCGTAACCCTGGCAGGCCGCCCTGCCAGCTAAATGGTTGTTTTTGAATATATGAAAACAGTCACGGCAATAGCTCTAAGTATAATTAAGTTAAAAGGGAAACTATCACAGCCAAATAGGCTTTACAAGTTAACGAGTAACAGTCGACCAACTTACATTTGCAGTTGGAATCTATGGGAGAACACGTTTTTCAACTACAATTTTAAGTTTGTTCTCGGGTTAAATTCATCCAACTACGGAACCTTTCATTGTGAGTGGTCCGACACGCACTTAGCCGGTTTTATTCACTATCACAAAGTCCTAAACTCGACCTAGTAACTATAATGTAGGTACCCCTAGAACACATGGCTCCTGGGACCGTGGGGTTACGAAAATACGAAGGTATAAAATACCCTAACATAATTGACTCATGGTTACTAACGTGATGTGATAGCTAAATGAGTGATCTCTTTATTTGCTAGAATATAGGTGTATTACATTGTGGTGGGAATCTATTTAACGCCGCACTATATTTGACGTTTCGGTCGAGCAAATATTGAAGGTATTTAACCATTGATGTATTAAATATGAAGATATGGTACGCGCTCCTCGATGTGGACCGCATAAATTAGGGGAAAGAACACAATCGACCTACATTACTCCCGGTTTGCGGGGAATACCCGAATCGTAGTTTGTTTCGGAGTTGTTATGGGCACGACATCGGGTCCATTTTATATTTACGTGATGTTAGAGAGTGGTCTATCTTCCTATTTAATACATCAATGTACTTAACATTTAAAGTCGATTACAATTAATGCAAAAAGCTGCTCGACGCCGTCGAGCCTCCCTTGAGTTCCATCCAGAACATCTATTTCGGCCCAGAGCTAATGAGGACCATTGTTTGTGGATTTCTCCTTCAACTCCTCCAATGATCTGTCTAAACATGTGAGCCAGGTGTTGCGGAGATCATTCAGAAGTTCAGGAGTTGCGGATTATTCAGGAGCCCTGACGCAGTCAGGTCACCTGACTATGTCAGGGCTCCCGTATTGTAAGTTAAGCTTTTTAATTTTTTCAAGAAATTAATATAATCACCCAGTAATGATTCCGTTATGAAAGAAAAGTTACAGTTACAATTTGAAAGTGCAAAGTTTTCGTGCATCATCTGCCCGCCTTGTCCCAGCTATGTCGGGGTCGGCTTCCAGCCTAACCAGATGCAGCTGAATACCAGTATTTTGGAGCGACTGCTTATCTGACCTCCACAACCCAGTTACTGGGTAACGCGATACCCCTTGGTAAGACTGGTTGTCAGACTTTCGGGCTTCTGACGACCCGTAACAACTGTCAAAGATCTACTAATAACAGCCGGGACCAACGCCTTAATGTGCTTTCCGAGGCACCGACGGATCTTGTTATGTAAATATGGTCACCCATCCACGTACCAACCCGGCAAGCACAGCTTAACCTGATCGATCGAACCGTGCGGCTGTTGGCTGTGCACATAGCAGCGCGCCTACTTAAAAAAAGGTAGCAATTCGCGTTTAGAAATAGCTTTACGATTATAGCAGGCACTTTTAAATCGGTGAATCGGCGCAGTGGGGCTTAATAAGTTAGTTATGTTCATAAATGGCTTTTTTAATCTGAATTACATAATTCTAACCATTTCCTACACTTACAAAGTAATTAGATGCAGGCACGAAGTTAACTGAGACCTGGTTTATGGGTTATGTCCTCATTTATTAAGGCAGGAATAAGTGCCTACAGCGCACAACTCACCAGCCGTTTATATGGTACCTACTTGGAGATTAGTTTACTAAAATGTAGAACAGCGTCGCTGTAATACATATAGTTCTAAATAGAAAAGATACGGATGTCTTACTTGTCTACGACAGTATGGTATGGTTCTCATTTCATTTCATTTATTTATTCATTAACAATTTTATTCATATTGTGTTGAACAGCACATACTGAATACAATCATCACATGCAGCAACAATACATTTAAAAGCCTAATTAAAACTGATGTGAAATGTCATCAGACTGCTTGAAAAGTGATCTTAATAGTGCAGTCGGCTTTTATTTTTAATGTTTTTTTTTTCTTCGTATTGGTCATATTGCTATGTTATTTGGGATCGCCTCCTATCGGTACTGAAAACATTTTTTTAAGACGTTTCTAAAACAAAACAAAGCCAATTTATCCATCCTCAGATATAGTAACCATCACACGACTTAGTGCGAATTTCACCAATTAAACATGCGATCAGCTCATCTAAACCGCGTTCAAGAGCTATCAGTGTCAATATTCCACAGAAATAATGACAAGCGACACGGTGATCGCGTTCAGTTTCATTGTTGAAATTCGCCCTTAGACGAGTCGATGGACACCTCATGCAATTAAATCCTTTTTTTAGGTACACACGTCGTCGAGGGGGAGGGGAGGAGGAGGGGTAACTGGATGTTTCTCCATTTTAGCCAATAATTACTTAAATCGGACTAACTTACCTAGTGACGTCCGATACTTAATATTAATGTACTTACTATGTAGTGTATGCACTTTCGTGTTACAAGCTGCCACATTATTTAAAGATGAAAGGCTCCTTTTCATAAAGATAAAAAATAAATGTTATCTGTGGACCGCCTACCAGCGCGCCCACTTGACATCTGTCAAATCATTCTTTCAAAGCTTAAGAACGGGACTTTATGATGACCGATACGGGCATCCTACAGTCCCGGCATAGTGCATACAGCACAACACCACTTATAGAAGGGGATTAGATCAGGGGATCCCTATTGTGTTCCCTAACTTTTTATCCATAATATTATAATATTACATAACCATATTTTTTTTCTGCTAATCATCATTTGCCCGAATGATAACTTGCCCGAACTTAATGTCACATATCACATGCCATAAAATTGAAATCCCTAAATACAATATCCCTAAATATTACAATTAATAATAATATTATACAAAAGAAATAAAACCGTTTTCAATAAAAGTCATAAGTTACTAAATTCAAATTATTTAATGTTTATTTATCCTAATAATATTTTTGAACATAGGGTTTTTATTTCCCTGTAAGCATGCAAACAAGCATAGTAATACACCATGCATGCAATGAGCAAGCAAGCAAGCATGCAGCATGCAAGTGAGCATGCAAGTGAGCATGCAAGCAAGCATGCAGCTTGCAAGCGAGCGTGCAACATGCAGCAGGCATGGTGTCACGGCTCCGAGCTCCGGCGCGGCGGTTCCACGCGAGCTTATCGTCGCAGGTGGTTAAACGCTCACCACCGCAGCTTCGTCTTGCGGGAAAAAACCGATTTTTTAGCAAACAATTTTATTATTGTTTATGAACATTCGGAATAATACACATTATATAATACAATACTTAGGATATAAGACTTTATTTCATGCAAAATTAGGAGATTCAATTATTATAGTACTTACTCGATATTATGACAGAATAGTTTTAGAACTAAAGATAATTATTTAAAACAAAATTTCGAATTTTTGAACATTATGGTCAATGACGTATTATAATAGACGCGTCATACACGAACATTAGTGCACTCAAAAACAGCGTAAACCAGCTACATACTTGCATACAATCATACAGCGCGTGAAGAAAAGGAAAGACTAATACCGATATCTGTTGTTAGAAAGAGATGAACATACATATTTAGTTACGTCACTAGCTGCTGCATGTTCATTGGCGCGTACGTAATAATAATTATTAGTATTGCAAATGTCAGGCAACTGCCTGACATTTAATTTGCCGTTATTGAGCGCAGGTAAAAGTAATACATAATTGATTATGGTTAAAATCGGTCCACAATTGACGGACGAATCGATGAAAATACATCCACGTCCATGGAGTTTCTTGCCCGTTATTCATAATTATGTACCTACTACGTTTTGAAATGGGCAACTAGCTTCATATGTTTAACTGACCGAGTGCTTGACAATTCAAAAGTGCCTGTAAATGGTTAAATAATTGATGTAAATGCTTTCAGTTTGATTCTAACTAACGTAAGTAATATGCTATTACATTACATTGGTTTAGTGGTTATTAGCAAAACAAGCAAGTTTCCTTCCTCATTGTTTTTGATACAACGCAAACAAATTAATTAATTAAGAATTTGCTATAGTTGTGGTTGCGAAATAGTTTTGTTAGTCATTAGGTACGTCCGTAGTAACTACGTAAGTAAATTGTATTTTTATTTCCTTATTTGGTCATTTTTAACCGACATCCAAAAAGGAGGAGGTTATTATGTTCGTCTGTTTTTTTTCTTGTTTTTTTTTAATGTATTTTCACCTATTACTCCGTCAATTGTGGACAGATTTTGAAAATATTGTTTTTTGTTTGAAAGTGTATGCTCCCTTGTCACCAAGTCAGATTCTGAATTCAGAATCTGATGCAGGGATCAAAGTCAAAGTCAAAGTCCAAGATTTATTTGCAAAACTAAGTGTACATTTTGGTGTTATTTTATATTATACGTGCTTACAACTTAGCGGCCTCTTCCAGGCATCGCAAATTTGAGGGTTAACATTAAAATCAAACAATCATTATTCAGATCTACTTATTATACTACTTACTTATACTTATACTTTCTCTCTTTTTTTCTTCTTCTTTTCTCCCATCCCCAGAATTCCCATGAAAGATCCTGGAGATCCCATGGAAATTAAGGGAAATCCTCCAATTTTATGTGCCTATAGCGATTTGGGTATTTTTTATAGTAACTCGCTCTTGCTCTCTTTTGCTCTCAAAAAGCACCATTTGGTGAAGTGGAACTGATGATGAAGACCACAGATGGCCACCCGAACACCTTATTATTAAGTATTTACCAGGTTGCGATTCCTTAGCTAGCACACACCACTATAACAAATGATTGGACGCCAGCTAGAAAAAGTAAACTGATAGATTTAAAACGCGGAGGTTACGCTGCACTATGTAGCACCTACTTGTAACTGTGTGGGCAATATTTGTACGCCTTACAAGGCAGCAGGCACATGGTGATACAATATATTTATTTTATAACAGCAAGTATCAGTTGTACCACAACATTATACCTATGAGTCACAACTCCAATTAATATATTTGAGATAGATAAAACGAAAATGTTACCGTTGTGGGTAGAACCTGGATGAGGCTAGCACAGGAGCGTCACTGGCACAGGAGCGTCACTAGCACAGGAGCGTCACTAGCACAGGAGCGTCACTAGCACAGGAGCGTCACTGGCACAGGTGCGTCACTGGCACAGGAGCGTCACTGGCACAGGAGCGTCACTAGCACCGGAGCGTCACTGGCACAGGAGCGTCACTAGCACAGGAGCGTCACTGGCACAGGAGCGTCACTAGCACAGGAGCGTCACTGGCACAGGAGCGTCACTAGCACAGGAGCGTCACTGGCACAGGAGCGTCACTAGCACAGGAGCGTCACTGGCACAGGAGCGTCACTGGCACAGGAGCGTCACTAGCACAGGAGCGTCACTGGCACAGGAGCGTCACTGGCACAGGAGCGTCACTGGCACAGGAGCGTCACTGGCACAGGAGCGTCACTGGCACAGGAGCGTCACTGGCACAGGAGCGTCACTGGCACAGGAGCGTCACTGGCACAGGAGCGTCACTGGCACAGGAGCGTCACTGGCACAGGAGCGTCACTAGCACAGGAGCGTCACTGGCACAGGAGCGTCACTGGCACAGGAGCGTCACTGGCACAGGAGCGTCACTGGCACAGGAGCGTCACTAGCACAGGAGCGTCACTGGCACAGGAGCGTCACTGGCACAGGAGCGTCACTGGCACAGGAGCGTCACTGGCACAGGAGCGTCACTGGCACAGGAGCGTCACTGGCACAGGAGCGTCACTGGCACAGGAGCGTCACTGGCACGAAAAAAGAGGCCTATACTTTAGGCTGTCAACGCAATTCAAAATTTACTCAAAGCTTTTATTTCTATTAAACCAATTACAGGCACTTTTGAATTGTCAAAGAGTCGGTCATGTTAGTCTGATTTGTCAGAAAGTTGATTTGCCCATTCCAAAACGTAGATCAATAGGGAGAAGAACAAGCAAGAAACTCCAAGGACACTCTTTTAAATCAAGATATTACAAAATCCTGGGTATATTATTCCTGTCGCTTTTTGTGAGAACAATGTAAAAAAAAAAACATATTAAAAACAATTTAAAATATAAGATTAAGAATAAAATATTGACGATAACCGACTTTTAATGATTTTATACTGAAGATCACGTCTAAATGAGTAGAGTTAATGATTTGAAAAAAAAATATGATAAATTAGAGCATTTTCTCAATAATTTAATATGTGAATATTTTAGTTTATGTTTATATTACATAATGAAATTAATTTGTAAAGTTATGTCTAACGCGGATAAAAAACTGAGAATGGCGCAAAATCTACCAAGCGTATTTTTCTGAAACCTTCACCAATTTAAAGGTAATTTATTTAAATTACCTTCAAAGTTTATTATTTAACGTGGAATATTATTTATGGAAATAAAAAAAAACGTAAACGATACGCGCTATACAACGGACACGGAGTATGTGGTAAAAGATGTAATATATTTAGGTGAGAGTACCTATTTTTCCGCACATTCCGTTGTATGGTGCGTAAAATTTAACTTTCGAACAATGTATAGGTACTTACAGGCTTCGTAAATGCATTTTTTGAGCAAATGTGTTGAAAATTATATTACATACTATTGTATAGAATCAAGTTTTTCTAACTGAACACACAGTGTGCTGCTGGGAAGTTTGTTGTGCCACTTCTTCCCAGCTAAAGCACTAGGTAGTTGTGAAAGTCGGGCGTTTTTGGGGGACTGTCTTAAGTAATTTTGACGTTCGAAAAGATTGTGTGTTTAGTGATTTATTCATAATTTTTCGGTATTATTTAAATTTGAAAATTACTTAAATAAGTTGACTTTTTCATAGAAATACTTATGTCAGTCGTGGAGAAACACCTACTGAAGCAAGTCGCTTAATAAAATGTTGGTATACAATCTGAAATTACAAGCTAGTATAGCTTTATCCTAGATTCTGCAGTTCTGTTACGTATGGTGTGAGATTCTTTCGTAGAATGGTACGTATTCCATGCCACGGTTCCCTTCCCTCGACGTAAGCTTTAGTCTTTTCTCTGGTCTAAGTTCTTATTTGTCGTAGGTGTCAAATCAGTTGAAGGGGCCTCTATTGGTCTTTACTATTGACCCATAGAAATACTCATCAGACACTTCTCTTACTAGCCGCATAACTTGGGACGCGACAACGATGGGTTCGTTCCGCTGTCTTTGCTTGTGGTGTTATCCAGGCGTTGGGGCGCAGAGGAGTCAGTTTGCTGAACGCCGCCGCCATGTGTCCTGCCTGCCACCCACGGTGCAGTCATGGCTCAGGATGTTATCCACCACGACCTGCTTATTTTATACCGTCACACTCGCGTATTGTAGTTATCAGAAATCCTGCTCAGAAGAAAGTTAGTGTACCTCCACTGATATGTGTATGTGTATAAAAGGCAATGTTACTACTGTTACTAGGATAACTTAGGATGCTAGAGCGACCGAATACTCGTAGACTTTATATTCTAGCATAAATCGTCCCAGAACGCTCATACCGATAATTTCAAAAGTTTTTGAGAAAGTTATGCATAAAAAACTTTACAGCTTCATATCAAAGTATGACATCTTAAATGAAGAACAATTTGGCTTCAGGAAAAATAAATCTACCACATTGGCTTTTTTCACTTTATTAAAATTGATAATTAAAAGCCTTAATGATAAAATACCAATTACCTCTGTTTTCTTAGATATGTCCAAGGCTTTCGATTTTTTTAACCACAAATTGCTTCTACTCAAATTAGATCGATACGGTTTTAGAGGAAACGCGTTGAAAGGCTCGAAATCTACCTCACCCATCGGCAACAATGTGTTGAGATCTCGAGACAAAAAGGGCACCAAAAATCATTTGCAGATCTCCCATTTCGGGAAAATAATTGTGGTGTTCCCCAAGGAACCATACTGGGACCACTTTTGTTCTTACTGTATGCTAATGACTTAGCTAGCGTAACCTCCCACAGCTGCATACTATATGCTGACGATACGACCGTCAGCATTCTTAATGATAATTATGACGTAGGTGAATACCAGACCGAAATAAACGAGACACTAAATAAAATTATCACGTGGCTCAAATAAAATAATCTCCACATTAATATTAGCAAAACCAAAATGATCCAATTCCAAACATACAACAGTAAGCGTCCATAGTTAAAAATACAGCATGATAATGACACAATTGAAGAGGTTGAGAGTACAAAGTTCCTAGGGATAATGATAGACAAACACTGTAACTGAAAAGTTCATATTGACGAACTCTGCACAAAGGTAGATAGGTTCGTATTCGTTCTATACAGATTAACACGCATGGCTAGTGTTGATGCGGCACTATGTGCATACCATGGCTGTGTCTCATCAATTTTGCGTTATGGCATCATATTATGGGGTAATTCTGTAGAACTAGACAGGGTTTCGAGCTCAAAACAAATGCAGTCGCTCAATATGTGGAGCGCACAGCCGTGTTCCATTATTTAAAAAAATAAAAATATTACCAGTCCCAGCACTATATATTTTTGAAATTTGTATTTTTGTGTACCAAAATAAACATGAATTTCACCTGCATAATGACATTGTATCCAGACCGCAAAGTTGTGTACATACCTAGACGAAATAATAAACTGTTTTCTAATAATGCATTTTTTATGGCGACCAAAGTTTATAATAAACTACCAGGATTACCTATGTTTTTTATGATCACTGGCCACTAGCCCTACCCGTGTGTTAAATTAATAAATTAATGTCGCCATTGTAGCGGCACGTTGTATACTACTAGGCCATGAAATTGTTCACATATCCAAAAAAAACCATTTTGTCTCTAACAAAAAATAGCACTTTAAAGGCTTCTACATACCAGCGCGACTTGTCGCGCGACGCGACACGGCACAAAGGCCCCGCGGGTCGCGGGACGAGCGGTGCCTTTGTGTCGCGTCGCGTCGCGCGACAAGTCGCCCCGGTAGGTATGTAGAAGCCTTAAATCTTAATATTACTCAAACGGCTCCCTGAATCGAAAAATGGAAAAATTTGAAAAAATTTCAAAGACCCACAATATTTTTGAACGGCCTATGCAACGATACCCCACACGACGGGATAGACGAGAAAAAAAATATCATCCCCACTTTACGTGCAAGGGGGGTAGGTACCTACTCTACAATTATTTTTTTGCATGTTTTTATTTTACCACTTTGTCGGCGTGATTAATATGTATAAACATGTTAAATTACAGCTCTCTAGTACTAAGAGTCTCTGAGCTATAAACTGCGGACAGACAGATGAATAATGGCGACATGGGTTCCTGGTTGACTACGGAACCTTTAAAATCCATAGCTGTTAATGTACCTGCCTAGCCGTTTTGCGTGGATGTGACGCATGTTTCCCCCAACCTTTTCTTATTTTTGTGTTTATGTTCTTTTTTGCGTCATGTTTATCGCAAATAAACGTATTTTCTTTCTTTCTTTCTTTCTATGACTCTTACACAAAGGGTTCCGTACCACCGTACAATATTTAACACTACATATAGGTAAAAAAAAACTTTAGTAAAAAACAAGAGAGGTGCTTTACGAACGCCGAAAAAAACGTTTCATGTATGGCGACCTCCTTTAATTTCTATCTTTATTTTAATTTTATTAATTTTTGTTATAGCAGCCGTAGTTATGCACAGTCTGTAAAAATTTTAAGTGTCTACCTATTACAGTTCAAAACATACAACCCTGTGACAGATGGACGGACGGACGGACATTAGGGCCCGTTGGCACTGGCACCCTATGGTACGGAACCCTAAAAACATTTCCTAAGTCGCAGGCTTTAAACGTACAATACCTACCAATAATTTAGCTAACGCAATATCAATGAGCGTCATACTTTTACGTCTGTCTGGGTTTTTCATTCGAAGTTCCCGTGAAAAGTGTGAAAATACAAATAGGCAGCACAGCTAGTATATAACTCATACTTAAACAGGCGGTCAGTTAGAATCGGTCGCGTAATAATCGTTATTTTTAGAGATCAATGTCATTAAATCTTACTATCTTACGCACCGGACAACGTTGCCACTTGCCAGTCTGTGCCTGACCGTAGCGAAGAGCGATCGTGCACCCGCGCGGAATTTAAAATAACGTTGCCGGTTTACTTTATCAAAGAAAACGTTGTAAAGAAACCTTCATACTGTGTCATTCTATTGTTTATTTAATTTGTGTAAAACATGGCTAAGGATCACGTGAAACTGAATATTGTGAACGAGAATCACAAGATTTTGGACCGAAGTTTTGACGATGAGATAGAGATGATTTTCGGCAGACCGCCGCAAGCGACTAAAAATCACGTTGATGTAAACCTGGTGGACTCAGAGCGAGGACTTGATGTACATTTTGTAAGTCTTATTGATCTTTATTCATTACGATGATAATATTTTTTTTATTATTTATTAGGGCCTTAATAATTAATAACAATCTAGCTTTAAGAAATTAAGGCTAATAAGCAATTTCAAACTAAATTATTTTTGAAGTGAAAATTTATGGGTGAACAAAAATTATATAAACAGAGCACTGACTGTACACACGGCTACACATCAAGCTATACATTTCCAGTATAAGCTGATCTCGCATTGTGTAAGATTTCCGTACAATGAGAGGGCAGCGTATACTGGAAATGTATAGCTTGATGTGTAGCCGTGTGTACAACCCCTACTAAACAGCTTCAAATAATCTTGTGCGTAAATTGCGCAACTCACTATCAGTAGGAATCGGTTTCAATTTGACAGTTCAACAACATTCATTGCGTTATTTACGTTGTTGAACAGACAATCTTTTCTAACATATGAAGCAATGGATTATCATAATTATAATCATTCCAATTGTGATTGAAGCTGTGTTACACAATTAGGGTACTGGTGTAATAAGAAAGATAGAATAGATTTAAAGCAAATAATAGAATGTGTAATAAGTACACCATACGCGAAGCAACGGCTCCATCAATCAATCAAACAAAAAACTTAATCACACCTTGTAGCGGTCATTGACCCACCATTTAGTATGTCCGCGATTCCCAGTAACACTGACGTATCTAACATGAAACTGCACATTCTATCTCACAATGAAAAAAAAAAAACGGTCTAGAGCGCGTCGGACTCGCACACCGAGGGTTTCGTACTTATATAAATATGATGTTGATGATTTCTGAAAAACTGTGCTATTTAGAGACATCGTTTTATTTTTCCTGTAATCTTTACATAAACTTCTATCACATAGAATAATTACAGATTTTTATCTATGCAAACTTCGGAGGGAGATACGGAGGGGGGGGACGGTATTTTTTTTACATTTTTCATCAAAAGTCGGAAACTATGCTACCTAAAAACAAAAAAATGTTTGAGAATGTGCTAACAGCGTTCTTTCATACGATACCCCACATGCCCTAGTAGCCCAACTTCAAATTTTTAAGATCCCCTTTCAGTCCCTTTTGCAAATAAGGTATATTTTTATTAATTTCTTTCTTGTTTGCAAAATAGTTGGGCAAACGTCATCTAAAACTATTCTAAATTTCAAGTTGATAGAATTAGGAGATCTTGAGATATCCAGGTGTGACTGACAGACAGACAGACTTAGTCTCACCATAAGGGTTCCTTTTTACCATTTTGGTACGGGACCCTAAAAACCAGTTAAATAACACACACCAACAAAAAAAACCGGTGTGCCAAAATTTGAATACCGGTCTTGATCTTTATGATCATAATAATAGGTAAATAATGAACCTAGTGCCCGGTTGATGGCAACAGGCTCGCCCCCTGTTACACGGGACTTAAGGCGACGATAACCGATTTTTAATGATTTTACACAGAAGATCACGTCTAAACGAGTAGTGTTAATGATTTGAAAAAAATATAATATGTTAAATTAGAGCATTTGCTACCAATTATGCATCAGCATTTACCAATTTAAAGATAATTTAATTATCGATCTTAATTAATTAATTTATTATACACAAACCAAAATAAATTTTAATAAAACGCGTATACTAAAAGATCAATTCTTAAATTATCTTTAAATTGGTGAAGGTTTCAGAAAAATACGCTTGGTAGATTGTGCGTCATTCTCAGTTTTTTATCCACGTTAGACATAACTTTACAAATTAATTTCACTATGTAATACTCGTATAAACATAATCTAAAATATTAAGTTATTGAAAAAATGCTCTAATTTAACATATGTTTTTTTTCAAATCATTAACACTCATTCAGTATAAAATCATTAAAAGTCGGTTATCGTCGCCTTAAATAGCTATTTCTGACACCAACAATTGTCAGAATTCCTTTCCGCTGAATTCCGCACAGTTTTCCATTTAATTTTGTAGTAGTTTAAGAGGGCGTACAACGGTCCACTAGCAACACTCTTTTAAAAAAATATTATTTCGTGACTGAGAAGGAATTATGAATAACGGCTAGTGGGGACCCTCGGTAAGTGTGTCTAGAATTTTCTAATACCTTATTTAAAGTTTCATATTGAGACACGAAGCAACAAAATACGATCTTAGATCGTACTTATGGGACCATTGTACACCTTAAGCAATGTAGGTAAGTGGTTTATTTATAATTTCTTTGTTTACTGTATTGTTGAAAGCTATAGAGTCTACAATTAGACTGTCAAGTCATGATCACAATGTAACCTTTTCACCGCCCACGGACACAGGACGCGATGCGCCAGGCTATAAATGTATAACGAAATTTATTGTAAACAGTAGTGATGAGGGTATCGTCATAACGATGAATGAGATTCATACGCGTTAAGTTTTAATCATAATTTTATGGATATACTTACTTAAATAAAAACTGATTAAATATTTCCATATTTGTTTATGTCACATTAATCCTAGTAAGAAAGAACACTATAAATTATAAGTATCAAAGAAACAAATACATAACTCAACTAGAGCTTTAGGAAGCGACGTACATCTCTATTTGTTTCATGAAGTCATTCTTTGACTTCATTTCAAGTCCTTGGCGCTCAGATTCAATTCTGATTAGGGATGTGGTCTGTTTTTACCCGACTGCCAAGGAAGGGTTATGTTTATTTTTTTATTGTTTGTAGGTACTTTGTGTTTCATGAACTGTGTCCAAATAACTTTATTCTTTCTTTCTATGGTCTTTCTTCTATTTTTGACTACTCCCATGTTTGTGGCTTACCAAACATTTCACTTATTAAATTCTTACTTTTTGATGAATAAACGTTATTGTTATTATCTAGTTGGACATAATTATCTCAGAATCTTTTTCTTCTACGTTCTCCACAAAATACTCGGAGTTCGATTCCACACCTTCTAAAATGTTTAATAGCTGATCAGAATCCAGTTCTTCATTCATCTTCTCACCTATTTGTTTACTCCGTTAACGAATCCGATTAGTACCTGCAGCCTGCACTATGCCAAAGTAACTTTGACAGCCGTACGCTTATGACGTCACAGAACGACTTCTTTATTAGTCCGTGGCGCCCGGGGCACTGACAAAGTGACAACCATAGACTTCCAATTGTTTTGTAGAGATGGGAATATAATTATCGACAAGGATTGCTAACAACTATTTAATTCCGAATCGGCACCCATCTGAATGTCGAAATTAGTACTTATATTTTCCCTTTGTTATAAAGTAGTTAACTAATTTCTATTTTACTGACCTCAAATTGTTTTCGATAATAATATTTATAAATATTTCAACGGGTGAAATCAAACAGTGATAACTGTCGCGTCACATCACTGGCCGACTATATTTATAAAGTCCTTGGCGTTCTGGGGACATTAAAAATGTTTGGAGTTTTTGTTTTTGCCAATTTGAAGACCAATAATAACTCATCTACATTCCCACAAATAGGCATCTTTTGTGTGGAAAAATAAAAAAACAGGTTATTAGACTGCTATATTAAATAATAAAATGAAAAAAACCTGTTAAATACGGTAAATTTATTTTTATAACATACATAGTTCAAATGAAGAGCTTCTAATGAAGTCGTGGCACTGATGGCACGAAAATCTGGAACTTCTATTGCAGTCCGTGGCGGATGAGGTACGGATGTTATCAGGCACAGATAGTATAAACTCCAAAGAGGGTTATTCCCAAAGTACTCCAAAGAGTTCCCAAACTACTCCATGAAAAATATAATATTTTTAATTAGGTTTCATTCCACTCCATGATAATATTAAAATATTCTCAAAGTACTCCACTCCATTTTAATCAAAAAGCTAATTTAATTATGTACCGGATTTTTTTTAAGAATTTTTGTGACTGACTGTAATGTATCACGTGCCTGTATTTTATAGATAATTATGTAGATGCTCCATCTACATAATTACCTATAGTTTGAGAATTTATAACGCATAATCGGTGGAGTAGTTTGAGAATAATTCCAGATATATTGGAGCAGAATGGGAACAAATAATAAGTATTTTTAAATAAGTAATAATAATTCCTTGGAGTAACTCGGGAATTAATGTATGAGATTCTCATCTTTTTAGAACAAAATAATGGAGTACTTTGGGAATAACCCCAAAAAAAAAAGTATCGCGCATGTCAGAGAGGAAGTTGAAAGTGGTTTAATAGAATTTAGACGAGTTCTTCTAAATAATAATAGCACCGACGGTGTTATCAACCGTTCTAAGCCTAAACATTCTTATCCTACCATCATTGTACATCTACGAAACTAATATAAGTATCTGTCAAAAGTTCAAAACACAAAATAGCTTCCAAAAGCTCTACATAGAGGAAGTTACGCGACAAAAATAAGTAAGAGCTCGGAATAACACATGGCAGAACAGCCCTAATGAATAAAAGTACTTTTCATTTCTCATACTCGGAAAGTAGTGTTTGATTGATCTGAGTACCGGAAGGAACACGTTGCGTCCCACCCTTGGGCGGGAAAGACTCATAGAAATTGCTTACCTCCCTAGGGCGGGAATCAATTTAAAAAATAGAACTACGAATTTTTTTAAGTACATAATTAAGTAAAATATCGATTTAAAAAAAAATGCTGCGAACTTGTGAGTGTATAAACAGCCAGTGTGAATTAAAAAAAACCTACCTAAGTATTAAGCGAGACGGCCCGCGGCGGTGAAGCGGTGTGTTCCATATTTAAACTTAAAAAAAAACAAATAATAAAAAAATAATAAAAACACACCTGCCATGTCAAAAAGTGAACTAAAAAATTAAAAACAAGTTACATGATTTTAGTGTCGAATGGCCACAAGGTAGGTACTAAATAGATTATAATATTTACTGTGCAATTGAAACGCCATTGTGGCCAAAAGTGGAAAACTGAAAATCAATCTTTTCATGGAAGTCGGGGGACCTGTAAATAACTATTCCAAAGATCCGTCCCCCGACTGCAATGAAAAGATTGATTTTCAGTTTTCCCCTTGTGGCCACAATGGCGTTTCAATTGCACAGTAAATATTATATATAATCTATTTAGTACCTACCTTGTGGCCATTCAACACTAAAATCATGTAACTTGTTTTTAATTTTTTAGTTCACTTTTTGACATGGCAGGTGTGTTTTTAATTATTTGTTTTTTATTTTATACCTTTTAGTGATAAAACATATTTTTGCAAACGCACAATGAGCCACGAATGATAACTTTAATTTTTTTGGAACGCGAAATTATTTTTCTTATGATTTATTAATAAGATCTCTAAGCCGATTCAGTTCTTGCAGAGACTTTTTGTCCAGCTTTTGGCTCGTTGATAAGCTTTCGTGGATCTAAAACACCAATTGCCAATCCTTCTAGCTGTCTCACGCGACTAAGAGCGACATAAGCTTGCCCCTTGGCAACATTTTTAGCGCCTAGATCCACGACGGCTCTGTCCAGTGTCGTCCCTTGCAGCTTGTGCACTGTCACAGCCCAACATAATATCAGTGGGAGCATTACGCCGCTCGACTTTACCTTGACCCCGTAACGCGTCAAATTCAACAGTGCTAGGCTCAATTTTAACACCCAAACCGACTGTCTTGCCTCGTATCGTTTTGTCATCGAACTCTACCCCCCCAATATATATAGATAAATTGTCAAAAAAGCTTAGCTCTGCAGCATACGCCGTTAGAAAAATTCATGATTTAACTGATTTAGAGACAGCCTGCTTAGTATACCTTAGTTATTTTCATAGTGTAATGTCGTACGGTATTCTGTTGTGGGGAAATGCCGCCGGAAAATCAATTTTTGGTTTACAAAAAAGGGCAATTCGTTCAATTTATAAATTAAGTCCCAGACACTCCCTCAGAGACTACAAGATATCAGTATAATGACTGTAGCTTCTCAGTACATTTATGAAAATCTTTTGTATGCACATAAAAATATTAATATGTTTAAAAAATACAGTGATATCCATAATGTAAACACTAGGAACAAGCACAAATTTGTTGTTCCTACAACCAGGCTTAAAAAAATAGGTGGCTAATTTAGATGCCAGTGTATACGTTTCTATAATAAACTTCCTAGCCATATTCAAGAATTAAGCCTTAATAAATTCAAATGTTTTATAAAGCGGAAACTGTGCCAGAAAGCCTTTTATACTGTTAAAGACTATATTGAGGACAAAAAGGCTTGGGATTAAGCTGCTCCAATAAATTTACAGTGAATCTTGATTTGATTTATATACATTTTTTTTTGCCACTATATACTTATATTTTTGTTTTTATTTTTTATATATCATTTTACATTAACAATGACATGAATATTTACTTCGTAAAGTATTATATTATTTTCATTATTATGAATGTGAAGACTATGTGGGTTATTGTTTATTTTTGTTTTTACTCAGTTAGTTTTCATCATTGTCTGGCAGTTTGAGTAATTTATGCGGCCTACCCGAATGTTCTTTCTTTGGTATTGTTCGTTGAATCGTTGAGCTCCTCAAGTTCTGAGTTGAGCTGCACGACTACTGACAAATGCGTGCACTGACTGGACAGGTCCCCTCAATCTGTGTGATTCTTTCATCAAAAGATCATTTCAGGCACCAATCTACATGGTCTTCACATGATTTGACCAAGATTATGTCTGGACTTTAAAAGAGACTGTGACCTCTGAGTTTGTTTCGGCCTTTCTTCTCAGAGTAGTCAGTTACGAAACGCCGACCTCATCTAGTTTTTTTTTGTTTTTTTTAATATGTTTGACGTGTAAAAGTGTTTGTACAAACCTACTTACAGAAAATAAATCATTTATTATTTACGAAGACGGCTTGCAGTAACTCTCCCGGTTCAAGTTGGTCACTACGTAGCGCTGGCCATACGAATTTTCGGATGACCCCCATAGCACCATTTACCAAGCCGTGTTCAACGTTAATATTTTTATGAAATGGCGAGCAAAGAAGGAAGTAAAATATTTTAGAAAAACAATTTTTTTAATTTAACATTCTACTATTCTGTGGCCACACAGAATAGTAGTATGTTTAAACAAAAATATTTAACGAGCTGCCTGAGACATTAAAATCATTAAATCTGGACAAATTCAAAAGTGTACTTTAGACAATTTTAATCCATAAAATGTTATTATATACGTATTATACTGAATAAAGGACTATTTGGATGACAGTTCTATAATCCTTCCTTCAGTTACTTACCTATATTTAATCGATTAATAGCTTATTTTGACACTCTTGTATCAATTTGATTAATTGACATTAATTATCCTATTTTTATTTATTTTGACATTTCTGTTTTATCTTAAATTTTTATTGTTGACTTTTTTGAAATATTTTATTAATTTGGTACTACCTACTTGTTTTGACATCGTAGTTTTTATTTGAAATTTATTTAACTGTCAGGGGAATATAGGCAATATTGATTTATCCTCTGTAGCGCTAGAGAGGATAAATCAATGTTAGACACAGCAGACATGGAGGTGGCAACTGAGTTTGAATTTTTTTTCACTAATATTCCTATTTTAACAACCAAAACTCTGTTATCGTCGTCCTCCACTTCTGCTTACTCAATATTAAAAGAATGTGTACCAGAATGTGATAAACACGTTAAATTCACGGTCGTTACCGCTAAAGACATTATAGAATCTTTTAAAGACCTTGATATAAAAAAAACTGCGGACCTTTGGGGGTTATCAGTACATACCATGTCTTCAATAATTAATGTTATTTCACCCTTTTTAGCAATTGTTTTTAATTCTTGTATTGCATCTGGTGTATTTCCTGATCTGATGAAACTTAGCAAAGTGATTCCTCTGTTCAAATCTGGCAGCACAACTGATCCTACTAATTTTCGGCCTATTTCGATATTACCTACATTGAGCAAAATCTTTGAAAAATTAATTTTGAAACAAATGTTAGGACATTTTAATAAACATAATCTACTACATCTGAAACAGTTTGGTTTTACTAAGGGTCGTTCAACTACAGACGCGAGCGTGGAATTACTGAAGAGCATATTCGAGGCCTGGGAGGAGTCGCGGGATGCTCTTGGCATTTTCTGTGACTTGTCTAAGGCTTTCGATTGCGTTCATCATGATACACTCATCAGAAAACTGCACCATTATGGTTTGAGGGACAGTGCTCTCGACCTTCTGACTTCTTATCTGAACAACAGAATTCAGAGGGTTGAAGCTAATGGCAAGAGATCTGCAGGATCTGCGGTCACTATGGGCGTTCCGCAGGGTTCAATTCTAGGTCCATTCTTGTTTCTAATTTATATAAATGACTTACCTTTTCACATAAGGGATAATCATAAGATTGTATTATTCGCAGATGACACTTCACTCATTTTTAAAATCAAACGTCAGCTAGTCAATTTTGAACATGTTAACGATGCACTTTCTAAAGTTGTCCATTGGTTTAATGTAAATAATCTTCTCCTGAACGAGAAAAAGACTAAACTCATTAAATTTTCAATGCCAAATGTCAGGCAGCTAACTACTAATGTTCAACTTAATGGAATAGAGTTGGACCCTGTTGAGTCGACAGTTTTTCTTGGAATAACTATTCACGGTAAATTACAATGGGGCCCACACGTAGAAAAATTGTCAGGAAGGCTTAGTTCGGCCGCCTATGCTGTTAAAAAAATTAGACAGATTACTGATGTAGATACTGCCAGAATTGTTTATTTTAGTTATTTTCATAGTCTTATGTCGTATGGGATCCTTCTCTGGGGAACATGTGCGGACATTAATAATATCTTTATTTTACAGAAAAGGGCTGTTCGAGCCATTTACAATCTAGGTCCAAGAGATTCACTTCGTGAAATATTCAAAGAAATAGATATTCTGACTGTAGCCTCTCAATATATACTTGAAAATCTATTATATGTACACAAAAATAAATCAAATTTTAAGAAAATGTCCGATATTCATAGTTTAAATACCAGGAATAAACACAATCTTGCTGTACATCGCACTCGCCTCCACAGAGTAGGCAACTCGTTCATGGGTCAATGTATACGCTTTTACAACCAACTTCCTACTGACATTCGGAACTTACCCATTAAACGATTTAAAATCTGTATTAAAACTAAACTTTGTAAAAAAGGGTACTATAAGATTTCTGATTATTTAGAGGACAAAAAAGCTTGGGATTGAGCTGCTCGCTCTGCTAGCCTTGTGATAAAACTTGACATTTTAATTATTATGCATGATTTTATATACATGTTAACATTGCAGAATATTGTATACAATTTTACATGAATGTTTACTTTGAAAAGTATTATATTTACTGCTTTAATTTATTGTGAATGTGAGCACTATGTGGGTCATTTTTTTTTTTTCTTTAAATGTTTTCCTTTCTTTTCTCAGTTAAGTTTTAATGATGGTCTGACATTTTGAGCGCTTTATGCGGCCTACCCAAATGTCCTTTTTTTGGTACTGTTCGTCGAGTCCTTGAGCTCCTTAAGTTTTGAGTTGAGCTGCACGATTACTGACAAATGCTTACACTGATTGGACAGGTCCGCTCAAATTTGCGTGGTTCTTTCCTCAAAAGACCATTTCAGACACGGATCTACATGGTCCTCACATGATCTGACCAAGATTATGTCTGGACTTTAAAAGAGACTTTGACCCCTGAGTTGGTTTCGCCATTTCTTCTCAGGGGTAGTCAGATAGGAAATGTCGGCTACATCTAGATTTTTTTTTTTTATATTTGACGTGTAAAAGTGATTTTAATATCCTATTTACAGAATAAACGATTTCATTTCATTTCATTTAATTTCGTTAAATTTAAAAAATGGTAGCATGAGTTTCAATAATTTCACAATATCAAATTTTGATATTGTAAAATGATTGAAACTCATGCTAACATTTTTGTACGTTTTGTTAAATTTTCGAAAATTTGACACCTGACACCTGTGTATCTGTAACATAAGTTTACAAATAAATAATCTGAATCTCTGAATAATTGTCTCAAAATTTATTCATTGGCTGTTGTGCTTTTTCATAATAAATAATTAAGTAACTCGTTTATCCAATGTGCTTCTCCTATTTTGCAAAGTACTTAAGTAACTGCTCTCTGTAATTTCACACAGTATGCCTTAATATCCTCAATTTAAGCTTTAATTAAAGTTAGTATCTGGTGTGGTCTGCAACATTGGTTCCATAATGACCTACATTCTTGTTTGCATGACTTCGCATGCAGTTGCCTTACGGCTGCGGCTGTGGCGACCCATTCACAAAGGTTCTCTAAGGGCAACAACTAAAGGGCTATGAAAATATTTCTGTCTCGTTCTATTTCGTAGAAAATGAGTCAATTGGATTGTATTGTATTTGGTTAACAAAGCATAACAGCGGGCCGAGCACGGGCTGCCCAAAACGTTTGTGACAAAACATGATAAATTATGTCATGTCAATTTGTACTAGCATTTTATGACAAAACATTTTTATCGCTCAAACCGTGATAAAATGTGTGACTCAACTCATGTCACAGTAGGCCGTGCTCACCCCGCTGATTGGATCAACAACTGTCAACAAGAATATTTAGATATATGGGAGCCGGGACTTTACTCGTCATGTTTTAAACCATATCGTCGAGTCATTCTTCTGGAGAGGATACCCTGATTAACGGTTTTAACGGTTCTACAATTATACACACAATATAGGTATTGGTTGTTAGTCATCCATAAGTTAATCCTGTAACTTTACTTGAATTACTTCTACGATCATTACGTTTACTTCAATAACTTCATTTCCCTTTTTCCGATGCCAAAGCTTTCCTTTAAATTACATCTTAGTACTTTATGAAGTGATACGATTCGTTGTAACATACATAACATATTGCACACTTTTCAGTTCTTTTACACACTTTAACACACTGGGTAAACAATTAAACATGGCCTGAACGATTGCATCATTCAACCGACTCCTAATCGTAATTTTATGCAATATTTACACAAGACAAGTTACTGATTAGTGATTGACAAAAGTACTTAATTAATTAAATGTACAAATAAACGCAATTTTACTGCAACAGTTGCAATTTGTAGAGTACTTCGCTGCCTACGTCACGATTGCATCTAATGCGTTTTCGGGTACTTGGTAAATTAGAGAAAAATTTGAATTAGGTATTGTCAAATAATTTATTTTTACTAAATTGTTTGAACTACACAAAAAGATAATTTGCTTGATTTGTGTCTGTAGCAGCTGGACCTATAGGTTAAGTAGGAATGCTAATTTTGAAAAGCTCAACATTTTCAATTTTTGGGTTCCGTAGTCAACAACAAGGTTAGGCGTAGAAACTAGAAGGGTTTCCCCTTATTTTACCGTTTTTAGGGTTCCGTACCCAAAGGGTAAAACGAGAACACTATTACTAAGGCTCCGCCGTCTGTCTGTCTGTCCGTCTGTCTGTCAGTCTGTCACCAGGTTGTATCTCATGAACTGTGATAGTTAGACAGTTGAAATTTTCACAGATGGTGTATTTCTGTTGCCGCTATAACAACTAATACTAAAAAACAGAATAAAATAAATATTGTAGGGCCTCCCATACAACAAACGTGATTGTTTTGCTCTATATTGATAATAGCAACAGGTAGATGCTTGAAATATTCACAGAATATTTAGTTATATATTCACTTTAAAAATAAATAATTAAATTAAAATAAAACAAATATTTAAGGGGGGCTCCCATACAAAAAACGTGTTTTTTTTGCCCTTTTTATAGATAATGGTACGGAAACCTTCGTGCGAGTACTGGCCGAGTCCGACTCGCACTTGGCCAGTTTTTCCATAGTCAGGACATGCTCAACAAGACTAATTAGTTCTTGAGAAGTCGAAAAACTGGCCTTTGCTTGTTGAACAGTCCATACCATTATTCAGTTTATGTTTCTTCACACGATCTTGTGGTGGATTTTGGTACCTGGAAGGTCTTACCAGCTTTCAAATAACCCATAGTTTCGTTATATACCGCTTGAACCGCTTTTCTCATGTTTTCCGTGTCCCATTCTTGTCTGTTTATCTTCTTTTTATATTTACTTGGCATCTTTGTAGCATCTGTAATGATAAATTACAAGGTTATCTCATGTTCATACAACCGGGTCAAAATCGTTTATGGGCCGGTTTTACCCCGAGCGGTTTTGCCATAAGACGCCGTTTGTATAAACATAACACTAACTGCTACATACGCAAATCATCTCGCCGGAAAAACATTGTTAATTACGAGCAAATAAACACACTTTAACTTAGATAATAAGAGACGTACATAAAGTGCACGTAGATTTCACAATTGTTGCTTGAATTGACTCTAAAATAAGATCATGAGCACCGAAAAACACTAAAATTAAATATTTTAGTAACGAGCGTGCTCGCACCTAGTGTTGGAATCGGCAGATAAAAAATATTGAAGGTTTGTTCAAAAATATAGCATTTATAAAAAAAAATCGTGAGTCTTGGAAAAACAGAGTCAAATACGATAATCTCTCTCTCCCATTATAAAAGTTGTAGAGGAAAAATAAATAAAGGAACCAAGAAAATATAGAAGACACAATTTAATTATCAATTAGACTTTAAATTATCACTTAACTTAGAATGATCAATTGGTCATTCTATGTTATGGTATAGTACCTATAATAAACATTTATTTCGATATCTACAACCTGTTCAATGCACTGCATTCCGTCAGAATTTTTGTCACTGGCTCTTCCTAACATTTCTTCTGTGTTCAAAATCGGTTAATTTACCACTTTTACTAAGTTTTATTGCATCGCATGACATGATGACAGTAAGATAACTTGTCAACATAGAAACTATCGTATTTTTGCGTACGATCATTGAATAAGGATAGTATATCGTACTTTATGACAATAATAATCGTACAAATACGATAATATAATTATCGCACAAAATCCAACACTGCTTGCGCCGACAAGTTGGTCTTTATTGACCGAAATAAACGTGCTATACTGTTTTACCCTGGTGTACGGTTTTGAACAGGGTCTCCCCTACTAGAAAGCTGTAATTTGGCACGGGCATACGAGTACATACAAATAACGCCGCCAAAGTGGTAAAATTAAATCGTGAAAATTTATTTTTAGGGTACCTCCCTTACGTACGCCTAAAGTAGGGAAATGATGGCATGTACCATGGTAACGTTGGATAGGCACTTCAAAGATGTTGTGGGTCTGTCAAGATCATTTTACGATTCGGGGTTCAGTTTACGTAATATCGCCGACTGAATTCAGCAGTGGCACGTGGCACGAGTATGGCACATTTGAACGAATGCCTAACTCAAGCAACATTTTAACTTGTGTCACTATTGAATTCAGTCCATGCTTTAAAGTGCAATTTTTTGTTAGAGTCAAGCTACATGGTTGTTTTGGATATGTGAAAAAATCATGGCAGTAGTAGATAAACGAAAATAAAAAGAAAAATATCACAACTAAGTAGGGTTTTTACAAGTTCTTTACAAGTTAACGAGTGATAATCGACCAATTTACATTTGCAGTTGGAGAATTGACCGTGACGTATATCGATGTATAGGAGAACTAATTTTTCAACTACAATATTAAGTTTGTTTTTGGTATAAATTCATCCCAACGGAACCGTTCATTGTGCGTGGTCCAACACGCACTTGGCCGGTTTTTTTTAATTACCACATATTTTCCAATGTATCTAACCCAGCAACGTAAAGCCACAAACCAGGCAGCAACCGTTCAGCACAAATGTAATTAAGTACAAATGGTTGACGCGGACGCAAAGGTAATTAAAAAGTTCATCTCACGCCAATCAGAGCGTCGCCGTCGTACAGGTCTATGTTATCAACTGCCGGTCCTGCTTAAATATAACATCATTCAATCAATATTATAGTATTTTATTAGTTAATTGTTAGGAAATTATTTAGCTAAATGTTTGATTTATTCTTGGTGATTTAAAATTATCATAAATGTTTAATATCCAATATGGCGCCTTCAGTTGATCAGCTTCCGGCGCGCCAAGTATTAAGTTTAAATTGATGGTTGCATAAGATCATTGATTTATATACTGTAATTAATTTATTTCTTTGTTAATAATTGTTATTTAATTTTACTCGTTATAGTAAGTAATGTAATCGAAATATTCAGTTGTTAGTGAAACCTTTAAATGCAGATGTGTTAGGCAGTTTGAATCAGTCGTTGTGTAACCGTCACCAAGTGTAACCGACCAAGTGTAACCGTCACCAAGTGCAAAAGCCTTAAGTGGAAACTCTGTCCGATTTTAAAATAATAAACGAATTAAATAACAAGTACACCATCCTGACTGTGCACCGTTTCACAAAATATACTGAAACAATTAAATAACAAGTACACCATCCTGACTGTGCACCGTTTCACAAAATATACTGAAACAATTAAATAACAAGTACACCATCCTGACTGTGCACCGCTTCACAAAATATACTGAAACAATTGAGAAAACAAATAGATTTTGTTGTTCAAGAAAATAATAGAATTGTTTATTCATTAATGAGGTCATATAATTATTCACAATGTAGGTAGGTACTTAATATCACTTTAAATTAGCCTCTACGAGTTGTGAGTAGTGTCGTCCGAGTGTGTGGTGCCGGACGTAAAGAATAGCACTCCCCTATTACTTCCCGTGGGTGTCGTAAAAGGCGTCTAACAGCGTTCTCTATGCATTTTAACACCATACTGCGATCGCCAACCCGCCTGCCAAGCGTGGCGATTATGGCAAACCCCCCCTTTGGGAGGCCTATGTCCAGCAGTGGACGTCTTTCGGCTGAAATGATGAGCTGTGACAAATATTTCAGTGATAATCAACTGCATTCTGGCCAGTCAGCCTCAGTACCAACGTTCTGACCTAAGTGGTCATTTGGATCCATATGGTATAGCAAAGACAAACATAACAGATTTTGCAGTTACAACAATAACAACAGTTTGTGGTCTAGGTCTGTGCCGGTAAAATTTACTTTGCCGAAACAAGTCTAGGGTAAGGAGCCAGACCAAGAGAGATCCATAAACCCGCAGGGCAGCATGTGGCGAGCTGTTGGGCAGTAGCGACACCAACGACCCTATCTCCCGAGAGAAGTCATGTTCCTCATCTCTGGCTTACTTATATTGGCCAACTGGAGTGAACACTGACGAGGAACTGAGCTCGAACCTTATTCTTGCTTTTATTGGCCGGCTTGAGTGGAGATTCACAAGAGCGAACCTGCTCGGAGGAAGGCAGTGTTCCAGTAAGATGCTGGTAGTAGGGATCTGAGCATACTTCCGGGTTTGTTCTGATAGCCGTGAAATACCTCTCTACTCCTCCAGAACCTCAGGATAGGTTGCCCCCTTGTCACTACGTCACTATGTGCTAGCGACCGTTTCCGGGGACCTATTGTTGAGTATGCAAGTCACCCCCAGCCATTTTACCCTTGTATTGTATCTATAAATATAGTAATAATAATAATACATAATTATTTATTGACATAATAGGTTAAGTACAGAATTTGTTTGAAGCCTCTGACTCCTGAACTAGGTGTACCTGTATGTCAGGAGTCAGAAATCTATAAAACAAATCCACTTTAGCTACCCAAATCCATATTAAAAATCAATCAAAAATCAATAGTCATTTATTCAAACTAGGCTGAGAATCAGCACTTTTCGAAAGACAAAATTTACATGAGACAGTCCCCCAAAAACGCCCACTCTTCACCACTTCCTAGTGCTTTAGCTGGGAAGAAGAAGTGGCGCAACAAACTCCCCAGCAGCACAGCTGTCTGTTCGCATATAAAACTTGAATCTATACAATAAAATGTAAAATAATTTGCATTACGCAACACTTCATTGGGCTACATATATTTGTCTCCATATCCCGCAATAGTCCTACACCAACCGGAGGTTGTCCTTGGGGGCACTTGCTTAGTGCGTACAGTGCGAATCGTGGGTTGACGCTTCATTTCATTGAAAGTGTCTAACGGGCAGACTTGGCTTCGGCTCCTCGTACGCCTTTCAAAGGTCCGGGACCCCAGGGTCCCGAAACTTGTCAAAGACACAATAGTTTTTTCAATTATTGTACGCTTGTGCCACCGCAGGGCAATAGCCTCTTCTAAAACAGAGAAGGCATTGTTTAACCTCGCTTGCTAATTTTGTGTGAGTCACACTCACTATGGCAAATATTACAAAACGTATTATTTACTATTTGAGTATCCTATGAGTTCCGTATGACGGGTATTCCTACCAAAATGTATACTACATTCACGGAACATGGTGACTATGAGTCGTTTAAAACCGGTTTCAAAAAACCCAAAGATGAAATCTCGTTCTCAACGCTTTTACCACTTATTAACTTGTTTTTGAATCAGCCTGTAATAATTGTCCCACTGCAAAAGAAAGTACAGATCTCACAATCCCTTATTTTATAAAGGCCCTCTCAGACTATACATATATGGTTTATGCTGGTAGCTGTTCACCACCGTTGTTTTTAAGAGTACTTCTGAATAATAATACTTATGTAACTGCTAGGCATCGAAAATTTAACATCAACCGAAACCTAACCTAACCTGAGTGGACATCGGGACTGCTTGAAAAGAACCCCTGAAACTCCCGATATATATGTAAACATACATGAATCTATCCTAAGTGTGCGCGCGCGCATGCGTTGATAGCCCAGGGCACATCCGACAAGTGACGAAGATGCCCGAATGCCTCCGTTATGTCAGTTTGACTCGCGACCTCACCGCGCGATGATCTCATGAATAAGCATGGGCGTCAAACTCGAAACTTGTCCGAAAACCCGAGACTTACGCGTGAGTAAAACCATATTCATGTAATGCTTTCATTCAATAATTTTATTTACCAAACATAATTAAAATTAACGTTCTAAAGACTCTAATCGATATTTATATCGATAGACTGGTTGGAGGAGTCATGGAAATTAATTATTGAGCAAATGATACCCTATGTCAATTAGCCGTGTTATAGCCATTTCATCAATGCCCCTTTTATTTTTGACCTGTTATTGAAGACTTTATTGCTAACTTCCCCATATGACTATTTATAGAGTATAGCTACACGTAACGTAATACCTACCTATGATATTTCCGCATCCTTATATCGTGGGTCATTGATTATTATAAATATATGTAACGGCTAACAAAGAATTGTATAAAAAGCTAATGGTAGGTTACTGTTTCGCATACGGTCTAAATACTTAATTTAACCTCTTCAACAACTTCACTATATAGGGGTTGTTTGGAACATTCTCGAATGACGTCGGCTGAGGCGGCGACGGCGTCGGCGGGGGCACAGCGGGATGCGGGCGAAGAGGTACGGGCTCACATATAAAAGAGGAAACGCAGCAGGGCGCGAGACACACACGACCATCGGACCATCAGCCTCCTCAAGCATTGTACGCGTTAATTCGTTTTATTGTAATAATTGGCAATATATACTTGAAACCAGTAACCAACCATCGTCATTGAATACAGTCCTAAAACTCCTTAACAAATTGGTCCTTCGAGCCGGATCAGCCGACGTCATTCGAGAATGTTCCAAACAGGGGTTGAATGAAGAGGAGCAGATTTTTTGAAACTCAACCGTTGTAAAATCCCTTGAAGATGAAAGGGAAAATAATAATGAAGTAGTTTGTTGAAGCGAACCGCCAATGGTTCTTAATGCCACTTACAGACTCACGCGATATCGCGGGCGCGACAGGCAGCAACTTAGAAATTGTGCTACTATTGTCGCGTCGCGCCCACGATATCGCACCAGTCTGTATGAGCCATAATGCTTGTCTATAAGTCTATGTATGTATGCATATATAGCCAATAACCTTGGGTGACTGTAACGAATCGGTTTCTGAACGGCCAACCTTCACAAAAATTAAGTAACGAGACTGTTAAACTTATGTCAACCACGACATGATTGCCTGTTCTTATTTCAGTCGGCCAATCACAGCAGTTATTAACCAACCGACCATCGAACCATAATCATTAATCAGTCTAATATAATACCAAATAGCAACCAACCTAGAAGTTAGTGCTGTACCACGAGCAACCACTAAATTCTACAATCGTTTTTCAGTATGTTTAATAAGTAAAGGTTAGTGTAAACCAAGACTATGCTTCATAAAATGGAGTCATTGGATTCCATATCACTTATTACGTTCGTTGAGTCAGCCTTATTAACCTTTTGCATAACACTTTACAGGAATAGGTACAAAGACTGCGTAAGCAGGAAAGGTCGATTGAGAATTTCCATATTTTGTTATTGTTGACAGTTAATAAAAAACTTGCGCATTTTATTATTCAGCCCCTCACTTTGACACGAGTTCGAGACACGAGAAACGGTCATCTCCACTTTACAATAAAATAAATAAAGAGATCTATGTACACACGAAACAATAATAGGAATGTAAAAAACTCATAACTAAATGGATAAATCCACTCGTATATGAGCACATCATAACTCACTCATTCACGCGTACGCTTACTTACACCACACTCACACATACACCCCACACACACATATCTCACATACCCAACATATACAAAACCCAACACAACAAACACGTATCATAAACAAAACTTACTCATTTAAATAAGCTGACGTAAAATATTAGTCTTCCATAATTTTCTCACTATTTTGTATTATTTTACTTTCTTAAAAATAAATAAATAGTTTATACTCGCATAATGTTTATTTATGTGAATCTACATTACGTAAATCTAAGTTGCGGAAGAGTGGACTGTCCTAATGGCATAAGGACACTTCTATCAATATCTTTGTAATACATACATATGACTACACATCAAGCTATACATTTCCAGTATATGCTGACCTATCATCGTAACGAAATCGTAACACAATGCGAGATCAGCTTATACTGAAAATGTATAGCTTGATGTGTGGCCGCGTGTACAAAGCTTGTTAAAAAAATAAAACTAGGAAAAGGAAATCATAAAGAAATCCTTAGGAATCTTTATTCCTGTTCTTGGAGTGTGCTACAGAGTTGCTTTTATTTAATGTTGACCAATTTTATTTTGTTAACCTCCTGTGACAACATTCCCAGCCTATTACTCGTATAGTCCCACTGCAGGACAAAAGCCTACATTCATCATCTTCTCAGAAGGGATGAGCATTAATACCCACTCTTGCTCAAGATGGGTTGGCGATAAATAAGTCAAGGTTTCCTCACGATGTTTTTTTTCACCGATGTCAGTAATGTCAAAACAACATTTTTCATGTTTTTTTTATTCTGAACATCTTTGCGTTTTGGTATTTTCAATGGTTTACAGAATGACTCTTAGTTCAGTGTGCCTTTTGACAAAGGCCTCCTCTAACAACATCCACTGAGTCCTATCTCTCGCAACTCTTCTCCAATTTGGACCCGCTGTGAGCTTGAATTCGTCTTCCCATCTTTTATATTGATTGCCCCTGCTCCTTTTGCCATCTCTGGGGTACCATTCTGTCACAACTTCAAAATCATCCAGATTGTGGTTGAAAGGTGTGTTACGCAATTAGGAACACGTGCAGGACTACGTGACCAAAGAAAAGTATACTTGCAGTATGATCACTTAATCAGTAACCCAATAAGTAAAAGTGATCGTCATTAAAAATAGAAGGTATCTATAGTTTCCTTGCATTGTGATTGTGATGCCAATGCTGGTCCAAATTACCAACAAATTGTTGACGAAATGGTGACGAGTGTGATCCTGTTGTGTTCCAGATTAGGTAAAAAATATGGGCATAAAATGCCTATATTTTATATTTGTTTATTTTTCATATTTAGAGGCATGAGGAACAGGGTGTAAAGTTCACTCATCCTCTATAGAAAAGGGAGGATCCTCCGACCAGACGGGTGTTGTGTCTGGTGGGCAACTACCCAACGATTGATGTCGGGAAGTTGTATATATGCTGGTCGCGCGGTAAACTCTGCTTGCGCGATGCAGGATTCGCGTGACGTCAGTGTGACGCGTAGTTCGCATGTGGCGATGTTGATGCCGCTACACATAAATAAGATTTCATCTGCATTCATTAACAAAAGACATCGAATAAACAATAATATGAAACGACATTTTGCCGTTTAGTCCAAATACGCACTGACATCATTGTACGATGTCGTATAAGTTAGTCCTGAAAACGTTTACTCAACGTATATAATAAGACATTAAGGCTCGTACAGACTGGTCTATATAGCGTAATATTTAGCTGAATACCACTGTATAACCGTTATACAGTATGTAACAAAAACCCTGTTGTACCTTTTAGTGACGTTTACATTTACCTACAAGCACAGCAGTGGTGGAATTATAATTTAAAAAAATTAAGTATTGGCTAGTCGAGAAGTCAAAATCAAAGAATGAAAGAGGTTAGAACACAGTTAAACACTAGAAATATTAATAATTAAATATTTATTTTTGTTGAACGTTTTTATAAATGGTTTGCTTTATTATGTATGTCCGATTCTTAAAACGTAGGTAGAAGGAACAACAGGGTTTTTGTTACATATTGTATAACATGAACTCATAAAAGACTGGAATTATACCTACAACGTTTTTGCTTGTTGGGCAGACTGAAAATGTAAAACGTTAACTTAAGATAATATCACGCCTGTGATTCCCGAAGTGTTAGGCAAAGGTGTACCTATAGTTAGGTACACCCACATTTTGCCAGTCCTGTGTAATAGGGACCGAGCCTATTATCATCAACCGGGCACAAAACGATTATTAAACACTAATTTGTTAGTTGGGGTGTAATAGGTTCTTATTATTTGTAAAAAAAACTCTAAAGTTTTGTCCCATTTTTACTATCAGGACATTTTGAAAATGATAAAAATTAAATAAAATAGTTTTATTATTTTAACAAGTGAATACCTTAACAACAAGCATGGAGCATATTATATTATCAATTCATTGATTAGCATTCGTTTCCGCGCACGTAACATTGAGGATAGTTCATTGCTCTCTGCCCACACATGTTGACTCATTATCTTAACATAGCTTGTATTAATATAGCCTCGCCTCAACTCGCCTGTCATATCATAAACAAAAAAAAATACTTATTATACCTAGGTAGTTTTAGGAACTAAAATTATGAAATGATTTGCCTGTTTAAACGTATCTTCACTAACAAACCCTACCTACCCTACCCTACCTACCTACCCTACCCACCTAACCTACCTACCTACCCTACCTACCTACCCTACCTACCTACCTACCCTACCTACCTACCCTACCTACCAACCCTACCTACCTACCCTACCTACCAACCCTACCTACCTACCCTACCCTACCTACCCTAGTAAAAAGTATCCTATGTCCGTCTACTGGTTCTAAGCTACCTCCCCACCAATTTTCAGCCAAATCGGTCCTGCCGTTCTTGAGTTATAAATGGTGTAACTAACAACTTTCTTTTATATAGGTATATTATATATACAGGGTGTAAGGGACAGCCCTCCGCAAATTAACAGGGTGCATCCAGCTACTTATTTTGAATCATATTCCACTGAAAATTTTCTCAGGAAAATTGTAATTTTTTTTATCGTAATTTCAGTTACTATTCCTTTATTTCAATGTAAAATCACATTCTCTGTACGCAGTACTCCATTAATGTACAGACGCCAGCACATCAAGCTACTACAATCTGTCAAATTTCTTTAATAGATTTTCAACTTTATCGCTACAGGTTAAGGTGCAATGTTGATTGGGAAAATTTAACACTTTCGGGTAGCTTGACCTGCTGGCGTCTGTACATAACACAGCTAAAATAAAAAAATCAGCAATGGATGTAGAAATTCTCTAGCGAACGACGCCTGAAATCAGCGAACGCGGCCGTCCACCCCGACGCGCGCGACGCGACAAATCAGGTTCATTGGATTCCCATAACGTTCCTGAAATAATTTCATGTACCGGTCATCTTAGTACGATATACTGAATTCACCCCATCAGTCTGCGGAGGGCTGTCCCTTACACCCTGTATAATATATAAAACAAAAACTCGTGTTAATAAATATAGCTTAAAACTATGTTAGTGGCAGTTCACTTCACTAGCTTCGCTAGCTTATGGTTAAGTACCTACATAAGACGCAGATATATGCCAGTGAGCTTGAGTGGTTAGCTTGCGTGTTCTGTACTGAGCTCACGCAACGCGTCGTACGTTCAGCCAGTAATAGGACTCGCCCATCAAGGAGCGCTGTCCCCAATGTGACGCATTATTAATTTATTATACACAAAACAAAAGTTATTTTAATAAAACGCATCTACTAAAAGATCAATAATTAAATTATCTTTAAATTGGTGAAGGTTTCAGAAAAATACGCTTGGTAGATTTTGCGCCATTCTCAGTTTTTTATCCGCGTTAGACATAACTTTACAAATTTATTTCACTATGTAATATAAACATAACCTACATTAAATTATTGAGAAAATGCTCTAATGTAACATATTTTTTTTTCAAATCATTAACACTACTCGTTGAGACGTGATCTTCAGTATAAAATCATTAAAAGTCGGTTATCGTCGCCTTAATAAGAGCCGCACGGGTCGATCGATCAGGTTAAGCTATGCTTGCCGCGGTTGGTCCGTGGATGGGTGACCATCTTTACATACCACCAATACCCCTCCGTGCCTCGGAAAGCACGTTAAGCCGTTGGTCTCGGCTGTTATTTGACAGTCGTTACGGGTCGTCAGAAGCCCAAAAGTCTGACAACCAGTTTTACCAAAGGGGTATTATCCAGTAACTGAGTAGGCAGTCGCTCCTTGTAAAATACTGGTATTCCGCTGCATCTGGTTAGACTGGCAGCTGACCCCAACACCGTTAGGAACAGGCAGGCAGATGATGACACAGAGGTTCACAGGCCGAGCGAGGCCAGTAGGTACACGTCAGAACATAATGATCTCATTCGTTTACTGAAAAATAGTCGCTAGCGGTTTACAAATTTGTTTTCACTTTATTACTCGAGTTTTTAATACAGATGCGCGACTGAATACCGCGGATCTTGAACAAGCTGTAAATTAATCAAGAGCATGAGTCACAGCCACTGAAACATCTTTCAGTTTTCTATTTCATCATTGTTGTTCAAAACAGTTCTCCCAAAACAGATGAAATAAGCAGTAATTTTGAGCTCTACTTTATCTTTTTGTTTACTTTTGTTTGTATTGCGTATAATTACATAACTATAAATTCATAAGATGAATTTACACGATAAAAAAATATATAAGTAAACGCGTTTGACATTTGATGAACGCGCTTATACAAACATGTCCCGGAATTAACGCACAACCTGTTAGGGGGTTCTTGTACTCATCATTATGAACAACTTTTACTATGGGAACAAACCTGAGGCCGCAAAAAAAAAATCTGCTGTTCCCTACATTTATGTTCTCATAACTCGTCAAAATGTAGGGAACAGTTGATTTTTTTTCGCGATTTCAGGTTTGGTCCCACAGTAAAAGTTGTTCATAAAGATTTCTACAGACCAGCGCGAGTCGCAACGCGACACAAAGGCACCGATCGTCGCGCGACACGCGGGGCCTTTGTGTCGCGTCGCGTGTCGCGCCAGTATGTAGAAGCCTTTATGATGAGTACAATGACTCCTTCAGAGGTTGTGCGTTAATTCTAGGACATGTTGTATATTTTTATCTTAGACCGATAAAGGTCATATAAAAATCCTCCAACACTTTTGCTGTGTAGAGCATTATCAGTATCAATAATTAAGAACGTAAAACTCTATTCGAAATACATAAATTATTTTTCGTCGAAAACACTGAAGTAGGTAAAGATGTTAATATTTTTGGCACAATATTAGTGAGGAAGTGTCGCTGTCTGTTTGTATTTCCAAACGTTGCGCGGGCGCGCGGGCGCAGCGCTGCTCAAAACGGTGTCTTGAGGTCATTGTCAAGGGCGAACCGCATTACTTTGGGTTCGAGTCTTTGATTCAGTATGGTAGGCGTTTGTAACAATTATTTAGTAAGCCGAGTAACTACTTATGTTGGTTACGTTTTTTTTAATTCTTCATCCAAAAACTAAGATGATTGATTTGTAAGGTAATTAATTAATTTCTTAATTCTTTTTCATTCTTTGACAAGTAATCTGTAAATTAATACTGTTTTACCCATTTTTAATAAAAAATACACTTTAAAGTTACGAAAGTGGTAAAACTAGAACACGCAAAAAAATATTAAAAAAAATATCCAGGGGGCCAGGGCCAAATAAATTAGGGCTGAGTAAGTAGCAGATGACCCCACCTATCCACCATTTTCGTATGTTCAACGTTCTGCCAAACAGCCTGTATGTTTGGATATCATCCCAGCCGAAAGACGTCCACTGCTGGACATAGGCCTCCCCCAAAAAGGGGAGGGGTTGCCATAATCGCCACGCTTGGCAGGCGGGTTGGCGATCGCAGTATAGTGTTAAAATGCATAGAGAACTGCATGAAACATGCTGCCCATTCTCTAGTAACCGTGTCTGTTTGGATATTTCCAGGACATAATTATCATGTATCAACATTCAATCGGTATATAATCAGAAGTGATTCCCACGTGATAATTGCTTATCTTTCTATTGCCAATTAAACTAATTAGTATTACTAAATATTCCGATATCTTAAGTACTTATTTGCCCACAGCAGATATGGGGAAAAATTGAGGTCTTGGTCAAGGTTAATAGCCTAGACAGTGTAGAGGAGTGCATGCAACTACCTGATGATGTCAATCCCAAAATTGAGATCATCAGGTAGTTGCATGCACTCTGGAGCGAAGTTTGAAAACTATTAACTTATAATTTAATCATCCGTAAACTCACTCATACTGAGTCATACTCTTCAAGAGAAGGTGTGTTGTTACGACAACACACCTTCTCTTGAAGAGTTAGGCACAGGTGTAGTTTTCGTAGAAATTCTTCTACCAGAGTCAGTGTCTCGTTGCGCCTGTCTGCGGGAGCCTTTATACGGGCACATTTCGCCAGTTATGTTTATTTCTTTATTGATATTCGTTTAAGTCTTATTTATATTCTTAATGTTTTACCATTTCTTCTCAGAGGTAGCCGAAAATGGCAACACCTATACTCCATTTGAAATAAGATTAGACATTTAAATAAACTTTTTTTACAGTCCGTTCAACCGATTTTGACTTCTATTGCGGTGGTGACATGACTTATGGCAGCTGTAATAAACAGTTGGTATTGTAACCACGTTTTTGCATTTGAATAGAAGTCAAAATCGGTTGATCGGACTGTAGTGTTTGTGTAGTTGAATAGCAAAATAGCAAAAACTGTTTTGTCATATCATAGTGAGAGTGACATGTTTCACTTTATAGCTAGGGTTCTTGGTTCGCCTTTGAAAGGTAGTTAATATTTCAGTCTTACGTTACCTTAGTAAGAACCTACTCAATTTCCTCAATTAAGAATATGGGTATTTACAGGCACAGCCATAAAAGTAAGGAAAAATCCAACTCCTTTTTCAGAAAGATCCAACAATTTCAAGAAAAATATGACTAGCGATAGGTATAATTAATTGGTAAAACAGTTATACTTAACGTGACCATTCGTCCCGCTATGGGCGGGACAGTCTCGCTTTCAGGCTGTCTGTCCCGTTGTCCAACCAGAACAAAAATATCCCACATTTATAAAAAAAAAAAAAAAAAGTACCTACATAGATGGGAAGAAGTACAGAATGTTACGAATTTGCTGATTACACAAGGATTTCTTGGCAGCGGCCAAGATACGAACGTGTTTGATCAGATTTCGCTTATTTGCAAAACAAATGAGTCTTCAACCACAATGTAATGTAAAAATTACATAAGTATTAATATTCCTAATAATTATATTGTTTTTTTCATGTCCTTTTCTTTTTTTAATAAATACCTAGTAAAAAAAGTTGTTTTTTTATTGAATACCGCAAGCGTCCCGCTCTGACAAAAAAAATAAATGGTCACGTTAGTTATACTGAACTATCAAGGTTAGTTTCCATGAAGATATGAAGGGGAATTACAGTGTTTAAGTTCATAATAATTTTAAGCTTAGGCCATGAAGGATATAACCTCAGTACCTATAAATGCATTAATTGTGCGTTTGTCAGTAGTAGTCGCACTTTGTGGAATTAAACTCACTTAACAATGATTCATTATTTTATTAGCCTTGGTAAGGACTAAAGATTGGAATTTCCCGAGTATTCAATGATTATTGGTTGCATTTCATATTCATATTCATTTATTGCATTTCATGTTGTTTACAGGTTGTTACATTATGATAGTTCCAAACAATGAACCCTGCTAGGGCACAGCAATGTATAGGCGACAGGTTTTAATTAATTTAACATGCTATCATTATTCATTATTAATACAATTTGTTGATATAGATTAATTTAAAAATTATTATTATACATTATGTCATTCTTACAAACTAAATAAATAAATTATCATTTTCTGACTGATGTCTTGTAGAGTACCTAGTTATGTATGAGTAATGTGTTCGAGTCGATAGTAATTTATTTATTTCTCAGTTAAAAATTATTTTAGGCTATAATATGATTTTAAGTTTAAGTAGTTTTGTAGGTCATTTTTGAATTTGTTGTCGTACTCTGTATCCTTAACTGAATTCGGGAGTTTATTATAGATTTTAACGCACATGGCCAGAGGCCCAGAACGAAACATAGCTAGTCTTGAAGTTGGTACCGCTAATTCGTTTAGATATCGGTTTCTAAGACTGTGTTGCTGTGGGCGTTGCTGTTTTGCGATAAAAGCGATGGGTATTTTCTCACAAATTTACTAGCTTCTAGGATATAAATACCTGTTAGCGTAAGAATTTTATGTTCTATAAAGTATTGTTTGCAACTTTCCGTACGTTCTATATTTACTAGGATTCGAACGCATTTTTTTTGTAAAATAAATAGTCGCTCAATATCTACACTATTTCCCCACAATATAATTCCATAGTTTAGCCACGAATATGCGTATGCGTAGTAGTAGGCTGAAAGAGCTGTTTTGAAGTCGGTTGCTTTTTTTAGTTCTCTTAAGGCGTATGTAAAGCTAGCCAATTTATTTGATAGGGTTTGTATATGACCTTTCCAGTTTATATTTGTATCGACAGTCAGGCCTAGCAGTGAAAAGTCGTTTACACATTGTAATTTTGTATTATTATATGAGAAGTCGATATCTAACTTTTCTTTCTGATATGGTCTATATTGCATCAGCTTCGTCTTCGAGAAATTTATTTCTAAATTATGGTCCTTCAACCATGCCACTATATTAGTAAGAATGTCATATAAGATTTCATTTAGGGTCCCGTTATTATCATAAGGAAAAATTATTGAAATGTCGTCAGCAAATAGGACGCTGTATGAATTTATTTCTTTAGGGAGGTTATTTATATATATTAGGAACAATAGGCACCCCAATTTGAGTTGCCATTTTGAGTTGGTATTTGGCCTTATTACGTTCCCAGTATTGTGAACCTTGTAAGGGCCGGGTTTTCAGCGGATGACTTGCCACAGCTGAACTCTAGGCTAGGGCTGGTCCAGTTTGTCACACTATGTACCCATAGGTGTCTACTGCGATTGACGATACGTAATAAGAGGTAGGTACGTTTGGTTGTAGCTATACCTAAAAGTAAATACCTAACCAAAAATAAATATCTAGTTAATTAATGTGTGTGTATAATCGCCAAGCATGGCAGCAATTCCTTCAATATTCTACGACTAAAGTTGTCAAAACAGAATAGGCCCGTTTTGACATTTAACTTGAATCGATTTATTAGACGACACGGTTGGCGCAGTGGTTAAGCTATTGACTGCTGCGCTGCGTGTAGCGGGTTCGATTCCCACACGGAACAAATATTTGTATGACCTACAAGTAGTTGTTCCGGGTCTGGCTGTTTGTGTATGTGAGTTTAAATGTTTGTAAACGCACCCACAATACAAGAGAAAATCCTAGTATGAGGAACCGTCTAAAAAAAAAAAAACGTGAGTGTCGAGTACCGAGTCGTATGGTTACTTCACTAGTGACGTCGCGGTCGTAACTAGTGACGTCGCGGTCGTAACTAGTGACGTCGCGGTCGTAACTAGTGACGTCGCGGTCGTAACTAGTGACGTAACAAAAAATAGTTAAATGTCAAAACGGACCTATTATTTTTTGACAACTATATGTGTTGTTCGCAACTTCATTTGCGTGTATTTTGTATTTCATCTTTTTTATATACACCTCAGGCTTAAAAGTAGTCTATGTCCTTGATCCGGGCTATCTCTGTCTTTCATAACGATCGGTTCAGTGGTTTAGGCGTGAAAAGGTAACAAACAGACAAAGAGATACTTAGTTAGTTACTTTCGCACATTATAATATTTATATTAGTATATTAAACTAGTATAGATTAAATTATGAATAGTCGTAGGTATTGGAGTAACTTTAGAATTGTAAATACTTCAGGATTGACTAACTATGCGGTTTATTCTGGTACCTAACACAAACGTCGACTCCCGCGCAGCACACGTGCGAGCTCATTAGTTAAACAGTCATTACATATTTATTATTTAAATCAGACGTTTTACACCAGTAATGTACCATACACTACGAAATGAATAAATACCTTGGTATTCGACCCTGGCCAAGATCTACAACTTCCAAGAAGTAGGTGGACATTGTAATGCATCATCCGATTAGGTAGGTTAAGATTAATTCCGAATGCCCGACATAATCTTCCCCAAAGGGGTAAAAATGCCTTCTTCGAAAGCTGATAATTATCTCTAGGATATACCGAAAAATATAGGCATAGTTGAATGGATCTTGCTTTGAAGAACATATTAAAGGAACTACGACAACATTAATTTATATTTGTTTACCTGAAATATAACAATAAATATACAAATGCGTCTCTTGATATTGATTATCTTAAAATTGAATCTATCCTTTCCACAGAACGGCGTCAACAACAACTTGGGTGAGAGCGACTTAGAGCGACCCACACAACCTCTACTCGAGCCCAGCAGAGAACGACAGATGCCTCCGTTAGCTGGTCAGTAGTATTGATATAATATCGGCAATAGAGTATCTAAAAAAACTAATCCGATTGCAAAGCGCATATTATTAAACCTTCATTCAGAATGAGGCATTAAAGATGTACTTAGTTGATATGAGGAGAACCCATGAGAAATAGAATAAGTTTTCCTGGGACGTGCCATCAGCTAAGCATAGGAGGAGGTGCACTGGTTCACGATCCATCGGAATTTCTAGAGACGACCACAATTAAAAATGTCGGTTTACTTAGCGTATACAACATTATTTTTAGTAATGTATTATATATACGCGAAACCTATAATAAATATAGTTTGTTCAGAATAAGGAACTGAATCGATTTCAAAAAGTACCTAATGTTTTGTCCCAAAAAGATTTAAGTGTGATGGAAAATGTTATCACCATTTAATTACAATACAATCGCCGTACGGTTAGGTACCAAACTATTATCTAACTGCCAAATTATTATCAATGAGCGCAAGACGACCCTGGAGGCGCGGGGGCGCCGTTAGCATGTTTTTGTACGGACAACCTTATAACTTTCTGATTTTTCATGACACAGTTAAGAAATTTTGTACATATAGATTCTTTACATGAAAATACTAGACACGTGTTTCGGATTTCGCATAAACTAAAACTAATATTGTATAACCAATCAATGCCCGAGTTTGTCATCTGTCCCCTTGAAAGGGCGAACCACAAGCAGCAGGCAAGGGTTTAGTTAGATGGATCGTCATCTGTCTGCTTGCGTTTCCCAACTATGTTGGGGTCTGGTTCCAGTGTCACCGGATGGAGCTCAATAGCATTATTTAAAAAAAATCAGCTGTTCCCTACATTTGTGTTCACTTAAATCGACAAAATGTATGGAACAGCTTATTTTTATTTCGCGATTTCAAGGTTGGTTCCATAGAAAAAATTGTTCAAAATGATGAGTACAAGTACCTTTTCGGGTTTAGTATAAACAAAACCTAATGTTGTATACCTACCTACATTTTTTTTTCAGGCTTTAGTCAATAAAAGTCTGACACTCCACTTTCCTCCATCTAATAGTTTCCTCACTTATACCCCAGGACCTGAGATCGACGACCTGGACGGTGATCCTCCGAAGGATGCCACTCCGTACCCTGGCATCGATGACGGGTTACTGGAGACCACAGACAAGAAACCACTGCCACACGAGGACCACGGTAATATGCTTTTCTACTTCCTTCTGCTTTTGAGTTGGTATGGATATTATCTGTGGGACCCTACCAAAAACAGTTTGCCGAAAACTATTTTGAATTGAAAATGTAAGTATAGGTAGAACTGTCCCTTATCATTGTAAGTATAGGTAGAACTGTCCCTTATCATTGTAAGTATAGGTAGAACTGTCCCTTATCATTGTGGTTTACTTTTGTGCCAGAACCACAATATGCACCTACCTATCATTTATATGTCTAGAAACGACTAGAATTTTTTTTTTAGGAAATATGTACCTATTTTCCATTCAAAACTCACACGCGTTAAAGGCTCCCGCAGACAAGCGCGCAAAGTGATAGAACGACACAATTTCTATGAAAACTTCATGGAAAGTGTCGCACTGCCTCATGATTGTCGCGCCCGCGATATCGCGCCAGTCTGCAGGAGCCTTGAAACGTTAACGCTACGGCTTTGTTATAAGTACCTACGTAAACATATTCATGCTCGGCCCATACAATTAAACAGCGACCTTGACATTAAAAACAAACTAACATAATTAAGGTCTTTATCTTCATTCTGTTAAGGCTCGTACAGACAGGTGCGATATCACGGGCGCGACGCTACTATAGTAGGACAATTTCTATGTCCCTGCCTGTTGCGCCCGCGATATCGCGTGAGTCTGTAAGAGACTTTACGTGCCTAAAACGGCCGACAGTTCTGCTAATTAGACAATGTTATCAAACACCTCTTTGTGTATTCCTTAAATTAGGGTCAGAAGTATCCGTCGTACAATGTACCTCAATGCACTGATAACAACAATGGACCACAATTCAACTGGGTCACTTATCATTGACCGCCATGACACGAAAGGATGTGGTATCATGATTGTAATAATTTGTTCGTGTCAATTAATATATAACATTTTAGGCGTTTTAACCGACTTTAAAAATGAGGAGGTTATCAATTCGGAGGTTTATACAACGTGTTTTTTTTTATATCCCATAACTCTAGGGTATGATTGAGGCCATATCAAAGAATCAACTGGCATATGAGTTATGTTCCAATTCTTCGTTATTTTTTTTTTTCATTTTTCATACAAAATAATTCGGCAAAGTCACGATTATTAATGTAAAACACCCTTACGTGAAATATGACAACGTCGACAAGGTAGCTTATCCTTCACTAGCTGCCGCCGGGAAGCCCCGATACCAACATACCTACATATTTTATTTTACTATTTATTTTACTACACTACTGCGAAGTTTGGCAACCTCGCAAAAGTAAAGATTCGTCATCCTGGTGACAATTTTTGACCTAATTTAATTATGATTGATGATATCTCCGACACGATGCATTTTTGGACCACCTATTCTAGGAGTTTTAGTATTATTTTTACCTACAGAATATAACCCTAGAGTTATGGGATATCAAAAAAAACAGGTTGTATATATTTTTGTTATGTATGTTCGGGCATAAATCCATCATATTTAGAAAGGGTATGCTCTCAAAGTGGTCCCATTGTTACCAAGTCAGATTCTGATGGAATCATGGAATTCGAGGGAATTTACAAATTTGTAAGGCACACATAGAGCGACTTGGGTTTTTTTTATAGTAACTCATGCATTTGCACTCGGAAAGCACCATTTGGTGAAGTGGAACTGATTATGAAGACCACAGATGGCCACTGGGACTACTTAATAATAAGTATTTCACGGTTGCGATTTGATTAGGCACTTTAATATGGTTTTGCCAAGTAATTTATGGTCGTCACAATGCATAGTGAAGACACCATCAGTTCCAGTTCTCCAACGCCCCTGCATCAGGAAAAGCAATATTTTGTAAAAGGTGATGAGCATTTGACATTAGGCTATTGTAACTTAAGTAAATTACAAACTGACCCACAAAAAAGTGAAAAATTGTGAGTTGTTTTTTTTTTTTGTAAGGACGTTAGATTGCAAACTGAAATAGAGAAAAACAGACAGTTTTTGGTAATGAAATCACAATAGTATTTATCTGTCACCGTAAGATTATGAGCACCGTTAGTTTATTTATTTATACATCTCGCAAACAATAAGGTACAAAGGCAGATTTTATCTCGTGTAAAATTGTGAACCGTCGATTAGTAGGTCTAATCATAATCGAATCGCAGTAACTAAGCTAGGGCACCCCGACCAAATGGGTTAGGCCAGGTCAGAACTGGGACTTGAGGTGAGGCGGCACCAGCCGGGGATCGCGGAAGTCGCACATGATCCCATAATCCCCGGTCCAAGTATAGGAAGGGAACACCGGAGTAGTTTTTAGTCAGTACGAGTCTGACAGATCCCTCTACCCAATACAATACTTTACTACAATACTTTCATGAATCCGTCTTACACTGGTATTTTTGGTATGCCAATCAAATCTTCATCCATTCATCCGCAAACAGATCGTTTGTTGGATTAGAATCCAAGAGATCATTAAGTGCGACCAGAGTGCGAGGTACTGGGGACTTAAGGCTTCTACATACCAGCGCGACTTGTCGCGCGACGCGACACGGCACAAAGGCCCCGCGTGTCGTGGGACGAGCGGTGCCTTTGTGTCGCGTCGCGTCGCGCGACAAGTCGCCCCGGTATGTAGAAGCCTTTAGCACGCGCAACGGTGCGACATGGAGGTACAGCAAACAGTCTGTGGTTTCTGCCGCGGCAGTAATTGTCTGGGACAAAGAAACGAGCCAGCACAGCATGCAGGTCAGGTGCGTCAATAGTGCCACGGAGCGACTTGCAGGCTATGGTGAGCGGATCTCGGGCTCGCCTTACCTCTAATGAGTTATAAGTATCAGAGGCATCCCAATAGAAATGTAGTCGGATAGAGATAAAGACCGTTTAAACCGCAGTTACTTGGTTATTTATTATTAGCGCAACGTTCGTTCGTCGCATGCAAGTTTGATACCAAATCACAATTTGTCTCATTGCCATGGATATATTATAAACTATTGAACATAATGCGTTAAATTGTAAATGGTTTGGTGGTTCACAACTTTTCGATAGTTGATAATCTCGTTAGATACTTGTAGATTAAAAACTAACGATGTTCATAATCATACGATGACATATCAATCTCGTAGCCAAGTGCTACGCGGGCTACGAATGCTACGTGCGTAGCAAATGCTCCCGGGGGAAAATTATTGCATACGACATTCTGAAAATATCTATACATGATGTTCCAGAATTAACGCACAACCTCTTAAGGGGTCATTGTATTCATCATTATTCGAACAACTTTTACTATTAGACCAAACCCGAAATCGCGAAAAAAAAAGTTGTGTTGTGCTTTAATTCTGGGACATATTGTAGATAGAAAGCTGTCACATGGGATTTATTCAAAAATATGATTTTTCTGCTGCAACTATCAAAATAATCAAATAACTACCACCACGTCCATCATCATCTACTCGTCTATTCCTAACTATGTTGGGCTCGGCTTTCAGTCGTCGTGTCGTAAAAGGCGACTAAGGGACTTACTAGAGAATGGACAGCAGCGTTCTCTATGAATTTTTTAAACCATACTGCGATCGCTAACCCGCCTGCCAAGCATGGCGATTATGGCAAATCCCCCCCTTTTTGGGGGAGGCCTATGTCCAGCAGGGTACGTCTTTCGGCTGACATGATGATGATGATGATTTTACGTGGAGCGACGGCCTATCTGATCTCCATGACCCAGTAACTGGGTAATACGATACCCTTGGTAAGGCTGTTTGTCAGACTTTCGGGCTTCTGACTACTCGTAACGACTGTCAAAGATCTACAAATGACAGCCGGGACCAATGCTTTAACGCTCTTTCTAAGGCACGGAGGGGTCTCGATATGTAATGGATGCTCACCCATCCATGGACTGGTCTCGGCAAGCGTAGCTTAACCATCGCGTGCGGCCGTTATCATTTAGCCACGAGCCACTACCACAGCCGTACTATGTAGGTATACAACATTATTTTTAGTATATATGCGAAACCTGAATAGAGTTTGTTCAGAATAAGGAACTGAATCGATTTCAATAACGTTTCTTCCCAAAAATATTTAAGTGTGATGGAAAATTTTATCAGCATTGAGTTACTTACAATACAATCGCCGTACGGTTAGGTACCTACTGCCAAATTATTATCAATGAGCGCAAGACGACCCTGGAGGCGCGGGGGCGCCGTTAGCATGTTGTAGACACGTGTTTCGGGTTTCGCATAAACTAAAACTAATAAATTATTGTATAATATAATATTCTTTTAATGTTTACAAATATCATGAAAATACCACAATGGTGGAGAAGGGCATACGTAGTCTGGCACCTGGTGGAGAAGGGCATACGTAGCCTGGCACCTGGTGGAGAGGAGCATAGGTAGCTTGGCACCTGGTGGAGAAGGGCATAGGTAGCCTGGCTCCTGGTGGAGAAGGGCATAGGTAGCCTGGGACCTGGTGGAGAAGAACATGGCTACTTTCATCTTGGATATTTGTAATACACAACACGCAGACGCTATTTTATATAAAAAGTCGGGAGACTTTCTCCTTTATTACACGGGTGCCCAAAAAATGAGTGTAATGTTTTCAGGGTTCATGTATGTATGTATGTAGGTATGTGAGTTACTTTATTCCACCATAATAATATATCTAGATAAACTATTACCTCTATTAGCTTAGTCGTGGGCAAAATGAGTTGCGTATTATTTTGACAGACCGTTTGAAGGCCACGGCTGCAAACTTGAATACTTATCTATTTTTAGTGTATTAGGTACATTTAAATGAGTAGTTGTACCTGCTCAGTGTTAGCGTTATTTATGTTAATTCACCGGAGCTCACTCATAGGTAGGTATAATAATATTATCTCAACCTTCATCTAAACAGTACTGTGTACGTCTGGAGACTGGATTCCTATGTGCACGACGATCATACGGTTTTTCTCTTCAAACTCAAACTCAAACTCAAAGCATTTATTTCAAATAAACCTATTATAGGCACTTTTGAATTGTCAAGGGGTCAGTCAGTCAGGATGAAGCTAGTTGCCCATTCCAAAGCGTAGTAGGTTCCTATCTAAATATTCTAAACTACTCTCTACACTACATACTGTCTGAAACAATAGTACACTGTGATACAAGGGTAGAAAGTAGGTTATTGCAAACGTGTCATTTAAAACCCTCGCTTTCGGCTCGGGCTTGTTAATGACACGAGTTTGCAATATCCTACACAAGTACACACCCGTGTAATCCGTGTATCACACGACGACGTTTTTCAATACACTTGTGGGAAATAGTAAAAAAGAAATCAAATATTTAACTACATAATCAATTTATAACACAAAAATTAAAAAAATCAGTACATGGCGCGGCTTTGTAACTGGGCATATTTAAAAAAAAAAAAAACAAATGTGGCATATGTTCTGCGAAAGCAATGCCCTGTATACAACTCAGGATTGGGAAGTTGTAAATAGTTAGCAATTGTTTTGGCTAAATTGCTAAACGTGTTTAAGCCGATCTCTGCGATATACATTTTCCAGATCTGTATTGTAAAATATTTGCCTGTAATAGTAAATATGCGGTTTATTTTGGTTTTTGTATTATTTAAGGCTTCTACATACCGGGGCGACTTGTCGCGTGACGCGACGCGACACAAAGGCACCGCTCGTCCCGCGACACGCGGGGCCTTTGTGCCATGTCGCGTCGCGCGACTAGTCGCGCTGGTATGTAGAAGCCTTTATATTGACCACAATTATAGCTTCTTTTATCTGTACGTCGGTATATAACAAAGCGTATAATTCTTGACGGCGGCATGCGCCCATGGTTCCGAATATTAGTCTGCAACCCTTCGTGGGTGTACAGACGTGCTGTTATGTTCAATATCTTTTCTACAGCATGTAATAAATGCTGATTCTCTAACCTCAACTGTTCATACAGCGTGGCGGTAGCGCTTTAGTGGCGATTCGACATTAATTTAACACACAATTTCGCCGTTACGTTTTAAGAAAATATTTTAATTTCATTAGACGTTATTATTTATCTCAGATTATAGAAAATAAGTTATTTATTTACAATTTTCTAAAATAGCATCATGGAGCAACCTGTACTTTAAGAACTGTAGCGCAGAGGTACAGTTAGCCGGGTCATGGATCATTAACATCGAATTGAAATTAAAACAAATAACGTGCAAGGAGTAGGCGAATTCAAGGACAGAGAGAGCTTTATTATTATTTTTTTTTTTTTCAATTTATAATTATTTAACTATCTTAATCTATATAAAAAAAAAATATAATATATAATTCAATATTTTTAAAATAATATTTAAAAATATTTTTTTTTTATGATTACGGGCCACTAGCCCTACCCGTGTGTTAAATTAATGTCGCCACTAAAGCGCCACTCTGTATATGGCCCTTTATCTAACTGACACAATGTTCTCTGTTTTACTCCCGATAGATTCCGTACCTAACATCGTGTTGTCATCCCCAGATGGCAGCGATCATCACTCGGAGCTGGAGCCCAGCGACAAGACGTCACACCACGACGACGGCGCGACCACTGATGGTAATTTGCCGTGGGGGCATGACGAGGCAGACTACCCATACGGTGATTGGAACACGACACCTTTTAGCCACTAATATGTTCAGTAATTGATGGAAGAAAAAAATTTTTGCTGACCCCACGGGATCGCACCTTAGAAGTTCCCTCGTCGAATAGCTGTCTTTGTACCTGCTTAGGCTGTTTCAATAAATTCCACACTTCTTGATCAAAATGACGCTAATTCATATTTTTAACGCTAATAAATGAAGACTAGTAAAACCTAAATCATAACCCAATAACTGAGAACCTACTAAAATGATCGCCAAGCAAATGGGTTAGAAAGGGCTCCAACTCGTTTGAATTTCTATGAACCATAATAAATAATAGCACCACAAACAGTTAAATTATTGTTCTTTTTTAGCTTTTACAATGTATGTAAATATAAGGTGTATCTATTCATACACGAAACCTCTTAAGGGGTCATTGTACTCATCTTTGTGAACAACTTCTACTATGGGACCGAACCGAAATCGCGAGAAAAAAATCAGCTGTACCCTACATTTATGTTCATAAAACTCGTCATAATGTATGGAACAGCTGATTCTTTTTTCGCGATTTCAACTTTGGTCCCATAGTAAAAGTTGTTTATGAATATAAATGTAACATCTTATAGAAGAGCAAGCTTGCCCATTCTTCTCCATACCAAACTATCTTTTGGAAGCAACTACACTCAATTCTATGTTTTTGTAAATTTTGATGTTCAATAGTGCCTTTTATGTGCCAATTTGAAGTCAAGATCTTCAACCGCAATGGCTTTAATCTACGGCACAGCATATATAAAGGAGCCTAAATCTAAACTATTGAGAAAACCCTATTATGGCTTTATCAAAAGTCACAGCGTTGCATAGAAAATCAAACGTAGGTACAGAGCTTTGGGTCTCTACTATTTGCCCTGTTTACCTCACCTTGCTTGACACGTGGTTTTCATGGATAACTTTTTATTGCATGAAGCATGCTCATTTTAAAGTGCTAGGCTTTATAGGAATGTAACATAGTTAAGGCAATATGTTAATCAATACGTTTATTAAAATACTTAGATACTAATAAAATGTTTTGCTTCCAGATGTCAACGGGCTCACAACGAGATTGGGCGATTCGCGGCCAGGATCACCTATGCCTGGGGTAAGTTACATTGATGTATTAAATAGGAAGATATGGTACGCGCTCCTCGATGTGGACCGCATAAATTAGGGGAAAGAACACAATCGACCTACATTACTCTCGATTTGCGAGGCATACCCGAATCGAAGTTTGTTTCTGAGTTGTTATGGGTACGTAACAGTGACAAATATTGCTATTTTGTTCCCACCATAGCCCGCGTAATATATCTCTCTATTTCGGTTGTCGAGCACATAATTATGACACACGACATCGGGTCCATTTAATATTTACGTGATGTTAGAGAGTGGCCTATCTTCCTATTTAATACATCAATGTTATTGTGATGATTTACCTAATTTAATATCAGTGGGATCCAGTTGATTCTTCAAGAAGTAATTAGGTAGACGACTAACTGGTTGCTAAGATCAAAAAGGTGTAAATTAAAAAATGTAGGTACTCTATACCCTATTATAATATAGGTATAATACACTTACCTACCGGAAGGTCCTACTGCATAAAGGCAATAATAATTTAAAAAAAAAATACCTGAATTTTAATCTTGTTATTTCAAATATTGGAAAAGAAAACGGGTTTTCCTTTTCCCCGTATTCACGATGCGATATTGTTTGCAAGTCTGTAGGTAATTGCTGAAAGCTGAAAAAAATTACTTAAAATACTAACTTAAAACTTCGCTCCAGATGATTCCAGATTTAAACACTTACCAGCAGAAGAAGAACTTGGCGCAAGGCATGATGGACCTGGCGCTTCTGTCAGCCAACGCCAACCAGCTGCGCTACGTGCTGGAGTCCGTGTCCACGCACCCCTACTACTACCCCAGTCTCGTGTTCATCTCGCTTAGCATTATCTTTCAAGTCAGTATATAAGTAACTTTTCTAATTTTTTAAGCAAAACTTCTTTAGGCACGCACGACTTGGGGAGTAAGCTAGGGAATGCATGATGAGAGCGTTACGGAAGTGAGCTAGCGGTAGTTGAGAGGGAGGTATAAGTTAGTGAAGATAGAAAGAGAGAGTTACGTTTCGTACTTATATTACTGTAGGGGCAAGAGAGAGTGGGCACGCCACAATTGTGGCGATAAGTCCCCTCTTTGAGGATTGGCTAGAGAGGCGCCACGGCGTCCTCACCTTCCGCCTGGCGCAGGTCCTCACCGGACATGGTTGTTTCGGGAGGTTCCTGTTCAGGATAAAGCGGGAGGAAACGCCCGGGTGTCACCACTGTGTGGATCGCCCGGAGGACACGGTGGAGCATACGGTGGAGGTCTGCCCAGCTTGGGTGGAGCACCGCCGTGTCCTCATGGAGGCGATCGGCGTCGGCGATCTCACGCGTCCGGCCCTGGTTCATGCCATGGTTCGGAGCGAGAGTGCATGGGAGGCCGTCACCTCCTTCTGCGAAGCAGTAATGCTTGCGAAGGAGGAGGCGGAACGCGTGAGGGAGAGGCAAGGTTCGTGCCCTCGCGCCCCAAGCCGCCGCAGAAGACGCCCCGGGCGTCAGGAGTCGCAAGCAGATTTCCGGCCACCGTAGGCGCGGGCTTGCGGAGTGATGGGTAGCTCATCGTTCGATAAGAACCAGGCCCGGGTGGACGGCGCGTTGTGTTCCACGCGCGCCTCAAAGAGTTGTCAGCACCAACTGACGGGGTCCGCTAGGGTCAATGCCTACCAGGGTTGCGAGTTTGTCCGAAAGGGATATCGTGGCCCTGGCACACAGGCAAATGAAGGAATGCGGGTGGGTTTTAGTCAGTAAAAGTCTGACACGCCCTCTCGCTCCGCCCAGAGCGGGAGAAGTTATTTGATAATTTCCCACCCAAAAAAAAAAAAAGGGGGCAAGAGAGAGAGGTGCGAGCACACATTTTCTTATCTCTTTTTCTCATAGCCAGTTGCGTTTCGTTTATCTAAGACACGCAGGCCTATTGTTGTAAGTAGGTATAATTAGTATTACTATTTGTAAGTTGTACTTCAGTCGTGTGGTCTAAAGCACCCTCGTTTTTAGGGTTCCGTACCAAAATGGTAAAAAGGAACCCTTATAAGTCTGTCTGTCTGTCTGTCACACCTGGATATCTCAAGAACTACTAATGCTATCAACATTTAGAATAGTTTTAGATGACGTTTGCCCAACTACTTTGCAAGTAAGAAAGAAATAAAAAAAATAAAATATTTTTTGCAAAAGGGTCTGAAAAGGGGTCTTAAAAATTTAAAGTGGGGCTACTAGGGCATGTAGGGTACTGGGTATCATATGAAAGAACGTTGTTTGCACATTCTCAAAACATTTTTTTTTTTAGGCAGCATAGTTTTCGACTTTTGATGAAAAATGTAAATAAATACCGTTCCCCCCCTCATATCTCCGAATTTTGCAAAGATAAAAATCTGTAATTATTCTATATGATAGAAGCTTATGAAAAGATTACAGGAAAAATAAAACGATGTCTCTAAATAGCACAGTTTTTCAGAAATCATTACCATCATGTATACGTACGGAACCCTCGGTGCGCGAGTCCGACTCGCTCTTAACCGGTTTTTTTATTTAAGTAAGTTCTATAGCCATTTCATACAACTGCCAAAGAATGACAGTCCTAATTTGACTACGGATAATTAAAGTTAGTAATAGTACTACTAATCTACTATGTGAGGGAGGTGCCATGGTTCGATCCTTCACCAAACACATGTTTCTCAATAGAGAACATGTGTTTGGTGAAGTGCAAGAACATGGTTATTGGCAATTAAACATAACTAACACAGCACCAGAAGTGTGTGATACGGTCATAGATGGACATCTATGACCGTATCACAAACTTCTGCCTACCCACCCCTTCGGAAGATACAGGCGTGTTATGAGATAATTCTTGTTTTTATCCTTTGAAACAGGGCTTGACACCGGTAACTTTTTATTTCCGAAGATACAAATTATTTTTGATACAAGTGTTATAAGCTTCAAAGATTGCTTCATCTCATTAAGTTCAGCATTGATTTTGTAATAAAATATTGAATAATTAACGAAATATGTTCGAAAATAACGGTAACTTATCATAGAAAATTAACCGGTTTCCAAGTCCTGCTTTGAAATACCCCGGTAGGTATTGTTCTGTCACAGCGCCATGTACGACTTTCTTTGTGTAAGTACTTTTTGGTTTCGATGTCCTCTTGTCATTCTGACAGATACAATAAATTCGATTGGCTAATTTATTATTTATTTATTTATTTAAACTTCTCGCACACAATAAGGTACAAAGGCGGACTTAATGCCTTAGGCATAATACAATGATATTATATTAAACAGCTATCTTGTGAGCGCGCAATCGTCAAGACTCGAAAACGTCCTAATTGGGACGTATTTGTTAGTCTGTAATGCCAAAATTCGGTGATTGTGGTGGCCAGAATAATGTTTGTATACATTCACACGCAATTGACAACACTAGCTGTCTCTTTTGTTCTTGTTGTTTTTATCAAGCTATCTCTTTTCTATACCTTTTACTTGTATTGAAATGTAAAATGAATGAAAAGTGGGCATGTGTGCTGCCGCTGCTGCGCGGAACACTTTTTTCGGTTGTTTTGTGAGTGTTTAACTTATCTGTTTAAAATAATAGCATTGGCTAATTACAATAGACGTCCGTGTTCCGTTTAGTGCCGGACGTAAAGAATAGCACCATCCCATTTCTTCCCGTGGGTGTCGTAAAAGGCGACTAAGGGATTAACTAGAGAATGGGCAGCAGCGTTCTCTATGCATTTTTAAAACCATACTGCGATCGCCAATCCGCCTGTCAAGCGAGGCGATTATGGCAAATCTCCTCCCTTTTTGGGGGAGGCCTATGTCCAGCAGTGGACGTCTTTCGGCTGAAATGATGATGATAATGAATAGATGTCGCTTGTGATATACCTATAGTTATTTCCGGTTGCGCTGTTTTGATACCGACACTAATGTACCTACATCACTTCCGCCCACACTTTCTCTTGTTGACTACGCAATATATCAATTAGTATCATCAACCACGGCCTATAATTTGTCACTTCACCGGACGCATCCAGCAGTGCTATTCTGTAAAAATCTCACCGTGAAATCTTGCGTGGAGTAAGCTGTCAGTGTCATCTCACTGATGCTAGGGATTGACCAATCATTACATTTACAATCATAATCGAGATTTTAATAATATATTTTTTATACCAATTTTGTCGATCATTTTATATTATTTCAAAGCTAGTATTTAAGTGTCTAAAGTTCTAAACATTACTAATTAGGAGGCTTTTAAATAAAATAGCAAAACAAACATTTAGTCAGAAACTCTATTTTTTTCGTAGACTAGTCACTCATTACTATGACATTACTATGTTTTGACACTAGCTTTGAAATAATATAAAATGATTAACAGAATTAGCATAAAACATATTAAAATCTCGATTACGATTGCAAATGTAATCATAGTCCATCCCTAGCATCAGGTGGGCCGTGGGATGACACTGCACAGCTCACTCCACGTTCACTTCACCTATGTTTTCACGGTGAGATGGTTACAGAATCGACATGCAGGATAGGCTAATTTCCGTCCAATTTGCTCACATAACCACAAGTCACAAAATATTCTAACCGATGTACTCTCCCCTCAGATCATGGTCGGCGTGGGCCTGATCATGAACAGCCGCTACGACGTGAACGACCACAAGGAGCGCTGCAAGGCGGACAAAATAAATAATATGACGGTGTTGGGCATTTTCCTCATCACCGTCGTCAACGTGTTCATCACATCGTTCAGCGTCGCCACACAGACTGGCGTCGTCACCGTGGCCGCCGGGCCGCAACAGGCAGGATAAACAGAAACAACTATGAAGTAGGGTATCAATTCTAAAATCAAAGGGAAAGCCATGTTACACGGCTCAACTAAATTTCAAATCTTTATTTGCGTTCCATAATGTTAACAAGATCTTACAATGCCGTATAGCACTTACATCATCAGCGCGCATTATGTCTAATACGGTTAAATTTGGTTGAATCATCCAAATTGAAAATCTTAGATGAACCGTGTAATATTGTCATTAGGTACTGATGTGAATGTAGAGCTGTAGCCAGTTTTTAACAAGAAGTGTTGCTGTGTGGCTTCTGCAACTTATAGATTTCTTCAAATACTCATACATATCAATTAATATTAATTTTTGAAAACGTTTTGACTCAAACGAACTACCTGATTATTTGAATAGTAAAACTTTATTATGTTATGTATTTACGTACATTTTGCATTTAATAAGTATTGTATTTAAACAATGCTCTTCAAGTGTCCTTTAGCTCTTCTTTAATAAAATCCTTAGCTCAATCTGGCTACGCTGAAATTGTATATAAATAAGTAGGTAACTAGTTTAGTGTAAGATGAAGATCTGTAAAATTTAGATATAAGTAAACAGAGTAGGCGCTCCAGGCGGATAAACTATTTATTAAGATGATAGCTGTGATTGCAGTGTGCCTATTAATAGCCTGACTCATTGACTGTACAGCTGAGTAAACTTGGCTCATCATGATTCCAGTTTTTAGTAGTACCTAGCAGAGTCTTTATACCAACCCTGTCAACATCAAGTACAGACGTCTACACATCAAGCTATACATCTCTAGTATCAGCTGACCTCTCATTGTACGGAAATCTTATACAATGCGAGCTCAGCTTATACTGGAAGTGTATAGCTTGATGTGTAGCCGTGTGTACCTACCAGTCAACTTAGGCACATACTACCACATCTAGACCCAGAAAATTGTCTTTGTTAAGTTATCTAATATTTACTCAATATTACAAACCCCGTGCTGCTCAAGGCGCAAGGTTGACATAATGTTTCTACTGTTGCCTTACAAACAAGATAATGTCAAGTCAGTGTCGGATTAACCACTTAGCAAGAGTAGCAATTGCTACGGGCCCCGCGTATCCAAAACCACCCTCACCTCCGCATGAGCGTAATTTTTTGAGTGAGATTATGACGTGGTATATTGAATTTACTTGATGTCACAAAAACGTGAAACGCGTAGGTAACACCTTTTCCGACTAAGACAATCCACATCAGATTTCGGTAACTGATTATTTCGTTGTCGAAAATAAAACACAGATATTCATATAGTAGGTACCTAAACGCACAACTTCTACAAATAGTCGCTCGTAAAATGAATTTAAGTCGGCTCTACAAAAAGTCTGACGTGTGCAAGCCTCGTACTCGACACTCAGTGTGGATGCGTAGCGAACTGAAATGGCTCGATTAAAAATGTTGAATTAGTCTATTTATTTGTAATACTTATAGTCTACATTTTAGTAATCATAGACCAAAAATTTATAATATTTTCTTTTACTCCACTTTATACTTAAGAACCCTTAGCAGATCATGGGCCCCGATAGAATTTGCTACGGGCCCCGCGCTTGCTTAATCCGGCACTGGATAAGATTCTAAGTCCCGTATTACAGAACGTCACTCAAACTAGTTTCAACCAATCAAATGGCTTGAATATAGTTTTAAGTAATGCTTGAGTATTAAAATCACATTTATTTCAGACCTAATTTTGGTCCATATTTTGTTAGTATAATATAAATAAAGATTAAAAAAAAAAAAAAAAAAATGACTAACATAGTTTTAAGATATTATTGTAAATATCTTAAAACTATGTTAGTCATTTTTTTTTTTTTTTTTAAATCTTTATTTATTTAAGGGATTTTTGTACACTTATGCGACGATGCCAATCCCATCGTGCTTTAACAAATAACAACTTACTCCTAAACTAAATTAACTTACTCTAATTTTTTATCTAAAAAAGTATATAATATTTTTGCTGCATCTGATGTAGGATTAGCTAAAATACCGTGAAAAATGCCAACACCCATTACCGACAATTTTAACGTATTGATAAGTGCGTTTCTTTTGTTAGTATACCGGACACATTCCACCAACACATGCTGTGCATCCTCTGTTTTACCACACACCTCACAATTAGGAGAGTCCGATTTTCGCATGAGGTAAGCAAAGTTGTTTAGTGGAATATGTCCTGACCTCAAACGATGCGCAGCAACAATTTGACAGCGTCTCAGTTTGGACCCGGAGAACCAAGGTATATGAGGAGGCTCACTCTGTATACATTTATACCAGATTCCTTTCGATTTTGATCTCTCATTAAAATGTTCTTTCCAAGATAAATTGTTTATTTTTTTAAATTTACTTAATATTTCCGAATAACTTGGTAGTAAACCCCTTGTTTGTATGCCTGAAAGAACTGCTTCTTTGGCTAATCTGTCAGCCTCCTCATTACCTGCTAGTCCGACATGGGACGGCACCCACTAAATAACAAACATTTTACCTGTTTGGTTAAAATATTGAATTTGTTTCAAAATAGTGTATGCTATAGCTAAACCCTTTGAACCGTTATGAACACATTTAGAAATATGCAGTAAAGCGCTCTTACTGTCGGTACATATCACCACTTTATTCGTATTAAGTTCAAACACATATTTCAAGGCCTCAGAGATTGCAAATAGCTCAGCCGTCATAATGGAAATATGATTATTCATTTTATAAGTTCGGTGACACTTATTTGCTAAATCACAATATGCTGCGCCTACTCCATCTGGTGTTTTGGACCCATCTGTGTATATGACATGCCAACCAGTGTATCTTTCCCGTAGTTCATTAAGGGTATTATACTTTAGGGAATAAATGTCATACTGTGATTTTGAAGCAGTAACGCTAACTAAATTACACCTAATAATATTCTCAATATCTATTTTAGACATCCATGTCTCCAAAGTATACATTAAAACTGGATACGAAGACGAAATTTCTTCGGCTTCTACCATACTGAATGAATCAACTAGTAGTGGTTTCCTCTTCCCATTCCAGTACCTACTTTCAGTCATACCACTCAGGTCTGAAACCAAACTTACAGACACATCATTAGTCCTGAATTGCAGCTTTAAACAAAATTTTAAAGAAAGAAATTGTCTTCTTATTTGCAGAGGAGGTATACTCAATTCACTCTCCATGACATGTATTGGAGTCGTTTTAATAAAACCGCCTATTATTCTTAAAGCTATATTTTGTAACTTGTCCAATTTGTAAGTGTGACTAATTGCAGAGTTATCGTACAAAAAACATCCGTAATCAATTCTACTCCTAATAACGGCCATATAAAGTGTACGCATATATGTAGGATGAATACCCCATGACGATCCTACCAGAACTTTGAGTAACTGAATTTTTTTTGTGAACTCTCATACACTTCGTTAATATGCTTCCCCCATCTTAAGCATTTGTCCAGCCACATTCCTAAATATTTAATGTAGTCGACAACTTCCAAAGCATTATTGTTTACTTTAATATCAACTGAAAGTCTTCTACGACCTCTGGTAAAGATACATAATTTTGATTTATTAGTCGACAATTCCAATTCCAACATGTCTATAGCGGAGACAAAAAAATCTAAAGCTCGCTGCATATTATCTACACTATCTTGCAATTCATTGTCACCACAATACAACACGAAGTCGTCAGCATATTGACTGATACTAACGCTACTAATATTTTGACAAATATTGGCCGTAATTATATTAAATAGAAGGGGGGATAAAGGATCACCCTGTGCAATTCCCTTACCAGTCCATCTTACATACTGTCTGTTGCTTTCGTCAGCTTTTATAGTGAGATGTCTTTCCTTTAAAAATTCCCAAATATAAGAACAAACATATTTCCCGACTTTCAAATCATTTAGAATATATATAACCCGGTCAATTATATGCTCCTTCTACATCCAAAAAAACACCTAAAGTTGGAGTATTCTTGGTAAAACCTATTTGTATAGTGGTAACTAGGCGTGCCAGGCTATCATAACATGAGTGATCCTTTCTAAAACCAGTTGTACTAGGAGATAGTATTTTATTGTATTCTATAAACCATTCTAGTCGCTTCAGGATCATGGAGTGAAATATTTTACACAGACAAGATATCAATGCGATTGGACGAAGCTTGCTATCGGAACTGGTGCTAGTTTTAGGGATCGGTACTATGTAAATATCTCGCCATTGAAAGGGAACCGTTGATGTTTTAAAAATTAAATTATATAATTCTAGTAAATATTTTTTGGCAATAATAGGCAAATTAAAGATCATTGAATATGTAATATTGTCGATACCCGGAGATGTATCCCTAGCTTTAAAGCAAGATTCCAATTCCTGTTTCGAAATTTCACAATTTATAGGTGATTCGTTATTATCAAAAACAGGAGTTGGGGTCATCACAAAATCTGGAGCCAATGAATTCAGTAGTTCTTCTTTTTTTTCATCCGATGAATAAGAAGACCTCGTCTGCCCAAAACCCTTCATCCAGCGCATTTTCCTCCACATGGTTGATGAAGTTGTAGTCTCATCAAAACTGTCACAAAAATTATACCAAGACTTAGACTTAGCTTGCCTTGTAATCCTTTGACTTTCATAAATTTTAACATAAAGTAAATCCAGATTTTGAGGGATAGGGTTTTTCCTGAAATTTGTCAAAGCTAAGCGTCGCTCGGTTACTACTTTAGAAAGTTGTTGGTTCCAATATTTTTTTGGTATAAAATTGCTCATTGGATTATTGCATAGTTTTATGAATGGAATTGTTATATCTGCAGCTTTATTAATCTGCGTAGTAAGAAAGTCATACATACATTGAGCGTTCTCTGATGGCGAACCCTCCAGAAAATTTGTGGCAATAATTTGACGGTAGCTAGCCCAATCTGCTTTTTTTAAATTTCGCTTTAAGGTAATATTAACTGAGTCTTGATATTTAAAACAGATTTTTATTATTAGATGGTCACTACCCAGGCTTTCACTACTAACACTCCAACAACCATTAATAGCTATGTCTGTGGTACAAAACGAAACGTCAGGGGAGGTTTTTTGTAAAAAACCATTCACGAGCTTCATTCTCGTAGGATCACCATTATTTAATGATATATAATTGTTTTCAATAGCCGCATCAAATAATTGTTTACCCCTAGAATCATTTTTATTAGACCAGCAGGCGTGATGTCCATTAAAATCACCAGCAATAACGGTATTTTTCGGAAATTTTGAAAAAATATGCTCCCAATCTAATTGAGAGGTTCTCACAGAAGACGGACAGTAGACCGAAATTATATTACAGATTAATTTACAATTAAGAATTTTAATATGTATTATTTCTATACCTGAATTAGTCACACTTACAGGAACATTATAGGTTTTTAGAGATTTGTGTGAAACAATCGCTACTCCTCCGTACGAGTCATATCTGTCCTTTCTATAAACATTATACCCACTTATATTTATGTAGCTATCTGCATCCAACCACGTTTCACTTAAAATAGCTACATGAATATTTTCTCGATTTAGTAATAGTTCTAAATCAATTAGTTTAGGCTTCAGACTTTGAGCGTTCCACTGGAATCAAACAAACAAATCGCTATACAAAAAAAAAATGAACAGGAACGTCAAAAGGAGAAAAATTCTAAAAAAATAGTAGAAGAAAGTCCTAATAAAAGTGAAAATTTATCTAAATTTAGAAAGTTTTACAACAAGGTTAATGAAATATGTCTGTCAGATTGTTCAACAGAACAAAAGGTGATGATAAGTAGAAGATTAGTACCAGAAGAGATTAAGGTGTATGTTGCTTCATACTTTAAGGATTGGGTGCTGTAAGTAAATTGTTTAGGTTATTTTTTAATGGATAGTGTACGTATTACTAATAACTATGTTAGTCATGACACGTTCAATTACTGCGCTAATATCGAAAAATCCAAATAAATAATCAAACACAAATTAAAATGAAAATACAATTGAAATAAATAATTTCAATTAAATTAAAGTCGAAAATAAATTAAAATAAGTAGATACTTAATTGAAAATAAATTAAAATTAAATTGACATAAAAAACATAATAATTTAAAATAAATTAAAGTACAAGAATTCATCAGGCGACATGCAGCCTGATGAGCCTTCCCACTGCTGCCGATATTGGCCTGTCTGCAATCATCTTTAGGATTCCGTTGCCACTCCCTCGAATTCGGCGAATTAGTGAGGCTGACTTTTTGCGCATTATAGCGTAAAAGTCATCCACCCTCGCGTCGGCAAACATGCCCGAGGCACTGCAAAATCGAGGTAGTCGCACCAGAATCCTAAAGACGTTGTACTATACTCTGTTGTACTGTATTGAGTAACCTTCTGTAATACGGGCCTAAGTATACCATATTTTTGTCTCCTTATACAATTCCATACTACTCCACTGATTTCTTTCGCAAGTGTAATGTAGGTAAACCATGTTCCTTGGTGATTGTACCCAGAATTATTTTTGAAAAATGACTTTTTGTCTGTTGCGCACTTAATAAATATCAGGGGCGAAAGCACCATATAACACGATTCCTACCGGCTTCCCTTCGGAAATTCAGAACACACCATTCTATCGTCATTGAAAAATGGCAAAGTCGAAATGTTGATGGGTTAATAATGCCAAATAATATCATCACACTATAGGTATTTAATACGCCGTAAAATTAAAATATTACAAAACGAATACATTACATTTTTTGTCTATAATCCCAACAACAAAACATTTTGCACTAAAATAACTCGTACGCGTGTCCGGCTTGCCGTGAGTTCAATTTCTTCGACGTCATGACGAGTTTATTTTGTATAAAAAGGATTTTTTTGCTCCAGCTTACCTTTTTCATAAAATCACCCTTCGCCACTGTAAATATTGTAAGTATTCCCGATCTTATTCAAAAGACTGATTTACTACCATCACCTTAGGTACTATTTGTACTTAGTTGTAAAATTAATGTATAAATGAATTAAAATACATTTTAATTCATTTAAAATCCAGGTAATCTCATATAAGTACTTTAGTGATTATATTTTTATATGGGCTAGATGCGAGAACGTTACCAAAATAATTTCTCGCATGTAGGAAAATAGTGATATGTAAGTAAGTATTTATAATTTGTTTTGCAAGTACGTGAAATAAAATATAATATTAAGTTACCGATACTCGTTATTTATTTTACCTTTGTCTGATGCAATAATTGTCAAATTGTTGACGAGTACCTACTTACAACAATGATAACACAACAATAACACAGCTTCGTGCAATATTCATTTGACCAAGGTTATGTTCAAAGATAAGTAAGTAATATAAATTAAAGGTCACCCATTATTCAGTTCACAAAAGGGGAAAACAATATTTCATTATTTTTGACCTAGGACATCTAATTTTCGAGATATTTAGCAAATAATTAAAGAGGCCTTGCTGGTCTAGTGGCGCTACTGCTGACCATGAGGTCCTGAGTTCGATTCCCAGGTCGGGCAAAGTGTTATTGGGATTTTCCATTAGGAATTTCTCAGTAGCAGCCATGAGTATGGATTTGTGCCCGGTTGATGGCAATAGGCTCGCCCCCTATTACATGGGACCTGAACATAACCAGCGAAATGTGGGTGTACTATAGGTACACCTCTGCCTAACCCTTCGGGGATTACAGACGTGATGTTATGTTCTGTAATTCAATAGGCCGTTCAAAAATATTGAGGGTCTGAAGACCATTATTCAGTTCAGGGTTTGCGTAATATTAAGCTTTAAAGTGCTACTGTTTTTTAGAGTGAAGTCACCCCCCCCCCCCCCCTGCCAGCTAAGTGGATGCTTATGGATAAGTAAAAAATGTATGGCAATTAAAAGGACACAACTTTGAGAAAGGACCAACTACGGAACGCTTGATTGTGCGTGGTCCGACACGCACTTAGTCGATTTTATTTTAAGGGGGATGCACAAAGGTAGCCCGCGAAATTCAAATTTTCCAACGTTTTTTGGAATTTTCAGGTCATTAACAGGTTTTATGTTGATCTAATTATGATTCGCGGCCATAACCAATATGGCTTTACGGAATTATAATCATTAGAATCGGCAATACAAAGAACTAACTCTCTTCAAAAAATCCTACTGAATGATTATTTCTGAAATAATCATTCAGTAGGATTTTTTTAACTCAACTCCAAACTCAACATACAACGTGTTACTGACCTGCAAATTGCAAAAAACGTAATAAAATTCGCGGGCTACCTTAACCTTTTAAGATTTTTTTCGTAATTTTCACCAGACATCGGTTTTGCGTTGATTTTTAAGCCACTACGCGAAAGTAAGCAAAACTTAAAGCTGGCCAATTGCGTGACGGACCTCGCACAATGAAGAGTTCCGTAGTTGGGATGAATTTATTCCAAAAAAAAAATTAACATTATAGTTGAAAAACATGTTCTTCGATACATCGTTAGACGTCACGGTCTCCAACTGTAAATTTAAATTGGTCGACTATTACCTACTTGTAATGCCTACTCAGCTTCATCACCCGTGGAGTTACTTGCCGGCTCTTATCCATAGGAAACGACCAATTGGAATCGTGCACCTAGCTTCTGACGTTTCATAAGTGCCCATGTAGGTAGGTACATAAGTATGTGAAATAAAATATGTTGACTTTTATCAGCTGTGATATGCCATGATTTTTTAATAACAACCATTTAGGTGGCAGGGGTGGGCACTTGATGACTAACAAAAAATTGCATTTTATAGCTTAAATATTACGCAAACGGATACCTGAATCGAACAATGGACTTTACAGACCCGCAATATTTTTGAGATCTCTATCCAACGATAACCCACACCATGGGGTAGACTAGAAAAAAAAATCGAGCGAGCCTTATCAGTAGGTGCGAGCCTTATCAGTAGGTAGTCGCTTAATTTGATGTGTTAACATCTGACATCGCACCTTGCTATTATGCAACTGAAACGACTGTTCCGTTTGGTGCCGGCCGTAAAGTATAGCACCATCCCATTTCTTCCCGTGGGTGTCGTAAAAGGCGACTAAGGGATTTACTAGAGAATGGGCAGCAGCGTTCTCCATGCAGTTTTTAAAACCATACTGCGATCGCCAACCCGCCTGCCAAGCGTGGCGATTATGGCAAATCCCCCCCTTTTTGGGGAGTCCAGCAGTGGACGTCTTTCGTCTGAAATGATGATGATGAATGAACTGACGAGAGAGACTGAGAATAGTTGACATCGGCTCAATTACCAAACGAGAGAAGAAAAAAAAAGCGGCAGAAATTAACCTCAATACGTAAAAAGGTAAATACTGTATGTAATATTTATTCTAATAATTATTCATTACTACTGATCGCCCACTGATCGAAATTTGACCCCCTTTACTTACAATCTATTTTATTTTATCCCCGAAAACCGAGCCAGCCTGTCCCGCGCCGGTGTTTAATTTTGGGCTAAAAATCGGGATGCCCCGCCAACATTGGGACGTCTGGCAACGCTGATTATGGCGGTGGGTCATAGACAGTCTGGGGGAGAATTTCAAGGAAAACTGAAAGAAAGAAAGTCACAGAAACATGTGCCTAGGAAAACACAAACTCGAGCAAGTAAACATTAAAAAAAAAAAACCTATCTACATTATAATCACGAGCACAAAAATAACAAATAGTCGGCAACTGCACGTCATGACCGTGACAAAAAGGCTTGCACTCAGCATGATGCTGTGCTATGGGGGACCCACAACACAGCGCTGATTTTCAGTGGTTACCCGAAAAAATACGTACGGAACTCAAGTCAGGTTTAATGAGTTGAACAACAAAATAAAATAAAATAAACAGTATTCATAATATAATGCCTATACAACCAATTATAAGAATAAATATGATTAAATTACATAAAAAAATATCCGCATGCATAAATAAAGTAGGTATCTATCTAAAACATTTTTATTACATGGGAATATCAAGTGTTTTGTCTCGCTTCCACCCCGACCACCGCTCCCCGCGCGCCCGCACACAATATAAATAAATAAAGTACAGACAGACTACAGTTCCCCCGCCCGCCCGTGCGGAGCAAGTAATCACATCAAATGTCCCCAATAATAATACTCAGATACTGCATACCCCCAATGGTTCAGTAGTCAATAGCACCCTAAGCCTAGGTTCGAGTCCCACTATGGGACGCCCTTAGCTGTGCTATTTAAATTATTTTTCTAACACGGCGAGAGGCCCTTCTGGCCCCGCCAAAGATCGGTTACGCAGAAAAGGCACTCCGGAGCCATCTGCAATAGGTCATTGTCAAAAAAAAAAACTAGCTAAGGGTGAGGTTGTGACGGAATGCACGGTTGCCTTTAAGGCGACGATTAACGAAAATTTTAATGATTTTATACTGAAAATCACGTCTAAACGAGTAGTGTTAATGATTTGAACAAAATATATGTTACATTAGAGCATTTTCTCAATAATTTAATATGTGAATATTTTAGATTATGTTTCTATAACATAGTGAAATTAATTTTGTAAAGTTGTGTCTAAAGCGGATAAAAAACTGAGAATGGTGCAATATCTACCAAGCGTATTTTTCTGAAACCTTCACCAATTTAAAGAGAATTTAATTATTGATCTTTTAGTATACGAGTTTTATTAAAATACCTTTTGTTTTGTGTATAGTAAATTAATAATGCGTCAATTTGGGGACAGCTCTCCTTGATGGGCTAGTCCTACTCGTATTACTGGCTGAACGTACGACGCGTTGCGTGAGCTCAGTACAGAATACGTAAGCTAACCACTCAAGGTCACTGGCATATATCTCCGTCTTAAGTAGCGATCGATACACTCGTCAAGCCTAGAGGCTCATGCGATGCCATTTAATGAATTTCTGGGCCCGGATTTCATTTTTATGCATGGTAATGCAAGGGCGCAAGAATTTTTCGAGAATAACTGCATGACGTTAGTATCACAGTAATGGAATGGCCAGCAATTAATTCAATAATGCACGGGATTAGCTGAAGAAGCGTGTTCGAGCTAATTTTTTAATCATAACCAGCTCCAGAAACTTTGTGGGATCTGAATACGGCCATCTTAGAAGCATGGGAGAACATTTTATAGCGGCATTCATTAATTCCATGACGACTGTCGTAAATGTTCTAACAGAAGTAACAACAGTAACAAGTAGGTAACACAAGTTAAGTAAGTAAGTGTATGCCGCGACGTCCGAGCATACCGAAGCGTTCTTAGGCATGCCGAGGCGTAAATGAACGACGCTAAGCTAATGAAGCTACGCGTAAAGCCGCGGTGTTCCGGCGGGCACTGTCTTGCCGCGGTATCCCTAAGACTGCCAAAGCGTTCCGAGGGATGCCGAAGCATTCCGAAGGCTGCCGACACGGTATTCATAAGCATACCGCGATATTGTTTTTGTACTTCCGATCGTTTACATTGAAATTTCAACTTTATTTCCATACTCTTAAGTTACATTTTTATTCGTCGCCTAAAAATAGGTACCTTGCCATGCCGTGCCGCCAATGTGCGCCAGGTCTAAGAAAACGTTTAAAGGATGCCACGGCATAGTTACCGCCAGTGTGCGCTTACATGTAGGGATGCATGCCTGCATGATTTTTTTCTGCGGGCTGCTATGCGTTGTGGTTGTTTTATTTTTTGTTGTGTTATTATTAATCATTTACTTATTTTACAAAAGACGCAATAGGAGGACAAGATCACAGTACCTATGGCCTGTTATTTGAAAGGAGGATTCTTGCTGGAACGTTTGTCACACACTATGGCAAAATACGAATGAATGAACGGAAATTTAGGAGTAATTTTCGAATGCCCATTCCTACTTTTGATGAGATGTGTTGAAAAAAATAAAATTCGAGAAAATTTTCCATCCACCTAACGGAACGCCTAGTTGTCGCTTTAGTTTGGTTAAGTATATTCCTACTAAGTTTGTAGGGTGTATTGACACCACGAGTGTATTTCAATTATGTAGTCATTCTAAAAAACACTGCTAAAGGTGCGTACAGACTATATAACATAACATGTTATACAACATTGCTATACAACATGTTTCAGATAATATGGACACTGAATGTCTTAAAACATGTTATAATAACATAAATATATTTTTTTTTAACTTTGCCCTATAAATAAATTACAAGATATACCATACCATTGTTGGGGTGGCGGTAGTCACGGTGTTAAATTTTCATTTGATTATTTCCCTATTAAAACCTCTGTGATTTCTTCCCAAATTTATACAAAAATTAGTGCTCCTAAAGAAGTTATAGCGACCAAAAATTCAGATTCCCAAGTGTTGTATTTTAAGAGAAATTAGCTTTCATTACTTTTCCATACTAAATGTCCGCATATAACCCGACTAAATTAAGTTGTCAATGGTATTGAGCTGTTTATGAGATGCACACTCATGCACATAAATTTTTGGATGTCGGAAAAGTAATAACAACAGTTTAATATCTATAATTTTTATACAAACTGTGTACTTGGGTACATATTTATAAAAAAAAAATAACCTATAGTTACCCATGGCCAATTTTTTTTTTTTTTCGGTGGGAAATTATCAAATAAATTCTCCCGCTCTGGGCGGAGCGGGAGGGCGTGTCAGACTTTTACTGACTAAAACCCACCCGTATTCCTTCATTTGCCTGTGTGCCAGGGCCACGATATCCCTTTCGGACAAACTCGCAACCCTGGCAGGCATTGGCCCTAACGGACCCCGTCAGTTGCTGCTGACAACTCTTTGAGGCGCGCGTGGAATACAACGCGCCGTCGACCCGGGCCAGGTCCTTATCGGACGGTGAGCTACCCATCGCTCACCGTTCGCAAGCCCGCGCCTACGGTGGCCGGAAATCGGCATGCGACTACCGACGCCCGAGGCGTCTCCTGCGGCGACTACGGGCGCGAGGGCGCGAACCTTGCCTCTCCCTCACGCGTTCCGCCTCCTCCTTCGCAAGCATTACTGCTTCGCAGGAGGTGACGGCCTCCCATGCACTCTCGCTACGAACCACGTTACCCATGGCCTGAGATACCTTTGTTAATGACATGGGTTGGTAGGTACTCGAATAATTATTTTTCTGTATTGTAAGTACCTACCTTGTGTGTTGTTATAAGAATATAAGAGCGATAGGTATTTCTTATTTATTTCTTTCCTACTAATTTAACGTTGCTGCAAGCAGTAGGTACCTTAGTATTAAAAACCTAATTTATTGCATTAATAATATGTTGCTAATAACGTTAGTATAAAAGTATTGCATAAGTAATAGTTATGAATTTTTCAGTACCTGAAGTCGATTTTATCAAATTTCCACTGACATATGTATGTCAGTGGAACTTTGTGTATGGACCATGGGTGTACTTTTAGTTACCAATTCAATACTTACTTTATAAGCTAGGTTAAGGTTTATGAATTAGTAGGTGTATTTTTAACGGAAAATACATTTATAAATCGAATAAGTTTAATTGATCACAGTTTGATAACAATTTGTAAAATCAGTAGAATTTTAAGTAGGTACTTAAAAATCAACAATATAAAATGTGCACTTAAATTTATTAACACAAATCAATCAACTCGATTAGACTATTAAGATAGGCCGACTAGTAGGTAACTAGGTAGAACCATAAACAAAACTAGAAATATGTTATATATCTAACAAATAGGTTCGATAGAACAGAATAGAAAAACCTTGGATATTCATGCATAGTTACAACAATTATGTATAGAATGAAAATTAGTTTTAAGAATAAGAAGAATAAGAATAACTTTATTTTCGCAAATATGGGTAGATGATACATCAATAGGTGTTAGTACTGTATAAAGATTAGCCATATTTTGCCATTCGGCATGCAAATATTTAGAAAGAAAGAAAAATAATTTTATTTCTCACAGAAACACGTGCTTATGAAAACAAACTCGAGTAAGTAAACATTACAAAATACATCTACAAAAAATAAACAAACATCATTTCATTTACATCAAATTATTATCTATTGTTAGTAAGTTATTTATTATTAAATTATATACCATTAAATTAATCATTAACTACTAACTACTTCAAAATTACAGTTTTTTTTAATGCAATAAATTAGGTTTTTAATACTTAGGTACTGCTTGCAGCAACGGTAAATTAGTAGGAAAGAGATAAATAAGAAATACCTATCGCTGTCGCTGACAAAAGGTAGGTACTTACAATACAGAAAAATCATTATTGGAGTACCTACCTACCCACGTCATTAACAAAGGTATCACATTACACGTTATTTGTTTTCTTAATATGTACTTACCTTACTCCTTGATATAAGATTAGAAATTTAAATAAACTGTTTTACAGTCCGTTCAACCAATTTTGACTTCTATTCCGTAGGCATAAGGATGGCATTAACAGCAAAAACGTGGTTACAATACCAACTGTTTGTTACAGCTGCCAGTTGTCATGCCACCAAAGCAATAGAAGTCAACATCGCCTGAACGGACTGTAAAAAATGTTTATTTAAATGTCTAATCTTATTTCAATTTGAGTAAAGGTACACAGTTTGTATAAAAATTATAGATATTGAACTGTTGTTATTACTATTCCGACATCCATCAATTTATGTGCACGAGTGTACATCTCATAAACAGCTCAATACCATTGACAACTTAATTTAGTCGGGTTATATGCGGACATTTAGTATGGAAAAGTAATGAAAGCTAATTTCTCTTAAAATACAACACTTGGGAATCTGAATTTTTGGTCACGTATAACTTCTTTAGGAGCACTAATTTTTGTATAAATTTGGGAAGAAATCACAGGTTTTAATAGGGAAATCATTAAATGAAAATTTAAATTCTCAATTCTCAATTCTTTATTGCATTCCATATGTATTTATAGATGGTATAAAAAAAAGTAAAAGATCAATATGGACCCTGTCGGGCACAGCAAACATTAGGAGAGAGGAAGAGGGCTAAAGTAACAATAAAATTCAAGCAATTCATTATTATTATAAATTATTAACTACTGGAGTATTAATTTTGAATTTTGGGTATCAATTTTATCTCGCCGAGCACTAATTTTCTATGTAGGTTTGAGGAAAGCGACTAGCTCCTGAAACTTGGAATCAACACTCAAAGCCGTGGTCCTGCTGAACGAGCGCGCGAAAGTTATCATCGTTGATTTCTCGGTATATACAAATGTTTCAGTTCTTTTTTTGTTACGAAATTAATCACATTTAAGAGCACTAATTATTTGTATACTTAGAATTGCTGTAGCATGCCCCCTTTTTCGGCGCTCATGGTGGTCCTGCTGAAGGGAGCGTGACTACCGCAGGACCACCTTCAAAGTCGATTATCTCGAAAACTACTAAGGCACCAATTCTGTTGATCGAGCACTAATTAGCACCAATTGAGCACTAATTATTTGCCAAATATGGTAGCGATTGGCGTTGGTGGGGCGGCGGTAGTCACGGACATCTCTGATAGCCCTATTTTGCAGAACAAAGATAGAAACAAATATCTCGTGTCGACATTGTGGATAGCACTAAAGAACGACAATGGTTATATTATATAACATTGTTATTCTAAAATGCAGTATTGTTATAAGTTGCAATGTTAAATAACAAGGTTACATAATGTGGACGTGTTATAAAACACAAGGTTATATAATATGTTACATAGTCTGTAACACCTTAAAAGTGCTGAATAGTGCCATTGGTAAGATAAATAGTGCCTCCATATATTTTTCTTTTCCTCTTCACTCAAACTTACGAAATTTTGTCTTTCCAGACAGCGCCTCTAGCAGTTTTATATAATTCATGGAATTTATCCCATATGCAAGGCTGCAGAAGACTACAATTATAACACGTTCAAAACTCGCGTGCATCTTTTGTAGGGGTGTTTGTTAGTGGTCATTTAAATAAAACGCAAATTCAGAATCCAAAATGTATTGAATACAAAACAATCTAATAAAATTGTCAGATGGCAATTTCAAAATATTCTATTTTAATAATAGTTAATAGTAAGAGGAAACATTGCCCGTCTGTCGCGCGGCGAGGCGGCGAGGCGGCCGATCGTATCCCTATATATTACATGAGAACTGCGCGCGCCTGGGGGGCCTCATCACAAATAAACTAACCTAAATTACATACACATATAAAGTACGCAGGGTCGAGTAACCGCTCTATACATATCGCATAACTGCTGCAATTCGACCCGAACGTTCGCCGATTTTATAATATTGTAATACTAAATCAATCAATTTCTATTACATGTTTAACATCGTACAAACTCATATTGCCATTGTTTGCAGCACGTCGACGTGGCGTCTTCCGTATTGCTGATACGTTATATAACACATCTCTTAGTTTTGTGACTATCGTGGCGGCATGAGGAGGCTCTCATTCATGTCTGTGACGCTACTGCGAGAGACCAGCGATATAAGTTACTTGATGTCTCAACTAGCAGCGGCTTTACGCTGGCTCCTCATGCTAATACCGCATGATGTTACACCAATTTATATCACAAACTGCATCCCAAAATATATATCGGAAAAAATTGATTTAAAATATTTAAAAAAATACCAATATATATGAACAGTGCTGGAACATAGAAAAAAAAAACTATAGTTTCCTATAAACAGTCACCCTAGTATTAAGCTTTGAATATAGTGATTTCAGAAACACCGTTAATTTAGTTGTTACTTTCATGAATGACTATTATAACTGACGAAGTATTGTAATTTTTACTGAATAGTTTAAATAGCGAATGCTGTAGTTGATAGTCGAGCTGCCCTTATGCTAGATACATCAATAATCTTATAATTGAATTAGATATGATTACCTTAAAACATTTTGAATAGGACCGTGACACATTTTTTTACATTAATTTCTAGATGACTAAACATTTAGTTTATAATAAGTAAACATTACATGTAAGTGGGCAGACGACGACTGTCTGATTTTCGTTAACGATTTCACAATAATAGCAAGCACTAAACAAACGATATTTCTTCATTATTTCGAAATAATTTGGATTACATCTAATGGAGTAAAGAAAGAACTTTACACCTCCCGTAAGGGACAAAGGGATCATCTATACCTACTCTAATTACTTTGGAAGGGTACTTTAGATAGGGTGAACTACATATTAAATGTCTGCGTTATGTAAACGGGTCCCGAGTCTGTGTTTCGCAACAAGATGACGATATCTATGGCCTATTACAAATAAAGATTAACATGTACAACTTTTACATTTCATTTTAATTCGAGACACAAAAGTGACTAATAGTAAGAACCACGGAGGCGGATAGGCAGTAAATCCAATAAATGCATAGTTTTAACTCAGATGAACAAAATTTTGTGATCCATAATCATCCGAATATAGAAAAATCAATAGGAGCTTGAAAATATCAGCGCAGCAATAAATGGTGTGCTAGATAAAACAGTAGATGACCGTAAGAAGAGTCAATAAATTATGGGATGTTAAGATTTCGAACAAGCATAATATAACAGCTTCATTAAACTACTTCACGGTGAAGACAAAGTGTAGCAAGTGAGGAATGATAGTAGCATCGTCGAGTCGCGAAACAGTCCCGCATGGTGTCGTGGCGTGATGTGAAGTGAGGTGACGTGACGTGACGTCTAGATGGCGTCAATGTCGACGTCAACATCATCATCGTCCTGCGGCTTGGGCTTGGCGGGCGCGGCCGACACCGCCTTGATGGGCGTCGCCTTCGCGCGGTCGTCGTACTCGATCTGAAAAGATAGCACAGGTTGGTTTTACTTTAACTACTACTGAGAAACAAGACAGGCGATGCGGACACAAACCCTGGCCGCCTTATTACAAAACAACATTTATATTTTGACATGGCTTAAACCATGGAGTCAGTTTTTGTAATAAGAACGTAACAGTGATTGAAATACCGTTCTTTATACAAAACTGAAAACTTAGTTCGGTACTAAGTTGTCAGTTCTGTGTTTAGGAACTTTACCATAGTCGGAATAAAGTTCGAAATTCAATAATGGCTCCATGTTTTAAACCTGGGTCTGAAGATAAACCTTGTTTTGTAATAGGGGGTGGGCGTCTACTCCGAAGCGTTAATCCGAATGTTCGCTCGTTTTATAACTTCCATAGTTTCCTTTTTTGACTTTGAATACTTACCCGACTTAAAGTCACATTTTTGACTTTGGTTTAAGTATCTCTTTTTTTTTTTTCGCCGTAGTCAGCCATAGCTAGCCGTAGTCAAGCAACGGCCGAACATTCGGCCGTTGCTTCATATTTATGTTCAGAGTAGACCCCCTCGCTTTACATATACAGGGCTGGTGGTTATGTAACAGACACACGGCCTCTATAGTTATTTTTTTTAAATTATAATTCCACCAGTGTTGTGCTTATATGTAAATGTATACGTCCCTAAAAGGAACAACAGGGTTTTTGTTACATACTGTATAGTTTTAGTTAGGATATAATTTTGTTATTTTAAGAGCCTATACTACCTCAAAAGGCTTAGCATGATCCTCCATTATGTCGAAAATACTGCAAAAAAATTCCAAAGTTACCTCCAAACCGAACAATAAACTGCTGGTATTAAAAAATACTTCAAATTAGATAATATCATTATTTACACCGTTAATAGAAATCAAACCCTGTCTCGCTTGCTCGCGTGACCGCCAGCAGTAGAAATGTGAGCGAGATGGCGCTTACTCTTACAGGGTAACCGAGATCCCCTGTGCCTCATATGCATGTAAAGCGGTTGTTGTCATTCATAGATCCTTGGCAGGACAACCAGTGTTACCAAGGTGTATCATACTACCTAGATTCCATTTGAAATAAGATTAAAAATTAAAATAAACCTTATTTACAGTCCGTTCAACCGATTTTGACTTCGATTGAGTTGGTGGCATGAGAAAATGGCAGCTGTAAGAAACAGTTGGTAATGTAATCACGTTTTTGCTTTTAATGCCATCCTTGTGCCTACAGATTAGAAGTCAACATCGGTTGAACGGACTGAAATAAGGTTTATTTAAATTTCTTATCTTATTACAAATGGAGTATAGTTAAGTTGTGGAGCTCAGATAGGCAATCGCTTCATGTAAAATCCTGGGATTCAGGTTCAGGTGGTATTGTTTTCTGTGTTATTTATAGTTTTTAAGGGGTATTTTTTTTTGCTGTAATGCCAATAAACTCATTTTTCTTTCTTTCTTTCTCTAGTTAGACTGGAAGCAAAACCCAACATACTTGGGAAAAGGCTAGCTAAGCTGAAGATGTCGTGATGGCCCACTGGTTAATTAAGGCTTCGGTAAGGTAGGCCGGGTAACTATCGGGGAACTACTAATGTGACTTTTTCAATTCATATTTACTTTGAGTTTATCTTAGACATTGTTAAGGAAAAACATAAAGTTCAAATGGGCTATCCGGCTAGAGCAAGTATGGTGGTACCTCGATGTCGTGCTCGGAGTCGGCGTCGCTGGAGTCCTCCTCGGCGTGCTGCAGCCACTCCAGGAAGGGCGCGGCGCGGCGCCGCACGTCGGCGATGAGCTCCTTGCTGGCGTACTTGCGCGACGGCTTGGCCGACCACTCCAGGATCGCCTTCTCCTCCACGATGTCTTCGTCGTATAGCAGCTGGTAATTATTATACGTAAGAGTTTAGTGAGAGAAGAATGTATATTATTTTAGTCGTTTTCACCAATTCCAGCAACAGTGACTCAACTTACATTCCTTTCGTGAGAAAAAATCCAGCCTGTATAGCTACAATTGTCTGGTATTAGTTAACAGGCCTGCACTGTCCTCTCATACCCCTTATTAAAGACGTGAGCGCGTGCAGCACGGCGCGCTGCGCGCGGCAGTCTGCTCGCGTGCGGCAGTAGGCTCACCTTGAGTATGGCCGGCACCTTGGGCAGCAGCGCGGCGTGGTGCGCGCACAGCGCCGTGAGCGCGTGCAGCACGGCGCGCTGCGCGCGGCAGTCTGCTCGCGTGCGGCAGTAGGCTCACCTTGAGTATGGCCGGCACCTTGGGCAGCAGCGCGGCGTGGTGCGCGCACAGCGCCGTGAGCGCGTGCAGCACGGCGCGCTGCGCGCGGCAGTCTGCTCGCGTGCGGCAGTAGGCTCACCTTGAGTATGGCCGGCACCTTGGGCAGCAGCGCGGCGTGGTGCGCGCACAGCGCCGTGAGCGCGTGCAGCACGGCGCGCTGCGCGCGGCAGTCTGCTCGCGTGCGGCAGTAGGCTCACCTTGAGTATGGCCGGCACCTTGGGCAGCAGCGCGGCGTGGTGCGCGCACAGCGCCGTGAGCGCGTGCAGCACGGCGCGCTGCGCGCGGCAGTCTGCTCGCGTGCGGCAGTAGGCTCACCTTGAGTATGGCCGGCACCTTGGGCAGCAGCGCGGCGTGGTGCGCGCACAGCGCCGTGAGCGCGTGCAGCACGGCGCGCTGCGCGCGGCAGTCTGCTCGCGTGCGGCAGTAGGCTCACCTTGAGTATGGCCGGCACCTTGGGCAGCAGCGCGGCGTGGTGCGCGCACAGCGCCGTGAGCGCGTGCAGCACGGCGCGCTGCGCGCGGCAGTCTGCTCGCGTGCGGCAGTAGGCTCACCTTGAGTATGGCCGGCACCTTGGGCAGCAGCGCGGCGTGGTGCGCGCACAGCGCCGTGAGCGCGTGCAGCACGGCGCGCTGCGCGCGGCAGTCTGCTCGCGTGCGGCAGTAGGCTCACCTTGAGTATGGCCGGCACCTTGGGCAGCAGCGCGGCGTGGTGCGCGCACAGCGCCGTGAGCGCGTGCAGCACGGCGCGCTGCGCGCGGCAGTCTGCTCGCGTGCGGCAGTAGGCTCACCTTGAGTATGGCCGGCACCTTGGGCAGCAGCGCGGCGTGGTGCGCGCACAGCGCCGTGAGCGCGTGCAGCACGGCGCGCTGCGCGCGGCAGTCTGCTCGCGTGCGGCAGTAGGCTCACCTTGAGTATGGCCGGCACCTTGGGCAGCAGCGCGGCGTGGTGCGCGCACAGCGCCGTGAGCGCGTGCAGCACGGCGCGCTGCGCGCGGCAGTCTGCTCGCGTGCGGCAGTAGGCTCACCTTGAGTATGGCCGGCACCTTGGGCAGCAGCGCGGCGTGGTGCGCGCACAGCGCCGTGAGCGCGTGCAGCACGGCGCGCTGCGCGCGGCAGTCTGCTCGCGTGCGGCAGTAGGCTCACCTTGAGTATGGCCGGCACCTTGGGCAGCAGCGCGGCGTGGTGCGCGCACAGCGCCGTGAGCGCGTGCAGCACGGCGCGCTGCGCGCGGCAGTCTGCTCGCGTGCGGCAGTAGGCTCACCTTGAGTATGGCCGGCACCTTGGGCAGCAGCGCGGCGTGGTGCGCGCACAGCGCCGTGAGCGCGTGCAGCACGGCGCGCTGCGCGCGGCAGTCTGCTCGCGTGCGGCAGTAGGCTCACCTTGAGTATGGCCGGCACCTTGGGCAGCAGCGCGGCGTGGTGCGCGCACAGCGCCGTGAGCGCGTGCAGCACGGCGCGCTGCGCGCGGCAGTCTGCTCGCGTGCGGCAGTAGGCTCACCTTGAGTATGGCCGGCACCTTGGGCAGCAGCGCGGCGTGGTGCGCGCACAGCGCCGTGAGCGCGTGCAGCACGGCGCGCTGCGCGCGGCAGTCTGCTCGCGTGCGGCAGTAGGCTCACCTTGAGTATGGCCGGCACCTTGGGCAGCAGCGCGGCGTGGTGCGCGCACAGCGCCGTGAGCGCGTGCAGCACGGCGCGCTGCGCGCGGCAGTCTGCTCGCGTGCGGCAGTAGGCTCACCTTGAGTATGGCCGGCACCTTGGGCAGCAGCGCGGCGTGGTGCGCGCACAGCGCCGTGAGCGCGTGCAGCACGGCGCGCTGCGCGCGGCAGTCTGCTCGCGTGCGGCAGTAGGCTCACCTTGAGTATGGCCGGCACCTTGGGCAGCAGCGCGGCGTGGTGCGCGCACAGCGCCGTGAGCGCGTGCAGCACGGCGCGCTGCGCGCGGCAGTCTGCTCGCGTGCGGCAGTAGGCTCACCTTGAGTATGGCCGGCACCTTGGGCAGCAGCGCGGCGTGGTGCGCGCACAGCGCCGTGAGCGCGTGCAGCACGGCGCGCTGCGCGCGGCAGTCTGCTCGCGTGCGGCAGTAGGCTCACCTTGAGTATGGCCGGCACCTTGGGCAGCAGCGCGGCGTGGTGCGCGCACAGCGCCGTGAGCGCGTGCAGCACGGCGCGCTGCGCGCGGCAGTCTGCTCGCGTGCGGCAGTAGGCTCACCTTGAGTATGGCCGGCACCTTGGGCAGCAGCGCGGCGTGGTGCGCGCACAGCGCCGTGAGCGCGTGCAGCACGGCGCGCTGCGCGCGGCAGTCTGCTCGCGTGCGGCAGTAGGCTCACCTTGAGTATGGCCGGCACCTTGGGCAGCAGCGCGGCGTGGTGCGCGCACAGCGCCGTGAGCGCGTGCAGCACGGCGCGCTGCGCGCGGCAGTCTGCTCGCGTGCGGCAGTAGGCTCACCTTGAGTATGGCCGGCACCTTGGGCAGCAGCGCGGCGTGGTGCGCGCACAGCGCCGTGAGCGCGTGCAGCACGGCGCGCTGCGCGCGGCAGTCTGCTCGCGTGCGGCAGTAGGCTCACCTTGAGTATGGCCGGCACCTTGGGCAGCAGCGCGGCGTGGTGCGCGCACAGCGCCGTGAGCGCGTGCAGCACGGCGCGCTGCGCGCGGCAGTCTGCTCGCGTGCGGCAGTAGGCTCACCTTGAGTATGGCCGGCACCTTGGGCAGCAGCGCGGCGTGGTGCGCGCACAGCGCCGTGAGCGCGTGCAGCACGGCGCGCTGCGCGCGGCAGTCTGCTCGCGTGCGGCAGTAGGCTCACCTTGAGTATGGCCGGCACCTTGGGCAGCAGCGCGGCGTGGTGCGCGCACAGCGCCGTGAGCGCGTGCAGCACGGCGCGCTGCGCGCGGCAGTCTGCTCGCGTGCAGCGCAGCAGCAGCGCGCGATGCTTGCGCACGTCGGCGGCCAGCGAGGCGGGCCGCACCAGCACCTCCAGCATCACCAGCGGCGCCTTGGACTTCACCTCCAGCCTGCGCGTGAACAGGCGTCAATACCGGCACCGAACATTACTGCAGCACGACACGTTTGTGAGGGACTAGTTTCGGGCTAATCACGACCAACTTCAAACCGAAGATTGGGAAGAATAATATCAAAAGACGCTGTAAAGAGGGCCGAATTACAAAAATATTCAATGTATCTGGTTGACCCAGCAACCAGCTGGAGATACTTGAAATTAGGAGTTAAGATAATCCTCTATTCACACGACAATAATTTCAAAAAGCTGTTCGTAATAAGAGCTGTTATTACGAAAACATATAATTTACCTCATAGAGTGATTACACTCCCCCCCCTGACTAACGAACTACTTTTTTGTTTCACCACATAGCCTGTGAAGTTTCCTTCACCAGTTAACCGAATCAGCCCATGTATAAGCGTCACCTCTCAGCCTCGTGCAGTATCTCGGTGACGGCGCGGGTGGTGTCGACGTCTCCGGAGCTGGCGCGCTGCTTGAGGTACGCGTAGAACAGGTCCATGCGCTGCTTCTCGTTCTTCTCGCTGTCCTCGGACACCGTCATACACTTAGCACCCTCTGTCAAATCTGTAACGCAATACAACATGTCATTAAACGCAAAGAAATCACCGCCAAACGTAGAAATTGCTACTGGGAATTTCTTAATAAAAAAAAACCCCCACTAAATCTTTACCCGATCAAGGGATATAACCCAGGTCCCTGCCATGCTCAACATTCGCGAATGCCCAACTAGGTGCTCAGACAGTCGGACCAATACGTCCTCCTACAAGTGATTTAACTTTCGGTCACAAATACAGGAGTTGTAAGTTTTACTAGTTCTTTTAAAATTTAATTACAACACAATGCCGCCTTTATGCATGAGCTCATGACGTCTTGTTTTCTATGTTACAACCTCATAGTTACATTGGGGCCTTATTTAAGTACTGAAGGAATCATAATAGACACGTCCCCGACACGCCGTACAATCGAACTTACATAATTGCCTGCCTATCTAATTGATTACCTAGCAGTGCCCCCAACTCCCTCTGTCAAAAAATACGGTATATAATTGAATATTACGAAAGAACAAAAAAAAATTATGGTAGACTTTTTTAAATTAATATTGCACTAAAATGGTTTAAAATTAAGATTACAGTTAAACATATCGAGGGGTAGTTTTTTTTAGCTCTCTCATGACAAGGCTCAAAGTTAACCCAGTTTTTGCCATTCCTAGTTTTCCTAGTTACTAATTACTAAAAAGTATTACCGCAGTGAAATAATATTATGAAACATTTTTTTTGTTGGGTTTTTTGTGTTGCCATTATACATAGAAGGATTGTGTTTAGGCCCTGTTCAAAAAGACGGAATTAGGGCACCACGTAATGACATGTCTACGGTAGGTGGTAGATCTATAAAGATTACGGTAGGTCTACTGCATAGTTGGAGGTTGCACTGTTGCCAAGTAGTAGTAGGCAATCATACGAGTTCCGTTTGTATGGAGAACTGGCCTGTCCACACACGTTATTTGTGTGCAATGTGTGTATATTGCTTGGGCTGAGCCAAGTCAATCCCGGCACGGCACGACTGCCATGCGTCGTACTGCTGCAGGAGTGTCGCTTTTTTATGTAGTAGTAGTTTTTACTGTTAGTCAGGGTCACACTTGTGTTTCCTAACCGAAGGAGTGGTGTCGGCCGTACCTTGCATGCGCGCGCGCACGGCAGCCTCGCTGACGTCGACGGTCCAGCAGCCGTCGTCGTCGTCGTCAGCTGACTTCACCTTCTCCTTCTTGCTGCTCTTGGGGTTGGGCGTCGTGGGAGTCACGGGAGCTTCGCCCTCCTGTGGTTAACTTTACGTTTATTTCGGTTTCCAACTATGGGAGTTTGATTGAATACAAGGGAATTTTCCTTAGTAAATGGTTTATAAACAAAGAAAAAAAAATACACCTGACAGCAAGAAACATGTCGGCTTGTTTTTGCAATGGTTTCAAGACAAATAAACGCAGGCCAAAATTTTTATAATTACGTCATTTATTGGGGCTGAGTTTCAGCAACTACAGTTATAAGAGACAGTTTCTAAAGCGCCCTGGTGGTGTTGAAGTTGTAGCGCAAACTTATATTTTTTGCCAATGCTAAAAACCAATAGCCAATGTTAAAACCACGGTAACCTTTTTGGCAGTAAAGTATTTATTATGTATGTATAGGTTAAGTTTGAATTCGTACCTTGGCGTCATCGTGCCCGTCGTGGTTCCCGTTAGCGGCGCCGGGTCCGGAGCGCTTGGAGCGCTTGCCGCGACTACCCTCAGTCACCGAAGAGCCCTACCATACACAATATGTTTTTACTAAAGCACTCATGAGAACATATTTGAAAAGAAGATAACAAAGTCATAGCAACATTTTTTTTTAACGTTTTAGAATTTCTAAATCTTCACCATACAAAAAGCAGATTGAATAATGATTACAACAAATACCATCACGCCTGTATTCTCCGAACGGTGAACGGAGGTCACCTGTGGATGTACTATACATACCTTAACCTCGGAATCATTGTTATTGTTACCTATACTCCATTGGTTTAGGTAGTTAAATAAAGGTAAACCAATCGTAAAACGGGTTTTTATAGATGACACTTTCTTGTTTAAAAACATGTTGTAACTTATATCCAAATTAAACGAATTTTTGATTTTTACGATAGTTTCCTCTTTTATTAATGGATGTTAAACTTCTTTTATTCATAAACTACTCTTCGTTGATGTTACTGCTTGAGCACAATCTTTTTATTAAATTAATAATAATACTATAATATTTTGTAATCTGTCTATTGTAAAGAGCCCAAAAATACAGGTTCTCAAAACTTCAACGAATTATAACGTTGCTAAATTGAAGAGCATAACTGTGAAGTAGCATGACAACTAAAGTGACAGATATTACGTTTAGTCGGTTACTTCACAGCTGTCTCGTCACGTGGTTTTTTTGTTTACCTTTATTTAACTACCTAAACCAACTGAATATAATGCTATACACACGATTGGATTTCCCATCATAAATATTACGAACTTCCATGCAAATTTTCAACTCCTATTTTAACCCCATTAGGAGAATTTTCAAACAATACTTCCTTAGTGCTCAGTTTCGTTATAACTCTTTCAAAATGTCATGCTTCTAAACAAGTCATTAAATGAATGAATATAATTTTTTATTAAGTCTTGGCCCTATTACCACGGAATACCAGATAAATCAATCCATACGAAATTTTCATTACGTACTGCCTACACCTTCGAGTCACCTAACCTAACCTTACAAGCGTAAAGTGAGTTTTGCTTTGTAGCTGCGCGCCTCGCGGCTTTCGGCAACCCACTGAGAAATGGGTTGTGCGACCCGGCGGCCGGTAGGTAGTTAGCGCGCGTAAGTACATGGAGTGATTTTTCTGGAAGTCTGTGCTCATCATTTCAGCCGAAAGACGTCCACTGCTGGACATAGGCCTCCCCCAAGCACCGCCACTTCGACCGGTTCTGTGCTTCCCGCATCCAGCGGATACCTGCGGCCCTCACAAGGTCATCGTTCCACCTTGTAGGAGGCCTTACAATCCTGCTATTACGCCAGAATGCTTTTCTGTTTTTAGTCAATTTGGTCCCTATATAAAACATTCTACCATCATTCTCTGAGAGAAATAGATGAGTTTAGGAGTTCCAATAGAAGCTCAATATACGACCACAACGTCAGCAGAACGTTGACGACGGGTGTTACCTCATATGGGTATGTCGTAGTTTCAGGATAAACAATTTCCTTTGTTTGTCGTACCTGCTGATAGGCCTGCAAGCTGGGGTCAAGGGCGGGCGGGTTCTTGAGGATGAAGGTGTTGAGCTTGTGGTTGAAGTCCAACACGCCGTGGTAGCCGCACGCCTTGCAGCCCTGCGAGATGGTGTTGCGCTTCGTGGACACGATCAGCTCCGTCTCCGGGTTGTCGCACTCGGGGCACAGGACGAACTTGCGGATGAACCTAGCAGAGGAGACAATTTATTATTAACACTACTTTTAAATGCATAAACAACCAAACCCGGAAAAACTTAAAATATTTGTTCCGTGCTGAATTAAACTCACAACTTAGCTAGAAATTATTTGATATACGACAATGCGTTATGTTGTTCAAAATAATAATCAATAAATGTCATTGATTATTTAAAAAAATAGTGGAAACCAATCTTGTAAAAAAATTGTTATGTTAAAAAGGAAAGTGTTGCAAGAACAAAAGTATAAGCAGGATCTCATAAGCTTGCAGCTAATGGACTTTCAAACAAACCTTAACTAGTCTGGCTATCAGTTTCCTGGCAGTAATGATGACAGTTATTTCATAAATACCAGACACAGGGCTCTTGAGTCAAGCTAAAAGTAGACCCCACCCCACTCTAATAGGTCAGTAATGGTAGATTTAGTAGTAATTTACCCGTCCAGCAGGTCTTGCAGCTTGGCAGAGTCGTGGCTGCCGTTGACGATGAACCGCTCGTTCTTAAAGTCGAACTGCGTCTGCGCGCCCAACTCGCAACCAAAGAACTTCGTAGGATCTGCAAGTGTTCCGAATACTCTCTCAACAAGGGTCATTGATGTTTAGGCCGAATCTTATTCATTAATCTTCAAGGCCCAACATTTTTATAAAGGGCTTTATCGCCACTTCGATCTCAAATGACTTGATAACAGTATACACTGCAGCTTTAAAAGTTTTACATTGTCATGTTTTATTTTCTAAATGATTAATTTTGTAGTCCATCACAATCTAGAATTAATATGTATGTGTTTCTGATCAAATAAATATATATAAGCAAATATCTCCAGAACGACTTCTTGTAGATCTCTTGCTCTCGTACTTGTAGATCGAGGCTATTGGCTAGTTTGTTTGTGTGCAATTTATGTCTTTTTTTTTTGTAATGTGCGTCTTGTTTGTGCAGAATAAACAATTTTTCTTTCTTCTTTTAGATCCATTTTTCAAACTATTAGCACACTACCCGAAGATATGCTAAAGTGGAACTAGTGAACAAATAGCTGAATTGATTAAATTAAATATGACAGAATATTATGAAGAAGCAGAATATAAAGTTGTACTTACAAGTGGGAGGTCTGCCAATCGCCTTAGCCACTTCAGGCATGTTGACGATGACGGTCTTAATACCGTTGCCTTTGCCCTCGACCTTGGCACAGATGCGAGGCATCTTGTACCGGTAGAAGGCGTCCGCAACGTTGCGGTTCACGTTTACCGACCCCATGGCGGCGGCTGGCGAAGCGAGCTGCGATGAGAATGGCCGGCTATGTGCCTTCTGGAACAGATACCATATGGTAAAGCACCAAAACAGGAAGTTAAGAACTCTTGCTCCAATGATTCCTTATTAAATTCGCAAATGCTAGTGATTATGTATTCGAAGACATAGTCTTCCTCAAGCATGATCACTAGGGCCGTACTTTTGCTTCATACATTCAGCGGAACCTGGCGACCTTCAACAGGTCGTCGGTCCACTAACCGGTTGCCACTCCGGAACTTTTCGGCACAATCGGCAATCCGTTCTGTGAGCCCAATGTGCCGGGGTCCACAGCTAAAGTTTGGCAATTCTTCGGACTACGTCGGATACCTTGGTTCTCTGTTACTGATTATATCACACAGGAAAACTAGTTGTATTTAAAACAACCACACGAGTATAAGGCAAAAAAAAAAAAACAATGGGAACCCTAACAAGGGACAAGATTTCTGCTGAAAGTAGTAACACTAGATAGTCAATGCAACTCACCGGATTTAACTAAAGCGGTCCTGTATCAGTGTGTAGTATATGCGTGTGTTGTGTGTAGTATGTGGCGTGTGAGTGGCGTGTCTAGGGTCGTGGTGCGGGGCAGGAGGCGGCGTCAGTCAGCGGGGCGGCATGCGCGCGGGCCGCCGTGCGCGCCAGTCACGTCTGCCGCAGAGGCAGCAGCTTGCGGTGCCTGTTACTGCAAACCAAGGTGCAAGGTGATATGCTGACTTACTTCACACGTTACTCTCCACGTATATCTTGCCAGATTACGACAGCTTTTTTCACAAGCGGCGATACTTAAATGAACGCTCGTCTCATCAGACAGCCTCAATCTACATCTTGCTGACTGGCCAATATTTTTATCAGTTACTTCTTTTTAGTTCACGTAATACAAGGTGGTCTTAAAACCTGTCCTACCATTCTGAATCCATCTTCCAAACTAGAAACTGTTCATTTCAGAGTTTCATTCAAAAATGATTTTAATGTATACTGGCTGGAGTGTCCCAAATTGTTCGGATTTCCATGCAATTAATTAGAAATTGCAATTTTATTTTTAGAAAAGATGTTTTAACGAAGAGATAAAAGTTTCTATAATCCTTCTTGTGGAATTTCGTTGAAAGGTTTTAAGTTTAATTTAATTGTAATTCAACTTTCCAGTTTGGACAATCATAAACGATTTTTTTACGACTTCGAGAAATGTGAATGAATGTATAATCCTCTTTTAGCATCAAAACTTTTAGAACTGAAATATTAACTTTCAACCGGCTTTGGATTTGAGTAAACTTTGAATTAGTGATCTGATTTTGAGATAAAGAAATTTCCTTGATTTTAAACGGAAACCGTGGAATTTGAACGAATATTTGCGAAATAAATTCTGATAGGTTGATTTACAATATGCAAACAGTATTTTGCAAGAAGAGATGAATAAATAAACTCAATAATGGAATTGAAACGCAATTTCAAGCTTACATTGGATTTCAAACCCTGATTAATCCATAACGTAAATGAAATATGAAATTGCTGTCAAGTCGTTCTCCCGTACTTTCTGAAGGCTTTAAACAATGGTTCTATGAGAAACAAGATTTCACTGATATCGTTGTTTATTACGGTAAACCCACCTACTACCTAGTAAGTACCTATTTACCTATTCATAGGTAAATTACGAGATCTTCCAGTTGTTCTCTCAGTAAACTATGTCACGGATAGTCATGAGACCAGACTTTTTGATGATGGCCACTACTGTGTACTGTAAAGTGCTAAACATTTGACCGCGACTATAATACCCAGAAGATCTTACAGGCAATTTATTTAAGAGTCCGCTTGACCCTTTCACAAACGAGCACACATAAAGCTCTGGCCACTGAGGCGAATCCCGCGCGGGGTGACTGCGCGCGTCAATTTTTTTAAGTGATTATCCAGTCTCGACTATTCGCCCCAGTTTAAACTCCTCCATACAAGTTACTTGACACAATCGGCGCGAGCGAATACAGGATACAGTCAGCGTCAAAATATAAATGAGAAGGTGTTTGTATGTCCTTCTTTCACGCGGCAACATAGCAACGAGTCGACCTGATTTTACACAGTTATAGTTGATGGACCGGTGACATTTGGCATATTTTTTGCACAGTTATAGTTGATGGACCGGTGACATTAGGCATATTTTTTAGCCTGCAAAGTTCCTGTAGGATAGACCTTAGAGGTGAAGCCGTGGGTAAAAGCTAAGTTGCATTAAAGATGAGTTACACTGCTACAAGGATCTTCTGGAGCACGTAATTGGTGAAAATTAGTGTTTTGTGAAATGTATTGTGAAAACAAGATGGCGCCGTTAATTCCGATTTTGACCACGCGCCAAAAAGAAATTGTAGCGCTGTAGTTTATTCGTTTTCTAAGTAGTTAAGGGGGCCTAGACAAAGTAACATTCGATTAGCGATAACGCTAGTAGAAAAGCCACAAAATGTATGGGGTTGACATAAGCTAACGAAATATCACGTGGTCATAGGTCAACGAATAGAAATTAGCTAGACAATGTTATCATCATTTGATTCCATGAAACGAATCGACAGCGTCGAAGGATAATTTCCATAGAGATGCGAAGCCAAGTGGCACTTGTTGACAAGCGGCAACGACAACGATTGTCAAAAAGTAAAATAAGATAGCGATTGTAGAAATAGAATCGCTCCGAAGCGAATGCCATTTGTCTAGGCCCTCTGGTAGTTTGTGGACAGTCTGTTCGTGTATATTGTTTTGACGCTGACTGTAAGTGTGCGTGGTTAGTCCATACCTGCGGGCAGTATATCTAGGTGTATGCGTCATGCACGCTCGACGGCTGCGGGCCGGTCTCCTGCTCGAGACACACCGACTACTCTCCTCGCACTGTACTGATGTGTCTGCAATACAATATTACAACTACGTTAATATTGATTGACGACAGACTAATACACATACATAAATGATCAATGAAACGTAATAGTTTGAACAAATTAAGACATTGGTATCAAGATACTTAAATCAGTAACCTAATCCTTGCTATCTTGTTATTCCGTATGATTCCACATCGGAGGGATTTTGTTTTTCAGAGATCGACTACAAAGCACATAAATACATTGATGTGTTAAACAGGAAGATAATATGGTACGCGCTCTTCGACGTGGACCGCATAAATTAGGGGAAAGGACACAATCGACCTACATTACTCTCGGTTTGCGGGGAATACCCGAATCGTAGTTTGTTTCCAAGTTGTTCTGGGTACGTAACAGTGACAATTATTGCGATCTCGTTCCCGCTATAGCCCGCGTAATATCTCTCTCTATTTCGGTTGTCGAGCACATGACTCACGACATCGGGTCCATTTAATATTTACGTGATGTTAGAGAGTGCCTATCTTCCTATTTAATACATCAATGAATGAAACGTTATAGTTTGAACAAATTATGAAATTGGTATCAAGATATTTAAATCAGTAACCTAATCCTTGCTATCTTGTTATTCCGTATGATTCCACATCGGTGGGATTATGTCATTCAGAGATCGACTACAAAGCACATAAATATTAGGAATTTTGTTCATAACATAGTGCATTAGTGCCCAATGTTATTTTCAACGGTGTGAAAGGTCGCTCAAAACTTTTCCGTATACGATTAAGTTTTACCACCATTTACGCATACGCCATTTTAGATTTCCTGCGACACGAATAAAAGACGCAGAGAAAAAAAAGAATACAACCATTGCGTCACAATCCAAGCCATAAAAATCATTTTATGTTTAAAATACACGAGGTGAATTTATAGACGAATCGAGCCGCGGATCGCAGAGTAAAATGGGAATAAAGTTAAGGGCATCCATGAATAAAATAGTGAATTTCAACCAAGAATAACAACGATTTAAAGTTAGATAAAAATCTAAAAAAATTATATGTAAGAGTTTAATATATGTTCTTTATTTTCATCAACCAGAATTTAAAAAAAATGCGTAGTTAACGAGAATATTAAAACTTTGTAAAGGTCGATTCTTGAAATGAATCTCGTTATAAATAGGTGAATACTATATCTGGCTAAACAATTTTTTATTGTATAACAGATAATCATATATTCTTTATTTTCATCTAGCCGTTTTTTATTTTATTGTATATTACGTGAAAAAGTTAAAATAATGTATATTTGTACGCGAACGCAAGCGGCAGGTCCGTGCGCGGGCGACGGGCGGCAGTCGGCTCACAGCCTTCACACGGGGAACTTTAGTACTAGCAAGGACCGGTAGATGGCAAATTTTACGTAAATACAGAGAAGGACCGGAAAGGTCGGTGGGGTTCTGTTCGATGCTCGAGGTCACTGAGACTATGGACGCCCTTAAGCACACGGAGCGAATCGGGCACATTCAATAAGACATCTATTACTTTTCTCTTTATGCTGAATGTTGCTGAAATTGTAACATAGCCGAAAGCGTCAGGGTAGCCCGTGTAATTCAAATTTTCTTACGTATATTGCAATTTGCAGGTCAGTCAGTATCAAGTTGTATGTTGATCTAAATATAATTCGCGATCGTATCAAATATTTATTTAAGTATAAAATTATTAATCACCAATACAATTCTCTTAGTTCATAACGTAACAGTGACAAATATTGCTATTTTGTTCCCGCCATAGCCCGCGTAACAAATCTCTCTTTTTCGGTTGTCGAGCACATATGAAACACGACATCGGGTCCATTTAATATTTACGTGCTGTCAGAGAGTGGCCTATGTTCCTATTTAATACATCAATGCTATTAAATGACAATTTCATGTAATGACATTTGAGGTCAATTCTAACTTAAGGAGTTGTATTGCTGATTCTATAATTTTATAAAGCCATATTTGTTACAGTCGCGAATCATATTTTAATCAACATACAACCTGACACTGATCTGCAAATGAAAAAAAAAAAACGTAAGAAACTTTCAATTCCGCGGGTTACCTTAGCTCATTTCCCCCCTTAGGAGGCCGTACAACGGTCCACTAGCGCCACTCCTTTAAAAAAAGTATTATCTCGTGACTGAGAAGGAATTATGAATACTTACGGCTAATAAGGACTCTCGGTAAGTGCTAAGTGTGTCTAGAATTTTTTAATACCTTTTATAAAGTTTCATATTGAGACACGAAGCAACAAAATACGATCTAAAGAAAAGCGGCCACATTTCTCTAGATCGTATTTTGTTACTTCGTGTCTCATTATGAAACTTTATAAAAGGTATTTGAAAATTCTAGACACACCGCGGGTCGTTATTAGCCGTTATTCATAATTCTTTCTCAGTCTCGAGATAATATTTTTTTAAAGGAGTGGCGCTAGTGTACCGTTATACGCCCCCTTAAGGAATTTATATAGCCTACTACTTTGGAATAGAACAAGAAACAAAGTGGCACTTGAATCTAGTTTTGTCGGATTAACATAGGATGTTACTGACTATACAAACACTGGGAATATAAACTACGACTCTCGTCTCTTATTTAACTTGTCCACCAGCCTTCTACACCAATCAGAATCAGCATGCAGTTTATGCAAATAGCAAAGGGTTTATGCAATGTTCGTCGCGACTTCTGAAGCGGTCATCAGGGTTAAAAAGTAAATTCTACGCGAAATAATGTCGAAAGTGGAAACGTTGTAAAGTTTAATTGTAGTACATAATTTAAGGCTCTCACAGATAGGCTCGACGCCACACCAGCACAATTTCTATGGAAACTGTCGCGCTGCCCTTTTATGTAATAAAATCATTATTATTAATGTATAAGTAATTTCTGTATTTTTTTTATACGTTGGCGAAGTACGGAATATATTCCGTAGTTCATGGCTACATGATTCACAATTTATGAAAGTGGTTTCATCGTCATATAGGTTGGTAGCGGTACCTAGCTAAGTAATAGCATACAAAAGATAATGTTTATTTTTTCTGCTGTAGTTAGACCCATTTAGGTAGGTACTATACAGATAACAGCAGACCCATTACATTGATTTACGCAAACAAATCAATTTATGACTTAATTATGTTTCATTAAGAATAATGCGAGTAAGTATAAGGCAAACGTTGACATGTCCGATTGCCGTTCAGTTACATAGATAAAAAAACGCGATGACGTCAGGAGTGATAAATAAACTCACATTATCATGAGCTATCGCCATTCCACGCCGTGGTCCGTCAAGCTAGAGGTACAAGGTGAACCTATTAGAACTGCAACGTTGACACGTCGCAGTCAAAACAATACGCACACACTCACACAGAGATGTAACTTCAGAACGTCCTTGAAATTGAACATTCTGATTGGTGGAAAGGTTCGCGTCACGTATGGAGCTAGGCAAAGTTTTTAGTTATATTTTGGGCATTGTGTACATTGGTGTCGAACTTGCCCGACATCACGGCTGCACATCAAACTACTACAATCTGTCAGATTTCTTTAATCGATTTTCAACTTTATCCATACAGCATAAGGTTCAAGGTTGATTGGGAAAAATTGCCAGTTTTAAGTAGCTTAACTTGCTGGCGTCTGTACGCAGTCGTAGAATGTTAAGGCTTCTACATACCAGCGCGACACGGCACAAAGGCCCCGCGTGTCGCGGGACGAGCGGTGCCTTTGTGTCGTGTCACGTCGCGCGACAAGTCGCCCCTGTATGTAGAAGCCTTTATTGAATACGATTATGTGCGGTCACGGCAATCGCTCGCCAATCATTCTCGATTCGACACGGTTGCTCGCTCGAAACATCGTGTTGTGAACTTGTGAGTTCACAACACGATGTAGTTTCGGATGTGGCCACTTTATTGCTACAATGTGATAAGCACTCTGATATTTAATTTTTCAAGCGAGATTGAATTCTACTTTTGCTTATAGAGAAAGAAAAAATCATGCAAACCACATTCCTCTCATTTTCATTATGGTACTCCTAAGAAACGTAATGAATTACGAAAACGTAAGAGGCTACCACATAAGTGTATCTTAGGCTCATATGGCTGCCATTATTGCCAACATAAAAAAAAACCACCCTTGCGATATACACCGTATGAACTAATAAATTACGAAGTTACTCTTAATAAACTTAAGTTGCTAGCAAGCCCCGCTTTCATTAGAGCAAGAACTAGTGTAATTAAACTAGTGTGTTGGTTCGATACTAGATGCAATTAATTAAAGAGTTCCGAACACTGGAGGCAGCCACTTCAGTGGGGAGAGTCGCTCCAAGACAACACATTTGCCGAGCACACTTTAGAGCCACAGAGCAGAAGTTACAGTAGAACCAATAAAAACCTTATAATTATGCTTGTTACTACAAACCAGGGTTGTTGCTGATGCATATTTTTTCATTATGAATGTATACCTAAAAGTTGCTCAGTTTTCCTTGGTATTGGAATAAAATATTGTTTCAATAATTTTGTGACTAATAATCAAATCAAAAATATTTTTATTTCACATAAGCCATAACATGGGCACTTATATGTATATTAAGAAGCTAGGTGCACGGTTCCAATTGGTCGTTTCCTATGGAGAAGAGCCAGCGAGAAACTCCACGGTAACTCTATAAAAAAAAAAAAAATTGGCTTTTACAATGTTTTCAAATTACAGTGTTAATAGGTATGAGAGGACAGCGTAGGCCCGTCAAAAGTACCAGGTACTTAACAAAATAGAAAATGGTCTACAGATCTACAAGCCTACAACGTCCTCACATTTACAAAAAAAAACCAATATAAAATATGATTAAAAATAATGATATATATAATAGAAAATAGAATCAAAGTAAGTACCAAGTTTAGTAATAATTAATACTAGATTATTAATTAAGTACCTACCTAGACTAATATCATTCATTAAATGAATGAAAATTTTCCAAAGAGCAAGTCCATTGCATTATTGGTCAAAACTCGCAAACGAAAACAACACGTGCTATAAGCCTCGCCCCCTTTGCGGTCATGTCACGACTCGAACTTCAGCATTAATAATCAGCATCGATCAATGCGGATGCTGATGCTGATGTTCGGCAACAACCCTGCTACAAACCATAATATCCTAAGATCTCCATAAATTAACCCCGTTGCATGACTACTGCCACTATAGAGGAGACAATCAATTTAAGATTTCAAATTTCACATTCCAAAGAAACTGTCGAATCAAAATCGAATCACTTCAGCAATGTCTAACAAAGTCTTGTGTCAACTAAGATTATTTCGTTCGAGCCTTCGCTCGTCAGAAGTTTCAGAACGGCCATCAAATAAGTTTTTTTATACTTTTGTCCCACTGCTGTAACTGGGCTGTCACTGTGTGTAAAGTCGTGCTGCCGTCCTCCAATTACACAGTGCCTGGCCCGCAATGCGCCACGCTAGCCGCACCTCACACCACACTAGACGGGCCATTCTTTAAACGGAATGCCAAATAGGGCTGCAATACATTTATAATCAGGGGCGGGGTGGGGTGATTTATTATATTTTTCATGCAATTCTTCTTCTAATAAAAAAAAATCAAATCAAACTTGATCTGTGAACATAGGTACTTACATAAAAGGTCTTAAACTATACATTTTAGCGAGATCTCTCTCTCTCTTATCTCTCTTTAGCGAAAAATATAAAGTTTTTTGGCTGAGATAATATATGAACCACACATCTTTCAGCACAGGTACGAACTGATACTTTTACTTATTAAACATATTTTTTCCATGATTTGATACTTAAAACATGAAAGTGAAGGCTGGAAATTGCTAGGACTCCTAGCGGTTCCTTCATGCCCGGAATTTTCCGGATCCCCCGAACCTTCATGCCGTATAGATCTCGTTCTATTATTCATAATATATTTTCTATATATTATACTAGCGGAATGCCAAATTAGTGCTCGTTCCGCTTGGGGAGATTTCTCAGCCGTACTTTGTAGCTTATAGAAATTGCTATACAGCCAATATTTCTCCAGATCGAGACGTGTGATTCATTTCCAGGCACATTTACGAACATTTCTGGCAATAGTGGTAACGCGGCATGGAGAACATTTTCATGGAAGGACAGGAAAATATACCAATGACCCTTATCGAATCGAATGCGCTTGGATAAATCTGATGATAGTGCTTGATTGTCGTAACCTAGCCTTTTGAAAGGATTAGAAGACAACGGGGTAACTAGAAGTCGCAGGACCTCTGTGACGGACGAGATGAATAAACATTGCATGAACGTAGATCGATACGAACAAAGCTCTTACTTAGTCTACGACTAAATAGTTGGAGCAAAGTCAAAAGTCAAAGTCAAATTGTTTATTTCAAATAGGCACATAAAAGGCACTTTTGAACGTCAATATTTACAAAAAAAAATAGAATTGATTCTAGTCGCCCCTTCCAAAATGTAGTTTCGTATGTTTCGTGTGTGTGTCGTTCACATATATGTGAAGACGATGTACCTAGAATAAAATTACTATACCACAATAGGTAATAAAAAGAGTTAAGAATGAAGCAATGACAGATAAATTAATTAGGTTATAGAACATGGTGCTCACATATTTACAAAAATTGTAAAAAAATATATACGATTTCCTAAAAAATAACAATAATATCAGTGTGAGTTAAGGTATTCACAGAATTTGTCATAAAAATAATAAATTATACAATTAAAATAGCAACCTGTTTGATTTTGTCTAGACTCTAGATTGTACTATGGAGCAGGACCTGCATGTTTCCAAGCATTCTTATCTTGTATATAATCCTCTAATTTGTAATATGCTTGTTTACAAAGTGTTCTTTTAATATGAGTTTTAAATTTTCTTTCATTTAGTTGCAATATATCACAAGGTATTTTGTTGTAACATTTAACACAGTACCCCATAAAAGATGTATGTACTTTAGATAACCTGAAAAATGGTTGATCTATTTTGTCTTTATTTCTAGTATTAAAATTATGTCTATCACTTATTTTATTAAAAAAATGTAGATTTTTCCTTACATCTAGAGCTACAAAAGAACCCTCATTGTATACTATGTAGTTAGGTGATAAAAGGCTTCATCAGCATGTGAACGTCGAGGCAATCCAGCTTCTCGGTCACACAAATATAGTAAGAAGACTAAAAATAACAAAACAGTTCGAGTTAGTGTTTAGTTTTAGTGTAAAGTACAAAAGTGTCAAACAAACACAAGAATGAAGTGTATTCGCCTTAATAAAGACAATAAGAAAAGTGCTATTGGACACATTCTTAGTGAAGACAATTTAGTAGTTTAGGTTATAATTTCATTACTTATTAGTCTATCTATAAGGCTAGATTGTAATAAGATTAGGGTTCATTCTATTGACGAATCCTAGAAGGAAAAAAAAAATTGTATACTATGTAGTTAGGTGATTTCAACGCAACAGTTAAAACCAATCGCATCATTCTCAAAACACATAATTATGACACTTTTTGTTTGCACCACAGTGTCGCGTTACGATGTGCATGTTAAGCCAAATAACGACAATAACAGGAAACGTGTAGTATGCATTACTTGTGCCGTGTGCCGGAGAATTCGCACAGTGACCGCAGTCGGAGGCCGGATAGTACACGGGGAATTCAAAACATGAGACAATGTTGTTTGCACTACCAGCGACCGACATTCATTGACTGCGTCTAGAGTAAGTGTGGCGTCGATGATAGGCGATAGCGAATGTGTAATTACCAAGTATTGTAGATATTGCTCTCTCTGTGAATTGAGGCAGAGATATGGATTTGAGACAAAAGTCAGTGACAAACTTGTGTACAATCTTTTAGTCTCTAAAAAGTTAGGTTACAAATAATACAATACTATTAAACAAAAAATCATAGAGAACGAACTTAATAATTAGACCTTCGAAACCTTCTCTTATTTGATGATCTTAAGAGGACGTCCACGGTCCACTAGCGCCACTCCTATAAAAAAGTATATCTCGTGACTGAGAAAGAATGATGGAATAACGCCTAATAGGGACCCTCGGTGTGTCTAGAAGTTTCTAATACCTTTTATAAAGTTTCATATTGAGACACGAAGCAACAAAATACGATCTAGAGGAATGTGGCTGGTTTTCTTTAGATCGTATTTTGTTGCTTCGTGTCTCAGTATGATTTGAGATGTATTAGAAAATTCTAGACACATTTACCGAGGGTCCCTTCTAGCCGTTATTCATAATTCCTTCTCAGTCACGAGATAATATTTTTTTAAAGGAGTGGCGCTAGTGGACCGTTGTACGCCCCCATATGGAGAACCTAGTAAGTAGGAAAGAATTCAAAAGAGAGTTGAAAATTGACGTGAAGTCAAAGATGCCAACTTGTTAATACTTTATCGTAAAAGCAAAACTGACAAAAGAAACATACATTGTGTAATCAAACAGGCCATCACTTGCACCACAGCTACTCGGTATCAAATGCGGGTAGGTCCGATGCTGTAAGTAAGACGATACATGCGCAGGCGCAACACGATCGCTCTACCAACGCTAAGTTCTGCGCGCTTACTACGTGTTACATAGAATAAAATCATTCATAATTATACTTAAATCATGTTGGTTCTGGTTGGAACTTTGAACTAACAATTAATGCCTCTGAGCCTGAAGGAGCATCTTATCAGTATATCTACCTACTGTCAAATCCATTTTATCTGTTGTGATTTGGTAGGAGAGAATAGCTACAGCCGATGACAATCAATAGATTTATACGACTATTGATTATATTACAATAGAATGATTAGAACAGGATTTTAGAAACCGGTGAGGTAAAGAATAAAATACCACCGCCTCAGGTCCGAGTCGTTGGGCAGCCTATCAACACGATGCTAGAAAACATGATGTGGCGAGAAGTGCTGTGACTGTTCAGTAGCCTTATTAAAGGGCCTCCTGGCCAGATAACTCAAACTGCCTTCATTTTTAAGACTGGCGGCAAAGGAACGAACAAGGAGACAAGTGAGGAGACTCATGTCTATTTAAGAGTGAACGAATGAGTTCTATAATACATAGTGCTAAAGAACATAATATGGGTCACGCCAATTGGTGAGTCAGTATTAACCATTTTACAAAAGTACGCCAGACTCTACACATCGCAAATCTATTACACATCACTGATTGTTTTATACACCCGACACCGGGTGTCTGCAATCTATAGACAATGCACGCCACATCCGGCTGACTACACAACACCATAGATAGCTACATATAGATGGAGTGGCATGGCCGCTTCCGGCGAACCCCCTAGCTCCCACCCTGACGCATCACACGTATTGACGTTAGTGTATAACAAAATAGGGCTATTATAAATTGTGTGGCAGACATATTGATTTATGATGGAAACTAATAAAATTAAATAATATTCGTGTTCAAACCTTCTACAAGTTCTCGATCGCCCAAAACTTCGCTTTATCGTTAGAGACGCTGCACGCTGTTAATTAAAGTTTTAAGAGATGAACTGAATAGAGTTTAGAGCTACCTAGGAAATTCATGACATTTGTAATTCTTGGCAAAGCACTATAATCTAGGAAATTCAAAGTAAAAATAAGTGGGTTAATTCAAAATTGGAGCAATTTCAGAACATAATACTGTATGCATTGAGTCGTCACTGATCAGAACAATATTTCTGTATGGCATGTTTACTCAAATTGCATATCACTTACAAAGATTACAGCAATCATAAACTGCAAAGGCATGCAAACGGGAGGAGGCGTTTATGGTCAATATTAAAGGAGAGAATATGTACAGAGTCGAGCAAGACAGTTGTACCCTTTGAATAAGGCTATAAAGCTTGGGAGTTACAGCGAAGGCCCATAAATGAGGCGTCGTGACCGCAGCACGGACAAGAGTGGGTGAGGGATGGCGGCGCAGTGGTGGAAGGGCGACGAGCGGTGATAACGACCGGCGACGCTTCACGGGAGCGTGCGAGGGACACATTTCACCCTTTTACGGCCGATTGCAATGTTTTGATTGGCGTAAGCGAGCTTCTTTCAATTCAATTCAATTTTATTCAGGAACAATTCACATTGTGTAGCCTACGTACTTCAAATTACTGCTCCGAATAAATGTTGCAACATTAATTAAGAGTTGCTACTAATGTCTGTATCTTAGCCCTACTAATTCATGTGGGACCTGAGATGCTGCCACTGCCAAACCGAAAATTTGCACCGCCCGTTACGGTTTATATACAAAACTGCACGTCTATGTACACAAGTTGCCAGCAAAGTAAATGAGGGGAAGCTACGAATCTCTCCTGCCTGTAACTTCGATCACGCAAGATGCTGGGGGCGTAATATTAGCAGAACGATTTCAATACAGTTATGAGATTTGTCGACATGTAAATAACTCGTTCAATAAATAATGCATGGCTTATTTAGTAGAATTATGGATTGCTTATAATAAGATTAATAGCAACGCCAATTTGGAGTTAACGAGAATTTCTAAGTATTAGGAAGGAAGCTTTTAAAGAAGAACGAACTAAGGATGTGAAACATGAGATAGCTAGAATGAAGGTGAACATTGAGATTTTGGCTGATAGAGATGAATGCGGAAGAGACGTCGACAAGAGTGTGAAGAGGGAGAGTTGCGACGATCATAAATTCCTTAATTTTAGGAGAATGGTGATGATGCTCGAGATAACCGCGAACTACGAATACATACACCATACACTTACTAAAGCATCAAAATGACAACCTCTATTTAATTTCAGTAGAGGTTACAAAGGACTGGTATAAATAAGCCGTTCGTTGCTTCGGGGGTATTGTGAACCTTTTCCGTAATATGGGTGATTGCTATTGACACAATAGAATTATTTCTAGTTATTAGGCTCAACCCACCTTCACGAAAATTTAGTTGTATCGATGTCAGAGACGTACCTATTACAGTATCTAGGGTAGGTAACAAAAGTAAAGTCGTGTTCAGTTACTGTAGCTAGGGGAATAAAACGAGCTACAAAAGTAAAGTCGTGTTCAGTTACTGTAGCTAGGGGAATAAAACGAGCTACAAAAGTAATGTCGTGTTCAGTTACTGTAGCTAGGGGAATAAAACGAGCTACAAAAGTAAAGTCGTATTCAGTTACTGTAGCCAGGGGAATAAAACGAGCTACAAAATTAAAGTCGTGTTCAGTTCTTGTAGCTAGGGGAATAAAACGGGCTACAAACGTAAAATCGTGTTCAGATAGGTACTGTAGCTAGGGGAATAAAACGGGCTACAAAATATGATAATCTGAAGCCGTTTTAAAATACAAGAAAGACTTAAATCTTTCAGCGGTATTTTAATTGATTACTGAATTATTCATATCTCGATTCTCGTACAACTTTTTAATCTTAAAACGGTCGCGTGTTTCGCCTTATCTTTGAATAAATGATTGTTTTCTTAAATTATTTGCCACTTATTTTCATTTACCAACCTACCGACTTTTTTAAATAGTTAGGTACTCTGTTCAATGGCAGAATTAGCGGATAAGGAGCTTAAGTATGGCCAATATCAATACCAAGACATCGCTAGAGCGTTGTCATCTCATGACCCAAGCTGAAAAGTAACTAGTGCCTTTAATAATTACACCAACACTAACCACCTTCATAACTTATACCGAAACACAAAACAATCACCGCATTGCTGTTGTGAAAACCAACCGGTAGAAATTGTATTCACTAGTTTCACAGCAACCAATGGCAGACATAGATTTTTTGAGACCCCTTATTAGTCGTCTCCCTTTCCAATCAAAGTGACGTACAAACAGTTCAAATTATTAGATATTATTAGTACACCGGTGCCAACCGGTCTGCACTGCGAAATTTATTGTGACGTGTGTACAGCGCCGCTGTTGGCTGAAGTATTATGTTACGACAACGTTCTGAATGGGCGATGGAGACATGGGATATTTTGACTACCGTTTCAGTTAACATACATCTCGTAAAATACAATCGCAAAATTCACGCACTCATACCTACACGCACGAACTCTCACTCACATATACAACACACTAAGTAAACTTATTTCATAGAATAACTTTGGCTTATGTAACATCGACACTGTTTCACTTGTTAAAGAATGTCAATTATTTACTGTACCCATTATGGCTGAACTGAACCCTATCTCTTAAGATACAGGCTAGACCTAGTTTAAGGGATAGAGTCTATATAATTGTGCTAGTCTGACAAATGTAAATTTATAATCTACAATGTATACAGTGCAATGTGTTCTTGTTTTATGAAATAAATATTTTTATTATTAGTTCTTAGATTCTGCATAAAACATTGCATTGATCAGCGTATGGCAGTTCACTTCTAGAAATAGATGCCAAGCATCGCCACAACGACCGGTCTTGAGTTTTCCTAATCCAGTGAATGATACTTCACGTCTGCAGTAACACCTCATTAAAATCTATATACTAGTCTACTTAATATAATAAAGCTGAAGAGTTTGTTTGATTACATAATCAGCCTATAATGTTCCCACTGCTGAGACACAGGCCTGTCTTCGAGAGGGAGTGGGACGTAATCCACCACGCGGGCCCAGTGCGGGTTGGTAGATGTCGCATGTCTTCGAGTTTTTGGTTCTAGGACATGCCGGTTTCTTCACGATGTTTTCTTTCACCGTTTTGAGAGCAGCGGTGATGAAATAATTTACACAAAGTAACATTCGAACCTACGACCTACAGCTCGTAAGTGGTGGACGTTACCACTGCTCTACTGTTTGTTTGAACGCGCTAATCTCTGAAACTACCAGTCTAATTTGAAAAAAAAAAATGTTTTTGCATTTGATGTTCCAATTTTTGAAGAAGGCTATAATTTGAAAAAAAAAAAAAATGTTTTTGCATTTGATGTTCCAATTTTTGAAGAAGGCTATTTAACATCACGCTACGGCCCTTAGGAGCCGAGCAAAAAGCAAAAAAGTCAGAAAGAACGGTAAGTGAAAACGAATAGCGCGGGCCTGCGCGGCGATGCGATGCGACGCGGTGGGTTGGGGGCCGAAGCTAGTAATGAATAGTGACCCGTTCTCGACATACACGTGGTTTTGCGTGGGAGCCAATCAAATTAACTCATTGTTACTTAATTAATAAAATTGACCGAAGGAACAATTTAATTACCAAAGCGATATCCTCACCAATTCTCTATTTGCAGTTTCGTTAACTCTCCCCGTGTCGAACATTTTACGAGCAGCAAATACAGTGGATTGGCAAATACGACGTACCTACAAGAATAGTTCTGACTTCTGAATCACCAGCATAGTGACGTCACCAAACTTGCTACAATTTAAATAATTTCCAAGAGGGTGGAAAATAATTGTCGTGAGGAAATCTCGTGTTTAATAGGCGACAAATCACGAAGAGGGGAAACGGATCCGTTTCATAATATGAAAACTGAAGTTTATATTGGACTTGCTATTCATTCTATCTTTATGCTTTCAGAATTTGGGAAAAACTTCATAAAGAGTATCATAAAACATTTTTCCGACGCCATTGTCTGCAGTAGTTTGCCATTTCTACACTAACATGGCAATATAACTCGTTACGAAACTTTGCATAAATACGTTTCGAACTCTCGACCTAGTTGGTTACCGTATCAGGTGCTACCAGAGCGTTTGGCACATCAGTGACGTAGTTAGGAAGGTGACACAAGCCAAGGTTGAATCCATTCGCCAGGTGCGAATGACTTAGTTAGATTCTGGTTGACTGACTTGGTAATTTTTTTAACTACGGGATGAGAAGAATTCCGAATCTACCTACGAATTTGTGGAAATAGAAGTGTACGAAATATGCAGACAATTTCAATCTCAATCAATACACCTGAAATTGAAGCAAACGGTTCCGAAATTGTATTAGTTCTACTTTTTTTAGGGTGGGAAATTATCAAATAACTTCTCGCGCTTTGGGCGGAGCGGGAGGAGGGCGTGTCAGACTTTTACTGACTAAAACCCACCCGTGTTCCTTCAGATACCTGTGTGCCAGGGCCACGATATCCCTTTCGGACAAACTCGCAACCCTGGCAGAGTGTTAGCCCTAATGAGAGGAATTATGACAAGTTGCTGCCATAAAACGATTTCAATTACATCTAAATCATCATCCAACGTTTCGACGCTCTCAAAGTAATAGAATTCAAGTTCAAAATCCCATTAATTCCAACCCAAAAACGTATTCAGTCTCGTTCCATCATTAATTTAGCGTAATCGGCGTTACAACAGCATTCGTCATTTATCTTTGTGATTCTCCAGAGGCTTTTACGACAAGAAAAAGAGAGCAGAAGGCACATTACAGTGTGTGGCACGGAACTTGGTCATATTTGCGGCAAAGCCAATGCAGTGCCAATTCATACGACCGTGAACGTGTCGTGTGGAACTTATGTAGCTATTTACGAATGCCCGAAGGCTTCGCAGGAACGCAGCTAGGCCCGGGGGCTCGTGCCGCCCGGAGAGGAGGGGGGGGAAGGGTCGGAGGAGGGATGAAACGCATGCGCTGCGCTTCCCTATCGATTAGGAGCCCAGCCGCCTCCAGTTTTCTAGTCTAAGGTATTTAAAAAAATTGCATCTATGTAATAATACAATTTGATTTAATCCTTTTATAGCTGTGATAGAGTGTAGTAAGTGGAAAACCTAGTTTGAATACCAGATGGTACTTTGATTTGTGGAGCGTATTCCAATAGTTTTTTGAATCCAATGGCTTAGAATAGAATAGTTCATTTTTATTTTTTTAAACTAGCGAAAAATAAAACGAAACTTCCAGTGAACCTACAGAAAGTTCTGAAAACAAGTCACGGACAACTTTTCTCATAGCATATTATATACGGTTGAAAGAACTGGAAACTATGAACTCTACGCCATTCGAACTTTAGAACACGTGGCACCAAATCAGCACGCGACACCCAACCCTCCAACTAGGTTATTAAAACTGGCAGGAAACAACCATATAAAATGAAAATGACAACAAAAGCCATCTTGACAGGCAATGTAATAAAGGAAAAATAAATTGGAAATGGAGCGTGGAAAACGATCCTGAAACCGGGTCAATGGACTTCCGGCAGAAATATCGAAAAGCAATGTACGGTTGAGAGGTCCTTAAAATTGTTTCGAAATCTTTCAGTTGAAGGAAAAGTTATAAATGTTATAGTAATATTACATTGTTCTGAAAGTGTTTTGGGCCTCTGATGAGTTTTGAAGTTGTGAGGTCAAGGGAAACAGGTACGGTCCGTAGGGATCTTTTGCGTTTAGCGTGCGCCCTAGACATTTCTGGGCTACTGAATAACAAACCATGATGTGTGCGTGTCGGTAGTTTAAATAGTTCGAGACCATGTTATTTAGCCTGCTTTTGTAGTAGAATGTTTTGTGGCAAATAAGCTACTTTGTTTAGATGATTTAGTTTATTTGTATGAAAATATTAAGAAACATCATCGACTGGTTTTACTCACGATTTGAAGTTACCATACGCTTTCCTTTAATTCGCTCATTTTTTTAATTTATTTTTTTATTTAGGATAGGTTTGCTCTTGACCTTAGTCTAGGGCAGAGGTGACAGAGACAAAGTCGACGATGGAGTGAGCTTACCCAGAAGATGCCTGTTCAATCTAACTTTGAAGAGATTAGGGTTGTATGCGTTCGGAAACACAGACGCAGGTAGTTCCCTCTTTCGCTGTGCGCATTATAAAAGACATTTGGAAACGCTTAGTACGAATTTATCTTATCTATTAGGGCAGATGAATATTTATTAGGGCAGATAATTATTTATTAGGGCAGATGAGTAATTCTGTTTACGCTACTATCGGCAATTACCAGCAACACTGATTGGAAGAGGCACCTGTTTTCAAATGGAACCTAGTGGCTTCTGTACCTTTTCACGGACAATTCTCGTGAGAGAAACGGGAATAGGCAGGTATATTTCAGAGGGTGGCAAGCTTACTTGCTTCGTAATTAAATAGGTACCTAATGCGAATACATTTGTTTGGGATTCGTTGAGAAAGAATCTGAAGCCAGTATAATGAATGAAGGAAAAAACTTAAGTTACATTGATTCCTTCCTCTACTCGACCTTAATTGAAGAAAGGCTTTCGCAATATTTTTCTATTTACGTATTTTACTGAGAAGCAATCTGATAACAGGCTGAGAGGGAAATAAATACTAATAGTATACAAGAGAAAAGTGAAATAATCTCAATGTAATTTTTAACAAAGAAATTAGCTAAGATCCAAGTTTATATAAACAGCGTATAGAGTCGAATTTTCTACATAGTTTTTTTCTTAGCTAATATCTTTGTTAAAAATTAAAATATAGTTTTTGGGCCGCAGACATTTTTGGCATCAGGGACCTGGATGAGACAAAAGAAAACGAGAAAGGCGAGGGAGCCCATGGTCAGTTGTGGACGCATAACATATTTCGAACACACAACTCTATTGAAGGCAAAATTCTCGAATAAAAGATATTCGTATAATAAATGTCAAGTGAGCCGAGGCTAAACTGGTCCTGTTATCAGGGCTGCCAGCAGAGCCTACTGTGACGTAGATAAGGCCTAATGTAACGCCTACGCGTCATTCACTTCGCGGCCGCGCGTCACCGCTTACCCAAATGTTTTGCAGACGTTACGCAAGCAGTATTATACTAAGAACAACGGTGTGGACTGTTTAGATAAGATAAAAGATTCTGTTGCTGAGCAACACTGGTATTTGACAATTTTCCACGGCTATTCCTTACGTTGTCAGTTTGTCACACAATTTCTAAATCGCTATTCTTGCAACGGGCTATTCAACTGGGAGCACCCCTAGAAAGAAAAATACACGTGGCGACTTCTGAAGTTCTGATTCCCATAAAGCTTTAAATTTTTGTCGTCTAAACACACCCTCATCTCCTGACTGGCTTAAGACAACAGAGGTGGATTCATGTGGCAGTCGGTAACTACATCTGTTACAGTTTCTTCTGTAAAACGTGACGTACACGCTCGTCTGGCGTTTTACTTGTTTATACTGCCTGCATGAGTTAGCTTTATTTCAGCCATATCTTTCAGGTGTTAAAGTCTAATGTTTAAGTTTACTTATGCTACCATACTTATAAAATCATTTCGAGGACGATTTTCGGGAGCATGAAACGCAAAGGTTTTGTTAAACAAAGACAATGCTCATTATTTAGACCGTGAAGTCTGGATACAAAGGAAGAATACAATTTGTGAGCCGCTTTTGTTGATCGCTAGAATTACGGATGAAACCTTTTTAGATTTGTTGGTTTTATCGGGCTCACAAAAGTGTCCGTGGGAGTCTTTGCGTTCGGTAACAGCAGTCCTTTAGTATCTAGACGTTTGTGAAGACATCGCTTTTGTACTATTGGATGAATAATTTCAGACTACTGGGACACAGACAAAGAATGGCGAATACAGGATCGACTATCCGGAATTTATTTGTCTTGCAGACAATTCTAGTATTATATAAATGACTACTGCGGGTAAATCAGCTATTCGGCTGAAATAAAACAACAATAAAACGGATAGCATTTCTTCCTTCTTTATGGATTGTAGCCAGCTTAAAGAGTAATAAAATCTGAAGCTTTTTCCAAATAAACCAGATTATTGATGGAAATGCTGACTGAGGGACAAAAAGGATAGAGTTATTATTATTACATTGGGAACTCAGATTATAGAAAGAAGCAGATAGACCGCGCGGAACACCGAGAGTGCGGCCAACAAAGCAAATACAAATTCAAAAGCGAATACACTCTCGATTCAGTACAGCACGAAGCGTCGCATCGTTACTACGTCACGGGCTCTAACACATAATTTCAGAATAATGCCGTCTCGTATTTTTAAACATTGTAAAAACTGTTCCCAAAAACAAAAGAAATAAGATGGAATATCTTTCATAGGTAAAATATTGATTATTTGTCTATTTGGATTTATTTTACGTGTTTATTGTTAGTGACATCTTGAAACACAAAACCTTAACAAAAATCATTCGGTGTTGCTAGTTTATATTGAAACATTTACCCCGAAGTTAGGAAATAAGTATAGGATACAGGAGTATCAATTGACAAAAATATTTATTTTGATAATAGTGTTTTATTAATCGCCTTTTCTGGTTGGTATGTTTATAAATAAATAAGTATGTATGTGTCTTCTTACGTGTAACTAGTTAATGGATTTTGTAACACTTATTACATCAGTCGATTTGCTATATCATGGGTTATATGACGTCACCATAAAGTAAATATAGCTACCAAAAACAATGAAATGTTGGTGTCTCAAAATAAAAATATATCGCAAATGTATCGTTTATATGGGTATTGTTAATTTGACGTAATCTGTTAATAAAAACAACTGATTGAAGAAAAAAAATACTTTCTTTTTTCATGTAATGAAATATTATGGCAATTTTTTTCATTATCCTGGCAACCGTACACACACATAGAGGCACCTGTTCTTATAGTGCTGTCACGTGGCTGTAACGCACACATGTCTAAAAACGGGCCTCACCTATAATCTGAGATTGGGAAATTAAATGTCTTTTTTAATTTATGTTAGCCAGCAGGCACGACATATTCGTAATGTCAAATCGGCCATTGCAAATTGTCAAAGAAGAGACCCTGACAAGCGGGGTATATTAAAACAAAGTCTTCCCTGCTGTCGAACTTTCAATAAGATATCATTTCATGAGACGACGTCCTCACGATCAACGGTTTTCCCACATCACCCAAAGCAGCCATCGACTGTCAACGATTGCATCTATTCGATTGATCGATAAGCCGCATTACCGATGCAGCGACCGTCGTCGCCTGCGCAGTTGAGTTGCAAGATCTTGGGCCAACGAACTGTGTGAAACGACCTTAGGTTTTATGCGCATTTGTAATTGAGTTGCCAGATTTGGATAGACGACTTAGTTTGAGTGTCTAATTAGGTGGTTCATTGAGTTTTGAGGTTACGGCGGAAGTAGACAACTCGGGCTGTAATTTTAAATATTACTTCCAAAACATTAGAACAATACTTTCTAAATTGGCTTTGGTTTTAAACAATATTACATACCTACAGTAATGTATACATAGGTGCCTAATTGTGGAGGTTAAAAGTTCACACTGCAGCGGGCAAAGCCAACTCGACATTAACAACAGCATTGAACAAAAAAAAAACCACAAGCCGTAACAGCTCGATGTAATTCGAAGGTTTGCTCATCAGACATGACGTAATAAACAGCGATTCAAACACGTATTCGCATTGTTTAATAATACGATGTGCGGTTGTTTGATGCCATGTCCGCGAGTAAACTATTGACACGCGGGCACAGTGCACACAACGAGCTGTGTCCACAAAATAATTTAGGTATTATAAATTTTAACAATGTTTGCTGTCGTATCGGAAACGAGCATCAATTTTACTGTTCGGTGCGAACTGAAGTCGCCATTTCTTCAGAAACAAATGACGCTGTTGTGAGAATGGCTTTATTAGGTCAGGTTGGTGGTTTTTGGGTGAATCTGACTGAACTGTCACCCTCATTAAAACAACATTACAATTTAATACTTTTCAGAAACAAATGACGTGTGGTGATAAAGCGTTCATTAGATAAGTAAGATGGTTTTTGGGTCTGAATTGTCTGTTATCGCAAACTAATATTCTACGCTACAATTAAATACTCATCATAGCCCCCTCTGGTACCCCATGAACAAACATCGACGGGCCATGGTAGACTGAAAAACTGATGCTTAAGGCGACGATAACCGACTTTTAATGATTTTATACTGAAGATCACGTCTAAACGAGTAGGGTTATTGATTTGAAAAAAATAATATGTTAAATTAGAGCATTTTCTCAATAATTTAATAAGTGAATATATTAAATTATGTTTATATTACATAGTGGAATTAATTTGTAAAGTTATGTCTAACGCGGATAAAAAACGGAGAATGGCGCAGAATCTACCAAGCGTATTTTTCTGAAATCTTCACCAATTCAAAGATAATATCATTATTGATCTTTTAGTATACTCGTTTTATCAAAATACCCTTAGTTTTGTGTATAATAAATTAATAATGCGTCAAATTGGGGACAGCGTTCCTTGATGGGCGAGTCCTATTACTGGCTGAACGTACGACGCGTTGCGTGAGCTCAGTACAGAACATGCAAGCTAACCACTTAAGGTCACTGGCATATATCTGCGTCTTAATAAAAAGGACGTTTTCCAATCTAGCATAATATACGCTCCTTTAGGTCAACAGTCTGGTGAGGGAGAGGCGACATTAGTATCTGTAGGTAAACATCGAAACCTTGAATGCAGTAATTGTTTTGATTGAATGCAGATAACTGCATCAGTGGAAACGGGCGTGCCGTGCCAGGCCATTGTTTACCGTTTTCGATTCAATTGCTTTGGGTACTGCAAACAAATATTCGATCGACTTCATAAAGATATATGAACACAGATCATGATTATTTAATATTAGCTAATAACATGAATCCTGAACTAAAGAAGAACTGAAGATTTTATTGTACGAGGCCAGTTGTTTTGGGCCAAAGTCCAATCAAAGACATTACACGAAGGATTGTTCCTAACCAAATCGTCACTGTGTTACTAGATCATTCTTGGTGGGTCTAGTACACCGCGCTCGACTTGGAGAGGGAAGGTCACCTCCGTCCAGTTTGAGCACTATCGATCATTTGTGTCAAGGGTTCCGGGTTACACCACTGCAGGCGGATACAGTAACTAATATGATAGTCAAAAATAATGCAGAGATCTTGACAAGCTTTTTTGGGTAATAAAGAAAACGATTACGAGCGCCGGTTTGCCTAAATATCGCATCAGCTAGCACGACTCCAGATTGACAGCTTTAAATGTTTTAAAACAGTAAATACGACAAACATGCATGAGAGCTTACCTAATCAACGTGACTACAAAGAAATATTGGTTCCTATAGAAAATATTCCACGCGTATAGACACGAGAATCTCATTATCGCCGATCCTCAGAATAATAGGAACAAACAGACGTCCATTAATGAAGATAATCCCCGAGATTTAAGGCCTATTCAGATGCTATATCGCTATCGCACTCGGTAACGATACTGGTCGACTAACCAGAAGGCCTAGACAAAGTAACATCGAAATTTCACGTGTTCATAGGTCAACGAATAGACTTTCTATTCGTATGAAGGGATTCGAATCGAAAACTAGCGATAACGCATGTCAATTAAAAAATCAAAAAACCCGACTGCATAAAACAAGAACATAAAAAAAAATTAGAAACAAGATTTATTTTATTAGTTTATACAACATTAGTTTTTGTTTACCCTAAACCCAAAAAGGGGTCATTGTACTCATCATTATGAACATTTTTTCTATGGGAGCAACCTTGAAATCGCGAAAAAAAATCAGCTATTCTATACATTTGTGTTCACTTAAATCGACAAAATGAATGGAACAGTTGATTTTTTTTCGTGATTCGATCATCAAAATCGGCCCACGCATTTGGTCTCTAGAGTATCACAAAGGACTAAACATACATACGTACATACATAGGCTAATAATCACATAACCCTCCTTTGCGTCACGCAGTCGGGTAAAAAGTGAAATAACATCGCTCCGAAGCGAATAACATTTATCTAGGCCCTCAGTATCGCTACCGAGCGCGACAGCGATATCGCTTATATCTGAATAGGACTTTAATCAACGCTACAGCCATCCACTGCGACATTTAGGCCTCTTCATTTACCTCATCGTGAATTTCAATATGATACTAGTACATAGCAGTTTGGATAGAATACTGCGGCTAGAATACTTCAGCTAGGCTCCTACTTCCAGACGCCACTAGTTACTCGATTGGACACAGCACTATTTCGCCATGACGGTATTTTTAAAATGCAACTGGTTTTAATCTAGATTTCTAGAGCAGATTAAACGATCGCTTTAGGTATGACTCAACCTTTCCATCAGTCCCGCAAGGTTTTGAACTATTTTTGGTGTGACGTCATTATTGGTGTTTCTATAATTATAATATATTTTTGAGCGAGATGGACAAAGGGAAAGAAGGTAGGCGAGCAGACCCCAAGGTACAGGCAAAAGGAACCGGCTTTCATGATGAAACCAACATTTAAAGTAGAATTTCCAAATTACTATAAAACTACTAAAAGAACAAAAATACATCTAATCCAGTATTCCTTGCGAACAATAAGATCTTCATTACGAAGACAAATGGATTGTAGCTCAGAGAACAGACGAAGACAAGCAGCGATAAGTCAACAGGATCGCTTCAAGTGCACTTTACGTCCTATTGGTTGATTGCAATTATTTGCTGTACGCTGGCTTTTGGAGGAAGTGTTGAGCTGGACTTTCAACATGTGGCCAATTCTTTCAACTTTTCTCTGTGTCTGTGTTATTGGTACACAGTGCCGTAACTAGTCTCATGTTCGCCCGGTACGAGATTCTATGTATAACTGCGCCCTTCAAAAATGTTCTAATCCTACCTGACAATAACATGGACAGTCTATGTAAATAAATCTATCACCCAAAAACAAATTTTCTCAAAGAAATTTGGTGGAATTATGAATAAAGTGTTTGTGTATAAATTAGGAAACAAACTAAAAAAACAAAACCTTTATTGGAATATATTTGGCAAAATACACAATACAAAACAAAAATGACACCAAATACTCGTTACTAGAAATAATAGGTATTGTATGTATGTAACTACACCATGTATGACCCAAACCTTAGGTCATTTCTGCGCCCCTCCAGGGTCTGCGCCCTGTGCCTGGGCACCGTTGGCACCGCCCTATTTACGGCACTGTTGGTACACGACACGACACAAATACGACGTATTCGACCACCAAACTCGCAGAATATTGACAGCGGGGTACTTCCATGAAGGCCATAACATAAGGTTAACCCATCATCCTTCGCCTCATTCTAACTCTTTCGCACAAGATCTCTGAGAAACTAGCGCCAGCGATCTGAGCTAGACCGAGAGACCACGTCGCGTAATAAACGTGAAAGGTGGTCGTTGACCCCGCGTGACATAACCACGTTTCGGCAAGACTCGTAACATTCGCTAAGGGATCCACTAGACTAGTGCCATTCAAAGGAAAGTGTAGGCGCTTACGTATTTCACTCACGACTTTACGATTATTCTACATGTTTATTTGGACCTGCGTGAAATTTTACTGTTAAGTATGAAAACTACATAGCATGTTATTTATATAAAAGCGTATTTATTTATTGCAGACAGGAGGACTCCTGGGCCTGCAGTATCGACATACATGGCGATCGCTTTACGACCAAATTCGGTCGCAAAGACCTAATTGACTCAAAATCTAAAAATCAAAAGTCATTTATTCAAACTAGGCTGAGAATCAGCACTTTTCGAACGTCAACAATTACATGAGACAGTCCCCCAAAAACGCCCACCTTTCACCACTTCCTAGTGCTTTAGCTGGGAAGAAGAAGTGGCGCAACAAACTCCCCAGCAACACAGCTGTCTGTCCCTAGACGATCAAAAATGCTTGACAAGATTGTGATTTTTTCGTGCATAACAAGCAATTTTAACCGTCTAGAGATCCCATTAGGACTTTGAGATCGAATTAGGTCGTAAAGCGATTGCTATCTATGTCGAGGAGACTGCTGGGCCTGGGCTAATTTCTACCGACAGACAAAATTTATGTGGATATGTGGAAAATAAGGGGGAGGGATACTAACAAGCAGAATCTCTGAAAGTTCTTTTACAATTTTTCAACACGCCTAAATGACTAAGCAACTAGCTACAACTTATGCAATACTTTACTTACTATTCAAGCATGTTGCAACATTCAAACAAAATACTACTAACGTACCTATAGGTACTAGGATAAAAAAAAACGAATACCTACACCTAAACATGCGGAAATGTTGCATCTCTGGGCAAAATATTTACCTAAAATGTACTGTATTTATATTTTGCAGATACAGGAAGGGAGAACTTGACGTGGGTAGAATACATGAAACACATAGGCTCTGTGGATATGTAAATGCGCAACCCTTGTGAAGGCAGAGATAGCTCGAGCCTCGTGTTAATTTGGACAAAGGCGCTGTTGTCATTGTCGCAGTTTCTCAGACATGTAAAACATACGGACACGGGAATAGGGAGGAGATACGGAAAAGGGGCCTTCGTTGTTGCGACACATGTTAGAATAACACCTGAATACTGTACCTAAGAAAAACATAGAACAAATCTATATCCACAAGTTTTTTTATTGTAACTATAAGCACAAGTAAAAATTACCGTACAATGGCGGACTTTAGTAATGGGGACGCCTGGCAGATGTGAAACATCGAAATTATTAACACACTACTACATGTAGACTGTATTTTGGCGACGCGTCGCCACGCGGTATGTGTCGCCCCGCCAGCAATCGGTTTTACGTGCGGCTATAGATGTTTCACATCAAAAAGAAGAAAATTAAAATACAAGAATAAATATTAAATACATAGATAGCTACAAACATATACATCTAGTATAGTACAAAATGTGAATGTAGTCCGTAAGAAGATTGAGGGCACTGTGTTAATGTGGCCACAGATGAAAGATCAGTAATCTGTCAAATGTTTTTTAAATAATGCGTGGAAGTTACGTCATGGTTTTTTAGCATTTTAGAGCTGACACAGTATCGAACTATAGCATTACAAATTTTGTAATGCTGTTATTAGTTCAAACAAACATTTACCCCCTTATTATAAAACAAAGTTTATTCTCAGACCCAGGTTTAAAACATGCCATTATTGAATTTCGAACTTTATTCCGGCTATGGTAAAGTTGCTAAACACAAAACTGACAATTTAGTACCTAGTTCGGTACTAAATTGTCAGTTTTGTGTTTAGCAACTCGTTTTCAGTTTTGTATAAAGAACGGCATTTCGTATTACAAAAACTGGCTGCATGGTTTAAGCCATGTCAAAATATAAATTTTGTTTTGTAATAAGGCGGTTAATGTTTGTTTGTTTCTTCATAGTGTCGAAAGGGCAGACTTGCTTTTCGGTCTGGATAAATCCTGAAGTTGAAAATCAAGAAGACAACTACGGACGAACCAGATGGGTCAGAGTTAATATTACTTATACTATATAAAAAGGCTAGTCATATATATGATGATTCAAACTTGAAAGGACAGTGCCCACTGGGTAGTTACAATAACCACATACTAATCTACTAACTTGCGCTTACGTACGCAGTGCGGCAGTACGCACGGCATGAGTCGAAGCACTCGAAGCGCGCACGACAACGCGCAAAAAATGTTGTAAACATTTCTAAGAACGCAAGCTAGGCTTCTAATGATTTGTCAAACTCTTTTGGAAGTAAAGTAACCTCCCTCATTGTATATGTGGCAAGAAGCTGTGGAAGTAATCTTTTTGCACGACTTTTATCTGTTGTCCCGACTTCTGCATCATATCCTTTTACGAGAACTCCTACAAGGTGTTTAGGTCATAAAAAATGGCCGCTGTTTCCAAGCTCAGACAGACTGCAGAAAAGATCAACCGCTACACCAAGAAGCTTATCAAGTTAATTTGCGATGACAATATTATGATATCCAAAAAGGTCCAACTTGACAGATTACCCTATTGATATTTTCTCCATGAGTTTCGCTTCATACAGGCGTTCCCTATTTAAACAGTGCGAACAGTGCACGTCTGTGCAGCACAAATTGGTTTGCTTTGTAGTGTTCTAGATTTAGGTCTCTTAGACACACTTTTAATTTTTCTCTTTTCTCTAATATTTTTATGCTAATGTCATGCATAAGTACCCGTTATTTGCATGGTTACTGAAGTGCCAATTTTAGATGTTATTTAATTTTGAATTGTAAGTGACTGTGGTGTTGGTGTGCTTATTATAAATAAATAAACATACCAAGGATAATGATGTTGCCATCAACGGCTTGAATCCTGGTGATATTGCACTTCGTTCGTTATGATTAACTAGTTTATTCATCAACTCCGCTATATTTTTAAAAACACTCTTTTCCACTTCCACACATTCACAGAATCGTCAAGCGAACGTTGAAAAAAAAAAAAAAAAACAAGCAAAGGTTTTCCCGTGCGAATAAAGAGGCCCAGCAAGGTAAGGTAAATACAGGGGTTCGCGATGTGTGGCCTTGTCGCTTTCGCTTGAAATCGGACCTTGTCAACGGCTTCCCTATTCATGAGGCTATACAAAGTGTGCAGCGACAAATGATGAATGGATGGAAGCGTTTAGTTAGAGCGTTGCGTAATTAGCATATCTTGAGACTAACATGCATGTATTAGCAGATTGTAGCACAAGCACGTTTTGGCAACCTTGTTCTCGTTGCTTCTCTTTACAGAACATTTGACTAAGGATGTTAAACAATGGAGCGACAATTAATTGCAAGAAAAAAGCCATAGGTAGCATACAACATGCACGTATTTTTAAACTTTTTTTTTTAATTTATTTATTTAATTCGAACACAAATGATTCTTATTGTTGTTAGTAACACTTATAAAACTATGTTAGTAACATTTCTCTTTAAAACATGATTATTGCATAAGTAAAATTCTCTACATTTCTAAAACCTAGAAGCATACAGGTTCAGTCATGAATTCATGATACAGCTAACATACATAGCTTAGACATCTGTTAACCTGTAAAACAAAGAGCTCAATAAAACTTTCATGCACGAAATGTGAAGAACAGTACAGAAATCATTGAAAACAGCGATAACAACAGAAACTAGGCTCGATTGTTACAGCAATTGGATGCAGCCGCAGCGTTATTACGAAACTAGTTTTAATTAATACTAGTTCAACATTTTCAACTTTGCAGCCACTAACCAAACTAGGCAAGTCGGACGTACATGAAGCCCTACCGACACTAATACCTAGGATCACAAGATGGTATATGGATTGCGAAAAATTGACGAGGATTTTATTAAACAGTTAATAGAATATTAGAGGATGAACAGGGATTCAAGGATCCCATGATATAAACCGCAGCAGTCAGCAAGAAAAAAGCTTTAATTCAGTAACTCTTCAAAGCCACAAGAACACTGGAATACGCTTTCCATTGATAATAATCAGTATTCTAAAGATACGCTCTGTGTCAAACTGTACATTTCTTTGAAATTTTATTTTACATTTTCAAATAGAATTTGAATCTCGTGGTGCAGGCGTCCCGTATTTTCAATAACGTCGAGTGAAAAGCCAGCCAAGCGGGAAATCAAATGCGACTGCAACGCACATCTGCATTCAACAAACTTAGAATTGTTCGTCTCAATGCCTCTAGGACATTGACATCGTCTTTCTTTTCGTGAATCACAAATAGATATCTACTCCTACTCCACGTTTTCAATCTACAAAGATTTAATTTCCGGATGAAATCTTTTACTAACGCAAAAAAGCAAATCTACAAAGATTTTCTGCAAAGAGACCGTTGCTTTTAAAGGTTATGGGCCAAAGGTAAGTGCTTCTTATCTTAAGAAGCACAGAATTTCAGGGCAACCATTTTATAATGAAGAATTATTATGAGCCGACGTATACTTATCATATTTTCCAATCAAGCTTGAAGACTGAAACCCACGCAGTCTATTAAAGGACGTAATATCGAGTTTCCAGTAGATGAGGTACTCGCGAACCGTAATGGTATATGTAACCCAATATTATAATTCTGTGCAAAATGTGTATCGATCGCCTACGAGATGTCAGGCAGGGTGGGGTTGCAACGCCGGCACGTGGTGGGCCGTTAGCCACGCTTAGATTGAAGTTTTAAATTCTAGTCAATAAATCTTTAGTACGTTACACGTGAGCTAGTTTTAGTGCGCACTCAATTTCGTTTCGTGGGTGAACTAATCATGTTTAAATATGTTTCGGACGTAGAATTTTGAACTATTGTAATGGAAAAGCTTTACATAAATGCGTTTATAAGACTACAGGCCGTTAGAATGAAAGTAATATATCTCTAGATCTAGAATGCTGTTAGCATTTACATGTCTAAAAGGCCATGTCGCATAGGTAACATACATGTAAATCGTTATTGGATCTCACTCAATCTCTCCGGCATTTGCATGAAAATCACGCTACCAGGATTTACATCAGAATTGTGTATTCAGCTTTTATGACGTGAGGTACGTTCTTTGTCAAATAAGACGAGCAATCTAGGAATGAATGTGAGGTACGCGACTGGAATTACTATAAAGGTAGAAAACACGAATTTTGGGTCGAGCGTGTGATATTCCCTCGTACAGTCAGTGCTCTGCATTATCTGAGCCCTTCCCCTCTTCTTCTTACAAAGAAGGGGGGGAAAGGGGACTGTACCACAGGTCGGCAACTGAAATAACGGATATATTTTGAGTTTACATGGTTTTTTCAAGCGTTCATAGAATTAACGCGACACCGGTAGAACAATTTCTATGAAATTTTTATGGAAATTCTTCCACCAGTGTCGGGCCAGCCTGTACGAGCCTTTAAAATCTAAGCTACGAAAGTCATAAAATCATTCGAAATTACAATCTTGGAAGATAATGTCATGGGTATAATAAGTACGACATATTACACAATTTATTGGCTAATTGCGTGTGGTTTTGGGATTAAAAGCCAGTTTCGACTTGCAGGCGGATCTTCATTAGAGAAGATACGGAACGAATGTCAAAGTTTATCGAGGGTAAATGACTAAATAAACAGGAAAATGACTTGGCATCCTTAGTTCATACGAAATGACACCTTAGTATTTATTGTTCTACTATTTGTTAAGATAAGATCACGCCTGTTTTCTGCGAAAGGGTAGACAGAGTTGTGTTCTAGGATCATCCACATATCGCTAGATGTCCGGCCTGTTAGAGGGGGCCTTTTTCGCAGCTTCTTATGTCATCAGGATATTTAATATCCTATATCCAGGGAGTGGTATTCGTTATCGGTGAAAAACGATAGATTAAACAGACAAGGAGATGAGTGATAGAATTGAAACTTTCGTATGAAAAACGGCGGACGGAAAGGTTGGGTGATTTTATTTAATTTTATTTGGGATGGGTTTGCTCTTGACCTTAGTCTAGGGCAGAGGTGACAGAGACAAAGTCGACGATGGAGTGAGCTTACCCAGAAGAAGCCTGTTCACTCTAACTTTGAAGAGATTAGGGTTGTATGCGTTCGGAAACACACGCAGGTAGAGTTCCACTCTTTTTCTGTGCGCATTATAAAAGACATTTGGAAACGCTTAGTGCGAATTGGTGGAATAGCAACCAGGAAGGGATGGTAACCTGCAATGCGTCTAGATGTCCGATAATAGAAGGGGGCCGGTGGAATGAGGTCGTGGAGTTCTTGGGCACACTGATGCGATGAAACATAAACCTGTCTCCGGCCCGAGTGCGCCGCTTGACGTAGCCAGAAAATAAATTTATTTATTCAATTGTCATATTCTAACAATAACAACAATTACGAAGATAACAAAACGCTCCTCTGAGTGTTTTGAAATTCCACCCAACCTTAATGACATGGCGATAATGTGTGGCAATTAAAATAGCTGTATTGATAACAAGTGACACGTTTGATGCAGCTATCGGGTTGAGAGCACTGCCCATGCCCATCGATATTCACAAGACGTAAGCAGACGCAGAAATTTTAGAAAGTACCTACCGACGTTTCAAGTCACGTGCTGGGATAAGAATATGGAATTGTTTGTGGTTTGTCTACCATAAGTTTGCATCTGCAGGTGACAATACTCTACTTGAAGCATGCTCCCTGGGCAGGCAGCCTTCTTGCCTGGCTAATCTTTGAACCATGTGATGATAAGTAGGTACCACTGCGAAAGTTCCCGGTCGACTACTTTCAACCTTATTACTATAGACATAAGGGCGAAAAGTGATCGACCGGGAACGTTCGCGGTGGTACTTGGCTTCATGAAAAAACCAGAAGATTTGCGGTCATCTATTAGCTGATATTCTATTTATTAACTTTTCTCTTAAGCTGGCAGTCATAGACATCACTTTAAGATGAGATGAAGCAAGTATTAGCCAAGTATTGGGTTAGCGCATCTTCTAAATTCATATAATTCAGAAGTGTCAGTCTTTAGTATAAAAACTGTCATGAGCACATTTATAACTTTAAGGTGTATTTGGAGAGCATCAATCATGTGCATCTATATGTATGTACAAGTTGTTAATTATAAGTCATAAGTTAAAATATGGGCAGACTACGGTGCCTGGACACAAGTGATAAATACACAAGTTGAAATTTACAATAATAATTGTACAGTTTACTATTGGCTAAGTTAATTAACAGAAAGATAAGACCATTCTTTATTTTACATTTGCTTATGTAAATGTAGCTTGCCTTTATGTCTAGCTATTCCAGATATTTGATAATATTATAATTAAAGGTTTCTTATTCCATTTGTTTGATGACTTTTGGACTTATCTTCAAGGCAAACCAAGCAAAGAATACCTAAGAAGCTTTCTTGAATATTAGTTAGACTTTATTAAACAAAATTTTAAGTAAAAAATATCATTATGTATCATAATCCCAATGTTTATTCCACTTTTATGTATCCTACAGCTAATCTGTGAACAGTATTGTGGGCTACAATATTGTCTATTGGTGTTAGATTAACCGCCTCAGTGGTTGTGTACTGGTAAGACCACCTGTCTCAGACCCTGATGTCCCGGGTTTGATTCCCAGCAGAGGCAACATTTTCTGCTGTTTGGTTGGTGGTATGGCTTGCTCTAGGTTCGCCTGGTTAGCTACCACCATCTTATCTAAGTCTGTTGCCATAACAACAATGTTCACAGCATTGTTGTGTTTCAGCAGTTACAACGTAGGATAGCCAGTTCCTCTGTGGTTGAGGATTCTGGGTGAAGCTCACTTCCACCTTCGGCCTGATCATCACTTAGTCGAGATGAAGGCCAAGAGCTTTCCCATTTGTGGTTTAAAAAAAAATGTTAAAATCATTTGCAGTGTCTTTTAAACTTAACTTTTGCTCTAGCATACATTATCTTAAATAATTGATTGCATCTGATGACTTTACAAAGTCATGATAAAAAATCAATAATAGAGATAAGGTTGATAAGTATGTTTTTCATACATTATGTTTATGTGGTTGAAGAAATTGTAGTTAAATAAAGAACATTTACACTAATTTCGAGAATATTTTTTTAATTGGCTTATGAATTAATATCATTCTCCCGCCCAATTTATTTGAGGTCAGCGCAACATGTCCCTTTCTTCCACGCTTCTCTATCAGTCGTCATCTCGGTATTCACTCCCTTCCTAGCCATATCATCATAGTTCATACCCCGGTCCCCTGGTCTTCATAGTTTCTATGAAGGTAGATATATTTCATTGCAGCCTTAAAAGATTCACTGCAGTAGCACTGAAGTGCATTGAAAACTTTTAGAGGCCTTTTTATTATTTTTGTTAATTTAGCATAAGTATAATGTAAGTTTTATTGTAGTAGCATCGCAATGGCACTTATAGCTGTCTTGGTGTTATTTACGTAATTTTTAAATAAAAAATAAAGAAATAAATAATCCCTCACACAGCCCATCCATCGGTTCTTTGGTTGTCCCCTACTTTTACAGCCATCAACATCCATACTCATAACCTTCCTCAGAACATTTTCCTCATGCCTCCGCATCACATGCCCAATACATGGCGAGGCTTATGAATTAACAGTTGTAAGTAATTATTACTAAAGAGCTTGTTCTATAATTTTATCTTTTGTTATATTTTCCTAAGTAATTAGATAATTATTATGTTCAATGTGCAACACAATATTCTACAAATTCCAACCAGAAAATATTTGATATACTTTAGAAAATAATTTTAATTTGTAATATTATTGTTGTGAGCATGCCTCTTTATCTAGTATATTTTAAAAAAAAACATTTAATTCATAATTTTAGAGAATTCATAAAATTTTGTCAAAAGTCGAAGTCGAAAGATACTTATTAGGATTACTAACTCCTTAGGAAAGGCCATAAGGTTTACCAATATTTTTATGCAGTTTTTTTTTTGCCACACGTACATTCAGCAGATTTTTTGCATTATCATGCAAGCAAGTAAAATACGACACGTTTATCACAAGTATTTGAGTAAAACTTATGTTTTGGTGGACGATATGGGTCTGATGATGCTTCATTGCACATTTGATAAAGGTGATTTCGACTTTGGGTTATCGAAAATCTCGATTATAGGTTCCATGTCCACGCGGGCGTCGCGGCCCGCGAGTGTAATTATTAAGAAACACAATATCACTCACCTTTATATCTTGCTAAAGTCATATAAAACGGTAACGCCCCAATGGACGAGAGCTGACGAACGGGATCAATTGTTGATACTGGCTTCGAGGAAGCTGGCTCCAGATGAACTGCCTCGCACTCGCCGGGCGCACTACCTGCCGCAATCAGTAACACCACAATCAGCTAAAAATACACCCACACTATCCCAACACAACATTTCCATCTATTCTAACCAAATTCTACTGCAGCAATGTACGCACCAGCTGGCGAAAACGTGGTGACCACGGTCCGCGATACCTACTATACTATACGTAAATATGGACTAAAGATATTCGATATTACGTCGCTAGCTACCTTCCACTGTCTATGACGAAGCACCTCGCTATTCCACCCTCGCCGGCACTTGGAACGCGTAATACAACAAGGATCACGATCGACTAATAACGAACATAAAATAAATGAGATTTCATCAAACGTAACACGTTTCCGTGTCTAAATAAGACGACAGAAAATAAATGAAAATTGTACACTTTCTTATGTTTCTTGAACTGCCTTCACACCGGAAACGAGCATTTTTTTTAAACTTGATACAAGTGATATAACTATCTCATAATTTAGAATGTACGATTTTATGCTGGAGAAATATTTCATTTCTAGTTTTTGGACTAACGTAAAAACAGAAAATTTTAGAATTCATTAATTGTAACAAACAAACGAAAAAATCACTCCAAAATAAAATTGGCAGCAGGAAATACAAAAACTTTTAAACATTTCTTGTCTATGCTCTATGCTTGACTTGACAGCTAGATAGTTTTCGAGTTCTGTATTTTTGAGTTATTTTCGGTATAAACCTAGCATTCAAAAACTTAGGCAAATACAATCATATTTTATGATGTATTTTATTAGTCACAAATCAGGCCTCTTTAATTGTTTGCTTTTTTATTCTTTTAATTATTTTATTTGTGGTAGATGTAGAACGTAGAGTGATTATTCCTCAGTGACGAAAGCTTGCTTCTGATTTGACACGTAAATACTATGATTTTTGTGATTGGTCATTCATTGTTGACTTTACAAACCATAGTCTTAGAAATCTCTAATTTACTGTAGCGAGAATTATAAACTTCAGGTCTTTTTGACAGGAGATTGCACGGATTATGAATAAGTTTTCGTCGTAGTCCTAGAATTCGATTCTTTATTTTATATACCAGATTTTTAATTGAATAATATAGTAGCTATTTTTCCTTAGACCCCGTGCGATTTCATAGGGTATTTACAAAAATGGTGAGAATAGTTGAATGATTTTTAGGTTAGGTTATGTTCCATGTCCTTGGTTCAGACTACTATTTTCAATATTTTTTAATTTTTTTAGCATGCATGTCGACAGTTGATATACAGTCCAGCACGGTGGAAATTTGCATTACCCACCAATTTTAAACCGACAGTAGTCGCCAGCAAACCAGAGCGGGTAAGTTACCTATAATATATGATTCATTTTGCGCATTACAATGGTGAAATTTTACTATTTTATTTGAAAGAAACTATCGCTTCTTAAAACTTGAGTTTCTCAGGATTAACCTTCCTGAGAAACCCAAAAATATGTTGATGTTTATGTCACAAAAACAGTGTAGTGTCATGGAAATCTGTTGATTCCATAGATCCAACAAGAACTTTAGTAGAACTCGTACATATTATCAAAATATTAGTAAGTTTCAAATTGTGTGGCTTAAACTATGTCTAGTATAATAAATCTGCGTACTAAAAGTGTCTCAAATGAAGTGACCTTTACCCCTTTCAGTTCAATGTGCCAGAATGCCGACAATATTCGGCGCGGAAGGGGTTCTTCTCGTCCATCATCGAGAACATCAAGGAGGACATGGCCAAGAACAAGGAAATGAAAGACAACATCAAGAAGTTCAGGGAAGAGGCCCAGAAGTTGGAGAACTCAGAAGCATTACTGGTTGTTACTTATGCCAAACAATTATTTTTTTCTCCTATAGCTCTTGTTGAAAATAGTTGCAATAACACTGATACTGACTGATATTAAACTCAGAATTAAATAAAGGTGTTATTGCTTAATAAGAATAACGCCTTTATTTGTCACCTTCATTATTTGCAAATAATCCATTCTGATTCTGAAGAAATAATTTGTAATATTAATATGTGGTTCAAAGTAGCTTATTCAAATAATTATTTATTAAAAATCATAGAGTTACAGGCTGATATTTTTACTACACTCAGATTGAATGACCTTTGGTGCTTTGGTGTTGACAATTTTTTTTTTAAAGTTAATAGTCTAGTTATCGAGTTACTCACCATGGACCACTGAATCATTATCTGCAGGAGAACCTTCACTGTTGTTGTGTTGTGTCTAGAATACTAATTATTTATTACTATTAAAAAAAAAAAATTATTGCAGCAGTCATTTTGGTCTAGCAAATAGTTTAGATTGTCCTTCTATCTAATGCTGAAGATGTTTTACTTAACTTATACAACAAAATGAGTATCATCACTTAAACATATTTGTTTTGTAATTTCCAGTCTGCGAGAAGAAAGTTCCATGCGGTTGAATCAGAAGCTTCCAAGAGTTCGGAAGTACTGAAAGAAACTCTTGAAGGCATCAAGGGCAAGATGGGGCATGTCATTGAGGAAGCTAGTAAAACTGATATTGCCAAGAAAGCTGGTAAGAAACTAATAATCATACACTTCATAATAATCCTAATATGTACCTACTTTGATGAGTCAGAATCAGAGTGGGTAAAAAAATGGTTTTTAAGAGAAAAAAACTTTTTGGAGGATAAAGGATGTTATGTTTATTGTTACTGTAGGTATGGAAACCAACTGTTATAATAATTTGTTTCCATATCTACTTATGTTTAAGGGGCCGGCGTAGCATGCGTAGTTCATACACACGTATTACCAAAATAATTTGTAAATCAAACATTTGCTGTTCAACAGACTTTGTAAAATAGCCAACCTCAAAACAGCCCTCTTAGCGTATCATGGTTACGTAGCTTCCAACATTAGATATGGCATTGAGCTATGGGGGAATTCTGTTATTATAAATAGGGTATTTATAGCCCAAAAACAGTGTATCTGTGCTCTTTGTGATTTGCCACCATTGACTTCATGTAAACCTCTTTTTAAAGATCTCAACATATTAACTGTTCCCTGTATGTACATATTTGAATGCTGTAAATTTGTGAAAATGCACTACGAATTATTTCAACGTCTTGGAGACACGGTTACGTTTAACACAAGATATCCTGATAGGCTAATTATTCCCCGAATTATATCACAGAAGTTGCTTTCCAATGGTTATAAGGATATATAATAAATTACCAAAATCATATATTGAATTACCAATCAATCGGTTTAAAACAGTGGTATTCAAATGGCTTATAGAAAAATCATTCTATTCTGTAAATGAGTACCTAAACTTTAAATATTTACACTGACATTTAACTATTATAATTTGACAAATGTTTGACATTTCTATTGTTAATTTAATAACTAGGATTTATGTTCCAATTTTATTATCATTGATTTAATTATATTTGTATCAATTATTATGTAATCAATTATTCTGCATGCTAGTTTTAGCGAATTGTTTTAGAAACATAAAAAACCCGACCATCTGTAATGTACTACAATTCTTGCAATAAGTAAATTTCATTTCATATTCTTAACGTAGTGTGTATTTATTTTGATTGGATTACAGAATATCTATGTTCCCAAATATATATTTTCAAAGGACAATGATATAAAGACGAGATATGAGGTATTTAAAATTTCTATAGAATACTTATTTTTCTCATAACTCTTGTTTAAATCAGTGTCCATTCAAAATATATATATTGGGAACCTAGATATTCTGTATTCCAACACACTACCTTAAGAATATGTTTGATTTACAAATTATTTTGGTATTACGTTTGTATGAACTACGCATCCATCGCCGGCCTCTTAACATCCTGATTTATTATTGATAAGGTGGCATACACCTGATTAATAATAAAAAACAAGTCTCCTTATTACATACTAGCTATTACCTGCGGTTTGGCCCGCCAGGAGTTCATAAATATTCTATAGGAAAATACCTACTTCAGGGTAAAAAGTATATCTATGTACCAGTTTTCATCCAGATCTGTGAAGCCGGTGAAAAGGAAACAGACAGACAGTTACGTTCGCGTGTATTATATTTGTATTTGTATCCTGACAAAATAATAATCTCTTCATCAAATTTAAATGTTCATACGAATTTCTCTCTTTTTACAGGACAGTTTAAGGAAGATTTTTCGAAGACTGCGAAAGGCGCGGCAGAGAGCATAGCTGACACGGGCTCCAAGCTCGGAGCGACAAGTGCTTTCAGGACTATTTCACATGTAAGACTCACTAATACCTATACTATTTACATCACTACAAGTATCTTTTGGCGATGACAGTGAGAGTGCTGTAGTTGGTTAACGTTTGTGACAATGTTTGTCAAAACCGGCCAAGTGCGGATCGGACCATGCACAATGAAGAGTTCCGTAGTTGGGATGAATTTATCCTAAGAAAAAACTTAACATTGTAGTTGAAAAACATGTTCCCTCATACCAACTGCAAATGTAAGCACAATATTGAGAGATTTTTATTTAGTAAATAGCTATTCTGTGTACGTCCACCCTTAACAAACGTCGTTAGGGCCGCAATATTGGTAAGGGTGTGACAGTACATGAAAATATATGATAAGTTAAGGAACCTACAAAAACCTACAAGCCTAACAGTCCCTACGACTCTAAGCCCTACAGCCCTAACCTATCATATACGAGGGCTGCACTAAAAGTATCGGGAATGGAATATTTCCACTGTTCCTGTCATATTAAAATCTTTTTAATTGAAAACTCCTTGGTTTTAAAAATCGAATACCATTTATTTATTTAAAAAAATATTCTCGGTCTTGTCACAAGGTTTTGTCAAACTTGTTTAGTCGTTGAGAAAATGGAATTGACTCGAGAAAATTCAAGAGCGATGATTTATTATGACTTTCGAAGTGGTTTAACACAAAAACAGTGTGTTGACCGGATGATTTCTGCATTTGGTGATGAAGCCCCATCCAAAACCACAATTTATCGCTGGTTTGCTGAATTTCAACGTGGACGTGTCAAGCTCAGTGATGATCCCCATCAAGGTCGTCCAAAAACTGCAGTCACCCAAGAAAACGTTGATGCTGTGCGTAAGCTGATTGAGGAAGATCGACATGTGACATACCGCGAAATTCAGGCAACTTTAGACATTGGCATGAGTCAAATACAAATAATCTTGCATGAACAATTAGGTGTAAAAAAGTTGTTTTGACGATGGATACCGCATTCGCTCTGTGTAGAGCAAAAAGCGGCTCGCGTTACTTGGTGCGTCAGAACTCTCGAAAGATTCCACTCAGGATCCTCAAATGCTGTATACAACGTTGTATCAGGTGACGAATCCTGGATATACGCGTACGAACCCGAAACAAAAAACCAGTCACGAGTTTGGGTGTTCGAAAATGAGTTAAAGCCAACAAAAATTGTTCGTTCACGGAGTGTTGCAAAAAAATGGTGGCCACGTTTGTCTCCAAAACCGGCCATGTTACGACTATTCCTCTTGAGGGACAAAGAACGGTTAATGCAGAATGGTATGCTAGCATTTGTTTGCCACAGGTCGTTTCTGAACTCCGTAAAGAGAACTGCAACCGCCGCATCATCCTCCATCACGACAATGCGAGTTCTCACACCGCGCACAGAACAAAAGAGTTTTTAGAGCAAGAAAACATAGAATTATTAGACCATCCGCCCTACAGCCCCGACCTAAGCCCTAATGATTTCTATACTTTCCCTAAAATAAAGAATAAATTGCGTGGACAGAGATTATCATCACCTGAAGAAGCTGTGGACGCCTACAAAACGGCCATTTTGGAGACCCCGACTTCCGAATGGAATGGTTGCTTCAATGATTGGTTCCATCGTATGGAAAAATGTGTCAAATTTCGCGTAAAATACTTCGAAAAGCAATAAATACATTTTTAAATAGTACTGTTGTGTCACTTCCTTGATTCCCGAAATTTTCAGTGCCGCCCTCGTACCTAGTATGTGATAAATAAATATATAAATAAATTCAGGATGTCTGCACCATGCAACCTAAGGTTACAGACGGATAGTAGACAGGATCTCCAGGTTTGGGAAGGGTACACTCACTGCCAGTTGTGCAGACTCACGAGACTGATCAGAGATGTCTAAAGGTGTCTTGGCCACAGAATATGAAATTCAAATCTGATTTATTTACAATAAGATACAGCTTATATACTACTTTTTCTTAACACACACTATTTATATCAAATCTATGCGTGTAAGATGCACCAAATCAATATTCTTAACTGGGCCGCGCGTTAGCCGGGCCGAGTGCTGAGTCAATGTCCAAAGGTAACATTGAACATTCTGTATGTTTTTCAAAATTTTAGGCTCATCAGTTTCGGAGATAAGGGGGGAATGGTCAATTTGCATCAATTTTCTTATATAATTGTAAGTAAATAGCTATTTTCAGAATGTTTTTCAAAATTTTAGGCTCATTAATTTCGGAGATAGGTGGTGGTAAATTTTCACCAATTTTCTTAAATAATTGTAAAAGTATTTACTGACTTTAAAATTATAAAAAAAAAATATTCTGGGATTTTACAACAAGGCCTTTCATTTGATATAACACAAGGCACAGATTGCGTAAAAAAAAAAAAACATTTTGCCTCCTAAAAGTGACCATCATTTATTTACTTATGTAACGTCCGTAATTGGATCACAGAAATTCATATGTGTACCAAGTTTCAATTTAATCGGTCCAGTAGATTCGGAGCAAATTGGTATACGGACAGACGTTTTTCGGTTTTTTCCTTTTGAGGTACGGAACGGATTTTGGCCTCGCGCCAAAGGATCCTTGTACAACTACACTGTGCGTACAGTTTTCGCCTTCCATTTTTTTTTATTATGCTAATCAGCCAGTCAGATTTGAAGCTGAAAAGTTCGAATATCAGATGGATATCACAGCCTGTAGGTTTAGGCGCCGATAGTCTCGCCGTGCCATCAAATTCAATAGAAACTATCAATCAATCTCCACACGGCGATATCACCGCTGCGATAATTTGAAGGCACAGTGTGACTATCGCCGCGATTCTCTCGTTCTTGGAGATGGCGCCGTTCTGATCAACTGCTCACCATCCTGGGATTTACCCTGGGTTGGAGAACATTCCATCGGGAAATTCTCAGTAGCAGCCTGGTGTTTAGATGTATGCTCGGTTGAGGGCAATATACAAGGTGTCCAGAAAGGGTATCGGGTATTTGTTTTCGCGCCATATTCGAAACGGGGCGTCTAAAGGGTGCGGGGAGGGGTTCGTGGCGTCCGCCATTTTGTGGAGTTTTAGTCACGATGGAACAGTACTCGGGGACGCATCGCGCATTTTGCGTACGAGCGTATTATCGTAATGGTGATTCAATAGTGACTGCTCAACGTCTCTATCGTGCGGAATATCGTACACGCCACGCGCCAAGTGACGATAGCATTAGGAAATGGATCAGGATGTTCGAGAATACAGGTGCGACAGTTAAAATTCAAAACTCTGGTCGTCCTCGTACAGTTCGCGATGAAGAAACAATTGAAGAAGTTGAGGCGTCGGTTCGTCAAAATCCGTCTTTATCCATCCGAAAGCGAAGCCAAGCGTTGAACATAAAAAAATCGTCTTTACATTCGATTTTAAAGAAAGACTTACATCTAAAAGCCTATAAAATTCAATTGGTTCAAGAATTGAAGGATACGGACTATGCTAATCGACTGAATTTTGCGAACGAAATGCTGCAGCGATTTAACAACTTTAACAACATACTGTTCAGTGACGAAGCAAATTTTCACCTGAATGGTCATGTTAATAAGCAGAATTGTCGGTACTGGGCAGTGGAGAATCCGAGACGAAAGCATGAACGACCCCTGCATAGCCCAAAGGTCGTTGTTTGGGCCGCTATGTCTGCTAAAGGCATAATTGGTCCTTATTTTCATGAAGATCAACGAGGCCGAGCAATTAATGTGAATAGTGACCGTTATTGCGATATGTTGCGAAATTTTTTGGTCCCAGAGTTGCAGGAGTTTGCAGGTTTCAACTCAAGAACGTGGTTCCAGCAAGATGGGGCCACTTGCCATACCTCAAATGACTCAATGGAAGTTGTTAACGAATTATTCCCTAATAAAGTCATTTCGCGAAGGGGTAACATCAACTGGCCTCCCAGAAGCCCCGACCTTAGCCCACTTGATTATTTTGCATGGGGATACCTTAAAAGTAAGGTTTATCAAAACAATCCGACGAATCTAACCCAGTTAAAGCAAAACATCAGGTCAGAAATGGCAGCAATATCAATAGCTATGTGTCAACGTGTTATCGCCAATCTTCGTTTCCGTTTAGAAGAGTGCCAGCAACATAACGGTCATCATTTGGATAACATCATCTTTTCCAAATAATTCTCCAATTCATATCCTAATAATAAACAATAAACTTTTTTATTGGATACAAATAATTTTTGTTTCATTGAACTTACAAATACCCGATACCCTTTCTGGACACCTTGTACTTGCCTTCTATTGCTTCATGGATCTTATAACATCATATTTTATGCATTTTGTTAAATTGATTTAATAAAAATATAAAATAAATATTCTTGTCTCTAAATGTTAATAATAAGGATTTATTATTATACTACGCTTCTCACAATTTCCCGTAATAAAAAGTCAACTTCTTTGTCTCCTTGTCGCACTAAAATTAATTACGGTGCGGTACGTGATGCCTTAGCCCAGGTCGACCTTACGCCTGTACTAAACTCAAATGACGCCAATTTTGCTGCAGGTTACTTGGTCGGTGTTGTATCGAACATTATTCAATCCAATACCGGCAAGTATAAAATTTCCCGTAAAAAAAGTATAATAAAACCGTGGATCACACCGGGTTTAATACGCTGCATTCACAATCGTGATAGGATGCATAAATCAGTGAAAAGGGAGCCCACTAATTTAACACTTAAAATATCGTACATTAGATATAGGAACTTTATTAATAAATTGCTAAAAAAATTGAAAAGATTACATTATAAAAATCTTCTTGAGGATGCAAAAAATAACTCGAAGGCTACGTGGGAAGCTATTAAAACAATAACGCACTCAAACACAAAAAAGACATCTGCTTCTTTGCTTCTTAGCACAAACGAAACCCCTAAATTATCAGTGAACGCGGTAAACCATTTCTTTATTAACATAGGCAAGGAACTTGCAACTCGAACCCAAAATAGCACGCCCCTCTCTAGATCATCTACTAACTTCATGCAGTCCCCCTCTCAGTGTGATTCTTTGGTTTTACTACAAACCGATGCTACTGAGATAGAGTCACTCATTAAAAACCTGCGAAGGGATTGCGCTGTTGGTTATGACAATATCTCTGCGGCTATTTTACAATCCTCTATAGATGTATTTGTCACAGTTTTAACGCACATTTGCCAGCTATCTCTGTCTACGGGAGTCTTTCCTGATGTATTTAAGAGAGACATTGTATATCCGATACATAAGAATGGGGATGGAGACGTGGTCAATAATTATAGGCCTATTTCAGTTCTCCCAGCATTGTCCAAAGTCCTTGAGAAATTACTATACATAAGGCTGACCAAATATTTAGATTCAAAGGGAATTATTTCAGACCACCAATTCGGCTTTCGAAAGAAGAAATCAACCGAAGACGCAGTCTCTTCACTTGTTGACAGAGTGGTGGACTGGTTGGACGGGGGGGAGAGGTGTCTGGGACTGTTTTTGGACCTCACCAAGGCGTTTGACACCGTCTCCATCCCGCTTCTTGTATCTAAATTGGAAAGGGTTGGCGTTAGGGGTCTGGCTCTTGATATGTTTCAGGATTACCTGGCGAACAGAACACAAGCAGTCAGAATAGGGGAATACATAAGTAAAGACGCGAAACTGGTTTTTGAGTCCCCCAGGGCAGTATTTTGGGTCCCCTTTTGTTTACTATTTATATTAATGATCTCTGTGAATTAAAATCTCCCAACTGCCAGGTACTAACTTACGCGGACGACACTGTGCTCCTCATACACGGCCCTACCTGGGACGATGTGAAAGCTTATGCAGAAATCGCCTTACGAAAAGCTGTGTTCTGGTTGTCCTGTAACCTACTGACACTAAACATCAACAAAACAAATTTTATAACCTTCGGAATGAAAATCTCTGGAGTTCCGCCCTTGGTTTCTTTCTTCATCAAATCTCATACTTATTTGTCACACCTTTCCAACAACTGTGACTGTCCAACTATATCTCGTGCAAACACTGTTAAGTACCTAGGAATTGAAATTGACCAAGTTCTCAAATGGCAGTCCCACATTGATTCTTTAACCTCACGTGTCAGAAAGCTAATTTATGTGTTCAAGTTGCTCCGTAATGCCGCCAGCCTCGAAACTCAGGATGACCTACCAAGCACTTTGTCAGTCCATCATATCATACTGCATCTCGGCTTGGGGTGGAGCAGCCAAAACCATACTTTTACCCCTTGAGAGAGCACAAAGAGCAGTGCTCAAGGTTATGACCAAAAAGATCCGTCGATATCCAACTTCTAAGCTCTATAATGAAATAGGTGTTCTCACAGTGAAACAGCTATTTATACAACATATTTTAACCAAGAAGCACGCCAGCTTAACATTTGACCCCTTATTATTTCACAATAAACGTCGATCGGATATAGTCTGCCCTCTCTAAGTTAGACATAGGACTGTAATGGCCAAACGGCACTACATGGTTATGAGTGGACTACTTTACAATAGAATTAACAAACTACTGATTTTATACCCACTTAAATTAACTGAAGTTAAAAACAAAATAATATCTTGGCTTTTACAGTTAAATTACATAGAAACTGAGAATCTATTAAATCAGTAATAGTTACGTATTTTTATAATTCATCTCAAGCAAATCAAAAATTTTCCAGTTAATAAGATTGGATCAAACTAGTTTACTCGATTATAAATAATTATACTACTTACAAATACCACCAACCTTAATTAAACTCCCACAAAGCACTCACGTCCTTACAACCACCATAAACACATCACTACAACCACACACACAACATATTATACTCACACTTTAAACACAACACTATAAATGTGGCACACCTATACTCATAGTCTTTTAATTTGTACCTACTTATTTAAATACTGATTCCCTATCAACAGGCATGCCTAATTAGGGAACTCAGTGAGTCAAGTTCTTTTTGCTACGGTAATGGTTCATATGAGCTTGTTTTTGGTGAGAGAGCGGAGCATTGTCCAGTTCCTGTAATACAGGTTAATTCCTAGCACGGGACTGGGTCTTGCCCTGCTCTCCACTCTAACATGCCTATGTCTCTATTCTATGTATTGCTGTAGTATATAAGTTATTTTGTACTCAAATGTTTTTGCTCAATAAATATTATATTATATTATTATAATTGTGTGGGTGTACAATATTTGTACCCATTCCTGCGGAAATACAAGGAAGGGATGATGACAATTATTATTTTTTGACTATAAAATATTAGTTTGCAAATAATGCAAACATTATTATAAAAAAGTGAGACCTTAAACAATTGCTAAGTTATAAATACTTTAAAATAACTGCTAGAAAAAGACGGCACTATAACAGAAGTGACGCCACGGCTATGTATAACTTCATAGCGACATACATTGGCCGTACCGCGCGACAAGGACGGAAATAATTCAATTCAATTATTGATTTCGGAAAACATCCATATCGTATTAGTATTAGAACTTAGAAACATATGTTAGTAGCATTGAAAGAAATCAAAAACAACATTTCAATCAAAACCAAAAATTAAATAAAAATCAATATCAAAATCAAAATTAAAATGAAAGTAAAAATGACATTCATTCCACATCGCTGTCAATGCGGTGAAGAAGTCGACTGCCTAGGACACCACGGCCTATCTTGTAGCAAGAGCGCTGGTCGGATGGCACGTCATGCTAGCATTAACGACATCATCCGTCGGGCTCTTGTCACCGCCGGGGTGCCAGCTGTTTTAGAACCCAATGGCTTGGCACGCGACGATGGGAAGAGGCCAGACGGAATGACCATAATGCCGTGGAAGTTGGGTAGGCCTTTGGTGTGGGATGCAACCTGTGTCGACACCCTCGCGCCATCCCATCTTCCTAGCACGACGGGCTGTGCCGGGGCGGCAGCTACAGGAGCAGAAAACCTCAAACGGCGCAAATATAACAACCTTATTGGAAGTTATATGTTTGAGCCGTTTGGGGTTGAAACGCTAGGGCCTTGGGGTCCGAGTGCTCATCGAGTTTTTCAGGACATCGCCAAGCGGTTGGTCGACTCTTCATGCGACCAGACGGCTGGTCTATTTTTAGCCCAAAGAATCAGCATTGCCATCCAACGTGGCAATGCTGCAAGCCTTTTGGGCACCTTTCCCGTTGACAGCGATGCGGACGAATTTTTTGATGCCCAATGAGCTTCCCCCCCCCCCTTTATTATTTTATTCTGTTTTATTTTAAACTTGTACATACTATATATATTTTACTGTTAACATGTATATTTTAATTAAGGTTTCTTGAATAAATGTACGTAACACATTAAAATAAAAAAAAAAAAAAAATTACATTACAATTAATTCAAAAATTAAGTTAAATTACACTCAAAGCAAAATTAAATTAAATCAAAATTAAATTAAACTAAAACATGACCATAGCTTCTACATCAATATCAATTCAAATACCTTTCTTCAGCACCAGGCCCGCAGCTGTGTCTACTGGACCAGTGCATCAGAAAGGGGCAGTCTGGCCTCTCCACAATAACCTTCAGGATGCTATTGGTGCTTCCACGTATCCTACGCATTAGGGATGCCGTTATTTTGCGCATGATGGCCTCGAAAACCATCTATGCCTGCTTGCCTAACCGCAGAAGCCGCAGCAACACCCGAAAAGAATGATTGTCCTGAACACGGAGGGCATTGTAGGCCCTCTGTGTATACCTAACGCACAGGCTGCAGGTGTAAAACGTCCCCTAAAAACTTTTAAAGCGCGTGTAGTTTTTCCATCGACTTTACAGTTTTTTTTTCGATTAATGAGATAATCGAAAAAATCTGGATATTATCTGTTTATTTACTACGCCTTCTTTGAAATTACACTATTTCCCACTGGTTGCTATTCCACCAATACGCACTAAGCGTTTCCAAATGTCATTTATAATGCGCACAGCAAAAGAGTGGAACTCTACCTGCGTCTGTGTTTCCGAACGCATACAACCCTAATCTCTTCAAAGTTAGAGTGAACAGGCTTCTTCTGGATAAGCTCACTCCATCGTCGACTTTGTCTCGGTCACCTCTGCCCTAGACTAAGGTCAAGAGGAAACCCATCCTAAATAAAAAATTTAAAAACATTTCTAATATTAGTCACCATCCCTATTTTATGATGAGAAATAATCACCATCATACAACCACCCTCTGTTGATTGCTGTCTTTGTACCTTTAATTATTGTGCACAAAGATAAAGAAATAAAATAACATAACATCACGCCTCTAATCCCCGAAAAGTTAGGCAGAGGTGCACTTATAGTACACCCACGTTTCACCAATGTTTAAGTCCCATGTAATAGGGGGCGAGCCTATTGCCATCAACCGGGCACAAATCCAGACTCTGGGCTGCTACTGAGAAATTCTGGGTGGAAAAACCCAATAACACTTTGCCCGACCTGGGAATCAAACACCGGATCTCGTGCTCAGCAGTAGCGCTTGTGACCACTAGACCAACGAGGCAGTAAAATACAATAAATCCTAGATAAATAAATAATAACATATTTATCCCATCTTCCTAGCACGGCAAGCTGTGCTGGGGCGGCTGCTGCAGGTGCAGAAAACCTCAAACGGCGAAAATATTTCACTCTTATTGGGAGCTATACAGTGTGAGTCTTCATAATGTGCACATATCGAAAAGAGTGAAACTAAGCTTAATTTTATCGACGGAAAAAATATAAAAAAAATATTAAACAATTTTTTTTTTACAAAAAAGGGTCTCTACCTGCTAAAGTAAAGTACGTAGTCGAGTGCAAGGCCTTTCTTTAACAGTTGATAGGAAACGTTGTGATTGAGTTATAAACATGGTATTTTTACTTTTGGAAAGCTGATACGATGGAAAATAATTTAAAGTAATAAAAAAGGGTAGGTAATCAGGACTTTTACTGAGAAATTTTACAATTATTATAAAAATTTATGAAAAAATATCAGATGTTTGTTATAAAATCACCCTAATACTCAATTGAGGGCGAGTTTTTCGTTAGTTTTTATTTTACGAAGACGCCCTATTATTTCCAGTCATTACTGAGTTTGTTTCATCGTGACAGATTGTTTAGTTTAAAAGTTATACCGATTTGTTTACACAGGGGTCACAGCAGCGAACAAAATTTAAAAACTGCTATAAAAATTAAATTAAATTTTTAGATTTTTTTAAACTATTTTTTCCGTCGATAAAATTAAGCTAAGTTTCCCTCAATTCGATATGTGCACATTATGAAGACTCACACTGTATGTTCGAGCCGTTTGGGGTTGAAACACTAGGGCCATGGTGTCCGAGTGCCCACTTGGTTTTTCAAGATATCGCCAAGCGGTTGGGCGACTCTTCACGTGACCAGAGGGCTGGTCTATTTTTCGGGCAAAGAATCAGCATCGCCATACAACGTGGCAATGCTGCCTTTTGGGCACTTTTCCTGTTGACAGCGATGCGGACGAATTTTTTGATGCTGCCTATGATTCTGTCCCCCTCCTTTTTTATATACATGTACATATATTAATATTTTAAGTCTGTTAGCGTTTATCTTAAATATATATTATTATTTTAAGTCGCTTAGTTTTTAGATGATGTAAATATTTTAGGTATGTTGCCTGAAATAAATAATAACATGTTACAATGTGTTCGCAGGCGACCGCAATAGTGAAGGAAGAGATATCGCCGCGAGGGCTGGAAGGACGGGTGTACATGGCGCCCACCGCTTTACGGAAACGAGTCGAGGTAATATCATTTGCAGCTTAATTAAGGGTTTTGTTTAAAAGGTGAGGAGTTTGTTATTTTCCCTTGAAACTACTGCGCTTTAGGTAGGTCAACCGCGCGGCTCATCATCATCATCATCATTTTTTTTTTATTTATATAGGTACACCAACAGCTTCTGTATACAAAATATCAAATAAAAGTAGATAACAGTCATGAGCTTATACAGTTGCCAATAACAGGTGAACCAGCATTCTCAAATCATTTCAGCCGAAAGACGTCCACTGCTGGACATAGGCCCCCCCAAAGGGGGGGGGTTTGCCATAATCGCCACGCTTGGCAGGCGGGTTGGCGATAGCAGTATGGTGTTAAAATGCATAGAGAACGCTGCTACCCATTCTCTAGTAATTCGTCCCTTAGTCGCCTTTTACGACACCCACGGGAAGAAATGGGTTAGTGCTATTCTTTACGTCCGGCACCACACGGACAACACCGCGCTCCTGTTACGGTTATACTTGAACTACAAAAAAAGCCTTTACTGCTACGAAATAAGCCGGTGTCAAAGTGAAATTGTTACTCATAATGTGGTTATCTACATCGCGCAAGCAAAGTTTACCGCGCGACTGCTTATATACAACGTCTGGCAGACCCCCGTCTGGTCGGAAGATCCTCCCTTTTCTATGGAGGATGAGTGAACTTTACACCCTGCTCCTCTTACCTCTGTAAATAGTAACAATTTCACTTAGATAACGAGGCACTCCGCCTACACCAGACTGAATAGGATGATGTGCGGTTGATTACGTTATGAAGAGGATTTATAGCTGAAAAAGTAATTCCACAGCTTTGACTCAAAAAAATATATTCAGTAGTTTGAGCACAAACCTTTATAAGCATTCTGTCATCACTTTTACGATTAAGAGCGGTCAATCCGTCATTCTTTTCATACAAACGCTTTATACGTGATTATGGCGTTGTAACACATCTTTCTTTGAAAATGCACTATATCTAGGTTTCTTTAAAAGCAAAAAATACAAATTCAGTGCTCATAAATTGTAGAAGTACAGAAAAAATCGTCATAGAAACCTCACACATGTAATGGAGATTATAAATGACAAACATTTATTTCACAAACTTATACCGTCTTATTACAAAACAAGATTTATATTTTGACATGGCTTAAACCATGCAGCCAGTTTTTGTAATAAGAACGTAACACTGATTGAAATGCCGTTCTTTATACAAAACTGAAAACTTAGTTCGGTACTTAGTTGTCAGTTTTGTGTTTAAGAACTTTACCGTAGTCGGAATAAAGTTCGAAATTCAATAATGGCTCCATGTTTTAAACCTGGGTCTGAAGATAAATCTTGTTTTGTAATAAGGCGGTACCCGTCTCCAAACTAAGTTTTCAGTTTTGTATAAAAAACGGTATTTCAATCACTGATACGTTCTTATTACAAAAACTGGCTCCAGGATTTATGACATGTCAAAATATAAATCTTGTTTTGTAATAAGGCGGTTAAGGTTTACTCAAAAACACGTATTTCCTGAAACAAGTTTTATGAAATTTCCGCACACTATGTTCTAGTGTTCTCACTTGCTTGTTAGTAGTTCTCACTTGCGCTGGATGAAACAACAAGCTGTTCGAGCATGCTCGCGTTGACGATAGACGAACCGGGAAGGGCCCTCTGAAGTTTCGTCATTAATGTTAATTGTAAACGATGTTCGGAATTCGTTCGCTTATTGTACTGTGCCAAATAATCGTTATTTCTTTCTCTGCTCTAAAAAAGGGGTTTCTTGTTTGGATTCTGGTTCATTTAAGTTTGTTGTCTCGTATAGGTTGCTACAGACGAGCGGACATTCGCTCCAGACACGGAAACGATGGGCGTGGAGCTACACAAGGACTCCAAGTTCTATCAGCAGTGGGAGGACTTCAAGAACAACAACCAATATTTTAACAAGGTAACTTATATTCACTCGTGCAAAGCGATGGCGAAGTAGATCGCACTTAATTTACACGGCTTAAAAAAAAACAATTACATAAATCAAAGTACATGCAAACATAACACTTATACTGATAACACCAATTAAGTACAATTGTTTTCAAAAAAATTACATAGAAGATTACTCACATATCAGTATGCCTCACTTTTGCTCAGTTCAGTATTCCTCTATGTATAGTATCAGTATTCCTCTATGTATACTACTAGCTTCTGCCCGCGACTTTGTCTGCCTAAAATTTCTTGTCCCCCCCGACCGACTGCGTCGCATTGTATCGCCCGCCCCCGCTATTACTTCGTTTCCGCATACCGTTCTTTCTGATTTTATTTTTGCTCGGCTTCTTGACCCTTGATGATGACCCTTGTCATAGCGTGAGGTTAATTAGGTATAACCTTCCTCAAGAATTTGGCTATAAAATGCAAAAAAAAAAAAGAAATCCGACTGGTAGTTCCAGAGATTAGCCCCTACATAAAAACTTAGAAATAAACAAATTTGACCTCTTTGTATTATTAGTATAGATAATGATGTTAATTCAGTTATTTTCTTTACTAAACTTTAACTTAACATGTTACAGGTACTAGATTGGAAAATAAAATACGAAGAATCGGACAACCCCGTAGTAAAAGCCTCACGTCTCGTCACCGAAAAGGTAAGCAGCTTGTTTGGCAATATGTTCGAGAAGACCGAACTATCGAAGACGCTCACCGAAATATGCAAGATCGACCCTAACTTCACGTCGCAATCCTTCCTAGAGGACTGTGCGAACGACATCATACCGAACGTTCTCGAAGCAATGGTACGCGGAGATCTAGTCATTCTCAAAGACTGGTGCTACGAAGGCGTGTTCAACATCCTGGCTACACCCATCAAACAGTGCAAACAACTCGGATATCACCTAGACTCTAAGATACTGGACATTGAACAGATCGAGCTCGTCATGGGCAAAATGATGGACCAGGGACCTGTTCTAGTGATAACATTCCAGTCTCAGCAGATCATGTGTGTCAGAGACAGTAAGAACAATGTGATAGAGGGCGACCCCGACAAGGTGATGCGCGTCAACTACGTGTGGGTGCTGTGTCGCGACCCGCAGGAACTCAACCCCAAGGCGGCCTGGCGACTGCTGGAGCTATCCGCCAATAGTGTAGAACAGTTAATATAGGTGAATTAATGTAGTTTTAATTAAATCGTTGACATTTTATTGTATGGTTTTCATAAACCTGTTCATGAATTTCCTCAAAGGACGCAACATCAGACGTAATGATCGACCGGACGTGCTCCGCGGAAATAGTGCAGTCTGTGTTGCGACCAGCTGTTAGCCTGTTATGTGAACTATAGCGAGTTTAATAGATTGATACGACTTAAATGACGATACGAAAGTCTCTCAAATATATTTGAGACTAAAACGATGGTAGAAAGTCTATGAAATATGATATACTTGAATCGCTTACGTAACCAGTCGTATATTACCAAAGCGGTATGTACCAGCCAGTGTAAATAATGGACCATGTTTAAGTTATCCCAGAAGTTACTAATAGTTTCGTTTGCAATCGGAGTAGAGCTGTGTTACATCGGGAATTTATTTTTAAGTTTCTTATTACTCTGAAAGCTTTTCATGCACATAAGGATTTCACAATACGTCTATTTATTTATTTTCTGTTTTGAAACTACAAAAAATTGGTCAAATATGTCGATATCCAATGAAATTGTGTAGTTCTTATTGAATGAAATAAACCGGTTTTAGTGAATGAAATAAAACAACAATAATATCAAATAGAGATTACAGCGCATGTAACGTTGTAAGGAAAGGTTTTCGAGTAGCATTATGTTTTGAATAATAATTTATTATTTTGTATCATTATTAGTTCGTTTCTAACGATTTATTATTTATTTAATAAATTGTTTTATTTTTATTATTTGCTTTTTTTATTTATTGTTTGTTTGATGATATTCTGAAGAAGGGCTGGAACACAAAATTAATACCTGGGAGTACAACAGGAGTGAAAACATATTCACGCAGTCACGCACACAGACGCGTACTATCGCGGACACTGGTGCCTTACCACTTTTCAACCTTATGCTCCTAGTAATAAGGTCGAAAAGTGGTCAGGCGCCTGTGTCCGCGATAGTACGTACGGCGATACGAAACAAATTTTCATTTAAATTTTTTTTTTTTTCTTTTATTTTTATTCTTTAACAATTAACATTGTGTTGAACATTACATATTAATAAAATTATCACATGCAGAAACAATACATATAAAGGCCTAATTAAAATTGATGTGAAGTTAAATTAATTGAATGTTCAAGAGTCAATTAATTTAAAGTTAGTCAATAACTTCGCAAGTCAATAATGTCAAATTAATAGCAGGTATAATGTCAAAATTTTATGTCAAAAATATTGAGCTCGTACAACTTTACTTAAATTCTGATACCGAGTATAAACATTTTTCCAACAAGAAGGCTTTTAATTTAATTTTAAATGAGTGAGAGCTATAAATTAATAATTTTAAGTCAGTCGGTAACCTATTAAATAACTCCACTGCTTGGTATCCGGAACAATGCCTAGCTATATTCAAATTTGGTGCCATTTTGTGTTTAAATTCCTTTCTTCTTGTGCTTTCTCTTATCTTACGTTCGATTACTTTCTCTTATCGTAAATGCGAGTGGCGGTGATGTCCGCAAGCTCCTCAAACTTGGAATCAACATTCAAAGTCCTGCTGAACGAGCACGCGAAAGTTATCATCGTTGATTTCTCGGTGAATACAAATGTTTCAGTTCTGTTTCTTTTTACGAAATGAATCACATTTATGGGTACTAATTATTTGAATAGTTAGAATAGCTGTAGCATGTAGCATGCCCTTTTTCGTCGGTCACGGTGGTCCTGCTGAAGGGAGCGTGACTACCGGACCACCTTCAAAGTTGATTTTCTCGAAAACTACTAAGGTACTAATTTTGTTGTTCGAGCACTAATTAGCACTAATTGAGTACTAATTATTCACCAAATATGGAAGCGATTGGCTTTCGTGGTCTGGCGGTAATTACGGACATGTCGCACAAAAAGCGACCGTCACCTATAGCCGGACCACATACAAAAGAATTAAAGATGTGAAAAAAAAAACAACAATAATTTTAAATACTCAATTTTATTGGAGGCACAATGAATAGACTGTGGTGCCGTCGTACAATACAATATATTTACAATTACAATAACAGTGCTACTTTACTCGTGAGAACACCGATGCGGATGACGCAGTGACTAGGCTACTAACCTTAAAACGTTCCTAATGAAATGCTTAAATAAAAACTATGTTAGGCTTGCTTGCTCATGGAATGTACCTACGATTGGAATCATTTTTATGTTGATTTTAGTGTTTAGTAAAATCTTTACCTAATGAATGCAAAATGGTTAGTGCCGAAGGATCTATTTCACCTCTCGTCGGTACAGAAAATAATATCTGTCGAGCACTTTTTGATATTCATAATGAAGTCGCTTACTGTATCAGAAAAAGGCGCAGGTTAATAATAAATGTTAGCTTTTCTTTGTACTGTAAGCTGCATCAACATAACATGTTGGCTTCGTTAAAAACTATACTGAAATAACATTGCTGTCGTTCAAACAATAAAACAAAAATTATAAATCTTAAAATGACTGTCCAACTCAAGAATTCTACTAACTCTTCGATCAGACAGTGTAATTAAACATTAATGTTCACAAAACGCAGATCTTAAAATAAAAAATAATCTAATTTGTATTAATTTTTTTTATATCATGACTTAAAATTATGTAAAATATGTGTACATAACTATATTATGCCTAGAATCGTATAATTACGCGCCAAAAAGCTCAATCACATAATAATTAACTACACAGTGTTGCAAGTGTGTAAAATTCGTTAAAAACGTTAGTAGTGTTGCCATACATGCTCTACACTTAGTGTTAAAATCGACGGATTATCTTAATATTTTATTTATAAGTAAACATTTGTATTTCTCTGTTTTAAGATACCGTTATTAAACTATTTTAAGTTCTCAATTATTCATTCAAACAAATGTTTACAAATAAACTAATATTTCTCTACTTAGCTCGTTTTGATCACAACCGTGCATCTATGCCACGCTCGTTAAGTGTACAATCTTTTAAAATTAATTATAAATATTAGAATACAGTAAAATTTGCATAAAACTGAAATAACATAATATTCATCAAATAGGCGTTTGAAATAGGCATCGCAGATCACAAGTGTTAAAACCGTAAATTAAGTGATTTTTTGCAAAAAAAAAACGATTACAAGATTAAGTTAAGTTTAACTTTAACTCCGTGCTAATTAAAACAAAACCAATGAATGATTTCTTTGATAAATGTGTGGTGTTCGACTAATAAGTCAAAAAGTGATGAATATCTTGATTTTTGTTTTATAATCACAAAATTGGTCTTAAAAAATTCTTCATGATATCAATTTCAGTTCGTAATTTACACATAGAGGACGATGATAGCATCATTATTCATTGATAGTTGAATAATATCATGACTATTTTCAATCAGGTGTAAAAAAACATGGCATCTTTACCCCAGATTCGACCAACTGATAGAAATATTCAGGCTTTAGAGCCTCAAGAAAAAAAATCTGGACTGGGATCTTGTTCTTGTCGATGGTACTTTAATTTTGCTGTCCCAAAATGTACTAAACTGGAACCCAGATTGTCTTCAAATCATCCCCTCTATAATAAATTGTTGTAGTCCGCGCGCCAGTGCTAGTCACCGCTAGAGCTATGTCAACGGTGAGACGAGGCAGGCCCCATTGACTAGGTCGCCACACTGAGTGAGCTTCACCTGTGTCTGCCTCCTTGTCTCATCGCGAACGTTCCCGGTCGACCACTTTTCGCCCTTATGCCCATAGTAATAAGGTTGAAAAGTGGTCGACCGGGAACTTTAGCGATGGTACCTCAGGCGGTGACTAGCAGTCGCGCGCGGACTATAGTAGAGTGCTACAAGGATCTTTTGGCGCCTTGCGTTGTTGGAAAACATATAAGAGATTGTATTGACAGAACAAGATGGCCGCGTTATTACCGATTTTGCGCACGCGCTAAAAGAACCTTGTAGTGTTGTAAGCTCGAGTGCGTGTGGCCTAGTCCACGACCCACTGCAGCACGCTGGTGTCGAGCCCGCCCGTGCTCACGAGGCGCGAGTCGTCGCCCAGGAAGCGCACGCACGTCACGTGCGACGAGTGCCCGCCGTACTGGTGGCACAGGGACTGCAATACAGATACATACCTATTATTTATTAAAACTTTATACTGTACAAAGGCGGACTTAATGCCTGAGGCATTTTCTACCAGTCATCCTTAGGGTGATGCAGAGACAAAACATGGTAGGTGCAACATACGGGATAGATAACTCGAAAATCAAAAATATATACTAATACTAGTAATGGCAATTAATGCTATTTCGAATTAATTTCATTAGCGTGTGAACTCTTGAGTCTTAGCGTGTTAATAGCTATTGCTATGATATTTGCTAATGACGATAATTGATAATAATGAAGTATGTCAATTTTGTTATTAAACGAATTAAAAATCGCGTTCGCGTTTAGTTTACTCGCCGACTCGCCAATAATTAAATATATTTATAGCACACCACGCTACCGCGCTGCACGCGCATGCGCGATTGCTCGACGCTCTGACATTTAGAAAAGTACATCGCTTCGCATTTCACAGAATTTCGCGACTACATTTAATTTGCTAACTGCTAAATGATCGTTCACACGCTAACAATGAATGCGAATGCTAATTAATCCATCACTAACTAATACATACATACATACTTATAAACAAAATAAAAAGTGTCAGGAGAAATAATGATTGGTGGAGGAGAAAAAGATCAGCGCTGGGAAGATTCTGCCAACTTACGAATATATTTTATGAGCAAAATATATGGGTTAGGAGAGTCCCCAAAAGCAAATATTTAATAAAAAGTTGAAACAGAATGTTTATGCGAGCGGGCATCATTATACTGCGTATACAACTATAAACAAGTAGTGCTACTTGTTTTCGAAAAGCAAAAACACGCCGTGTATAAAACATGTATCATACATGTATTGTCAGAAATGTCAATAAATCTGCCTCATGATCATTTATCATTTCAGCCGAAATACGTCCACTGCTGGACATAGGCCTCCCACAACATTTGTGGGAGGGTTGCCATAATCGCTACGATTGGCAAGCTGGTTGGGGATCGTAGTATGGTGTTAAAATGCATAGAGAACGCTGCTGCCCATTCTCAAGTAAGTCCCTTAGTCGCCTTTTACGACACCCACGGCAAGAAATAGAATGGTGCTATTCTTTACATACGGAACGTAAATACGTGATATAAAAATAAATCTGCCCGCCTTTTGCCAACTACGTTGTGGTCGGCTTCCAGTCTCACCGGATGCAGTAGAATACCAGCATTTAACATGGAGCGACTGCCTACCTGACCTCCACAACCCAGATACTGGGCTTCTGATTACCCGTAACGACTCCGATCTACGAATGACAGCCGGGAGTCCGGGAAGCCGGTGGGGGCTTAACGTACTTTTCCGAGGCACGGAGGAGACTCGATATGTAATGGATGGTCACCCATCCACGGACCAACCCCGGCCAGCGCAGCTTAACCTTCGATCGGCTGGTGCGGCTGTTATTATCTAGCCACGAGCCCCTCGTTCCAGAAATGTATTATTAACTATTTGGTTCACCTTTTTGATATTTTTAGGATTCCGTACCTCAAAAGGAAAAAAAACGGAACCCTTATAGGATCACTTCTTTGTCCGTCTGTCTGTGTTTGTCAGTCTGTCAAGACCCTCTTTCTCAGGAAAGCGTGGAAGTATCCAGTTCAAATTAATACCAAAATACGTAGGTCTACGGTCCCTAAGAGCTCTAAAAAAATCAAGCTTCTACGTCAACGCTAAAAAAAAAATTACACAAGTAAAACAAAATGTCCGAAAATCTATAATTTGTAGTTTTATCACTTAAGAAAATTTTTTTTTGCAATTACAAACTTACATTTGCAGTTGGAAAATCGACCGTGGCGTGTATCGCTGTATGGGAGAACATGTTTTTCAACTACAATGTTAAATTTGTTTTTGGGATAAATACATCCCAACTACGGATTGTGCGTGGTCCGACGAGAACTTGGCCGGTTATTTTAAAACAAGTTTTGTGTATTATGTAGAATACCTACATATTTTATACCTTGGCGCAATCGCGGCGGTTAGACGGTGTACGTTACCTTAGGCTGTGTGACCGGGTACGCGAACAGCTTCACTTTGCCGAAGTCATCGCCCGTGGCCACCAGGCGGCTGTCGTTGGACCTGCAACCACACATTGTCACTATAAACATCAGTATGAAAGTGTAGACAACCCTTAGAGCATTAGGTTAAATGATCTAAGAGTAGACCTGACCTCCTCCGAGGTTTAACTTCTTCAAGGTTTGAAATTTGGATGTACAGTCAGTGCTCTGCATTGCATTGCAGAGGGGTCAGGTAATGCAGAGCACCGTACTATATTGTTTGTAACAAAGTTTGAAAATCGTCAGAATATTCAATGTGATCATAAGAAAAAGGCAATCATTATTTTCCAGCTGGAATAATCGCTATTTTAGCAACTTTTGAAGCGGAGGGGTCTTGTATGTGCATTTTTACGCATTTACATGGATAACTGAGAGATCCCTGGGCCGATTAACATTTTTGTATGAACCACATTTAGTCTATGTATAACTCCATCGTATAGTGCTGTGTTACCTGGTGCAGGAGTTGATATCAGTCCCGTCGGCATTCTCGGGCCACACGCCGATGGTCTGGAAGGTGATGGGGCACGTGTGGCTGGCCCACGACACGTCGCGCATCGACGTCGGCGCCGGGATCTGGCGACACGTGGTCGCGTTCCCTGAGAACGAACAATTAATGAAGTCAAATGTGCTAATTATAAAACAAAAGCAATGAATGTTGTCTTCGACAAATGTGTGGTGTCCGACTAATAAGTCAAAAAGTAATTCAATACCTTGATTACGACTAACACTTGAAATCATGATGATTTTTTTTGTAATTTGTGTAATGTACTTCTTACGTGAAAGACATAAAGAAAATCTCTCAAACCGAACACTCGACAGTTATGTTGTGGATATGAGCAAGAATTTTTTATGAGTTAAAATAATATTCTGTAATTTACCTATAAGTACTTAAAAGACGATGTAGAGCCACCATGAATGTTTTCTTTCAATAAGGTGTAAAAACCAGGGACCATTTTGGTAACCCATTGAAAGGGTTTTAGATAAAAACCCATACGGTGTGGGTATCCCTTTTGAACGGCTTAATTTAAGCCATTCAAAATTACCCACACCGTATGGGTTTTTGATTAACTGCTTTTCTAAAATGGTAACCAAAATGGTTCCTGGGTAGAAAAGAGATAGCATTGGTCATACTACGCGTGCTGGGCGGATATCGAAATAACATAATATTATGATTTTTTCATGTTACTGGGTTTCAAGTAGGTATAGAACCCATTGAATGGGTTATCATGTAACCCTTTCACTAGGTTTCAAGTATAAAACCCATTCAATGGGTTATCATGTAACCCTTTCAATGGATTTCTAGTATAAAACCCTTTCAATGGGTTACATCATGATAAAGGTAACCCATTGAATGGGTTACCCCTTCGAAAGGCTTAACCCTTAACCGGGGTTCTACGGTCCCTGGTAAAAACATGGCAACTTTAGCCCAGATTCGACAACATTATAGAAATATGCATTCCCAAATAACATCTGGATTATACCTATAAATATGTGTAATTCTGAAGTCTTACGTAGCACAACGATGGAACGGTACGCAGAGCAATTTATTATGTATCAATTTAATGTTTTTGCGAATACTGTAATGATTGAATCACTCAAACGATCAATTGTTTACCTGTTGCTATGAATGTTGCGCATGCGTGACGTATTTACACAGTAGGTAATGAATATGCATGATTACCTATTGTTACTATCCTTGAAAATATATCGTTGGTGTGCCTTGTTTACTTAAATAAATAAAGGAGCCCCGATATCTGGAGCACGGAATTGGGAACTGATGAATACGATCCTTCCTTACATTTTCATTCTCATATTCGTGTGACACCACACCCACTATACCCAGTTCTGTGTCTCAGTTGTGTATCTTGTATTAAACGCACACTATGTAGCCAAGCATATTATAAGTTCCGATTACATCGCTGACAAAAATGCTTGGCTTAACGCTGGTCCTGCTCCACAAGTCCGCATAAACTAATTGAATAGCATTAAAAAATATTGTTGGAGCTGCTGAAGATTGTAAATACTGTCTTTATATTGTATACATTCAATCTCTTAGTATTGTATAATTGCATAGCACATGTGTGAGCACTATGTACCTACCATTTTCTGTGTACGTCTTTTATTGACTTGAATGTGCCCTGGCGGCTGAGAGTGTCATGCTCACTAAAATGTCTAGCTGATGGTGGCGTGTGTTGGATCATTAAGTTCCCTTCAAAATGGTTGAGCTAAATGGTGCTGATCCATGCGTCATGTTCGTGAACGGGCGCCGTCAGTAGGGACTGGTCATTTCTTAGCTGCCACGGCTTATTTTAACTAAGGTATTTTAATTGTTTTTTGTTTTTTTATATTTTTATTACGGACGCTTTTAACGTGCACGTCTTTCTACATTGTTCTCACATGTATAATTTCAACATTTAAGATGTAACCAATACTATGTAACACTATTTTGATTTAAAAGAGTGTCCGTGGAGTTTCTTGCCCGTTCTTCTCCATAGGAACGTACTACGCTTTGGAATGGGCAACTAGCTTCATCTCTCCGACTGACCGACCCCTTGACAATTCAAAAGTGCCTGTAATAGGTTTATTTGAAATAAATGCTTTGAGTTTGAGTTTGTGACCATGCAAAGGTAGCGATTTTTCGACAAAACAACTTCAATCTGGAGAAGTTATTTACATGACCCCAACCAGATTTTGGGATTGAAAGCTAAATAATTAAAACAAAAATAAGTTATCATACTTATAATATTCATATTTGTTTAAAATTAATAATTATCTTTTGTACTCTTTGTTTTGCATTTCGTTTTCTTTTGAATGATTTTCGTGTACTGCATTTTGATTATTTTAATGTTTTCGCCTTTGTCACACTAAATGTACTTACTTAGATCATAAGTGAATGGTCTCCTATAATTAGAAGCGCACTTGTATTTACCCCTGTTTTTGAAAACATGCAGGTAATTGTTTACCCTTTGTTGGAGTTCAAATAAATCAATATAATACTTACAATAAAGCAGCTCATAATCTCCAGAATTGCTCCTTATATACTGACTGTCCTCCGACCAATCCAAATGCGTTATATAGCTTGAGTGACCCTGCGAATATTATTTACATTAATATACGATGTAAAGGTGAATCTTTAAGGTGTTTAAAAATTAACCTTAAAAACTTTAAGGAGTGCTTTAGACCATCGAACTGAATAACTTTTACTGTGGGACCTACTTTGAAATCGCAAAAAAACCTCTGCTGTTCCATACGAAAATGTATACCTACTGTCAATGATATTATATTAAACAGATTACGTTGTGAGCGCGTAATCGTGAAGACTCGAAAACGTCCTAATTGGGACGTATTGACTTTAGTCTGCGACACAAATAAAAAAATTCAAAATGCCATCGTGTGTCTTTAGAAAGTGTACCAATTATGATAAGTACCACAGTTAATAAAACACAAGGGATCTCATACCACATCTAAGTACAGAATATACTTCGATTTATTAATATATTTCAATTATTTTCCTAATTTTCTCATATTTGGAGGTTAGAAAAAAGAAAGAAATGGTTTTTTTTTTTATCGTGAGGACGACAAGGACGCATGCACACCATTCACAATTTGTTAGTGATGCCAACATTCGGTGATTGGTGGTGGCCAGAATAATGTTTGTTTACATTCACGCGCAATTGACAACACTAGCTGTCTCTTTTTTTGTTGTTGTTTTTATCAAGCCATCTCTTTTCTATCATTTTTACTTGTAGTGAAATGTAAAATCAATGAAAAGTGGGTACCTATGTGTGATGCCGCTGCTGCACGGAACACTTTTTTCGGTTGTTTTGTGAGTGTCATATCTTTTTAATATAATAAAATTGCCTACTGTCCTAAACTGTATCGGCCTTATTACAAAACAAGGTTTATCTTTAGACCCAGGTTTAAACAATCATGTCATTTTTTAATTTCAAACCTTGTTTCGTCAGAGAATAAAGTTCTTAATACAAAAACTGATTTTAAACCCGAGTTATCAACTTTGTATTAAGAACTTTATCTCAGACGAAATAAGGTTCGAAATTAAAAAATTACATGATTGTTTGTTTTGTAATAAGGCCGTATGGGACAGCTGTTTTTGATGTGTAACATCTTTCCTCTCAACTTCTGTGGGAGAGATTTCGTGAAAAGGGACGGAAGTGTGTAACAGGAAGTGACAGTTTGAGCATAGAGTAAGTAAGTACTTTTTAATAGCATGGAATTAGTAAGTACTACATAGATTATAAGTAGAGCGGGTCGAATTTCAACTAGTGGGCGACCACCAGTAATGAATAATAAAGTAATTAGCTTTTTAAATTTTAAGGGTAATTTCTGTCGCAGCTGAGTTGCTTATTACCAACACATCACATGCGACTACTGTAAGGCTTACTCGATTTTTTTTTGTGATTTTAAGTTGGTGCCATAGTAAAAGTTATTCAGTTCGATGGTCTAAAGCACTCCTTATAGTTTTTCGGGTTCAAACACCTTATACATTATAACACACGTGTTAGCACTACCTGCACTACTATGTACAATATTTGTGTAATGTACCTACTTTTTACGTGGAAGACATTAAGAAAATCTCTTAAAACGAATACTTTTATAAAACTTTCGTTGTATAGAAACAAATGTTATGGACCAACCTACATTGCTGTGAAAAACTATTCGTTCAAAGAGATGACTTTGTAGGTTTTCCAAAAAGTCCTCGTAAGGCCCAAACGACCTAATTCAATGACAAAAATAAGGGGGCAGGGGTATAGTTGGGCCTTACGAGGATTAAGTATTTTTGAATAAAAGATTGCCAGTGTTTAAATATATTAGCAGATTTTGGACTCTAAAAACAAGCACAGTATTATCTGAATTTTCATTATAACAGCTAAACATATTAAGTAGGTACGTATATGTAGGCTGACAATCACATTTGTCAAGCATAGGTAGGTTATATTACATATGTTATTACCGTATTTGCATTTAAGGATATTTTACAATAGGTCGTTATTACTTGTAATAATAGGGGTCTACATAGGGAAAGGTTTTCATTCCTGTTAAGCATTCTAGGGCGAGTTTTATATTATTAAACATGCAATATGAATGTAATGTTACCCTTCTACGTTTTTTCTCCGTGCACTAAGTCGCGTGAAATTATACAAGTTAGGATATTACTCATTAATAGAGATTACTGTTTTTTTGAGTTTTCGAACATAAAAAGAATTCACTAGTCTAAAAAAACAATATTATAGGGAAACGAAATTTCTAACAATTTTTTACTACTCTAAAAAGAAGTTTTAGGGGTAAGTTAAAAGTAATATTATTGGTCGCGAATGATTCTCATCCTTCGACTAATTATTACAATCTCTAAGTTAGGTCTTACTTCTACCTAGATAAATCGTGAAGCTTTATTACTTCCCCTAAATGAGTATTGAATAGTATAAACTGGGTTATAATGGCTAAGATTGATAAATAAACATTATTATTGACATACATAATTTATTTCAATGACCATGGTAGTTTGATATTGAAAACTATGCATTCTATGACTTGACCATCTAGTTGAAATAGAATTGAAAGTAAATGCTGGGGAGTTTGTTGCGCCACTTCTTCTTCCCAGCTAAACCACTAGGAAGTGGTGAAGGGCGGGGTTGCGGGGAACGTTAAAAAATGCAGATTTTCAGTCTAATTTTGATTTTGAAATTAATTAGTATTCTCACCAAGCACTTCCCGAGCCGGCTGTACCTCGCACCGTTGTCGTCAACACGGTACACGTAGATGAAGTTGTCTCGAGAGCCCAACGCTACCAGTTTGTTATCGGGCGAGTACTGGATCGTTTGAATCGGCTCGCATCTGATAGTGGAAACATGATAAATATTTATTATTTATTTAAGAACTTGCACAAAGATGCGGGTTCGAAATTAGACAAGCACCAAAATGCTTTTTTTTTAAACGTCGATTTGGACATTCTAAGTTAATCTTGAAAACCATCGTCATACTGTTTAATACACCATTGTGAGTAAAATATATAAGGTGTATCTATTCAAACACGAAATCTCTTAAGGGGTAATTGTACTCATCCGCGGGCCCTATTAGAATACCAGCGCTGCGGTATTTATTTTTTAAATATCGCGGCATTATGCTGAGATAGGGACCTTTTTGGCATCGCACAAGTTTTGGTTGTTTTTATTGTAAGTTAGTTTTAAGTGCTATATTTGTATTTCTTGTGCGTGTCCCGAATAAAATATTTTTCTTTCTTTCTTTTTATCATTATGAACAACTTTCACTATGGGACCAAACTTGAAATCGCGAAAAAAAAATCTGCTGTTCCCTACATTTTGACGAGTTATGCGAACATAAATGTAGGGAACAGCTGATATTTTTTTCGTAATTTCATGTTTGGTCCCATAGTGAAAGTTGTTCATAATGATGAGTACAATGACCCCTCAAGAGATTTCGTGTATGAATACTCGTAGATACACCTTATTATATTCCTATTGATTTATAGTTCATTAACAAGGAACATAAACTCAGTTTGTTAGTAATAATATTTTCAACACATTTGCTCAAAAAATGCATTTACGAAGCCTGTATAAATTGCTTGAAAGTTAAAAATTACACCATAAAACGGCGTGTGCGGTAAAATAGGTACTCTCACCTAAGTACATGTTTTACCGCATACCCCGTTGTATAGCGCGTATCCTTTACGGTTTTTTTTTATAATTTCTATAAAAAATATATAACAATTCCACCAAGGAGTTTCAGATTAACAGAATAAATAAGCTGAATGATCGAACCTCCTTGGAAGCACTTTTGCTCAATACGTTTATCTCACTTTATTATTAAAGAGAAAATGAGATGAAAGCTGTAGAACTAATTTTCACCACGCGCACGTGGCGCCATTTGCAAAATTGAGAATTCAACAACATTTAGAAACGTCAAAGATTATTGCGACTTTCCGACTGATATTTATAAACAAAATAATATTATGATTTTAAGCGAGGAATTGATATTAATATGGAATCTACTCCACCTGATATCTTTAAATTGCAGAAAATGGTCTCTTAATCGCCAAAATCGCGAGAGCGCTATTTAATGATTTACAATATTTTTATACTAAGGATGACTCGAAGAAATACTCATTCTCTGAAAATGTTTTCATGGCTTGGTTTCATTTTCATTAGTTCATACCTATTGGACTGTTTTCTCGCAAATGTGTTGAAAAACGTTGTATGACACGCGTGCGGAAATTGGTATTTACAAACTCGCGACTATGGTAAGCCCTCGTCTGTCTACTCGTTTGTAAAAACCAACTTACCTTCCTTACCTTACCGCACTAGTATCATAAATAACTATGTTTGTAACCGTATCCTACACAGTTAACCTAACACCGCCATAATTATAATCCCTGCTACAGGCTGAATAAATCATGTAGGTATTGGTGTTATGGAACATATTTTTTAGTTAGTAGGCGCCGCGCGCGTCCTGCGCCGTGCTGCCGGCCGGCGCTTCGCGTCACGTCGCGGCACGTCACGTCGCGGCACGTCACGTCACGTCACGTCGCGGCACGTCACGTCACGGCACGTCGCGGCACGTCACGTCACGTCGCGGCACGTCACGTCACGTCGCGGCACGTCACGTCACTCGCGGCAAGCTCTAAACAACTTCTATAGTTGGTTTTCTCCGCAGTCGTTCGAGCAGTGTGCCCGCCCCTGCAACAGCCGCGCTACGTACCCGTCCTGCAGCTCGGCCAGCAGGTCGCGCGAGTGCGGCTCGTACACGCGCCACTTGCCCGACAGGCAGCCCACGGCCAGCACGCCGCCGTCCCGCGACCACGCGCAGCACTGGGCACGCTCCTGCAACAGAACAATGTGTTTTACTACCATTCATTTATGGTCCAAATATGTATGAAAACTTTTACAAATGTGGAAATTACATCAATGACCTGTAATATTTTCGGGTGACCGCTGATCTTCAGTAGTCACCCGAAAATTTCACAGGTCATTGTGTGTACTGTGGGTTAGCACAGCATCATGCTGAGTGGAAGCCAAAGTGTCACACTCACACAAAGCAGCTACCGAGTACTTTTTTTCGTGCTTTTAATTATATAATTGTTTGTTTTAAGTAAGTAGGTACTAAGCAAGTATTCAAGCTACAGTCCGGCCGTCGAGAAAATGCGTTCCTGATATCTGTCAATTGGACAATTTCTAGTTGTAATAAGGATCAAATTCGCAAAACACATATTCCTTAGTATGAAACTGACATGCTGTCAAGAAAGCATTATCTCGACGGCCGGAGTGTAACGTACCTTACATGGTCACATAAAATCAGCTAGCGAAACTCCGCAGATGTGATGGGTATATCTAAACACGAAAAAATAAAAAAACGAGTGTGCTTTAGACCACACGGTTGAAGTAAAATAGAAATCACCGTTCGCTAGCAAAAGAAGTTTTACTTCAAAAAAGCTGCGGTCTTGTGAGTGTATAAACAGCCAGTGTGAATACGGCCCGCGGCGGTGACGCGGTGTGTTCCATGTTTAAAATTTAAACAACTTCTTTTCGCCTCTTTCCGTAACGCTCTCGTCACGCATTCACCAGTTTCAAGTCAAGCGTGCGTAAAGAAGTTTTACTTCAAAAATAAAAAGATTTGCTGTTTTTTTTGGGTCAACGACCGCTTGTAGTGTTATTACTGGAAGTATGAGTTGAGAATATCTGTCTTATTTTTATTTTATCGTCTTTAGTTATCACGTCTGTGAAGTTTACTTAAACAAAACAGAGTTTTCTCAAACATGCTTGGAAATTCGAGTATTATTTTGATAACCTTCTTAGAGATAAATCGAAAAAGCTGTACTTGTCAAATACATGCGAGCAGACGACCGGCAATGTTAGTATGGAAATCCATATCTGACGTGTTTAGCGGCCGAATAAATTACTATGAAAACTCATATCCGTCGTACAATTTAAAAATGGAACGAACTTTTTACTTTCATTCATGGCAACCAAGGAGGTAACTTATCAAAGGTTTTGCCTAAGTTTCGTACTGGTTTGCAAATAAAGCTGTCTAAAGTAAACAAGAAACAAATTAACATATTGGCGCGTGAAAAATTTTGTTGTTCGTCATTGAATCTGGAATTTATAAATAATTTACTTAGTTTGAATTTTCGCGTATTATTTAAGAAAAGCACTATACAAGCCTTGGCCGCAACCAGGCATTGATGGGCTCACGTATGTGTGGCTCGGCTTTGCCTTGGCCCACATTGCCACGTTAGTCCACCAACGCCCCTAGCAGGCCACGGCAGAAATGTATTCTAAAAACTGATATTTCAAGTGACAACATTACTAGCGGCTGATAACCACAAAAAATACTCTTCCATTTTTTGTTTTTTCATGTATAAGATATCGATACCCATCACTTCCTCGTTTCGCTACTTAATTTAATTTGCCCTGTAATATATGCACGACTTTATGTGACAAATAGTACATAACTGCAGCGGCCTGCAACAGGCATTAATGGACTCACGTATGAGTGCCTCGGCTTCGCCTCGGCCCACATTGCACGCTTTTCCATTAATGCCTGGTTGCGGCCAAGGCTTGTATAGTGCTTTTCACAAATAATGCGCGGACATTCAAACAAGGTAAATTATTTATAAATTCCAGATTCAGTGACGAACAGCGATAATTATTCACGCGCCAATGTGTTCATTTGTTTTTTTTTTTTCAATAAACAGTTTTCTATTTGCAAGCCAGTTTGAAATTTAAATAAAAGCAGCCATTGATAAGCTACCTCCTTGGTTGCCATGTTCAGAGTAAAAGATCGTTCCATTTTTAAATTACACGATAGATATGAGTTTACTATGTAATTTATTTGGCCGCTAAACCACGACACATAATATATGGATTTTCATACAACTTTTGGTTTTTGGTGGCCGCTGCTCGCATGTACTTAGCCAGTACAGCAATTTCGATTTATCTCGAAGAAGGTTGTCAAAATAATGCTCGAATTTCCATGCATGTTTGAGAAAATAAACTTTATATTGGAAACACTTATAGTACGACCGATGAATCATGACAGGTCCAAATAAGAGAATAGGTAAGTCATGCTGCGTCGACCACACATATATTCGGGTACGGGGATAAGGAGGCTGGTGATGACCAGGTTACCTCGATGTCCTTGCTCCACACGGTGCAGTGCGACAGGCCGTCCCACAGCTGCAGCAGCTTGTCCCAGCCGGCCGTCGCGAACTGGGCCAGCGTCGGGTGCGTGGCCAGGCCCCACAGCTCGTCCACGTGCCCTTTAGTAACGAAACTACATGATATCACTCATTCTGAGAATAAACAATTTTTGCGCGTGAAAAATTACTGAGAAACGGGCCCAAACCACCCATCCCTTTTAAGTGGGGGAAGTGCCGCCACAAGCTGTTCACTAATTCCTCAGCTGGAACATAATCGATACTCGATCGTAATTCGGTTGCCCTGCACTATTTCTCCCTGTAAAACCACCTTCAATATCTAACTATAAATAGTATGAAACAACGTCACTTTTCATGTCTGTCTGTGTGAACGCTTCTACAGTATTTTTTTCTAAACTACACAATGCATTTTTGGATCGAGTTTACACATTATTTAGAAAATTTATTTCGGAATGTTTATACAGGCTGTATCAGAAAGGTGTGGTTAAATTGAAGGGATAAAGAAAGACAGACCTAAATAATAATCAGCTGTCCCGTACAAAATTTGAATACCAATTCGGCCCAAATGTATGGGACGGCTGATTATTTTTTCTCGTTCACGTTGGTCCAATGGAGAAAGTAATTCAGTTTCATGGTCTGTACCACGTACCACAGGTTGTGGTATTATTGCGTCAGGGATGTTTGAACCCTATGGACTTTGTTTGAAATAAAAGTATGCTATTCTATTGCGTATAACACATTAGATATAGCACAGTACTCTCGATGTTTTGACATGCGACCTCATCAGTAGATCGCACCCTCCCAAAGGGTGCGGTATTGATAGGCTAGTTAAGAATACAAAGCTCGTACCCAGCACGGCGGGCGAGAAGCCCAGCTGCAGGTCGCCGTGCAGGATGCAGTTCCTGGTGGTGCCCACGAACAGCTGCGAGCCGCGCCCCTCCGCCACCACGCGCACGCCACCGTAGTGGCCCTCGATCTGTGCAGGCACACTCACAGTTCATTATTTATTTTAAATAGGCACATAAGAGGCACCTTTGAACGTCAACATTTAGAAAAAAATAGAAGCGATTCTAGTCGCCCCTTCCAAAAGGTAGTTTCGTATGGAGAAGAATGGGCAAGAAACTCCACCGATACTGTTTTAAAAATGTTTTACAATATTTTGTTTAAATACATTAAGTAATTATATAATTCAAGACGATGCACCTAGAATAAAATTACTTTATCACAATAGATAAAAAGAATTAATAATGAAGCAATGACAGATAATTTAATTATGAGATAGATACATGGTGCTCACATATTTACAATTTTATTTTTTAAACTAATATTTCAACTACATAGCGGTGGATGACCACAAAAAAAAACCATCAAATTTATTTCTTGCTTTATTATGTTTAGATATCAATAACGATCAAGTCTGCTACGTTTCTTTTCTTTAATTATTTTTTTTTATATTCCCCTATATTAGGATTTTTTTTATATTGCCCCATATTAGGAATGTCTCCTGTATTGTGGGTGTGGGTGCGTATACAAACATTTAAAGTAACATACACAAATAGCTAAACCCGGAACAACTTCTTGCAGGTTATACAAATATTAGTTCCGTACGGGAATCGAACCCGCTACACGCAGTGCAGCAGTCAATTGCTTAACCACTGCGCCAACCGTGCCGTCAGCGTTTCGCTAGCTAATTTAATTTGACCCTGTATACTAATAAATATAATTATAGGTAATTATGTCGTATCTCTTTGTATTTTACTGTGTACAGTCGCCAGCACATCAGGTTATACCAAACTGTCAAATTTCTACAAATGATTTTAAACCTTCAAATGTTGAAGGTTAAGTTCAAAATCGAATGAGAAAATTTGACAGGTTGTTGTAACTTGATGTGCTAGCGACAGTACATAAATAATGAAATAAATAAATAACGGGAAACAAAAATGTCCCTTTCTTAAACTCTGTGATGATCAAAAAAAAATATTTTACAATTTATAATGAATACTCACGATATTCTCAACGCCAGCCGCATTCATATCCGGATCAAACATGACGACCCGCCCGTCCTTGCCGCCGCCCGTGAGCACGTGGCCCTCCTTGAGCACGCACACGGAGAACACGGCGCCGTCGTGCGCGCCGCGCACCAGCTTGTGCACCGTGTTGGTGCCGCGCGCCCACACTGTGATGTTGCCGTTCGAGTCGCCCGACAGCACGTCGCCTGGCAGACATGACAGCAATTTCGACTTGTTTTATATGCGCGTTGTACAGTGCATGTAAACCACAAATAGTTTCAAGTCATCATAATCGGCCTATAATGTTCCCACTGCTGGGACACAGGTCTCTTCTCAGTGAAAGGCAGTGGGCCGTAACCCACCACGCGAGCCCAGTGCGGGTTGGTGGATGTAACATGTCTTCGAATTTTTAGTTCTAGGACATGCCGGTTTCCTCACGATGTATTCGTTCAACGTTTTAAGAGCATTGGTGATGAAAATAGTTAAGTACTTATATGAAATAGTTCAAGGGACGATAACCGACTTTTAATGATTTTATACTGAAGATCACGTCGATACGAGTAGCGTTAATGATTTGAAAAAAATATTATGTTAAATTAGAGCATTTTCTCAATAACAAACATGTGAATATTTTAGATTATGTTTATACTACGTGAAATTAATTTGTAAAGTTATGTCTAACGCGGATAAAAAACTGAGAATGGCGCAAAATCTACCAAGCGTATTTTTCTGAAACCTTCACCAATTTAAAGATAATTTAATTATTGATCTTTTAGTATACGCGTTTTATTAAAATTCCTTTTTTTTTGTGTCTATTAAATTAATAATGCGGCAAATTGGGGACAGCGTTCCTTGATGGGCGAGTCCTATTACTGGCTGAATGTACGCGTTGCGTGAGCTCAGTACAGAACACGCAAGCTAACCACTCAAGGTCACTGGCATATATCTGCGTCTTGTACCTACCTGCTTTTAATGAAATTTTTTGTAGGTTAAAATCATAGCAATTTCACTGTAGGAATAGATTTAAAGTAGGCCGCTTACTATTGACCGGTAGATGGAAAATAAAGAAATGGGCGGGATCTAATACCCCCTCACCCCGCAAAATGTCACGCGTTGTTTCCTAGGGAAAACTAATTACAACATCTCCTCTTTGTATTCACCCTTTGCTCTCCATTTCACATGGTTTTCCATTGTAGGGATTTTCATTTGTGCTTCGTACCATACCAGTTAGAATAATAAGATTCTTAACTGATTTTTTCTATGATATTTTTCACCCCATAACACCATAGTTACTGTGTCAGATACCTATGTTAAACATTTTCAAGTATGCATCTAAATAATTTCTATAAAAGCATTTTACATGAGTTGAGCTGCACGATTACTGACAAATGCGTGCACTGACTGGATAGGTCCACTCAATCTGTGCGGTTATTTCCTCACAAGACCGTTTCTGACATTAATCTGACCAAGATTATGTCTGAACTTTAAAAGAGACTGTGACCTCGGAGTTTATTTCGGCGTTTCTTCTCAGAGTAGTCCGATATGAAACGCCGACCTCATCTAGTTTTTAAAATATGATTGACGTGTAAAAGTGTTTGTACAAACCTACTTACAGAAATAAAACTCATTTATCACATTTAATTTGAATTAAGTATAAAAATAGTTAAAAATATCCGCGAAAATAACATAGGTACATACGGCTACACAACTAGTTATACAATTCCAGTTTATGCTGAACTCTCATTGTACTGAAATCCTATATATTGCGAGATCAGCTTATACTGGAAATGTATAACTTGATGTGTAGCCGCGTGTACCTATGTTATTTTGGCGGGACATTTTTGGTGGATATTTACATTGCTGGAGCAGCTAAACTCACCATTATGATTAAATCCAAGGCAGGTGACGTATTTCGGCTTGTCCCTCGCCTCGAACACGCCCATCCGTTTGTACAGCATGTTGGTCTGGTCCAGCGTCCAGAACGCGATGTGGTTCTTCCCACATGTCACGATCTGGTTGCGATCCAGCGGGTGGAACTCGGCCGCCACCACCGTGTCTACTGAACACTGCAATGTGGGATATTTGAGTTAGGGGTAAGAGACTTGCAAAATTGCATCATCCACCAACATTTTATGTCACCCAACAACAACATTTTAGAAATAAAATGTTTGTTGAGGCCAATAAATCAAAGTTATTTTGACATTAGGTCTTCAGGAACTTCTTTAATCAGATTTCAAAGAAACTTACAAACGCATCTTTAATATGTACCTAATATAAGAACTGGTAACAACTTAGCAAGCAGTAGTCAACGAATTCGTAAGGATATACATATATTTTCGTCGTCTTACAAGAGGAACTGGATCTTTTTTAAATAATTAATTTAGCTTAGCCAACAATTGTGTAGACAAAACATTTAAATAAATTGCTTGATTATACATTTACCTATAAGTGCAACAATTACGTACTTATCTTGTAAGTCATTGTACGTTGTACACCACATGAGCCATAACTACGAGAATTTTTATAGAAGTTTGGTCAGAACTCCTCTAACAAAAAAGTAGGTTGGTATACAGTTGGTAGGTAATAGCTCACCCCACCTTCATTAAGATAATCCTTGGCGATCTTTCTTACCTTAGTCTCCGCAAGACAGTGCCCCTTATCCGGCCGCTGCCACTCCCACACGGAGATGGTGTGGTCGGGTCCATCGTCCACAGCAGCCAGCAGGGCTCCGCCATCAGCGCGGGAGAAGGTCACGCACGATACCGCGCGCTCCATGTGACCCGCGCCGATTACTGCTAGTGTGGCGAGGGAGACAGAGTTCCATACGCGGACATGAGGCTGCAAGCAAATGGAGATAGTGAAAGTCACGATGCACACAATGAAGTTGGTGACAGTTTCTCGCCTCAGGAAAAGTGTCACCGAAGAACAATTCTAGTTTTGTAACACAGGCCATCCAAAGAGCAAAGTAAAGATTGAAGAAGTGGGAAAAGAGGTATTCACCACCTCAAGACTTCGTAAAACCCTAAGGACATCCTGCCTCCCGGTCGCGAACTGCAGTGGCCTATTTGATTGCGTATCCAAGTAGGCCGCTGCGAACATAATCTGGCGAATTGGCGCATAATTGGTTCACCCAAAATTCAATGCGAGTGCGGTGTTCGTGAACAGACTATGTCCCATCTACTAGAGTGTCCCAATTGTCCGTTCACCTACACTCCGGATGATCTGAACAACGCCTCTGACGCCGCAATAAATGTGGCTACCTACTGAGCCCGAACAGTATAGATGTACCCTCAAACGTAAAGAAGAAGGTTTGAAAGTACAAATGGTGAAGATAGTTAGCCAGCAAGATTACAGCAAGGCTAACTACCCAGGAAAGAGACATATTTTCAATCAACCACCTCAGTCCACAGCTGGACATAGGATCATAAGATCTCCCAAGTTCCGCTAAAACACTCGGGTTCTCTGCTTTCCGCATCCAGTCATGTCCCAGCCGCCTTCATGAGGTCGTTGGTCTAGCTGGGCACATACTAAGGACCCTCATGTTGTGGAGATAATGCGCCCAAAACGTAAAGTACCAGACAGGTGTTTTTAACAGTCATCTTCCACTGTACACTATTTAGCACGCGTAGCATGACTACTGTAGAAACGAAAGAAATATTTCTACAGCGCAGTGTCAAATTGAAGGATTTAAATGTCAGTTTGTCTCCGTAGAATAAGATAGAATTTTACTGCAGTCAAAAAAATATAAATAATCACTCACCCTGGCATCAAGTCGGTCATGACCCGCGCACTGCCCACTAGCTATTACCAGCTTGTTGGGATGTATGGCCAGGCACTTGACGTCATCCGTGTGGCCGGTGTAGTGCCGCTGGCACTGCTCCTCAACGTTGAACAGCACGACTACAGCCGCTACGAAGTATACTATCTCGCCTGTTGGAAGGAGGTATAGGTTGCTGCGACAGTCCTTGCCCCTGGAACAAATGGGGAAAAGTCAAGTAAGCACGTTTAAAATATCCATAAATAAATATTAAGGCGATGATAACAGACTTTTAATGAATTTATTCTGAAGATTACGTCTAAACGAGAAGTGCAAATGATTTGAAAAAAATAAATGTTAAATTAGAGCATTTTCTCAATAACTTAATATGTTAATATTTTAGATTAAGTTTATATTACATAGTGAAATTAATTTGAAAAGTTATGTCTAACGCGGATAAAAAACTGATAATGGCGCAAAATCTACCAAGCGTATTTTTCTAAAACCTTCACCAGTTTAAAAATAATTTAATTATTGATCTTTTAGTATACGCGTTTTATTAAAATACCTTTTGTTTTGTGTATAATAAATTAATAATACGTCAAATTGGGGACAGCGCTCCTTGATGGGCGACTCCTATTACTGGCTGAACGTACGACGCGTTGCGTGTGCTCGGTACAGAACACGTAAGCTAACCACTCAAGGTCACTGGCATATATCTGCGTCAACGTCGTCGTTTTTCTAAACTATACATACAATGGTTGTTCACCATTTGTTTCGGTTCGTTTATGTGGAGATAATAATAATAATAAGTGGTACAAAAATCGGGATGTTTTGACATGTCGACACATCAGTAGATCCCCTACTTGCTTTACACAAGCGTCTCTAGTCAACTTTAATATTATGTTCATAGCATTGACTTAAGTTCATCTCAAAACTAAACACATGAAGATTTTGAACTTTCAAGAGTCTCGAGTCTAGGAGAATCTCTTGGTAGTACTTGGTACTTAAGGGTGATGCGCTAAGGTAGCCCGCGAAATGCAAATTTTCTTAAATTTTTGCAATTTGCAGGTCTGTCAGGTTGTATGTTGATTAAAATATAATTCGCGGCCGTAACAAATATGATAATACAACTCTATCCGCCTTATTACAAAACAAGATTTATATTTTGACATGGCTTAAGCCATGGAGCCAGTTTTTGTAATAAGAACGTAACAGTGATTGAAATACCGTTCTTTATACAAAACTGAAAACATAGTTCGGTACTAAGTTGTCAGTTTTGTGTTTAGGAACTTTATCATAGTCGGAATAAAGTTCGAAATTCAATAATGGCTCCATGTTTTAAACCTGGGTCTGAAGATAAACCTTGTTTTGTAATAAGGGGGTTTATGTTCATAAAATCCTATTGAATTACTTTTTCATGAAATAGTCATTCAATAGAATTTTATGAACTTAGAGAGGTCTATTGCTGATTCTAAGATTATAATTATGTAAAGCCATACGTTACGGCCGCGAATCATATTTAGATCGACATTTAATCTGTTACTGACCTGCAGATTGCAAAAAACTCAAGAAAATTAGAATTTTGCGGGCTAACTTAGTGCAGTCTAAAATTCCCAGTTAGCATTAACCCAAGATCGTGGTCTCGCATGATTGGTCAACGGTAACGCCGGATGAGTCACAAGCGATCGATTGAATACGTGCAAGTCACCGGTCACCGCTGAAAGTAAGACTGATCAATGATTCAGAAGACAGTATTGAAGTTTGTTGAAGGACTATCGATTGGTGACTGTCTAAGAAAATAACATGATTGACAGGACAAGGTCTAAGAAATGATGGTATTTACTATGAAATATTTGGATGCCTCGGTCTAGTGGTGGCAAGCTCTACTGCCGAGCATGTGGACCGGGGTCCGATTCCCAGGTCGGGCAAAAAAAAAAGGGTTTGGGTTTTTCCATCAGGAATTTCTCAGTAGCAGTTCAGATGCCCTTTTGGTGGCAATAGGCTCGCTCCCTATTACATAGGACTTGAACATAATTGGCGAAATGTGGGTGTACTATAGGTACACCTCTGCCTAACCCTTCGGGGATTACAGGCGTGGTGTTATTTATGTGTGTGTATTTGGATGCGAAAAACGCGCGTGTATAACTAGACGGATGAACGCGGACGAATTAAACCGGAGCGGAGTAGAGAGTGAGAGATCCGTAGGGGGGTGGTGTGGCGAACAACTTAGAACACAACACCAAAACTAGACAAGACTAGTTTTGGTCTGGAGTCTATGGTTCAAGTAAACACCAGACAGAAGTTTTCGAATCTGAATGTAAAACCCCAGATAACTTGTTAAATGTTCTTAGAACATTTAACAAGTTATCTGGTGTTTTACCTAAAAACTAGTCTTGTCCAGGTGGGAACCATAGCCAATTAGTTGGTTCGCCACAATGTAAAGAATCGCAGCAGTTGGCATAGCCGTTCTGCCTACCTTCATAGGACAAACGCGTAGCGTAGGGTTGTTTATACATGAATCAAAAAAGACTTGTAATTCCGGAAAAAAAACAGAAAAGTACCCAGTTTAAAACGCTCAGAACATAAACAATGATCATGCATCAGCATCAGATACTAAAAACAAATGACTCAGTAAGTTATAATTACAACAATAAACATCATTGTAATGTCTGTTTTTGTTTCGATCAAGCCGAGCCGTGATTGTTGAGTTCATGGCCTTGAATGGAACTGGCTGCTGTTCACTCCGGCGGAACGGGACGTGTTTGTAGTAAATCTACTACTGGTTTACTAAAGCTGACATGCTTTCTGTAGAGTTTTCTTACATCTCTTTTTTGGTCATGTAAGAACTTGGTTTGATGGACTCTTCAAACAATTGTCGTTTTTGGATGAATCTGTTACAGTTATTAGCCAGCCTAGGCATAGGTCGTCTTCGGTTCAGGGTCTAATGAGGACCATTGTATGGTACCGACAATGTTGGAGTTTATTGAGGAATTGCAGATAAGTACGAAAATAACCACTTGAAGTGAAGATGGCAGGAGTAGTTCTAGACTTCCAAACATCCAAGTTTAAGAAAGTCATTGAATCATCTCGTAAATAACGGGTAGCATACTAAAGGGATCGTATTAACAGCTAAGTTAGCTATTAGATTTAGTAAAGGTTCTTGTTCTAAATCTCATGTGTGGACTGCGGTTTGCGGTAGAGCCTTGTACCAAAACTGGAACAGGTACGAGTATTTATTTCGTGTTAACACAGAATGTCCTACTTTTATGTTGCGTGTCTTATAACTAGTTCAATGTACTGCTTGTTTCATATTCATAAACGACTTTATGTTAACGAAAAGGTTTGTAGGTATTAAGTTCAAAGACCGATAAGGTCTTGTTAGCGTTCCTATGAAGTATAATCTAAAATTCCTAAATGCTACAATGTTGACGCCTCGGTAATAATTTACACTAATAAAATTCAAGGCTTTTTTGGATCAAAGCAACTTTGTAGAGTATTATACGGGCACCGGAAGACAGCAATTGGGAGACGAATATCTATCATCAATGGACTACAAAACTATTATAACTACCACAATTTTAGGCACTTGAAGTTATTCAACTAATACGAAGATTTGACGAGCTAAAGTTAACCAAAAAAAATGACCTATAAAGTAGGTACCCAACTGCTGGGAATTTGGCTCTTGTGTGTCACTGTGAGAGGGATCGGGGCCTTCGTATTTTCGGTTCTTGGACTGCTGGTTTCCTCACGTATTTAGAGCAGCATTGATGAAACAAATGATAACCAATGATAGACGGCTAACGAGCTATGGTGTCAAAAGTATTACTCAACTCCTCGAAAAGCTTGGGTGACCAAGCGTTAGCAGCCTTGGATCACTGTTAAAGATTGCAGTATTGATAAGACAAAGGCGCAATTTTCTGCTGACAGAGCCAGGTAATTGTGGAACAAGTAACGAGTTGGGTTTGCCAGGGGATTGGTTAGTATCACTACAAGGTTGCCACACTTCTTTTTTGGTCAAGGCATACTTGGGGTTTTAGTCACCGATTTGACATTGTTGGTATGTACTATGTAAGCCATACGTTAATCAGGTAGTTAAGTCAGGTGCGTAGTACTCGCATCAGGCTATGAGACAGAATAAGTAATAATACTTTAGAGGTATGAGGAACAGGATGTAAAGTTCACTCATTCTCTATAGAAAAGGGAGGGTCCTCCGACCAGACGGGTCATGTGTCTGGTGGGCAACTGCCCGACGGTTGATGTCGGGATGTTGTATTAGGCTATACTCCATTTGAAATAAGATTAGACATTTAAATAAACTTGTTTACAGTCCGGTCAGCCGATTTTGACTTTTATTCCGTACGCATAAGGATGGCATTGAAAGCAAAACGTGGTTACAATACCAACTGTTTGTTACAGCTCTCATTGGTCATACCACCAACGCAATAGAAGTCAAAATCGATTGAACAAACTGAAAAAAAAACCGGCCAAGTGCATGTCGGACCACGCACAATGAAGGGTTCCGTAGTTGGGATGAATTTATACCAAAAACAAACTTAACATTGTAGTTGAAAAACATGCTCTCCCATACATCGATATACGTTACGGTCAATTCTCCAACTGCAAATTTAAGTTGGTCGACTATTACTCGATAACTTGTGAAGCCTACTTAGCTGTGATAGTTTTCCTTTTAATTTCGTTATATATACTATTGCCATGAATTTTTTCACATATCCAAAACCAACCATTTAGCTGGCAGGGGGGGGGGGACACTTGACTCTGACAAAAAATAGCACTTTAAAGCTTAATATTACGCAAACGGATCTCTTAATTGAAAAATGGTTTTCGCAAACCCACAATATTTTTGAACGGCCTATCCAACGATACCAACACCATGGAATAGACGAGAAAAAAAAATATCATCCCCATTTTACGTGTAAGGGAGGTACCTACCCTAAAAAAAAATGTTTTTCATAATTTTATTTTACAATTTTTTTGGCATGATTAATATGTATACCCATACCAAATTACAGCTTTCTAGGACTAAGCGTCTCTGAGCTAAGCTGGGGACAGACGGACGGACGGACGGACAGACAGACAGACAGACAGACAGACAGACGGACATGGCGAAACTATAAGGGTTCCTTGTTTACTACGGAACCCTAAAAAGGTTTATTTTAATGTCTAATCTTATTTCAAACGGAGTTTAGTTCTGCGGTAAACTCAGCTTGCGCGATGCAGGATTTTGCGTGACGTCAGTGTGACGCGTAGTTCGCATGTGGCGATGTTGATGCCGCTACACTACTAAGGTATTATGATAACGTAAACGAAGCAAAAGGAGTATGTCAAGATCGTACGAGTAGATAGTAGGTGGCCTTCTGTAGTTTCTGCTTTTTTCATGACCTTAAAATATCCAAGGTTAGAAAATCAAACAGATAAGTTTGTTTTAGAAAGTAGTGAACTCGCTTTCGATGTATTTTGTCGCCGTACATCACACGGTTTTTATGCGGGCATGTATAATTGCACCAGCACACATAACATAGCAAAACGATTGTTCAAAACTCGAAAAAAAAAAACTCAATGCATTTATTTCAATTAAACCAATTACATGCACTTTTAAATTGTCAAAGAGTCGGTCAGAAAGTTGAAGCTATTTGCCCAACCAAAACGTAGATCTCTATGGAGAAGAATAGGCAAGAAACTCCAAGGACACTCTTTTAAATCAAGATATTACTAAATCTTGGGTACATTATTCTTGTCGCTTCTTTATGTGAGAACAATGTAAAAAAATAAATTATTTAAAAACAATACAAATACAAATGATTACAAATAAGCCCTGGCAGATAGGAGATGACCAGTCACAACTGACGGCGCCCGTTCACGAACATGACGCGTGGATCAGCACCATCCAGCTCAACCATTTTGTAGGGAACCGACTGATCCAACACACGCGCTACCATCAGCGAGACATTTAAGTGAGCATGATATACTCTTTTTTAAGTCAACATACATCATAACATAATAAACGGCTCCATGGTACCCACATTTACAAAAATTGAAAAAATGCTTTTAAATTATACAAAACTATAGCTTGCAATGCATTTCAAAGATGTGATGTTGTTTTATTTGGACTTCTAAAGTATTCCTTAATAGCCTACCTATTAAAACAAATTGGATAAATGTTCGTACCTACGTTAAATCGTGCAACATTCACATAATTACTAACATTAAAAGGGATGATTACAGAAATGGTGTCGCGTTTGGAATAATTCCGAATTAGGTTCGCGTGTAGGCGCAAATGACGGCTGTAAGAGGAACAATTGGTAAATTGACCAATGAATTTCACTCAATGTAGAGCTTAAGGCTACTGGCGAAGACGATAAGAGAATGGGAGGTAAACAAATTTAGCAGATGTTGGTTTGCTATGAAGTAATGAGTTTCAGTATAGTTGATGCAATAGGTTGCAGTGTAAAATGTTGCCGATAAACATCTGTATTGTAACAGGCTACCTTTAATATTTATTTTGTTCAATTTATCGCACCATCTGGTACTCAAACCGTTGCCCATTTTTGGGAAACATTGCCAAATCTGCGATATGAAACGAGTTCTGTCATTCTATAGGTTTTTGTATGGAAATATGCCGTAATGTAACTGTGAAAGCAAACTTGTAACGAAGATAATTATGACGCCTAAGTAATGAAATGTCTACAGAGAATTAATGACACAATTTCAGCGCTTCAGCATCATTTATAAAAATAACAACAAAGGAAGAATGACGTGTTTAATTTCCTTATGTGTAACCCTTTATTTTCGATTTCATTAATAAATTACATAACGCAGGTTTTATATGAAGTAACTTCACCTTTATTTTAAAACGTTGCCCCGCCCTAGGAATTTCTCCTGTATCGTGGGTGCGTTTACGAACATTTAAACTCACATACACAAACAGCCAGACCCGGAACAATTACTTGCAGGTCATACAAATATATGTTCCGTACGGGAATCGAACCCGCGACACGTAGCGCAGCAGTCAATCGCTTAACCACTGCGCCAACCGTGTCGTCAATTATCTATAATAAGACTAATAAATTCTAACTCCACTTCAACGTTTTTCTTTTTTTGTATATAAGGGCTAGAAGTGCCTATTGATTGAGTTAAATTATATTTATCGCTTTCCTCTTCTATATTTGCAAAGACAAAGACTCCTATTTCCAGAATTGGTCGTTTAGCTTGGCAAGCCAACCGTAAAATATTTAGATTCTTATAATTCCGCATTTCCAATACTAATCTTGTCTTCTACGACACTAGTGTACTAGACAAGATTAGTAAGTCAAGATGATTGTTTTATTTTAGTCAGATACAAGTATGGGTCGGGTCTTTCCGACTGCTTCATCGACATATTATTATTGTTCGTCAGCGCAACTGCAGAACTATGTAACAGTACAGCGCAGTATGGTATGGGGTCCTGGCTTCGTTTCGGTTGGGTAGAGTTTTGGGCACAAATCCAGACTCCAGTAAACACTAACAATAATCTCGCCTCCTATAGCACGCTGCCCCAAAAACAGGCATGCCACCATGGGTTTAGTTTTCCGTCTACCAAAACCGTTTAAGGCGACGATAACCGACTTTTAATGATTTTATACTGAAGATCACGTCTAAACGAGTAGTTTTAATGTTTAAAAAAAAAATGTTAAATTAGAGTATTTTCCTAATAATTTATTATGTGAATATTTTAGATTATGTTTTTATTACATAGTGAAATTAATTTGTAAAGTTATGTCTAACGCGGATAAAAAACTGAGAATGGCGCAGAATCTACCAAACGTACTAGTCTGAAACCTGCACCAATTTAAAGATAATTTAATTATTGATCTTTTAGTATACGCGTTTTATTAAAATATATTTGGTTTTGTGTATAATAAATTAATAATGCGTCAAATTGGGGACAGCGCTCCTTGATGGGCGAGTCCTATTACTGGCTGAACGTACGACGCGTTGCGTGAGCTCAGTACAGAACACGCAAGCTAACCACTCAAGGTCACTGGCTTATATCTGAGTCTTAATACAGGAAAAAGTAAATTCCTGAAATAATCTGTTACAATGTTAGTTATCCCATCAAAATAGTCATTTTGATATCGAAAGTATTTGAATAACATCGATGTTTTCCTATAATATTATTAGTGTTATCTGTGTGTTTTTCTACCTATCAATATTAGGGGACACAGGTCACCTACCTATAGTAGATAGGTGTAGATTTAGATACCTACGTATACAGCGTGTACTAGAAATGTGTGGTCTTATTTAGGGGTGTGGTTCAGACAATTGTAATGGTATTGAATTTTTAATTGTATTGAATGTTTTATTTTCTACAATTATTGTATTATGAATGTGTTAGTTTTATAATTTTAATGATCGTGTTTTTTTTGTATTTGATTATTTTATTGTTTATGATTTCAAACACAATGTGAATTGTTCCTGAATAAAATTGAATTGAATTGAATTAAACTGAACAACTTTCTCCATGGCACCAACATCGTAATCGCGAAATAATAATCAACTGTGCCATACAAAACTGCAACACCTCAATCCAAAAATCAATCAACTCAGCCTATCGCAGTCCACTGCTGGACATAGGCCTCTACCAGGCTGCGCCACAACACCCTGTCATCCGCCTTCCGCATCCAGTCTGTCCCAGCCACCTTTTTTTTTCTTTTTTTTTTTTTTCTTGATTTATTTAAAGGGGCTTTTACACATAGCGTATGCCAGTCCCATCGTATCCTAAACAATAGTAGGTACTTCACAACACGTGGGCCATGAATTTGAACAAACCCTTCGCATCGTCGCCATTTGGTTGGGATAGAATTGTATGGAACATAGTACATCAGTTTTGTTCAAATTCAGGGACCTTACAAAGTTATTTCTACTGGACATATCGGACACATTCCATCAATAAATGTTGTAGGTCCTCTACAACTCCACACTCCTCACAATTGGGTGAAGCGACTTTCTTCATCATGAAGGCAAATTTTTTGCATGGGACGTGTCCAGATCTAAGTCTAAGAGCAGTAACAATCAGTTCTCTACTAATATCACTACTCATAAACCAGGGCACGCGAAGGGGTTCACACTGTATGGTTTTATACCATAAACCCTTCTCTAATGACCGTTTATTAAAATATTCTCTCCAATAATCATGGCATATATTTTTAAATTTTGGTAAAAATTCTGAATAATCTAATTTAATATTTATTTCTTTTCCATTCCTAGCCGCTAATTTCGCCAACGTGTCAGCCTCTTCGTTGCCCCGCAATCCAATATGCGATGGTACCCACTGCAACCTCAGTTGGATGCCTTTTAAAGTAATTTTAGATAGAATAACATAAGCTATCGATGCACCTTTCCACCTTTTTAAGGTCGTCCATCTAGCTTAGCGTCCCAGACTACGTTCGCCGATACAATACCTGCTTGCAATACCTACTCGACCCAAATCTAAGGGACGGCTGATATTTTTTTCGCGATTACATTGGTGGTCCCATGGAGAAAGTTGTTCTGTTTGATGGTCTGTACCACAGCCTCAAATATGACCACACATTTCTGATACACCCTGTGAATGAATGAATGAAATACACCGACCCCAGCATGGTTTAACCAGACTCGATTGCTCGAATGAACCCAAAGATTCACCCTAGTCCCTGAAGTTTCATGGGGCTACAGAGACCATTGTGTATCAAAAAGTTGCCGGGGGCCGCGATAATGGTAGGAAAGACTTGCCCATGGGATATGGTAGAATTATTAGAGCCTACCGGATATGCATCTTAGAGTAAGCATTGGAATAGTGGAGAGACGGGTAATATTTATCTATGGGAGGGGCATCTTTTAATAGCTTCGCCACCAGGTTGGCTCAAGTCCTCTCTGTTCTTGACTGTTTCACTGCTATGCTGTATTACACGTTGCTGATTCCAGTCTTGAGTGGTGAATCTTTTGGCGGGGTAAAACTGCTTCCTCGACGCTTTTCTATGTCACACATTTCTGATACAGCCTGTATATTTTTATTTTAAAAAGCTATGGACAATTTACCTTGACAACAGGGTGTGTTATCCTGTCCATTACCAGCATAACTTAATTAGTTAAATAAATAATGGAGTTGTTATCGCCATATCTGTGACCTTGGTAAGCCAGACCGGTCGATAACGTTTGATAATAAGTGGGTTCGTTTATATACAAAAAAATATCCCACGAACCGTAAAAGCTTTCTTGTTGAATACACCTGGAAAGCTTTTACGGTTCGGGGCATATATTTTCCAATAGACATTATAAATGACGGGAGTGACATGTTTGGAGGGCGTTAAACAAGATGGAATAATATTGTACAGATTGTTCAACATCTAAGAGGTGAGAAGCACTTTGAGTAGAAAAACATATTACGGAAGATCTTGTCAACATGGTCTGGAGTATTGTGAGATGAGCGTATTACTGTCGAGTATTGGAAACTTTTGTTATTGTACTTAAATATTTGGTTTTGTGTCTTTAACTAATTTAATAATCCTTGGCCGTTTTATGCTAGCATAATTAGCCGATAATATTCCCACTGCTGGGACACAGGCTTCCTCTCGGTGAGAGGGAGTGAGCCGTCCACCATGCGGGCCGAACGCGGGTTGGTAGATGTCACATGTCTTCGAATTTTTGTTTCTATGACATGCCGGTTTCCTCACGATGTTTTCCTTCACCGTTTTGAGAGCAGTGGTTTTTTATGTCATAATAAAATAAATAAAGTTCAGTTCACAAGTGGTTTACTTAATTATGTCATGTCATGCTATGTACTTAGATAGTAATACGGTAGGTATCTATCTAGTCTAGGTGTACTGAATGTTGGTGGCATTAATGTTTCATGTGGTTGACGTGACCACGCCAGCAGACAAGGACACTATGTTATGTTATTATTCCTATCGGCTATCCTATCTATGTCGATTTTTGAGCGACTTCAAAAAAAGAAGGAGGTCCTCAGTTCGTCGATGTATGTTCCCCGATTACTCGAAGAAGGCTGGACCAATTTGAAAATATTTTTGTTTAAAACGGTAGACTTTCTAGGTGGTCCCAATTGTCATCGGGTCAGGATCTGATGATGGGATCCTGGAGAAATCGTGGAAACCCTTCAAATATTATGGGCACACAAATATGATATAGCGAATTGGGTATTTTTTATAGCAACTCGTGCATTTGCTCTCCGGAAGCACCATTTGGTGAAGTAGAACTGATGATATAGACCACAGAATATGGCCACCGGAAGTATTTCACGGGTTGCGATTCGATTACTTTAATATGGTTGTTAAGCAATTTATGCTCATCACAATGTATGTAATGGAATATAATGTAACCAGGAAACCTCAACAACTAACGTCCCTGTACCGGGAAAAGCAATATTTTGTAAAAAGGTGAAGAGCAGTTGACATTAGGCTATTGTAATGTAACTTAGATAAATTACAAACTGACCCACTAAATACGTATCTTTGTGGATAATGTTATAATAACTCCCTGTTGAACTGTTATTTACATAGCAGGTCGTATTCGAATTTGTGTGGAGTAGGTACCACAACTAAAAAGTGAAAAATCATAATTTTTAAACCAGGGTCACCGGGGTCTAGTTTATCCTAGCTATAATAAAATAGTTCTTCTAATGCACGGAAAGACCTACGGGTTTAGCGCTTAGCCAGATCCTCCTAGCTAAAGCGCAAGTTTCGTGCAAACTAGCAAGTCTATCTGAAAATGGTTTTGGTTGGTAACAAAGACCATCATAGAAGCGATATGTGGTATCAAAACCTAGAGCTAGTTTTTGCGTGATAAACTTTAATAACATGGGCATACCTGTATCCATACACCCACTCCAGCTTCAGCTTATTCTGCGGCGGGGGGGCCACCTTCGCAGGATCCAGACCCTCATGCTCACTGGGGCTGTACAGCACCACCGGTCTACCTCGGAGGTACATCCGCATGGTGCCATCTTCTTCGTTGTATTGGCATGTGTGGGTGCTGTAAGGAAACACGTGTTAGATTATTGAGATTAGGAAACTTTTCTCCGGGAATTTTTGTCTGTTTTACGTCGAATTTCAGTTGTTTTTTTTCTTTTAAAAAAAATTGGGAAAGAATGATTCTCGATTGGGTATCGAATTTCTAATTGTTCTTCGACTTTTTTTTGAATGGATATAGTTTTAAAAATAAACAGGATTTCTGCACCGGCCACACCCGGCTTGTCAGGCAAGTAAGCCGACCTGAGTGTTTGAAGAAGTGATAACACTTTTTTTTAGATAAAAACTCTGATATAGGTACTTAAAGTCGACTTTACAGAATTCTCATTATTTCCCGGAACGTGACGTGTATTTTTTTTAAGGAAAAGACATGTTGTAACATACTTACAATTCTTGCAAACCAATGAATCGTATTTCTTAAAACTAATACGTAAACAAACAGTTATAAAATTAATAAAATTATGTTAGTTAATAGTACCTGTGGTTAGTGAATCAATTGCAATAGTATAGCTTGTTGGGTTAATGTTAGTTAGTATGTAAAGATGAGCACCTGCAGTCCCATAATTAGATGCATAGTTACATGACGTCAATTAGCTTAGCTACCATAATCAGAGCTGATTAGTCACGTGCATGTTCAGCAAAAAAAATAGGCTATCATGGGGATTGCTGACAAAAGTAAAAACTTTGGAATACCTATACTACATTTGAAATAAGATTAGACGTTGAAATAAACCGTTTTACAGTCCGTTCAACCGATTTTGACTTCTATTCTGTAGGCAGAAGGATGGCATTAAAAGCAAAAACCTGGTTACAATACCAACTGTTTATTTCAGCTGCCATTTGTCATGCCACCATCGCAATAAAAGGCAAAATCGGTTGATCGGACTGTAAAAAAGGTTTATTTATACGTCTTATCTTATTTCAAATGGAGAATAGCTCCACGGGCGTCCCTCTTTGACGGCGCGGGGGGGGGGGGGGTGTCAAACACCTTACCCCCCATATTTGAGGTGGCGGGCAGCCGGGGATCATAAATAATATGCGTATACATGATGTACACAGGCCGCCGGGCGTCACCAGTCTGGCGCAACGCATCACATTAGCATGCCGGTGTCGCGAACTCATAAGTTTTGCGGTTTGCCCCTACCAAAAATCGCTCAACGCAGCTAAAGAAGTTTTATAAAAATTGGTAGGTAAGTATTTATTTTTAATTAAATATTTTAATTACTATGACACAACAAAACAAATTGAATACTTATTTTGGTTTTTAATTAAGTAGTTTCTCAAGTACTTAATTTATTTCTAATTTGATGAACAGACACTACATTTTATTACTCCCTTGGAACACCCAGTTACCCGTCCACCTGATATTAATTTGTATGAGATCATAGACTACTTTACTTAATTACATAAGTAGCTGGTTAGCAACTTTAGTACATAATGACCTCAATCGCTTTATCCATATAAAATAATACAAACAAGAGTTACGTAGGTTTTAAAGATTGTAATAAGCCAACCTTCCGTTAAAATAAAGATTGAAGAAATAAGATGATGACACAAAAATCTCCACAAGAAAAAAAAAGTTCGAAACATCAAGCATAAAAAAAAAGCAAAGACCAAGGCACCGCAACATACATCCAAAAGCCTAAATTCGCAAATAAAATCCCCAAAGCAACTTACATCGAGGTGAATGACATTGTCACTGCCAAGATGGGTTGAGCATCTGCCCACTATTCAAAAAAAAAATTAGGCACCCGCGCTGTAAGCCACCGTAATGTCCGACTAGGCGATAGAAATTAATCTAAAATAAAATATACATGTGTTACGCTTTTATATAAAAATATCATCACTGATAACATCTATGTTTGTACAATAGGCATTGAATCTACGTTATTTCAATAGTATGAACTACCTAACCGTACAATATTTACAAACAACTTAGGTAAATAAATTGTTATGACAACTATTATCGGCGATCCAATGCGTAGATAACGTTCCAATTAAATGTGTAAGTACCTAACTAATTTATTTCACGACTGATATACAATAAGTATTAGTAAAGTGAGATAGATTCACCGGCATTTTTAGTAAGTAATACAACAGAAATTTCATAACAGAATCAACTGATAATAATCATAGATAAATAAATGGTACAGTCTTTTTACCCTTCCTCCATAGCGATGGCGCCAAAAGATTACCAAAACTTTTTTTATTCTTCCAAATAAGGCTAAGGTTACCGAGATTGAGAATGCGAACTTTTTAAAAACCGGTATTCGAGGCACGGATGCGAACCATGCAGCCGGCTGCCGAGAATATCTTTGCCAGACTGCGTGCGGCGAGTAATAAACGAACCATGAAGTTAATTTCAAGTTTAGAACGCGAAACATTGGATTGATTTCCTATTCCATTGCGGGGCTTGATAAACCATTATTCTGAGTTGTAAAGGAACAAAGGCAATGTAGTTAAAATAATGAGTATTCATCTGAATGATTTAACCATCTTTGTATGAGTTTCGTGAATGCTGCTATAGCTAGTGAGTCATTCTCATGAAATTACAATGCACGATGACGTATCCTACGTAGATTTAAGGAAATTACCATTTTACCTGTGTTATTGTTGACTTGATAATGCACTTGTTACCGCGGTCAGATCAAGGTCGAAGATGATCACAGATTAGAATAATTATTATGTCACAGGTTTGCTCAATTTAAGATTTTTATTTGTAACAAGTGACTGTTGAAACACCGGTATAATTATGTAAGTGTTAAAACTTATCGCACACAATGAGGTACAAAGGCAGACTTATTGCCTTTGGCATTCTATTCCAGTAATTTATATTTACTTAATTCAATTTATATTTGCATAGGTAGTAGTTAGAGTATTTTTACTGATCCTATTTTTCCTTGTTTAAATAAAAAAACATGAAATAGGGAAAATAGCACAATGGATACATTTACATTTTATTTTTTTAATGAAAACAGCACCTAGAATTAAGTCACGGTTCAGTACAAAAGCCATCGCTAAATCATCATCTGCCTAGCCTTTTCCCGACCATGTTGGGGCGGCTACTAGTCGAACTGTATTCAACCGAATGCCTATCTGACCTGCACATCCCAGTTACTGGGTAACACGCAATAGCGTAGCTAGCATGGGTGACTCCCAGTGCGCATAATTGACGATGCTAAAACCAGAGTGATCTAGGGCACAAAAATATGTTTCTGAGAAAATTGAGGAAATGCGTTAAGCGTTATTGTTGGAAAAAAAAAAACAAATTCTATAGTGAGATAATGTGATCCCTCAAGTAATAAAGTACTGGGAGGCACTTAGATCGGTGTGGTCTAAAAGAATTATGTTTTTTCTACCTCCTGGGGTAACAAACTCATTTTTGGTAAAAATGTCACTTAGATCACTCTGGTTTTAGCGTCGTCAATTGTGGTCTCACCAAAGTGTCACCCAAGAATAAAAACCGGCCAAGTGCGTGTCGAACCACGCACAATGAAGGGTTCCGTAGTTGGGATGGATTTATCCCAGGAACAAGCTTAACATTGTAGTTGAAAAACATGTTCTCCCATACATTCCAACTGCAAATGTAAGTTGGTCGACTGTTACTCGTTAACTTATAAAGCCTAGTTTTCCTTTTAACTTCGATATACCTATATTACTGCCGAAATAATTAATTTCCTTCCCGCTTTTGCTTTATTTAAATTATTTAGTTTGGATAACTTGGTTGAAATGGCTTCAAGCCTCAGTGGTTTATCGTTGAAAAACGTGATAATTTGTTTAAAAAAAAATGACAGTCGGGTGTCACCCCCAATCAGGTGGCACCCGGTGCGGACCGCCCCCGACGCCCCTCCCCCCCTATCTACGCCACTGGTAACACGATACCCCTTGGTAAGTGGTTAGACGGGGTATTGGACCTCTGGCTTCTGAATTCCCATAAATAAATAAAATAAAAATACCCTTTATTTCCTCTGACCTCTATACATACACAAATTCTTAGAAACTAATCAGCTACCAGGTCAGGCTGTCTTGCGACATAGGCCTCCTCTATCTCCTTCCAATTATTCCTATCCAGAGCTGTCCTTCGTCAACCTTTTGGCAGATCATTCTCCCACCTTTTCACTTGTTTTCCTCTACGTCTTTTTCCATTCCTTGGGTACCATTCTGTGACTTTTTTGGTCAATTTTTCAGTCTTAGCTCTCATCATATGACCTGTCCATTTCCATTTCAGTGTTCTTGTTTTAACTCTAACGTCTGCTACTTCGGTGATGTTCCTAATTTGTGTGGCTTTCCATTTGTCTAGTAGTCTCAGATTCATCATGCTCCTCTCCATTCCTCTTTGACATACACACAGCCTGTCTTAAATTTTTTGAGATAATGGCCAGGTCTGGCAGCCGTACGTGAGGCATGGAAGAATGCAGGTGTTGTATAGCTTTCTATTTTCTGAAACGGGTACATTTTAACTTTTCATTATATCTTTGAGAGACCAATATCTTTGCCAGGTGTTATTTATTCTTCTGTTTACTTCTTTAGTTGATAAATCTCTTACAGCTATAATCTGTCCCAGATATATATATTCATTCATATATGACTGAATTCCCATAACGACTATCAAAGATCTACCGTGCTTTCCGAGGCATGAAGGGGTCTCGGTACGTAATGGATGGTCACACTTTACAGAAGCCATCGCTAAATCCAAGAATCGATTAGTCAAATTCCACGGTGGCTAGGATTACTTTTTAGATAATGAGAAGAGATGCGCATCAATTTCTCACGATCTGACGGGTTGATCTGAATGATATATTACGACCACCCACGCGTGCCAAATAACTGCCGCTATTATTCTCTATGTCCTTTTCAATACATTTTTCTAGTTAAACGACTAGTGTTGGACATAACAATTTGAATGCCGAAATTGGTTCGGCTTAGTTCCTGCACTTCAGCCAAATAATAACAAATTACTAAAAACGTAATGAAATGATGCATAAAAAGATCAATGCAATCCAAAAATGTGTAAACATTTTTGGATTGCATGTTAATCTATAGTTTTCTTCATGGTAATACAAAATAGGCAAGTACTTCCATGGTTGTAACAGCTCAACCATGAAAGCTTTAGAGTTCATCACCACGTGTTCGCATTTCCGAAGATAGACGATTAATGCCCGTTTTCACCGACATCACCTATACTACCACCTACATATGGGACCTTTAGCTTAAAAGCTCCCCCAAACTAGCCCCTAAATTAAATTTCGTTTCACCATCATTTTTATCACATAACTATGGGACACATAGTTAAGTGACGTTTTGTTTTCGATAATAGTGACTGATTCGTCTTTGAACTTATCGATACTTTTAAACAAGATAGTTTTTTGTGAAATTCTCTAAAGTATACACATAAATGGATTCAGTTATTAATAAATTATGTTTTGATAGCAATAATAAATATTATTTCATTCATATTTTTAACTAATTTCATATTTTCTTGCATATTTACATTAAGAAACGTCGAGTGGTATCTGTGGTATTATTTGTATTTGACAGTTCTTTCTTTCCTTTGTGAAGTACTGACGTGAGATTTGATTGTTTGTTTCATTATTTGTTGTGACTTGTGCGTTGTGTGTTATTTTACCAACTTTTTGTGATATTTTAACTGATTTATCGGAGATACTTATAGAATTATTTCTGAATTAAAATAAAAAAATGTTAATTATATGGAATTGTAATTATGCGAAAACAATAAGAACAGAGGTTCCTACCTCATTGTTAGTTAGGTATCGACGTAAGTAGGTATCGTCGACTAAGAAAAAATAGCACGTTCATGAGCTTCATTTTTTTAGTTTTTTTATGGGCTACTTAGAAAAACTTTAATAAGTTAAATACTCACTTATCATCAGGAAATTCTAAGGTGTGTTCAATCTTATCCAATAAATAAAACACTGAAGATTTGCCTAACCTACATCTCCGCAAAAGTCAGTTTCATCAAAACTTTCGAAGTAGGTAGTTTGGTTGTTTCCGATATATTTTTGGTCTATGGCTGTTATTTACATCGAATATAGTAGAAACAGTTCCTAAATCTTCAAGAAATTCAAATAAATCACTATCTATCTTCGTGTCTTAAAAGATCACTTACGTATGTGCCGGTTTATGAGCCCACATTTCGACCACCTCAATGTAGGGGACCTTTTAACGTTTAACTGACCCCTTACTGTTGGTGAAACGGAAACCACCTTCTAACAGCCCCCTAACCCCTCTTAGGGGATCTCTTAAACTTAGGGGATGTCGGTGAAAACGGGCATAAACCGCATACTTTTCCTGGGAGATGTCGATGGATCCCCATGCTGCGGGTCTATACTCCATATGAAATAAGATTAGACATTTAAATAAACCTTGTTTACAGTCCGTTCAACCGATTTTGACTTCTATCGTGACATGACAAATGGCAGATGTAATAAACAGTTGGTATTGTAACCACGTTTTTGCTTTTAATGCCATCCTTAAGTCTAAGCGACTGCCTATCTGACCTCCGCAACCCAGTTACTGGGTAATACGATACCCCTTGGTAAGACTCGTTTGTCTGGCTTTTGGACTTCTGACGACCCGTAAAGACTGTCAAAGATCCACGAATGATCTATGCTTCAGCAATATGAATATTTATCTTTTGAAACCCATAGATCTTAAGAACTTTTGTTAGCTACCTATATTCTTACATAATCAGCCTAAATAATGTTCTCACTACTGGAGTGCTGGGACACAATCTTCCTCCTCAATCTTTCTCTTCCTTCTTCTTTTTCTTTGCTTTTATTGATTTGATATGACATTTATTTGAGACTTAATTTTACGACAATTACGACATTTAATTAATTTATTAATGTTCCGTTTGGAGCCGGACGTATAGAATAGCACCATCCCATTTCTTCCCGTGGGTGTCGTAAAAGGCAACTAAGGGACTTACTAGACAATGGACAACAGCGTTTTCTATGCATTTTTTTAAAACCATACTGAGATCGCCAACCCGCCTGTCAAGCGTGGCGATTATGGCAAATCCCCCCCCCCTTTTTGGGGGAGGCCTATGTCCAGCAGTGGACGTCTTTCGGCTGAAACGATGATGATGATGATGAATTAATTTATCTATTACGCACTTATAAAATTGACATTGTGTATTGTTTTTTGTATTTTATAGGGGTCAAGTTCCTGAAATAAATGTTTTTATTTCCTCACTGTGAGAGGGAGCGGGGTGTTTCCACGTGGGCCCAGTGCGGGTTGGTATGTCACATGTCTTCGATTTTTTTGGTTCTAGGACATGCCGCGCCGGTTTCCTCACGATGTTTTCCTTCACCGTTCTGAGAGCAGTGGTGATGAAATAATTTACACAAAGTAAAGCGCCTGCCTGGGTTCGAACCTATGACCTACAACTCGTAAGTCGCGGCCGTTATCAGTGCGCCACCACTTGACTGCTCTCCTATATTCTTGCAGATTAATTTATTCGTTTAACAGAAGGTAAATGTATTACCGAAGCCGAATGTACGTCCCATCACTAATGTTACGGTGTCACTGTGTGACGGCAGACGTCCATTACAGTGTAATCAGATGCGCTAGCGTGGGCAAAGTTACACAATACACGCTTTTTGTCCTCTACCGACTGAACAGTGACCAAATTGCCATGACGACTGCCAATGTATGCAAATACTAGCTTCTGCCCGCGACTTCGTCCGCGTGACCCACTGCGTCGCATCGCATCGCCTGCCTGCGCTAATATCTACTTCGTTTTGGCTTAGCGTTCTTTGTGTCTTTTTTTCTTTTTGCTCGGCTCCCAAAGGTCGTAGGGTGATGTTAAATAGCCTATAACTTTCCTCAACAATTAAGCTATCAAATGCAAAAATATTTTTTTGAATCCGACTGGTAGGTAGTTCCAGAGATTAGCCCCTACAAACTTACAAATTTTACCTCTTTATATGATTAGTATAGATGGTGGATGGTGGAGATCAAACAAGTTTAAAAATACAGAGCTCTTTATTAAAAAACCGGCCAAGTGCGAGTCGGACTCGCGCACGAAGGGTTCCGTATCATTATCTATAAAAACGGCAAAAAAACACGTTTGTTGTATGGGAGCGCCCCTTAAATATTTGTTTTATTTTAATTTAATTATTTATGTTTAAAGTGAATATATAACTAAACATTCTGTGAATATTTCAAGCGTCTACCTGTTGCCGTTATCATTATCAAGCAAAAACGAGCAAAAAAATCACTGCTTTTTAGTATTTGTTGTTATAGCGGCAACAGAAATACATCATCTGTGAAAATTTCAACTGTCTAACTATCACGGTTCATGAGATACAGCCTGGTGACTGACGGACAGACATACAGACGGCGGAGCATTAGTAATAGGGTTCCCATTTTACCCTTTGGGTAAAGAAGATGATTTAAAAATTATTGTATAAAATATAAAAATAAACCTATTTTCGGTTTACTTTATAAATAATATGTGTATTGACAGTTTGTGTAAATAATAGGAGTAGACAACTGTCTACTGTAGATTACTATCTTCTCAGTGTTTGCAATTATTGCTGTACCTACTTAGGAACATAAAAAATATTTATCACTAAAGTTACAGTTAGCTTTATCACGTAGGAATTTTGAATTAGAATCTGCATCCTTTGTCAAACAAGCCATATTTACATAGTGTGCCGATCTGCTCAATAATCAAGTTCCTTGATCGTACAAATAGATCCTAGGACCTGTCTGAATGGACCAAAGTTTAATAAAAAGACCAAGTACGACTGCATTTATTTATTTTTGGTACTTAAAGGATACTCGTTTTCTTTCATCTTGTTTTCATCTTTTCAGTTCATGTTTTGCAGTCGGGTTTTTTGTTTTTCTAATTAACTTTTTTTATTTTAAAATAAATTAGGTTATTACTCACTTTATAATCGGGTGATAACGACCTCGTACTCACTCACTCCAAAAATTCGGGATAGTTTTTGTATTATTTCTCATTCAAATTACTTTTAAAGATATAATAAGTTTATAATTCTGTAATCACCTTTTAAGACCCTTCATTTTGATACCCCACTCGATGGGCTTGGGAGAGATTTTTTTTTCGAAAACACACTTTTTGGCGCCAGAAATCATCACATTTTGATTTTTTATAATTTTAATATACCCTATGACACTCGCGCAATAAAGTCGAATCTAACGACATATCATTCATAAAAATCGGTTCAGCCGTTTAGTAGTTACGAGGGAACATAGGGACAGACAGACATACATACATACAGGTCAAACACATAACCCTCCTTTTCTGGCTTCGCCGTAGTCGGGTAAAAAACAAATGACTGTTAGTTAATATTTACAGAGAAAGCAAAAAATACTCCAACTATTCATTGAGGCAGATCTATTTCAACTAGAATCTAAGTGATATTTGTACAATCGGGCCTGACAATTCCATTCACCACCCATCTCCACAATGTCCATAATAACTAGACACTAGTCGTATATCGTTAAAGCCAATTGTAGTGAAGGTCACCAAGATCATTTATCTCGACGCGAGGAGCATCTTCAAGACTACTGTCTTGCGTCAGCTGTAATTATTGTCGCTTTTTATAACAGGCTAATTATTTGTGGTTTCTTTATAAATGTGTGTTTGATTGGATGTAGTTTACCGTCCAAAAATACATAAATAGGTACATTATGGGTTTTCAAAGATAAAACTTTGCTTGTAAAGATGTCTTCGTTGTTTACAAAATGCTTATTGCTGTATCCTATTTCAACCAGGGCCGTACAACCCCGGTTAAGAGTTAAGCCTTTCGAAGGGGTAACCCATTCAATGGGTTACCTTTATCATGATGTAACCCATTGAATGGGTTTTATACTAGAAACCCAGTGAAAGGGTTACATGATAACCCATTTAATGGGTTCTATACCTACTTGAAACCCAGTAACATGAAAAAATCATAATATTATGTTATTTCGATATGCGCCCAGCACGCGTAGCATGACCAATTCTATCTCTATTCTACCCAGGGACCATTTTGGTTACCATTTTAGAAAATCCCATTTTACAAAAAATGGTTTTGCTAAGTAGTTAATCAAAAACCCATATGGTGTGGGTAATTTTGAATGGCTTAAATTAAGCCGTTAAAATGGTTACCCACACCGTATGGGTTTCTATCGAAAACCCTTTCAACGGGTAACCAAATTAAATTTAAGCCGTTCAAAAGGGTTACCCATATCGTATGGGTTTTTGATTAACCGCTTAGAAAAACCCTATCGAAAACCCTATCAATGGGTAACCAAAATGGTCCCTGATTTCAACTGTACTACAGTACTAGTTTTGCAGGATAACCCCCAAAAGTAGTCATTAACTTAACTATGGACTTAAATGATAAAATTCATTCAGTTATATAGTAGTTATTGCTGATGTTATCGTAAATTAAACTTATATTAATATTTAGTACCACCACCTCAGTAACCTACAAAACCATACAATTAATTAATACTAAGTAAATCAAACTTAATTACAAACGCATTCAATATTAGTCCCAAATAACTTTCCCCTCACCAACCAACGCCAATATTTTGTACAAACATTTGTACCAACTTACCCATGTTTAAGAATCGGTCCATTTTGTGACGGCTGCTTAGAATATAAGTTTAGCAACGACTTTGTGGTTGTAAATCTAAAGAGAGCACAAATAAACAATTAGACATTACAGGAAATTAATAGAGAAATATGAAGTAGCGAGCAAATAACATGAGCTGTGGCAAAGAGCATGAATATTCAGCGCTTGTGTGAGCAAAGTAAAGTTAAACTGAAATGATAAAAGCTTTTGGTGTTTGTGTATCTCTAGGCCTTGAAGTTAGGGGTGCTGATATCTCTAGGCCTTGAAGTTAGGGGTGCTGACATCTCTAGGCCTTGAAGTTAGGGGTGCTGACATCTCTAGGACTATGATAAAACGATGATTTTTTTCTGAAATTATCGGCTATCTATAGATAATGCCGTGTAACTTATAACAGGCGATTAATAATAAAATTGAATTTAATCTTTATTTCTCTCCTCACAAAGGTTCACAGTTATACAGTTATTTTTTTTAAACGTTCTCCCACACTAGGAATTTCTCCTGGATTGTGGGTGCGTTTACAAACATTTAAACTCACATACACAAACAGCCAGACCCGGAACAAATACTTTTAGGTCACACAAATATACGACACGCAGCGCAGCAGTCAATTGCTTAACCACTGCGCCAACCGCGCCGTCAACCATAACGTTTTGACAAAACTGCATGAAATATGATCCTTTGTGAGAGACTGGCGTCCATATTAGGAAACCCTGTGTGACGAAATTGAATTGATTTTGAATTCTAAGACACAGGTCGCCTAGATATTTTTTTTTAATTTGGTAATTTTCCTCTGTGTTTGCCTTCGACAGTATTTTTTTATTAAATTGAGAAAATCGATAGATTTCTGTCAAAAGAGTGGTTACCTCGACCAGGTATGTTGTATTACCGGCTAGGACAAGGCCTAACTGTATGGCAGTTGTAGGAATATTTTAAAGTTAAGCTGTACGTTTGGCGTACTTTGCTTGTGCGATCTAGGATCCTGTAACCTCAGTGGCGTCATCTTTTACTATGTGGCCAAGCTGTCTTACAAGACAGTTCTCATTTTGCCCGATAGATGTCGCTATATAACGTTTTTATCCTTTCCGACCCCTGCGTCCTAATCGAATACGACTGTCGCGCGAATAAGCGATCGTTTACGTGAATAATGACATACAAACGCGACTTGATTGGTAGCGCGAGTATGGCCCAATATTCAAATAAAAGAGCGCGATGTTCGTGAAATCGCGTGACGATCACTTTCAGTTAGGACCCGGCCTACCTCTTTTACACACCGCTAACTCCTAGGTATATGATACTTCTGCACATACCTGCTACTAGGCAGCAGTCCCTGCGCGTTGAAGTCGCCCGTAGAGTTCCAGCGCTTGGTGAGGTTGTTGACCCCGGGCGAGACGCTCTGGTTACTGGACGTAGAGTTGTTTCGTGATCTAGATGTATACGATATCACTACGATACCGGCGCTTAGCTACTAGACATGAAGCTAATGCTCTTGGGCTAAGCAAGCGGCTAAGTAAAGTAGAGTCTAGGTTTGGAAACAGAATGTTGCCCTAAAAGGTAGATATTGAATTTTCATTAAGCTGTTTTTGTCTTCAACGTCACCATTCAGCAGAGCGACGACCACTGCTGGACATAGGCCTTCCTCGAGTTTCGCCACAATGTAATCTGCATAATCTAAAGCTAATCTGTTTGTAGCCTCTTTAGTTTTGAACGTACATGGTTGGTCAGGTTGGTCATCTCAATATAACAATATGCTTATGATTCTCATAAGTCTTAAAATTATCTATAAATCTCGTGCTCATCCTCTTAAAATTAATCTTAAGTCGCTTTTTATGACATTTCCGGGATCGGAGGTGGATTTTGCATTTATCCATTAGATTAGAGCACTGTCGTCGGGAGAAGCGGTTGCACTAAAGCAGGTGCACGTACGCGTAATGCAGCAAAAGATGCTAAAAACACTGCGTCAATTCTTCGCTATCCACCACCATTTGAACTTCTACTTAACCTAAAATACTCCTCCTACTAATCTACTTTCTAAGTCTTTACCGAGGGGTAAAGACTCGACAATCACCGTATAATATCGGTGCAATACCACACCACAGAACGTATGTTATGGCGACTTTTAGCAACAAAATATATGCAGTGCTTTATATCTTGATTTAAGGGTACGATAAGCGACTTTTAATGATTTTATACTGAAGATCACGTCTAAACGAGTAGTGTTAATGATTAAAAAAAAATATATGATAAATTAGAGCATTTTTTCAATAACTTAATATGTGAATATTTTGGATTATGTTTATATTACATCGTGAAATTAATTTGTAAAGTTATGTCTAACGCGGATAAAAAACTGAGAATGACGGAAAATCTACCAAGCGTATTTTTCTGAAACCTTCACCAATTTAAAGATAATTTAATTATTGATCTTTTAGTATACGCATTTTATTAAAATACCTTTTGTTTTGTGTATGATAAATTAATAATGCGTTAAGTTGGGGACAGTGCTCCTTGATGGGCGAGTCCTATTACTGGCTGAACGTACGACGCGTTGCGTGAGCTCAGTACAGAACACGCAAGCTAACCACTCAAGGTCACTGACATATATCTGCGTCTTAATAGCAGATATGCTTAGAACTACTCATTCTGTATGCCTTAGTTCATTATTCCAATACACGTCGTTCGTATGAAACGCGAGAATCCTCACTCAAGTTCAAGGCACTTCACACCTCGTTCATCCACTGTGATAACCTGAACGTGACATCCACCAGTAAAATAATATTGTAATATGCTTACATGAAGCTTCAAGTCCATTAATGTCATTGCTAAAAGTCACCATCTGGCTAAGGCAGCGTAGCCAAGACCACAGCGCAATGTGCCATCCAGCTTAGCGTGGTGGAAACTAAGGGATAAGGGACTAATCACACTTATTCAGCTCTGTTCAGCCTTTGTCCACAATCGTTGTTTTCTATGGAGAAAAGCTGAACAGAGCTGAATAAGTGTGGTTAGTTCCTAATGCTATTAAATCACTTTTAAGGTTAATCTGCAGCTGTAGCCTGCGAAATTTAAATTTCTGATTTTGTTTGCAATTTGTAGGTCATTGTCAGGTATGTATTTACGTATTGACGATATAATGTTTACAGAATTAGAATCATTAATACATCTCTCTAAGTTAGATTTGTTGAATTGAATGTTTTTTTCATGAAATCATGACATTGGGGCCAATATAACTCTGGAGAGATGTATGAATGATTCTAAAGGTTTTAATTCTGTAAATAGACATCTGTTCTATAGGTTCTGGAGTGGCAACCGCGTACCGAAGACGTAGCATTCGAAGGCCTCCTACAAGGTGGACCGATGACCTTGTGAAGGCCGCAGGTATCCGCTGGATGCGGGAAGCACAGAACCGGTCGAAGTGGCGGTGCTTGGGGGTGGCCTATGTCCAGTAGTGGACGTCTTTCGGATGATGATGACATTTGTTATAGTCACATATCATATTTTGATAAAGGTACAACCTGATACTGACCTGCAAATAGCAAAAAACCTAAGAAAATTTGGATTTTACGGCGATGGATGCGTAGTTCATACCAATATAATTTGTAAATCAAACATATTCTTAAGGTAGTGTGTCTTTCTTCCGATTGGAATACAGAATATCTAGGTTCCCAAATATATATTTTGAATGGACACTGATTTAAACAAGAATTATGAGAAAAATAAGGTTTCTATAGAAATTTTAAATTCCTCATATCTCGTCTTTACATCATTGTCCTTTCAAAATATATATTTGGGAACATAGACATTCTGTAATCCAATCGAAATAAATACGCACTACCTTAAGAATATGTTTGATTTACAAATTATTTTGGTATTACGTTTTTATGAACTACGCATCCATCACCGGCCCCTTAAGCTTTGCACTTTGGTGAAGACTACGCGACCAAACCCCACTGGATAAAAAAAAACAAACTTTTAAAGCTCGTTACACTTTGCTAGTTTGATATGCTCTCATATCAAACTAGCAAAGTGTAACGAGCTTAGTACGAGTAGTACAAAGTACTACGAGTACTCTCATAAGTTTACCTCGTCACCAAACTCCTTTAACCTCTACTATCAGCAAATGCTGCTGCTAGTTCTGTTGCGCATCGACTAAACGAACAGTATTGCTACCGGTTAAAAAGTGTCTCTAGTGAAAAGGAAGTGAAAAGTCTTATTTTAGTGAAACTAGCAATCAGCCAATTCCAAAATAAGTAGATACCATTTAAATATGAGCGTAACGTTCGACAGTGATCTTTTAGTAAAAAGAGGTTCCATACAATTTTACTGAAATCAGACCTCATTCAAAAATGACCTCTGAGTTTGTTTCGGCCTTTCTTCTCAAAGTAGTCAGATACTTAACAAAAAAATTGAGCCTTTACGGGACGACTGACAGATGTGAAACATCGCACTACACACACATTTACACACTACTAGATAAAGACTGTGTATAGTGGCCGATCGCCACGCGGCATGTGTCGCCCCGCCAGCAATCGGTTTTACGTGCGCCTTTAGATGTTTCACATCAAAAAAAAAAACAAAATAAACCTCGTCTAGTCTTTTTTTTAAATATGATTGACGTTTTAAATATATTTGTACTTACAGAAACAAAAATCATTATCATTAAACTTTTCACTAGACCCAAGTTCATAAATCCTATTATTTAGTTCAGTCGGTGCACAGCAGTACCAGCCCGTCTGTTCTATAAAAATCTCCCCGTAAAAAAATTGGTGAGAAGTGAGCGGCCATGCCACTGATGACACTTTTGATAGCTCACTTTGCCAAGTGTTCACGGTGAGATGTTTATAGAACAGAGCTGCAGGTCCAGTATGTACCTGTAAGGTTGCGGCGGGTGCGGCACGTGGTGCGGCGCGGGCGTGGCGCGCGGGGAGGGGGAGGGCGCGGGCGACAGCGACGACGACGACGCGGGGGAGTCCGACTGCAGCGAGCCGGTGGACTGGTGCTGAGGGCCGCGTCTGGAAACAATTCAATACTTGTTAGTATAAGCCCAAGTTCCGTTTGGTGCCGGACGTGAAGAATAGCACCATCCCATTTCTTCCCGTGGGTGTCGTAAAAGGCGACTAAGGGATTTACTAGAGAATGGGCAGCAGCGTTCTCTATGCATTTTTAACACCATACTGCGATCGCCAACCCGCCGGCCAAGCGTGGCGATTATGGCAAATCCTCCCCTTTTTGGGGAGGCTTATGTCCAGCAGTGGACGTTTTTCGGCTGAAATGATGATAAGCCCAAGTACGCACAGCTGATTTTGTTTTCGCAAACTGCTGCGAAAGAGCGCCGAAAGTTGGAAAGTCAACATTTTGTTTCATTGACGCGCTGGGATGGGCTTTGTTGGATTCTCAATGCTCGGCTTAACACCGAGAGTTGAAAATCCAGTGCACAATAAAATTCCGCCGCAATATTTTTACCTCCGCGTGAACGTGGGGTTAGGTAACCCTTAATTAGTGCCGGATTTAATATTGGCAATAAACAAATGTGAGGCAGGAGTGTGGTATTAGCCGGTAGTAGTCCGGAACTGCCCAGACTGGATCTTGAATGGGTCTGTCTGGGCGTCCATGAGGATTTACCACTCCTGCCAAAAAAAAAAAGAAACCCTTACTTAGTCAGACTACATTTTTTCAGTGCCGGAACTCAGGCTTCCTCCCTGCCTCCACGTGGGTCTAGTGCAGCTTAAATATACGTTAAATGTCTGAAATGACCCTTAGTAGCCTGGTACGACATTAGTGACTGTCACATAGGGGTGACCTATTACTTGCCGGGAACCACACGGCAAAATAAAGCATTTGAAGCACTTCAAAAATTTTAATTGGTAAATTCTCGCTACCTATAAAATGGATAACCATGCATAATCAGCCTATAATATCCCCACTGCTGGGACATAGGCCTCCTCTCGGTGACAGGGAATGAGCCTTAAATCAGCATGCATAAGTGTGACATCCACCAACCCGCACTGGGCCCCAGTGCGGATTGATTGATTCTAGGACATACCGGTTTCCTCACGATGTTTTCCTTCACCGTTTTAAGAGTAGTGATGAAATAATTCACTAAAAGTGAAGCGTCTGCCTGGGTTCCAACCTACGAACTACAGCTCATATAAGTCGCGGCCGTTCCACTTGGCCATACTGCATAACCATAATAGATCGAAAACACAATCACCGTTGTGGTAATGAGGATGTACTGGAGCCGTAGCTGGAGGTCCTCTTGGCAGTCTCCCGGTATGACGGCTGCCTCAGTCGTAGCTCCCTCGTCGGAGTACCCGTAGAACCTGGAAGCAAAGGAAACGTTCTTTAAGAAACAAAAGAAATATGGGATCAGGTTTGAGTTTGGGTCGGTTAATTTTCCGAACTTAGTGCCTGTTTCACTGTACTACTGTTTTATCTATGATACAGATAGTGACTTTACACTATCTACATAATCACCCTATAATTTCCCACTGCTGGGACACAGGCTTCCTCTCTGTGAGAGGGAGTGGGCCATAATCCACCACGCAGGCCCATTTCGGGTTGGTAGATGTCACATATTGTCTTCGAATTTTTGGTTCTAGGACACGCCGGTTTCCTCACGATGTTTTCCTTCACCGTTTTGAGAGCAGTGGTGATGAAATAATTGACACAAAGTAAAGCGCCTATCCGTCCGTTTGGTGTCGGACGTAAAGAATAGCACCATCCCATTTCTTCCCGTGGGTGTCGTAAAACGCGACTAAGGGACTTACTAGAGAATGGGCAGCAGCGTTCTCTATGCATTTTAACACCATACTGCGATCGCCAACCCGCCTGCCCACACACAACCCCACAACACAGGGAATCACCATATGTTAATTTAAAAGAGTGTCCGTGGAGTTTCTTGCCCGTTCTTCTCCTTAGGTACCTACTAAGCTTTGGCATGGGCAACTAGCTTGATCTTTATGACTGACCGACCCCTTGACAATTCAAAAGTGCCTGTAATTTGTTTATTTGAAATAAATGCTTTGAGTTTGAGTTGAGTTTGAATCCTAGTGTGGGGTTCAGGGAATTTGTGAAATCTAGCATTTATGGCTCTTATGTAACCTATTACAATTTTTTTTATAATGTACCGTGTTTTTGAACTGAATGAAGTTTTTTTATTATTTTTATTATTATTAAAGGCCTAAGTCCAGCAGTGGACATCTTTCGGGTGAAATGATGATGATGATGGAAGCGCCTACCTGGGTTCGGCCCCACGACCTACAACTCGTAAGTCGAGACCGTTACCACTGGGCCACTGCTCTCGCTTTCACTATCCTCATCCTCATATATATATTACCAGCTATAATAAAAACCGGCCAAGTGCGAGTCGTACTCGCGCACGAAGGGTTCCGTACCATTATCTATAAAAATGGCAAAAAAACACGTTTGTTGTATGGGAGCCCCCTTAATTTTTTTTTTTATAAAACGTTGCCCCACACTAGGAATTTCTCCTGTATTGTGGGTGCGTTTACAAAAAAAAAAATTGTTTTATTTTAATTTAATTATTTATTTTTAAAGTCAATATATATCTACATATTCTGTGAATATTTCAAGCGTCTACTACCTGTTGCCGTTATCAATATAGAGCAAAAACTAGCAATAAAATCACGTTTGTTGTATGGGAGCCCCCTTAAATATTTATTTTATTCAATTTTTTAGTATTTGTTGTTATAGCGGCAACAGAAATACATCATCTGTGAAAATTTCAACTGTCTAGCTATCACGGTTCATGAGATACAGCCTGGTGACAGACGGACAGACAGACGGCGGAGCCTTAATAATAGGGTTCCCGTTTTACCCTTTGGGTACGGAACCCTAAAAACGTAGGTTAGTAAGTACTATTAATTTATCTGCCAAAAAAAGACACCGGAACTTATCCAGAAGTGGTGAAGCAGGCCAAATTGGCAGAATTACTCGTAGTTTTCTATTATAATGATCACGATTTTTCTACGCAATTAATCACGTCTACCGTCCTTTCAAAAGAACGTTATGTGCATAATACAGTGCTAAGAAATCTTCACACGCTCGCTCATCTTGGAGGAAATTAACTTCATGATAATTTCATAATTATTTCCTATCGGTAAGTAACTTATTGGATGCACAAATCATTTAGATACACAGCTTCCGTGGGATAGTGAAGTAAAGAGCCTTCTCTAAACGATATGACGCCCAACTTTAAAGACTTGCATACATCTTTTTAATCTATAAACTACTTAATTATTCTTTGTCAAATTATCTTAATATTATTTTGCTAAAGTTATGTTAGAAATAATAGAGTTATGTACACGTATAAAGAGAAAAAAACCGGCCACGCGCGTGTCGGACCACGCACAATTAAGGGTTTCGTAGTTGGGTTGAATTTATCCCAAGAACAAACTTTACATCAGGGCTATAAACCGGTTAATTTTTATTTCCGAAGACACAAATTATTTTTGATACAATTGATCTTCTTGAGCTTCAAAGATTGCTACATTTAAGTTCAGTATTGATTTTGTAATAAGTAGGTATATTTATTTTCTCTTCACAAATGTACAGTTAGTATTGCTTAAAACTAGCTTAAGGATAAGTTTACATTTGTGAGAGACTGGTCCTTGAAATAGGCAATAGCAACGCCTGTGGTACAAGTCACCAGGACCCCACGACGCTTCTTAATGTACATTGGATGGTTTTATGAAATAGGAAGAGAATTTACAATATAAGAAAGTAAAAAGTAATAATACAAAGCAACATAACGATAATTTAAACTTTCGAGAGTGGATTTGACTGTGTGTTGTGTGCGTAAGTGTGAGAATAATTGTAATAATTAACAGAATATGACTAATAATATACCATAGACTTCTTAGAGGTTTTCACGTCACGTCACACGGTACAGTTCGCAATACGTTTTTATTTTCTAATTTGCTCCCAAAAGTGACTGCCATATTCAAAATTAATTTATTTACGGCACTTATTATATGAATTTCAACTTATCGATCCAGTAGATTCGGAGCAAATTGGCAAATCAATAAGTAGGTAAAGTGTCCAAATGGTTGGCAAGGCATACCTACTTAGTTAATTTGTGAGACCAACGTACACACGGCTACACATCAAGCTATACATTTCCAGCATCAGCTGACCTCTATTTGGTCGGAAATCTTATACTATGCGAGAGCAGCTTATACTGGAAATGTATAGCTTGATGTGTAGCCGTGTGTACAACGCTTTGAACCTTTTAATTTAACACGTAACTTTATTGGAACACGTCAGCCGAATGATTTATGAAAGGCTAACATAAACGGGGCCACCAGCCGTGCCTATTCATGTAAGTATTAATTTATTACATTTAATATAAAAACTATACCGAACAGTGAAAGGACACGGTTTCGTAAATATTGACTAAAGGCTCCGCAGACAGGCGCTGCCTGTCGTGCCCGCGATATCGCTCCAGCCTGTACGAGTCTTTATACGAGTACGTTGTTTTCTTGCTTTTGTTTCTTATAAATACATTGCCGAACTTTAAATAACAGAATGATTAATGACCGTGAAGTTTAGTCGAGGGATTAAAATGTTAAGCATCTTTGGGTCAATTAGCTTGCACCGTGCATGTGACTGTTTTCGACTACATACTGCCAAAATGAATGAAAAATATGACAGTTGAAAAAGGTAAAATGGGCCCGTTAAGGCTTCTACATACCGGGGCGACTTGTCGCGCGACGCGACGCGACACAAAGGCACCGCTCGTCCCGCGACACGCGGGGCCTTTGTGCCACGTCGCGTCGCGCGACAAGTCGCGCCGGTATGTAGAAGCCTTTATGCGGCGAAGTAATGTTTCTTTCGCCGAGGAAAATTTAACTTTTATTTAGTAGTGAAAGCACGATGATAAATGCTATAAAAACAATTAATTTGCAGTTACTTTAATGACCGTATTAAAAATAAATTGTTGTCTGCATTACAGCTATTTGTCAAGATTAATTTACTGAAAGTTTCTAAAACAAATAATAATATAACGTAGAATGAATATATATTTTTAGGTGCGATTGTATGTGTAATTTCAGCTAAATAGGCGTTATTTATTTAAAACTTGCTTTTGCCCGCTGCTTCGCTCGCGTTACTTTAGAATTTGACAATCAATTCGGGTTGTACTCTGCTTGTAATAATATGCGCAGGTGGCGCCATCTATTATCATAAGAACGTTATTGTTGTTTTCCTCGGGAACAGTATATTTTTTATGGATGAAAGGTACCCTATGTCCGTTTCTGTGCACCAGACAACATATTATACGGAAAATTTCAGGATGATCGGTTCAGTGGTTTATGCGTGAAAAGGTAACAAACAAACTTACTTTCGCATTTATAATATTAGTTAGGATTGACTGCCACATTGGTCTAGTGGCCGCAAGCGCTACTACTGAGCATGAGATCCTGGGTTCGATTCCCAGATCGGGCGTAGTGATATTGGGATTTTGCATTAGGAATTTATCAGTAGCAGCCCGGTGTCCGGATATGTGCCCGGTTGATATCAATAGGCTCGCCCCCTATATTATATGGTGTTTAAACATAACTGGCGAAATGTGGTTGTACTGCAGATACACCTCTGCCTAACCCTTTGGGATTACAGGCGTGAACTTATGTTATTTCAAATTAATTACGGGTTTCACTACCAATAACGTTATTTCTAATAGGAACTTCTTAGGGTTCCGTACCCAAAGGGTAAAACGGGAACCCTATTACTAAGGCTCCGCCGCCTGTCTGTCTGTCCGTCTGTCACCAGGCTGTATCTCATGAACCGTGATAGTTAGACAGTTGAAATTTTCACAGATGATGTCTAAAAAACAGAATAAAATAAATATTTAGGGGGGCTCCCATACAATAAACGTGATTTTTTGCTCGTGTTTGATCGTCTACGATTGATTAACGGCAATAGGTAGACGCTTGAATTATTCACAGAATATTTTATATTGACTTTAAAAATAAATAATTAAATTAAAATAAAACAAATATTTAAAGGGGTCTCCTATACAAAAAAAAACATGATTTTTTGCCATTTTTATAGATAATGGTACGGAACCCTTCGTGCGCGAGTCCAACTCGCACTTGGCCAGTTTTTTATACGTATTATCTATTAGTGCTATCATTATGTACGTATGTTTCACTTCTTTCTACGGATATCGCGCTCTGTCTTCTACCACGTTAATACTCTTTTTTGTTTTATTTTTTGCAATTGATTTTGGGACTTAAGGGTCCCCGAAACGATCAATTGCAATTGTCAATTTTTACGCGATTGATACGCAAATTGATCGTCTACCAAGTGCAATTGTAACGATATTACTACAATCAAAATTGATGGCATTTGATCAATTGCAATTCGATATACATAATATAATTGATAGATAATAGTTTCGGGGACCCCTGACAGTTCTCTAGATCAATCATAGACAATATTGTCTCTACAAACACTGCTTCTTTGTCTGGTGGAAAGAAAAGCCCTGCTTTACAGCCAGTTAAGTCTTAGCAGAAAAAAATAAAATGCGAAAAATACAAGCGTCAATTGTAGAAATAGGAAGCTCTTATATTCCTATTCTAATAAATAATGAAAGAAAAAGTATGTATTGGAGAAACATAAAAATAAATTAATAGAATAAAATTAATAATAAACAGAAAGTCCTGTACGAGGCCAAAAGGCTCCCATGCGATAGTTAAAAATAAATGTCACAGCGCTAATAAACATAATATTCACCAATATAAGCACCATTTCTCTGTCCCGTGCTGGGCTGGGCTGTGGGCGCTCTGCCCTCCAGTGCGTTCAGTCTCCGCAGGGCGTCTGCGAGGGTGGACCGGAGACACAGCAACTCTTCAGCTTGGCGAGCGCATCGCACCTCCAGCTCGGCCACGCGGGCCGCCAAGCCCGCGCCCTCGCCTTCTAGCATTTCATCTGGAATTGAGAAAGGGGGATATTAGAGATACGTTGATAATATTGCCAGGATTTTGATAATAATTCTTAGGAAGACGCCAAAATCAAAATCAAAGATGTTTTTTTCAAACCTACATGGGCACTTATGAAACGTCAGGAGCTAGGTGCACGGTTCTAATTGGTCGTTTCCTATGGAGAAGAGCTGGCAAGCAACTCCACGGTTACTATTTTAAAAATAATTGCCTTTTACAAAAATGCCACGGAAGGTGACGGTTGGCAAGCTAATACATACCGGGGATAAGGATAAGTGTGGAGTGCGGGAGTGCTCCCAAAGGTAGTTAGAAACACCGTATGGTTTTAGTCATAATCTGACAGACCCGTCTCCTCGGCGCAAAGTCCCAGAGATTTGATGTCAAGTTTTAAAAACGAAAATAAAAAAAAATAATTATCGAAGGCAATCAATAGATAGAAGCAGTTTGTTGATAATTATTGCAATAAACATTATATTGACGAATCACGGAAATTAATTACTTCTTACGTGATGAAATATTCTGGTGATGGTAAATTCATCAATAGAATATATACTATCAGCAATTAATTTGCTTTCACCGTTGCCGTAACACATGCTATTCGTGATGGATTTGAGGAGTTTCATAAAAAATATTGCGATGATGCCAAGGCTAATAATGTTACAAATGATCTTACGCCAATAGGAAGTATTGGATGAGTTGTTTGTAAAGGATCGATCGTTGAATCTAATCCAGAGAACCGAAAGGAAGCTGTTTGTATAAACATGACAGATTATTTTTGAAACAGGTATAGAGTCGGAAATGGAAACTGAAGGTGACAAGGTGACCGATAACCATTTGAAGGTTGCAGCAAAATCTGCTTACGCAAATACAAGGAGATAAGTCTTGATGACTTTATCATTACTCCTGATTGTTTGGCAACTCTGACCAGTCACCACATTATGTAGCAATGTAGCAGTTAGCTGTCGGACGACTCAGTACAACAGAATTGGTTTGCAAATTCAGCTCCTTAGTTGACACACTATTGTGTCCCAAACAATAGTTTATACGACTGTGCAAGAAAAAAAATTGCATAATCAAGTGTAAGGGAATTTGGACTTTATGTCTTAGGTAGAAAGGTTAACTGGAAAGAAGTAAATAGTGTCGTTTATGTGATTGTGTATAACGATCACGGTACACAGCTATCGGCAGTCGCTCGTTGTGTTTACTTTATTTATATTTACGAGTATAGCTGCTTTGTTTTCAATAGAATTGCAAGTGTTTTTTGTAGGACTAGGCATTACATAATTTGTGGCAAATGTGGGTCTAGGTCGACACTAGGACGTAGTCAGGTCTATCGTTAGGTCAGATATTCTATTGTTTTATATTCTTCGGGCAAATATGGGTGTAACCTTTGTATTATTTTAATAGTGGTCTTAAAAATCAAGAAAAGAATGGTAACAAAAAAATTATTAGACATTCTTTGCTATGCTCGGCTATAATCTTAAATATTATACTGTCTTATGCTACTACTAGGTATCACAATATTTTCATTTCATTCTGACTTAGGAATTCCTAGACTATCATCTTATCTCAATCGTCGTCATCTCGGTAGTGACATTTCTAGCCATATCATCATTAGACATTTTACGACCGCAAATAAAAAAAATACTGTTTAGAAAAAGTAGCGTCAGACACTCTTATTTTATGCTACAATCAAGTACAAACCCAGGATATAAGAACCACAAGGCAAGATACCTACAACAGAAATCATAACATAAAAGACAAGCTCCACAAAACAGTGCTATAGCAACAAACAACAAAGGTGCCAAAAGTAGATTTATTAATCCATGGGACTCACGCCAGGCTGCATAGACATCGTTCATGGTGTCTCCAGGCGAGTCACTAGCCCTCGAACTCCTGGAGTCACGGTCTCCATGGCTGTCCATCTTCAGTGGCACTTAGTGGACCATTTGGCACATATTAGGTACTATACAGTTCAGTTGGTTCAATTCATACTTTTTGGTTCCCTTACGCCTAACGAACTTCTGTTTTTGAAATGGATGTTATTGTTATGTGTGCATTTGTTTTGTTAAAGCTGTTTTGTTTTGTAACTTTTCGAATGTAATAGGTTTGTTGCAATATTATGGAAGTCGAGTTTGAAAACTAGATCAGTGTTTTATTGGTCAATCAGTCTATTGAGTTATAGATGTTAAATTATAGTTGTCCTTTGCAACTTAACAGTATACTGATTAATAAGTATACAATACTTGGATAGATAATTTTTAGAGGCATCAAAATTGACATCCTAAACATTCGCAGCGTCAGGTACTCCCACACTTTCAATGTCTTTTTTTTTGGGTGAGATATTATCAAAGAACTTGGGGCGTGTCAGACTTTTACTGACTAAAACCCACCCGTGTTCCTTCAATTGCCTGTCTGCCAGGGCAACAATATCCCTTTCGGACAAACCCGCAAACCTGGCAGGACACTTTCAATGTCTGGATTCTCACCTAGAATACGTAAGTGAAGTGTCTCCGAATAATTGCAAAAATGCATGCTTGTAACAATGTACAGTCACGTCGAAGTCACTTTCCCACATATTGAGGAATTCGGGTAACGGTGAATTTACAGGTGTGGCCGTTTGCATAAACATGTGCATTCTATTGGTAACTGTACCTCGACTCATGTCGCTTCGGCCGCGCTGACCTTTCTGTTTACAATCTTTATGGTGACCCGTTATTCTCGTTAAGAACCATGGTTAGATGAGATTTTAAATAATTTCTTTCTATCTTTATCTTATTACGAATTACTGAGCCAGTGATACATACACACTACTCAGAATACATACTCTATATGTATTAACAGTTTAGAGAATGGTGTGTCACCCAGCAACTACCTCTCCGAATAAAAAAAAAATCAATTCTATAAAAATAAATCAAAATTATATGACCATCAAAACCTACCTACTCTTATTTTGGAACAACACTTATCATGACTAACACCAATTCTGCCTTTCGAAACTTGATCGGTATCAATTCCCAGAATTCCGTAATAAAACTATCTAATTTAGTTATTACTAAATTAGATAGTTTCGACTTACAAAAACCTTTAAACTAGGTTAAACCACATTCGTATTGTACGAAAATGCACATGGTGACGAAAAAATTGTGACGTATTCCACCAATTGGCAACTAACGAGTTTACCTAAGTGACAAAGTTCAAAACTGATCAACGTATTCGTAAGGTGATGGTAGATATTAAATTCTTTTAAACTTGATACTTAAAATTAATACAGATTGATAGATGAACGTAAACGAAGCAAAAGGAGTATGTAAACATCGTATCAGGTGGCATTCTGCAGTTTCTGCGTACCCCATTTGAAAAAGGCGTGAGTTTATCATCATCATTCATCATTTCCGCCGAAAGACGTCCACTGCTGGACATAGGCGTCTCCCAAAGGGGGGAGTTTGCCATAATCACCACGGTTGGCGATCGCAGTATGGTGTTAAAAACGGTGCTGCCCATTCTCTAGTAAAGTCCGTTAGTCGCCTTTTACGACACCCACGGGAAGAAATAGGATGGTGCTATTCTTTACGTCCGGCACCACACGGACACATGACATGTGAGTTTATGTATGTATGTAATGCAGATTGCTATCTACTTGCATTCGTTAGGGGCAACGCACTGAGCACACATTTTATGTAAGAGGTCGGTAGATCACGAAAGTAGGAAGTCTCCGTTTATTGGACCACCAGCACCATGGGATAAAGCGAGTTGGTGCCACAATACACGAGCTTATGAAAGCAGTCGAGCGAACTTGAAGTCAGTCGAAGTAATAGATATCTATACTCTCCCATACATCGATATACGTTACGGTCAATTCTTCAACTGCAAATTTAAGTTGGTCGACTATTACGTTAACTTGTGAAGCCTACTTAGCTGTGATAGTTTTCCTTTTAATTTCGTTATATATATTATTGCCATGATTTTTTTCACATATCCAAAACCAACCATTTAGCTGGCAGGGGGGGGGGACACTTGACTTTGACAAAAAATAGCACTTTAAAGCTTCATATTACGCAAACGGATCCCTTAATTGAAAAATGGTTTTGACAAACCCACAATATTTTTGAACGGCCTATCCAACGATACTCCACACCATTGAATAGACGACAAAAAAAATATCATCCCCATTTCACGTGTAAGGGAGGTAAAAAAATGTTTTTCGTAATTTTATTTTTCCGGCATGATTAATATGTATACCTACCCATGCCAAATTACAGCTTTCTAGGACTAAGCGTCTCTGAGCTAAGCTAGGGACAGACGGACGGACGGACAGACAGACAGACAGACAGACGGACATGGCGAAACTATAAGGGTTCCTTGTTTACTACGGAACCCTAAAAAGGGATAGGCTTTGTTCGGACTATTTAGTAGATGGTTTATGTAAAGTTTTTTTTTTTTTTAGGTAGGTGGGGTAGGTAGGTAAGGCAGGTAGAGTAGGTATTCTTTTACCCATAGAAAGTCACGTTATTTGTGAGTGTCATAGAGTAAAAATGTTTACCGCCCAACGGGGTGGGCACGGGTCAGCTAGTTAAAAATAATATACTAATTTAAGGATTGGGCAATAGTGGAAAAGAGGGAGGGCTTTTGCAGAACAGGCTCATAATATAAATGCATCAGATAACTTGAAAGACGATAGCAGTAACCAATCTGCCTGCCCTTTCCCAGCTATGTTGGTTGGCTTCCAGTCTAACCGGACGCAGCGGAATAACTATCAGTATTTTACATGGAGCGAGTGCCTATCTGACCACAACCCAGCAACTGGGTAATACGTTACTTCTTGGTAAGACTGGTTGTCAGACTTTCGGGCTTCTGACGACCCCTAACGACTGTCAAAGATCCACGAATGACAGCGGGGACCAACGGCTTAACGTACTTTCTGAGGCACGGAGCAATCTCGATATGTAAAGATGGTCACCCATCCACGAACCAACCCCGGCAAGCATAGCTTAACCTGGTGGATCGACCAGTGCTGGTTTTATTACTTAGCCACGACCTCCTCTATAACAATAACAGTATAGATAAACTACGATAACATGGCCCGCCCCTCCAAAATCCAAAACGTTTGAAAGTATTTACGAAGCGCCACCAAGACTCACAAGTACTCACAACGCATGTTGTGTGTACTGAGACGGCCGTCGACCAAAAAAATAATTCAAGGATTTATTTATTCGTAAGGATGTGACTACAAACATTGAAACAGTAATTTGGAGGGGCGGGCCATGTGATCGTAGTTTATCTATAAATGAGTCAGTAATTAGTGAACAGGCTTCGTCTGGGTAAGCTCACTCCATCGTCGACTTTGTCCCTGTCATCTCAGCTCTAGATTAAAGTCAAGAGCAAACCCATCCTAAATAATTTTTTTTATTTCATATGTATTTTTATTTAATTTAATTCCTTTCAAAATTAAAAGTAAGCAATCTTATTAAATTGGAACAATAAAAGAAGTTTATGAATAAATTCCTCTGAAAACTGTACCTACGTACTCTACAGTGCTTAAACAGTCCCGTGAATTACAACACTAAGATATTAGCACAACAACAAAGTGTCGATTTTTCTCACGACCGAGAAAGTTACGTGAGAAGATTCGAACAAAAAAATTAAAGTAAACGCAATGTTTTGATGGCTCATTACGATCTTTAACTGCTTCGAAATAAGGTCGCTGGTCGGACATAGATTTAAATTGCTCTATTATAGATAAGTGCAACGTTAGAATTAATACTGTATCATTTCTAATGGCACTTAGATTGTTTAAACAATTGGGTTGTTATTACGTTTTAATCTTTGAAATAATCATAGTTTTGTATCGTTAATCATTTGTTTTTATTTTATAGAAGTATATTAAGTATATCCGATCCGTGCCTCAGAAAGCACGTTAAGCCGTTAGTCCCGGCTGTCATTGGTGGATCTTTGACAGTCGTTATGGGTCGTCAGAAGCCCGAAAGTCTGACAACCAGTCTTACCAAGGGATATCTTAGTACCCAGTAAGTGGGTTGTGGTCAGATAGGCAGTCACTCCTTGTAAACTACTGGTATTCCGCTGCGTCCGGTTAGACTGGAAGCCGACCCCAACACAAATGGGAAAAGGCGGGCAGATGATGAGTAAGTATATCCGATGGGACAGAGTCGCCACGCAGTGGGAGCTAGAAGACGGGTGTCGTCGCCGAGGGAGGCCGACGAAACGCTTACGTGATAACATACAGACGTTTTTGGAAGATTGTCCGGAGAAGGGAACACACAGGGAAATTGAAGAGCTGTGGGCCCAGCACTGGGACAATACAGGTTGAAAATAGTAAGAAATAAAATAGTCAGTACATATTGCTCCCTTTACGTGAAATAATCTCTCACGAAAAGGAAGCAATTCTATTTAAGTAACTTGCGATTTCCTAGATGAGATCCAGTTGGTGAAGCGGGTAATAGGTAGGTAATTTATAATTAATAAAATATTTCTGTAGTAAATAACTATCTAAGTGTCTAGGAAGTGGAGAATGGTTTTAGTGGCTTCTTAAACTATACCTTAAAGTTTTTAGCCTTCCTTACAGCTTCAAACATAGCAGAAAACGACTGTTGTAATTTGTGGTAATTTATCGATTATGCAACAAAGACTTGTGAAAAGTCAATTCTATCGGTAACCTTTCCACAGTGTAAACAAAAATCTGTAGCAATACTACCTCCAAATCTTGAAGCAACAATATTTTTCAGTGGTCTGGAGTCTAGAAAAGTCTAATCTAGGTTTTGTAAAACGTATCATTAACATAAGGCGTTTTTATATTTTGATTTCTGTAGCTCATGTAAAGCAGTAGACATTCACAGAAACCAATGAATAAGTATGTAACAAATGTATCAATGTATTCATCAATTATTCAATATCAAGCGTAATTTACTAAATTAACATTTACTCAACTGACCTCACTCGTATAATATTCCATTTAATTTACAATATTCTTACAAACATCTATGTAAATCAAAGTGTTACAGCATGAATTTAAATATAAAATGGTTAAAATCCACGTCAAAGGTAACGGGAATGTTCCCGTTGTTTATTTAGTACTTAATTTTAATCTGGTAGATATCAATGTTATCTCGTCTGTCGGCGACGCCGAGTCTAGATCTAACGTTCCATTTTATAGCTTGGCACGAATCTCGTGGCGCCTGCGAGCTGTGTCCGGAAACGTTGATGTTTACCACGTCTGTAGTCTGAGCGAGGAAACTAAGTTTTATTGTGATTGTCTTCAATCGATGAAACAAGGAAATGGCAAGACAAAAACAGGGTCTATAGAGAAGAGAGGAAGGGAGAGAAAAAAGGTTGTAGTAAAATTACAGATTGGTCCAGGCCGAGGGTCGCCACGAGGAGCGTTGGATCAAAGTTGGATGATAGAAAAGACCTGGGCAAAATTAACTCAATACAGGAATAGGTGGCTAATATAATGGAATGAAGACTGTAGATGTTGATGAACAAAATAAATGAGAGAAAGTAACAGTATAATACCGAACCTAGGCTGATTCATATTAAATAATAAAACGCACAAATTATTATACGCTAGGAGGCCCGTGAGAATCGTATGACAACAGGTAGTAGTATAGAAACAAAGTTTATCATCTTAAAGCAACATGAAATGTGCCATTATTATCGCAATCGGCAAATAAATTCCACTGATTGGCTTGTAAATCTAATACTTTACGACTACACAAGCCTTTTAATCATACTAAAGTGCCAGTTGTTCGAACAGCTTAGTATTCCCCTCACTTCGTAATGGAAAATCCAGACTAAGTGCGCACTTAGAGTGATCGTACATCTTTCAAAGTAGGAGCAGCATTGCCAATCAAATCACGGCATGATAGACTAGTAATCCCATGGTTGACGGCGAACAACCGGATATGACGGCAACTAGCCATCGTTTCCATTTCTAAAGGTTGCGACACATTGGTGATGGTGAACCGTGCAAGCTCCGCAATCACGCACATAATAATATACTGTAGGTACGCCTTCGAAAACACTGAAGTAACTGCATAGCTGGCCGAATTTACATCAAAGAACCAATGAATGAGACAGTCATGAAAGGAAGGATGCGTTAACAGCGAAATCATCTGGGGAGACTGGGTTAGAGGATGTTCACAAATGTTCACCTGAATGACTAGATGTTAATTTGACAGCTTATAAAAGTCCTGAATCAGATCCAGCGTTATGAACTTGTGTTAACTGATAAGCTAGGTTTAAATAGCGTTCATCACATATCTTATAAATCCAGGAAACGTCCAGGACGTTTCGCCTGGTGAGAACACTTCTTAATATCTCATTGTAATGCTGCGCGTGCGACCGCTACATGCATGCTAAACACGCCATGAATTTTAATACGGAACGAAATGATGTAAATGAAATCGCTGTAATTCTGTCAGCCTGTCGCGCTTCTGACGACTTTATAACGTTTGAGCGTGTTTTGGAGAAATAAATTGAGGGGTTTATTTGCGACATTCACGAAAACAAAGGGGAAATGCTCGTGAAAGGTTTGGGAAGAAGTCCTTACGAAACTTCATGAAGACATACGGGTTTAGTTGTTACTACGAGTATTGTTAACGTAACATTGTTTACCTGATTCGACATCGTTAAAGATTTTAAATGTAATTGTAGAATGTTAAATTATTCTTCTTTAAAAGCCCTTACCTTTATCAACAGCCAACTAGAATAATTCCACCAAGGCAGACGTACAACTTGTAATAGTGATGATGAATGCGAGGTACGCATTGTAAGCGCGACGCAACGTCTCGCTCCGCTGGTATTGAAACCGATGCTTGTCAATGAGATATGGACGGTGGAACGGCTCCATTCGAACGTGACACTTCGGAAAATGTTGACTTTGATCTTAGATAAACCAGTGGAAATATAAATACTTAATTGTAAGCAGTAGTTTTTGCTACAACGATTAAGTTTGTACATAAAGATGACCGTCGTTTAATAAGAACGATAGAGGAAGTTCACGTTAAGGATATACAAACATAATGTTAAATCAACATTCTGAATCATCGCAGCCTCTTCACAAATATGTTGTGGTTTGTATTCACGATAATGAATCAAATGCTTTAATCAAACTTACACAAGAATTTTTAATGCAGACATTATGGGAGTAATCCGTATGCTTGCATTATAAAAGCATGAACGTTGCCAGGGACGAGGAAATAGGACACGACTCCCCTTCCGTTTCTCAAAGACTTATCCACAAAATTGTTGGAAACCCGCCTGTCTGCTGCACTTAGTAATGCATTTGGATTAATAAGTTACGGAACTCCACGGAATACGGATAACTCGATCAATATTCCCCTATAATGAGCAACATCGCTCATTGGAAATAATTTATAAAGAGATTCTATATAAATTTCAACATTATTGACTCCAATCATGTTATCATCCGCAGGAAGTCTTTATGTTTTATCTGCTTTAATCATTTTTCACATCCTCTTTAATTGCAGTCACGTTTGCAAGCATAAAACTGTGTAATCGTTTCATGAAACCTGCATGTAAGTATAATTTTGTAGAATGTCTGCATCACGACAAAATAGAGGTGGATTTTTTGCTTTACAGTCTTATCCAAACACGTCTTAGATCATGTAAACACGACCCGGTGATTTAAAATAGAAATGTAGTCAAACTTAAGTGCCAATCATGCAATTAAAGTAAAGATCATCTATAAATTTGAGAGCATACATGGCTGACTGGCTTATTATAATATCGATTAAGCAAACATGATTTAAATAACCAAATACCTAATAATGGAGATCAAATAATCAATAAACTGACTAAATAACTTTTCTATTTTGAGAATTGTGGAACAAGACAAAAGTTAATTTATTTGCAAACATATGGATACGACACAGTTGAAGATCCAAACGATACTAGAACTGATACATATATCTACCTAGACAACATACTCAATGTTCTGGATAACGCTACGGAGATGATGATCGAAACATTATAACACTTTTGGCTATAGACTTGCATCAATGCATTATCAGTTTTTCTCTGAAGTCATGACATAATTAGCCTGTATTGTATCTATATGGTCTTGAGCAAGAGTATGTACATGCGTACATTGGTGACACATAAATTGGTTTTGGGAATATTAAAAAAATTACAGCTAACATCATATACTCACTTTTGAGGCAAAACTGAGGAAGTATCTAATGAGTATGGCAGCCCAAAGACATTAAAAAATGAAGCAAAATATCATAAGAAACAGGATATTATCATCTTACTTCAGACGCTAAAAACGTGAACTACAGGCACGTATGTACAACCATTATTCTAATCTAACACATCGGCTATCATGCTTACACAGTTATGACGTCACGCAAGTCGGATAGTCACAATATTTGATTTAAATGTTTGCAAGTTTTTTAAACAACCTCGCAGTAGTCTGAATAGTTTACAATAACTTGGGATTCTACTACTTGAATTCATCATCTGTTATTATAAGCTGCGTTGTATTTCATCTTCCACAAGATTATCTGAATGGGGTTATCATAAGGTAACTTTGGAATCTCTAAAGATTTTCTTTTGTTATCGGTTCCTTAATAATGACGTGGCTGTGCACATCACAACTTTCCCAGAAACCCAGTTCCTTCCTTATGGCAGTCATTTGAATTGGCACCAATCGTCATGGGATTTACCCAAAGGTTTTTCCAGATTTCCTGTTTCAGTCAAATCTTTCTACTTTTCTCATCTGCAAACTATTTAGCTTATTGCAAAAAATATTGCCAAGAAAAACGTCAGAGGCTGATTGTTTCCAAAGCCTTCTTCTTGTATGTTTAGGCGTGTGTAAATTTAAACCAAGACCAATAGAAAAGCAATTGTTTCCAGAAATAGAAGAAACGACCAAAACGATGTCTATGAGGAAAACCCATAAATTTGCAAACCCAAGGTCAAGGTCCATGGAATAATTAAGGTGAATATGGCCAAAACCAAGCCAAACCTCACATCATATAAATCGAGGCCACGTTATTATAATTAGACGAGCATTGTGGACCGAAATGACCGGTCGTTTAGCAAATATCTGATAATTATTTGAGAAGTATAAACGAAGCTAAACAGTACATAATGTTTTGGAGGACCTGAAGAAATACTCTAAAGATAATGTTAGGTACTTAGGAACATGAAGATTGTTATTTTTACAATCTGTATTTTTCTAAATAATTTTGATTCAAGCGCAGTAAATTGTGCGTAATTTTCAGTATTTCCTTCCCACGCACAAAATAACAAAATTGTTCCATTTCCGATTCAATCAATTCAACGTAAATAAAAGCCGTTCCCCTTTTATCTTATCTATATTGACCGGTCACGGAGCGCGTACAAATTGGATTAGTGATTGGCACACGCAAAAAATGGCTTCTTTTCGAATGAACGAATTCAATATTCAATACCAGCTGTATCGTTTAGCAAAACAAATGCAGATAAAAAATTGCACACTCCCAAATTACGTTGCTCGGGCAACGAAAGATAACCTATAATTTAATCATAATCTCAATTTCACAGTTCTATTTTTAAATCTCAATCACAGACTATAGCACCAATTTCACACTTCACTCTTTAATTTTTGCGTATTTTTTGTAACAAAACGTGGCCCAGGTTTTGAGCCGGCAGCCTCAGCACTAACTGAATTATCAATTGGGGACACACAGCTGATTAAACACAAGATGAAATGGTTCTAAATAAAACCAGATTTGAAATAGAACCTTATTCTCATAGAGGAAAAGTAGCAAGTGGTTGAAATAGAAATGCTAGGAACCCTGTCGCTGTAAGTGGGGTAGGTCGACGCGCATGCGTGTGCTATTACAATGGACCATCGAAAAGTACTGGGAGTATTCGAATTTAAGTCTTATTACCAAGTGGAAAGGTGGATAATTTAGAAGGTCACACAACGCGCGTGCGTGTAGCTGTTGTAGCGTAGTAAATATTTGAAATATTTTGTTTGATGATTTACAAACAGTAACCAAGGAAATGTAAGGCAGATGTGTACATAATACGTGGTAGATTTACTTAGAAGTTATAAGTGAAGCGGAGAACAATGTAGAGACAGGGAAAAAGATTTGGAATGGAAAATTCCTAGCAATTATAAGGATACAGTTCATTAGAACAGTCTTATAGCAGTCATTCAATAGAAATTGAAGTTTTCGTAGTGGTTTCAAGTCTAAGCCGTAAAAGACAGCGGCAAAAGGACCCAAAACAAAATCAAAAACATTGCAGAGCGCTTGGAAAGGTCAGACGATTTGCCTACGAAAGGTCAGACGATTTGACTACGAAAGCAAAATCAATATCGTAACCCGTAGAAGTGTTAGACTGGGATACATCCCAATATAAAAGCCCAGGTGATCGCTAAGTTTTGCTTATTTTTCTAAAAGATACAACAAACCTTTGGCTTTTTTTACGATGATTTACATTTTTTTGTATCACCCCGAAAAAGCTGAAAGCTGTTCTGATCCACAGTAGAAGGTAGCTATTCTTCTTATTTCAATAAATTAAGCGCTATTTTATCATTTACTGATAATTCTACAACTAAGCAAGTAAATAATACCATAAACCAGTATTCTCATCGGTCAACAAGGTTACCGATGATGTAACATTGACATCATGTGCCATTCAATTCAAAGGATGGCTGGCATATGTACTATTCTAATGTGACCTTCGATGTCACATTGATTGGTTGGTCCTATAGTAATTAATGTTTTTAAAGCATTGTTCTTGTATAGTACAAGTTAATAATAAATCATCATCATTTCAGTCCCAAATAACCCATTGCTGTTTATGTATAGGCCTGCTTTTCATTCTGCCATACTTCACGGTTCAGCGTGTCCTCCGTCCGTGTCGATTCTGATGATATCGTCATATCTACGCACTTTTGGGCGTCCCTCATTTATTTTGCCTAACATTGGCATATGGTTGTCAGTTGTTTGTAGGCCAAAGGGTAAAATACTCTTTATTGAATGTGCAGCAAACTTAAAATTTGTTGAAGCAGTAACTGAATTTGCTGCCTAAAGACTTTGATAAAATTATATAATTATGTATATTTATTTGTCCCTAGATTTATATATAATTAGGTGCATATATTATACTTATAGTTTCTAATAGATTTATGTATATATATAAATATACATAAATTAGAATAATAATAATATTTAAATAATATTTATTCCTCATTTCTCGCTATTGCACCTACCACTGTTTGTCTCTGCATCACCCAAAGGTTGACTGGTAGAAAATGCCTATGGCATTAAGTCTATGTTATTAAATAAATAAAAATTCAAAGTAAACATCAAGTTTTTTGTACGCCTTACAAGCACCCGTTTCTAAGGCTATGCATAATTAGTGGAGAATCCCATAAAATAGCAGAAGAATTTTAATAAGCATACATGCTGAGGACACAAAAGAAATCAAGCTGTGTATACGAACAAATATTTAAGAACAAGCATGGGTTTTTGTCTTTAAAGCTAAGGAATTTGGGCATTACTTTAAAAATGATAACCTTTACCATTATGTCATGCCTTATCTTGGCTACTTTTAAGCATACTATCAGGATTCCATCCCACTTCGTCCTCGTCACTTTAAACGAAAAACATTTTATCTTTTGTTTTTTATATATTTCATATGGGCCTTGATTCAAAAAACCTGTTATTTTTAAAAGGTTCGTTTTATTTGATCATTCGCCATCGTTCATTGCACCCATGTTTTGTCCCAAGTCATCAAAACACTGCCAATCAAAATTGTTGAATTTTGATTGGCAGTGTTTTCAATCAAAATTCAACGTTCCAAACCACTCTTCAATGCTGTCTATTTATGACCACCTTATTTGTCATACAAACGTCAATCCATTGTCACAGCCCATTAAATTCGACAATATTCCATTCATTACAATAATGTACCATCTTTATGTTATCTGTGTATCGTTTTACGACAGTGAACTCTTATAAATTATCTATGTAGGCGAATATTTATTATGTTAATAACGTTATCTGCTGTACCACTTTCTAGATAGCTATCAAGGATTCTGAGAATGATACAGAGAAATGACTGTTTGGTGTTATGACGTCCTGTACGGCCACCCATGAGGAACACGCTTGTTCTATAGAATTTTATAGGTACTGCGTGAGATCTCGGATTAGATTAACCTTCCTAAGTTTTCTCATGGCTTTGAAATTAGGCATGATGTTTCTGTTTACCGAAGCTAGAAAAAAAACCGGTCTAGAGCGAGTCGGACTCGCGCACCGAGGGTTCCGTACGAATATATGATGTTGATGATTTATGAAAAACTTAAGCTTCTATCAAATAGAATAATTTCAAATTTTTATCTCTGCAAACTTCGGAGATAAGGGGGGGGGGGGGCGGTATTTTTACATTTTTCATCAAAAATCAGAATCTATGTTGTCTAAAAAAAAATGTTTGAGAATGTGCTAACAGCGTTCTTTCATATGATACCCCACATGCCCTAGTAGCCCCACTTCAAATTTTTAAAACCCCTTTCAGTCCCCTTTGCAAAAAAGATATATTTTTTTAAATTTGTTTCTTGCTTGCAAAATAGTTGGGCAAACGTCATCTAAAACTATTCTAATTTTCAAGTTGATAGCATTAGTAGTTCTTGAGATATCCAGGTGTGACAGACAGACAGACTTAGTCTCACCATAAGGGTTCCTTTTTACCATTTGGGTACGGAACCCTTAAAACAAGTTCTTATGACCCGTCTGTACCCAATAAATGGAAAACTGGCACCTTTTGCAATATTTCCCATGATTGGTAAGGTAATCAGCTGCATCCGGGCTGGAAACTGACCCCAATAAAGTTGGGAAAAGGCAGGCAGATTGATTGATTGGTAAGGTAATGGTATAATCAATCATAAATCAGAGTACCATTATCCCATATTCCTATCGGAGAGTATACGTATATTCTCCGATAGTGCCTCAGTTTTGCAATCCTTAGGGAAAAATTATATTACCTCTAGACTAACACTAGAATGTCACAACGCACTGGAACGGGTGACAGTGGGCAACCATAACACAGTGACACTGCAATGGATAAAAGGACACAGCGGATTACTGGGTAACGACGCAGCTGACGAACTTGCTAGGAGAGCATCCAGCGTGTCAGTCTGTGGACCCGACCCTATCGTACCCATCCCCTTCAACCAACTACGCAGGTGGCTACAGGAGTTCACCCACACACAAACGCAGAACTGGTGGACCTCGACACCGGGCTGCAGGCATTCCAGGGAAGCTATGCCATCCTTAGATGGCAGGCTAACCAGGCGGTTACTACGCCTGAACAGGAACGGCCTGCGTCTGGCGACGGGGACCATCAAGGGACACTGCTCACTGAACAAGCACTTTCACACGATAGGCATAACGGACAGCCCTCTGTGCAGGGCTTGCATGGAGACTGAAGAAACTGTTGCGCACGTGCTCTTTGAATGCACAGGCGTCACCCAGATCAGAACAGAAACCCTCGGGTCACCCAGATCCTTCACAAATATCCTAAGCAGACCAGGAGACCTAATCAGCTTCTGGAGGTAGGTGGGCTCGTTGGAATAACCAATAACGGCCGCCATGGCTCACGCACAATGGTCCACATGAAGGACTAAGTGCGGAAACCAAACCCGCTAACATAGAACATCCCATATTTAGAAATAGACCAATAGCTTTGTGGACTAAAATCTAGAAAATTCCACGCCTGAGCTGATCGATCACCAATGGCATGCGTGACAGTATTTTAAAACACTATTCACCATATTGGCATGCAAATAGCCAATACATTTGTCTGTTTACTACCTTAAGCATCGAATTACAATATACCTTAAAAGGTATTTTCTGCATGCGTAATTAAACAACATTATAACTTTGAATGCAGCGATTAAGACTTGCGTTCGAATAAGCTTCACAAAAGCTATACATCTCCTGGGTAAGATTATATTACATTAATATATTAGCTGTCATTACACACTCGAACCACAAACAGGCAGACACAAAACAAATATCTTCAGAACGTGCAAATATTTATCCCGCAGGAAAGAAAATGTATGCACAAAAGCATGGATTTCTATAGCAGACCCATTATGCCCCACGCATTAATTTCCACCTTTTCTCAAGCAATGGATTACCAATTTCCTCCAAAATCATTCGGACTGTGATTAAAAGTCTGGTACTGACACAATGAGGGTGCTGATTATTTATTCTGGAGACCGATCGCTTTTCTGATTCATATCTGTATCGTCGTCATCGAATAAGCATTACTCTGCGGTAGTTATTTCTACTTCAATAATTATGATCTTAACATTCATGTGCAACTTGATTTTTGGTTTCGAAAATCAATAAACCCAAATGTGCACCAACCTATTAAGCACTTTTTTCCCTGCAAAGCAATTAAGGCATGATTACCCGTTTTTTGTAGCGATTACAGTCGTAAATTAATCGGATAGCGCTAATTGAGGTATAACCAGATGCACTAGGCCTTGACCGAAGGCTGACGTTACGGAAAAGTTTGTTTTACGCAGTGATTTATTTGCTAATAGCTTTTTCTCCGCAATCCACTCAGCCTATCACAATTCACGGTCTACAGTTGGATATAGATATCTTTCTATAGATATCAAATTGCGTCACAACACCCGGTTCACTGCCAGCTCACCAGCCTGTCTCAGTTGGCTTTTTTGGCCTTGTCAGTCGAGCTGGAGAGTTTTCCACTTCTTCGGCAGCTTCGTGGGAATTAAGAGAATCTGTAAAGGGGTCATTCATACCTTTCGTCGTTTATAATTAATTAGGTATGTTGATTGGAAACTTATTATCTATATTGTCAGTAGCGGCACCTGCTTTGAATTATCGTAGTATGAAAGGCTTATTTATACCAACATGCTTTTGATGCAATGTTATCGCGTGTTTGTGGTTGATATGGATTACTTAATGTGATTACCAGTTGTTGAACAGTAGTTCTATAATATCCAGAATATTGTCTTTTGATTTTATGTTTGCCTTCCCTCTGAACTTTTGTGTGTATTATTATAAACACCTCATTTCTGCATGTTCTTGGCACTCGTTAGATTAAGTAATGTTGCAAGCTATCATTCAGAATTTACAACTTACCAACCTAGATCCCACGAATTGGAATAATTGAATAGGTACTTCTGAACAATTGATTCTAGAAATAGAATGATGATCAGATGCACCTAGTTGCTGTACGACCTCTAATATTTAAATAACATTATTATCATTCAATGTCTCGTAAAGTCAATGATCTACATGGTCATCCCACGTAATTATAAGCAGTATTATCAATCCTGCTACTATTATTTCTATTAGAACCATATGATTAGTGGATTAAGATTCAAAATTGAGTGTCAGGCTAAGAATTTGGTGGTGCAATTAAAGTAAAGGTAGATATAAAGTGTGGTATATTTAAATTAGCATAGTAAACAATGCTATGGTGGGTTAACGCCGGCGTTTGCGCGACCATAGATCATCGATTAATAAATTATTAGACGATCAGTCACGCACGCACGCTCCGAGGCGCTTCAATAAACACCTAGCGTATTCTCTGGAACAGTCGGTAAACGACAAAGAGGTTCGGTCTTCTCTGCCCTAGACGGCATGTTTTTTCAGTTCTCTTGGATATTTAGTAGTCGCAACCGTTGGCTTAACAAGCTGTCTGGGCCCTCTAGACTTCTATAGAATTTGCTGAATTCTTGAGTTACGATCCTATCCTAATCGGTACTGCAGTGCGGTTGGACTTGGGCCATCTGCCGAAATATTATATTTAACCATTTGCAACCTCCATTACTTAACATTCAGACTCCTTTATGGCTTTTAAAAGAATGTTGTTTCTATAACTATGTCCCAAGTCATCTCTTACAGAATCTTGTAAATGTAATAGTATTCTCTAATGGTTTCCAAGACTAACAATGGTCAATGTCGCGGAAATTCGCACCTCGATTACACCGAGACTTCAAAGTGCGGTAAAAGAAAGAGTTTAGCAGAAGGTGCAGTTACTGTTGCGTCATCGAGAAATCTTATAGGTGTTACCATGGTTGCTTCTTGACATCCATTCCGAGTCGTTTACTGTTGATTATATCTTGCATAAGCTGAAGACTTGAGAAAATCATTACGGCTGATTGCTCATATACTTTTATTGACATGCGTTTTTGTAAGCACTTCTTTCCGGTTGGAAGTATGAACTTCAGTTTCCTTGGCTAGCAATTCTAATATTTCTCTGTTTGATTCCAAGTGAGCACTATCGTCTCTTGAAGCACTCTCTGTGATAACGATGAAGAAATGATTTGCAGGATTTATAAGGGTTTACAGAAGATTGACCAAGGATAATACTTGTACTTAAATCAAGTATAGGATTTACTTCAACTTATCTCTCTATAAGTCAATACGTTTAATGGATTCTTGTGGTACAGGCAGAGAGAAATAAAAAAAACATACTTGGCATAATTTTGGTGCAACGCCAATTTACTTGAGAGGCACCTTAAATCACGCTTAAAAAGACAGAACAATGAACTGCCATATCTGATCTAGAATCTATGTGCGGATCAAAGGCGCACGCGTCACGTGGGCAGCCATATTGGCAACATGGCTACCGGGCCAGGGTCGACAATCATAATTACACACGACAGCGGTATCCGATGACAGCCAGTTGCACAATCACAATGAGTCGTTAATTCAATTGTTGGTGCTTTTAAATTGCGCTACTCGTACTGACATTGTGGTTGGTTCTGGAAATCTGGACTATAGATGTCGGGCAACAACCTGTGCTAACCTGCGCGTGATTGGATGCAGAGTGCAAAGGTCAATGGGCACTGGATTAGACGGTTGCATTCAAAGGACAGCGGTCGGTCAATAACCTGTTTGTCCGGCGAAATGAATGCAGGATAGTGACCTTTTTGGGACATTGCCTTTACCTTATGGACTGCAGTTATCTCAATGGGGATACTTTACAGAGCGGACTGGAAGGCCTCCATATACTCGTAAGTAATCAGTATCACTGATTTGTTTTGTAGTAGACTTTGAAGTCTTCCGTATTGCGATGTAAAGTAATAGTTCAAGTCAAAGTTCAGAATGTTATCATGCAGAAACCTTCCTACCTATTAATTGATATTGATAGTTAGTCTCGATTAATTTATTTCATAATTCATAATTCATTTATTGCAGATAACAAAGATCCATTGGGTTAGTAACAACCCTGAACCATGGGACCACACCTGAAATCGCGAAAAAAAATCAGCTGTTCCCTACATTTACATTTTAACGAATTATTCGAACATAAATGTAGGGAACAACTGATTTTTTTTTCGCGATTTCAGGTTTGGTCCCATAGTAAAAGTTGTTCATAATGATGAGTACAATGACCCCTTAAGAGATTATTGACGTTTTAAAAATAACCCTGTATAGAGGGTCTCACCTCGTACCAAGTTAAAATAACAGGAAACGATCCCCCTCGAATTGGAAAAAAAAACCTTGAACGGGTAAGTCTCATTAGCCGAGTTGTTGTAAGCAACCACGCGGAACGTCACAGGTTCGCTTCCTGCGCAACAAAACGCAGGAAACCGCCACCGGAAGTCAGGTGTGGCGCGCATGCGGGGTTATTGTCTGACCTAATGGGATTGCGTTAATCATCGTATTCGCTTGTCTATAAATACGACCCCAGTTTTATGGGAGCTGCGAGAACATAAAGTTAATGACTAAGTCTGGGAAACTTCAAGGTATGAGAATAGTTTTCGATACTGGCAAATAGCTTTTAACTTTTAAGACAATCAGCTTAGAATGGTCCCACTGCTGGGATACACGTCTCTGTGAGAGGGAGTGGACCGTGCGGTCCCACCGCGAAGTAGTGGATGACGTCACTACTTCACCAGTAAGATATGAATATGTTTGTCCAGCTCCATAGGACAACCTAGAATCTAGACAAAATCAAACAGGCTGCTATTTTAATTGTATAATTTATTATTTTTATGACATTTATTTTAAATTCTGTGATTACCTTAACTCACACTGATATTGTTATTTTTTAGGAAAACGTATATAATTATTTTTTACAGTTTTTGTAAATATGTGAGCACCATGTATCTATCACATAATTCATTTATCTGTCATTGCTTCATTCTTAACTCTTTTTATTACCTATTGTGGTATAGTAATTTTATTCTAGGTGCATCGTCTTCACATATACTCGTAATTATATAATTAATGTACCTATAAAAAATATTGTACTTGATTTTAAAAGAGTAACGGTGGAGTTTCTTGCCCATTCTTCTCCATACGAAACTACCTTTTGGAAGGGGCGACTAGAATCAATTCTATTTTTCTGTAAATATTGACGTTCAAAAGTGCTTTAAATGTTTGAAATAAACAAATTGACTTTGACTTTGATATTATAGGTCTATCTAGAGTTCTGCCAACTCTTTTAGAAAGTACAGGCGTGGTGGTATGTTATTATAATGTAAGATGGAGGCTTCGTGCAGTCGTCTGGGCGTGTTGAGAACTAAACAAATGCTAATGTGTTTTCTCAAATACCTTGCAAGTATTTATAAACATATTGCATGCAACGTCTATGTCAAGGAAAACTTAGTGAAAATTCTCCGCTTGTGCTTATTATATTATTTGCATTGAACGGCGATAGCGTCATAGCGGAAGTCACGTTATGTGTTGTAAATAAACTGGACGTGAGTTATGTCTATTGAAAGTGAGATCCAGAGACCTTCCTCATACTATTAGATGGACATACCATAACGCCTATATTACGCGACTTGTTAAGAAGAACAAAAAAAATACCACCACAGTTTTAAAATAAAACTTGTCACTAAAATGTATAAATAAAACAAAAAAATTAAAAACACGACTTCCCTGCCAAAAAGAACTATACAGTAACAAAACAAGTTGTATTAGTTAATCTGTTAAGTATATAAAGAGAAACGCCACTCATTTACTCGCTGACTAAACAGATAGTAGTACATTTTGATACAAGTGGAGAATGTTTGTTATTGCATTCGAGGCGGAACTAACACCCAAGCCGTAGGCAAGGTTTTTTCGAGCCAAGAACTGCAATACCAAATGTCCACGTGTATCAAACGACATTTTTCAATACGCTTTTGAAGAAATAAAGTACAATTAAGAAAAATATTTTTGTCATTAATTATTAGGAAGAGCTTCTTGGCGGGAAAGTGAAGCGTCATGTTCAGCAGTTTGTTTAATTTTCCAAAATTTGTGTTTAGCCGAATATTAATGTGTAATAATGATGGATTATTAACCATTAAGTGTTTGTGAACGTGCATTAGTGTAGGCAAATGAAACAAAACAGTGCAACTTCGCTTCAAGTTCTCTCAAGAAGTCCGCGTGAGGTCTCAGTAAAGTGCCACATCTTTACTGAAACTCAAGGGGAGTGGGCGGGGATATCATCATCATGCATTTATAATTCATTTCATCAATACTATACAAGAACTAAAACGTGACATTGGCTAAATGCACAAACCGTGCGAAGCCAGAAGGAAAAAAAAAAGAAAAAAAAAAAGAATTATTAGGAAACTATGATTTAATTTCTTTTTTTTCGCGCTTTGTTTTCGCCAGGTTGAAGGAGAGAAGCAAAGGTATAAAGCCGATATACAGCCTAATATGGAAAATAGAAAATTCTAATATTTTTGAGTTTAGAACACAAATAAATGTTAATTTTACATAAACGTTTTTTTAATTGTAATAATCATGGTATTCTATTTATAAACATTATTTAAATATTAAAGCCGTAAAGACGCATCTTTGCCGAGATAAAAAAAAATCACCTCCGAATAGAGAGGACCGTCTCTGGCGTGAGACGGTGTGAATAGAGGCATTGAACCAATTTGGACTACGTTTATGTATAAGTTATCTGTGGCAATTTTAATTCCCGCACACGTGTTGGAAAATAAAAATCGCACGCGTGTGAAATACATTACATTATGAACCTAATAGTGCGATATGAACCAGTTTTCGAGGAAGTGTATTGAAAATAAAATTATAATTGCTCTCGGCGGACCAACCACAACTACATTTCGATAGGATGGAAGTGGTCAAAAAAGGCCACAAAGCATCACGCTGGTCACACGCAGGGCTAGGCTAGGTGACCTGGAAAGTTGACTCTACCAACATGAAGGAAGCTGGGATAAGAAGGAAAAGACGATAAAAATTATTTATTCCGTTCTAATACCAACAACTAATACCGCTGGTATTTGTTTCAACTCATATTTATTTTCTATTCCGAACGGATACCAACCACTCTTTAAATAATTAAATGTAATGTGCGAACGAATACTAACGACTTGAATTTAGTACAGTCAGCTCAGTCAAAACTATATATTATATATTTTTATGTATTTTGATGATTTAACTAATTAATTTTTCAATTAAAATTATTTTCATTACATACAAATATTTTTTACTGAGTGTACCATATTATGCCTTTGAACTTGTTTTTGGTATTAGTTTTAACAATGGTATCCGTTCGGAATAGAAAATAGTTAGGCTTCTACATTCCAGCGCGACTTGTCGCGCGACGCGACACGGCACAAAGGCCCCGCGAGTCGCGGGACGAGCGGTGCCTTTGTGTCGCGTCGCGTCGCGCGACAAGTCGCCCTGGTATGTAGAAGCTTTTATGAGTTGAAACAAATACCAGTGGTATTAGTAATTGGTATTAGAACGGAATAAATCATAAAAATAACGAAAGAGGGAGGATTAAGGAATTAAATTAATTTATGTGCAGCGCCATTCACTTGAAGGAGGGAAGGTAGCAGAGTTCTATCAAGACAGCCTTTATCAAGTGATGTAAAACCTAGGAACAAGAATATAAACCTTCATTGTCTAGTTCTTAATAGGATGTTGTTATGTTGTCCATTCACCTTTACCTTTGAGGACCTAAGGAACGCCACTGATGATGCTATTTACGTGGCCGCCTACTGGGTCCAAGTAATGTAAAAAGTTGTACCATCCATTCGAAAAGAACAAAACATTTTTCCCACGAAGTCCTACCGACCCTATATATTCACGATGTTATTCCAGTCTATCTGTAGGTATAAAGTTTCACAGTTCTTCCCATATTCAAATTTTGCATAATCAACATCAGATTGTATGACGATATTCCCACGAACACGCATTTAGCTGCAGGTTCCCTCGCCCTATGACACTGTATTAAGTTTATGTACAGTCGGTAATACAAGCTTTAATTATTACTGCAGATTGGATAATGGCTTATAAATACTGGCGCCACACCGGTAGAACAATTTCCTTGAATTGTTCAAAGAAATTGTTCTACCCGAGTCGCGTCGCGCGACAAGTCGCGCCAGTATCGCGACGATAACCGACTTTTAATGATTTTATACTGAAGATCACGTCTAAACGAGTAGTGTTAATGATTTGAAAAAAATATATGTTAAATTAGAGCATTTTCTCAATAATTTATTATATGAATATTTTAGATTATGTTTATATTACATAGTGAAATTAATTTATAAAGTTATGTGTAACGCGGGCTAAAAACTGAGAATGGCGCCAAATCTACCAAGCGTATTTTTCTGAAACCTTCACCAATTTTAAGATAATTTAATTATTGTTCTTTTCGTATACGCATTTCATTAAAATACCTTTTGTTTTGTGTATAATAAATTAATATTGCGTTAAATTAGGGACAGCGCTCCTTGATGGGCGAGTCCTATTACTGGCTGAACGTACGACGCTTTGCGTGAGCTCAGTAAAGAACATGCAAGCTAACCACTCAAGGTCACTGGCATATATCTCCGTCTTAAGAGGACGGTTTTTAGAATAGAATACCGTAAGACCGCTTTCACATTTAGGCGACTTTAGCAGCTCGATAGTCGTGCGACAGACGCGCGACTGTCGCGCTGTCAGAATTTCATAGTTTAAACAGAAGCGCGGCGGTAGCGCGCTTTCGCCGCGGCCGCCGCGTGCGCTCAGTGCACGATGAGCCGGTGTTGCAAACGCACGTGATTATAGATTTATTATTGAAATTCAAATGCGATCTGTTTTGTGGGACTTTTTTTAAATGAAGTGCGCCACACTGATCTAAACTGCGGTGCGGCAGCCGCACTGCTAACGCGCTGCTGTTCTTATAATGTGAAGGATTATGCTTCTGCCGCGCTACTGTCGCGCTGCTAACGTCCTAATGTGAAAGCGGCCTAAAACGGGGTTACTTTGAGAGCTGGGGGTAACTTTGATGATAGCTAAACTTAATCCCCCTTATTACAAAACAAGGTTTATCTTCAGACCCGGGTTTAAAACATGGAGCTATTTTTTTCTATTTTTATTAAATAAAACGGCTACCCTATACAAAAAATGCAAACATGCTCTAAATCTTAAAGAAACGTTTAATTAAAACAGTGAAATACTACAAAACAAACAACAATACTTACGCTTGTGCCACTGAAGTAAGTAATTCAAACAATATTTTTAAACCTTTTTTACACTAAACTTTAAAAAATAGTTTTATTTGGTTCTGACAACAACTACTCGGCGACGCTTAGGCAAAAAAAAAAAATCAACAGTCAGTCTGGCCAACAGAACAAGCAACATTTTGGCTGAATTCAGTATCATGCATTAAATCCGAAAAAACATATTCCGCCTTATTACAAAACAAGATTTATATTTTGACATGGCTTAAACCATGGAGCCAGTTTTTGTAATAAGAACGTAACAATGATTGAAATACCGTTCTTTATACAAAACTAAAAACTTAGTTCGGTACTAAGTTGTTAGTTTTGTGTTTAGGAACTTTACCATAGCCGACTATGGTCTATAATATATTCTCTATATAATCTAGGTTTATAATATATAATAAAGTTCGAAATTCAATAATGGCTCCATATTTTAAACTTGGGTCTGAAGATAAACCTTGTTTTGTAGTAAGGGGGTTAGTTAGGGTTTAAAAAACGTTTCGAAATTAGTAAATCCGTACTAGTTCCAAGACTCTGCGACTGGCGCAATGATATTATATTAAACAGATATGTTATACACTCACAAAACAACCAAAAAAAGTGCATTGCAATGCAAAAGAGATTGCTTGATAAAAACAACAAGAACAAAAGGAGACAGCTAGTGTTGTCAATTGCGCGTGAATGTAAACAAACATTATTCTGGCCACCAATCACCGAATGTTGGCATCACAGACTAACAAATACGTCCTAATTAGGACGTTTTCGAGTCTTCACGATTGCACGCTCACAACATATCTGTTAAGGCACCTGGCGCACTAGACGACCACGACCACGACTGGTCGTAGTCGTGGCCTCAACCTTGGTCGCAGAAGGTACGGTTGGGCTGCGATCAAGTTTGCGGCCACGACCACGACGCGACGTTTATATGGTTTCTTTAGTAAATCTGATCGTTGCGGCCACTGGTCGTGGTCGTGGCCGTCTAGTGCGCGAGGTGCCTTAATATAATATCATTGGACTGGCGAAAAACGAACTAAGCCGAGAATTTTAATGACACCAGATTAGAAGATTATGTTTGAACTACACCTACTGGTTTTTTGCAACTCAACCCCTCAAGTAAGCAGCGGTGGCCCAGTGTTAACGACGCATGCAAGCACTTTACTTTGTGTGATTTATTTTATCATCTCTGCTCTCAAAACGGCGAAGGAAAACATCATGAGGAAACCGGCATGTCCTTGAACCAAAAATTCGAAGACATCCACACGAATTCACATGTGACATCCACATCACATCATCTGTGGCTCCACATCGTCCTCCATACGTTTGTGTATGTTTGTGGCCTCCTCTCTGTGAGAGAGAGTGGCCCATAATCCACAGATTTTGGGCCACTCTCTCTCACAGAGAGGAGGCCTGTGTCGCAGGTCCTAGCAGTGCCACTGCTAATGTTACCACTGCTGCAGTGAGAACATTAAAGGCTTAATATGCTTATGGAGAGGGCTATGCTTGGAGTTTCCCTACGTGATTGCATCAGAAATGAAGAGATACGCAGGTGAACCAAGGTAACCGACATAGCCCGAAGAATTGCCAAGCTTAAGTGGCAGTGGGCAGGGCACATTGCTCGCAGAACTGATGGCCGATGGGGCCGAAAGGTTCTGGAATGGCGACCGCGTACCGGAAGACGTAGCGTTGGAAGGCCTCCTACAAGGTGGACCGATGACCTTGTGAAGGCCGCAGGTACCCGCTGGATGCGGGAAGCAGAACCGGTCGAAGTGGCGGTGCTTGAGGGAGGCCTATGTCCAACAGTGGACGTTTTTCGGCTGAAATGATGATGATGCTTATTCAACCTCTTAGATTAGACAAACGATTGGGTGAAGTTCTAATGCGAAAGTCGCAGACAGCAACAGCAGCTGGTAGAATAATCTTGAAATAATTAGTTTTGTTACCGACAGTACAAAATTGCATGCAAAGCTAATTACACAAAAACAGCCATGGGAAAAGAGAACAATTAAATATGATTTTTATGTCTACATGAATGACAATACGAGACCTTTGCGTTTTGCCTGATAAACGTAATGACGGTAACTAGCGGTTATAATTACAAAGGTTATGAGATTGTCAACGCGGTGTAAGTTTATATGTTATTATGCCAACAGTTTTTGTTGAGACACTGAGGATGGGAGGACATTAGTGACCTTATTGGTGATGTTCTTCAGAAAGGTCAGGTTAAGACCAGATGTATGAACGTAAACGAAGCAAAAGGAGTATGTAAGGAGCGTAGTAGGTGGCGTTCTGTAGTTTCTGCCTACCCCCATGGGAAGAAGGGATGAATTTATGTATGTATGTATGTAGTGTTTCTTGAATAAACTTAGGGTTGAAGAATGTTTGCATGTTGATCGTGGTAAAAAAGCTCTTACGGACTGAGCGATATCGCGGGCGCGGCGAGACACTTAATTTGTCCAAAAATAATAGGCCTGTTTTGACATTTAACTTGAATCGATTTATCGTGAGTATCGAGTCGTATGGTTACTTCACTAGTTACGTCACGATTGACCATAGATTCAAGTTAAACGTCAAAACGGGCCTATTATTTTTTGACAAATATAGTAGCACAATTTCTTTGTCGGTGCCTGTCGCGCCCGCGATGTCGCATCAGTATGTAAGAGCCTTAATGATGAGATACGTTAATAATGATCATCCTCTTTTTAAGGCTCGTTCAGACTGGCGCGATATCGCCGGCGCGACATGCAGCGCGACCCTTGTCGCGCCCGCGATATTGCGCCAGTCTGTACGGGCCTTTAGCCGGTAAACGTCCATTGTCGTTCCAAATTAACTAACATGTCACTATTCTTAAGATTTACGTTAAATATTGTTAAGAAATCAGTTGTCCGAATAGTAATTGTAAGAACTCATGCCGCCTGTGATACAGGTTTATCCTAGAACAGGCACCATACTTCGTAATCCCTACATTATTTCATTGATTTATACTGTATTTTAGCCATTTTTGAATAAATTTTATTATTATTTTATTTATTATTTTTGTTGTTGCCGTTCGCAACACGTATTGGGTTATCGAATAATTGTGTTATCGTGATGCCCATGCCGTTAGAAATGACAAAAGCGCACATTTGCTACACAAAGAGCCACTGTTTTCAGAAAGATTGTTGTCTTGTTGTGCCTAGAGCTGGTCCTATCTCTGTATTGTGAATGGGATATAACATGTCGTATGCGGGCCGAGCACGGGCGTGCCAAGACGTTTGTGACAAGATCACAAGACATGATAAATTATGTCTTGTCAATTTGTACTAGCATTTTAAGACCAAAACGGTTTTATCGCTCAAATTGTGATAAAATGTGTGACCTCAAGTCATGTCACAGTAGGCCGTGCTCGCCCCGCTGATATTAGACTCAGAACATAATTTCACATTCTGACTAGAAAACAAAGAAATTAAAACTACTTGATGGAAGACGGACTCCTTCTTACGTACAGTAGTACCCAATTGATATGGCTTACCGATGTACCTGCGCAGAAGGTGAATTTTAAAAGTGCGGGAAATGCTATTGACCAATCGGCACGCTCCACGCATCGCGGTTCTTTTTCCTGTACCGCTATTGGTCGGCAGCTGCCGCCATGTTAGCGCGCGCCGCGTGGCATGTTTGTCAGCCGCCATACTTCTGATCGCGTGCACGCTAGCAGCTCCAGTGTATTATAAACCTTATAATAGTGACCTAAGGTTGATTGTAAGTTTTAAGCATTCTTTCGTTAATCTTCGGGGCCATACTTTCTTTTCTGTGCGACCGAAGATTCACGACGCGCCTTATCAATTGGGTACCACTGTACCGTGTGAAAACTTTTATACCTACCTCGTGCAAGAATAATATAAAAAGTAAACAAAAGTTTATGGTAGTACTCACTGGCATGGTCGTCGTGCAACAGATTGTGGTATCTGTGCTGTTTCTCGGGCGCGTCCAGCCTCATCATCACGCCGGGCTCACCACGACATAACGACTATGCTGGAACAAGATTCAAGATTAGATTTGTCATTACAAAAGTTGGGAACGTTATACAGTAGGTAATATATTTTGCTTAGGTCGGCAGCCATAAGGCTCCCACAGACAGGCGCGACGCGAAACTAGTAGCATATTTTTTATGAAAACTTCATGGAGTGTCGCGGTGCCTGTCGTGCCAGTCTGCACACGCCTTTAGGTCTATGAGCCAGCTATTGGTCTTTATAGGAGTCGGATCAGACCGGCGGCATTTAGTCCAGGTCCCGATAATTTTGTTTAACAAAATGTATGTACCTGTATACCAGTGTGCCCCCGGGCCCCCGATAAACGCTCGTGCGCCAGTTTGTACGAGCCTTAACGTAACTTATTAAATAAATAATTAGTCCAGTCTTGACAGGTTAAGGCGACGATAACCGACTTTTAATGATTTTATACTGAAGATCACGTCTAAACGAGTAGTGTTAATGATTTGAAAAAAATATATGTTAAATTAGAGCATTTTCTCAATAATTTATTATGTGAATATTTTAGATTATGTTTATGTTACATAGTGAAATTAATTTGTAAAGTTATGTCTAACGCGGGTAAAAAACTGAGAATGGCGCCAAATCTACCAAGCTACCAAGCGTATTTTTCTGAAACCGTCACCAACTTAAATATATTTTAATTATTGATCTTTTAGTATACGCGTTTTATGAAAATACCTTTTGGTTGGTGTATAATAAATGCGTCAAATTGGGGCCAGCGCTCCTTGATGGGCGAGTCCTATTACTGGCTGAACGTACGACGCGTTGCGTGAGCTCAGTACAGAACATGCAAGCTAACCACTCAAGGTCACTGGCATATATCTGCGTCTTAAGGTAAGATGCTGTGAAATTGAAGGACAGAGGACAGTAGAGGTTGGAGTAGGTATACCGAAATTAGACAGTTTGTGAGTTTGGATGACTGTCTCATTACGTCGATTACCAAAAAAAACCGGCCAAGTCCGTGTCGGACCATGCACAATGAAGGGTAGTTATTGTTGTCCGTAGTGGGGATGAATTTATCCCAAGAACAAACTTAATATTGTAGTTAAAAAGCATGTTCTCCCATACAATCCCACTGCAAATGTAAGTTTGTGTGCACGATATTCAGAAATTTCCCATGTTATTTTAACACCATAGACTTTGGGTACCTGTAACCTCTATTTAAAGACCTACTTTCTGTATTTTTTTCAAAATTTTAGGTTCAGGAATTTCGGAGATAAGGGGTGGGAATGGTAAATTTTCATCTATTTTCTTAAATAACTTTTAAAGTATTTAAAAAAAATGAGACCCTAAATCGGTGCAGTAGGTTCAGAGTAAAGCAGCTGTGACAGACGGACAAACAGACAGACAGACACACGAGTGATCCCATAAGGGTGCCGGTTTTTTTTTATGTACGGAACCCTAAAAATAGCCAACGCTAAAGTGTCAATAAATTCTAAACATTATACATTTTGTATGTCAAGGCTACTTAAATATAGGTACTTATGGTTCATCAAACACGCGTTTTGCGTCGCCTTGTTGAATCCAAATATGTAACGACGATGGCAATGTTGCATCGTAAAAACAGAACAAGCTAAAATGTCAATAGCTGCTTAGCTACTTCACACTTCTGAGCAAATAATCCCATGAAAATACAACAATAACCCTCAAGTTCGGAAATTCAATTAGCTGCAACACCCACATTGATAAGGATTTGTAAATAATTTCCAAACGTCAGTTATGTTTGTAAGAGTGGGTTGCAAAAAACGTTGGTTGCCTAATTCAGGTTGTTGACCGACTATAATTGGGCAATTCAATTGATGTGATTGTGCTTTTATTGTTTGCTTTTTATGCCATTTAATGTCTCTGGGATTTATGGTTTTGGTGTTACTCATACTGTAACTTTAGTGGGCGAACGTAATGTGAATTTATAAGATATTTGGGTCACTATCCGCCAGTTGCACGTAAGTCCAAATTCCCCATTAAAAGTAATGCTGTCTTTATCTAATGGAACGTATCAGAAAGTGACAGCATTATTTTTTCAATGGGGAATTAATTTTAATGGACTTTCGTGCAACTGGCGGTATTAGCATTTTTGCTCAAATATATTATGTATTCACCCGCCTAAGTCTCGATCCCGTGGGAATATCGGGATAAAAATATCACCAAAAATGTAGGTACACTTAGTTTGCAAATAAATCTTTGACTTTGATTTTGACTTTACCGGTACACCTTTAGAGTGACTAGCTGTCACACTTGTCATGGGCTGTTGTACTGTATTTAGAGTGACTGTCACACTTGTCATGTGCTGTACTGTATTTAGAAAGAAAGAAAGAAAATACGTTTTTGCGTTTGTTTAGAGCGACTGTCACACTTGTCATGTGCTGTACTGTATTTATCGACTACTTATGCGACTGCTAATTAATGTAGCGATTGAAGAAGTGGTCAAAGCAGTTCGTTAATTGAGAATTACTTCTATATTTTAAAATAATTCCTTCAGTTTAAATTAAACCGACCTAATTGTACCTATACCATAAATTTGCATGTCATTATGTTATGATTAAATATGTTAAGCTACTAATAATACTACCACCGTAAGAACTTTTGTAACCATATTTATCAGCAAATAAATCTTTGACTTTGACTTTAAAAAGTAGCCTATATGTTAATCCAGGGTGTCAGCTACCTCGATACAAAATTTTATCAAAATTGGTCCAGCCGTTTTTACGTGAAAGAGTAACAAACATCCATCCATCCATACTTACAAACTTTCGCGTTTATAATATTAGTTGGATTTTCCGGGAGATGTTTATTTTGTAATTTTTTAATCGTTATAATTATTTTAGACGTTATTATAACATATTATTATAATTTTTACTAACTTATAATTTTCTCAAAATAACTTAAACTAAAAAGTGGTAATAAAGAAATAAAACCCAATAAGAAATCACATTTCAACGAGGTTTTAAATTAAAATTGTACAAAATAAATTAAACAGCATGATTCGTGGCTAATGAGACCTACATTCATCATTTTAATAAGTCTAAAATAGACGATAACGTTAGTAAATTAGCTGATTATACAGAATAGTATTTATTTAGATCATATTTTAGCTTAGCTTAGCGTTTCGCGTGCGGCTTTTAAGTAATTAATTAATTAACAGAAAATGTTTAGTTAGCAAATTAAAAAGTTAAGTAGCACAATAAATTATTATTATAAAATATATAAATAAGATAACGAAAGGGCTTTCAAATAGTTTATTATTTAGATTCCTACTAGATTAGGATGATGTACCTATCATCCGTAGCATTCTTCATCAAAATATGTATTAATCATACCTACAAGAAATTTAAAAAAAGAATCCGCTCGACCCAAATCGATGAACGTTTTTTAGCCACTTTTACATTCGCAATCAGCGTCAGCCTAGATTCCATAATGAACTTGGTCAAAACAATACTGTTTTTGATAGCACTGAATTAAATTAAAATGCCCATTTCTGCGGTAGGTGCTCCTATTACGGTAATTGGAGCATTGTGCCGAGATGAAATCAACCTCGTTTTTATACGACAGCTAGAATGTGCGGTGTTCTGTGAAATTTATGTGAAAAGTTTTTGAACATTGTCTTTGGATGTGGAGATGTAGAAAAATGTTCAACTGACTTGATTCTAGGTTCAATTTGGTTGTTCAATTGACTTGATTCTTCATAGAAGATGTAGTGACAAAAAATAAAAAGAGTAGGCTTAGATGGTTTGGTCATGTTGAGAGGATTGAAATGCGACTAACAAAAGGTATTTACAGGGCAGATATAAGTGGAAAGGCTGGGGGGGGACGCTCTAGAAGAATATACAGTGACCTTCTTGGTGCGATGTTCTTCAGAAAGGTCATGCAGGGCGTATTTATTGCTACCAGCGTGCGTGTATGACCAGATGGATGTGTATGACTACATAAACGAAGAAATAGGAGTATTTATGGATCGAAATAGGTAGCGTTGTATAGTTTCTGCCTGTCCCCATGGGAAGAAGGCGTGAATTAATGGATGTACGTATGTATGTTGATTCTGGGTTCGTTTTTGTTTGTGTGTAACCTTGCCAATGAAGAACATGATTAGACGGAGGTAATTGGGCAAATTCGCCGGTCAAATGATATATCTGATGCTTCCTTCAGCAATTGAAAAATAGGAGTTGGAAGTGAGCTTCCTAGACATAGAGGAAGGTGTTAAAAGTTTATTGCACCGATTTAGTCGGTTACATCATTCACATCTTATCAGCATGGGAGAGCAATTTGTCAGGACTACAGTGATTGTGACATTTTTAT